>OX422209.1:635914491-637248866 GCA_949130495.1 Sambucus nigra
TGCGGGGGCAACCTAATAAAGAATACGGATGGCTAGTTTTAATGACATTTTGGAGATTTATGTGGATGATTTGGCTATCAAGTCAAAGAAAGGGGACTCACACTTGGCTGATATAAGGAAAGTCTTCAATGGGTGTAGCAAGTACAAACTAAATATGAACCCAATCAAGTGTGCTTTTGATATAACGAGTGAAAAATTATTGGGTTTTATGGTGGATCGGCAAGGGTTCAAATGGACCAAGATAAGAAGAAAGCCATCATTAACATTCCTTATCGAAAGACGTTGAGGGAGTTGAAGAGTTTCCTTGAAAATATTACCTACCTAAGAATATTTATCACAGTTCTATCTGAGATCACTCATCCGTTAATGCAGTTGTTGCAAAAGACCATGAAGTTTAAATGGGGTGAACCACACAAGGAAGCTTTTGATAGGCTTAAGAGATTGCGCACTTCTCCCAAACGATGATTCCACCTAAGGCTAGAGTACCTTTGTTGGTAAATCTTACCTTTACAATGAGTACCATCGATGCGTTATTGGCACAAGAAGGTTATGGATAAGAGATACATGTCTACTATCTGAGTAAAATTTTTCATGGTCTTGAGACAAGATATACTAGAATAAAGAGGCATTATTTGGCTCTAGTACTTGTGGCCCAAAAATATTATATGTTATCTTTAACTATCCACATAATGACAAGATGTGATCTAATTAAGTTTTTTTTGGCACGAATAATTTTAATTGGGAGAGTAGCAAGGTGTTTCCTTATTCTTTTGTAGTATGATTTGAAGTGTGGGTCACCTGTAAGATTAAGATCTAAGCTTACGTGGATTTTTTTGTCCATTTTTCCATTAGGTTTATTCGATCCACCTCACGAGGATATTCCCGATGATGATTTACAAGACAATCTCTTTGATTTAGATCTGAAAAAATGGTCCATGGATTTTGATGGTTCATCGATAAAGGTAAAATGAGGAGAAGGAGTCATTTTGTTCAGAGTAAAAAAAGATATTACTTTGTCTTATAAACTGGACTTTCATTGTTCAAATAATGAGGCAGAGTACAAAGCATTAATTTTGGGGTTGTTAGAAGCACTGTAAAGAGGAATCCGTTCACTTTGCATTAAAGGGGATTCCATCTTGATGGTTAAACAAGTGAATGGTTTATACGCATTGAAGCATCTCAGTTTGGTGCCTTACAGAACCTTCATCCAGAGGTTGATTGAATAATTTCATGAGGTTAATGTGCAGATGAACCTAAACACGATGAATTGTCATGATGATACCTATGCCACAAATACATAGTAATCGTAAATGATGATTCTCTAACTGTAGTAATTAATCGAATAATAGTTCCATTGTTTGTGCTCTAACTCTTCCCTAGTAGTGAGAATTCAGATTAGAGAGGAGAAATCAGTAATCAATTAGAGGCAAGTGATGGAAAGATGAAGCTTATGGAGTTAACACAATATATTCTTCTTTAAGAAGGTTTGTACTATAAAAATCTTGGGGCATGTTGTGAAAGTCGGTGCTTTCTATTAGGAATCAAATAAATTAACTCAATGATAGATTACCAAATTTTATCTCTTAGAACTTAGCAATATCTCCATAATTATGAAACAGTTAATATTTGCCCAGACAGCAATCTCATTTTTACTAATTTTATTTTGTTACCTTGATTACCATCTGATCATGAAGGATTATAATGTAAACAAACAAACACGAACGCTAATGTATAAGGAAAATCCAAATGGGAAAAACCTCGGACGACTAGGCCGAGAGAAATTCACTATAAACAAAGGTTTTACAAGGATATATAAATGAATTACAAATTGACTCGACATATCAAGGCTACACATATGTTGTCTTACTCCTTGGCTTATAGCTCCATATAGTCCAACATGGCTTCATAACAACTCTTTGCCTTGGTATCCACTGATTACCTTTATCGTCTCTGATAGTGAGTAATCCACTACACTCAAAAGGAATATGAAGAGATGGTTTACATGGGTGTGGATTTGAAAAATATGATCATAAATTATCAAAGAGATTTGGAGAGATTTTTCATCGACTTTTTAGAATTTATGAGGCATAAAAGGCTTAATTAAAATCTGTTGCTGCGCCTCCCTACTTTTATTAGGTTTTGTCAAAATGTGATAAGCAATAAAAACTGACTAAACCTAATTTTTTGAAAAGCATGCTACCTCATTCAAATGAGCTTAGAAGGCTCGTTCGAACGACATGCCTATTCTCATTCAAACCATTATCCAGCGAAAAACAATGGAGGTTGAAAATGGTTCATTTGATTCTCGTTTGAAGTTCCTTCGAATGAGAGTACCAATCTCGTTGGAGCGATCTTCTATCAAGGTATCGAATGAGAAACTAATGTAGGGAGAAAATTGACTTGTTTGAATTTTTGTTGGATCCCTAGATCTAACGCGGTGATGTATCTCTTTCGAACGATATAGTGTATATCTGTAGAATGACTTGGAAAAATATAACATTTTAAAAATTATTTTAATGACTTGTCAAAATTTCTCCAAATATAAAAAAGAGAGGTTTATATACCTATGAACGTAGTAGCAACACGATGATACGTGATATTTCAAATTCGGTCGCTATCTATACACAACCCTACCAAACTATGTGTTTTGACCAATGGAATAAGTCAATACTACCAAATGACTCAGTTGGTAAATTTTCCCTTACAATCTCCCCCTTTGGATATTTTGAGACAAAACAAAAAAAAATAAAAATAAAAGACAACCTAAAGCCCGACCGTTAAGCCATCCTACTGCCCAATGAAAACCCCAAAAGAAAAGACATTAGACGATGACTAAACAACCGAATCTCGCGTAATGCATCGATATGTAGAAAAATACCTACACACATGAAACAAAAATACTTGATACATATGAGAGAATATAACTAATATAATCATAAGCAGAAAACTCCCTCTAAATCATTCTCCCCCTGTTTTCAAGAAAAGACAAAGGGATATAATATGCACTTGCAATGTCAGTCTATCACATATATAGAATTGAGAACATCACGAGATGTAATCAAGAAAGAATATGGAATATCAACATGATATATATTTAACACAATTATAAATGACACAATACACTTAATATGAATACAAAAATAGATTGGTACAAGGGAGACATAAGTAGCACTAAAGTAATATAATTGATCCATAGTAGTGTATCAAATACATAACCAACACATAAAGAGAGAATACATAATATAAGATATATATATATATATATATATATATATATATATATATATATATATATATATCTTACAAACGATAAAAAGAATGTCATCAACAAAGAATCACAGATTAGTTGTTATCATCATCATCATCATCATCATCATCATCATCAACTCGATCTATAAGTGCGGCTCGAGATGACCCAGTTTCATGGCGCTTCTCCTTGTGACCCATATCCTCAAAGTGTTGCATCATCATAGACCTTATGCGAGCAACACGCTCTTGGTAATGTGTAAGCTTCGCCATAATCTCCACGTGCATATGCTAGGAATCAGCAAGGGTAGCCTCCTGGTGATGTTTATCCTCTGTATATCGATCACGTTGTTCCTACCACTCGATGACAAACATTTTTACCTATGAGCAAAGATCCCTAAACTCTTCTGACTCCTGAGGTGGGGTAGGGAGAAGTGTATATAAGAGACCTTATAGGAGTAGAAGAGGGGGTGGACTATAAAGATGCAGACTAAGAAGATGGAGAAACAACGTGAGAGTACTAAGATCATCCACAACGGGAAATGTATCTTTGCAAAATCAAAAGTGAAACTTATCTTTCGTTAGCACTCAAGATCAGAATGGGGGAAGGAAGGGAAAGGGTAAAACACTTTCTACGAACTAATGTTGTTCGTAGGAAATATGAAAAATGTTTCCTACAAACAACATTAGTTCGTAGGAATTGTTACGGATAACTAAAGTTCGTTAGAAATCAAATATCTAATAAAAAATAATTATTTATATTTGATATGAGTTCCTACGAAAAAAATAAGTTCGTAGAAATTGCAACGAACAAAAGAAGTTCGTAGGTAGCATTTACAAATTCTCTCCACGATTTCTAAATTTGCAGAACCCTTGCAAATTTACCTACGGAATTTGTTGGTTAACGCCCACCACTGCAAAGGTTTAAATTTGTAAAGTTACAAAATCTCTTGTTTTCTTCTTCCCCCATTGTGGATGCTCTAACTAAGTGAATGACGATCGATAGCCTGAAAAGTTGTTGAAATGATGTCGGAGTCTAAAATTGGGCAGGCGACTGCAAGACAGTGTCAGGTAATAAGTGTTGGAACTGGATGGTGGTTAATGTGTGTAAAATTTGAAAAGACTTTTTAGAATAATGAGGGGGCAAAATTAAAATTAGCGGCCATCTCCTTTTTAGTCAAAAGTAGCCACCCACCATCCCCACTTCTACACTACTTTTAGCCAAATAAAAAAAAAATGATAACCCACTTGTGTCCACTACTCACTTTCTCAACGAACCCATATATATATATATATATATATATATATATCATCCGGCCAAAAATAAGTAAGAGAGATTTTGAGAGCTTGGTTTGACAAGCATGGTTTTTCTTGAGTTTGGTTTGACAAAAAAATAAGGAGAAAGATGAGAGAATACATAACAGAAAAATTTTGGTTCTCTTTCTGCAAATTTGTCTTCGTTAGAAAATATTTTCTTCTTGAAAATATATATAGCCCAAAATATTTTTTCGAATATTGAGCAATTAATTTGGAATGAGTTTTAGTATGACATATAACTACAGTGCATGGTTATATGATAACGAGGTGATTTTGGGCTTATTTTATCCTGGGGAAGACGTGACTGTAGACTACCTGCACAAAGAGGGTAGAGCCGCGAAACGTCTTAAATTATGATTTAAGATTATTTATTTCTATTATGTTATATTTATTTGGATTCGAGACATGAGGATCATATTTGAGATAATCGTATAAGGTAACGATTTAATTTTGGATAGTAAACTAAAATTAAATTATGATTTAATTTTGTATAATAAATTAAAATGAAATTATGATTTTATTTTTCGAGTTCTCCATACAACTTCCATCAATGAGCATTTGCAGAAGGAAATCGGAGCCAAGCCAGCATTCCTCACGGAACTGAGGAAAGTATAGAGGTGAGGTAAAATATCAATGACATCACCATGGGCTTAGAGCGTAAATAATACGAACGTGATCTAAGGTGATTTGTGTGTCATTTGCTCGCAGAATAAGGCATGCGAAAATGATCTAATTAAGGATCCTGAGATCATCACGGAGGTCAAAATGAAAAAGCATGCTCGACGCTAATTAAAACAGCTGAAAGCATGTCATCAAAGTCTAGGCAAGGCACACACACACGGATGGCTCATGGAAAAGAGGAGATATCCATTGGTAAACGGAAGTCTGAGATAAGTTCGTAATGACTATAATCTTTTCATGAAAGTCGAGGGAAATGTAATCGATCCAAGCTTACCACATTCCCTACCTACTACGGGATAAGAACCAGTCAATCCCCTAGACGAGGAACCCTCCTTAAGAGTGGCATCACTTGTAGGGTGACATTTCTTAGACATGGCTACCTAAAAAGGATAGACAAAGACACAAAAAGAATTGGAAAAATGACACACGCGGAACGGGGCAAACTCACGCACTAACACCCTATCTCCATTCACAATTCCAACCGAACCGCTGCAAAAAATCCCAACACAATATATAATCAGAAATAGGCACAAAGTAAAGTGACAAAAAATATGACATGCGTGTGAAAAAGCTTTAATTTCAGTAATTTTGAAAAAACAATTTGGAATAATGACTAAAATGTAACCTAGACTCGCACATGGGAGAAAAATGAAAATTTTGAATTATTTTACAAAAATTGCATTAAAAAAAAGTGACAAAAGCCCCCCAAAATAATGATGGATTTGAAAATATATACTTAGGTGCTCAATATATGAAATATGATACACGCATATACTTTAGAGGAGTAAAAAATTAATTTTGAAGGCACGAAATTGAATATATGCATGTATATAAATGAAAGATCACAAATATATAGCCCAAATACATAAAAATTAAGTTAGTGAGAAAAGATAAGAACTTTACCAAAAGGCAAAAGAAACCCAAATAGATTCTTCGAATCTTCAAGTAAATCCAACCAAAAGCACTTCCTTATTTAGAATTTGGAGGACGAAAAGGGGTAAGAAAATAGAGTAAAGACCGAAATATAGAGGGGCCCTAGGATTCATGGAAATAAATTTTGTGGAAAATGAGGAGGCTCGCTTAATGTGAAGAAGAAAAAGAAACAAATTCTCGCATACTCGTTGAAAAATAGTTCATTATTCGTACGAACGGGTTGCAAAAACTCGTTTCAAGTGTAAACACTTCGTTCAAATTAACCACCCACCCCCCCAAAAAAATTCTTGTTCTTGTTCTTGTTCTTCTCTTCTTATTATTTTTATTTTTATTATTTTTATTTATTTATTAAAAAATGGAGAAATCAAGCCAAAAACAAATCCAAAACACTCCGATAAAAGAAATAAAAAATAATAACTCAAAATAAACTTTCATATACAATGTCATGAGAAAACATTTGAAATGGGGAAAATGGAATGAGTGGGTTATTAGGTCACGTGAGAATGGAGTGAATGGGTTATTAAGCACGGGAGAATCAACATATGATGAAGTCTATCTGGACACATTAGGTCATGTGAGAATGGAATGCAGGAATGTTCCAAATATCTTAATCACACCACCAATCTTGTGAAATAAAACCAACAAAAATAAAGAATCTTTTTGAATTTTATTTTATAGAAGCAAATATAAATACTTTTTTGGAAATTTTGAAAAAATATATACAAGACTTGTACCATCTCATTTAAGGAGATAAATGATAGAAATTTACTCACACCCTAAACTAAATGAATAGCCTGAACTCAATCAATGGAGCAAATATGAATAAAATTTACGTTCGGTCGAAACAAAGTTCAAGCATATGATTTTCTCCTCAATGAGATCACGAATGAAGTTCTCACGAATCCTAATGTGCTTTATCCTACAATTTTGAATAGGATTACAAGATAAGTGAATTGCACTCGTATTGTCATTGAAGATTATCATTGTACATTGTTCCAACCCACAATCTCCCAACATTTAGTTCATCCAGAAGAGTTGTTTGCAAGACCTCCTAGCGGCTATGTATTCGGCCTTCGTCGTGGACAAATAAATCAAATTTTGCTTCTTTCTCAACCATGATACAAGAGTACTTCAAAAATAAAAACACCCACTCGAGGTTCTTTTGCAACCATCCACATCTTCGATCCACTCGCCATTCGAATAAGACGATAAACAATTATCCATTTTAAAAGAATACCGAAGACCATACACTACACCAAAAAGGACAAATTGTCACCCTTCAGCCGACCAACCTTGTCAAAGTTAATGACCGTGACAAGTCCGTGATAAGTTCGTGACAACAGTACTTGTCACGGACTTGTCACGGTCATTGACCGTGACAATATTAGAAAGTTGTCACAGTCAAAGATCGTGACAGTTCCGTGACAACTTTGTCAGTAAAATAAAACCTTCCCTATTTTTTCCCACCATTTTGTTTCCCCCCTTTATCTCTCTCTACGACGATGCTCTCTCTCTCTCTCTCCTTTGTGTGTATATGAATATGTGTGTATGTGTGCGTGTGTGTGTGTGCGCGTGTGGGTGTCTGGGGGTGTTTAGGGATGGGGGCAGTGTGTGTGTGAGGAGTGTGTGTGTGGAGGGGGTGAAGGGGGGGGGGGGGGAGTAGGGGTGGGGAGCAGTATGGGGGGGGGGGGAATGGGGGGTTTGGGGCAGTGTGCGTGTGTGTGTAGTAGGGGCGGGGGCGGGGGAGGGTGTGTGTGTTTAGTGTGCGTGTGTGGGTAATGGAATAATTAGGGTTTCATACATAAATGTGTAAATACCCAAATATATGTTGTACCCTTAAGTATAAATACCCAAATATTGTTGGCTAATACATAATGATAAGTAATTAACCCTTGATTTCATACGTAAATGTGTAAATGATGATTCTCCCCATGTTTAAGAGGCTTAAAGTTCAATTTGAGATTTTCTCACGGAATAGTCATAATAGGAATTGGAATTGGAACTTATAATTATTATTGTTAATTTAATTATGACTTTAATTAGATATAAATGAGTTAGGAGCCTTTAGATTTCCCTTATTAATTGTTGGTTTTAAATTAGTAAGTAGTTAGTTTGAATTGATGTTTAGGATTTTTAGTAATTGTACATATTATGGGTTAGATGTTGTTGTTTTGGAATTCAGAATTAAGTTATTAAATATTAATATTACACCGTGACAGTTGAAACAGACAAATTGATTAATAAAATATAGCTTTAATTATAACTTTAATTGTATAGCTTTAATTGTATAACTTCAACGATGATATATTTATAAGACATGATTAAATGAATTAATTGAGTAGATGAATTACAAGGAGTACGGGATTCACATTTGTTGGTTTGTTGTTGTTGTTGCTATTGGATTATAGTGGACCGGTGTTGGGTTAGTTAATTTTGGAAGTGGCATGACCACTAGATTATTGTCCAAATAGGGGGTGGGGAGAGTTTTCAACTTTTTTCTAAAATTACTTTGTGTCACGAACAATATATTATTAATTCATATACATAGTATGTTTCATTTATGATAGTTAAATGAAACATACATGAAATTACATATAGTGCGCATAGATACTAGCCTTCTAGTTCTTATGCGTACGCATTCAATAGCCCTTAGACCCGTTCGAGAGTCATTACCCCTGTAATGAAATCTCTCGAATTGTTCCGTTTGGACAGTTTGGGACTACATAATTTCTGTATAATAATATTCTTAGTGGCTTAAACATGTTATTTTTGGAGGAAGTTCTACAATCGTATCCTAATGTTCTCTGGGTACATACTAGATTGGAAAGTGTGAGTGTTATTTCAATTGATAAATTGAAATAACACTCACACTTGCGAATCTACGTCGTGTGCTTGGAGAACTATGGGGATATGCTACCGAATTTTTCTCAAATCGTAACAATGTGCATAAGTTGTTAAGTATATTACAGAAATATGTGGTCTTGAATGGGATAGGACCACTCACCCTTTAGAGGAGATGGAGGAAATAGGAATTAATATTATAAATTGAATTTGAATTTGAAATTTGAAAATCAAATATAAATAAGACATAATTAAATTAAACATAATATAAATCTAAGTTTTGTTTATACTAATCCATGAATATACGTTTTATACCTTTAATAGGTGATTAGTTATGATAACTGTGATGAGATATACTAAATACAAAGAGTGGATGAGTGAGATAAATAGAATGGGGGATGTGTTTCGCAGAGGTGCTAATGAATTTGTTCAATATGCAAAGCGATATCATAATGATGAAGAGTTTTCATGTCCATGTGGTAGGAGTAAGAACGGTAAAGATGGGTGATGCGACATCAAGGCTTGCTCGTCTAGCCAATGGACTCTTGTTCATGGCACAAGAGTACAAAAAGTATTGATTGAACGGTTTACTTATTCGGCGCAAAAGTGTACGAGGAAAGTATAAATGTACAGAACTCGGGCATTTAATACAAGGCACTTACTTTCTTTCGAGCGAGCGCAAAAGATAAAAACCTCATTGAAGCTGAAATGACTTACTTGTAATACCCCACACTTTTATAGATATTTAAATTATATAACTGAGTGTAATTTGGAAATTTGAGAAATTTCCGTGAATAATAATTTTTGGATTTTATGAGTGTTAGATGATTTTCGACGTGTGTTACATTTACTTTTGGGACTAAGTAGATAAGTGAGATTATTTTAATTACTTTTCGCAGTTGGGTAAAGCGACAAAGGATAATATTTTTATTGGAAACCCTGTATCGAAATGTGTTGAGTTTAATCAGTGAATCGTAGTTAAGTGACTCAGATGGAGATTTTGAGTGCGCGGTTGGTTTCGGAATGGCTGAGATATTCAGAATAGAGTATCCGGGAGTAGTGTTTAGGTTCCGGAGACTTTTGGACTAATAAGGACTCGCAATTGAGTAAACGAGTCATTTTTGAGTTTATAAGGGATAAACCCTTGTTTCTCTCCATAAAAGGCATGAGAGTGTGAGAGAAAGGAAAGAAAATAAAGAAAAGAAAGAGGATAAGAAAGGAAGGAATAGAGGAAGAAGAAAAAGGATTTTCGGGCCAAACTCCGCGGGATTCGACTCGAGGTCGTCGGATTTTATCCACGAGGCAAGAGTTTACTTGCTTTATTCTTTTAAGCACAAATCTCATATTATAGTTGGTGTGTAAAAACTATAAAAAAAATTGGGTTGGGTTTTCGTTAATCAAAACGGATTTTTTGGAAGTTTAACGAATAAACCCAGGTTAATATCCAATTTGAGAAACTTAAGAACTAATTAAAATTAGTTGTTGGTTATGGGTTCTAGGATGATTAGAACCCTCTTTATGTGTGTATATATTGTTGATTGAGGTTGGAGGACGATAGGAGAGGAGTTAAAATCTTGAGGGCATTTTAATGGACGAAACAGAGTCTTCGGAGAAGAAGCTGCCATATTCGATCGATCGATCAACTGTAAGGGGTCGATCAATCGACCCTACAGATATTTTGGAAACTTCGGCTTGTTTAGTTTAAATGTGATAAATTCCTATATTAATGATTTCTAGGTTATGTATTCGAGGAAATAAATATCCGATTAGGGGAATTTATACCTAGCCATTTAAGGGAATTTATTTGGGTTAGGAAGGTGCAAAATGGTGTGGCACTTAACGTGTGGTTTTAAGGAAAATAAATTGAGGACTTAGATATTAGGGGTTCCTAAAAATAGTGCGGGGACTTCTAATTTATTATTTGAGTGAGGTGTATACCTTGGGTTCGTATAAAGTAAATCCAAGGGTTTACTAATTTAGGGGTGTGTGGGACGAGTAACACTCGGGATAGTTTTTCAGCAGGCGATTATATATATTATGATGCGTGTAGAAAATGTAAGTATGTGTCGATTATGGTTGAGTAAATCTTACGAGGAAACTAGGATGGAATTTAGGATATAGGCTAAATATGGTTTAGCGGTTATCTGGTACATCTATTGACGATTATTATAGGTGTTGCGATACCTATGGATTTACGATAAGTTGTGAGTATACTTATTTGGTTATTACGAATTGGTATATTCGGAGAATATATATAAATCCTTAAAAGTGATTAAGGTGTGAGTTATATCTTAAGTAAGAGAATACTTATTGGTTTAGTATTTTAAGTGTGCGAACACTTAAATACTATTATGAATGGGTCGGAGTATTGGCTATCGCTATATGATATTGGAAATTATAGACACATATATATTTGAGAAGTGATGTAGATTATATATACGACGCTGTTACAGTATAAATAATATAATACGAATAAATATATATGTGTGTGATTGGTATATTTGTATCTTAGAGGTTGGTTCCACGGGTTTCCCCGGGCATTAGGGTGGACATCCATGTTATATATTTTCTCTAGTGCGATCCAGGAAGGTTGTACGATGTGGGTGAATCCTCTGGCTTGAGGAGCAGGGAGAGTATATCCCCCGGTCATATCCTTCCGTGTATAAGTACGATGTGTGTACTCCACTTGCAGAGGGAACATGACCACCTCCACCGTTGTGTATTTTTACCATGACCATGAGAGAGTCTGGCTTGGTACCGTGGTATAGTGAGTAAACCCGGATTTGGATAGACACTATGAGATTGCATCCTCGAGTTATAGCTTGGAGGGATGGTTATTATACTTATGATTGTGATAGGTATAATTATACTTGTTGCGTATAGTATATTGCTCGTATATGAAGATGAGATATTATCTTAATTAAACATGTATAAAATGAAAAGAACGAATGAGAGTTATTCCCCTTCCGGTAGATTTATATCCGGATTTATATGAAAATGAATCATAAGTTCTAGTGAGAATTATATATATATATATATATATATATATATACGGGTATGTATATATGCGTTATGTGCTGAGGGCCTAATGAATCTTGATGATCAACATCGTCAGGTAGTAGTGTATCGGGAAGGTTCCTTGTTTGGATTTCGTTTCACGAGACACCCCACGCACAAACTTAGAGCAATGTTGGGAATAGTGAGACGTTTAGACCTTAGTACTCGGGTTTATGAGGATTTTTTTAGGATTGGTGATAGTGTTTAGTTAGGCAGGGTAGCTTAACTAGTAGGTTTAAAACATATGCAATATGTGTGTATTATTAGAAGAGGGGTGAGGTGTATCTCATGGTAGTGCGATACTAATTTAAATATGAGAGATTTCATATTTTGAAATATGGCATTTATGCACTTGCAAAATATTTTCAAACTCGGGCTCTGACCTGTTTTCTCTATTTTCCCTCTCTTGCTATATATGTATATATATAGGTGTTCAGACACAGGGACGCCTGGATGACGATTACTTCGAGTCAAGCGTTTGCTGCAGCAACTGTCGATGCATGCATGTTTACTATAGATGCTCCTGTCCTTGTAATCTAGATAGTAGGTACTGTAGAAACATTTGGGCAAAAAGCCCAATTTTATTTATGTATTCTTTTTCCTCCTTTTTAGTGCGGCATTCGATTTGATTTTATTATATTAAAACGAGTGTTCAGTTATTTTATTTCATTTCATCTTTATATATATAAATTGTGTGATTGTTTTACTTTGAATGGTTTGGTTAAAAAGATTAGTTAAGTAAAATTTTGACGTCAGCCTAATAGGTTATTAGTAATTAAATTGGTTTTCAACAGTGATGCTGATTAGGCATAAATTCTTTCTAATTTATCCCTTGATTTAGCTACTTTTAGCACCGCGAACAACGTAATTGAGTTGACTTTATCTCATAATCTTGCTACTGACTGATCCTAATGAGTACACCGAGTTTATGATATTTCGTAATGTTTTTACAGGTATTTGATGTCAAGAAACGGAATAAGGAAACCGGAAGAATCAAGAAAGAAAAAAAGGAAAGTCATAAGGGCAGAAGTGTAATTTGCACCCAGAATTCGGATGAGGTACCTAAAGAGAAGTTGAAGAGATCTCTTTCACAAGCACATAGGAAGAAACGACACCTCAATCGGAATCCTGGAACAAAAGATATGAGCAGTCAAAGTTGAGCTAAAAAGTCAAATAGCCAGACCAGTCCACCCCTACCCCGGACCGGTCATCCCCTACCCCGGACCGGTCCGCTTTGACAAACTCTAGAAGACCCCAGATCATAAGCAAACCGAAGAAGGCAAAAATAAAAAGAACCAGTCCACCCTCGGACCGGTCTGTCCCAAAATAAAAAGAACTGATCCGCCTTGGAGGCAGACCGATCCGCCTAAGGCTCGGACCGGTCCGGACCTCGAGATTTGCAAATCTTAGAAGAGTCCTAGTGCAGATGAAATTCCTATTTTCATAGAGGGTATAAAAACCCATTTTATCATTGTTATTACGACGAAGATTTTTGGAGATTAATAGTTAGTTTTTCTTTTTGCTCCAGAAACCCTAGTTTAGCTACAATTACCAATTTTAATTCAAGGATTGAAGATTTATTCAGAGTTCGTGTGATTACCAGTTTTATTCATTGCTGCAATTATTGCTTGGGTGATTTTAGTGAGTTGTTTCTTTTTCTTAATTCCTTTCTACATCTATTCACAATTTTCTTTAGAGTAATTATGAATTCCTGCACATCAATCACTATTTTTAGCACTTTCATCATGCTAGGCTAGATTTTCTAAGGCCGGGATACATGAACCCAGCCTAATGTGTTAATTGTACGTGTATAACATTAATCCTCTGAATTTAGTGATTGAATACGATCGTATTGCGTAGGAACATAACAATTGTAGGTCTTTATATCTCGTTTGCCTCTGGGTAACCGTGATGATTTAGAATGCAATTTTAGTGTTACTATCGCGATACCGATTTACTCATCCTCAGATTAAGTATGATGCGGGCTTGAACCTCGTATACGTAATGCTTGGGAGTACTAAATTCCGGGTCAATTTAATCAGTTAAATTTACGATTAATATTATAACTACAATTCACTAGGGTTGGGGGATTGTATTCCCGTCCTATTTTTCCCATCACATAGTTCAAAAGTTTCGAATCAATTTGTAATCATATTTAAGGTAAATTAGTGTAGTTGCATTTATTCATAATTCCACAATTGCATTTAGTCGTAATCCATTCTCAAAACCAAATCATTTTTTCTTTCTTTTTAGAGTCAGATTTAGGGTTCCTTCATCTTTTCCCTTCGTTACAACTCTGTTGTCCTTTTTCCCTGAGGATCGATACCCGACTTGTCGGATTATTACTTGAGTGACAGGCTTGCACTTGAGACTAGAGTGAACGCATTTCTGAGACACATTTTCAGTCGCGTCAGATGCTGAGAATGAACCATATGAGACTCCTATTTTAATTTGGTACATGATTGATCACCCGATATTTTATTAGGTGGGGCGTCACAGATGGTATCAGAGCATCAAGTTCTAGTGTCCTTAGGAATCTATGCAGACGTACTACACTTTCAGCGTTGCTCTCGATTTGATATAGAGCCTTATGATTAGGATTATTGATTCCTCTTATGAGATTTCGTTCCCCTGCTATTATGTAAGATTATAGTAAATCTTTTCTGCGCTCGTTCGAGATTCGTGGGTTGATCGATGAATAGAGACCACAAAAATCCATTCCAAGGACAGCTGGAGGTGGGGCTTAGTCGGAGCTATAAGTTGAAGTTGGGAATGAGGACCGCAGTAGAGGTCACTCCCCTTCTGGCATTGTTAAGGGTTGCTGCAACGACTACTAAAGTATAGTAGTTATAATTATCTACGTACCACTGTAGTAAAGAGTGGTGATAAACTTAAATTACCCTGTGAAGTTAAATGGGGAAAAGGTTTGAAAAGTCTTCGATAAGGACCATACGTTGAAGTTTAAGTTATACGAGGTCATTGTAACGTGATTCAGTGGAAGTAGAAGGCTCGGAAGCTTTGGCTGAGAGCAGGGCATGGAAATGCCTAGATGTGAAAATTTGAGGAAAATTTTTCACTTGTTGGAGAAATGTCGAAATGGTGTGGACGGTAGTCACCATATTTGGGGGAGCAGAATGTTTTGCTCATAGAGGAATCTTACGGATGGTTTTAACCTCGAGTTCCTTTGATTTATCAAAAATGAAAGGAATGCAATTTTTGGGATATTCACATAAGGATCGGTTAGAGGCCGATGGTGAATAAAGAGTGACATGGTTAAGTAAACTTTGTACCGAATTAAGGTAGGTATAATAAAGAGAGAGTCCTTCAGAGAAATGATAGTCTCACTAGAAGAGTGGTGCTAACACTTATAGAGAATGTGTGTTTGTGGAACCCCATTGGTGGACATCCACTCGGGGATTCATTGAAATAGGGCTATTGAGGCAGGTAGTGGAGTTTTATTTTGACAAAGAAGTTAAGGGGACTATGAAGGCGATTGTCAGGATCGAGGTTATAGAGCCTAAGGTGCTGGTAACCTTAATATGGTCAGGGTGGCCAGAGATGGAGAACGATTGTAATGTGGAGTGTAAAACCACGTGGTTAGTCCTTTCTCAGTAGGAATTAAAGGACAAGAGTGGGGTGCCTAAATGGGGCATTGATTTAAGTAGTTTTTGGTTTAGGTACGACAAGTGTACCATGTCCGGGAACCATTTGGAGTAGCCAGGGTAATTGGTAAGAATGATGTTATGAGTTTTACCTCAGTTGAAGGAGGTATATTCTGTGTGACCAGATTGGGTCACAATATTTTATTTTCCCTAGATTCATGAGTGATTCGAGTTTACTGATAGTATCAGTAACACTATATAGTGTATGTTTATATGTTTTTCCGAAGTAGTGGGGTTCTATTTTCTCCATTCGTTATGGAAAGAGGTGTTGATATTTTGAGTTTATATCTGGTTTGTACTACTCAATTTGTGTATGTTATACGAGTATAGTACGATTATAAATGTAATGTATTTGTTGATTATCAAAGAGATAGCAGGCTAATGATTGCAAGACTATCGTATCCGCGGTTCCGGGGTGGAACAGGTTGTTGCGATATCTCATCTGGATACAGATTGAGCTCGCCTTTATCATACGTTTAGATGGAACTTCGGTGAGTAGATATTTCATTATCATGCTTTGAGTGCTTGGTGACCTTATATATGATTTAAAGTATGCAGGATTTATTGTTAAGATGTGAGTTTAAGCTCGTCATTGTTTGCGCAAAGGACTTAGTGATAGTACAAGCGCTTGGTGGTGTAGCTCTTGGAAAGAAGTAGGAGTTCTAACCATATTTTGTTGGTAGATGGGATAGAATTATCCCAATTGAATATTTAAAACCAACGGACCTCCACGACCGATATAGTTAAGCAGTAGTGTATAGGAGAGGTTCCTTGGTTGGATTTTTCTTGCGAGACACTCCACGCATGAACCTTAACGACGTCGGGAGTGGAGAGATGTTACGGGATGCAAGGATGTTGGTTTTAACAATAAGTTACCTAGTGTGGAGAAAGTACTATAAACTGAGAGTTATGTGATGATTGAGGGCTAATGGAAGTAGAAGTGCTATGAAAAAACACAAAAATAGTTCTCTCACCACAAGTGCGTGGGTAAGGCATGGTAAAGGAAATCGATTTAAGTCTTATATCCAGGCTTTGAGTGGAAGGCAAATTCGAAGGTAATATATTTTGGGTATGATGCTAGTAACACTTGTGCAGAGTATAGGTGCCCCGATTAGTTAGACTTTCCATTTCATCGAGATGGAAGGATATAGTGGTAGAAGTACGTTAGTAGATTAGTGAGATATGATTTTAGAACGTCCTGGTGTGTCTTAGGCCTTTATATCTCGATGACCGACGATGCAAGGAAGTAGTGTAATGGGAGGGTTCCTTGTCTGGATTTTGCTTTGCGAGACGTCCCACACATGAAATCAAGCGAATGTCACAAATTGAGATAGATCTTGGGCATTAGGGACATGTTTAGTATAGTATTCATCTTACGTGTGTAGGAAACACATCAATCTTAGGTTATTAGGAAGTAAGGCCAGTGGGGCATGTGGCGCAGTTTTAGGAAGATTATAGTGAGTTAACCACGAGAAGATTGGCGGGTTAAATTTAAGAAGGATTTGATTTCCATGTATAAAAAGGATTGAAATTTGGAAATTTTTAGGTTAGGAAAACCCAGGTGTGTGTACCAGGCCGAGAAGTAAGGCCCATTTTTAGAGAGAGTGTTACGTTTGTGATGTTTGCAGTAACAGTGTTGATAGGCACGGATTAAAAGGTGTATGGTTACCTTGGTAAGTTCATTTTATATATCGCTAGAAATAGAAGGGGGCGTAGTATATAAAACGAAAGATTATTTCGGGAGGCAGTCATAAATGGATTTGGAGTGTGTTGGATGGGATGTCGCAGAAGGTACACGATGATCCAATTATATTAGTGCAATAAGAGTTAGTACACCTAAGATGAGCGAGAAGACTGACGGGAATGGTCAAGCGTTAGTGTAATTTCATTTTTGTAGATGAATGGACGCTTATAGTGTCAGCTTTTTGAAACATTAGAGCGGCGGCTATAGGCTCGTTTTCTCTATATGTGGTAATAGAAGCACTAGGTGCGATTTGACGTAAGAGTCAACCTTACGATCGAGGTAGTGTCGTAGCATATAGAGATATAGTTAAACTTATTGTTAATCTAGTGCGTTAGAGTATAAGCCTTGAGATTACTTCGGTACCGTTAACGAGTATATGGTAGGGTACCATTTGGGTTCATACCTTTTGACTTGTGTGTTCAGGATGAAGTATGAGTAGCAATCCTAGGTTGCTAGTACCAGTCGTATATGAATTTCGAGGATGAAATTCCGTTGTAGGGGGGAGAATGTAACACCCCGCACTTTTATGGATATTTAAATTACATAAGTGAGTGTAATTTGGAAATTTGAGGAATTTTAGTGAATAATAATTTTTGGAGTTTATGACTGTTAGATGATTTCCGACGTGTGTTACATTTACTTTTGGGACTAAGTAAATAAGTCGTATTATTTTAATTACTTGTCGCAGTTGCGTAAAGCGACAAAGGATAATATTTTTATTGGAAAACTCGTATCGAAATGTGTTGGGTTTAATTAATGAATCATAGATAAGTGGCTCAGGCGGAGATTTCGAGTGAGCGATTGGTTTCAGAATGGCTGAGATAGTCAGAATAGAGTATTCAGGAGTAGTGTTTAGGTTCCGGGGACTTTTGGACTAATAGGGACTCATAATTGAGTAAACGAGTCATTTTTGGATTTATAAGGGATAAACCCTTATTTCTTTCTATAAAGGGCACGAGAATGTGAGAGAAAGGAAATAAAAGAGTGAAAAGAAAGAGGAGAAGAAAGGAAGGAAGAGAGCAAGAACAAAAAGGATTTATGGGACAAACTCCGCGGGATTCGACTCGAGGTCGTCGGATTTTATCCACGGGGCAAGTGTTTACTTGCTTTATTCTTTTAATCATAAATCTCATATTATAGTTGGTGTGTAAAAACTATAAAGATTTTTGGGCTGGGTTTTCGTGAATCAAAACGTTTTTTTCGGAAGTTTAACGAATAAACCCCGGTTAATATCATATTTGAGAAACTTAGGAACTAATTAAAATTAGTTGTTGGTTATGGGTTCTAGGATGATTAGAACCCTCTTTATGTGTGTATATATTGTTGATTGAGGTTGGAGGATGATAGGAGAGGAGTTAAAAGCTTTAGGGTATTTTAATGGCTGAAACAGAGTCTTCGGAGAAGAAGCTGCCCTATTCGATCTATCGATCGACTGTCAGGGGTCGATCGATCGACCCTACAAATATTTTTTCAATTTTAGCTTGTTTTGTTTAAATGGGATAAATTCCTAGATTAATGATTTCTAGCTTAGTTATTCGAGTAAATAAATATCCAATTAGGGGAATTTATACCTAGCCATTTAAGGTAATTTATTTGGACAAGGAAGGTGCAAAATGGTGTGTCACTTAACGTGTGGTTTTGAGGAAAATAAATTGAGGACATAGATATTAGGGGTTCTTAAAAATGGTGCGGGGACTTCTAATTTACTATTTGAGTGAGGTGTATACCTTGTGTTTGTGTAAATTAAATCCAAGGGTTTACTAATTTAGGGGTGTGGGGGACGAGTAACACTCAGGATAGTTTTTCGACGGGGGATTATATATATTATGATGCGTGTAGAAAATATAATTATGTGCCTATTATGGTTGAGTAAATCCTACGAGGCAACTAGGATGGAATTTAGGATATAGGCTAAATATGGTTTAGATGTTATCCGGTACATCTGTTGACGATTATTATAGGTGGTGCGATACCTATGGTGTTACGATAATTTGGGAGTATACTTATTTGGTTATTATGAATTGGTAAATTTGGAGAATATATATAAATCTTTAAAAGTGATTAAGGTACGAGTTATATATTAAATAAGATGATACTTATTGGTTTAGTATTTTAAGTGTGCGAATACTTAAATACTATTACGAATGGGAACAGTTGGAGTATTGGCAATCGTTATATGAGATTGGCAATTATAGCCACATATTTGAGAAGTGATGTAGATTATATATATGATGGTGTTACAGTATATATAATATGATACGAATAAATATATCTGTGTGTGATTGGTATATTTGTATCTTAGAGGTTGGTTCCACGGGCTTCCCCGGGCATTAGGGTGGACAACCAGGTTATATATTTTCTCTAGTGCGATCCAGGGACATTGCGCGATGTGGGTGAATCCCTTGGCTTGAGGAGCAGGAAGAGTATATCCTCGGGTTATATCATCCCGTGTACAAGTGCGATGTGTGTACTCCACTTGCAGAGGGAACATGACCTCCTCCACTGTTGTGTATTTTTACCATGACCATGAGAGAGTCTGGCTTGGTACCGTGGTACAGTGAGTAAACCCGGATTTGGATAGACCCTATGAGACTGCATCCTCGAGTTATAGCTTGGAGGGATGGTTATTATACTTATGATTGTGATAGGTATAATTATACTTGTTGCGTATAGTATATTGCTCGTATATGAAGATGAGATATCATCTAAAGTAAACATGTATTAAAATGAAAAGAATGAATGAGAGTTATTCCCCTTTCGGTAGATTTATATTCGTATTTATATGAAAATTAATCATAAGTTCTAGTGAGAATTATATATATATGTATATTATTTGAGTTTGTATATATGCGTTATGTGATTAGGGCTTAATGAATCTCGATCATCAACATCTCCAGGTAGTAGTGTATCGGGGAGGTTCCTTGTTTGGATTTCGCTTCGCGAGACACCCCACGCACGAACGTAGCACAATGTTGGGAATGGTGAGAAGTTTAGCCCTTAGTACTCGGGTTATAAGGATTTTTTTTAGGATGGGTGATAGTGTTTAGTTAGGCAGGGTAGCTTAACTAGTAGGTTTAAAGCATATGCGATAGGTATGCACTATTACAAGAGGGGTGAGGTGTATCTCATGGGAGTGCGATACCAATTTAAATATGAGATATTTCATATTTTTAAATATGGCCTTTATGCACTTGCAAAAAATATTTTCAAACTCGGGCTCTAACCCGTTTTCTCTATTTCCCTCTCTTGCTATATATATATATATATATATATATATATATATATATATAGGTGTCCAGACACAGGGATGCCTGGATGACGATTGCTTTGAGTCAGCCGTTTGCTGCAGCAACTGTGGATGCATGCAGGTTTACTGTAGACGCTTATATCCTTGTAATCTAGATAGAAAGTACTGTAGAAAAGTTCGGGCCTAAAGCCAAATTGTATTTATTTATTCTTTTTTTTCCTTGTTAGTGCGGCATTCGATTTGATTGTATTATGTTAAGCCGAGTGTTCGATTATTTTATTTCATTCCAGCTTTGTATATATAAACTGTGCGATTGTTTTACTTTGAATGGTTAAGTTAAAAAGATTAGTTAAATAAAATTTTGACGCCAGCCTAATAGGTTATTAGTAATTAAATTGGTTTTCAACAGTGATGTTGAGAATGAACCATATGAGACTCCTGTTTTAATTTGGTACATGATTGATCACCCGGTATTTTATTCGGCGGGGTGTCACATTACTATGGTGTAATTCGAAATATATTTGAATTGGATTATATAGGCTTCAAAGAGGTTGTATGTTACTGTGACAAGGTAAGAGTTGAGGATAAAAATGCTTGTAAAGTTGATCCTGACACCAATTTGATCATGGTTGACTTGTCCAAGTTGAAGAGCAACGACCACGTGAGCGATAAGCCATTTATTTGTGCATTTCAAAAGGCCAACCAAGTGTTTTACTCGAAGTATATCAATAAGGAGCCGTGGTCAATTGTCCTACATGCGCCAAAGCGTCTAAATAGTATTGTGGGTGACTTGGCTGCTCCTACCGAATATCAGTCCATTTTTTATGATAACCCGAATTTGAAACAATTTTTCAATTTGTAATAAATATTCCAATTTGTACTTTTTCAATCCATTTTTAATGCTTTTAATTGATTTGCACTTTATCATTTTTATCTTTCTCTCTTTCCTTTGTATATGTATGTGTGTGTGTTGAGAGGGGGGGGGGGGGGGGAATGTGTGTGTAGTATACGTGTGTGTGGGCAGTAGGGGTGGGGGTGGGGATGTTTCGAATTTTTGTAATTGTACATATTATGAGTTAAATGTTGTTGTTTTATAATTCAAAATTGAGGTATTAAACAGTAATAATTCATTTGGATTTGTAGTAATTGTACATATTTGCATGTCTTCTTCTAATTCATTTGGATTTGTACTAATAACACCATTTTTTTTACAGAAAATGTCTCCTTCAGGTATTAAGGTGAGGATGATGGTGCTGATTATGATGATATCGTCTGGGCTCGGTGGTAGCGGAGGCGATGATGGCTCCTCGGCCCCTAGGATCCCCAAATGGGGGAAATTGAGGATGGTCGTCGAGAACAGGACGGGGCTATTAGCGAGATCGATCGAGATGGTAAAGACTATCATCGGCCCGGGGTACACTAGCTGGAGGGAGGTGCCAAATGAGCTCAAGTTAGCTATTTGGGCGGCACTACATGTAATGTATTTATATTTATATTTATATTTATATGAATATTTCAATTTCAATTTATATTTCAATTTCAATTTCATTTAATATTTGTATTTATATTTATATTTATTCGCAACTAACATTGTATTTGTTAGACAGGAACTATTCAGCCTAGACCCAAAACTACGCGATTCCGTATTGGAGCAGTTGAGGGAGCAACACAAGACGTGGAAAAAAAATATGCGGACCCGGTACTTTGGGAAGGCCCGAGATTCCGTTATCCGAATGCGTGACTCCGTCTCGCCGAAGGAGCCGATCTCATTGGCACGATGGCGAAAGTTTATTGACAATGAGATCGGGGAGCGACAATAGGCATCTCGCCAATCGAGGAGGGAAAATCGGGTGAAAAAGATGGACGTGCACTACTCCGGCCGGACGTCTTACGCCGAGGTGGAGCATAGGATGATGGTAAGATTTAATTTTTCTATAATTACAGAAATATGTTATTCTGCATTATTTTACTTTGCGGGGCCAATACTAATTTTGCATTATTTTATTTCAGGGGACATGGAGTGGTCCTGGGGGTATGCCACATAGGCTCGATACTTATGTGGCTATTTGGATGAAGAAGGGTAAGGATAAGGAGGTGTCCCCGATTTTCGCGTCCAAGAATGTAAGTAATCTGACAGTTTACTTTTTGTTAATTACGTTACAATTTTTTTATTTACTTATTTAACTAATCATGTGTTTTTTGTCGTTTCAGGCAAAGCTTAATGAAATGCATGAGTCGCAATCTGATGCCGACAAGGCATCTTTGTCCATAGACGCACTCAGCCAAGTACTTGGCGCTGATCATAAGGGGGGGACAAGGGGGTGAGCTCGCAGATGGCCAAATCTAGGATCATCATATTGGAGACGAGCAGCACTGGGTTGGCTCGAACGGTGCACTCGCATGACGCGAAGCTGTCCCATTTGGAGGCGACAGTCCAAGATATGTTCTCATTCATGAAGAGTTCGTTGGGCAGAAATCGTAAGGGGAACGGGAAGGAGAAGGTGGTGGTGGAGGAGGAGGTGCAGGAGGATGAGGATGTGGACCTCACTGCTTCATCATTGACACGTACGGACTCTGATGATCCAGTCCCCAATTTGGCTCCCTTCGACCGACCGATGTCGACACTTGATTGGCCGAGGATGTTTATACATGACATATTTGAAGGCCAGCAGATAGGAAGGGGGTTGAGGGACCCGAATACTGTCTAGGGTATGCCAGCTCATGGACGTTTGCTTCAAGACATTGAGGCCAAGGTGCTCATCACGTATGTGATACCCGGGAAGGAGAACTCCCCATTGTGGTTGCGCGAATAGTGTGGCACGATGCATATTGCTGGGTGTATTAATTCGTATATCGTGTGGCCTACTCACCTCCTCAGACCTACCCCAGACATGTAGTGACATTATTTGAATTGAATTATTTTAAGTTGTTACATTTGAATTATATTTAGATTATATCGTGATGCATATTTTTTTGAATGTATATTTTCATTATCTCTATTTTATTTGGATATATGATGTTTGAACAGGTACAACGTTGATATAACTGGTACAAATATACTGCTGGGCAGTGGCAGTGGCCATACTGCCCAGCAGATTTTGTTTCAATTCTGTCCAGAATTGTCACGGTCATTGACTGTGACAAGTCCGTGACAAAGTAAAATTGTCATGGACTTGTCACGGTCATTGACCATGATAATTTTTTATTAAATGTCACGATTTTATCACCGTTAATAACCGTGACTAATATTGTCATCGTCATTGATCATGACATGAACGTGACAAGTCTAATAAAATTATCATGGTCAATGGCCATGACAAGTCCATGACAACAAACGTTGTCACCCCCAGACTTGTTACGGTCATTGACCTTGACAATTTGGACTTGTCACGGTCAATGACCGTGACAATTCTGTAGATTTGGTGTAGTGTATCAGGATAAACCTTGACAATGACTACAAAAGTTTAAAATTTAAGGCGACCCAACCGTTATACTCTGGATGTGAGAAAGATCAAACAACTTTACATGCTATGTTTGGTTTGCATAGTTTGAAGACCCAATACGATTTGTCTGGCAATAGCGTGACAGGAATTCTGAATTGGGTAAAGGGCTTGCTACCCAAGGAGAATATGCTTCCAAATAGCTATCATGTTATGAAGAACAGTTTTAAAGGTTTGTGAATAAAGTAAAATCGATCCATGCTTGTGTTTATGACTGCATACTATACCGAAAGGAGTATGAAAATCTAGATCGATGTCTGGTATGCACCGTGACAGGAACCTCACAAGTCTAATGAACTTGTCACGATCAATGATCGTGACAAGTTCGTGACAAAAAAATTTGTCACCACTAGACTTGTCACGGTCATTGACATTGACAAGTTGGATTTTTCACGATCAATGACCGTGACAATCCGACAGTTTTGGTGTAGTGATAATCTAAAGTAGCACTCAATATTTAATGGTTATTTTAATCGTAAGTAAGTAAGTATCTTTTGGGGATGTTTGATAATGGGCATACACTCCAGCACTAAAAGCAATATCAATATAATTATGTAGAGAAGACTATATATCATGCTTCCAGAAAGAGTTTTCTCAACTTTCTTACCCTCGATGTCTTTGCTAAGCTTAGTCATGGAACTCATGAGTGTACATTAATGCTTAGTGGAGGCTAACCCGAATTTCTTCACTAGATCTCTCGCATACTTAGTTTGTGATATGAAAATCCCACTCTCGATTTAATGAACCCGAAGATCTAGAAAGAATGTTAACTCAACAACTATACTCATCTCTAATTCACTTTTCATCTCCTTTACAAAATGATGAGTATGTCGGTCACATACGGAACTGAAGACTATTTCGTCAACATATACTTGTGCAACCAAATTAGCCCCCTTTTCTCTATGCAAAAATAATGCCATATCAACGCCCCCTCTTTTCACCACGATCCAAGAGGAAGGAAATAATAATTTCATTCCATGCCCGAGGGCTTTCTTAAATCCATATAAAGCTTTCTTAAGATAAAATACATGATCGAAAAACTTAGGATCTTCAAGTCCTTTCGATTGTTCAACAAAAGCCTCCTCTTGTTTAATGTTATTGAGGAAGTAACTCTTGACATCCATTTGATACAACTTGAATTTTAGATGACAAGCTATAGCTAAGAGAAGATGAAAAGACTATATCCTAGCAATAGGATCAAACATCTCGTCAAAGTCAATCCCCTCAATTTTGGTATAGCCTTTAGCAACTAACCTAGCCTTATTATGCACAATGGTACCTTTCTCATCCATCTTGTTCTTATACACCCATTTTTTACCAATGATATTTGTGTCGATAGGTCTTAGGACAAGTTCCTAGACATCATTATTTTTTAATTAAAGCAACTTTTCTTTCATAGAATGTATACAATGTTCATCCTTGAGTACTTCTTTCACATACTTGTGCTCGAAGTGAGAGGTATAGCAAAGGAAACCCACCCCATTCTCAAATTAAGCACGAGTCTTGACATCGTGAATAGGATCTCTAATAATATTATTAGAGTCATGACTCTTACCAACCTAAGAGGGTGGATCCTCTTTGTCAAGAGTGGTGTTTGCCATGTTGTTATAAGGAACAATAGGATCATCACTAGGGGTGCATCGTTCTCACAAGTAAGATCACCATCAATAAATGTTGTTGGAGTATCATATTTGATTGTGACATTTATTAACTCCATAATCTTGGAGATTTTAAGGTTATAAACCCTATATGCTCTACTATTCGATGAATATCATAAAAATACTCTCTCGTCACTCGTAGAGTTAAACTTGCCTAAATGCTCTCTATTACGAAAAATGTAGCAAGGACTCCCATAGACTCGAAAATATGACAGGTTGGGATTTTTATCGGTCCATAATTCATAAGGAGTTTTAGTTTTGTATTGATATAGATAAATCCTATTCACCATGTGGCATGCAGTGTTAACTGCCTCTGCCCAAAAATTCCTAGGCACACTTCGACCAAGAAGCACAAACGTTGACATATCCTGAATAGATATATTCTTTCCAACACCGGTTTAAAATTAATAGTTGATGCCTATCTCATCGTAAAACTCTCTAACACCGGCATCACTGAATTTTATGCCATTATCACTTTGAAATCGACTAATTATGATACCATGTGGATTTTTAAGGACATGGCACTTGGATGTTAGAAACTCAATAGCATCTGAATTTTCTCTAAGGAATATTATAATAAAATACCTTGAAAAATTATCGACCAACACTATGATATATGACCAAGCATAAATTCTTTTGAATTTATCCCCTTAAGTTAGTGATTTTTATATCTCGAAGAGAGTAATTGAATCGTTTTTATTCCATATCATTGCCATTGACTATTTCTAACAAGTACCCCGAGTTTCGTATATTTCTGATGGATTTACAGGAATTTAGTGCAAGAAAAGAGAGAAAGAAACCGGAAGAAAGGAAAAGAATAAAGGCAGAAAAGTCAAAGGGCAAAAGCATAAATTTATACTCAGAGTTTAGATTCGACGCCTAAAGGAAAGTTGAAGATCTTGATTTCACAAAAGCATCGGAAGAAACGACACTCAAATCGGAGCTCGAGATCAAAAGTTATGGCCAGTCAAAGATGGAAATAAAAAGTCAACATTGAAGAAAATCAGACCGATCCGGTATAAATCGGATCGATCCGAAATGCCACCATTCTAGTAGACCCCGGATGGATACCGAACCGATGATAGCAAAACCGGTCCGATGTGATCCAGACCGATCCGGTAGATTAAAAAAAGAACCGATCCGGTTGCTTGAGAAACGAACCGATCCGAGGGGATCCAGACCGGTTGAAAAAGGAGCAAGAGGGCATGTTATTGAATGTGTTGCGGAAGCATAGAAGTGCGTTTGGTTGGACTATAGCTGATTTGAAAGGTATAAGTCCATTGATTTGTACCCATAAAATCCATCTCGAGGAAGAGGTGAAGCCCTCGCGCGAGATGCAAAGGCGACTAAACCCAACCATGAAAGTTGTAGTTCGATCGGAAATCATCAAATTGCTAGATGCTGGGATTATCTATCCCATTTCTGATAGTAAATGGGTGAGCCTAATTCAGGTCGTTCCAAAAAAGTCGGGAATGACCGTGGTTGAAAACGCTAAGGGAGAATTAATACCTCAACGCACCACCTCCAGGTGGCGTGTTTGCATTGACTACCGAAAGCTCAATGCCAGAACCAGAAAAGACCATTTTCCCTTGCCGTTCATCGATCAAGTGATTGAACGAGTGGCGGGCCATCCTTACTACTGTTTCCTAGATGGGTATTCTAGCTATAATCAGATTGAAGTGGATGTACTTGATCAACAAAAGATGACTTTTATATGTCCGTTTGGTACATTTGCATACAAACGTATGCCTTTTGGGCTATGTAATGCGCCATCAACTTTTCAAAGGTGCATGCTAAGTCTCTTTAGTGACATGATAGAAGAGGGTCTTGAGGTGTTCATGGACGATTTCAGCGTTTTCGGTCCATCTTTCGACCAATGTTTAGCTAATCTTAAAAGGGTTCTATTCCGGTGTGTGGAAAAAGGCTTAGTCCTCGATTGGTAAAAATGCCATTTTATGGTCACCGAGGGCGTAGTTCTAGGCCACATAGTCTCATTTAGGGGAATTGAGGTTGATCGAGCAAAAATTAAAGTAATAACTGAGTTACCCCCGCCAAAATCGCTTAAAGATGTGAGGTCCTTCCTAGGCCATGCTGGATTTTATAGGAGATTTATCAAAGATGTTAGCGCCATCGCTAGACCTTTGAGTAATCTTCTCATGAAGGACACTCCGTTTGAATGGAATAAAGCATGCCAAGAATCTTTTGAAAAACTCAAAAGCATGTTAATTTCTGCTCTTATTATGCAAGCTCCTGATTGGTCACTCCCATTTGAGCTTATGTGTGATGTAAGTGATTACGCGATTGGGGTTGTTCTTGGACAAAGAAAAGACAAGAAAGCTCATGTTATTTACTATGCTAGTAGTACATTATCTGGTCCCCAGCTTAACTACTCTACCACGGAGAAAGAGTTACTAGCAGTTGTTTTTGCCCTCGATAAATTCCGATCCTACATTGTTGGGTCGCCCATCGTTTGCTTCACTGATCACTCAGCCCTCAAATATCTTCTGACCAAGAAAGATGCCAAACCGCGTCTAATAAGGTGGATCCTACTCTTACAGGAGTTTAATCTCTCGATTCAAGATAAGAAAGGAATAAAAAACGTCGTTGCTGACCATTTATCACGCCTCTCGTCCGACGTACCTATTGAACCCATTCCCATAGATGAGTATTTTCCGGATGAAAATCTATTCGCTACTTCTTCTCTCCCCTGGTTTGCGGATATAGTCAATTACCTGGTCAGTGGAGTTGTTCCCTCCAATTGGAGTCCATAAGAGAGAAGGAAGTTCATTACATGGTCACGCATGTTCTTTTACGATGATCCATATTTGTTTAAGTATTGTGCTGATCAAATCATCCGAAAATGTGTACCTGATGAAGAAATTCAAGGGGTAATTCAATTTTGTCATACGGAAGCATGTGGAGGTCATTTTTCCAAAAATAAAACTACTGCGAAAATCCTGCAAAGCGGTCTCTAGTGGCCCACAATCTTCCGGGATGTGAACACTTTTTGCAAATCACGCGATAGATGCCAAAGAATGGGCGCTATTACTCGCCGTGACATGATGCCATTGACCCCAATACTTGTCTTAGAATTATTTGATTGCTGGGGTATTGACTTCATGGGGCCCTTTCCCCCTTCATTTAGTTTTCTCTACATCCTCGTCGCAGTAGACTTTGTCTCAAAATGGGTAGAGGCTATAGCTACAAGGACGAATGGCAATAAAGTGGTGATAAAATTCATTCAAGCGAATATCCTTTCTCGATTCGGAGTTCCTAAGGCTATAATCAGTGATAATGGTACTCATTTCTGCAATAGGCCGATGGAAAAGCTAATGCGAAAGTATGGAGTCGTCCATAAATTTGGAACGACTTATCACCCTCAATCGAATGGCCAGGCCGAGCTCGCCAATCGAGAAATCAAGAGCATATTGGAAAAGACAGTCGAACCTAATAGGAAAGACTGGTCTATCAGATTAAATGATGCACTCTGGGCTTATAGAACTGCATACAAGAATCCCCTTGGGATGTCCCCATTTCGTTTTGTATATGGCAAACCTTGTCATCTTCCGGTTGAAATTGAACACAAAGCGTATTGGGCTATCAAAAGGGTGAACTTTAACATGGAAAAAGCTTGAACGAGTTGGAAGAAATACGCAATGATGCGTATGAAAGTGCTAAAATCTCCAAAGAACGAATGAAACGAGCTCACGACAGAATCATTCGACGGAAGGAATTTCATTCGGGACAAAAAGTACTTCTCTACAACTCGAGGTTGCACTTGTTTCCCGGAAAATTGAGGTCACGATGGTCAGGACCATTCATTGTGAAGGAAGTATCCCCCCATGGAGATGTTGAACTGGAGGATCAAAAAGGGGGAAACACATTCAAGGTTAACTCGCATCGTCTCAAGCCGTATTTGGAAGCGGCCGTCATGAAAGCCGACACAATCTGGTTGTCGAAACCCATTTATGGGGATTGATTGAAAAACAAAGATGAGGTCGTTGCACCCCTGACGTGTATGGGGTGAATATTGTGTATAATCGTCATAGGATGTTAGGATGTTAGAAAGTCATAGATATGTATCATAATCGGAGAAGGGAATTCAATAAATGTCTTGGGGGTATTTCAGGTGTCGGTGTGAGTTTTGAGAGTTTTGAGGTTCAATTGCATTGAAGGAAGCATTGGAGTGGATAAATCAGGCTAACAGTGAGAAGGAAAGTAAAGCAGGAGAATTTCTGGAAATTCAGCAGACCGAATCGGTCCGGCCCTGAATAAAAAGAATCGATCCGGTACCATCGGACTTGTCCGATCTGAACCTGGATCGATCCAGTCATCTGCAGTTGCGCCCCTTCCAGAGGTAAAAAACTCTTCAATCCACACCTCATTCATTCCCCCAATCCCTTTCTCTCCCCAAAAATTTCGTCCCCTCTATTTCCCCCCATCCATTCCCCCTTTTTCCATCATCCCAACTACAAATACCCACATCCCCCACCCCATTTTCTTCACACCTCCATCTCCTCTCTCCTCTCTCACTTTCTGTCCAAGTCTGAACTAGCTATGGCTGCTCCTCAAACATATAATTCCATTGAAGTCCTGCCCTACGGAAATGGCGAATATCGTTTTGGTGCCGTCGTTTCTTCAATCCGAGAAGGAAAATCCACATCGAGCTTCAAGTGCTTTGGGATCAGCTGCCTAATTATGTCACAGGCATGTTCATGTCACGATGCTGGTGCAAATTTTTCAATGAACCATACGAGGCTGTTTGGGAGAATGAAGTGCGTTAGTTTTATGGTACGCTCGTCCGCACCGCTGATTTCAAATCTCAAGCCTTTGTAGACTCGACTCCGATACTGTTCTCGCTTGAAATTATGGCCTAGAAACTCGAGTCTAAAGGTGTGGTCACTCCAGCCCAATTTACTTATCCTAGTCCTGATCCCGTTCTGACCAAAGCTGTTTGCATATCTCGCATCGTGCCAGGAGCGGTTTGGGATACCGATACCTTTCCTATTGGTCGGTTACCCGACAAGGCACGCATCACTTTTCACATCGTTTGTGCCAATCGTTTGCAAACCTCAAATGATTCAGCTATGCGCCCGCATCAAGCTACTATGATGTATCATATGTTTGACCATGCAACTGTTATCAATTTGGCCTGCACGTTTTAAAATGATATCATATTTGCGGCGCTGGATAAAAAGGGTAGGGGCCCTCTTCCTTATGGCCGTCTCATTACCTCCTTTCTTAAGGATGCCGGAATTATTCCACCACAAGATCTTATCAACTTTCCCAAGCCACTTGGACAAGAATCCCGCACTCGAAGTGAAAAGCAAATCCACCTGATCCGTGCGCGGTGAGGAGGCAATGATACCTCAAGTGAGGAGGAGGCTTCTGACGAAGAGAACGTTCCTGAAGAAGATGTTGAGATGGAAGAAGTTGAAGAGGCAGAGTATGATGAAACAGAAGATTCGGATTATGTTCCGGTTGGTACGGGTTTGACTGAGCGCGTTATTTCTCTTGAGATGCGTTTTGACGGGTTTATGTCATCATACAAGAGGGACATGAGTTTGGTACTGCGTATGCAGGCTGATTTATACCGACTCCAGTCGGGTCCCGATGCCCCCCTTCATGCCTATTACAATAATCCATATGACCCTGCTGCCCCCGGACCTTCCCACCCCCCACCCGCCCCGTAGGCAGCCCCGTTCCTCTGGTTATGTTGTGTTCCTTGTAGTAATTTGTATTTTTTTTGTTTGTTTTTTTCTATTTCTTACACAGTTGTGTTGTACTATCTAGTTTCCTTATGCTACTTGCTTGTTTTATTTATCGCACTACTTATCGTCCTTTTGATTGTGGACAATGCAAAAGCCTAAGTTAGGGGGGATGATAAGTGCGTATTTATAAAACTTTGCATATATATATATATATATATAAAATTCAAAAAAGTTGGAAAAAAACCAAAAATATTTTTCTTCAAAATAAATAAAAATTGGAATTTAAATTTTTCAAACATATCACCTTTATTCTATTTAAAGTCTCAAATTGTTAACAATCAATATGCACTAATCCAAAATTGACCGAAGATGGAAATTGAAAGAAAATTGACGACTTAACGAATAAGTGTGGAGATTGATCAAACCCAGTGAGATTTCGAGCCTTTTAATTTTTTATGAGTTTTTAAATCAATCCGAGCTTATGATTAACTTAAAGTTCTTTTCAGCGTTTTAATAAGTCGTTGATGATCTCAATCCTTTGTTTTGATCGGTTATGGGAAATGTGTGAAATGTTGTCTTCAAATTCGTGCTAAATATATCTCTAAACTTAATTAATCTCGAGATGCATATGGTAATGTGATTATCAAGTTGGACAATTAAGTAGGCCCTCTTTTGTTTAACCCAAAAATATTAGCCATAATAAAGTTGTGAAAAATTATCCCTTTGCAACCCACTTTGAGCCTAATATAATATTTCCCTTTCGTTTGATAACCCAAAAAATCCAATTGGCTTGGAATTGTGAAAAATTAGAAATTCATCAAGTAAGTCCAAATTGTGCAATAAAAAGGGGCAAGAGAAAAACAGAAAAAAAATGCTCAACAAAAAATAGCAAGAAAAAAAAAGAAAAAGAAAAAATGAAAATAGAAAAAGAAAGAGAAAAATGAGCAAATGCCCGAAAAAGCACAAATGGACGTCATCAGGACATTTTCCAATTCCGAACATTCCTTCCATTCCCATTTTTACCCTTAACACTTTTTAACCCCAAAAGTCCTAACCGAGTTCAAATTGCGAAATTGATTACCGCGTGGAGAGATAAGCTACAAAAAGATAATATGAGAGATTAAATGGTGTGAACTAGAGGCGATGTTCCCATTTCCTAATAACCGTATTCCGATGATGAGATCTTTTCACCATATATTTCCTTCTTTTCAATTTTGTATGCGTGAATTTGTGTCCATTATATTTACTCTTTATATCATGCATACCGAGAGAAAATATCCACAATCCGAGTGATTCTTTTGTGAGAGCATCCGTAAGAATTTGAATCAAAACGAATTTTTGAAAAGTAACGTAATGTTCAATCGGTGGAAATTTGAGGTTTAATTTCTGGCTTTGCGCACACACACACACACACACACACACACTATGGTTTGAGACAATTGAATATGAATTGATGTTGATTATTTTTTGAAAAGTTTAAATTGTATAATTTTTAAATATTTTGATATTTATTTGGGCCAATAAAGAATTTTGTGGGTATATTCACTGCAAACTCTCACGAGACAAAACTCATCCTACTAGGGTAACCTAGGGGTTTAAAGGCTTGTTGCATATGCTCAATGCAATCGCATGCCTGCGAAAGTGGAATTTTAAAGGAATTCTCGAAAATAGAACTTTGAGTAGCTTCATTTACATTGCCCGGGACGTGCAAAGTCCTAAGTTAGGGGGATTTGACCAAGCATAAATTCTTCTGAATTTCTCCCCTTAAGTTAGTGATTTTTATATCTCGAAGAAAGTAATTGAATCGTTTTTATTCCATATCATTGCCATTGACTATTTCTAACAAGTACCCTGAGTTTTGTGTATTTCTGAGGGATTTTACAGGAATTTAGTGCAAGAAAAGAGAGAAAGAAACCGGAAGAAAGGAAAAGAACAAAGGAAGAAAAGTCAAAGGGTAAAAGCATAAATTTATACCCAGAGTTCAGATTCGACGCCTAAAGGAAAGTTGAAGATCTTGATTTCACAAAAGCATCGGAAGAAACGACACTCAAATCGGAGCTTGAGATCAAAAGTTATGGCCAGTCAAAGATTGAAAGAAAAAGTCAACATTGAAGAAAATCAGATCGATCCGGTATAAATCGGATCGATCCGAAATGCCACCATTCTAGTAGACCCCGGATGGATACCGAACCGATGATAGCAGAACCGATTCGATGTGATCCGGACCGATCCGATAGATTAAAAAAAGAACCGAACCGGTTTCTTGAGAAACGAACCGATCCGAGGGGATCCGGATCGGTCCGGGTGTGCGAAATCCTGGCATTAATTATGAAGATCAAGAGGTGCATATCTTGCAGAATCTTGCGCAACCAACGATTCTAGCTGTCAAATTCGTGCTAGTTGGTGCTATAAAAGACCAAGCCCTACCTCATTCCAAGAGAGACGAATTTGAGAGAGAAATTCAGAATTTAGAAAATATTATTAGTTGTCTTTGGTAGAAGTTTTCAAAAACCCTAGTTTGTAAGGTTGAGAAAGAGGAAGTTTTCTGGATTCAAGTTTATGTGTTTTTCCTGTTGCTGAATACAAGTATAAAATTTCCATTCTCTTATTTATTCTTTACTTTATTGTTTTGCAAATTGTTAACAATATTTGTTAGATCTATAATTCCATGTATGAATTTGTTTTCTAGTAAGACCATGTCTAGCTAAATTCTCAAGGGTTGGGGTACATGAACTCATCTCGAGGCGAATTACCCATGTAGAAAATAGAGGGTAAATTAAATATTGACCGAATCGTGTATGGAAATTATACGAACATAGCCAATCTTTTAATCTCTCTTGCCTTAGGTACTTGGGATGTTGAAGAACGCTATGCAAGTGTAATTGTCCATTCACCGCTTTGTATTTACCTTTGATTTCATATGATGCGAGTTATATCCTTCATATATGTAATGCTTAGGATCTGTAAAGACTGGATTTAGTCAAAAATTTCAATTTACAATTCTAGTATTCTATACGATAATTCGTTAAGGTTTGAAGGATTGTACTCCACCCTATTTTCTCTCATTTTCAAATCTAATTCCTTCACAATTCTTAGTATTTTCTTTGTGCACATTCTATTTCATCACCAATTGGAAATTTACAACCATCAACCATCTTTTCATTTCTTTGGAGGAATCATTTCAAGGTTAAATAACTATTCCTACAAAAGTGCTAATTTTTAATCCCTGTGGATACGATCCCGACTTGTCGAATTATTACTAACGCGACAGGCTTGCACTTGAGCCTAGATAGAATGCTTTTTTGAAATAAATTCTCTGTCGCGTCAATATACTTTTTGCCATCAATGCTCTTCATACGCATGGGACCCATGAGATATATTGTAATACCCCGTATTTTTACGTATATTTATTTTATTATGAAATTATGGAAATTGGGATTAATTCATTTAAGTGAGAAAATTTAATTTATAATTGATTCGACTTAATGGTAATAATTACTAGCGTGACGAGAGTTAGTAGTTATAAAAAATAATTATGTTGAAATCATGTTTTGTAATAACCATGTTGAGCATTTAGTAGTGAGTAACGTAATAAATGGTTTCAGAAATAAAAATATGGTCGGGGATGAGATACACGACAGTTAAGATATAATTATTCGGGACGCGCGTATGAGTCGCGTCACTGTTGAGCATTTAGTAGTGTGTATGGAAGGGTCGAAATAGTCAGAAAACACTACTCGGGTGTTATATTTGGAGTCCGGGATATTTTAGCACAAAATGACACCCCGGAGGGGTATTTAGGTCTTTTGATATTTTTGGGAATTTAAATGGATGAAACTTAGGAATTAAAATAAAGGTTGTACGTGGGTTAGAGGTGACCGCCAATTTCAACCTATGTGTGTGTGTGTGTGTGAGAGAGAGAGAGAGAGAGAGAGAGAACCAAGGATGAAGAAGACTCCATAGGAGAACTAAACCAAGAACTCAAGAGATTTCACACCAAAGTTGCGCCAAAGTGTGGATTGCGACGTGAGGATCAACCACATATCAATTTCAACTCGAGAATCAGAAATCCATTCCAACGCAAGTGTTTATCTTGCTCCTCTTTTAGCATATATTATTTATGTTAATTTAGATTAAATGATATGAAATTGTTGCAATGAAAACTAGGGTTTAATTTGACTGATTTGTAAAGAAACCGCATGAATTGGAGATAGGTTGGCCTGAAGAAGAAATTTCCTTCTTAGAACTGTATATGTTGGTAATTAAATGTTGAAATCATGAAATTAATTGGGGGGTTTTGAAGGATTTGAAATTTACGGATTCATATTAAAGAGATTTATAAGAAATTGAGTAATTTTTTGGATTCCCTTGATTCCATAAGGATTTAACCTCTAATTTGTGTTAGGAAGTGTCCTATGGCAATTTAGAATAGTTTAGAAACAATTACATTAGGATTGGGTTGAGTTTGGAATGAGACTGAAGAATGAAAATTGGAGAAAAATGAGTTTGGGGAGGAATAAGGCCAGTTTAGAAATCTTGTTCGAAGACATGTCCAGGTTGTTCGAATGACCTCGTTCGAACGAGATTTCCAACGACCCTTCTAACAAGTTTCTGAGTTCGTTCGAAGTTCGAACTTCGTTCGAACGACCTCATTCAAATGAGAATCCCTTGTCTTCTAACGAGATTGCAGAATGGGCTTTTAGGGTCCGTTTGAGTTAAAAATCATCCTAGGTTTATCCAAGCGAGTGTATTAACCTACGTGAGTAACGGGTGACTTAAAATCTAAAGTTTTAGGGGATTAAGGGTGTAATGACCCTCGAGGTATTGAACTTGTATGGAAACCTTGGAGAGAATGTGAGTCCCAGAGAGGTAATATATAAATGAATATCGTGGAAAGTAGAGACGTCAATATTACTTACGTATTATGGTAATTGGGTTGTGTGAATGGCTATTAAGTTAAATAAGTTGTGAGTGAGAATGCTTATTACTTGGAATATTATGTGTATGACATACCTAACTACTAGTTATCGAACGGAGGTTTGCGCGTTGTGGAAGACCATATCCCGCGTGCCTTCAGGGGATTTTGAGTCGTACCACTAGAGCATGGAACCTAGGTACGGGTTATCAGTGAGAACGATAGTGGTGATGGTCTTATGGGTACATAGGTATGTGCGTGGCCCATCGGCTTGGGACTATGTTCGCCTCTAATATGTGTACATGTTTTATTGGTTCTTGAGAGATTGAACATGTTGTCCTTTATGCGTGAGCGTTGCAATGGGACTAGATAGCCGAGTATGCCTAGCACCAGGGGTTTCTCAACCATGGGTTCCATATTGATATAGATTTGGATGTATGCATAGTGAGATTATATATGTATACTGAGTTCTTATTCTGCGCTTCTTGATTGGTCACTCTACTAAAGTATATATGTATTGGGTCACTAATTGAGAATTAATAAGGTTATGAGAATGTGTTAAAGCGTCTTTAAGCCTATTCCTAAATAATAAAGATAATTTGTCTTCGAGTTATTTAGATATTTTACTCGGCATAGTAATTATACTACGTATAGTCAGGCAGAGTATCGTGACTCGTATGGGTAGTAAGACTCGCTAGGTGTGCACATTAGATGAGTGATGAGCATATCAAGTGAGTACTCTAAGTTAACTTGAATAATATTTGTGTTAATTAATCAATTTAATCACTTGCTATATTTAAACTGTTTTCTACTCGAGCTCTGACCCCTTTTTCTGCAAATCTCTTTTCTTGTTCTATTATTTTAGGTGCTCAGCCACAGGGATACCAGACTTAGAAGATTCCATTCATTTGTCGAGCTGTAGCTGCTGTGAAAGATACAGGGTATTGCTAGTAGACTCTTCTGAGTCTATTTCTCCTTATCTATAAGTCATTTAATCCTGTTGGACGTGTTATCCCTCCTATTTTACATTCAGAGATTTAGAGTTGTTTTATTCTATTATTTCATGTTATTGGATTATTATGTGCGATTTTGACTGGAAGTTTTTACTCCAGCTATTTATTTAAATTCAGTTAGTTCTTTCCTTATTGCTATTGTGATGTATGGTGATGATTAAATATTTACCTTTTACACATGATGGTTAATAATAAGATAAAATTTTGACATCAATCTTTTTAAATATTAGGTGGTTAGTTTTTATTAAATAAAAAATTATGACTTTCGACAATGATGCATAATCTGAACCAACTGGATATTCTGATTTAATTTTATAAAGGACTGATCACCCGGTATTTAAAAGGCTGGGTGTCACATATATGTGTAGTAACTCTAATATATGATAGGTATCAACGGCATTCAACTTCCTATGAGGACTCTTGCTTTGTTTTCCATATTGGCATGGACCATAAACCAAGGAAGTTTATTTCCCTATAGATGGTAAGCCACGAACTAAATCATTCTTCACATGATGATTAGGATCCCTGTATTTCACATAACCTAGTCTTTGATGCCAAAGGTCGACAGGGGGAACCCTAGCACTATTTCGGACGAATGAGGACTTAGGAATGATACCATAAAAGTTATCGGATGTCCTCACATTTTGCGATATAATCTTACTATATTCATTGTAGACACAACATTTTGTTCAGTTGAATTTTATCGTAAGATATTCATAGCATAATTGGCTTATTCTTATAAAGTTTTCTTTTAACCAATAACCAAAAAGCACTCTGTCTAGTTATGGGAACCCATAAATCTCAATGGTGCCATATCCCAACAAAGTAGATCGACTCTCGTCACTAAAGGTGACTTTACCATACTTGTGATCCTCAAGTTTGGTAAAAAAGGGACTTATCACCAGTCATGTTCCTGGAACATCCACTATCAAAGTACCATTGGGAGGTATTATGATCCTTGAGAGAAACATGCACAACAAGAGCTTTTGGGGAATTTTTTTTAACAATCCAAGTTGGCATTGTCTTTTTCTTGTTATTTCTTTTGTTTTTACTAGTCTTCGATTTGAAAATATTACCATTAGTCAACTTTTTACTCCTCATTTAAATTTTTAAGGACTTGGCGTAGAGATAAGAATAAGAAGATTAGAGATCACCGTCATCAACATCTCCATCACTTAAACCACCATCATTTTCCCTATCTTGGGAAGGATTTTACCGAGTGTCAACGCCTTCATGCATAAGATTGTCTTTATTAGAATTAGACAAACTTTTGTCACTCGCATGACTAGATTTGAACATAGTGAAGTTTTTCTCAGGAGGTGAACACTTTCCAGAATCATCTGACTCGACATCACTATCGTTTAAAGTAGCATTATAAAAAAATATTTTTCTTTCCCTATCTCTTAAGCTTCATGGGACACTCAAATTCCATATGGTCATGACCCCCATGTTTAAGCTGTGACACCCCGCCTAATTAAATACCGGACGATCACTCCTTTATTAAATTAAAATCAAGGTGAACAGTTGGTTCATTCTTAGCATCACTGTCGAAAAATACTTTTCCAATTTAAACACCCTAAATAATTAAGCTAAGTGTGAAAACCAATTTTTTTTTAGACTTTACTTTCCAAATTTTATTTTATATAAACCAACATTTAAAACTTTGCATAATTCACAATTTAATAATCACACCACAACTGTCCTGGAACATACAACCCAAATAATCAAACATTCAACTAATTGAATCCAACATTTAATACTTTAAATGAAAACATCCTGGCAATAATAAATCCCAAAGTGCAAGTACTGGAAATAAATGGATTACAATATCCAATAAAACAACTGAATAATGGAAAGGGCGACACAAGCCAAACTGAAATAAATAATGCTAAGAGTAGAATCAAATGAATGAGGTCGTCTAAGCAAGAGGCCTGCAACTCCCACCTAAGCTGCAGCACGTTCCTTCCAAAGGATCCTATGCAAGACGCCCCTGTGGCTGGGCACTTGTAATATATACATATATATACAAGAGAAAAAGGAAAAAATAGAAACGGGTCAGAGCCCGATTGTGAAAATGATTTAAAATTTGTTTAGCAAGTATTTAAAATGTTTACAGTATACAATAACATATTAGTGCGGCACTCCCTTGAGAAATTCTCACCTCTCTTCTAATGTGCGCGCCTATCTCACTAACCTTCCCAACGGTTTAACTTATCTTAGGTTACTCGTAAGATTTAAACCTGAACAATTGAATTGTTTAAGAGGATAATTTCATTTAGTAACAAAGCTCTCATTTTAATTTTATTTATTAATAAAGTTTCCCCGTTCCCTATTATATTTCTCAAAACAAGCATTGCCAAATTGAAGTCATTATTCATTTCTTACTTACCATAAACACAATAGGAAGTTCCAAATTTCATAAATTCATATATATATTAAATACTCGTATAATATATATATTCTAACAGCACCCCACATAAAAATTATGGTGCGGGCATACTCTGCTATCCAATCCCCGTATCACTCGTACTAAGGGAAATACAAGTTCAGAATCACTCTCGAACTGTATTAATACATACACAAACAATATTGAGGCGAATCATAGTTTCCAAGTCCAAGAGGTCGGCACATACCCTCGCGTCTCTTAGGACCGTGACTATGGATACGATAGCCTGTACCTAGGATTCCTATCTTCTTGGGTACAAGTCAATATCCCCCGTAAAGGTCACATTGAGATAAGACTATCCCAGCGCGGTAACCTCAGGGATAGCAAGTAGCGCGGGCATGATTTTCACACGTATATAGTATATGCATAAACACAGTCATATAAATATACTACTTTTTCTATATCAAATTTAGGTTAATCTCATAACCCATAATTATAACATTTATCCTTATTTCTCATTATTTAGTTATCACTTATAACGGTTCGTCTCTTACTTTTAGTTTGAGGGATTATTCCAACTCACTACGTAACACTCATGGACTCTATCCTCCCAAGTGTAGAATTTCAGTAGGTACTCATCTATTTTCCACCGTAACTATCTTACGCGTCTCTCCCTTTAATAAGTAATTTTATCGTCCTTTATATGTAAACATCTCAAAAATGCAAATCTCGTTTTACATTAAAGGTCTCATAATTATTAATAAGTCATACTGGTCCTCTTTATCTCCCAAAATATTTTAATAAGGATGTCCAAATATTTTTTCACTCATTTAATTTGAATTTAACTATTTACAAAGGGGAAATATGAGTCTGACAAAAGGGGTCGATCGATCGATGGCAGGGGCTCGATCGATCGATGCGTCGATCGATCGACACTCCTGGTTCGATCGATCGATCAAACAGGTATGCGAATTCTGCAGATTAACAGTTACGGGTTCTATCATCCAAACTCAACCAAATTCAGATTTTAACACCCAAACTCCCAAAAATTCGTACTACAAACATTATAAACCCAAACTAACAATCGTCTACGTAAAGCATGTGAATTTTCATCAATAACCATGGATTAAAAGGGGCAAAACTTATATAAACCTTATGAACCCTAGAAATTTATTTAACTTTGTTCTAATCAATCTTTTCCATAATTTCTTCTTCCAAAACATCATAAATCCGTGGTTCAACCTCTACATATGAAGGGGGGTTTCCAGATTTCCATTTATATCATTACTACATGCAATTTCCTATCTCCAACATGGTTTTCCTTCCATGAAACTCATCCTAATCAACCCTAAACTAACATGAGTGATGCATTAACGAAAATAAGCAAGATAAACACTTGCCTGGAAATTTCAGAGTTCTGATTTGTGGACGAATTTGGTGTGGTTGCGTTCCCCGTCGCGCGACCTACGCGTTGGTGGTGGTGGCGGTGCAACCGGATAAATTTTCGGCCTAGAACACCTTGGTAAACTCTCTCCTTCCATCTCTTATGGCCTTCACTTGTCTTTGGTTGTGTTAACCCTAGAAGGCAACCTTAGACATCTGATATAACCCTTGAAAATTCGTGGGTTTAATTGCCCAAAATTACAAAATGTCCAAAATGCCCTCCCAGGGCGCTAAATAAGCCTAAAAACGCCCCGAGACCCAAACTAAACCCTCGGGTACACTTTTCTGACTATCTCGACCCTTCCGGACACTTTGGCGCACTCAAAACGACCATACGAGCAACTTATAATTTATTCACTTTTATTAATCAATATTTAGTCCCAACGCGACACGGGCGCGTCCCGACTCAAATTTCAAAATTGTCATTTTATTCACTCTTGACATTTAATAGAACCAATATTATATTACTTTACTCATTTGTAATATTCAACAATTTTCCCATAATTACTAACTCACATCACGTTAATAATTATAAAATAATTAATTTTTGGATTTATATTAAATTAATAACTCACATTAAATTTAATAAATCCCCAAATTAATAAAGCATAAAAATACGGGGTATTACACAAGCATCTCTCTAAATCATCTCTTTTAAATTTTTCATTTTTATTCCTCTTAAAATCACGATCATTAAAATTCTTTCCCACCTTACTACTTTTATTCTTATCAAATTTCTGTTTGTCAAATTTTGAATTTTGTTTCTTAAACTTGAGATTTTTTTTAGCACATAACACAATTTTATAGAGATCTAGGTTAAACTTATCATACTCTGACATCTCCTACTTTCGAGATTTTAAGGTAATGCCCTTATCTTTCTTCTTATTGTGATGAGGAAACATGTCAAGCTCGTAGGTTTATAGGTCACTAACAAGCTCTTCGAGTCTTATTGTGTCGATGTTCCTAATGAGTTTATGACTATGACTTTCGAGTTAAACCTTTCAGGTAAGGACCTTAAGATTTTCTTCACAACCCGAGTTTCAGGAATTCTCTCTCCAAAATTGAATGACGAGTTTACAATGTCGGAGAATCGTGCATAGAACTCAGCAAACATTTCACTCTCACTCATACGGATGGTTTCAAATTAAATAGTGAGATTTTAAAATTTGGAAGCTTTTACGACAGTTATTCCTTATTGAGTAAGTTGAAGTATGTCCCAAACCTCCTTGGACATTTCACATGTCACGATTTGGTGGAACTCCTTTAATGAGAGCACACTGAGAAAAGTGTTGAGATTATGGGAATTATAATTACATAGTTTATGTTCGTCCTTGCTACAACTCTGAATCGATTTATCAACAGTATACTCTCCTATAGTAGTAGTGAGTGGAGACCATCCTCTAACTACCGCCATCCACACTCGCTGATCAATTGACTTAAGCATAACTTTCATATGGGCTTTTCAATACGCATAATTTGACCCGTCAAACATCGGTAACCTATTTATTGACACCATAAAAAATCCACCAGAAGACATGCCTATGTAACCTATAGAGACTCGCTCTGATACCAATTGAAAGTCCTTATTTTCTACTAGAAATCAAATAAATTATCTCTATGATAGATTACCAAATTTTATCTCTTATAACTTATCAAAATTGCAACAATTGTGAAGAAGTTAATATTTGCCTAGACAACAATATCATTTTACCAATTTTAATATTGTTACCCTAGTTACTATGTGAGAATTAAAGATTCGAATTGTACTGTAAATAAACAAACACGAAATGATGATGTACGAGAAAAAATCCAAATGGGAAAAACTTCGGACGACCATGCCTAAAAAATTCACTATAAAAAGGTAATACGAGGACATATAAATGACTTACAAACTGACTCGACGTATCAAGCCTATGAAGATGTTGTCTTATTCCTTTTTGTATAGATCCACGCAGTCCAGCACGGCTTCACAACAACTCCTTGCCTCGGTCTCCACCGATTGCCTTTACCATGTCTAGTAGTGAGGAATCCACCACACTAAAAAGGAATATCAAGAGATGGTTTATGTGGGCTTGGATTTGAAAAATATGATCATAAATTATCAAAGATATTGGGAAAGATTTTTCATAGAGTTTTTAGAGCTTATGAGGCCTAAAAAGCGTCGTATAAAACTCTCACTGCGTCTCTTTACTTTTATTAGGTTTTGTGAAAACATGGTAACCACTAAAAACTGACTAAACCTAATTTTTTTTAAATGCGTTACCTCGTTCAAATGAGCTCAGAAGGATCATTCAAACGACATGCCCATTCTCGTTGAAACCACTATCTAAAGAATTTTTCAACGAAAAACTCGTGGAGGCTGCAAATGGTTCGTTTGATGTTCTTTTGAACGAGAGTACCAATATCGATGGAACGAACTTCAAACGAGGCATCGAACGAGAAACCAGTGTAGGAAAAAAATTAACTCATTTGAAGTTTCATTGGATCCCTAGATTTAACGAGGTGCATTATCTTGTTTGAATGACATTGCTTATGTCGTTAGAACGACCTGGAAAAAATTTCAAAAACAAGTTTTAAAACATTTTAAAAATTATTTTAATGACTCCTTAAAATTTCTCTAAATATCAAAAAAGAGGTTTATATAGTTATGAATCCAATAACAGCACGATAATGCATGATGATTTCAAATTTGGCTATTAACTTGTCTTTACGTGTAGGCTTGAGTATATTCAACCCTACCAAACTACGTGTTTTGACCAACGGAATAAGCTAATACTATAAATTAATTCGATTGGAAAATATTCTCTTACATGTTATCCATATGTACAGGTCCAAAGGAAGCAAAAAAACGGTTAAAGAAAATCCATGATGAGCATTGTGAAACCACTAACATTACCCTCTATAAAAGAATTCAAAGGAAGGGGTATTTTGGCCAACAATGAAGCAAGATGCAACAACAATACAAAGAGAATGTGCCAGGTGTTAAGATTTCTTTGAACTAGATGAGTGTAACTTCGTTGAGCCTCAAACCGACTGGAGGCAGTCATATATTGATTTTATTAGAGATGGAGTTATCCCAAGAAATAAAGTTGATGTCAGAGCCATACGAAGAAAGGCAAGGTCCCCAAGGTTCTACCTATTGGAAGACAGTGTATCAAAGGGAGTACTTCAACAGGGCATTGTGATGTATCACGAGAGAGTAAGTAGAGGAAGTCCTTAAGCAAACTCACAATCCATCTCACATTAGAGCAGCCAAATTTTATGATCAACTCCTCACGCTTGGCTATTATTGGCTAACGATGGAAGAATATTCATTTGAGTTTGTTCGCAAATACAAGGCTTGCTAACTCTATGGTAACCTTATTCACACACCATCAGTGGAACTCCATTTACTTACAAAGTCCTATCATTTCCATACTTGGGCATTTGACGTTTTGGGTGCAATAAAACCTCCCTCTAGGGGAAAATTATGGATTCTGATGTCAAATTGAGTGCTTTACAAAGTATCTAGAGCCACTACCTTTGAAAAGGGCAACAATATGTATAGTGGCATAGTTTATTTTAGATTACATAATTTATTGGTTGGTTGGCATTTTGAAGGTTATTTTGTTAGATAATGGAACCCGGTTTATCAATAAAGGGGTGGAAATGCTAACTAACAAATATTTTATTATCCACCACACTTTAATTATGGATTACCCAAAAGACAATGGTCAAGTTGAGGTCACAAATAAGACCTTGGTTAATATCTTGGTCAAGATTATGGAAGATTTTATTAGTGTGTGAGATGACAAGTATCTATGGTGATTTGATCTTATCAAACTATCAAGAGTAAACCAATAGGCTACACATCATTTTCCTTAGTCTATGGGATTAACACAGATCTCCTAGTTGAATTAGAAGTACCTTATGTCATATATGCCTTACGAAGCAGCATGTTTCCATAGAGTAGTCACATTTAACTGGAAGTATAAAGACAATGCGAGAAGGAACTTCCAGATCTATACGATGCAACTTTCTAGAGATTATGAGAACTTGGTAAAACTAAGAAAATTTGCGGAAGGTGACTTCGTTTTGAAAGAGGTTGTCAACCATATTATAGAACTTCCTTTGTCAAAATTTATAGCAAATTAGGAGGGGTCATATGTTGTTAAGGTGGCACATGATTCAGGTTATTGTTTGATCTCAAATATTGAGGACGCTATACCTTTCAAAGTTAATAACAAATGATTAAAAGTTTATCACGTATGGGGAGTACATGTAAATTTTTTGTTCTTACTATTGTACCTAGAGATTACGAGGGAACACATCTAAAATTTTGAGTACAATTTATAATAAATAGACAAGTGTTTAAGCAAGTGAATGAGCTGTGTACACACTGTGATCAAGAATGACCACTTTTTTATATTTCACTTGTAAAAAATTACATTGCAAATATGGGGCCTATTGCCGAGAAATACAACAAAAATAGTTCATCAAAGAGAGACCACAAATTAGGAAAAGTGAAGAAATCCTCCCCAATCGAATCAGTTACATCCGAAGCAACTTCTCGGTGATACTACGGCATGGAAACAATACTTGTTTCAACTTATGCCTTTAGTTTGAGCTTAGCTTCACATTTCCTATTGGAATTATCCAAAGTTTCCTTAGTTATTGCCACTTCTTAGTTACCCTCTTTAATTTGGGGGCAATCTCCCTTAGTTTTTCCTATTCAACTTTTAGATCCTCAACATTCTTAAGGTATTTAGAAGGATGATTTAACATGTTGGGGTCTTTGAGGTATCTTAAGATGTTGATGATCCACGAGAAATCTAAACCATTATTTATATGGTCTTTGATGAGGCCCAAATGTTGGTTGAGGGTTGATCTTTCCAAGGAAGAAATTCGTGTATTCATAATTTCAGACACCACAGCTACCATTCCTTGAAGTTGGTATCCCGTTACCATATTATGGGGCCTCACATTATTAATAGTGAAATTTTTAAGATGGGAGGAAATCAATTATTCCAACACAGTTCATAGGGATCCTTAAATGAGGCACAACTTTGCAACATTTAGCACTGGAATACTACAACTAGGCTCGCTTCCCTCCTTATTGACTTTGGTAATTGAACCACAATCACTTTGGCTGGAGGACTCAATTTGAGCAGGTTCAGCTGCAATGGGACCAACCTTCACCGCTTGAACAAGTACATCAACTTCAGGATGTGCCACTTAAAGTGCTTTGGGAGGGTTATTTCCTATCAAAGGCTGCAAAATAGAGAGAACAAAAAGAGTTAGAAAAAATTTGAGTCTTTTTTACCAAGAGGGTAAAATGAGAAAACATTAGCAACGAATTGAGCTTAGTCACCAAATAAGTGCATTATTTATAGAAATCTTGCCCAAGAAGGGTAAGTCATCAAATAGGTGTATTATGTAAAATATTTCCTAAGTAGGGTACATCATCAAGCAGGAGACAAACTTAATAAATTACTCAATTGAGAAAGTAAAACCACCAAGAAGGTGAGGCTTGTCTCTAAGGTATACTCATGTAAGATATATCACAAAGTAAAACCAAAAGAGTAATGAGAGTTAATGAAAATTTTCACATATGATGAAGTGGGAAATTTTACCTCATCAACTTGTTGTTTCATTTGGGGCTCAACTTAAGCCGATTGAGCTGGAACGTGGGAAAGTTACAGTTGAAGATCACAAGTTGGAGGACCCTCAATAGACAAAATAATAGGCTATACCAAAGAATGATCAACCCCCAGAGATGAAGAAGCTACATCCACTAAAGTCAGATCAATTCTCGACGGGAGAAGTTGTCTGCTCCATCCTATTATTGCTAGTAAGCTGAAACACCATAAATAGAGGAAGCTTATAATGTGTTCACACAAAAGAAAGCCAAGTAGAGGTTAGAAAAAAAATGACTAGGCATATACCTCAAAAAAATCTGCATGAATAATGGAAAATTTGTCTAGAGGTACCACAGAGGCATGTACCCTAACTAGAAGGTCCAAGTTGGTTATTGTTCTCATAAGGCTAGGAGGAAGAACCTCGTCATTTATATATATTAAGAGGGCCAATACGTCCACATCTGGACTAAAGTGTGTGAGGATTTCAGCCACCTTCATATACATTATTCAATCGAGTCTTGACAATTATAATTATTGAGAAAACACTAAGGTGATTAAGACAAAGTGAAATTCAACTTACCTGAGTTAAAGTATCTAGAGGAACCACATCTAGTGGTAATTCATGTGAAACTAGGGGAGTAATCAGACTTGGAGTTTCAACAGTTTTGAGAATGCCATGTGATATCGATTTAAAATTCGAAAATTCCAACTACAATCTTATTTAACTAGAGTCAATTTTTAAACCAAATAAAATCATCCCCTAAAACATGCAACTACGTGTGTGTGTGTGTGTGTGTGTTATACCATCACAAATAAAATTGCTAACTTACAGATTTCAGGAAAAAAAACCTTTCGAGTAAAACCTTTATTTAAATGTAAATCGCAACTTACAATAATTACGATAAAATTTGCAATGATTACCCCTCGAACAATCACATAGACACGCAGTCTAGAGTCGTCAATGGAACAACTGCAGCAGTCCACACGAACACGCAGTCCGAATTAGCCAGGAACACCCTTGAGCACTCCCAATCGACACTCAGTCGTCAACCGTAGATTTACCCTCTCTATTAGAGAAAAACTTCAATAAAGTTGTATCTTGGCTCCAAAATAATTCACATAAAGATTGGTACATTTTGTGAATTGAAGACAAAAAAGATTAAACCCTAAACAAAGAAGACAAAGTATTCTGTCGATTTGCAGTGTTCACAGAAACTAAAACGTTAGGTCTTCTTAACAAAAATGAAACTGAAAAAAACAATTTATAGAAAATCTTAAGGCGGCAGCTCGCTCGAACGAAAAAGCGGCATCGCTCGAACGAAGACATGTGTCATTTGAACGACACTTTGTACTAAATGGGATGTCGTTTAAATGACCCATGTATGTCGCTCGGACGAGACAAGAGAGAAATAATATTTTAATCAGGTCCGCGTCAACACTTAGAAAATATTTTTGATAAAAAAACTCTACTCCAACACTTCGAAAAAAATTCACAAAAGGTATCCCAATATTCTAAGTGAACCATTAAGGACTTAAAACACAACATTACCAAAGTTAAACTTGCGAAGGCTTGAATGATGAAGAAAACTTGATATTCGGATCCGTCTTGTTGAATATGTGATATTGAACATTCTTCAATGTTTGTAGCGGTATACGACATACTCAATAGGTAACGTACAATGTCCTTACAAATCTCCCCTATATCTATACCAGTACAAAATAAAAACATCTGAATTATCAAATCAAAATGCCTATACAAATCTTAACCCCTACCATGAACCCAAAACTGAAAAGGTACTAAACATATAAGTCTAAAACTTTTCTTCAAAATCTTTAACTTTAAATCTTTAACAACGTCAAATCTTTAAGCTTTTCTCATCAAGGTGTTCAAAATAGTGATCTTCAATCTTTGTACCTACACACATGAAACAAAGCTAATACCTTCATGGCGCATCGAGTTTGAAATGATATAAGAATAACTCAATCAATAATCAAATCTCCGTCATAATGCAAAAACTCCCCCGTAATTCGTTCTCCCTATTTTTATTTATCCGAAATAGACAAGGAAACGAATAAAAATAAATAAACATGGAGTTGTCACAACAAAACTGCATGGCAAACAGGAATCAAACTACACTCATGCAAAGAGTAACTCAAAATATTCCACAAACTATTTTTGATTTTTTGATTTTTCATACAAAAATGCAAAAATAATTTTACAAAAATCACACACCGTGAATTTTCACTACGACAACCAAATCATGAAAATAGAATGAATGGGTGTGAACTTATTCGATAGGAAAATCAAATCAATCAAACATAGCATATGTGCAAGATGAATATGTGTACTCCTAATGAATGAATCTCAAAATCATCTTTAGGTGTTGAAAAGTGTTGAATTTAAATGACATCGACTCAATCTATCAACACATCAAAGTCATGAATGATTCCCACACCAATAATGTCTAAAACTATGTAATTCTTTTTCATGACGCTGTCAGGACGTGAAAACCCAATTTTTATTAATTTCCATCCAAACTCCCTCATAAATAATAACCATTAATTTCTTTTGAGGTGGCCCCTTTTTGGCATATTTATCTTTTTATTCCCTTTCAATTTTTTTCTGGCTCTTTTCAAATGGTGGCTTTCACGACGAGTTAATTTTGTACTCTCGCAACCCTTCTCGTGAATCACTCATCATATTTTGTTGCAATTAAATTCCTCACGGTAAACTGTTTTTACATGCACTACTTCCATTGTCAAGTTTTATCACATATGGTTCGTTTTAAAGACAGAATTAAGATGACAACACTCCGACCAATATGTGATAAACAAGTACAATAACCAAACAAATCCATGCAAGTGAGCATTAAAGGAACTCATGAGTTAAACATGTAGGTAGTAACAACTAGTCACATCTCAATGACTCCAAACATTGTAAAGAACATGAATGAAATGATGACGCATATCAAAACACTATCAAATCGTAATAGGGATATGGAATGAAATTATGACTTGGTCATCCTAAATGTCCATTCATATACGGTGTAAAAAAAAATACAAAACTCTTTTTGACTTTTTCCAAAAAATCAAAATAAAATCTTTTTGTATTTTTCAAAAGTTTTATCAAAAACAAAAATCTAATAAAAAGAACACAAGTCATAACACTAGCAAGAATATAACATGAAGCACAATTAGCGTATGATAAACATGCGAACACAATCATCTATATGATATATCAAGAGAAGAATCACGTATAAGCAACCGAGAATCAACTAGTCTAACATATGGTGCCTCTAAAAGTGATTGCCTAACCCAAATAGGTGTGCAACGATGCGTAGGGGTTTTGGTAACCAAGGGAACACTAGATTTTAACTTCCTAGGACCTTTTCGAAGATTAAAACAAAAACGCCTAAGGTGACCTTTCTTACCACAATGTGAACATGTGTAAACGGGTGGAACGGTACCTATGGGTTGACCTTTTCTAACGTCCTTAAGATTTATCGACCCTTTAAATCAAATAATGGTTTTGGCTTTAACACTCGAAACATAAGAACATGACGAGCCACTATTATTTCTACCTTCACTAATCGAGTTTGTCAAATCATTTTTTAACTCCAAAATATTTTACTCAAGCAAAGAATTAGACTCTTCCAATTTTAGGGACTCCTCTAAATTTTCAATAACTCCTATAAGGTTTATCACATTCGCTCCTAAAATATGCACACTTATCCCTAAGAGTCTAATCACATGCCACAAACTCACCGAGTAAAATATTTTTATCCACTTTGGCACAAACACAAATCCTAGAGTTTTTAAAGTCCTCCAATTATTTTTCTAAAACTAGGTCTCTATCATCACTCTTCTTTTTGGACAATTTTAAAGAATTAAAGTCATGGTCCAAAGAAATAAATTTTTCATTATAAAAATATCTTTGATTTTGAACCATTTGCAAGAGAACCATCGCGGATTTAACACGAATTTTTTTTCCCAAAAATCAATTCTTTTCTCAAACGTCAAATTCAAACTATTTAAATCATCAAAATTTTGACTCATATCATCAAAGGGGGGCATCCGACTACATAAGTGCTCCATCAAAAAAATTACAATTTTTTTACAAAATAAATTTTTCAAAAAAAAATCAATATCACACAATTTTTGCGAAAATACGAATATACAATAAATTAGTGTAACCTTCTCTGATGCCAATTTGAGAATGCCGTGTGATATCGATTTAAATAAATTCGCGAATTCCAAATACAAACTTATTTAACTGGAGTCAGTTTTTAAACCAAATAAAATCAGCCCCTAAAACTTGCAACTACATGTGTATGTGTGTGTGTGTGTGTGTGTTAAACCATTACAAATAAAATTGATAACTCACAGATTTCAAGGGAAAAAAACCTTTAGGGTAACATTTTTCTTTCACTATAAAAACGTAAATCGCAACTTAAAATAATTACAATGAAGTCTACAATGATCACTCCTCGCGATAATCACATAGACACGCAGTCTAGGGTCAGTAACGGAACAACAGTAACAGTCCACATGGACATACAGTCCGAATCAACCATGAACACCCTCGAGCATTCCCAATCGACACTCAGTCGTCAGCCGTAGATTTACCCTCTCTATAAGAGAAAAACTTCACCAAAGTTATATCTTGGGTTTCAAAATAATTCACATAAAGATTGGGACGTTTTGTGAATTGAAAACAAAAAGGATTAAACCCTAAACGAAGAAGACAAAGTGTTCTACCGATTTTCACTGTTCGTCGAAACTAAAACATTAGGCCTTCTTAACAAAAATGAAACTGAAAAAACCAATTTATAGAAAATCTTAAGTCGGTAGCTCGCTCGAACGAAAAATCAGCGTCGCTCGAACGAAAACACGTGCCGTTTCAACGACACTTCGCGCGAAATGGGATGTCGTTTGAACAACCCATGTATGTGATCGAACGAGAGAAGCGAGATATAATATTTTAATCAGGTCCTCCTCAACACTTAGAAAAAGAATTTGATGAAAAAAATTCGCTCAGACACTTAGAAATTTTTTCATAAAAGTTATCCCAATATTCTAACTGAACCATTAAGGACTTAAAACACAACCTTACCAAAGTTAAACTTGCGGAGGCTTGAATGATAAAAAAAACTTGATATTCGGATCCGTCTTGTTGCATATGTGACCTTAAACATTCTTTGACGTTTTTAGCGGTGTGCGACATACTCAAATGGTAATAGACAATGTCCTTACAAGTTTCACCTGAGTCCCCTACTTCTTCCTCGTTAATGGTAATTTTCGTGCTATCTTAGTTGGATGTTCAGACAAAGTACGCCTCAAGGAAGCTCACCCAATTATTGAAGAAGGGGATAAACCAAGAGGTGGAGGAATATTTTCTTCAACAAATAGGCTAGAGGAACCTCTCGTTGAAGGAGTGTTAGTACGACTATAAACTACTTCCATGGGAGGTAGAGGAGCATCTTAAAAAAGGAAAAATAGTGTTAGAAATATTTTTGTTCAAAAAGAGATAACTCAACACTTAGAGAAAATTTTAAAAGAAAAGTGAGTTGCCTTTTTTGTCTCGTGACGAGTCAAGGGTAGATTAACCTCAGCTAAAGCACCCACTTCATCAACTATTGGTTTGTCCTCCAAAGTTTGCTCAAAGAAACCTGAGGGCATGGGAGTTGGAGTCGCGCATTTTCCACTCTCTCTTCCTCAAAAAAAATTTTGCACTGAGAAGGTGAAACGGGGAAAGATATTTTCTTTGTCTGCTTAATAGGATGAACCTCCTTGTGAGGAAGTTGAGGACATACAAATTCATCAACCAGATAATGTATTTCCAAACCAACTATAACTTCAACGACATTAACATGAGTAGACTCTAACTTAGAAATTGTTTCATAAATTATAACACTTGTTTTCTCAAATAACTTTGGAGCTACATAAGTAGTGCTCACAGGTTTTGATGACTCCTTAGTGGTCTTTGATTTCTTAGAAACTTGAAAATCAATTTCTCCTTTAGAGAAACCTACCACCAAAGAAGATTTTATCTTTGTTCCACCAATTTTTGTGGAAATTTTCTCCTTCTCTTTTGTGGTGATAGGAGCGACCTCAGCAGTTGAATATCGAGGAGGAAACTCCTTGGGACATGGTTTCTCTGTAAGGCTAAGGGAAAATTCCATATCCTTGGGGGAGAGATTCTTGATCCCAAGTGTTATGTCCTAAATAAAATAGGCCACGTGGAGCCTTTATGACGAGACATAGACCCTCCTCTACGGTGGGGGGCCAGTTACATTATTAATTGTGCTCGGCTCATATACACATATGTTTGGCCTTGTGATCCTCCTGTTAGCTTGACAACTATATCATGAAACTAAAAGATACCCACTATTCACAGTTGTGACACCTGATCACGTGGTTAGTATGCATTTTTTTCCTTATCCATTTGAGATGTAACTAATTCATCATTATTCGTCATATAATGTGTAAATGGTGTAATTATTTGACTTATAAAGGCAGTCCACATGTCCTTCAATATGGGGGATAAATAATTATAAATTGCACGGAATCCCACAGAGATAGGGGTTGAATTCATCTTCCTCATGCAAACCCTAAATCTATACCCATACACAGAAACCCATAATTCCATCACTGCACCTATGGACGTAGGTACCATTTCTGGACCGAACCACATAAATATTATCTCATCTCATTGTCTTTCATATACATTCTCCATTATCATTTATTATTTATTTGTTACTATTTATTACCATTAAATCTCTAACTAAGGCATAAATTACCCAAACCTTTTTTTGACGATAACACTAAGTTCACTGGCACCAAACCTCTCTATAGCAGGGTACTTGGGTGAATGTTTTACAAAGTATTCAAAATCTTCGAGTTGCTTCGGCCAATGATGGAAAGTTTGGGTCAACTAAGCATCTTAAATGTTATGTTCCTTAGGAAGGACCAAGTTTTGATGTTGATCACACAAAAGACCACATTCCTCCTCATGATACCCAAATTACTAGGGAAAAATGAGAGATCTACTTCATCTAACTCACTAGAAGGTGTGGTTTTTCATTGATCATAACCAAACTATTAAATACACCCATAAGGATTATAGGCTTCATTTTGAACATCCCACTCAGTGTGAGAAGGAAGACGGTTGGGATCAGAAGGACCATAGTAATAGATAGGTCATCTTCAACATCTTTAAGAATAAGCTTCACCGAGAAAACTTCTCGTTTGAAAAATGACCAAGTTTTAGCATTGGTCTACCCACCACATGGACGAAATATGAAATAACCAAGTTATCAATCAGAGGAAAGAGTGCCTTCTTATTTTTCTTCTTGATCAACTTAGTTATATTTGTACATCTCAAAAGAAACACAATAATGGGTTGAGCTTGGGGGTAAGATCGTGGAACCTTGCATAAAGGAACCCCATCAACAAAATAGTATTGGAAAAATTAGAGACATCAAAATGGCCAGCTAATCTTACTATGTTGTGGTAGCACCTATCCAACTAGGTATACAAAGATCAAGGGTTATATCTTCTAGGGTAATTCTGACTCCATGATCTAGTCTGCCAAAAATATTCACCAAGTCCCTTCGCTATTGATCGTTGGGTTTCCAAGGGATAAAGAATCATGAAAGCATGCATAGCATGTATTCAGTTAGTTCGAAATCACTGCCATAACCTTCACAAAATTCAATATTTGGGTGATTTTCTTGGTCCTTCTTCTATTGAGTGAGCTTAACATAAGTCTTGAAGAAATATTTGATGGTCAAATGTGATGGCCTTTGTGGAATCTCCTACACACTCTAGATCAAGTTGGTTAACCAAAGCACGCTTTTTCTCCTCATTTTCATTAATTGGGGTGTCGTCAAAAGGGTGATGGATACATGGATGTAATCCTTACAATTCACACACACCCTCAAGTGTGATGTTGAACTCTCCCTAAGCTACCCCGAATGTATGTGATACAACACTCCAGCGAGAAACTAGGAGGTGGAGAGAAGGGCTATTCTTAAACAGCGTGAAATATCCAAAGAATCACACTACATTTCCAAGACCAACACTTTTGGCACCTACTTATACTTATTATAGATATAGCTTGACCAAATAGAAAATACATTATGAGGTCCGCTTGGTGCTTCAAAATCTATACTAGAATAAGGGAAATTACCTTAATAAATCACAGAACGGAAAATGAAATGACATGGCTCCCTTGAGTATGGTATTTTGGTTCTTTTACCACAAAATCGAGTTCATCAGCACCCCCAATAGTGTTCTTGAAATCCTTAGTCCCTTGGGCAAATTTATCACCTTTTCCAAAATAGGGAGCACAGAAGTAGAGAGTTTTGTATAAGGCCTAACGCTCAACCAATTTACAGGCGGTATCTTTGTCGAAATCTTGGTTAAAAACTTGACTGGTTTTGCTGAAGAAGTTATTAAAGTTAGGGATTTTTTACGATGGAAATAAAATGAAGATGATATAGAAATGATGGAGATAGAAAATGACCAGTGAAAATAAGTTCAAATGGAGTGTCCAGATGAGTTTTTAGCAACAAATATGGTTTTCTCTCTCTAAAAGTTTAAGAGCTCTAAATTTAATGGAGGAAATGGTAAGAATCTGGGGACAAAGAAGTAAAAGGGTATGCAAAGGGTTGGGGAAAATTGTCATTTAGGCTGGTTGAAGTTTCATTAACCCACGTTTATTTTTTTTAAATTAGAGGAAATGATAGTTGCGTAAAATAAGGGACTGTAGAGTTAACCCCATGGAGCCACGTGTCAAATAGCAAAAGAGATGTCAGATGATTAGACTCCATCATTAAATACTAGAGATATGGAAGATCTCCCTGACACGTGTAGAAACAAGTTGCATCATTTTGAGGTGTTTTAAAATGTGGTTTATCGGTTCAAGATGTTTCAAACTGTGGTTTGTTAGTTCATGATGTTTCGAACTATGTTTTGTCAGTTTAAGGTGTTTCCTACAAAAAGTTTTCATTTTCTCAACAAATTCCTCTACGAGGTGGAAAATGTAGTAGGGTCTTATAAATAAACCTCCTTATTGAGATAAACCTCATCATTTAACTATATGAGAAACTAGAGAAAGAATTGTCAAAGATTAGTGATATCATAAAGGAGTGTGAGGAGTTAACCAATCTGATTCAAGATCAAGGCAAAATAGAGCTTAATCGAAGACGGAGGAAGACTTTCAGAAGAAGCTACTTAAAACCCCATGTATTTTTTCTATCTATTTATATAAATTATGAATTATATTATAATATTAAGATGAGGTTATTCAGTACCAGCGATGGACACCTGGGAGAGCTTTCATGCTCTATCGAGCAACCTCACTTGGGAAACTTTGAGGGTACTATCTTAGAGGATAGAGAACAAGGCATCGTTAAAATCACGATTTAACCGTTTTAGATACAATAAAACACCTATATTTGCCCGATTGAGCATTACTCAAGAAACCATAAGAAAGACATTTAGCTTACTCGGTTATCTTCCATTGAGTGTTGGTGCAAAAAAAAAACAATATATTTTCATAAAAGATATGTGTGATGTAATACTATACCTAACACATGTCAAGTCAAACTTGCTTCAAACAGTAACGGTTTGGTGACTAGTTGGTTGGTTCTGTGTTGACACATTATGGCGCCAACTGACAAATGATTGTCCATTCGAGATTTCACTCAGCATTTAATGCTAATGGCATGTTAGGTATGGTAGTCTGAGCCAACATTTAATTCACACGAGGTTCCACACGAGTGAGATGAGCCTATATATACCCCTTTTATCCATTGATAAACTATGACTTCTTTGAGCCAAAGGACCACTTTGAGATATTTATTACCAGAGCTTTTACTCTCCCTCATCAAGACACTTGTCTAGTTCTTTCCAAAACACAAGTATTTATCGAGTTCCAAACACCATACTGCCTACATTTAAGCATTTACTTGCCTACCTGGATGTATATAGAGTGCTTATTTCTCTCTCTCTCTCTAATTAACTTCAAATAGAGGTTCGTTGATTACATCAAACAGTTATATTTATTTATTTTTGCCTGTAGGTATATACTTAAGGTCATTCTTTTTCATTAAGAGCACATTTTTTGTTATATTTTCGCCATTAATACGAGTTATATCTAAGTTTATCCTTAAACACCCTAGCAAATAGAACTCCTCTCTTACACTACATCACATTATTTAAATAGATTTCTTATCACTTATATCATGATTTTCCCTTATTTAAATTCATGCTATAAATAATGCATCAGGTTGTCTAAATTTCAAATGTTATTCGTACAAAGTTTGGAATATAAAAACGGATTAACCTTATTGGAAAGTGATATAAATATACTAAAAATGGTTCAGTGGAATCCAAGTTAGGTTGATTGAAATAAATGATGAAGGTCATAAAATTATATTAAATTATAATAGGATAATTTAATAGATAATAAAAGATTATCAAGGCCAGGATTGTAGCATGGTCTTCACTTTATTGAGTCTTTAAATTTGACTATTGCTATGATTTTCAGTGATGGTTTCTCTACTGATTTAAAGAATAAGGTAGGAAATGGGATGGATTTTAATGATGCTAAGATTTTTAATGTAACTTAGAGGCGTAGTGGAGATATTTATAGTGAAATAGAGGATAGAGAAGTTGTCACATTTGATTATTTTGATTAAGATGATTTGAGGATTCTAGATTCAACAAATGAGGTGGAGGAATATAGTGATAAAGCCTACATTTATTTCATTCAAAACCCTAAGGGGGACATGAATAAAACTAATTGTGAACTTGGAATGACCTTTACATGAGTTGAATACTACAAAGATATTGTTAAAGATTATTTGGTTTTGAAAATAAATTATTACCATTATAAAAAAAATAAGGTGAGGTAAGGACTAAATGAAATGAGCCTTGTGAGTGGGTGAAATATGTACTCAATGTACTACATGAGGGCACATATAAAACGAAGACTATAAAAATTATGTGCATTTAAATATGAACTAACTTATCGGCACAATAAGTGTGACTTCAACTTGGTCGTCCAAAAGATACATGAAGACTATAAGGTTAAATACTATGTTACCTTTAAATGAATCTAGTGAAGTGGTTACGGACCATAACGTGGGTAACACAAATAGTTAGATCTATAAGGATAAGATAAAGGTTGAGATTTTGATAGATGGAATGCATAAGGAGTAGTTATAAATAATTTAAAATCATTATAAATAGATATAAAGGTTTATTCGGGGTATATAATCACTATTATGTACACTTATTTGACCAAAGACAAAACCTTTGGATATCTCCTAATTAATTATCAACACCCAAAACCTCTAGGTAACCTTCATTTTAAATCCAATAGTCAAAGCATACGAGCATCCTATCATTTAAGCTCCAACATCCAAAACATCTGCTATCCACTCATTCACACTAGATCATCTTAAAACCTTAAGGTATCCTGTCATTTAGGATCCAACATTAAAAACCTCTACATGTCCATTAATTCATTCCCAAGCATTAAAACCTCAAATTATCCACTCGTTCAAAATCTGACATCCCAAAACCTATAGGTATCCTCTTATCTAGGCTAAAAAATCCAATTTTGTAAGGGAGCTTGACAAATAAGTCATATTTATATAAGATATTTCCTAATTGTTCCTATCAAAATATTTTTTTCTCAATAGGTCATATTTATACAGGTAATGAATATTCACTACTTGTTTACAAATAGGACTGATTGGAGCAAAAATATTTTTCATATGACCTGTTGGAGGAAAAAGTGATTCCAAGGCTTGTTTGACTACATACTTAGTAAACGAAACTAATTGATAAAAAACTCTTTTTTTTAATTTGCATATTATGGAAACTTTAGGATCTAAATACTTCAAGCGTCCTATCATTCAGGCTCCAGCTCCAGCTCCAGCATCCAAAACCTCATATTATCCTATTATTTAAATTCTTAAAAATCTCTAAATTATTTTATGATTATCCATTTACAAGTTCCCCAAGATCGTGGCCTCTAGCTAAGCAGACAAAACATGCCCCAACACACTCAGAAGTACTAAAACATATTAAATTCCCAAGGTGTGTCGATCGATGCATTTTTCTCGGTGAGGTATTTAGATCGACACACTGATTCTTGTATAACCCATATTATTTTAGATAATTAAAGGGTGCTTTAAAAGATCCATCAAGGTTTCCGATTATTTTGGGGTTTTATTCTTAAAACCATGTTTAAATGACATTTATTTTTAATAAAAGATTCTCTTAGATCATTTTGAGATATAAATCATGTTTTTTAGAATGCCTTATATTTGTTGGAAATATATTGTATATGTCAATCAATTAGACCTAGTAGGAAATTTTGGTGAGTTAGGTTCGGCCCGATCATAAAAGACTAAAATTGTGATTCTAGTACAATTGAACAGTTCACAGTAGCTAACATCCTAGTAGTTTATTTTAACTACAGGAACATGTTTGATAGTTCGGTAAATTATTTGATAATTTGAAAAGGATTGTGCCGGTACATCAAAAATGTATTCAACGGGACAAAGGGTGAGAATCGAGTCAATCTGCTGACTAAATTAGACTTGCACAATCTTACAAGTTTGCAAAGTGTGCATAGATTCATAATCCCAAGGATTGTGAGGATTGAAATATTCATATAATTGTTGGTTTAATTTTCTATGGGTGAGAATCAATTTGTTGGGCCAATAATCTATGTAGGCAAGGAAATCATTGTGTGAATTTGTCCGATATTATATTCTAGAGGAATCTACATCCAAGAGATATTTTTGATTAATATGCTCTTTTAATAAAATTATAAGTTTTGATTCTACCTATAAACCAAGCCATTATATCTGGTATAGTATCAATTAACTTAAGTTTGACGTCGAGGAATAATTATGATTTTTGTGAAAAAATTGATTTGCAACAAATTGAATTTAACGTGGAAAGTCATATTATGTGTTATCAAACATTGTAAATAAGGCCTTATTATTCGAGTAATTTTGAGATAAATAAATTAGAGTGCATTTCCAATTATTTAATGGAATTAGTTACAATTAAACATAAAAAAAATTACAGGGAGTAATTTGGTATTTTAGTATTTCTATTAAAAGTCAATTTAATTATTTGCCTTGGGTCCTTAATATAGTTCCTATGCTAAGTAGCAAGTCGAAAACTTTATGGAACCCATAATTGGCCCAGGATCACTTTATATACCTATATATATGGGTCTTTAATAAGTTGAATTAACACTCCTAAAGGTTAGATAAGGTGAGATAAAAAAATACTATTCATATTTCGTGAGAGGGTGAGGAGAGAGACAATGTGATTTTTCTCTTATTGCACCAAGTTTTTATCTCCGAAATAACCCACACACATTGCTTGCTTTGGGTGGATGGTCTACTAGAAGATCTAAGACCTTTTGCACATCTAAGCTTGGATTTAAGGTTCTTTAAGAACAACATCATCTTCTTCATCAAATGCATATCCTATATTGGATCACCTACACGATTTACAAAAGTACGATGATCGAAACTTTAAATCTAGTATTCGTTGTTTTACTTTCTGAAATATGATCAATCAACGTCTTCCGAGGAGAAATTTTTTATTATCTATCCCCATTAGATTATCACTTCATGCAAACTACACATCATGTCGATTAGCATAATCCTCTCCGGCACCCTCACCAGCCTTGGAGACTTTCAATGAATATATGGACCACATAAACACAGGGTGTTGATTGGCACATTGGCCCTAAATAATAGGTGTCAATTGACATTATCTCTTGGGTAAGAAAAACATTTTTTCACCAACCCCATTATACTATAAATAGGAGGTCATACCATGGTTATTAGGGGATTAAACCCTAATCTAGAGAGGTTTATTCAACTTACCTTTTTTCTACATCTTAAACCTACATCGAACTTTCGACTCGCTCTAATTCCATTTTCCACACATTTATAACCTTTTGCCTTGGTACCACCCAACCCCTAACTCAAAGTTTCATTCATTGCTTTATCTCTGAGTTATTTTAGGATTATACATGTATAGTAAATACTTTATCATATTTATGACATAGAACCTAGATGTTTAATATTATGTTTTAATTTACACATTTTATTTAACTTACTATTATTCACCTTGCCAGCCTACCACACTAGTTCTTATATTTCACTAGTTCATTACATCTCAACTACAATTTTATTTACATATTTGCTACAAACTAATCTTTTTTTTATCAAATAACAAAAAACTAAAATTTAAATCATTTTATTAAATTACGTTGTGATTTATAGGTTTTTCTCACTTTTATCCTCAAAAGTGGTTTTAATATCCACTTTTTCAAAACTGATTTTTATCCATGACGCATTTGCGTATATGATGTTGAATCGCCTTGAAATCTTGATTCGAACTATGAGGTGTTTTATATCACTTTATATGGGGAAGTAGGCATTTCAAACCTACCAATGAAGTTCAATCCCAAATTTATATATACATCTTTATTTAACTATTTTCATTTACATTTCTTATTTCCATTTTGTTCGTGCACTTGCACATACACTAAACACATTTATTTTCACATTTACACATATGTCACACACATTTTATTGCACTCACACTTGAACATATACTCTCACATTAGATGTTCCACACACTCGTCGGAGCATGTTTCTTGCTTCTTTTCATACCCGATAAAAAATAAAAGGATGGAGAAGATATTTAGCACCTTCCCTTTATGTCAATTATTTTTTAGTTATTTCCATATGATTCCACAAAGTCTTTATTATCATGTAGAGAATTTTTAATTTAATATGTTGAAGACTTTGAGTTTAATTATACACGATCACACATAGCACCAAGAGGCCCACCCTCTCCCCTCAGGAGGGAAGTGAACACTAGCTAAAGTGAATTGTAGGCCCTAAGACTCCACTGGGGATGATAAACTTTGTTTTTAAATGTGCACTAGACATTATTTTGTGGGTGTTGTATTCATGATATTTCCTTTATTTTATTCATTATTATAATATCCCGTAATTGTAATTAAATAAATAACCAAGATTTATTTTTTATAAATGCTTGTTTATATTAATAAATATATTTAAACTAGAAATTTATATTATTTAAAACACTTTAATTTAATATTAATGGGAGTTTTTTAGTATTTTGTATGTGTGACGTTTGACTAGGATCTAGATGGGTTTGGAGGCCTAGCGTTAGAAACATACTAAGTTGGGTCCAGGGTTTGGTAATCCTTTGGAATAAATTTTGGAACCATGTGATTAGTGTTTGGGTTTATTTAAGAGGCTCTAAGATTGGCCCAAATGAGATACGTGGGATTATGTGGTGGAAGAGAGTCATTATCTTCAATTTTAACTTTAAATATAAGGGAGATCACCAATAGAAAAACTTAGTTATGAAAGGGAGGAGTTGGACCAAGGAGCATCAACGGAGATTCCACACCAAAGATTATGTGAGAATACCTATCCTCCTTGCTTATTTATTGAAATTTATTTATGTTAATTGGTGTATGTGAGTTAAGTTGTATTGATATCTTATCAAGGGTGAATTAATATGATAGTCATGAAAAATCTGGACTAAAACTTTACTTAATGATAAAACATTATTGTAAGGGGTTAAATTTACAATATTTCTAAATACCAAGAATAGCCACGCATATGAATACAGTTTATAAAAAAAACACAAGAATATATATTGTTCAATAGGTTAGTTTTGCATACGCCCATGGGGAAGGGAGAGAGGAATATTTTTATTATTTTGGATTAAGGACGACTTAAAGTGAAAGAGAATTCTAATTGAGAGTCCAAGACACTGGTACAATGTTGTTATATATTTTTCGCCCCACTCTTCCTCACAACGGACGGGCTTTTTACATATACAAAAATCATATATAACAAAAACTATTATTATGAGTATTTTGGCGAATTTAGTCTCTATCTCCTACCTTATCTCTTAGGTTGTTGAGTTATAATTGGCCTGCACTCAGTTATCTTGTTGTTATCATCTGTAGGTTTATCTTTATCTAGTCTCTAGTCAATGCCTAGTGATGACCTTGGACTCTTTGAGTGACATATATATGTGGTTCCACGTGGGCAATTCGATGCATGTTCCCTTCAATTGCCCCTAAGATTGGGCTGTGATGCTCCATATTTTCTGTAAATTATTAAATCGAATAAAAGTTAATTTTTTGTGTGCTTGTGTAATCGGAGATGTCAGTATTTACTCTTTGTGTTTTATTAAATTCAGATTTGAAATTAGATTTGAGACAGGATGATTAATTAATTAAATTAATTATATTTGGACACTTACTGAGTAATTATTAAATAACTGAGATTTTAGTTATTAGTCTGGGTATATTTGGTAATCGGCTATTGGGATGCATAGAATGTCCATTTATAGTTTAAAATGATGGTTTAATGCCATTATTTAAATTTATTTGATGTTAATAATCATATAAAAACCTTATGTTTAATTGAATCAATCCATGAAAATTTGTAAAATTGGATTGATCTAGGGTTCTTGAATAGAAATTGGGTTTTTATTTAAATCTTAAGGTAAAATTTGGAATTGATAATGGAAATAGGTTCCAGTTATATGATGATGTGTTTTTATCATTTGAATGTTGGTTGGGTGATTGGATGAATTTTTTGGGTCCATTAATGGAGGTTGAAGAGTGAAAATGGGGGTTAAAGATAGTGAATCTCATAACAAAGGGGAATTTTGGGAGGTTCTATGTTGACTGATCGATCGATCCCAGACCACCGATCGATCGGTGGTAATAGATATGGCCTAGTTTGTTTGGTTGGAAATTTTAGTATTGAAGCCTTGGACTAGGATTTGTTAGCCTATAGTTTTCATATACTCATACAATAGAGATATATTGTTAGTAATTGAGTTGTTTGAGATTAGCATTTGGGGTATTTGGGGTATTTGGATAAGGGGAGAATTGTTGGTTTATAGGGTTTAAGTTAAGGATTTTGCATTTAAGGATAAACCCAGATGTATAATGGGTTCATTGAATTGGAAATTTATAAGTTAGAGGGTCGAGATTGCTGGTCGGGAATGATTTGAATTATTGCGATGTAAAGTTGGGGTGAATATCTTTTAGGTGAGATTAGGTTTGGGTTATAACTTCCCCGAGTGAGGTAGTTATTATTTCGTATGGTTTCTTTTAAATTAGGTGTGAGATTACACCTAGACGTGATGCCTTGGGAGAATAGAGTAGGGCTAATTTAGATTTAATATAGTTGATGTGCATGTTTTAGTGTATGGTAAGGTGAGATTACACCAAGATTTGGGAACCCGGAGTTTGTGGGTTATTATAATATGGGATGAATATAAGGTTATAGATGTGATATACCATTCTATGATAGTGATGCTAGTATGACCCGGTAGCATTAGGGTCGGCATGTGTATATGATTTACCATAACCCGTTAATGAGAGTTACGTATGTGTTTTCTTTAACTAGTTTGTGAGAATTGTGATAACTTACGTATTTTATGTAATACATACCATGTGTGAGTTCTCATTGGCATATTGGGAGGGATTCCATGGGGGGAGGGGCCACATGTGATGCAGACCGCACTGGTACCCAGTGAGTACACGGGTTGTTCTTTGGTCATATTTAACCCTAGGTCTAATGTCTTGGTACCCAAGAACGAGATAGTTTACGGGGATATTTCTTTCATAAGTCTTAGGTATGGTAGTCTTTATGACTGATGGGTAGACATTCTAATTTATCCCTTGTTATGATGAGGAATTATGTTTGAGACGACCTAAGACTATACTAGTACGTGCGAGAAATCCCCGAAGGCAATAAAAGTAGGCCTACGTTATGTGTGGGCACAAGAAATGCTCATTTATTTGTACATATCGGGGGTTGCACCTTTATATGGATGCTAGGGGTGAGTATAGTCTTTCTTCTAACCTATGTGATTATGGTCTGGCGGTACTAGAGATAGTTGTACCAGTATATGTGTTATACTAGACGTATATGGCCTATAGTAAGGATGTCTACCTGCATACGTATGATGACGATTTGTGTATTATATATACTAGAGATATGTATATTTCAATATTAGCATGAGATAGTCAAATGTGTATATATTTGAGATATGAGCATGTTAGTGGTATCGTGGTTATTTGTGAGAAGTATCTTAGGGTTTGAGACGTTAGTATATTATGTGACTTCTATTCAAAATGATTAACCTATTATAGTTAATGGGTAAATATGAAAGAATGATGTTGTACGACTCTAATAACATGGGTTACATAGGGTTCAAGATTTAGAACCGATGATATTTTAGGTTATTGGGTTGGGTAAATTATAATTTAAAATATGTTAAAACACTAGAGGAATATGTGTAGTTATAATGCGGCCCAAATTCAATTATAATCCTATTCTACATAGGCTTTCTATTTACGTTTTCTTTCAGAAATTATTTTTACAAGTCCCCGTTGTGGTAGTTCCTGAAAGATGCAGGTTCGTTAGAGGAGCATCTCTAACGACATCCCATTCCTTACTCCTAGGATTGTAGGAGTTGAGAAAATACAACTCCTTATTTCATTATACTCTTTTATTTTTAGTTTGGTCGTACATGTGTACTTATATTCAGAGTTGGACTTTTGTATAGACGCATTTTCTATTCAGAAATGGCTTATATTGTTTTGGTAGTGATTGGTATAAGAGGTTGTTTTTTGTTGATCCGTATTTCTTTATCTTATCATTATTCATTCAATTTTAATTATTTTCTTATGTTGAGAATATTACCAAAAAAAATTATTCCTGTGATTTTTATATTACATTTGATCAATATATTTATGGATTTTACGGGGTGTCATAAGGGTGATCGGTCTTTAGGCTTGGTAGTCCGAGTTATATTTTTATACAATGTCCACATATGACATGGATTTTCAAATTAAGGCTCCAATAATCTCCAAGTGTCCCACTTATACTAATTGGGAGTGCAATTATGAATCTATTTTCACATAATCCCTATACTCAGGATTACGTGCATCGCATTGTGGGTTCCTCCAGACAATCATTGCACCTGAAGCACATGGCGTAGGGGAGTTATGGTGCAACTCTCTTCCTAAGGGAGTCAGCACTTCACGTACCTTTCTAGTAGTAGAAACTATAAGGTGTTTAACAAACCGTTGTCTTTTTACTAGAATCCACAAAGGTACTTTTATATTTCATCTCTCTCTCTCTCTCTCTCTCTCTATCTCTCTCTCTCTCTCTTCCATTTTCACTTGTAGAGAAAAAGTTTCTTCCACTTTCTTTTTCTTTTTAAAAATTCCTTCATCTTTTTTCAAATATTTCACCTCTACTCCAGTAATCTATTATGTCTAAGCGTATTAGGAAGTATGAGGCCACTTTTGAAAATGATTTGAGGCATTTCATACTAAGTACATCATCCCCATCAAGATCATAATCACAACCTTATTTTGATGATGAGGACATTTATGAACTCCCTCATTGTAAGGTTGCATTTACGACCATTGTAATTATAGAGGAGGGTCATTTCCCCATTCACCCAATATTGTTAGAGCTAATCCGTTATTACGGAATCTTACTTATCCAGTCAAACGAAAGTTCTTCTGTATAGGTACAGTTTACATAAATTATATTTGTGGCACAAACCTACTACATAATTAAATCAACTACTGTTATGACCATCGCACTTCAACTGGGTCCAGTTTCTATCAGTTCAAAGCTAGGGAGAAGTTTTATAATTTTGTTTCGTGGCTACCTAAGTCCCAAAGGACATAGATAGAGATATATTGGTCTTTCATGGATGTCTTTATAGTGAAAACTACACAATTCCTCATGTACCCATCTCAGCCAGATCTCCACATAGATTACCTAATTATGTAAGTTTTTATTGACATGGATGCATTAGTCTCTAATCGAACTTCCCATTTTGTTGTAGTTACACTTACAAAAGAAAACTAAGGGACTAAAAGGTCAATACCAATGACCTGAAGAAAGTTTGGGATCAATGAAATATTTACCATCTTAGTTTTCTTTGAAAGTGGCACACATACTTCCTGGTTATGAAATAGTGGTTACGTTGGCCAAAACTTCACTATTATTCCCCTAGTTGTTGCAACTAAGTATGTTGTAGTCATCGACTCCTCAATATCATTATTGTAATTATCCTTTAAAAGAGAAGTCTTATCCTTAGGAGGGAGAAAGAGAATATAAACAAAGAAAAGGAGGAAAGAGAGGTTGAAAGGACCAAGAAAAAGAAGGTGGAAAAAACCACATGTTACACTAAACATGGAAAATGACTTGCAAGTGGTGATTGCACGAAGTTCAGTGGGGGTATTTTGTTTATGTTTCATGATATCGAGGTCAACATTGGGAGATGACTTTTCTAAAGGACAAGGATCCCATTACCACCGACGATTCATCATATCATAATGTCAACATCAGTTTTTTATAGCTTAGGGCGCCCTATGGCTTAAGGACATGTTGAACCTCAAGAGATTTCATATAGATCACCCTCACAAGAAGGGCATACAATAAATGGTATTAGTAAGTTCATTTACAGGGGTTTTCTTTTATTTTACAAGTCTCATAGATCATTAATATACTAACATATCCTTACACTTGTGTTTTCAAACTATATATGATATCCACAAGTCAACCAAGTGATAGGATTGCCTAGCAGACAAATTTGATGTTATTTACGACCATGAAATTGTCGTAAAGAATCAAGTCGTTGAGAAAGACAACCAGTCTTTTAACTTGACCAAAAAGTTAAAAAAAACTCTCAGTAAAGAAAATCTAATGGAGGAGGGTAAGACCCTTCAATTATCCCACAATATGGTGGATTCCTAGCTCACTGAGCTGAAGAAGGCTTATGCCTTAAATACTCTAGAAAATGTATCCTCCAAAGGAAAAATAGATACTTTCTACCTGGCTAGAGCAATAGAAACATAGTAATGAAGATTCCTTTGGTGATGTCTTTGAGGATGGAGTGTAAGAAGTGCATTCATAACTTGAATACCATTAGCCGACTACTTTCAATAAGGGATGGATCGTCATCCTCTAAAGGGGTAATGTCCTTGAAGGTAACACGACCTAAATTGAGTTCCTCTTATTAAAACACAAATTATTTGCCAATGGTTTGCTTATTTGGCATCTGGTCAAGAATTTAATCAGGCAACAACTAAGTTCGTTGATAATTAGGGGAGTTCACCCCTGATGCCCAAGTTTGAAGACTTTTTCTTTTTCTTTGATGTACAACTCATGGGCATTAATTAATTAATGGAAAAGTTAATTTATGTTTAATGCTTTGTCTTATCCATAAGTCGATACAAAATGGATATTAAAAGTTTATTTTCAAAATAATTTGTCATATCAAGTTATAAGTTAATGATTCTCATTAACTTAATTATGCAAGTATGAGGTGGACTGTAGGTCCATGACCGACTCCAGTTACTTTGTAAAATTTGGTAATAAGATAACATTCTTAATTAACTTATAGATTGAGTGTAGGTATGTGACTGACTCTACTCACTTATAAAATTTGGTAAAAAGTTAGAACAGGATTGAATGAGTACAAGAAGGGCCATGAGGAAGGAATCGCCATGGATCGCTATGTTTTGTGCTCACGTGATGATCACTTTTTTTAGTCTAATAATCACTTCCTTGTAGTCTTGTTCATTTTTGGAGCCTTTGAACCCTAGACGAATGCATTTCTCGATAAAGTATGCTTGTGGAATGATGAATATAATTCCAACGTCAATGCATCATTTGTTAGATTCATCGTCGATGAATAATCTCCATTTGAGGAACTTATTAGTATGTCCTAGGTTGAACATTTTTAGAAGAAAACTTATTTGAATGGCCTCCTCTTTAGGGATTCCTTAGAACTCAACTATGCAGTCAGTTAGAACCTTCCCGTTAATGGAACTTTGGGGCTCATAGATGACGTCACACTAATCCAATTCTAAGGACCACTTTATCATCCTATTAGAGAATTTAACCTTCTTCAAGATTAATTTGATAAGGAAGGTGTGGCGTTACGGGGCCCAATAGGTGATATAGTGCGCGCACGGGAGAACTTGTGCATTAATGGTGGATGCCCAGGAGTTCTTTTCTCTCGATCCATTTCTTCCCCCCGAGGTCAGGTTATTGGTTCGACGTGGGTTAATGACCTACTCCTGGAAGATGTTGGATGCCATATCCATTTTAAGTCGCACACCCCTGATTTTAGGCTTAGGCCTAAGTGTGTTCCGTGAAATAAGGGGTTTGGTTGGTTTATTCAGAGTTACCAGTTTGTTTTATACAAAAATAAGAAAAACATATGGGTTAGCCCTTTCGAGATAATCCTAAGGAAGGTTTAAGTTTACTATTGGTCTAAAGATTCTTGTTATACAGTTTCAGGAACCGGGTCACGAGGGGGGAAGGTATTAGGCACTCCATTTGTTATTTATGCATCCTTAATTATATGCTTATTATCTCTTTTAACATTGTTTGATTACTTTTTAGTTATGTTTATAACATATTAAGAGTCCTTAGGTTGGAAACCCCTTAAACATAGAGAGGTGCTTAGGTAAGAAAATGGTATCAGTCAGAGATATAAGAACGTCACTTAACCAATGCAAGTACACAAGGGCGCTTATGTATGACTCCTTGTGGGTATAATAGGTGGACATTAGTATGTATGTAAGTGTGCGAGAAATCCCGACATGGTTAACAAGTGGTTGTCAATGTGTCAGGGTACAAGAAATCTCGACTTGAGAGAGTTTAATATCTCATTTGAGGTTGGAGGGGAGATAGGAAGGTAAGGTAGGATATGGGTGCATCTCTATGGTGACAACATATTGTGACATATATTGTCAAGGCTCAATATCACGAGAAGGACTCAGTATTGTGCCTCCGTTCCTAAGAATACTTGGGATCAAATCCTACATAGTTCAGTTGTGTATAGTATGTATACGTGTCTGTATATTTGTATATGGGTGAATGAGATATCCCGGCTTTGAGGAAGTTTAATATCACATTTGTGTGGGTGAATCTTAGTGGGGACAATATATCATGAGAGATATTTTTTAAGCTTATTCTCACGAGAAGGACTCGGTATTATGCCTATGTACTCGTGTAGCCACAAGATCAAAGATTATATAGGTCTGTTGTTCACGTGTTCCAATGTGAGGTGTGTCATGTGTATGACTTGGGGCGGAGAAGCTATTTATGGGGAAGAGGGTAGCTTCAGTGGAGGTTCATAATGGGAGTCGACATAAAACAAAGACATCCATCACCTGTGTGGCGATCACTAACTCGAAGGTGTTGTTGAACTTCAGTCTAGTTTGGAGGTGTAGCATTAAGGATGTCTTGTTTTATACATCCTTAGCTATGGAGGTATAAGTAGAAGTAGGGAGAGTTTGGACCTAAGAAATAATATGTTGTGGGACGTATTATGAGGCTTGGGAGTCATGAGTGTAGTTCGGTATAGCTCCTATATAACCAAGGGGACTTGGTATCAATTCTAACGTAATTCAAATAAACATGATATATTTACAAGTTTAGGCGACGGGATACCAGGTATATAATATACAACATCACGGTACTTATGGATCACAGTCCTTAATATAGCATTTCAGTTGTGTTGGACTCATATATTTATAGGTTAAAAATATGTCTAATCAAAGGCCGACGTTTAACAGGTATTGATATATTCTCACATATTCGGGGTTCCATCACGGGGGAGGGCTTTGTTCGCTCGGAGAAGCGGTGGGAGTAGTCAAATTTTAGGCTTTGTTTTCTGCAAAGTTTTAGACTAACTCGGCTCACGGGAACTTTCCTTATAACGTTTTTAAAAACAATGTTTTCATATCTATATTTGGTCGTTATGGATTTTGATTAGCATTGTTTAACGTATGAGCATGTCAAGTCAACTAGCAGAGGTGTTGGGTTAAACACCAGGTTTTAAAATATAAACATTATAAAGTGCATACTCGATCCCCTAAACTGAGTTTGGGCAAAAAGCGATAAATTGATTTGGATAAATTATCACAATATATATTGGAGTCTTTGACCTGAAATTTGGGCAGAGTTCCCTTACCTTGTTACATGAACCGCATATTTCCTAGAGGAGTGTCCTCATTTGAGGTGTCCGAGGTGAGTAGAGCTCTATTTAGTTGGACATATTTTCATTTAGAAGTGCCAACATATGTGGAATGAGCGTAGAGGTTTGAGTTTGTTTTTCCTTTTGGAGGTGACTTTTCAGAATTAAGAACATCTTTCAGGACTAAAAAGACTTTTCTGAAGTATGAACTTTTTCGATAATTTTTAGAATGAGCTTCAGTATCTCAAATGCACGGGTGGGGGGAGATATTTTAAAAAATAGGATCGGAATCGAGTTTTAGGGTGACTTAGAAGGTTGGTGGGGACCTCCTTTTATAGGGGTCTGGTCCAGGCCTTTCTCTGAACAATCAAAGATCCTCGATGGTCAATTCGAGGTGGGGTAACACATGATGGCTGGGAACAAATTCACTGATTTTTGAAATTATTACTTGGGAGGGGATGACCGAATAGTAGAAGGTTCCTTTAACCGTTAGGTTAAAGGTCCTAGGGAGGGACTTTAGACTTTTTTGTAATTTTATATTTTATTTATGGGTATTTGGTCCTCTTAGCTTCCCTTTAGGGTAGCTTCTCTTTGGAATTTTAATGAGGTCGGGTTTAGTGAAATTTTATTGGACGACATAGAATGACCCATATCCGGATTGTATATTTGGGTTTCCACATAGGCGATCGACTAAAAGTGTGCGCGAGCGGACACTCTTCATTAAAATTGAAAGAACTTAAAATTAGCTTACCCATTTTAGGGAAGAATAGGGAAATGGATGTGATGGGTAGGAAATCTTGAGGGTTGAAGTTAGATTTGAAAGAATGTGTTGGGCTTTGACCAAATAGTAGAAGGTTCAATTAAGTTGGTCAGGGGGTGTACCCGTTTAGTTAAATGTTTGGGAAGTTTTAACCTTTCGGTCATTTATTCAGGTTAGTGAAGCCTATTAAATGCAGGCTCGTGTTCCTTTTTTGGAAAGTTCAGTCTATCCATTTTTCGTGACACTTGATCCCAAACCGATGATACTATTTTTCTTGGACATAAAGTACCCTTTTATTTCTCGTGATCTTATTTCCATCATATCTTCTATGGATGGAGGGAGCGGTTTGAGTTTAAAATGTCATACGTCCCCTTTTTATTATCTTTGTCGGGTATCCTCCCGGTAGGGACGAAAGCTTCCTATTTTATTCCTATTGTCTCGAGTGTTACAAAGGATGCCATTTCACTTTCTCTGGGCTCGGGCACTCCATATTAGTTGATGACTCGGGATGGTTTTTTCACTCTTCTAGTGCCACCATACTCTCTTACGATGGTCTTTCACGGGGACGATCAAGTTGTACATATTCGTCAATGTGGTTCAGCATTTGGCATGTTGCATCGTCTTTGGACCCTGCCTTTTTTGTGAACGGCGTGAGTTATTAACATTTCAAGATTTGTAAGTATTGGCTTATTTTGATCTATAAAGTTTGAGTGAGCTTATATTATACAAACTTTCAGGTGGTACTGGTTTATGCCTCCCAATTGCGAAAGATGCTAACGCACTGATCACTGGAGCATTTGGCTTTATGCTAACTGATTGTGGAGGTTGAGGTAGATTCTTCTACCGATTACCAAAGGTTGTTGATGGGTCTTACCCAACATTTGGGTGACTCAATATATCGGATCAGAGTGTACGCATTAGGCGTAAGGTTTAGAGTGCCGAGTTTGAGGATTATGGACGAGATTTGAGTAGGTGGTCATCTTGAGAAGAGGAATCATTCTTGGTAGTCTGGTGGGATAGGATTTTTGGTTGACCTTTTAGGTAGTATTTGATGTAACCTCCCAAAAGATGTTTTTGTGGTTATTGGTTGGGGCAGGGCCCTGTTTATATTTATGTAGTGTGTTCCTTTAGAAGGAATATAAAGATCCCTCAATACACTTTTTGGTGTGTATTTGGATTCTCATCATACATCATATATATAAATAACAACATTCTCTTTTGGATGACAAATGGTTTTTATTTTATTTTTCTTTGATTTTCAGCACCTTATGCTTTAGAGTAATAAACAGTGTGTGTATAGACCGAGGGATCCTAAGCTCTTTATCATTTACTCATGTACATAGAAGAAGACGAAGAAGAAGAAGAAGAAGAAGAAGAAGAAGAAGAAGAAGAAGAAGAAGAAGAAGGAGAAGAAGAAGAAGAAGAAGAAGAAGAAGAAGAAGAAGAAGAAGAAGAAGAAGAAGAAAATAAAAATAAAAAGGGGAAAATACATGTATGGGAACAAAAGTTATTTTATGCTCTTTTATAAAAATGGGAGTGATACATTAAAAATAAAAGACACATGTACATGTGGGCAGAAGTTCCTTGCCTTTTCTATACTTTTTTTTGGGTGAGAAGTGACTTTTATCTACTCGTTCGAGAACTATCGATCGGTACTCATATTGAGTGGGAAGGAATGGTATCCCCTTTACTTACTTATGAATGGGTAAGAACCTTTTTTATCTAGCTTCGTAATCAGAGTACCGTTCTTTGTTGCAGATAAGGTGTCATTTGTGGGCATCTCTTAATGAGTCTTTGTGTTGATGATTTGTCCCGGGATATGGGGTGATTTGAAGAGGTGGTGTTTGGTGTTTATTTTTCTAGGATAAGTGTATAGAGGTAGTGTATTCGCTTTTTTGGATTCTTTTGACCGTTGCTTTCATGGTGTCAGCCCTCGTGTGATGTTTTAAATAAAGTTGAAATTGTGGAGTCTTAAAATGCCTAAAAGCACTATTTTATTTCTTAATGCTTAGTTTATTTTTACTCTGCTGACTCTTTGGGGGCAAGGGCACAATGATCATTGTTGATACAAAAATTAGTCAGCTGACATGGACCAATTATGATAAGACACGTGTCGTCCAACATGGCATAATTATATACACCAAGCATCTTAACACATCGAGCTACTCAGAATACTGAGTAATTAGGTATATCGAGCAACTATCTGGGAAGACCAAACGTCCAAGACAGATTCAATGAATGTTCTTATTATGTACCGATACATATGCCTATCTAATAACGGCATATTGTCTATTTATATGGGCAGCCCAAGGGCTATAAATACATTATAATACCCTCATAACGGGGTAAGCTATCGTAAGTGAATATAATCTATATTAAGGCAAAACACCCAGCAATACAAAACAGTGGACGTAGGCCATTTCATTAAGGCTGAACCACTTTAAAAATCCCTTGTCTTATTTATTATTTCATTTTTATCTGTGATTAATTAATTAGATCAAATTTAGTTTTTTACATCAATAGATTGGCGCCATCTGTGGGAATGACTATACGTAGCATTTTTCACTAAAAACTCATCAGAAATGGCTGATATCCCAGACTCTAGCAACAGGAACAATGACGGGAATCCCCCAAACACTTCGGCTCCTCCAAATACACAAGATCTCACTTGGATCCTGGTAAATCTAGCCAAAGGACAAACATCCATGCAGGAAACCATGCGACAGTTCATCCAAACTATCCAAAATGGAGGATCTACCCAGTCAGGACAACGCAACGTTCATAGAAGCATGCGCCCACCGTCCTCACGATCTAGACACACTGAATTTCGTCATGCCAAGAATTCAAGTGATCCATCCTATCACCCGGGCTTAACTTCACCTATAAGAATTTTAGATTCTCAGGAATATATTACTCTAATTTCAGAACGAACAAGCACCCTGGAAAGGTTGAGCAGAGTCTCTCCGTTCGATCGTTTGGGCCCTATGAGGAACAGAAATCCTACTCGGATTGCGTCGAGAAATTCTCAATGACCAAATGATTTAAGGGAAGGCTCAGCCTAGTCACATCCCAATTCCAGGTATATAGCTCGTACAGATTGATCCCAAGAGGATAATTATGCGCGATCTGTTGCTCGTGTAAATAAATCAGAGTTTAGAAATGATGCATGGAAGGGTTCTATTCAGAGATTAGAAGACAGGTTAGGGGAGATGGCTAAGTCCAAAAACCCTCTCCAAATAACCTTTATCAAAGGATCTCCATTTGTATAAGCAATTGTGGATTTCCCCACACCATCAAAATTCAATGATCCTGTGGTCATGCCTAAATATAATGGCAAAACTGATCCTATTCTCCACATAGAGCAGTATCAAGCTGCAGCAGACATTTATGCGGTCCCAGATGAAATGAGGTGCAGAGAATTCTCAGGAACCATCAGTGGATCTGCTCAGATATGGTACAATAGCCTTCCTCAAGGGCAGATTGCAACCTTCCATCAACTGGCAGAGCTCTTTATAGGGAATTTTTATTTTGGTGCAAAGTCAGTCAAGAGGGTAGCACATCTGTTGAATGTAAGGCAGAAAGCAGGAGAAAGCACTAGGAACTATATCACCCGTTTTAATAATGAGAAACTGGAAGTTATTGACTATGAGGAAAAGACAGCCATCACGGCTCTCATGAGTGGTCTTTTACCAAACAAGCTATACTACACCCTGGCCAAGGATCCCCCCAAATCCATGGCTGAATTGATGGCCAAGGAAGCCAAAATTATGAATGCCGAAGAAGTTATGGCTGCGAAGAAGAATGCGGAGGCAAAGGCAGAAACTAAAGTTGAAGTCAAGTCGGAGAGGAAAGACCAAAAGCATAATGGTGGGAGCAAGCAGTCGAAAGGAAAATAAGCGTTAGAACACATGAGGACGTATGCAAATTATACTCCCTTAAAGGTGGATATAAACCACGTTCTGGAAGAGATCAAGAATGGCGAGGAATTGAATTGGCCAGGAAAACTGAGGATAGCTCCAGAAAAAAAGGACAAATCCAAGTACTGCGAGTTCCATAAAGATCACGGTCACACGACCAAGCAGTGTATAACTCTCCAAAATGAGATAGAGGCACTCATTATATGAGGAAAGATGAATAAGTACATTGATCGCTAGAATGGTGGAAGGACTAACAACAGAGCTCGGTATAGGTCCAAGTCTCCTTACCGACCAAGAGACGATAAGAAAAGGGACCATCAAGATGACCCCGATCTTCGAAAAAGGCCAAGATAACTTGAGCGTGAGGTATTTTCAATTCGTTTTGGTTCATTCGATTGTAACATGATTACAGGTGGAGATGCAGGAGGGGGTGATCATACCGCTGAGAGAAAATCTTACCTCAATGAGGCACAAGCTTGTTCCTATATACAGTGGATAAATTTAGCAAAAGAGTATTGCCCGAGGAAAGTTAACAAAGATAAGTTGGTCATTGGTTTTTCCAAAAATGATCTGTAAGGCATTTTGTATCCTCATGATTATCCTCTAGTGATCAAAATGAGAATAAAGGATGTAATCATCTCAAAAGTACTGGTGGATAATGGTAGCTCGACAGACATCATGTTCTATCCTTGCTTCGATAGTTTGAACTTAAAACTTGGTCAATTAGAGCCATATCACAGGTCCCTTATTGGGTTCTCTAGAGAAAAAGTTTTTCCGCTTGGGACGATCAAGTTAGACATGTTGATTGGAACTTGGCCTTCTTGCAAATCAGAAAAGGTACGCTTCTTTGTGATGGATAAAAATGTCCAATCAGCTTACAATATAATCATGGGGAGAGTAGGTTTGAAAAAGTTTAAAGTAGTTCCATCCACTATACATCAGTGTTTAAAGTTTTCGACCAACTTTGGTGTTGCAATTATAAAGGGCAATCAAAAAGTAGCTCAGTAATGCTACTACTCATCTAACGAGAAAGAAGAATTGGAGGATTCTAGGAAGAAAACTACTACTTATCAAGTGGATGAATCTGATGAGTCTGAGATTGAAACCTTAGACCCAAGAGATGAAACGGAGCTCATTAAGGGCCAGATCATGGAGGCAACAGAGAGCATTATTCTAGATAAAGAGCGACCAGAAAGAATAACTCAGATTGGTGCGTCACTTGATCTGATATTGAAACAAGAGCTGGTGGCATTTCTGAAACATAGAAAATAAGCATTCGCGTAGAGTCACGAAGATATGTCGGGGATAGACCCAACCTTCCTATGTCATGAGCTCAACGTCAAAAAAGAGATCAAGCCAGTAAAGCAAAGAATAAGAGTCTTCAGTTCGGAAAAGAATCAGGCTATTCAAGAGGAAGTAGAAAAGTTGCAATAACCTTTTTTCATTGAAGACGTCAAATACCCTGATTGGTTGGCTAATGTGGTAATGGTAAAGAAGAAGAACAACAAGTGGAGGATGTGTGTGGACTTCACAGACCTAAATAAAGCTTGCCCAAAAGATCATTTCCCTCTGCCCAGGATAGATCAGCTAGTATATGCTACTTCGGGGCATGAATTGTTGAGCTTCATGGACGCCTACTCCGGATACAATCAAATTAAAATAAAGCCAGAAGACAGGGCGAGTACCTCTTTCATTACCCCATAAGGAACATATTGTTACATTGTTATGCCTTTTGGTCTTAAAAATATAGGTACTACATATCAGCGGCTCATGAACAAGGTGTTTGCAGAGCAAATCGGTAAAAATATGGAGGTGTATGTCGACGACATGTTGACCAAAAGAAAGAAAGCAACTAACCATATAGCTAATTTGAGCCAAATATTTGACCAGTTGGACAAGTACCAGATGAAGCTAACCCCTGCCAAGTGCGTTTTCAGCGTACAGGAAGGCATGTTCCTCGGGTATATTGTAAATCAAAGAGAGATTGAAGCAAATCCTGATAAGATAAAAGTCTTGCTAGAATTACAATCCCCAACCACCAAGAAGGAAGTGCAAAGCCTTACGGGGCGCGTTGATTCTCTCAACAAATTTATCTCCTGAGAAACTAATAGATGTCTTCCACTCTTCAAGGTGCTCAGAAAGACCTTTGAGTGGAACGACAAATGTGAGAAGGCTTTTTTAGAATTGAAGAGATACTTAAGGACACCTCCTTTCCTGTCCAGGCCGGTGTGGGAGAAAAATTATATTTGTACTTAGTTGTTTCAGAAAATGCAGTTAGTTTGGCTTTAATACGAATAGAAAATGAAGTACAAAAACCAGTTTACTGTACGAGCAAGGCATTCAAGGGAGCAGAGATCAGGTATCCAAAACTGGAGAAGTTAGCATTGGCGTTGATTGAGGCGAGCAGGAGGATAAAACCATATTTCTAAGCCCATACAATAGTGGTATTTACTGACATGCCACTCAGACAGGATTTACATAAGATAAAAAAGTCTGCAAGATTGATGTATTGGGCAGTAGAATTAGGGGAGTATGAAATTATCTTCGAGCTAAGATCTTCTCTCAAAGGGAGAGCAGTGATGAATTTCATCACTGAATTTACCTATCTAGATACCTCCGATCAACAGAGGATAATGCAGAGAAATGCAAGGATGCTAGAGGATCAATAAAAACTGTCCCTAATCAACTCCCAGCAGCAGAATTGCCAGAAGGGATGGCAACCGATCAACTAGAATCCTCTGGTAAAAGGCCAGAGTTGAAGGATAAAGAAAGGAAGCACAAGATATTCCATAATGGGATTTTGTCAGACCAAAGGTTTGATAATAATATCCCTATATGGAATTTATATGTTGATGGTTCTTCGTGTGTAACAGGTTGCGGAGCTGGAATTATTCTCAATATTCCAGATTGAATAGACATAGAACATGCTCTGCGTTTCCAATTAAAAGCTTCCAATAATGAAGCTGGGTATGAAGCTATAATTGTGGGCCTTAGCTTAGCTAAATCATTGAATGCAGTGCAAGTTGTGGTGTTCAGTGATTCGTAATTAATGGTAAATCAGATGCTCGGTCTTTACGCAGCAAAAGGGGATTCATGTCGAGGTATTTAACTAAAGCTATGGAGATTATATCCAATTTGGCATCTATCCAGGTGATTAGAATTCCTAGACTGGAGAATGCAAGGGCAGATGAACTTGCTCAGTTAGCTTTAGCTACACGCACTGAGCTACGAAAAATAATTACCATTGAGATACTTGCAAGCAGAAGTATTGATGAAGATTTAATGGTGAAGTTTATTGCTTTGGATATGGGACCTTCCTGGATGGATCCCATCAGGTCTTATATTAAAGAAGGCATTTTACTAACTGACCAACTTGCAGCCAAGAGGTTGAAGTTCAAAGCTACTAGATATGTCTTAAACAATGGAGTTCTGTAAAGAAGAGGTGTGATAGCAGGTCTGCAAAGATGTGTTCATCCAGCAGAAGTTAAAGATTTAATAGAGAAAACCCATAAAGGATCTTGTGGAGCTCACGTAGCAGGTAGAACTCTTTTACAGAGAATAAATACGCAGGGGTACTACTGGCTAATAATGCGCGCTGATTGTACAGCTTACGCTAAGAAATGCAACAAGTGCCAACGATTTTCTACCATACGAAGAACTCCTCCGTTATTGTTAACACCAATCACTTCACATTGGCCATTTGCCATGTGGGGAATAGATGTAGTTGGGCCTCTGCCAACTACAAGAGGACGATTCAAATATTTGGTGGTCGTTGTTGATTATTTCACAAAATGGGTAGAAGCTGAACCTCTCATCGATATGGCCTATGAAAGTGTCTATCAATCCATCACAAAAAATATTATTTGCAGATATGGTCTTCCACATGCGTTTATCACTGATCACGGTACCCAATTTGATAAAGAGGAGTTCATCGCGTATTGTATACAATCTAACATTCAAAAGATCCATTCTGCTCCGGGTCATCCCAAAAGTAACGGGCAAACAGGGGTGACGAACAGAACTCTATTGAATGGGTTGAAGAAAATATTGGATGATGCTAAAGGGAATTGGATCAATGAGTTGCATTCTATATTATGGGCTTACCGGATAACTCCCCGAACAGCAACTGGGGAATCTCCTTACATGTTAGCTTTTGGGAGCGAAGCGGTCATACCTGCTGAATTAGGCTTACCTACTCATAGGGTGCTTAATTTTAATTCTCCACTAAGCAATTCGATGAGACGCTTGGACTTGGACATGCTCGAAGAAGTCAGAGAAGATGCATCAATTCGAAATGCATCTTATTAGAAAAGGATTGCCATGTTCTATAATAAAAGGGTCAAGAAGTGCGATCTAAGGGAAGGAGATTACGTTCTCAAAAAAGTAATTCAAAAGAACAATAAGTTGGAAGCCAACTGGCACGGTCCCTATCGTGTTATGGCTGTTGTTCAACCTGGCAGCTACAAAATAGAAACTCTTGAAGGGGAAGAATTCAAGAACCCTTGGAATGCAGAGCACCTGCGAAAGTATTACCAGTAATGTAACTGTACATGTACCCCATTATTTTTTAATGAATGAAAATGCATATTTCTCGATATTCGTTTGTGTTATTTTTTTTTTGGAATACTAGTGCTGCACACTACACTTAAACAAAACTATAAACTTTTCCTCTCAGCTAAAAGTTGCTAAAAGTTGGTCGGCATCAGCACAAACACCAGTAAAGTTGGTCAGCATCAACATAACCAACAATATTGGTACAACAATCGAGCAAGGCATGGCCTATTTGATTATAGGTCACCCAAGTGGCATCTAAACTAGAAGATGGGTAAAATATCCACTACCTAGGCACCAGGGCAATTATTTACTTAAATGATTGCTACAACTAAGCAGGAATATGGGATAAAAATAATTCCATTGCTTAGGCACTTATGGGTGATAAGTCACTACAACTAGGCAAACATTTGGGGCAAAGTTCCATTGTCTAGGCAATCAAATCAACAAAGGACAAATTGTCCCTTTATATATATATATATATATATATATATATATATATATATATATACTCAGCGAAGTACATCAATATTATAGTTGATCTCATAAAGATTGACAAGATAAACATAATACAAATTTATTTTCAAGGAAATAAAATTACAAAAAGATGATTTTTAATCACTAACAAAATACAAATAGCCTATTCTATTGGTTTCTTTCCTTCATATTTAGGTACATGATCCATTCTAGCTAGAGGATCATCTAAAGCAAAGGAAGATTTGATAAAGTTCAAGTCTCGTTGCATTTTGGTATTGCTCGTACTTGGTCGCTCAAGCAAATGTGGAGGTTGGGATATCTCAAAATCCTCGTGAACGTTGTAATCACCAAGGTATTTAGAGATACAAAACTGGGGAATAGATCTAATTGGAATCTAGCTAACGTCTAGTTTGGCAGATCAAGTCATCCAGGGTCATACCAATCCCACAACTCATTTCCATCCTCAACCTTCATCATAGTTAGCGCATTCAACCATCCTTGTTTGTATCCATCATTATTTGATTGCTTCGACCTGGCATCAAGATGACATAAAGCTTTGTTATATTCCCCATCCAAAACTCTCTGGGTTGCTTATGGAATTAATAAGTCAATCGTTCAACGTGCTGATGAAGCCTCGTCACCAAGTTTTCTTTACTCTCCAACGCAGAATTCTGGTTGGAGAGTTGCTCGGTAAGAGTTTGGATTTTTTGGGACATCTCAGCCAGATCTTGATTTTTTACCTTCAGTTGAACAGCTTAATTTTCTAAAACCTCTTGAGTCCTAGTCTCTTCAATGCTTCTTCGAACAACTCTTGCTCTACCCCGGGAAGAAGATATAGGTCTGTATCTTTTTAAAGATTATAATTCTTCCATTAAGGAAGCATTATCAGTCTCCAAAAAGGAAAAACCTTCATCGTTAACTGGGTCCAAAGCTCCAGAAGAAGCAACATATTTTAACTGTCTCGGTTCTTCAATTAAAGTAATATTTTCCTCCTCCAACAGCTTAGCAATGTTTCTATGCTCCTCAACTTCAAATTTTAGCACACTCTCTCTCTTATTATGGGCTGAAATAAATTTGTCATAACCCCGATCAGCACTCAACTGTTGGTACTTCTTCTCATAACCTTCATGCAGAAGAGCAGTGGCTTCCTTGTGTTAATATTGAAGTTCTTCGATCACTCCTTAGAGATCTTCTATCATTTCATAGTAAGCCACGTTATTTGCAATAGCTCGATCAAATAGACATTTTAAATATTGATATGCATCAATTGCTCGCTCAGAGACATCAGACCCAAGAATATCAATTATTTGTGCTTCAGTGAAATCTGCACGACCGGCTTTGAAGTAATCAATACACTTCTTCATCAACTCTATATCATGAGCTGACAATAGTTCCATCCCGACAATAAACTAGAAGGGAAAAGTAAAACCAGATTACCATTAGTACAACTATATTGAACAAGTAAAGGAGAAATTCAGAATAAATAACAAAGTCCATTTTATTGATCATAAGAAAAGAGGGTACAACCAAAGATACAAAATAAAAAGGAAAAACAGAGAAAATCAAAAAATTGTCGAATAGTTCTACACCTTATCCTTTTTCCGTACAATATCCTCAGCTGATTTTAAAGAAAGGATTGGTGCTAGGAGCGCAGCTAGCATTGTTCGGTAGAACTTATTGTCTGCTAAACTTCCTTGGAGGACTGAGGGATAGTGGAAGCAGGTGTTTAATCTACTATCAACAAAGAAGATTCATTAGATCTAGCTTCATCTTCTTCTTCTTCAATAGCAAGAGGAGGGCCATGAATATGTCTCTAAAATAGTTCAAAATCTTTAGCAACGTTTAACTCCTTCAATGCTAACTTGAGTACTCCATTTGAGTAGAGGCAGCATTTTTAGATTTATTCCACCCCTTGTCCCAGCCAAAGCTAAAGGACTTCTTCACAGCAACTTTTCTCTTCTCCTTCTCCGAAGAAGAATTTTCTCTAAGAAGCTCTTCAACAGACTTTACCTTCTCTTCAAGGTCTTTTTTACGACATTCAGCCTCTTCAAGCTTGCCCACAACTTCCACCTTGGTGGTAACAACAACCTTCAATTTCTCCTCTGCCTCTTTGGAAGCATTTACAGCTTATTACCAAGATGTATCAGCCTCTTATCGAGCTGTATCAGCCTCCTTGGCAACTTCCTCAGCTTTTTATTGAGCTATTTCAGCGGACTTCATTTTATTTTCCCAAGCAGCTTTATCCTCCTCATACTTCTGCCGGGACTCCACTAAAAATTTTGATAACCCAGCAAGAGCTTCTTCTACTCCACTGGATGAAGTTGAATTTTTGATAGCCTTGTCCTTCTCCAGGATATTATTAAAGTACACCAAAAACTGCAAGAGAAAGGAAAGCACAAGACAGAGTATAAACATTGTACAAAGAATCAAAATGACAAGTATAGCGACACTTACTGATGCAAGGTGGTGGGCTGCCAACTCAGTGACCTTATTTCGAGGAGTAGACGTCTCAGCATCTCGACAGTTAGCAAGGGTTCTAGACCAGATCAATTTATTGGACAAGCCAGGGGTAATGAGTGTTGGAGAATTAGCTCTCAAAGAAGGTACCCCAACCCCAGAAGGTTGAGCAGCAGCATCCACGATCTTCTCAACAAGACCCCTTCTTAATCTTCTCGAAAGAGCAGCTTCAATCAAAGGTACTGCCTCGTCTTGAATAAGGGAAACCCCTTCAATCAAAGGTGCCTCTTTTGGAGCAATAGGGGGCTTCTTGTTGATCTCCTTAGCAGCTGTGACTTCTCCCCCAAATGAAGCAACATCCTTTTTCTTAGTCCCTTCAGCTGGGACATCATATTTGCTCTTCTTCGCCCCATCAGCACCAGGGGTAACCTTAGCAATGAGATATGGAATTCTCCTTTTCTTCATCATCGGGTCAGCAATAGAAGCACCTAATTCAGATGAAGAGTCTTCAACAAATGAAGAAGATGCTGGAGCCTGTTCAAGATCAATCACCAAAGGAGGAGCAAGAGGTCGAGCAATAAAAGAAGAAATGGTGTTCTTATATCTCAGCAAATAGTAAGCAGACCTCACGTGTTCCCCAACAATGGATTGATGCAAACCCCAGATGAGCTTCACATATTTTATATTAATGTCACTCTCTTTTGGGGGTTTCCTTTTACTATCGACTGCAAAATAAAAAATAAATGTCAGTGACACATTTTATCAAACAAAAACAGAGTTAATTTGAAAAATAAAAACAACATATCTCATTGCCATAAAGTGGACATCTAGGACCTTGGTACACATCCTTCCCATTTAATTGGGGGTGTTGTCAATTTTTCATCACAACCCCATGTTTAAAATAATCCCTATTAGCATCAGGGAGATTGACCACTAAAGCTCTGTTAGAAAACCTAGTTTTTAAATAAAAGGTGGTGTCGCTGGTGACCCATTTATAACAGTACATAATTTCAGGAACCCTATATGAGTCCCATAAATTTGATTCTACCTATGTACGGCATTAACTACCCTCCATGTATTTGGAACTACTCTTGCAGGAACAATATCAAAATATTGGCAAAATTCCAGACACAGGGGATTAGGTGGGAAAGAAAAACCACATTCAACTACAAAAATGGAGGGAAACCAATGTCCCTCAGCTAGAGAAAATAAATCAGAAGGGCACGGAGGTTCTTCCAAAACAACCCAAGAGGGAATCCCAAAATCGTCCCTAAACTTATCCAATGACTCGATAAGGTAAACCATGATGGCTAAAATAAAGAAATAAGAATGAAGGAAGAGATTCTTACAGAAAATCAAGAAATCAGCTAAGGCAGATGATAAAAAGAACGATCGTAAGAAGAAAAGTGAGAAGATAAAAAGTTTGGGAATCTAGATGGAAAAAGGTATAAGACAATCTATTTTTATCGCCTTTATATATGCTGCTTTGGAAAATGGGAAAAGTAATGATTACATATGATGACGATTGCGTTTTCGGCGGCTAAAGACACAAGTACCCAAGTGTTCGCCAAAAATTTGAAATATTTACAAGTTTACCACTTTGCGCTCAAAACTATTATGTTAAGAATAAAATTTTACAAGTGTTGGAGGTCTGTAATCAAACAACACATAATAAGTATGTCCGAACAGCTTTTTGGTATAATGTTCCACACTCTCACATCCAATCTCAAATATGAAACATTGGGGGCTTCGGTTGATATAAAAATTAGTCAGCTGACGTGGACTGATATGGAAAATATAGTCCCCTGTCGCGGACCTTAATCTCGGCACACAAGCTTATAGGCCGTGGCCCTTTAGCACAGGGTGCGGCCCTATTCAGCATAGGGTGCGGCACCCACATGTCTAACCTCACAGGCCACATCCCTTTCATTGTAGCTGCTTCAGACTTATATGTCACGTGCTCAAGGCATGTGACACAACTCACATACCACATATAAATAGAGGTCTACACCTCGGGATTAGGGGTTCGATTCCTGATCCTTGGGTCAGATTCTACAACACCTGGCGAAGCCTTGCCAAATTCTCTCTACACAACCTCAACATACAGCTTGGGGGCTACTCACCTACATCACAGTTATATCTCCAGCACTCCCGGAACCGCTACAGTCATGTATTCTTCTCTCTCATCCATCTTGTACGCCCATTGTAGCATTATAAACTTGTACATCAACGATATGAATATAATAAAAGGGAGGCACTAAAGTAGACGTAGGCTCTTTTATTTCTGAACCACTATATATCTTGTCTTTTGTCTCTCGTACTTGCCCTATTTACTTATTATGCACTATACACTTTATTTGCTTATATGAGAACGACTTATGAGAGATTTCTCGTATTAATAATTTGGCACCGTCTGTGGGAAACGAGATATTCCAATCTTGTTTCTCTATGTTTTGAGTTCTTAAACACCTTATTTTATTCATGAGGATCATTTGGATCATCATCTCATGAGTAAATTTTGGTTATTGAGCTATGTTTCATATTCACACCCTTAAATGGGTATTTCTTATATTCAGATATGTTCTTGGGTTTTCATTTTATGACCTTAGATCTATTTTACATACCCTTGTGATATCATTTCATCTAGATGGTACTGAAAAGCATGATGGGCTTTTGCCCCGAAAAGGTGAATGGTTAGAGAAGGATTGTATTTACTCCTAATTTTATTGTTCTCGACCTATGATCTAGGGTTTATCATTGAAACTGTGCCGTTTTGTGCACCGTGAGGTTGTCCTCTCATTAATAGACCCTAGTAGGTATGCTCTCCACATGTTGGTAGAGAAAAAAATCAGTCTGGGCTTAAAATTTTAGGATTGCTCCCTTTGCTACTTAGGAGGGGATGCGGTCGGGAAGTTCAAATGCCTTTATGGTCACGGACTCTACTAGCACGGCAGCATTACAGAAGCTTCAAAACATCAGGGAATAGACTCAGATGGTCTCCAACTCAACCTTAGTGAATATCATATAAAGTCCACGATAGTGCACTTATGTGCCTTATTGACCACGACCTCAGCAGTAATACCATGCAGTAGTGCAAACGCTGCATCCCCATTTCCTACTTGGTTGCTCCAATATTTCTGAGATTACTCACTTTTGTTAGTTTTATCTCAGATTATATATACTCTGTAAAGACTAACAAAACTAGAAAATGGAAGGAGAATTCATCCAAATCACAGAAGTCAAAGATGAGATTGTGTAGTTGTACAATCACCTTAACCACCTCTACGACAGCCATGCCTCACTCCAAACACAGGTCAACTATTTAACTCAGAGGGTCCTCATGCTAGAGGCTGCGACCTCTCCCAATTTTGGTGCAGCACCCAAGATCTTAGTTGTCGCAGCTCCAGAAGTTCAATCCGAGGAAGTGTCCCAGCTAAAATCACTGGCCACAGAAGGAAAGGCCACGGAAAGGGCCCTAAAGAGGATAATGGAGAAGGCAGAGAGGAGATCTGAGGCCTACACTCCTTTGGCCTTCCGAATTGAAGACATCTTTGAGTTCATCAAAGAGGACAAGCTGTTGAGGTGGCCAGAAAAGCTGAGAGCTCCGCCCCACAAGAGGAACAAAGCTACTTGGTGCAGATTCCATCAGGACCATGGCCATAACACTAAGCAATTATATGCTCTAAAGGATGAAATTGAAAGGATGATTGGGAAAGGAATGCTGCAGAGGCTCCTCAGAGATGCTTAGGGGATGAATCCTAGCCTCATGGCCATACTTCCATTAACTTTATGATTTAGTTTTTATCTCCTTCTGTTTGTGTTCATAGTGAACATTATCTTTTATTTCATTCTGACTTTTTATGTCCATGCTTATGAGAATTAATGAATATAATACTTTAATTTCGCGATTCCATTAAATGATATCTTATGAAAGACTCCTTGTCTAAAATAAATTCTATATGGAAACATCGAATTATAATGGGAATGATTATATATAAATGGTCCATCAACGCCCGTCGATATGTCTAACCATATGAAGGAAAATGATAACTTAAAATAGCGAAAGCAACTATTAAGAGAGGCAGAGGAATTAACTTATAATGCTGCATATGGAGATTATATATCAGCGTTCGATGATTACATTCTTGAAAACATCTGTCAAGATGCATCATTTGGCAGCAAGGGCTTTCAATGCCCGTTCTTAGCTTTTGGGATGCATCATTAAGCTTGGGGAGGTTACTTCCCCGACAAACATCATTAATTTGGTGGATATGAGACTAAACATCATTAACTTGGTGATCTCATATTAGCTTGGGGAAGCTTCATAATACCTAGCCCGGGAAGGCCTGAAAATAACCCACAGGGGTCGAAAACTTAATTATCTACGGATAATCCTATATCTTAAGGGACCACAGACTTAATTGTCTGCGAATAACTCTATTATTCGCCTAGAAAGGCTTTATATATATATCCACATAAGCTTGGGGAAGCTTCGTAATACCTAGCCCAGGGGGGCTGACAATAACCCAATCAAAGCAACTAAAGGAAAGCCATGAAAGGTAATCAAAGCGACTAAAGAAAAGCCATGAAAAGCATGCCAAAGATACATAAGGATGGCCTCAATTAATTAAAAGGGCTAAAAAGATGCCAAAGCCTTATCAGTATGGCTACAGCCATTAAGTGGATTCATTTAGAAGACGCGGCAGATAAGGGCAGGTAGTTAACCTATCGCAGCCCTGTTCAAGAAAAGTGACATTTTAACGAGGATCCAGTTATAAAGCTACAAAAAAAGGGCTCTTAAAAGGTGTCACGGTCCAGTTCAAAAAGGGACTGCGATCGCAGCCTATGTGAAGAAACCATCTACACTACATTGCCGCAACCTTAAAGCATCAATGCATAGGAAGAATAAATCATGACAATGATATACATAAACCATTGGGTTTTAAAGGTGGTCGCGGCCTTGATAGTAAAATTTGAAGCAAAGAGTTGGCAGACAATAAAAAATAATCAAAAACATGCAGAGAAAGCATTCATTCAAGTGTTGAAGCAAAGCAGAAGAATAAAAAAGTTCTAGAAAAAGAGGCAAAAATAGTCAACATTAAAGGTGGCCGCAACCTTGGTAATAAAGTTAAGAGCCAGAAATCTTAACAAATATTAGTGTTAAGATTACAGACAAAGGTCCGCAAACGTTTTAAAGAGTTACAAAAAGATAATGGAACGCAGCCTTAAGATTCAGCATCGTCATCTTCATCTCCTTCTTCTCCCTCCGTAATCGTCTTGGTCTTTTCATCAGCTGCCACTACCTCAGCCTCTATCCTCAACTTGGCTCTTTCCTCTGCCGTGGCCATGATCTCGGCGACGCATTTCTGGTGCTCAGCATCACCGAAGACCCCACGTAAGAATCATCTTTTTAGTCTCAGGAAAGTTTTTTATGACTCTCTGCCTGAGCTCTTGGTAGCCGCGGAGGTAGGCCCTATTATTTATAAGATAAAAGTCCTTGGAGCCCTTGAATGACTCCACAGTGCTATCGATCGCCAATTGGAGGGCTTCAATATGGTCCCCCTCTATTTTCTTAATTATCGCGACATGGGCTTTGGCATCATAGGCAACTTTATTCTCCAACTCCTCATACTTCTTTTGAAGAAGTCTGAGCTTGTTATTTGAAAATTTTGCAGCTTTTGTAGTTTTCGAGACCTGAGATTAGGAGATCTTGAGGGATTTTGCGGCCTGCTTAAAATTTTCCTCCTCTTCCTCCTTAGCTTTGATGGAAGCTTCAAGGTTCGTTTGAGCGGCCTAGAGCACCGCGGCAGAAGACTGCTTACCGGCTTCAAATGAAGAGTTCCTTGCGCTCTCCAAGTCAGCAGTATATACCCTCTCCGTAACCTCTTTCAACTTATACAAGGCCTCATACTTTATCTTCTGACTAATAATGATGTCCGTGGCCTGAAAAGAGAATGAGTTAGGAGCAAGGTATGAAATGCAAAAATAGAGCTGAAAGTATTTGCACTTACCCTCAAAACACTGTGGAGGCCATAATCCTCCAAGTCGTCATGATCTTCATCCATTATCCTATCAAGGTCCGCGGCATCTGAGACCCTCTTTATCCTGCAGGCAACCCTCGTAGTCATGTCCCAAGAGGATTCAGGGTTGGGCTACCTCAGCTGTGGCAGTGAACGACCGTCAAGACCAACGCTGATGGGGCTCTAGGGAGGCTGCAGGTTGGTATTTATTGCGATAATTGGTGGTGGGGGAGCGTTTGAATGTATTGGACCATCGAAGGTCGACATCAGCCCAACTATGGAGAAGTTGGCCCTAATATCATCATCAAAAGTTCCCTCAAGACTCTCGCGAGAATCCAACTCCTCAACTTGTAGTTGGGGCGCAGCAGTGATAGTTTTTTCTGCGTCAGGTGGATTTGGGTCGCTGGATGGAACTGAGGCTGGAGCCTTGGTCTTGGATCTCTTTTTCTTTCTGTGCCTAGCAATGTTATTAAGGACAGTTGCATTCTCGTCCATCTCTGCCAGTTGGGTAGCCAAAATCTCCCTATAAACCTCCTCACCTGAAAGAAGAAACGTAAAGTAAATATCTAAAGTTTAGAAACTAATTGCCACAGAACAAGACTATTGATAGAATTATTACCTCCCACGGCCATCTCTTTTGGTATGGATTTTCTTGGGAAGTATCCTGCTTCAAATACAGAGGCAAAAGTAACAACTACGCTGAATCTCTTCTCCTTAGCAGGAACTTCCGCGGCCTTGGCAACTCTTTTCTCTTGCCGCTTTCTCAATTGAAAATTTTCAAGAACTGCAGAAAACATTTCAAAGGTTAGTACAGAAGCAAGGTTGGGGAATAATAGGCAATTATAAAGAGAGGACGCGGTTATAATTAAAATACCTAGCTTGGAGGGGAACCCCCATTACCGCGGCATCCTAAATGATCTCTCCATCTCGTTCTCCTGAGGGTGAATCTCCCACCCTTCTCCACAAATGTAGAAATATTTCCCCTTCCTGTTCTTTACACTGGTAGGCCTCCCAGATTAAAGGGTCTCGTCCCTACCGAGGACGGAGAAGTAGTAATACCCAATAAATTTTATAGAGTTTTCCTTCAGGCAATAAAAGTGGAAAAACTCTATGGGAGTAATATCTTTTTTGAATTGATTCTCCCATAGCACAACGGTTGCAAGAATGGCCCTCCAGCCATTGGGATCTAATTGGGCCGGGGCTAATTTCATTATTTGAAAAATTCTTCTTATGGGAACAGGGATGGGTAGTCGCAGACTGTAAATCATCATCAACAAGGGTCGTACAGGGCCTTTGTTCCACAGAAGGAGCTGAGTACTTCAAGCCCTCAGGAAACTCGAAGGTCTCAGCTACTTGATCAACCCATTCTTGGGTCATAATGTTGCAGATGTCAAGTGAAATAGGAGGCCTCTCATCCCTCCCAGATGGGCCAGCTGGTTCATCCCTAACCTTAGTTTCACCCCTTGCTGCGATGTTATCTTCTACGTCCATTGGTTGGTTACCAGAGTTGGCTCCCTCTTCTATTGGCGAGGTCTCAAAATCCTTCCTACAGGAAGAATCTGCGGAGTCTGAGTCTAGTACTACGCAGTTGGGGAAATTCTTCAGTTGGCAAGGCCCTATTGACTTCAAAGGAGGCATGAAAGGAAGTTCAGGAGGATAGATTCCAAAATGCTTCGCCCAAAAGCCTCTCAGAAATTCGTCTGGGTCAAAGTTCATACGACTGCAGCAGTACCTGAAAAGCACAATCCATAGTTAGGCGCCGCAGCCGGTATGGTATTGAGACCTCTCAGAGGTCGCGGCAGGTGAAATTATATATCAAGTTGAGGACGAGCAAGAAATATTAAGTCCAAATGGGCAATGTACACCAAAGGTTAGGTTCTAAGGCCCTAAAAGGTAATTGTCTCCACGACATATGGACTTGATGGAAGAAAGGAGAATATTGTCAAACTAGTTTCAACAGGACATAGTCATCAAACTATGGGCTAAAATGCCGCGGAGTCTAAGAACCTAAGGGGTTACCCTATCAAAAAGTGGCTATAGGCCGCAACCATCACTTGCCACAGGCCGCGGCTAGGACTTAAACCAATATTGGAATGTTGCATGTATTAAGGGAAACCCTAGTTTACTAAAAGGGTATTTTATCATGCCGCGGCCACGCACTCAAACAGTTTAGAATCTAATGTTGATTTGTTTAAAGATTGAAGACTCAGAATATGAAGGGTCTCTCTCAAGAACACATGAAACAAATGCAGCGACTTTACTATCTTTACAATTAAAGCATTCATAAAACAACAAAAACAATTACAATATCAGTTATTTATCGCAATTTAAGAAAGCACATTCAAATGTTCAACTCGTGAACCCTATTTCTATCATATGAAGATTGAATTCAAGATTCCTATCAATCAAATAAATGAGAGTTCAATTTCAAACAGACATGTGAATCTAATTCTCAGAAGAGTCATAGTTATTATGATTTGATACATGGGAATCAATCAGGTGGAGTTGTTCTTAGAAAATTGGGGCAGATACTTAAAGAGTAGGAGAAAAATGGTTGGGAAATTACCTGGAAATGGGTGAAGGTCGGTTTCTCAGCCTCAAACCACCTTGAAGCATCTCAAAACCACCATTTGCAACTACTAGAGGTCATCGAAAAACTAAAGATGAGGTATGAACAAAGATCTTCTTTCGATATGCTCTCAAAGATTTAGGGAAAGTAATGAAGTCCACGATCGGAATAATTTATATAAGAGGGGGCGGGAAGACGAAGCGTCGCCTTCAAAGCACTGCGGAACCTTTAGAGGACTGGACTAATCAGCCGCAGTCCCAATCTCTACCTCTTGGCACTACGACTTGGGGGCTTATTGATATGGCAAATATTATCCCCTGTCGCGGACCTTGATCTCAGCACACAAGCTTATAGGCCGCGGCCCTATTTAGAACAGGGTGCGGCCCTATTCAGCACAGGGTGCAGCACCAACAACTCTAACCTCACACGTCGCATCCCTTTCATTATAGCTGCTCCAGACATATATGTCACGTGCTCATGGCACGTGACATGACTCACATACCACATATAAATGGAGGTCTACACCTCGGGATTAGGGGTTCGATTCTTGATCCTCGTGTCAGATTCTACAACACCTAGCGAAGCCTTACTAAATTCTCTCTACGTAACGTCAACATATAGCTTGGGGGGCACTCACCTACATCGTATTCATATTTCTGGCACTCTCGGAAACTCTACAGTCATGTATTCTTCTCTCTCATCCATCTTATACGCCCATTGTAGCATTATAAACTTGTACATTAACGATATGAATATAATGGCATGGAGGCATCAAAGTGGACGTAGGCTCTTTTATAGTCGAACCACTATATATCTTGTCTTTTGTCTCTTTTAGTTGCCTTATTTACTTATTATGCACTATACACTCGATTTGTTGATATGAGAACGACTCATGAGCGATTTCTTGTATCAACATGGACCAATTATGATAAGACACATGTCATCCAGTATGGCATAATTATATACACCGAGAAGCTTAACACGCTGAGCTACTCAGAATATCGAGCTATTCGGTATACCGAGCAGCTATTTGGGAAGACTTAACGACCAAAACAGATTCAATGAATATTCTTATTATGTACCGATACATATGCATATCTAATGGTGGCATATTGTATATTCATATGGGCAGCCCAAGGGCTATAAATACATTGTAATACCCTCATAACGGGGTAAGCTATCATAAGCAAAGATAATCAAGATTAAGGAAAAACACCCAGCAATACAAAACAGTGGACGTAGGCCATTTCATTAAGGCTGAACCACTTTAAAAATCCCTTGTCTTATTTCATATTTATCTATAATTAATTAATTAGATCAAATCTAGTTTTTTAATATCAACAATCATAATCATGTTTTCCCATAAAATTATTATTTTTTTATTTAGATTGGGCCGAAGTGATATCTTGATCTGACATTGTCTTCCTAATTCAAGGATAACGCGTTGTCTATATTGAATGTTTGTGACAAAAATATAGTGGAGAATCGGGTCTACGTAGTTCTCTCAAGAGTATAGTTGGGGGATTAAAGTGTTTTAGTTGACTTCAAACGAAAGGTTGGTGTCTTAAGTGGTATTTTTTATGCAGAGCTAGGAATGTGTATGAGTTTTCATAGTCTTCCCTACCTACTACGATCGATTGTTTTTGTGTTTAAACTAACCTTTTCCTTTTCACCATTAGCGGGCTTAAGGAAATAATTTCTTTAATCGGTCAAGATTGAAGCGTTGGGAATACTTGAATCCATCAAGATCAGCTAAGGTTATTGCCCTGTCGAAGTTTATTTTGGTAATGAGGTAAGGTCCTCCCCATTTTGGTGAACATTTCCCCTAGGAGTCTGGGAATGTTTGAGATTTTTTTTAGGACTAGATCTCCCTCTTGTATGTTTTTCCTTTTGACCCCTTATTGAATGATCGGGTGATACGTTGTTGGTATCCCTGATTATGATAAGCGACCTTCAGTCTCCTCTCATCGAGGATAGATTGTTAGTCGTAATGGGCTTGGACCTAGCCATTTTCATCCACTTAGCTTTTGAGCATAATCCGTAGGGACGGTATCTCAACTTCTATGGGCAGGAGTGCCTCTTTTCCATAAACTAAATAGTAGAGGGTTTCCCCTATTGAGTTTCGCTCTATAGGGCAATAGCCCTAGAGGGTGTTTGGGAGTTTATCCGAGTAGTTGTTATAAGTCTCAATCATCTTTTTGATGATTTTTTTGACATTTTTGTTAGTGGCTTCGACAGCTCCGTTAGTTTTTGGTCTGTATGAAGATGACTTATGATAATTAATCCTATATTTGCGCAGTAGCTTTGAGACCTTTTTCTTGAAGTGAGACCCATTTTCTGATACCAATTCATGGGAATGACAAAGAGGCATATGATGTTGTGACATATGAATTTGGCCCCTTTCTTAATGTTTGTCACTGCGTAAGATTCATCTTCGACCCATTTGGTGAAATTTTCGATGGTGACTAGGATAAATTTATTCTCAGTGGAGGCCTTATGAGTTACCTTCCCTATGATGTATATCCCACAAGTGGAGAAAGGCGAGGGTGAGGTCATAAAGTAGAGTTTTTGGGGAGCTACCTGTTGTCATTGGGTGAACAGTTGACATTCCAGGCACCTCTTAACGTAATATGTGCAATCCTTTTACATGGTAGTCCAATAGTACGACTACCTGAGGATTTTCCTAAAGAGGGTGTGCCCACTCATGTGCAGGCCACATTCGCCGCAATGGATTTTGTCCTTGATCTCGAGGGTCATGTCTTTGGTGACTCACCGCAAGTGTTCGCTATTGAACCCTCTTTTATAAAGTTGACCCACACAGATAATGAATTGGGCTGCCAATTATCTTAGGGTTAATCGATCATTTGTAGAGGCGTCGGGGGTAGTGGTTCTTGTGAATCAAATTCCATATGTCTTAATACCACACCATGGGTTCTACTGATGTTTGCTCAATGGGATTGACCTCAAAGAAGTATGAAGGGGTGCATCGAGTGGTCACGATAAATGTGATTTTCGTAGTTCCTTATGGTATGTCTATTATGCAGGCTAGGGTGGAAAGTGTGTCGGTGAAGTTGTTTTTAGTTTTGAGAGGAAAACAAATTCGATACATTTGAATCGCAAAGCTACCTCCTCTAAATAGGCACCGTACGGTTGCAGTTGTCACCCTGGATTTTCCATTTTCCTAATATTTGACTAAGGACTACGCTAGAATATCTATAGGCTTTTAGGTCGATAATTCCCATTTCAAGGAGATCTTAAGACCCATAATGAAAGACCTATACTCAAACATGTTATCGGTGCATTCGTAGAAGAGTTTGATAGCAGTGCGGAGTTATTGTGAGATATCAAGATCATTCTTATGTCAACCCCTTTTTTGTTGGAGGCCCAGTCAAAGTAGAGTTCTTAAGTTTCTCATTTGCCATGGGTTTTCGTACGATAAAGTTCTAGAGACTCATCCTTTGGTAGATTTTTATATGACATATTAGATCTCAAACTTGGATAATATCAGTAGACATTTGGCCATTTGACTAGAGATAGTGGGTTTCTCAAAGAGGTATTTCAGGGGATTTATCCTGGAGATGAGTCGTATGCTGAAGGATATCATGTAGTGGAAGAGCTTGCAAGTGATTAATACGAGAGATACACAAAAGTTTTCTAAGGCGGTGTATTTAAGCTCATAAAGGCTAGGTTTTTACTGAAATAGTGTATGTCACACTTTTTTTGGGAACTCTTTATATATTGGGCTAATATGGCTCTAGAAGCCATGTCGATTATGGTCATGTAGTGTAGAAGAAGTTTTTTCGATTGGGGAGGTACTTATAGTGGTGAGTGAGTTAGGTACTCTTGTATCTTCTCAAATGCTTCATGGCACTGGGCGTCACGTTCTTTGGGTGAGTATTTCTTGAGTATTTAGAAGATGGGTTCACATATGGTGGTAAGATGGTTGATGAACCGACTCCCCTTTTCAAAGGGAGAGGAACTCCATGTTGGTTTCCTCATTAGGTTTATCCCGAGAGGTAGGGGTGTAAAACAGACGGATACGGAGCGGATACCATAGTATCCACATCCGTATCCGCCAACTCCCCTCACTATCCATATCCATATCCGTATCCTCCCGGATAATAATTTCAGCTATCCTTATCCGTATCCTCTCGAAGTTCCTGGATTCGGATAATATCCTTATCCGTTTTTATTATTTAAGATACATTAAGACACACATAGCTTATTAAACACTAATTTAATCAATGAATTAGATATATAATTTTCCATGTAAGATATAAGGAATGTGTAAAACAACAAAGTAAATTATAAAAGAAGGTTTGAACATAAGTACTAACCTTTAATGTGCATTTTCTTATTCAATTATGATATTCCATTGAAATTCGTATCCTCGTCAGTTTCTCTAATGTTTGAACAAAAATGAAGTGAAACATCATCTTACCTAAAAAATGTAACTCAATTAAAATATTAACTGAGAAAACAAAAAATATATTACAATAAAGATGGGATGCTATTTTTTACCCTTAAGTTCCTGAAGTGTGTCATTATCATTTCCTTTGTATCCTTGTCGCATTAAGTATTAAGGTAATCATAACTCGCAAGTTAGTAGTAATGCATAAAGATAAATTAAGACATATTAATTGTTTGAACATACTAATTCACCGAAATAAAACTTCAGTAATATATTGTACTAAAAGGAGAAATCCATGAGTTTAATAAGACATGTAACATAAGTTTTTCTTATACATAAAAGTTCTTCCACCAAAATCCATCCCCCAAGACCCAAAAATTATCATCTTCAGCTTCCAAGGTCCAACAAAGCTGTATTGGACAAGAGTAAAGAAATAAATTATAAACATGGGAAGATTCATGTGGGGAAGAATTGTTTTGATTAGCTTTTGTAGAAATATTAAACTGCAATATTGACTACAAAAAATAATTAGTAAAAACAACATTGAAATTGGGTAAAAATTATAAGCGACACTGAATATTTTTGGGTAAAAATCGTAAGCAACACTGAATATTTTTTGGGTACGAAATACATCTGTGATTTTCAGTTGACTAAGCAAACAGCAAACAACAATCGGCAATCAAATAGGTTTAAAACCCACAATCATATATAAAACCCACAACAAACAGCAAACATGTATAAACATATTCAACTGGAAACGTATAAACTCATCTCAGATTTACGAACAGCAACGCATAAAACCCACAACAAACGACAAATGATTTTCGGGCATAAACCCACAACTGAAACGTATAAAACCCACAATAAACAACAAATGATTTTAAAAAACATCAACGCATCTTAGAATTTTAAAAAAAAAAGCATCAACAAACAAAGTGATTAACTTACCATGAGTTTTTGTGGATGTGGAGCTGGAGCGTTAATGGATGGCGTAGCTTACTAAGGTATGTGGGGTTATAGAGAGAGAATGAGTTTTTGTGGTATGGGAAAAAGAAGAGGAGGGTGAGTTTTTGGGTGTGTAGCGTATTAGCGTGTGAGTTAAAAATAGATATGAGAAGGTTTATTTTAAATTTAATATATTTTATTTGGATAGGGTGGAAATATTATATAAATAATAATATTAATTAATAAATATGTATTTATGTTACGGATACGGATATCCGTTTAAACGGATATCCACTAATATGAATAGTCCACCTCGAATACGGATTGTCCTCTACGGATACTGATATGACCAAAGTTCACCCTCTTACTCTGATCAACAACGTCGTCCTATCTCATGGTCGAGTCATCTGAAGAGACCTAGTAGTCAGCAATAAGGTCGTCCCTGATGAGGTCGGCCTCATAAGCACTAACCTCGGCTAGGCAGCAGCCGAGATCAGCAACAGCTTTATGGGTTCAACTTGAACCAGTCTCATACTCTCCTTAGGCCGATAGCACAAATGATCCCGATTACCTAACCTCGGTTGGCCTGTCCGACCGAGGTTATACTTGTGATTGGAGGATCAATGGTACTGTCGAAGTCATCAACCTCGTACCCAGCTAGGCCGAGGTTCCAGTGGATGATGTCACCAGCCCGAGCATATGCAAGTATAAAGAGACTTGTAACACTTGGGCAGAACCATTATAACTGGATCATTCCCTCACGTGAGGGAATATTTAGTCATTATGATCTATATGTGGCACAGTCAGGTGTCCACATGAGATTGGTTAGATCATCTTACACATACTCATTGCATGCTTGGGGGATACACTACACCCCCTAAGCACTATATATATATATATATATATATATATATATATATATATATATATATATATATATTTATCTTCTTCCTTGAAGGGGATCGCATATTACAAACCCTAGCTGAAGCTCTGTAAAAATATACAGTAGAGAGAGAGAGAGAGAGAGAGAGAGAGAGAGAGAGAAAGAGAGAGTGTGTGTAAGTATTGTATCACAAGGCCATTACTGACCATGTTTTATCGTGAAGATCACTCACCTGCACAGTGGACGTAAGCCTAGATAGGATGAACCACAATATATTGATATCTTTCTCCTCTTATCCTTATCTCATTCTATAATTATATTGCTTATGTGTTGCCATTGTTATACATGTTTGAGCTCTCCAACACCTTGATCTGGTGGTGCTATTTAATGCATCATCAGTTTGGCGCCGTTTGTGGTAATGAGAAGCTTCATCTCTTCCTTTTTATAGCTTGACCTCACCGAAATATCTAGTGGTGAACCAATCCTCCCCCTTGTGTGGAGATGTTTCGCCATTAAAAGAGGACCTGCAAGGTCCTAAAGATCTTAAGATTTCTAAATCACATCTCAGTTTTCAGGGAAACACTTGCCACCTGAATTACCACCACCTCATCCAACATCTAGTGGTGGAGGACCTAGTTCCAGTCATACACCACCTCTGTCCGAGATGGATGAGGTGGAAGCATCCTTAAAATCCCTAGTGTCCAGCCAATAAGTGATGCAAGAGTAGCTCGCTGCCCTCAGCCAAAATATGATGATGAGGCCACCAGGAATCTCAGCGGAGATGATCACTCCGATAGCTGCACAAGAACAATACTAGTAGGCTAGGGTACCACCCTAGGCACCACGTAAAGATCTGCCTCCTCCCTAGTGGCGGAGGGACGTTGCTGACCCTAGGAGTTTACGCCTAGGGAGGCAAGGACACCCTTGCCTTGAGGACCAGTATGACGATGTGGAGGCCAATGATGCTCTAATAGAATGCTAGGAGACATATGAGATTTCCAATAATACTGTAAGACCCCTACGAGAGAGCTGAGGAAGGTATAGGAGACGGATCCTCAAAGATCACCTGAGAAGCTCAGTATTTGATCATTTGAGCAGAGCCACCTTTGAAAGGCTTGACCCAGTCAATGACCTAAGGGAGAGATTGACGAGGTCAAGATTCCTTGCAGGGTCCAGAAGAGAAGGGGATGACTATCGACACCAGCATGGCCAACCCCATCATGGCCGAGATGGGGGTCATGGGGAAGTTAATAGCCGACAGAGGTCAGTTGTAGGAGAACCCTCGGTACAGCCATTGGAAGTGGTATGGGATAACATCGGTCAGGCCGACACTATGAGCCCTGGAATGATTTAATTGAAAGGCTTGAAGAATATATTGGCGACCTTCTGAAGAGTCGAGACCTCTGCAGAGGGGGTACTCAGAGGCTTTATCCTTCGTTACAAAGATAGTCAACTTCCCAAGTGACTCTTAGGTATAATGGAAGCACTAATCTTGTCCATCACATTAAAATGTACCAATCGACAGCCGATATATACTCCATCTCAAATGAGATTAGATGTCATACTTTTTCAAGCACTTTGACCGGGGTTGTACACGTTTGGTTTACTTCACTTCCAAAGAATTATATCGAGAGCTTCAAACAGTTGGTCGAGCGATTTATCCATAACTTTTTCTTTAAGGTTAGACCTCAAAAAAGATGACTTGTCTGCTTTAGGTAAAGCAGGGGAAAAATGTGAGTCTAAGAGATTACATCGCGAGGTTCAACAAAGAGAAGTTGGAAGTGCAAGACTATGAGGAAAGCATAGCTATGACGGCCCTCATAGGAGGCCTCCAAAAGGGAAAGTTATTATGGAAGCTTGTTAAAGACCCTCAAAAGTCAGAGGCCGAGTTGTTTGCAACAGCTGGGAAAGTTATGAATGCTGAAGCGGCAATGGCTGCTAAGTATGAGGATGAGAAAGGAAGTAGCAATGAAAGCAAGTTTCAGAAAAAGAATAAAGATAAGAAGAAAAGGTCGGTAAACGATAAGTTTTCAGACTACACTCCGTTGACTGTAAGCTCTGAGAACATCTTAAATGAGATAAAGATTGATCAGTCTTTGAAGTGGACTAAAAAATTAGGAGCTCCTCCCCATAAGAGGATGAAGAACTTGTGGTGTGAATTCCATCAGGACCATGGCCACTTGACTGACAAATGCTTTGCTCTGAAGGATAAGATTAAGAAAATGTTAAAAGCTGGAAAATTGAGAAAGTTTGTGGAAAAAGGCGCTTCCAAGGGTGGCCGAGCCGACCCTAGAAAGGGGAGGAATGATAAATGCCGAGAAGATGGCCGGCTAGATGAGATGATCCTTCAGACAATGATAGCGATGATCCAGATCTTCCACCAAAGGACGACAATGTCACAGTGAAGAGGCTTAACATGATCTCATTTGGGGTAGGAATGATCTGTGGTGGCCTAGTTGGAGGAGTCTCGTAAGTGGCCAATCATAAAGTACAAGTGGCTGAAGCTAAGGCAATAAAAAAGGCCGAGGTTGTGCACTCGGCCTCCATTTATGTTAAATCAGAGAAAAGGAAGAAAGTGGACGTAGATACCCTCGTAGTCGGATTTTTAAGAATAGACTTTAAGGGTATCTTAGCTCCACATGACGACCCTCTCGTCATCACAACCAGGGTGCATGGATGCGAGGTACTAAGGATCTTAGTTGATTGGGGAAGCTCGACAGATGTTATGTCTTGTCCATGTTTTAAGTTATTGGGACTTAGCCGAGCCAAGCTCGTACAATAACATCATCCCCTCATAGGATTCAATGGGGAGAAAGTTCATCCATTGGGAATATACGAGATGGATGTAAGAATGGGGGACAAGTGGCCGAAGTGGCTAACCAGAAAAATAAACTTTTTTATTATGGACGAGAATATCTTTTCATCTTACAACCTCATATTGGGATGAGTTGACCTCAAGGAATTTAAGGTCGTGCCTTCAACGGTTCACCAGATGAAAAAATTCCCAACTCCTTATGGAGTAGGGGAAGTTTAGGGTGACCAAACGTCGGCACAAGAATGCTACTTTAACTCGGCTGAGGAAAGAGAAGAGTACAAGAAGGCAACTACCACCTATAACATCGACACACATGATCCAAGAGATGAGACATAGATAAAAAAGGAGGAGGCCGCGAAAGGGGTAGAATCCATCATCCTCAACGAGGAAGAGCCAAAAAAAACCATCAAGGTCGATAAAAAATTAAAGCCAAAGATCAAAGACGATCTGATCAAGTTCCTGAGGAGAAGACAGAGCATATTTACTTGGAGTCATGCAAACATGCCAAGCATTGTCCCTCAGATAATGTGTCACAAGCTTAACGTGGTAAAAGATGCAAAGCCAGTTAAACAAAGGAGGAGGATTTTCTCTCGGGAGAAATATAATGTTATTAGGGATGAGGTTAAAAAGCTTGAAGAGGCTGAGTTAATTAGAGAGGTCATATATCCTGAATGGCTATCCAAGCAGTGATTGTACCCAAGGCCAATGGAAAGTGGAGGATGTGTGTAGACTTCATCGGCCTGAATAAATATTTCCCCAAGGATAGCTTCCCTCTCCCTCGGATTGATCAGATGGTAGATTCTATGGTAGGTCACAAGTTGATGAGCTTCATGGATGCCTACTCTGGTTACAACCAAATATTTATGGACCCGACCGACTCAAATAAAATAACCTTCACACAAACAAGGGAACATATTATTACAAGGTTACGCCATTTGGCCTGAAGAACACTGGGTCCATGTATCAACGTCTGGTAAATAAGATGTTCGAAGATCAGATTGGAAAGTCTATGGAGGTTTATGTTGATGACATGATGACGAAGAGTCTAAAGGCCGACATTCATGTGGCTGACCTTAAAAGAACCTTTGAACGATGGACGAGTACAGAATGAAGCTTGACCTGGCTAAATGCATTTTTGATGTCGGAGCTGGAAAGTTCTTGGGTTTTATTATCAATCAAAGAGATATAAAGGCTAATACAGATAAGATAAAAGCTTTGCTAGAGATGAAGACACCCAAGACCATCAAAGATATTCAGAGGATTACTGGACGAGTGGCTGCCCTAAATAGGTTTGTCTCCAGAGCCACAGATAAGTGTCTTCCATTTTTTAAAATTCTTAGAAAAGATTTTGAATGGAGTGAGGAGTGTAATAAGGCTTTTAGAGAGATGAAGTCCTACCTCGACTCTCCCTTACTTTTGTCACGTTCAATCCAAGGTGAAAAACAGTATGTGTAACTAGCCGTCTCAGAGTTGACTATTAGTGCTATTATTGTGAGAGAAGAGGATGGGGTGAAGAAGCCAGTGTATTTCAACAACAAAGCACTCCAAGGATCTGAGCAGAAATATCCTAGGATGTAGAAGTCAGATTATGCTCTGATTCACGCTTCTAGAAAGATGAAACCGTACTTGCAGGATCACTTAATGGTCTTCCTCACTGACTCACCACTGAGATAGATTATCCACAAACCTAATAAATTAGGGAGACTAATGGCTTGGGAAATTGATCTAGGAGAATTTGACATTGTCTACCAGTCAAGGGTGGCAATAAAAGGACATGCATTGGTAGACTTCTTAGCCAAGTTCACTTGGGACGAGGCTAAGGTTGTCAATGAGAATTTTGAGAAGGCAGACAGTCTGCAAGGAAGACCTCTTAGCCCAACCTTAGATGAGGCTGAGACTAGATCAACAAGAGGGAAAGTGTCTAAAAATGAAGAGGGGAGATATATCTTCAAACAAGGATCCCTGTCAGAGGGAAACCTCTCGGAGGCCGATGTTGTATGGAAACTCTTTGCCGATGGGTCCTCTTATGAGAATGGAAGTGGTGCTGGACTGATAATGTCGACTCCAGATGGCACATACATTGAGTATGCTCTGAGGTTTAACTTCAAGGCCTCAAATAATCAATCTGAATATAAAGCTCTGATATCAGGTCTCTCATTGGATCGAGCTCTTAGTGTCAGCCAACACCTAGTACATAGTGATTCAAGACTAGTGGTAAATCAGATCTTAGGAGTATATGAGGCTAAGGACGAGTGAATGGCTAAATATCTGGGAAGAGTAAGATCGATGTTGAAAAGTTTCAAAGAGATAAAGCTGAAGAGAATACATCGGATAGATAACGGCCGAGCCAATGCACTTACGAGGCTAGCCTCAATAACAAGAACTGACATCAGAAGAATAGTGCCAGTGGAAATTTTACTTTGGGCGACTATTGAATAAGAAGATGGTGCATCTGAATCTTGTCTAAATGTGAATAGGGGAGCCTCATGGATGGATCCTCTCATCAGATACATTCGAGAGGGGGAGCTTCCATCATCAAAAGCCGAGAAAAGAAAATTGAGGTACAAAGCTGCAAAGTTCTCTATCATTGGAGACATTTTGTACAAAAAGGGGTTTTTGCTTCCTTTACTTAGATGTGTTCATCCATCTGAGGTAATGTATATCCTTCAATACATGCACGAAGGTTCTTGCTCTAGTCATATTGGGGGAAGGTCATTGGCTAAGGGGATTGTTACTCAAGGGTATTGATGGTCGACCCCGACCAAAGACGTTGCGGCAAGTGTTAAAGGTTTTCTACCATCCCTTACTAACCTCATCAACCTCTAACCTTTATCACGTCCCCTAGTCCATTTGAGGTATGGGGGATCGGCCTAGTAGGACCTTTACCTAGGGCAGTGAATAACTATTAGTACCTGATTGTAACGATAAACTATTTTTCTAAGTGGGTAGAGGCTGAGCCGATAATCACTATTACAGAACATAAGACCGTCTAATTCATCTGAAAAAACATCATCTGCATATATGGTCTCCCAAATACCTTAATCTCAGATAATGGGACTCAATTTAAGAATGTATCTTTAGAGAAATATTGTGAAAGGGTTTGGATCAAACAATTCTTCTTAACCCCTGGCCGACCTCAGGAAAATAGGAAAATCGTGTTTACAAATCGAACGATTCTTAATGGGATCAAGAAGAAGCTAGAAGAGGTAAAGGGAACATGGACTGAAGAAGTGTACGCTGTACTTTGGGCTTACAGGACGACAGTTAAAATTACTACAGGGGAAACCCCATTCATGTTGGCTTATGGTTAGAGGTTGTCATCCCTATCGAGAATGGTCTTCCTACTCATAGAATTTAGATGTATGACCCTCAAGGAAATGATCTTGATATGATCAAGGAAAGAAGAGAAGATAATGTGGTGAGGCAAGCAACCTACTAACAGAGGGCTGTCAAATTTTATAATCATAGGGTGAAAGAGAGGTCGGTAGTTGTGGGAGACCTAGTTCTGAAGAAGACATGGCAAAAACCCAACAAGCTCCATCCAGATTGGCATGGCCCTTATAGGGTGATCGATGAAGTCATACTAGACACCTATTAATTGGAAAATTTAAAAAGAGAACCCTTCTCAAACCCTAGGAATGCTGACCATTTTAAAGAAATATTATCTATGACATTATAGTTGTCTTGCTTTTATTATATATATTAGATTATGAAGGAGTGAATATTAATGAGAATATAAGTGTTTCCTCATCACCTTTGTTCATTCATGTGTTAAACTTACCCTAAGATACAAAACACCATTCGTGGTGAAGAAGGCTTAGTCTGTTATCGGTGATATGGTAGTTGAGACGGGCACAACCTCGTCTATTGGCTATCAATAACATCGAAAAGGATGAGAGTAAAACATCAATTATTTGGTGATCTCAGACCTTTAACATCATTAATTTGGTGAAAAGTATGAGACAAAACACCATTTAATTGGTGATCTCAGGCCCTAAACATCATTAACTTGGTGAATTATGAGACTAAACACCATTTATTTGGTGATCTCAGACCCAAACATCATTAAGTTGGTGAATTACGAGACTAAACACCATTTAATTGGTGATCTCAGACCCTTTAACATCATTAATTTGGTGAAAAGTATGAGATAAAACACCATTTAATTGGTGATCTCAGACCCTAAACATCATTAAGTTGGTGAATTACGAGACTAAACACCACTTAATTGGTGATCTTGGACCCTTTAACATCATTAATTTGGCAAAAAGTATGAGATGAAACACCATTTAATTGGTGATCTTAGACCCTTTAACATCATTAATTTGGTGAAAAATATGAGATGAAACACCATTTAATTGGTGATCTCAGACCCGAAAAATCATTAAGTTGGTGAATAACGAGACTAAACACCATTTAATTGGTGATCTCAGACCCTAAACATCATTAAGTTGGTGAATTATGAGACTAAACACCATTTATTTGGTGATCTTAGACCCTAAACATCATTAAGTTGGTAAATTATGAGACTAAACACCATTTATTTTGTGATTGCATACCTTAAACATCATTAAGTTGGTGAATTACGAGACTTAACTCCATTTAATTGGAGATATCAGACCCTCAAAATTATTAAGTTGGTGAATTATGAGACTAAACACCATTTAATTGGTGATCTCAGACCCTAAACATATATCTTTATTAGTCGTCTCTATTGTTGTTTTATTTTAGTGGTGAACAAGGGGAACATCATAGAGGAACAAAATATAATGACGGAAAAGAAATATAAACAAGGCATAATGGGATTCCATTTCATTCATGACAGATGAGGTTATGAAAGTTTACATCCAAAAAACCAAAATGTTAAAACCACAATTCGTAGAAGGAAGAGTTACAATTAGCTTCATAGAATAAAAATAAGGGCAATTTACCCTTGATAATATTTTTTAAAAATTTAAGGACAATTTACAATTCGGTCCATTTGCTATGCCACTAGTGTGGACTCCTAGAAGAAGAGAATTAGTGGACCTACGTGTTTAAAATTTGTCAAAATTCCTTGAGTGTTTAAAATTTATTTATGAGGGACCTAAGAGTACTTTCCCCTAAAAATAAAGAAGAAAGCGACCTTCAGGGCTGAATTTGTCCATCGACTGGAGCCGACCCATCATCGGTTAGGGCTATCTTATTAAGTTCGGCGTCGATGACTTCGACCCTATCCTCAGGGTTGGTAACGTCTTCAATCTCAGTGACATCCAAAGGGCTTGTCTCTGCGGGAGCAGCGCCATCATTCGCCAACTCCTTCAGAGATTGGGCAAGACGAGGGTCAGCAAAGCCAAGACTAATGAAGTCATCTCGAGATAAGCTTCTAGACTCCCCATGCTTAAGAGCAGCCCATTGGCCAGCTGCCCTGATACCCCTTTCGAGATAGTCAAATCCGAAACCTACAAATTCATCAGAAGTTTTGTAGTCAGCAGTGATTCTCTCCTCAGCATCGGTTAGTGCATACTTGACAACTTCATTATTTTTTCTTGAAGACTCTCATCTTTGAACTTAAAAGCCTTGGCATGGTCCTCCTTCAGATGAGTAGTTTGTTCCCTCTCCTTCTTCAGGTCCCCCTTTACCTTCTCAAGGTCGACCTTGAGGGTACCCTATGTCTTCTCAACATCTCTCCCCTTTTAGATCAGGGGCACCCTTTTTATGGTCCAGTCAGTCAAACAGTGAAAAGACACCACTCATTGTAGGAAAGGATCAGACATATGAGTAGTGATGATTCATAGAATATAGAGACAACACTTGAGAAAAAATTTAAACATCAAAGTACCTGAACTGTCCTGTGAAGGGAAAACTCTGCCAGTAAGGGAACGTCCAAAGATTAAAAAAAAAAATTTATCTTCCTTAGTCATGATCCCATCGATAGCATCAGTAGCCTGCATACCATGGTCGATCACACTATCACCGATCTTTAGCTAAGACAGACGAGTAGCTAAAGCATCATCGATGGAGATGGGGATGCCACGATCTGTATTCTGAGCTTTTTGTGGCCTAGTGGAAATAGGGTCTGCAGGAGCTTTCCTCTTCCTACCAGCAGTATCGGCCTTGGATGTGCCGACACTCTTCTTCGTTTGAGCTGGAGGAGGGACAGTCTTGCCACCTCATCTATCGATGAGCTTGGAAAGATTGAGGGATAACATCTCCCAAAGGTTGTCTGAGATACCGTCTAGTTGCTCTGCAAAAGGAGAAGTCTCGGAGTTAGTAGCTCAGATAAATAAAAAGTATGAGACATAAGATGGTAATAAAATTTTGAAACTTGTGAAGCTCTTCCAAAGGACCACCCCCTAAACCTGTCGGAGAAAGGTAATAGGGGGTCATCAGATGCTCATACTTGATGAGACGACCGTTCTCGCCTTGGTTATGAAGGTCGGTGATGGCTTTGGTGTTGTCAGGACTTAACCCAGGGTCAGCCTTAATTGACAAAGAGGCTTTATCCCACCTCATAAGTGTACTCATTTCATAGGCTCCACATGCCTCGTTTGGACTAAATTCTTAGGCACCCGACACAAAGAAGTATCAGGGTTTCCAGTTGTGGTTTGATGTCTGAGTGAATAAGAGTAGTTTCTTCTCAAACTTTCTGGCTACGAAGTGATAGTAGCAAGGATGAGTTTTGGAAGAAGAGGGGGTTTAGCAACCTATAAAGACTCCAACTGGAAGGTCGGTATGATGAACATCCTTCCAGAGGATGATAGCTCCTATCATGACCCTTCACGCACTGGGAGATTGTTGGGAAGGGAAAGATTTATATATGAAATGATGGATCGGATGGTGGGATGAATGGTAGGCGAAAACCTAACTTTAACATCTACTCATAGACCCAGATCTCACCCTCTCGGCTAATCAAAAGTCCTCTCATCTTTCAGAGGCTTCCTCAAGGAGGTTGAAGAAGGAATGCCGTACAAATGTCTGAAGACTAAAAGGTCGTACTCGATAAAAGTGATTTTATGCTCGCCAGCTATAGTGGTCTCGACTTCACTCTCCTCATCATCTCATCTACAATAACCTCAGCCTGAGCATCAGTGGGTATACAACCAGGAAACCTCTCTGCAAACTCAGCCCCTGTGGCAGCTGATAGTGGAATGGCATCAATTGGGGGAGGAAAGGTAACGTTAGGCTCTAAAATTTCTATAGAAGAAAAGCATTGTGAAGGACCAGCATCCTTAGAAGATGAGGCACGGGAACAAACCTCCTCTTCCTCAAACCCTCCATTTTATTTGGAGGAATATTCCATAGCCTCATGAAAACAGCCCACACTCTCGATCGGCTCAGAGGTGGACATGGGATCTATAGCAGACGATTCCGACATAGGGTCACAAACCTTAACAGGCTTAGGGTGTAAGAAAGCTAAAGGAGGTGGAAAGATAGGTCGAAGAGGGAAAGCCTCGGCCTGACGAGCCTCGGCTTGGGCTAACTCTACTTATCAAATTTTTTCAAAACACCTCTCTCTAAAGGTTGGAAACTCCTCTATAAGTTTATACTGAGGCTGTAACATTTGAGTTACGAGACTACGCTTCTAATGAAAGACAAACAGGTAAACAACTCCTAACGCCTAAGTAAAAGGATCAAAGCTTAGAATTCAAAGGTTTTTTTTTTAAGAACACCAAGAACATTGATGAAGCAACACACCGGAGATGGTGATCAGAGTGTCACCGGAGAACCCAAAAATGGAAAATTTCAACCTAAACCAACATTGGAACAACCAAAGGTGGACTAAGGGTCACCAAGCAACCACTAGCCTAACCTTAAAACCACCACACAGTGGTGGAAATGTTCATCGGAGAAAAAAAAAACTCATCGGAAAATCCAAATAAAGAAACCAAAAACTAATAAGGGAAATCAAAGGTAGAGGGCAATACCTGAGTTGAAATAGACGTTGGAAGAAGAAGGTTTAAGGCATAAGTGCTTGAGTTTGCAGGTAAGCTGGGAGGTGGGCTATGGAGGATTTAAGGTTTTGCAGAAAACACACAAGCGAGAAAAAAATTTGGGGGAAGAAAGTGAAGAAGAAAGAGAAAAGGCTTTAAATATTAATGCAATGATTATGCGCGAAGTCCAAGGCACCTCATCATTTCACTTTGAAACCCTAAATGTACAGCCACATCATTCATTATCTTGGGGTAGACGCCAGCTAGTTCCAAGAATGACATGTGTCCCAATGACAATCCCCATACCACCAAATACTTAGAAGTGTCCATTCATCAGCCGAGCATATATACCCCTCAGACACCTATACACATAGAAGCTAAGGGATAGGGGTGATTGATATGACCAAAGTGCACCCTCGTAGTCTGAGAAACAACATTGTCCTATCTCATGGCCGAGTCATCAAAAGAGCCCCACTAGTCAGCAATAAGGTCATCCCTGCTGAGTTTGGCCTCATAAGAACCAACCTCGATTGGGCAGCAACCGAGATCAGCAACAGCTTTATGAATTCAACTTGAACCAGTCTCATACTCTACTTAGGCCGATAGCATAAATGATCCTGGTTACCTAACCTCGGTCGGCCTGTCCGACCGAGGTTATACTTGTGATTAGAGGATCAATGGTCATATCGGAGTCATCAACCTCGTTCCCAGTTAGGCCGAGGTTCCAGTTGATGAGGTCACTAGCCCCTGAGCATATACAAGTATAAAGAGACCTGTAACATATGGACATAACCGTTATAACTGGATAATTCCCTCGCGTGAGTGATTATTTGGTCATTATGATCTACATGTGGCATAGTTAGGTTTCCACATGAGATTGGTTAGATAATCCTACACATGCTCATTGCATGCTTGGGGGATACACTACACTCCCTAAGCACTATATATACCATTTATCTTCTTCCTTAAAGGGGATCGCGTATTATAAACCCTAGCTGAAGCTCTGTCAAAATATACAGTAAAGAGAGAGTGTGTGTGAGTATTTTATCACAAGGCCATTAGTGACTTTCTTTTATAGTGAAGATCACTCACCTTCACAGTGGACGTAGGCCTAGATAGGCTGAACCACAATATAATGATATATTTCTCATCTTCTCCTCATCTCATTCTACATTTATATTGCTTATGTGCTGCCATTATTATACCTGTTTGAGCTCTCTAACACCTTAATCTGGTGGTGATATTTAATGCATCATCAGATACTATCACTATTAGTATTCGTATCCATTTTTGGATAATAAAAATGGTTATCAATATCCTCTCCTTCGAATATTTATTCGGATATGAATAGCGAATGGATTTGAATTTTTGAATATCCGTTTTCACCCCTACCGAGAGGTATGCTTGCAACTTTTACTTGTAAATTTTCTATAAGAGAATTAATATGAGTGTTCATAATCTAACTTCATGATTTCTTTTGAATCTTTCCACAATATTCCCCACAGATATTGGGAGTTCTTCAATAACTGCTCGCACTACCAATCGTGTGATGGGCACTTTATCTCAGGTATCTGTACGTAAAAATCTCATACTTTTTTATTATTAATATTTCTTCAAATAATTACACTTATTTGTCTATATGGTATGGTATCTATTCCACCTTCTCATTCTACTCGTGGCCCCATCTTTAGGGCGAGCAGTTCATCAAGCCAACCCCCTGCCAGTGTTGACAATAGTTTGGCTATGGTATTTTATATTCCTTTGAGCATCTCCTTTCACCAATGACTTTATAAAAGAAATAGCTCATGAATTTTTTTCATTTTTGTAGGAATTTATGGCGAGCAACCCCCTTTCATTTGGGGGAATTATTTTGCCCATGGGGGTAAGTATCCTCGAGTAACCATTTTGTGGTAGGATATCTATACCACAAGTGCCTCTGCGTATGGATAACATGCCTCAGACCTAAGATTTATCTACTCAGCCAATTTTCAATGTAGCCTAGAGTGGACTTATATTACATATTACTATTTTAGACCAAGTAACTTAGTATGTTTGCTTTTCAAAATGGTCTTCACAGCATTTATTTACTTGAATTATTATTTGAGACATTTTTCTCTTCTATCTTTTGTTGTCAGGTTATCACAAGTGATCCTTCTCCTCCTTCCACTCATCTATTGAGTCTCTGATTTTTTTAGTTTCAGATCGAGGTTGCACTCATCTCGAGCACTCTTGTTGCTGAGGGAGTTTAGGTACTTTGTGTTATTTTCGTACACTGTTACTCATTCTTGATGAATTTTTGCCTTAGGTGATTAACCTATTTCTTTACTTTTACGTTACACATACGCCACATTTGAGTTATCCTATGTTGGTGGAGCCTCGTGTATTTATACTATCATACCTTTAAGTTTGTTTGCTCATACTATGCAAATTCTTGAGAAGCTACTAATCATATTTCTATGTAAGGTGAGTACTACAAGCGCTCCCATGCTTGTGGAGCCTGAGGTATTAAATTGTCATACCCTTTATTTATTTTCTTATTCTTTGCAAATACTTGCTCGTTTGCTCAATCCATTTCCTTATTTTTAGGTGAACACTACGAGCGCTCATATATCTGTGGAGCCTCATGTACTCAAATCTTCCACTTTTTAAATTTTATTTTCTTATACTTTGCAAACATTTGCTCACTTTTCTCCTCTTGTTTCCTTATTTTTAGGGGAACATTTTGAGAGCTACCATATCCGTGGAACCTCATGTACTAAACCGTTATACGTTCTATTTGTATTTTCTTATACTGTGGAAATATTCTTCTCAATATGTTTCTTTATTTTCGGATTGAAAATGTGGGTGTTCCCTTATTAGTGGAGCCACAAACCGAGCAAGGGCAGACCGTTTGCCCATTTCCACTATAGATCTTTCTTCCCAATAAAGGGTGCGGCTTATTTACTTCTTGGCTGCATTCCTTCTTTGTTATTGTCAAGTATTTCTTCGAACTATGCACTTCAATTTCTTATAGTAGAGACCAACGTAGGCTCTCAGGTAGTATGTTCAGTCCCATTGGCATGCAAGTAAGTCTCTTATCTTCAAACTGTTGATTACTTAACCTTTTACTTGGTGTCTTTATCATTTTTCTCTTTTTCTTCTGGGAGGAAGAAAGCGAGGGAGGAAAATTTAAGGAAGCTAATGAGGAGGACGAGCAGGAATCCAAGGCTATTCATTCTACTGGAGACCTGGCTAGTGAAGACTGTGTTGTTGGATATGACATCAGTTTAGTTAACACTGGTATTGACGTGTGGAAGTAGATACACCAGATATTTACCTAAAGCACTTTTATTCTCACTCGGAACAAGATTTGTAAGGAGGACAAGGTCATTCTAAAATTGATATTAGAGCATAACCCATAGACCTTAACCAGTCATTTCGTTCGCAATATTGAGGGCATCTCCATTGTCAATTTGAAGATAATTACTAGTCATATATGTCACTTCATAAAAACTCCAATGAACGAGATTAATATTGCCCTTACTCACAATTTCCTTGCTACCCTTAAAGACTTGTAGGGTTGTTACCATTTCAAGTTGAATTGGCTATACATTTATGCTCCCAGTCTTATGTATCCTACCATGAAGAAATTAATAAAGGAATAATCCCATGAAAATGTCTAGGCCGTGCAACGTCTCACTCGAGCAGATGCTTTATGAGTGCACATCAAGTCTCTTGAACTTAAGTTAAACAAGTTCATATTTGGTGATCAGGGGGGTGTTGATCGCATTTATAAACTCGAGGATGATGTGAAAGGAGAGGTTGGTGCTTCCAGGAGGGTGTTTATAGGAGGGAGACCCTCATTTTCCTTGTAACAGACGATAGCCTTTGATACTTCTTTTCTCGTACATTTTTTGAACCTTTGTAAGACCTTTGCCTCTCTTTCGAGCAGGCAATTTTTTGTGAAATGAAATGTCAGTTATTTTTATTTAACTTGTGCATATACTTTTCACTCTTTCATTGCCTTCGATCAAATGATGTTGGTCTGTGAAATAACTTGTGCATTTACTTTACACTTTTTTATTTTTCCCTTGTACTGTGGGACTATCTACTCGTAAAACTTTTATATTTTTGTAAGTAATGATTGATAATTTTTATTGTCTTTTCCTTAGACCGTGGAACCATCTTCTCGTAAAGACTATATATTACTTTTATAGAGTATTTTGCGAGAAAGTTATCATTACTAATATGGAATGCACACCCTTGTACTGTGAGTTGCTATGCTCGTTGTATTTTGCTTTTAAACTTGTACTCATACTTTAGGAATTATATACTACACCCCTCGCTATATTTTGCTATCATGGAATTGACTTAAAAGTATATTCTCTCAAAATATTGAGAGCAGTGATAAACTTGTAAAATAGAGAAATTATATTTCCTTATACTTTGTAAATTATGTAATGTTTTGCTCACTAAAATTTAATATTTGGACATTGACTTGAAAGTATATTCCCTCAAAAGTTTTTGAACAAATGTAAGTTTTTTAAACTGGTAAAATGTATTTCCTTATATTGTGGAAATTATGAGGTATCTTGCTCGTCACATTTTCCAAAAATTAAATTTTGAGTGGACAATAACTTGAAAATATATCCTCTCAAAATGTGGCGAACAATGGACTTTTCCCTTTTTTTTTTAAAATAATATATTCCTTTATACTATGAGGATCCTGGGAAGGTCTGCTCGTGACATTCTATGAACAAAGAATATGAAGAGAACTTAAATTGTATCCCCTCTTACAATTTTTCAAGAAGATATATAAAAGTTTGTTGGTTATATAAAGTAATATAATCGTCATTATAAAACTTTAGAAAAATGAAATATAACCAAATGTGGTCTATTGTATTCCTTCTGTCAAACTTGACATTTTCATCTATAGATCGTACAACAAGGTTTCTTTCACATGCAAGAAACTTTTGATTTCATAAAGGAAATTATGAAACAAACATTGGGATACCTCAAGAATAGTACTTCTTGATCCACTTGCAGTTGATTGACGGGATGCATGTTCTAACTATGAAAGGCACTTCCTAATTGGGTTTGAACTTGGACGCATCCATACTTCTCAAGTGATGAGTGGACACCTGAAGAACTAAATCTCCCACCTAGAATTCTCTAGGCTTGAGTAGGTTCTAGTAGGCTGTTGAAAGTTGTTAAGTATCGACTTTGAAATTTTCTTCGGTTTTATCTCCATGCACATTCAAGGCTTCCAACTGCACATGCATTGGGTCTCGAATAATATTATGACTCAAAAGTCTAAAATTCTTTTGAATTTATCCCTTTAATTTTGATACATTTATTATCTCGAGTAACGTAAAATGAGTGTAATTATCGCATTTCTTCGATACTAAATCCTTTCACCAAGTACATGTAGTTTCGTGTATTTCTTCTAGGTTTTACAGGTATTTGAAGCATTGAGGAAGAAAGGAACGAGAAAAGCAATGAACAAAGTCAAATAAGGAAGGTCGAAAGACAATTTCGTAAATTTGTAGCCATCGTCCATAGTTGAAGCCAGGGAGAGAGTTCAAGAGAATTCAATTTTAAGAACTTTGTAAGAAACGACAAGTCAATCCGAGCTACGGTGATAAAGTTACGAAGATTTGAAGTTGAGAAGAACCACGAAAAAGATACTTGGATGAAATACCAAGGCGATACGGACCTTTTTCCCTAAAAGGATCCGGACCGCCTCAAGCTAAAGAACTCTGTTGAAAATAAGGGGCCGATTCGGACCGCCTCCCCCGATCGGTCCGTACCGCATTAGATTTTTTCAATTTTTATATTATTTCTCAGAGTTTTCGTGGAGTCAAGCTCTTGTAAATTTCGGAGATTTTTATTCAGAGTAGTTACATAATGTTAGGAGTTCATTTTTCTTTTAGTTTTATCATTAATTTTAGAGAGCTGAGAGTAGAGAGAAAAAGAACCCTAGTTTTTCATAAGGATTTCTGCTGTAAGGATTTTGGAATTGAATTTTCTGCAATACAAGTATTTTCATTCCATTCTTGCTTTTATTTTTACTTTAGTTAATTTCTTATTTCATAATTGCACCATTCTCCTTAGTCCTAAGCTAGTAGTTAAGATGTTTTCTTATTTCAAAACCATGTTTTCTTCTTGTTTTAACATGTCTGGCTAAGTTTCTAGGGGTTAGGGCGCATGAACCCCATCCGTTGGAATTCATCGATATGGGAAGTAGAATTTTGAATTAAAATCTTAGATGAATCGTGTTGCGTAACTAGTGCAATCGTTGTAGTACTTTTCATCTTGTTTGCCTTAGGTAACTGGGATGTTTAAGAGTGCGATACGCGTATTAGTTTATGCGACACTGCTTTTGTGGGTACCCGAAATTTAGAACCATGGGCCCGGACGAGTAGCCCAGTCCTGACGGCCCAAAGTCTGGGCCCCTCATCTCTTATTGATCCGGTCTCCCCCACGTTCCCACAATCGGAAGTTACACGGGAGATGGAAAACGTGGAGAAACCCATCACCTCCACTTACCTGCATGTACATGTATATATTAAACCCTAGGTCCGGGGCAAAAGGACAGGTTGTATTCTCTGTAATCACTCTCCGGAGTATATAGAAATAATATCGACTGCACCACCGTGGACGTAGGCACATCTTTGCTGAACCACGTACATCCTTTGTTGTGTGATTGGCATCTTATATTCCTTATTCTTTTCTTGATAATTGCTTCTCTCGTATTTATTTGTGTTGCATAATAATTGCCTCCACAATTGGCGCCGTCTGTGGGAAACATTCATCTTTCCCTGAGAAGAGCCCATGTCAAGAAAGGAGTTTAAGATGTCTGGCCACAGCAGCAATGCTCCCCAAGCAGAAGATATTCAAGAGCCACCTACTCCTCGCAGGATCAGGTCTGAAGTCCGACGTTCAGGTCAGAGAGCTCGCCTAGAAAGACCAGCCTCAGAAGAAAGTCAGGGACCAACGAGGTCCACGCAGATATCCAGGTTGATTGATGCGTACGAGGCAAGGCTCCACGAGCAGAGGGAGTCTTCTCGCAGATACGAGGCTGAGAATGCTCGCTTGAAAAGAAGACTGGAAAGACTGGAGAGGGAGCTTCGTCCTGATAACAGGAGACGCCCATATCGCACTCCTAGCCCTCAGGCGAGCAAATCTCGCAGCTAATGAAGGAGCCCTAGGAGAGAATCATAAAGGGACGAAGGAGGTAAGTCAGACGACGACCTCCGTGAACAGCTGCGAAGAGCTCGTCGCTACCAGAGCCCTGCTCGCAGCGACGAGAACATACGAAACATGGTCCGCAGGGAAATGGACCAGCATCCCGCTCACCACGGAACAAGATCAACCAGAGAACTCGCGAGGCAAGCTCTCAAAACCCAGATGAAGTCACCTTTCACAAGAGAAATCGAAGAGGAGGAAGCTCCCAAGAAATTTTCCATTCCAAGGTTCAAGATTTACGACGGAAAAACTGATCCCATCGATCACGTCAGGCAATACCGACAGGCCATGACCCTCTAGAGTCACCGGGATGCCCTGATGTGCTGTATTTTTCCCTTAAGCCTTCATGATGTAGCACAGAAGTGGTTCGAGAGGCTCCCCCACCGGTCGATCAAGAATTTCAAATCCCTAGCCGAACTCTTTACGGCCTGATTCATTAGCAGTAGCTCCCATCCCAAAAGGATGGATGCTCTGCTAACAATGAAGAAAACGCCTCAAAAGACCCTCCGAGAATACGCGAAGAGGTACTGGGAGTTATTTAATGAGATCGAGGACTGCACGGAGGAAGTGGCAGTGGCCTCCTTCAAAATTGGGCTCCCTAGTTCTTCCCTCCTCTACCAGTCCCTGACAAAGAAGGAAGCTATAACTATTGACGACCTAATGGCCCGAATTGAGAAATACGCAAAGGTGGAAGATATCACCCGCCCTAATACAGGAGAAAATGGTCGAGCTAAGCTCACTACCAAGGTAGGTGAGAAAACTGAGAACCAGAGTAAAGGAGGAAAGAACGGAGGCAAAATGGCTCCAAGAACATAGGGCACCATGACGCGTCGAAAGCATTCCAGGCGGTCAACACCATCTTCAAAGAACCAATTTATAAGATTCTCGCGAAGATAAAGGATGAGCCATTCATCAAGTGGCCCAGGAAGATGGGAGGAGATCCCTCGAAGAGGAACAATGCGTTGAGGTGCGCTTTTCACAAAGAAGGAGGACACAAGACCGAGCATTGCAAAGCTCTTAAGTCTCACCTCGAAGAATTGGCCCAGTCCGGGCATTTGAACGACTTTGTGGAGAAAAGGGCAGAGAAAGTGACTGCCAACAGAGAGGCGAGACTCGACAACGTGCTGGAGGATGATGCTGGACACGAGTTCGCAGTAATCCACGGAGTATCTGACGTCAAGCAGATACAAGGGAACTCAGCTCAAATGGAAATAAAAAAACTTACAGTGGTAATGCAGGCTTTTCAAATCGATCCAGCAAAGTCACAGTCAGGAAAGCGTCAACGAGTAGAGGACGTCAACTATAACAAGCATATTATTTTCACGGATGAAGACTTGATGGGAGTAAGGACCCCACATTATGATGCCCTGGTCATTACACTCAGGATAGCTAACTTTGACATCGACAAGCTGCTCGTCGATCAAGGAAGCTCATCCGAAGTAATGTACCTCGACCTATTCAGGAAATTGAAGTTAAGCGTCGCCGACCTAAAGGAAGCTACTGTTCCTTTGGTCGGCTTCACTGGAAAAATGACCATGCCCCTAGGCAAGATAGTGCTGCCAGTTCGTGTTGGGAATGTCTCCAAGATGATTGCATTTTTGGTAGTTGACATCGAATCACCGTACCAGGCCATCCTCGACAGAGGATGACTTCATGCAATGAAGGCGGTCTCCTCGACCTACCATCAGAAGCTCAAGTATGTAACCGAGTGAGGAGTAATGGAGATCCACGGCGACCAAGCAATGGTGAGGAAGTGCTTCATAGCAGCCATCCGACCAAAGCCAGAGAATAAGGTCGGTCAACCCAGTGAGAAAGTTGAAGAGGGTGTGATACCTTCTAAATAGCAATTAAAGTGTGGAAGACCTGGAGTAGAGGAGACCAGGCTCCTCCTCTCCGAACGTGTCATCGAGGACATGGTAAAAGTTATAGCCGAAGTTGGTGACAGTAGCAGAGTCTTCTTGATTGGAGCATCTCTCACCGACCAAGAACAGAAGGAGTTGACGACCTTGCTGAGATACAACGTAGACGTTTTCGTATGGGAACCATACGAGCTGCCTGGCATTGATCCTGATATGGTCTGTCATCAGCTGCACGTCGACCCCACATTCAAGCCAGTCACGCAGAAAGCACGGAGAACTGCACCTGAGAAGGCTAAAGCGGTCGAAAAGGAAGTCAAAAAACTGCTGGATGCAGGATCCATACGGGAAGTGCAATTCCCCAAGTGGTTGTCCAACCCAGTAGTGGTTCTGAAGAATAATGGGAAGTGGAGAGTTTGCATCGACTTCACTGACCTCAACAAAGCATGCCCTAAGGATAGTTTCCCCCTCTCAAAGATAGACCAACTAGTAGATGCCACTGCAGCTCATGAGCGAATGAGTTTCCTGGATGCATACTCAGGATATCACCAGATCCCCTTGTATGCCCCAGACCAGGACAAAACGGCATTCATCATGACAGTTGGGTTATATTGCTACAAGGTCATGCCATTTGGGCTCAAGAATGAGGGGCAACCTATCAGCGGTTGGTCACAAAAATGTTCAAGGATCAAATGGGAGACACAATGGAGGTCTACATCGATGACATGCTCGTTAAGAGCAAGAAGAAGGAAAATCACCTCTCAGACCTATCAAAGACCTTCGAAATCCTCAGGAAGTACAGAATGAAGCTTAATGCGAGCAAGTGTTCCTTCGGTGTCCAGTCAGGAAAATTTCTTGGATACTTGGTCAGCAAGAGAGGCATAGAAGCTAATCCAGACCAGATTAATGCAATCAACAGGGTACAACCCCCTCGAACAATCCGAGACGTGCTGAAGCTCACTAGAATGCTCGCTACCTTAAATCGCTTCATTTCCAAATCCTCCGAGAAGTGCAAGCCTTTTTTCCAGCTTCTAAAAGGGAGTAAACCGATAGAATGGAGCCTAGATTGCTCGCGAGCATTGGACGAGCTCAAATCCTACCTAAGCACTCCACCGTTGTTGGTCATACCACAGCAATGGATTCTTTGTACCTGTACCTCTCTGTATCCAATCACACTGTCAGCTCCACGCTAATATGCGAGGTTGCAGGGATCCAACACCCCATTTATTATGCGAGCAAGACCTAATTAGACGTCGAGCAAAGGTACCTGCCATTGGAGAAGCTCGCCTTTGCCCTAGTAATAGCCTCGAGGAAGCTGAAGCATTATTTCAAAGATCATACTATCATCGTCCTTACATCGCACCCCCTTAAGGCGGTCCTAAGGAAAGCGGATTTGTCGGGCAGATTGTCTAAGTGGTCAATTGAGCTCGGCCGGTTTGACATTTTCAACCAAGGACAGCTATCAAGGGTTGGATCCTTGCTGATTTCATAGCCGAATTCACAGGTGAAGAACTCCCCGACCAACCTCAACCAACAAAGAAAAAGGAGAACCAAGCAACAGTGGAAACCTAGAAACTCTTTGTTGATGGAGCCTCCAACTCAAAGGGGGCAGGGGTAGGCATTGTCCTCATCACTCCAGAAAACACAATCCTCGAACAAGGAATCCGGCTTGGATTTACAGCCTCCAACAACGAAGCAGAATAAAAAGCCCTAATAGCCGGTCTCCAAAAGGCGCAAACTCTAGGAGCAAAACGTCTACAGGTGTTCGGCGATTCTCAACTAGTCTCCAATCAGATAAGTGGAGATTACAACGCGAAGGATGAAAGAATGGTAGCCTACCTCGCCCTGGTGAGAAAACTAATGACGAGCTTTGAGGAGATCAACATCCAGCAGTTTCCCAGGGGAAAAACAGTCACGCTGATGCTTTAGCAGCCTTGAGTTCGGCAGTTGACTCTGACCTTAAGAGGGTCATCCCCATCGATTTCCTTATTTGTTCGAGCATTAACCGCAACAGTAAGTTACCAAACGCGGAACAAGTACTCCAGGTGGGATCATCCCCCAGCTGGATGGACTCCTTAAGGGACTATTTAAAGGATGGCATGCTCCCAGATGACAAGAAAACTGCCCACCAGATAAGAGTCAAAGCTGCTCGCTTTCACTTATCCACAGGAGGCGACTTGTATAAGAAATCCTTCTCCGGCCCCTACCTTAGATGCGTCCACCCAGGTGATGTCGAGCAAGTGCTACACGAGCTTCACGAAGGAATCTGTGGAAGTCATATCGGAGGAAGGTCTCTAGCCTTTCAAGCAATGAAGGAAGGCTATTGGTGGCCATACATGCAAAAGGACTCCGCAGTATATGTTCGTAAATGCCCGAAATGCCAATTCCACGCTCCTATGGTCCACCAACCAGCCAGCGATCTGAAGTCCCTATCCAGCCTATGGCCCTTCGCCCAATGGGGAATGGATATTGTGGGACCACTGCCTACCACCATCGACAATCGCAAATACCTTTTGGTTGCGACTGACTACTTCACCAAATGGATCGAGGCTGAATCCCTGGCAAACATCCGAGATGCTGATATGTTAAGGTTCATATGGAGAAATATAATCACTCGGTTTGGGATCCCCAGAACCATCATCATCGATAATGGAAAGCAGTTCGAAAGTGGCCCCTTTCAGAACTTCTGTAACGAACATGGGATCAGACACCACTTCAGCTCTGTAGCCTACCCTCAGAGCAATGGCCAAACCGAAGCTTCCAATAAAACTGTGATCGACGGATTAAAGAAGCGATTAGAGTGAGCCAAGGGCGCATGGGTAATAGAGCTACCCCATGTTCTATGGGCATACTGAACCACTCCTCGGCGAGCAATAGGAGAAACCCCATTTTCGCTGACATATGGCATGGAAGCAGTCATCCCATTAGAAGCAGGTTTGCCAACAATGAGATCCAACCTTGTCGACTAAGGCCTAAATGAAGAAGCATTGCTTGCCAAACTCGACCTAGCCGACGAGCATAGAGAACTTTCCCTGGTGAATCTTGCGAGCTATCAGCAACAGCTCGCAAAGCACTACCACAAAAGGGTTAACCCGAGAAGATTACAAGTTGGGGACTATGTTCTAAGAAAAGTCTTGGTCAACGCGGTGAAGTCATCAGATGGCAAGCTAGGCCCAAACTGGGAAGGACCCTTTAAAATAACTAAAGACGACCTACAAGGTGCCTATCATTTGGAAACGATGGAGGGCAGAGAGATACCACGAGCATGGAACGCAGCTAATCTCAAGAAATTCTATTTTTAGATTCTCAAGGAATTCTATTGTTGAATCTTTTTCTTATATTTGTTATGTGAAAGGATAGTTCATTTACCTTATTACTAATGAAATCAGTAACAGTTGCATTTCATCACACATCTTTTCCAAATCACAGGCACGATGGTCGATATAGTAGGGGAATACCCCTCCTCAGGTCATCGTCATGAAACACGAGAGACCTCTTAACATTGCCCCTGGCAATATATAAAGCCCTACAGAGGATTCTTAGGCAATGCGACCAGATTTATATTGGCCATCAAACCTACTTTGGTTGAGCAAAATCCTGATCGAATGAAGACATCCAATACCAGGTCTGTCCTCGCCAATTGCCCTACTTAGGCCTAAGGGAGTGTGACGACACAACCTAAAAGGTAAAATGGGGCATAATGGTATTTTGGTATTATATTGGACTGGGGGGACACTTGCATGACAAAATAAAAGGATTATGAAGCAGCAAGAATATAAAAAGATTGGATGAACACGTTTAGTCGGCAAAATTGCCCAAAACACGAACTTTTCATTAATCCCTTATATTTACAACAATGATAATACATGTTTAGTCGGCGAAGCTCGCCCAAAGCATTTACATTATCAAAAGTTTCATTAATCCCTCATATTTACAACAATGATGGTACATGTTTAGTCGGCGAAGCTCGCCCAAAGCATTTACATTATCAAAGGTTTCATTAATCCCTCATATTTATAATAATGATAATACATGTTTAGTCGGCGAAGCTCACCCAAAGAATTTACATTATCAAAGGTTTCATTAATCCCTCATATTTACAACAATGATAATACATGTTTAGTCGGCGAAGCTCGCCCAAAGCATTTACATTATCAAAGGTTTCATTAATCCCTTATATTTACAACAATGATAATATATGTTTAGTAGGCGAAGCTCGCCCAAAGCATTTACATTATCAAAAAAGACAAAAGAACAACAACTTGCAAAATCTCAAGGAGGTGGAAGCCTCCGAATAAGATAATCTGCCACTCTAGCTCTTCGTCCGTCATCAGGAGTGGGGACCATCTCTTCCACAACCTCATTTGCGTCCAACTCCAATAGTTGCCGAGGAATAGCATCAATGGGGATCCATCGATCATACCTCCTGAAAGGGTTGGGCATCAGAGTGGAGGAGGACATCTCGTGACGATACCATAACACCGAGTTCCTCGGGACCTGAAGCTCTTTCAAGGCACTTAACCACCCTCTGATGAAAGAAAGTTCCTCGAACTCAGATAGTCTTGTTGGAGCATCTAGCCAACATTGATCATAACCATCATCTCACGCTTGCCGAGGACCTTTCTTGAATAAGTGCCGCAATCGGGTAACGTCCCTTTGAAGCCCAGCAACAATTACATATGCTCGTCGGACATCATCACGGAGCTCTTCCATCTCCTTATCACGCTGTTCTTCTTCTTCCCTGTTCCTGCCCCTGGTGCTCCTGCCAGCTCGCGGGAGGGGAGGACGAGTGGAACCTCGCGGCATAAGAGGAGTATATCCAGCTCGCGACGACGAGGAGCCTTGCAGAACCGCTGAAACAGTGCTTGGTGCATGCTCTCTAAGTTGTAAGACTTCCCTCCTCAGGTTTTCATTATCCTGCTGCAGGAACTCCCCGACTTGGTTGACCTCGGTGGCCTCTAGGAGTCTTGTTCTCAGCACATTGACTTCTTCTTGCACTGAAGCGCCAATGTCCTCCATCTCCTGGAGCCTATCCTTCAGCTTGACCACGAGCTCAGACTGCTCCTTATACTTTTGATTCCTTGACCTAAGAGATTTGCAAAGCCTAACAAAGGCCTGACGAACCTGAGGACGGGCATTGGGACCAAGAGTCCTGCCCAACTGAGATGTGGCAGGAATACACTCTTCTACATCAGTCAACTACAAGACATAAAAGGGCAATGGAGAGAAAAATCAATCAATGCACTGGAAAAAGAAGCCTTTTCATTTCATTGATAAAAGTCAAGTACATCGAGCAGAAATTGGAAAAATTACAAGCAGAAGTACAAAAATAGTCCTAAAAGTAGATTAACTAGCAACCTCAGGCTGCCCAGAGGTGGCTGGCTGCTTCCCCTTGTCAGCAGCAGTAGAGACATCCCCCCTCTACAGGGATGCCCTCAGTCGCCTGGGCAGGACAAGCACGGGCAGGACTTGTCTGAGAGGCAAGATCAACACCCTCGATGACTGGGGCAGGGGCTTCTTCGTCCATAGTTGGCCTCGGACCCGGGTCATGCTCGTCGAACAGAGGAGATTCAGCATCAACCCCAGCAGCTAAGAGGGCCTTGTTCCAGCCCTTCTTAAAGTTCAAACGGCTGATGTAGCCTATCTGAACCTCGGTGTCTTCGTAAGCAGCAGTCCACCCGGAGTTATATGAATCCTCCTTGATGGTGGCTACCTGGAACTCTTTCTCCTTTAACTGCTCGATCAGAACCTTGTTCTCCTCCACGACACCCAGCTTGCTCGAGCAGACTAGGTCATAGGCCTACCTCAGCTCGCTCAGCTCCTTAACCGCCGCATCCCTCTCTCGATTAGAATTGATGAGGGCTAGATCAGAGGAAGCTCGGGCAACGTTAGCAGTCTTTAAATCAGCCTCCAGTTGAGAACCCCTGACTTCCAGAGTGGACTTCTGCTGCTCCAGCTCGCCATTCCTTCTCACCAACTCGTCGTGAGAACGATAGAGCACGACGAAGTCAGTCACAAACTACCAAAAATAAAGAAGAGATCAAGAAGGAGAAATAACTAAAACTTGTTAAAGAATTGAAAAATGGAGAGGATCTTACCAAGGCTAGCCTCTGGCTAGCTTGTAGGGCTAATTTATCAGACCCCAATGCCCTCTGGCGATCTGCAGGGAGAACTGCCCTCTCGAGCAGCGCAGGTGCCAGCTGAGGAGAAATGGCAACTGAGGCCCCCTCGGGCAAAGCAGACACCGGGACCAAGGCTTGCCCAGCCTTCGTCCTTGATTCCATCTTTCTTCTCTCTTCCTCTTTCTCCTTATCCATTCTCTTCCTCTCCTCCATCCTCTTCTTTTCCTCCACCTTTTTTCTATCCCTCTCTCTCAGCTACTCTTCCTCTCTCCTCTTCCTCTCTTGCTCCTGAGTAGAAGACCGAGAACCAGTAGCCACGGCCCCAGAAGTAGACTTTTATTTCTTTGACCTCTGTGAAAGAAGCACGTGGTCCTCATCATCATCATCTATAATCAAGTTCTTCCTTGGAGGCATCTCTTCACCTGAACTGCTGGAAGTGCTCGACGATCTTTGAGCTTCAGAATCCTCCTCACAGTCAGAAGAATTGCTACTGTCAGAGCTCCCTTCACCCAAATTACTCGCAGCTCTTGCAGGCTCACTCTCAGAGCTTCTCTCCTCTTCGTCCAACTGGATAGGCTCAGCAGTAGTCTCTCCGAAATAATCAAACTCTGGTACACTATCCACAGGCCGTGCTATGAAGCTGGAGCCTACGTTCTTATACTCGAGAAAAAAGGCAGTAGACCTGGGATGCTCGTCGTTACCCAGAGGCTCCCTGATATTCCAAGCTTTCACCAACTCTGAGATACGAACCTCGCTGAGAGCAGACTCTAAATTCTTTGACCTCGCTGTGGAAGAAAAAGCAAAGAGGGGTTAGAAAAGTCACAAATCAACAAAAGTTGAAACAACAGTACAATGTCTACCTATATATTCCTCCCCGTAAAAAGGAACAGAGAACCTCTCAGACCTCGACCCTTCAAACTGGCGAGGGAACTGCCAGTTCCTAATGAGGAAACCCTCTTGCCAGTAGTCCTTATGGGAATCAGGTAGGTTTACTACCAATACCCTATCATGACTCCTAGCTTTGAGGTATAAGACACCTGAACTAGTTCGAGAAAAGGAATAGCAAAAACAGATCTCGGCAAGTCCTAACCTAGTACCATACAACTGATTTATTCTATAGATCCCATTTACTATTTTCCACACATTGGGCGAGCATTGTGCAGGAACAATATTGAAATAGCCAAAGAAATGCAGAAACAAATCATTGGGAGGGAAAGTAAGTCCCCCCTGGGAAAGTAACAAAACATGGATCCAGTGGGCATCCTCTATATCCCTAACGTTCCTAGGAGGGGAGGCACAACACTCAATATCTACCCACTCATGGATGTTGTAGAACTTCCTAAATTCAGAGATTGACCTATTTCCAATCTTCGCCATTGAAAAACTCAAGAAAAGCTACAAACCAAAGAGAAAGTGCAAAGAAAGGGACGAGAAACTTACAAAACAGAAGATCGATTCAAGTGATGAAGAAGCACGAGCTCAAGACGACTAAGAAGTAATGGGAATGGGGATTGAGAGAAGAAGGTACGAGGCGCTAGATTTCTTAGAAGAAAGAAGAGTACTGGAAGGGCTGAAGCGACGGAAGAAAAAATGGTTATCCCAATAAGCCTTCAATTATAATCATAGCGCACGATAAGCGAAGCGGGTGCCCCCGAATCAACTTCACAGTTTTTGAAGAATCGCAAATCAGTCATAATGGATGATCATTTAAATCCATTGAACCCATAAACATGGCCCAACAAATTTAGGGGCAATTGTGGGTACCCAAAATTTAGAACCATGGGCCCGGACGAGTAGCCCAGTCCTGACAGCCTAAAGTTCGGGCCCCTCATCTCTTATTGATCCGGTCTCCCCCACGTTCCCACAATCGGAAGTTATACGGGAGATGGAAAATGTGGAGAAACCCATCACCTCCACTTACCTGCATGTACATGTATATATTAAACCCTAGGTCTGGAGCAAAAGGACAGGTTGTATTCTCTGTAATCACTCTCCGGAGTATATAGAAATAATATCGACTGCACCACCGTGGACGTAGGCACATCTTTGTTGAACCACGTACATCCTTTGTTGTGTGATTGGCATCTTATATTCCTTATTCTTTTCTTGATAATTGCTTCTCTCGTATTTATTTGTGTTGCATAATAATTGCCTCCACAGCTTTATTCTTGCCTTTGATTTCATATGGTGCGGGCTACGAGCCCTCATATATGGAATGCTTAGGATTAATAAAGATCAGGTTTGTTTAAAATTCTAATTACGAATCTAGTATCCAACTAGATGAATTACTAGGGTGTGGGGGATTGTATCCCAACTTATTGTTTTCATCACATAGTTAAATCGCTAAACCATTTATCTTCAGCTTGTCATTTAATTAGCATAGTTGTATTTTGTTAGCTCGTAGTTTCATTAGTTGATTTTCCAAAATTTTCATCTAGTTGTAACTATTTTGTCTTCTAAATCACCTTTTCGTTATTTCTATAGTCAAAGCTAGGATTTCTTCAATCTTTCCAATGTCGTCACGACTTAGTTCGCCATGTTTCCCTGAGGATCGATACCCGACTTATCGGGATATTACTTGAGCGACAGGCTTGCACTTGAGCCTACATATTACTGATAAGCTTTTAATGCAAAATCTTGAACAAACTCAAACTCCTCAAAATAGGGGCGATCAGAATTCATGAAAATCCAATCGTTGAGTATAACTCTTATAGTCCCCACATGCCTCGCGTTTCACAGTTTTGGGTTTCACCTCCTACCCTTGAGCACTCTATTTCTAGTTACACCCTGAGTCAATCCTTGAGTCACACATTTAGGACACCGAGTGAGTATTCTGAGTCACTTGAAGAGAGAGCGATGTCTGACGCCGCTAGTTTCGGCACTGGAGAGGGACATCCACCTTATCGTCCCATGAAAGATTTACTCTTTCCAAAATGAACTATCACCCGTAGTTTCATTTTACTCCCATATAATGTCGGTTAGTTCCACTTCCACAATGGGATGATATAGATTCTCCCTACTTTCCATGGCATGGATTCGTAGAAACCATACCTGCATGTAAGAGAGTTCGAAGAGGCGTGCGACATATTTAGTGACCAATCTTACACGTAAGATGTCGTTCACCTAAATCTTTTCCCTTTTTCCTTAAAGGATAAAGCCAAGACCTGGCTATGGTCTCTACCCCTGAACTCTATTATTTCCTGGAGGGATATGCAATCCAATTTTATCTCAAAATTCTACCCACGGCACAAGACCAACTCTGCCAAGACTCAAATTCAAGGTTTAGACAACAAGATATTGAGGCTTTTGACAAGTGTTGAGAACGTTCCCAAGAGTTGGTAAGCACATGCCCCCATCATGATTTTGAAAAACGCCACTTGATATCTTTCTTACATAATGGGTTGACAGTGGCTTCCAAATAACTTGTACAAACAATGTGTGAAATACCTTTTTGGGACTTAGACTCCATCAATGCCGAGGACCATCTTAAGTATGTCGCAGAGACTACTCAAGCATGGGAGTCATCCAATCCTAATACCCAAATCCGAACTAGACAAATAATGACTACGCCTAATGTATCCGGTCTATTCCAATTGGATAGTAATTCCATAATAGACCATCGATTTGATCAATTTTAAAGAGAAATGAAAGATTTACTTGATAGCCGATTGAGGAATATCTCCGGGTCCAGCCGCGTCATGAAAGAAAAGGTGTGTGCTATCTGTGAGGGGGTCATTCCACAAAGGCATGCCCGACGATTTCCACCTATAAAGTAATGCACACCGAGCAGGTGGATGCTATAAGAGGGTTCAAGGGAAATTTTAACACCCTACATGGTAACCCTTCGTGGATAAACCACCTTGCTTTTAACTACGAACAACCCCAAGCTACGATGAACCCACATTCACAGTTTCTCCCACCTCCACCTCCTCCTCAATTTCATCAAGCGCCACCTCTTCCATCTCCGTATATTACTCCACCACAGAGGAACCTCGAGGATATAATAAACCAGTTTATCAACTCCCAGAGTGCAGCCAATGCTAGATATGATTGCATGTTCGTCGACATGAACGCGAACATTTCAAAGTTACAATCTTCATTAAGTATCCAAGAGAAGGGAAAATTCCTTGCCCAGAGCCAAAGACCTCCCCAAGGTCAAACTAGTGTTTGTTCCACCTCTACAGAACATCAGGAGCAATGTCAAGCTATAACCACTCTTTGTAGTGGTAGAGTTGTTGATTTATCACCTCCCCCACACGACGCATCAAAAAACAAGGATACTTCACCCGGAACGAAAGAGACCGAAGATATCTCCTTGAATGAGAGTGACAAAGAAGACACTAGTGAGCCCGCGGTAATTGTCAAGCCACCCTCCGCCGCGCCATTCCCTCAAAGTTTGGTTCTTACCCAAAAAAGGACCCCCAGTGATGCAGTGCTTGAAGTACTTAAAAATGTGAAATTAAATTTACCTTTCCTCAATGCAATAAGGCAAATTCTAGCTTACGCAAAAGTCATAAAAGACTTATTTACAGTTAGGAGGAGGATGAAGGTAAAGAAAAATGTGTTTCTAGCATAGAACGTGATCTCAGTTCTTCTTAACGATCTTCCACCTAAATTTAAAGATCCTGGTGCACCCACCATTGGAGAGAATAAATTCGAAAAGGCAGTACTCGACTTGAGGGGAAGTGTTAATATCCTCCCATATTCAATTTATAGGCAACTAGATCTGGGCAACCTTAGGCTCACAAGGATCACTCTCCAATTGGCGTATTGAACCGTAAGGATACCGAGAGGCATAGTCGATGATGTGATAGTACAGGTAGACACTTTCTACTTCTCGGTGGATTTTATCATTTGGAACATAGAACCTTCCTTCGCCTCGAGTAATCATGTCCCCATCATTCTTGGGCGCCCATTCTTAGCTATGGCTAACGCACTAATTAATACTCGAAATGGAAAAATGCAACTCACCTTTGGGAACATGACAATGGAGACTAACATCTTCAACATAGCCCAACAGGCAGGGGAAGAAGATGATCTTCACGCGGTGAGCTTAATTGATAAGATCGTAAAAGAACACATTGAGGAAAATTTATGTGGAGACGCCTTAGAAGCTTGCTTAGTGTCTAGTCATGAGAGCGAGGGAGCGTATACCAAGTTTGAGAGAGAGGTTGAGGAGTTGAGAGAGATTCTTGATGAGAGAGCATTGGACGAGGATGCGTGAGATGTTAGTTAGGTTTCTCGATTCGAAGAGTTATCACCAAGAGAGACATGCATGATGCCCGCTAGCGACACATTCTCGACTCTCGAGTTGAAAAAACTACCCTCCAACGTTAAATATGCTTTCCTGGGAGAGGGTGAGACATTTCTTATTATTGTTTCCTCTAGCTTAGATGAAGAGCGTGAGGGTAAGCTATTAAATATCTTGAGGAAACACCAAGGTACTTTTGGTTGGTGTATAGCTGATCTAAAGGGGATAAGTCCTTTTATTTCCACTCATAAAATTCACCTCGAGGAGGATGTGAAGCCCTCGAGGGAAATGCAAAGAAGGTTGAACCCAACCATAAAAGAAGTTGTGAGGGAAGAAATCACAAAATTATTGGATGCCAGGATTATCTACCCAATCTCAGATAGCAAATGGGTGAGCCCCATCCAAGTTGTCCCGAAGAAGTCGGGCATGAAAATGATTGAGAATGCCTAGGGAGAGTTATTTCCCCAACGTACCACCACTAGGTGGCGCGTTTGCATTGATTACCGAAAACTCAATGCAGGATCTAAGAAAGACTATTTCCCCTTGCCATTTATTGATCAAATACCTGAAAGAGGAGCGGGCCACCCTTATTATTGCTTCCTAGATGGTTATTCCGGATATAACCAGATTGAGGTATATGTACTTGATCAGGAAAAGATGACCTTCACTTATCCCTTTGGTACGTTTGCCTACAAACTAATGCGATTCGGCTTGTGTAATGCACCCGCGACCTTTCAAAGGTGCATGTTGAGCTTATTCAATGACATGGTTAAGAGAGGACTGGAGGTGTTCATGGACGAGTTTAGTGTTTTTGGCACCTCTTTCGATCTATGTTTAGCTAATATTGAGAAAGTACTATCTCGGTGTGTGGAGAAGAACTTAGTGCTGAATTGAGAGAAATTTCGTTTCTTGGTTACTGAGGGCATAGTTCTTGGCCATACAGTGTCATCCAAAGGGATCGAGGTGGATAGAACAAAAATAAATGTCCCCACCAAAATTTCTAAAAGACGTGTTCTCTTTCTTGGGCCACATGAGGTTCTATAGAAGGTTCATTAAGGACTTTAGCGCCATCACTAGACCCTTAAGCAAACTTCTTATGAAGGACACCCCGTTCGAGTGGAATGAAGCATGCCAAAGTTCTTTTGAAAAATTGAAGAGCATGCTTGTTTCCTCTCCCACCATGCAAGCCTCGGATTGGTCCTTACGATTTGAGCTCATGTGTGATGCTAGCGATTATGCGATAGGGGATGTTTTGGGCCAAAGAAAAGATAAAAATGCTCATGTCATCTACTATGCAAGCCAGACTCTCACTGGACCGCAACTCAATTACTCCACCACGGAGAAGGAATTGCTAGCGGTAGTCTTTGCTTTAGCCAAGTTTCGGTCCTATCTTATCAGTTCCCCCATCACCTGTTTCACCGACCACGCGGGTTTAAAATATCTCCTTGTAAAGAAAGACGCAAAGTCGCGCCTCATAAGGTGGATCATACTTCTACAAGAGTTTGATCTCCCCATTAAAGATAAAAAAGGAGTAGAAAACGTCGTCGCCAATCACTTATCACGGCTTTCATCCGACGTACCTAGTGATCCTACACCCATAGACGAGTACTTCCCGGATGAGAAACTCTTTTCCACCTTTTTTTGCCCTGGTTTGCGGATATAGTGAACTATCTTATCACAGGAGTCGTCCCTTCCGATCGGACACCGCAAGATAAGAAGAGGTTCATCACTTGATCGTGCATATTTTTCTATGACGATCCATTCCTTTTTAAATATTGCGCCGACCAAATCATCCGACGATGCGTACCGAATGACGGGATTCCAAAGGTCATCCAATTCTGTCATTCAAAGGCTTGTGGAGGCCATTTTTCTGTGAAAAGACAACCGTTAAGATCCTCCAAAGTGGCTTTTACTGGATCACAATGTTCCGGGATGTAAATAATTGTTGCAAACCTTGCGATAGGTGTCAACGGATAGGGGCGATAACCCGATGAGACATGATGCCATTAACCTCGATCCTCATCATTGAGGTTTTCGACTGCTGGGTTATTGGCTTTATGGGCCCTTTTCCCCCGTCCGTTGGATACCAATACATCATAGTCGCGGTAGACTATGTTTCTAAATGGGTGGAAGCTATAGTTACCAAGACTAATGACAAAAAAGTGGTGATAAGATTCCTGCAAGAACACATACTTTCTCGCTTCGATGCTTCGAAAGCGATAATCAGTGGTAATGGCACGCATTTTTATAATAAGCCATTCGAGAAGCTCATGAGAAAGTATGGTTTCGTCCATAAAGTTAGAAAAACATATCACCCACAAATGAATGGGCAGGATGAGTTGGCGAATCGTGAGATTAAAAACATACTCGAGAAAACCATCGACCCTAATCGGAAAGATTGGTCCCTTCATTTGAACGATTTGTTATGGGCCTACCGTATCGCATACAAGAACCCACTCGGCATGTCCCCGTTCCACTTTGTGTATGGAAAACCTTTACATCTTCCAGTTGAGTTGGAGCACAAAGCGTATTGGGCCATTAAGAGGGTGAACTATGACATTGACAAAGTCGGTGAAGCTCGCATGCTTCAATTGAATGAGTTAGAGGAGATACGCAATGATGCGCATGAGAATGCCAAGATTTGAAAAGAAAGGATTAAACTCTCGCATGATAATATTATTTGACGGAAAGAGTTTCAACCTAGACAAAGGTACCCCTCTATAACTCTCGGCTTCATCTATTTTCGGGTAAATTTCGATCCCGTTGGGCTGGCCCATTCACAGTTAAGAGCGTGTTTCCCTGCGGAGCTGTGGAGTTGGATAATCCAAAAGGGGGGAACACGTTCAAAGTCAATGGTCAACTCCTAAATACATATCTAGAGGCGTGTGTAAAGGAGGTCGACACCATTTGGTTATTGGACCCCGCCTATGAAGAAGAGTGAGCTGCAATTGAGAGGTCGTCGCACCCCCGACGCGTATGGGGTGATTCTTGTGCATAGTAGTAAGGTGTCAATTAGGATAGGTTAGGTAGGTTCATTAGAATGGGTGTCGAGTGCATTCACAGGTAGGAAGCATACACTTTGAGACCATCTCAGGATTCGAACATGAGGGTTGAACATAAATCAGGGTCATAATTGAGTTGAAAGTAAGTCGGAATGCCTTTAAAGTATAAGAGCAGGTTAGAAATGGAGCAGAGAAGAGTCTATCATAAAAAGGCACCCAGTCCGGACCACCCCTGGGCACCCGGTCCGGACCGCCTTCTGGTTTCACCAAATGATTCCTTAGGTGCAACCCTCCTTACCCAATCCCTTCACTTCCCTCCATCTCGTCTCTCCCACCATTTCCCTCCCAAAATACACCCCCCTTTTCCCTCCACTTTTCCTTCCAAACCCACCCCTTCCCACCTCAAAACTCACTTATAAATACAATCCCTACTCCCCCATATCTCCCACACCAACTCCTCTTAAGAACTTCTCCTACCTCACCTCTCAAGAAACTCTTCCCATCCACTTTCTAAATCCACGGCTGCCCAGGACAGACCCACCATATACAATTCCGTTGCTATCATCGATAATAATCCCATCGATTAATGCTCCGACCAAGAAATGCGATTGTGTGAGGAATATTTTGGGCATACGTGAAAACTTCAAGTAGAACAGGCCGTTCTTTGGGACGAACTACCCAATTTTTTCACTAATTTGTTTCGTCTTAAGGGTTGTTGCCGCTTCTTGCATGAGCCTCACAACGCCGTTTGGGCAGCGGACGTCCAGGAATTTTATGGCATCCTCGTATGCACCGGCGAGTTCATAGCTGAAGCACGAATTCAGGGGCAACGCATCCCATTCTCTTTGTTGACAATAGCCAAGAATCTCGCTGAAAAAGACGTCCCCAATCCCGAAGGTTTTGTCTACCCCAACAACTCCCAACCGCTCAAAAAGGATGTCCTCATTGAGTGTCTCGCGCCCGTGGAAGTCTAGCACAAGGGTGTTTTTTAGGTCGATAAATTGAGCGAAAAAGCGCGACTCACTTTTCAAATTGTGTGCACAAACATCCTCCAGAATTCTAATGACTCCGGCATGCACCCGTGGCAAGCAACACTTGTGTACCACCTCTTTGACCGCACCTCGTCCATCAACCTAGCGCATATCATTTCCTGCGATGTCTACTTTGCGATTGTGGATGAAAAGGGCGTTACTCATCTTCCCTATGACCGGTTCTTTACCTTCATTCTTGTCGATCACATCTTCGGTCATCATGTCGGGACTCTTTGCCTCCTAAACCCTTTTGGGCAGGTTACCTGGACTAAAAGCGAGAAACAAAGGGCCATTCTAAGAGCCCGCGAAGATGAAGAGTCCGATGAGGACGATAGTAGTGAGGAGGAGGAAGCAGCGGTCGATGTCGAGATGGGGGACCAAGAGGTGGGGTCTGATGCGGACGAAGAAGATTATGATTTCGAACCCCGATAATGGTTTTGATGCGTGCCTCACCGCCCTTGAAACGAAATTTGACGGGTTCATAAATCAATATACGAGGGATCAAGCGGTCAACCAACGTGCTTACCAATGCGATACGAGCATGATGCATCGTCTTCAAGCTCATATGTATCACCTCAATTTTAGTGGGCCCCCTCCGAGCTACTTTTATGATCCATACGACCCAAGCGTGCCCAAAACCTCCAACCCCCCACCTCAGTGAAGCTTTTTGTTGTTTTTGTGTCGGTTTTAAGCTTGTTGGTTGTTTTGTATGTTTTCCTTATTTTTCTGTCCTGTTTAATGTACCATAGTCCTTATAAATAAAAACCCACATTTTCTCCTTTTGTTTATTTTATTTATCACACTTCTTATTTTGCCTTATTTAGATTCTAGTCATTTGATTGGGGACAATGCAAAAGTCTAAATTAGGGGGGGTGACGAGTGCGTATTTATAAAACTTCACAAATTTTCAAAATGCCAAAAATATTAGAAAAATTCTAAATTTCCAAAAAAAATTGAAAAAGTCAGGAAAAAAAACCAAAAATATTATTCTTAAAAAAAAAACTTTTAGAATTTAAATTTTTCAAAAATATCATTAAAATTCGATTTAAAGTAGGGGTGCACATGGTTCGGTTCGATTCGGTTCCACTACGAAACCAGAACCAGAATCAAAATTAATCGGTTCCGTGGTTTTGGAACCAGAACTAGAATCGAAATTGGTCGGTTCGGTTCGAAACCGAACTATCGGTTCTCGGTTTGGGTCGGGTCGGTTCATGGTTCTGGTTCTTGGTTCTAGTTTGCGGTTCTGGTTCGTGGTTCTGGTTTGCAATTTTTGTTAATGGTTCTTGTTCACGGGTTCGTTCTCAGGTTGGTTAATGGTTATGGTTAATGGTTCAGGTTCACGGGTCGGTTGTCGGGTTGGATCTTGGGGTCGATTCTTTGGTTCGGTTCTTAGGTTCGGTTTTTCGGTTCGGTTCCATGGGTTCGGTTTGGTTTGGTTCAGGTATAAAATCGAGAACCGAACCGAACACTTTGGTTCTCAATATTTGGAAACCAGAACCAACCCATGGAGAAAAAAATCGAACCAACCCAACCCACGAAGGTCGGTTTGGTTCGGTTCTTCGGATTGTCGATTTTTTTGCACACCCCTAGTTTAAAGTCTCCATTACACAAAAACTGGCGATTGGTCATGGACAAAATCCCTGACCAAAGTTGTGGGTCGCGGACTTGGGCCGTGACCATTTCGGGCATGACCATTTTCGTGGATCGTGGCCCAAGTCCGTTACCAAAAAATGGTCATGGTCGAGAGGGGTCACGGCAGATGGTCGCGGACTTAGGCCGTGACCCATGTCGTGATGGGTCGCGGCCCTCATCCGTGACCCACAACCGTGACAAATTTGTCGCGGCCAAACTCTGCGACCCACAATCGTGACAAAAAAATAAAAAAAAAATGGTCGCAGCCCAAGTCCTTAACCCACAACCGTGATAAAAAAAATGTACTTTTTGGTCCAATCCTAAAATTGGGGGTCCTGTGAGTGCACCGTCGGTTGCTACGTGTAACGTTGGATGTGTAGGAGGTGTTACAAATATTTATTATTGGCAAAACAATAAAAAAAATCACAAATTGCTAATCGAGAATGTTGTTAATAAACAAATATATATACAAACTTAAAAATATTACACGTCTTAATAATTCACAGACCAAAAAAAAAATTGGGCAGAGTTTCCTCTATTTTCTTGACATTACAAAATTTGTAAATGTAAAACCTGCTTATTATAAAGCCCACACGGCCATAAAATTCAACAATCAAATTATAAAAGCCCGCACGGCCATAAAACTAAGCAATAAAAGCCCGAACGGTTGTAACACATAAAAAACAAAATCCTGAATGTCCACAACATATAAACAATCTTCATGTTGTAAACCATTGCCTCCTTTATTTGTTCCGCGTACAAAAATACTACAAATGATAGGATACATAAAAAAAATCAGTAACCAAGTAGTTTTACAAAAAATTTAATCAAGTTGAAAAATTGCATATATGAGTTAAAATTATCAGCATATCAATATTTTTATGCCTAAGTCTAGATATATGCAAATTATCATCGTATTCTCAAACTGAGAGACCTGCGTCTGCGGGGTCAGTTCCTACGAGTTACATTGGTCACGTGGGAGGTGTTGGGGCCACCCACGGGGTCGTTGGGGGTTGTTTCAAGTTTTCACCCTCTAACGCTATGTTTTTAAGCCTAAGTCTATAAATATACAAATTACCGTCGTATTCTCAAACCGGGAGTCCCGCGGCTACGCGATCAGTTCCTACGAGTTACATTGCTCCCGTGGGAGCTGTTGGTGCCACCCACAGGGCTGTTCGGTGGATGTTTCGAGTTTTCACCCTCTAACGTCATGTTTTGCTTAAGTCTAGAAATATGCAAATTATCGTCGTATTCTCAAACCGGGAGTCTCGCGGCTGCGCGGTTAGTTCCTACGAGTTACATTGCTCCCGCGGGAGGTGTTGGTGCCACCCATGGGGTAGTTCGGGGGCTGTTTTGGGTTTTCACCCTCTAACGCCATGTTTTTAAGCCTAAGTCTAGATATATACAAGTTACCGTCGTATTCTCAAACTGGGAGTCCTGCGACTGCGTGGTCAGTTCCTAAGAGTTACATTGGTCCCAGCGGAGGTGTTGGTGCCACCCACGGGGCCGTTCGGGGGCTGTTTCGAGTTTTCACCCTCTAACGCCATTTTTTTAAGCCTAAGTCTAGAAATATGCAAATTATTGTCATATTCTCAAACCGAGAGACCCGCGGCTGCGGGGTCAGTTCCTATGAGTTACATTGGTCCCGTGGGAGGTGTTAATGCCACCCACGGGGCTGTTCGGGGGTTGTTTTGAGTTTTCACCCTCTAACGCCATGTTTTACTTAAGTCTATAAATATGCAAATGATCATCGTATTCTCAAACCGGGAGTGTCGCGATTGCGCGGTCATTTCCTATGAGTTACATTGGTCTCATGGGAGGTGTTGGTGCCACCCACGGGGCCGTTCGGGGGCTGTTTTGGGTTTTCACCCTCTATCGCCATGTTTTTATGCCTAAGTCTAGAAATATGTAAATTACCTTCATATTCTCAAACCGAGAGTACCGCGGCTGCGTGGTCAGTTCCTACAAGTTACATTGGTTCTGTGGGAGGTGTTGGTGCCACCCACGAGGCCGTTCGGGGGTTGTTTCAAGTTTTCACCCTCTAACGCCATGTTTTTAAGCCTAAGTCTAGAAATATGCAAATTATTCTCGTATTCTCAAACTGGGATACCCGTGGTTGCGGGGTCTATTCCTATGAGTTACATTGGTCCCGTGGGAGGTGTTGGTGCCACCCACGGGGCCGTTCGGGGGCTGTTTTGAGTTTTTACCCTCTAATGTCATGTTTTGCTTAAGTCTAAAAATATGCAAATTACTGTCGTATTCTCAAACTGGGTGTGTCGCGGCTATGCGGTCAGTTCCTACGAGTTACATTGCTCCCGTGGGAAGTGTTGGTGCCACCCACGAGGCCGTTCAAGGGATGTTTTGGGTTTTCACCCATTAACGCCATGTTTTTATGCCTAAGTTTAGAAATATGCAAATTACCATTGTATTATCAAACTGGGAGTCTTGCGGCTACGCGATCAGTTCCTACGAGTTACATTGGTCCCGTGGGAGGTGTTGGTGCCACCCACGGGGCCGTTCGAGGGGCTGTTTTGAGTTTTCACCCTCTAACGCCATGATTTTAAGCCTAAGTCTAGAAATATGCAAATTATCGTCGTATTCTCAAATCGGGATACCCGCGGCTGTTGGGTCAGTTCCTACGAGTTACATTGGTCCCGTGGGAGGTGTTGGGGCCACCCACGGGGTCGTTGGGGGTTGTTTCAAGTTTTCACCCTCTAACGCTATGTTTTTAAGCCTAAGTCTATAAATATACAAATTACCGTCGTATTCTCAAACCGGGAGTCCCGCGGCTACGCGATCAGTTCCTACGAGTTACATTGCTCCCGTGGGAGCTGTTGGTGCCACCCACAGGGCTGTTCGGTGGATGTTTCGAGTTTTCACCCTCTAACGTCATGTTTTGCTTAAGTCTAGAAATATGCAAATTATCGTCGTATTCTCAAACCGGGAGTCTCGCGGCTGCGCGGTTAGTTCCTACGAGTTACATTGCTCCCGCGGGAGGTGTTGGTGCCACCCATGGGGTAGTTCGGGGGCTGTTTTGGATTTTCACCCTCTAACGCCATGTTTTTAAGCCTAAGTCTAGATATATACAAGTTACCGTCGTATTCTCAAACTGGGAGTCCTGCGACTGCGTGGTCAGTTCCTAAGAGTTACATTGGTCCCAGCGGAGGTGTTGGTGCCACCCACGGGGCCGTTCGGGGGCTGTTTCGAGTTTTCACCCTCTAACGCCATTTTTTTAAGCCTAAGTCTAGAAATATGCAAATTATTGTCATATTCTCAAACCGAGAGACCCGCGGCTGCGGGGTCAGTTCCTATGAGTTACATTGGTCCCGTGGGAGGTGTTAATGCCACCCACGGGGCTGTTCGGGGGTTGTTTTGAGTTTTCACCCTCTAACGCCATGTTTTACTTAAGTCTATAAATATGCAAATGATCATCGTATTCTCAAACCGGGAGTGTCGCGATTGCGCGGTCATTTCCTATGAGTTACATTGGTCTCATGGGAGGTGTTGGTGCCACCCACGGGGCCGTTCGGGGGCTGTTTTGGGTTTTCACCCTCTATCGCCATGTTTTTATGCCTAAGTCTAGAAATATGTAAATTACCTTCATATTCTCAAACCGAGAGTACCGCGGCTGCGTGGTCAGTTCCTACAAGTTACATTGGTTCTGTGGGAGGTGTTGGTGCCACCCACGAGGCCGTTCGGGGGTTGTTTCAAGTTTTCACCCTCTAACGCCATGTTTTTAAGCCTAAGTCTAGAAATATGCAAATTATTCTCGTATTCTCAAACTGGGATACCCGTGGTTGCGGGGTCTATTCCTATGAGTTACATTGGTCCCGTGGGAGGTGTTGGTGCCACCCACGGGGCCGTTCGGGGGCTGTTTTGAGTTTTTACCCTCTAATGTCATGTTTTGCTTAAGTCTAAAAATATGCAAATTACTGTCGTATTCTCAAACTGGGTGTGTCGCGGCTATGCGGTCAGTTCCTACGAGTTACATTGCTCCCGTGGGAAGTGTTGGTGCCACCCACGAGGCCGTTCAAGGGATGTTTTGGGTTTTCACCCATTAACGCCATGTTTTTATGCCTAAGTTTAGAAATATGCAAATTACCATTGTATTATCAAACTGGGAGTCTTGCGGCTACGCGATCAGTTCCTACGAGTTACATTGGTCCCGTGGGAGGTGTTGGTGCCACCCACGGGGCCGTTCGAGGGGCTGTTTCGAGTTTTCACCCTCTAACGCCATGATTTTAAGCCTAAGTCTAGAAATATGCAAATTATCGTCGTATTCTCAAATCGGGATACCCGCGGCTGTTGGGTCAGTTCCTACGAGTTACATTGGTCCCGTGGGAGGTGTTGGGGCCACCCACGGGGTCGTTGGGGGTTGTTTCAAGTTTTCACCCTCTAACGCTATGTTTTTAAGCCTAAGTCTATAAATATACAAATTACCGTCGTATTCTCAAACCGGGAGTCCCGCGGCTACGCGATCAGTTCCTACGAGTTACATTGCTCCCGTGGGAGCTGTTGGTGCCACCCACAGGGCTGTTCGGTGGATGTTTCGAGTTTTCACCCTCTAACGTCATGTTTTGCTTAAGTCTAGAAATATGCAAATTATCGTCGTATTCTCAAACCGGGAGTCTCGCGGCTGCGCGGTTAGTTCCTACGAGTTACATTGCTCCCGCGGGAGGTGTTGGTGCCACCCATGGGGTAGTTCGGGGGCTGTTTTGGATTTTCACCCTCTAACGCCATGTTTTTAAGCCTAAGTCTAGATATATACAAGTTACCGTCGTATTCTCAAACTGGGAGTCCTGCGACTGCGTGGTCAGTTCCTAAGAGTTACATTGGTCCCAGCGGAGGTGTTGGTGCCACCCACGGGGCCGTTCGGGGGCTGTTTCGAGTTTTCACCCTCTAACGCCATTTTTTTAAGCCTAAGTCTAGAAATATGCAAATTATTGTCATATTCTCAAACCGAGAGACCCGCGGCTGCGGGGTCAGTTCCTATGAGTTACATTGGTCCCGTGGGAGGTGTTAATGCCACCCACGGGGCTGTTCGGGGGTTGTTTTGAGTTTTCACCCTCTAACGCCATGTTTTACTTAAGTCTATAAATATGCAAATGATCATCGTATTCTCAAACCAGGAGTGTCGCGATTGCGCGGTCATTTCCTATGAGTTACATTGGTCTCATGGGAGGTGTTGGTGCCACCCACGGGGCCGTTCGGGGGCTGTTTTGGGTTTTCACCCTCTATCGCCATGTTTTTATGCCTAAGTCTAGAAATATGTAAATTACCTTCATATTCTCAAACCGAGAGTACCGCGGCTGCGTGGTCAGTTCCTACAAGTTACATTGGTTCTGTGGGAGGTGTTGGTGCCACCCACGAGGCCGTTCGGGGGTTGTTTCAAGTTTTCACCCTCTAACGCCATGTTTTTAAGCCTAAGTCTAGAAATATGCAAATTATTCTCGTATTCTCAAACTGGGATACCCGTGGTTGCGGGGTCTATTCCTATGAGTTACATTGGTCCCGTGGGAGGTGTTGGTGCCACCCACGGGGCCGTTCGGGGGCTGTTTTGAGTTTTTACCCTCTAATGTCATGTTTTGCTTAAGTCTAAAAATATGCAAATTACTGTCGTATTCTCAAACTGGGTGTGTCGCGGCTATGCGGTCAGTTCCTACGAGTTACATTGCTCCCGTGGGAAGTGTTGGTGCCACCCACGAGGCCGTTCAAGGGATGTTTTGGGTTTTCACCCATTAACGCCATGTTTTTATGCCTAAGTTTAGAAATATGCAAATTACCATTGTATTATCAAACTGGGAGTCTTGCGGCTACGCGATCAGTTCCTACGAGTTACATTGGTCCCGTGGGAGGTGTTGGTGCCACCCACGGGGCCGTTCGAGGGGCTGTTTCGAGTTTTCACCCTCTAACGCCATGATTTTAAGCCTAAGTCTAGAAATATGCAAATTATTGTCGTATTCTCAAATCGGGATACCCGCGGCTGTGGGGTCAGTTCCTACGAGTTACATTGGTCCCGTGGGAGGTGTTGGTGCCACCAACGGGGCCGTTCGGGGGATGTTTCGAGTTTTCACCCTCTAACGCCATGTTTTGCTTAAGTCTTGAAATATGCAAATTACCATCGTATTCTCAAACCGGGAGTCCCGCGGCTGCGCGATGAGTTCCTACAAGTTTCATTAATCCCGTGGGAGGTGTTGGTGGCACCCATGGGGCCGTTTGGAAGCTGTTTTGGGTTTTCACCCTCTAACGCCATGTTTTTAAGCCTAAGTCTAGATATATGCAAATTAACTTCGTATTCTCAAATCGGGAGTCCCGCGGCTACGTGGTCAGTTCCTACGAGTTATATTGGTCTCGTGGGAGGTGTTGGTGCCACCCACAGGGCCGTTCGGGGGTTGTTTTGAGTTTTCACCCTCTAACGCCATATTTTTAAGCCTAAGTCTAGAAATATACAAATTATCATCGTATTCTCAAATCGGGAGACCCGCAGCTGTGGAGTCAGTTCCTACGAGTTACATTGGTCACGTGGGAGGTGTTAGTGCGACCCACGGGGCCGTTCGGGGGTAGTTTCGAGTTTTCACCCTCTAACGCCATGATAAGTCTAGAAATATGCAAATTATTATCGTATTCTCAAACTGGGAGTCTTGCGGCTACGCGATCAGTTCCTACGAGTTACATTGGTCCCGTGGGAGGTGTTGGTGCCACCCACGGGGCCGTTCGAGGGGCTGTTTCGAGTTTTCACCCTCTAATGCCATGATTTTAAGCCTAAGTCTAGAAATATGCAAATTATCTTCGTATTCTCAAATCGGAAGACCCGCGGCTGCGGGGTCAGTTCCTACGAGTTACATTGGTCCCGTGGGAGGTGTTAGTGCCGCCCACGGGGCCGTTCGGGGGTTGTTTCGAGTTTTTACCCTATAACGCCATATTTTGTTTAAGTCTAGAAATATGCAAATTACCATCGTATTCTCAACCCGGGAGTGTCGCGGCTACGCGGTCAGTTCCTACGAGTTACATTGGTCCTGTGGGAGGTGTTGGTGCCACCCACGGGGTCATTCGGGGGGATGTTTTGGGTTTTCACCCTCTAATGCCATGTTTTTATTCCTAAGTCTAGAAATATGCAAATTATCATTGTATTCTCTAACCGGGAATCTCGCGGCTGCGCGGTCAGTTTCTACGAGTTATATTGATCCCGTGGGAGGTGTTGGTGCCACCCATGGGGACGTTCGGGGGCTATTTTAGATTTTCACCCTCTAACGCCATGTTTTTATGTCTAAGTCTAGAAATATGCAAATTACCGTCATATTCTCAAACCGGGAGTCCCGCGGCTACGCCACTAAACTCGTTGGAAATACTGGTCTTGTTTATAATAGATTATCTTAAGTGGATTATGAATTCTACATTATATTTTTTCACTAAAGGCATGATAGCGTATAATCAATCCCACTTATATAATAGGAGTGTTACCTCATTAGGATATTTCACTATTTGAATAAAATATATCATAGGAGGGTACAATCTCAATCTAAAATATATCATTTAACTTGTACCCAAAATATATCATTTAACAAAATATGTCATTTAAATTTTTGGCCATAGTCAATAAGGAAGTTAGTGGTCAGAGATGCTCGAAACGATAACAAGAGCTTAATTTGAAATTGTGAATCTCTAACCTCTAATAAAGTTCCAACACAAGCACAAATCTAAAACCTTTAATAAAGTGTCAAGACAAAAGCTTATAACAGCTTTCATGCCAAAGAAGCCTACATAATCAAAGAAGTTTATAAAGTGTCAAGACAAAAACTTATAGTAGAAGATGAGTCTCATACCTGTTAGAATCACCTCTATAATCAACAATATTATTGCATACAAATGAGATCCTTTAAGAGGCATCTTTTACCATATCACTAATTGTCCCCTGAGGAAAATTTCTGCATAAAGAATTGGTATGATGCATTTGAAATGTCAAAACTATATAGTAACTTAATCAGTGGAGGTCGATCATATTACTTAACTGACTGATCATAATATAAACAAGGATTGGTATTATGCATTTGAAGTGTCACAATTATGTAATTATTTTGTACACTAATGGATTACCTCAAGCAAGGATAATGGTTTATATATAGGTATCATGAAGCTTTCATTTCTGTCTTGAGTACATTATTGTTAACTAGGAATAATTACTTCAACTAAGTACTCTTGCATAGAGCAAACAGGAATTTCTATGAGTATCAAAGCAACTATATGTTCACGGCCTAGAGCCGTGACCCACCATGCGAGACCCTTTTCCATGCTTGATTGAGGTATGGTCACGGCCCATAGCCGTGATCGTCAATCTGTGATTTGCGACCCTTCTACATCAACCCTAGTGCTTGAATGAGGGATGTTCATGGCCCATAGCCATGACCCAAACCCAGAACTGGTCACGGCCCTCAGCCGTGACCCTCAATGTGTGTACTCTCTTCTTCATCATGCCATGGGTCACGGACTTGGGCCGTGACCAATTCGTGACCAAGCTTGGAGGGAATTTTAGTGCGAGTTTGGCACTAAGATGGTCACGACCTGGTCACGGCCCAAGTCTGCGACCACTGTGGTCACGGACTTGGGCCGTGATCACTTATAGAGCATCGATAATTTAGTGTGATAAAAATATGGTCACGCCAAATATTGAGTGGGTCACGCCCCAAGTCTGCGACTAGCTGGTCGCGGACTTGGGCCGTGACCCACTGGGCGAGACCATTCGGAGGATTTGGTGTAGTGCTCAAATTGTAAAAATATAATGCACAAGGTCGAAATTTATCAAAGATGGATATTGAGCGAACATGGACGACTTAACAAATAAGTGTGGAGATTAACCAACTCGGTGAGGTTCGAGCCTACCTTTTTATGAGTTTATAAATCAATCCGAGTTAATGGTTAACTCAAAGCTCTATTTAGCATTTACAAAAGTCGTTGAGGATCTCAATTCCTTTGATTTGATCGGTTGCAGGAAACGTGTGAGATGTTGTCTTGAAAAATGAACTAAATGAGTCTCATAACTAAAATTCACCTCGAGACGCATATGGTAACGCAATTAACAATTTGGACAATGAAGTAGGCCCTCATTTTTTGCCCAAAAATTTTGGCCAGAAAAGGTCATGAAAAACTTTCCCTTTGCTAACCAACTTGAGCCAACTAAATTTTTCCCTCTTTGTTTGACTACTCGAAAAACCCAAATGGCCGGAATTGAGAAAAGTGAAACCTTGGAATTTTAGTCCAATTAGTGCAAATAAAAATGGGCAAGAAAAATATAACATGCTCAACAAAAATAGCAAGACAAGAAAAATGTGAAAAAAAAATATAGAAAAAAAAGAGGAAAAGAAAATGAGCAAAAGCCTGGAAAAGCCTAATGGACATTTCAACAAAATTACCCAATTTCGAATTTCCCAACCAATTCCATGCTACCCAATACACCTTAAACCCGAAAAGTCCTAACCAAGTCCAAATTGCGAAATTGGTTACTGTGTGGAGACCCAAGGCAGAAAAAGATAATGAAAGAGATTAAAGGCGTAACATAGAGGCATTGTTTCCCGTTTCCTTATAACCGTATTTTAATGATGAGATCTTTTTACCCCATAAATTTCTGTCTTTTGAATTTAGTATGCATGAATTCGTGTTTCAATGCATTTACTCTTTATGACAAGCATACCGAGAGAATAGCCCCATTTCCAAGTGATTCGTTTGAGAGAGCACCCAGTGAGAATTTGAATCAAAACAAATTTTCGGATAAGTGACGTAATGGTCAACCGGTGGAAATTCAAGGATAAATTTCTGGCTTCGCACACACACACTGTGATTTGAGACTCTTAAATTGAATTGATGATGAGTATTTTTTGGAAAAAGTTAAATTATACAATTTTTTATTATTTTTTAGTTTTCTTTGAGTCGAATTTTGTGGGTATATTCACTACAAACCCTCATGAGACCCAACTCATCCTACTAGGGTGACCTAGGGGTTTAAAGGCTTGTTGCATATGCTCAATGCAATCTCCTTCCTGCGAAAGTGGTATTCTATCCAAATAAAGCAAAAAAAATTAGAGTTGACCCATAGTTACATTCATTTACATTGCTCAGGACGCGCAAAGTTCTATGTTAGGGGGATTTGATTAGGCTAAAATTCTTCTAAATTTATCCCTTGAATTTAGATACTTTTATTATCTCGAGTAACGTAAAATGAGTGTAATTATCGCATTTCTTTGATACTAACTCCTTTTAACAAGTACATCTAGCTCCGTGTATTTCTCCTAGGTTTTATAGGTATTTGAAGCATTGAGGAAGAAAGTAACTAGAAAAGCAATGAACAAAGTCAAAGGAGGAAAGTCAAAGGATAATTTTGTAAATTTGTAGCCATCGTCCGTAGTTGAAGCCTACTAGAGAATTGAAGAGAATTCAATTTTAAGAACTTTGGAAGAAACGACAAGTCAATCCGAGCTACGGTGATAAAGTTACGAAGATTTGAAGTTGAGAAGAACCACGAAAAAGATCCCTGCATGATATACCAAGGCGATCCAAACCTTTTTCTAAAAAAGGATCCTGATCGATTTCTAGAAAATTCTCTGAATGGAAAAGCCAGGCGATCCGGACCTATTTCCCAAAAACGATCCAGACCGCCCTGATGAAAAGCCGCTATCAAGAAATAGGGGGCGATATGGACCTTTTTCCCTAAAAGGATCCGGACCGCCTGAAGCTAAAGAACTTTGTTTTAAATAAGGGGCCGATTCGGACTGCCTCCCCCAACCGGTCCGGACCGCATTGGATTTTTTTCAATTTTTATATTATTTATCAGAGTTTTCGTGGAGTCAAACTCTTGTAAATTTAGGAGCTTTTTATTCAAAGTAGTTCCATAATGTTAGGAGTTCGTTTTTCTTTTAGTTTTATCATTAATTTTAGAGAGCTGAGAGTAGAGAGAAAAAGAACCCTAGTTTTTCATAGAGATTTATGTTGTAAGGGTTTTGCAATTCAATTTCTGCAATACAAGTATATTCATTCCATTCTTGCTTTTATTTTTATTTTAGTTAATTGCTTATTTCATAATTGCTCCATTCTCCTTAGTCCTAAGCTAGTAGTTAAGATGTTTTCTTATTTCAAAACCATGATTGCTTCTTATTTTAACATGTCTGACAAAGTTTCTAAGGGTTGGGGTGCATGAACCCCATCCGAAGTAATTCATTGATATGGGAAGTAGACTTTTGAATTAAAATCTTAGATGAATCGTGTTGCGTAACTAGTGAAACCGCCGTAGGACTTTTGATCTCGTTTGCCCTAGGTAACCGGGATGCTTAAGAGTGCGATGCGCGTATTGGTTAATGCGACACTGCTTTATTCTTGCCTCTGATTTCGTATGGTGCGGGCTACGATCCTACATATATGGCATGCTTAGGATTAATAAAGACCGGGTTCGTTTAAAATTCTAATTCCGAATCTAGTATCCTATTAGATGAATTACTAAGGTGTGGGGGATTATATCCCAACGTATTATTTTCATCCCATAGTTAAATCGTTAAACCATTTATCTTCAGCTTGTCATTTAATTATCATAGTTTCATTTTGTTAGCTCGTAGTTTCATTAGTTGAATTTCCAAAATTTGCATCTAGTTGTAACTGTTTCGTCTTCCAAATCACCTTTTCGTTATTTATAGAGCCAAAGCTAGGATTGCTTTAATATTTCCAACGTCATCATGACTTAGTTCGTCCTGTTTCCCTGAGGATCGATACCCGACTTATCGGGATATTACTTGAGCGACAAGCTTCCACTTGAGCCTACATAGCATGAAGACTAGACACATTTGTGGTCGCGTCAACTAGGTTCTAGTAGGCTCTTGAAAGTTATTGAGTATCGACTTTGAAATTTTCTTTGGCTCTGTCTCCATGCTCATTTAAGGGTTCCAACTACACATGCATTGGGTCTCGAATAATATCATCACTCAAAACCACTCTCAAGGAAGTTACTTATAATTCCATAGGCAAATGACTTTCGTTCCATAGACAAGGGAGAAGGGAGTGAACCTTGATGGCTTCCTCTTTGAAGTTATGTAGGCGCACAAAACCATTGGTAATTTTTCGCCCCATATCCCAGGGAGATCCTCTAACATTTTCTTTTAAAATTTAATCATGGTTTTATTAGTTACCTTTTCCTATACATTCCCATTTGGAAAAGATATGGTGGAACTGTTGTGAATGATCTTATACTTATCTGTTAGAAGTCCCATCTCTTTGATTTTTTCCATTTTTTGTGTGGATGACCTTGGAAATGCCAGACCTATAAATAATGTACTCACGAATGAACTGATTAACTACTTGAGCAGTTATCCTTGTCAGAGGGATCTCTTCTTCCCATTTAGTGTACAACTTTATGGCAACTAAGATAAATGCTTTTCCACGAGAGGCCGAGGTAATCTTTCCTACCATATCAAATGACCAAGTGTGGGATGAATAAGGAGCAGGAAAACTCTGTAAGCTCATTGATGGGGCATGGACCATTTCCTATGCACTTGACAGGATTTATATATCTTTAAAAGTTTAATGGAATCTGCTACCATTGTGGACCAATAATACCCTAGGGTTATCAACTTATTGTATAATTTTTCTTCACCCATACGATAGGCTTCGAGAGATTCCTTGAGCACTTTTTCCCCTTCTTCTTTAGAAATATATTTCAAACCTTTCTCATTGTACCCTTTTATATACAATTATCCTTTGACTAAGTAAAATCGAGCGAACCTTTTCTTCGAGTAGATCTCAACTGCCCGCTCAATGAGTAACTCTCCATCTTTGATGTATACTATGTAAGGATTATGCCAATCATCCATATCCTCAATGAAGTTGGCTTTAGCTGATTGGTGAAATTGGGTCAGGAATTTTAAACAAACTTGCTACAGTCGAACAAACTATATGCTCTTACTAGGACAGTAGTGACATGATCATTTTAAACGACTATAAAGTGGTACATTTATGTCCCCACAATGCGTCCCATTCATTCCTTGCAACTTATCGCTAGCTTCTTCTCCCACACAACTTTCTAAGTATCCCCTGGGACCCTTAAAGTATAAAGTTCCTTAGAGCATGTAAGAGCTCACTAACTCTGACAGCTTCATCTTTCTTTCATGTGTTTCCAGCTACTTGACTTTGGAGGATCTCCATTATATGGGCTCCGTGCATAAAAATAGAGATTTCACCAATGTGGGTATTGTTCTTCTATAAACGGGGATTGTAGCTTCTGAGCAATTATTACAAGAACATCAAGATGTTTATAAATTATTATGGGATGTCACTCCACTTTGACAATTGAAAATTGATTTAACACGCTCTAGATAATTACTCATTAGGGAGAAAGGTTAGCATGCTTGAGAGCAAACTCCATATTAAATTGTTTAATTGCAAGGTTAAAATCCCCTTGTATGCACAGTACTCTAACACCTCTTCTCAAAGCTTCTAATAGCCTAAGAATGAGTGCCTCATATTCTGTATCATTACTTGAGCACTTGAAGTCCAACTTATAATAAAGAGTGATTTTCTTTTTGTTATTAGAAAGTATGATTCCTGCTCCCTCTGTACCCTGTGCACACGAACCATCGAATTCCATCTTCCACTCTTCCATCCCTTCAACCAAGTAGGCTTGGAAGCTATGCCTTGGTAGCTCCTCACTTGGAGGTTCAAAATACTAACTTGGGAAATTATATAAAAGATCCTCTAAGGCTTAACTTTTGATAACCTTGGGAGTGAGACACTTCAAATCATATTTTGAGAGTATGAGGAACCAACCGGTCGCTTGCCCTATCAAAATGGTTCTCGCGATTAAGTACTTGATAGGATCATATTTGGTGATGATATGCATAGTAAATACAATAAGGTAGTGCTTTACATTTTGTGCCACAAATACCAAGGCTAAATAATGCCTTTCTACCATTATGTATTTGGAATCACTCCCATATATCACTCAAGATAAATAATACACAGGTCATTTTTTTCCTTCCTTTTATTGGGCTAACAAACCCCTAATGTACTGATCATTGGAAGTTAGATACAACAACAATGACCTACCCACTTCTGGGGGAATCATAGTTGATGGAGAAGTTAAAATCTCCTTGCTCATCTCGAATGCATTTTGCTGTTGATTCCCCAGAACCACTTTACCTTATCTTTCATGAGTAATAAGAGAGAATGGGTGTTCTCTTCCAGAGCTGGTATAAACCTCCTAGGATAAGAAACTTTGCCCAAGAAACTTTTGAGTTACCTATGAATTTTCGATGGAAGAATCATCAAAATAGTCTTTTGCTTCTCGATATTGATTTTTCATGTCTTGCCTGTTGACAACAAGCACAAGGAAATTACCTGCAGCTACCCCGAAGGCACATTTAGAGGGGTTCATCCTCTTCTTATACTTTTGATATAGTTCAAAAACTATTCTTAGATCTTGAATGTTCCTTCTCTCCTTATTGGATTTCACCACCAAGTCATCCACCTAAAATTCCATTATATAATGAAATAATACCATCATAGTTCGTCAGTACGTCGCCTGGCATTTTTCAAGTCAAACGACATAACTTTGTAACGAAAGTTTCCTAGAGGAGTCCTGAAAGTTATCTTCTTTGCATCTACACGACTCATTTTGATCTTATTGTAGCCAATATACCCATCCATGAAGTCGTACATTTCCGCCCTACATTCTCATCCACCAAGCTATCAATGCTTGGTAATGGAAATTTATCTTAGGGATATGTGCGGTTTAAATCTTCAAAACCCACACAAATTCAAATTTGCTTCTTGACCTTCTTGGCAATGGGCATTATGTTTGATAAACAAATAGGATGTTGGATGTGTTTAATGAATCCAGCAGCGAGAAATTTCTCCACATCTTATTCAATCTTCAAATCTAGCTCAACTTTGTAGGTGTGCGTGGCATGCCTCACAAGCAAAGCATTAGGTAAAATGTTCAACTTATGGGAACTTACTTGTGTGTTAATACCTGCATCTCTTTATATTCCCACACAAAACTTACGTCAATTCATTGAGAAGGTTGACGATCTCTTCTCGACTTTGGTATCAAACTTTAAGAGATGAAGATGGGCCTCTCGTTGTTGTTCTCTTCACAACTTCAACTCCTCGAGTTCTTAGAAATTCACTTTGGGCCCATCTTGCCTGCATTATGGTGCTTGCTCTGGTTCCTCAACATGCTCAATTATATGGGAATCATCAATTACAAAGAATCATAACTTTGAGTCGATGATCTCGTCCCAGAACGTCGCCCGTGCACACCATTATAAATGGTAGATGACTTTTTTGTTGGGTAAAACAACTTTCTTACAAGTTCGAACAGGTCTTAAACCTTTTTCCAACTTTTTTTCCATATTTTCTTTCAGAGGGTGCTACTCTTAAACCCATCCTATCATGCACAGACTTCGTTACTTAGCCTTCTTCATGAACTTCTCGGGGCTCACCAACTCCTTTGATCAAACATGTATTTCTTTCTTCATCAAGCTATGTATAGAATGTTGCACCAACTAAATAGGATTCTTCCATAGACAAAGGCCTCTCTATGGACTTGATTATTATTTATGTCCCATGAGTATTGACTTTCACACACAGGTGAAACATAGAAGGCACGATTCCATGAGTATGCATCCACATTCGGCCTATCAATAGGTGGTATCTCGTACTGGTATTGATGATATGGAATTTTACATGATAAGTGAAATTGCCTAACTTTATTCCAACATATACATACATAAGTGATTGCATTCCGGTTATACCAAAGCTTCAAATCACTAAGGGAACTAACACAATCTTCTCTCATGAGATTCCTGTCTCATAGAGAGTGCTTATGGGTATTATGTTGACCGATGCCCGTCCATCCAATAATGTTCTTAGGAAACTAATCTTATTTACTATAGTAGTAACATAACATTGTCTGTTATGAAACAATGGTACTTGTCTATATGTATCAAAAAACACCATCTTTGAGGTGTACCTTTTGATAAACCTTCTAATGGGTCCCTGCCAATTGATGGATAGATTCCCTTAATATTCACCGCTTCAAGAATTTTCTTAATAACCGCTAATTTGGCTTTAGAATTTACTCCGGTTCGATAACAAAGAACTTGAAGTTTGGACTTTTTACTATCACCTCATATTCCAAATCAATTTCCACCTCATATGTTAGAGCATTACAGACATACTCATCTTAAGATATACCCCTACGTCAGGTGCGAGCACCACATTGACATTACGTTCTTCAATTTCTAACTCTTCATCCCAATCACATTCGTGATCAATGTTGTCTAGCCTGAGTATCCACTCTCTATATTCTTTATCATTTTCCATCCATTCCTCACACCCCATTATCTCGTCTAAGTCATGAGTTTTAACCATATTTGTAAAAGTATATTGATGGGAGGGCAATGGATTCTCGTTGACATTCATAGGAAGAATTTGAAGAGTGTCGTTAGAAACTTGCTCATTTTCTTATCTTTCGTAGATAATAACAGTCTTTGGTTGACTTCTAGACCCTTTGGTGTAGCTCGCAAAACTTTGCATCAACTTTTTCACAAACCAATGCCTGGTAACAATCCATGGATCCTGCAAAGCTACATGGTTGAGGTGGAGGAACATCACTTCCAAGCTTACTCTTTCCTGGAGCATTATTCTTTTACCCTTGGCAATTTTCTTCCCCTTGGGGCTACTATCCACATAGTTACATCGAGTAACTTGGAACCTTCCTAGGTGAGAATTACTTGAGCCTTCCAACTGTATGCTTTGGACTTTATGATCATCGCAATTTTCCTTACTGCTCGAGTGAATTCTCTAAATGTGTCCTCACTAGTTTTGTTGATCAGGGGAACTTTATATTCTTCAAACAATCCATCCACACATATCTGCAATAGACTTATTTCTGTGGCTTCCTCATGGAAATCTAGCATCAACTCATTTCCTTTTGTATTTTTTAGGCCAAGTACCTAGAGCTGAACTTATTTTCAGCCATAAATAACTTCTGGAGAAATTTACTACGTATCTCTTCCTAAGGTGAACTCATTTTCACGCCTCGAGATTTCCCTCTCTGATGCCTCAAATTTTCCCCTCCTAAATGCCTCCTCCAACATTCCCCTCTCAGCCACCTATTGCACCCTCTTTTATATAATCATCATTGGCCATGCACAGTGACAATGTCAAGGAGTAGTATATAAGGAATTTGTCCAATACCATATTTATTGGGCAGTGCACGAACATTTCCATGACTCCAAGAACATTTATGCACGATCACTCTTTGTAGACGGGCGAGGCTAAGATATTGGTGGATGTAATCTACCCATGTTACACAAATGAGGGTATGTATGTTGACCACCTAGGTGAGCAGGATCCGTTAATTGAGTATAAGAGGACATATATCGCATGGCCAATTTATTTGCTCATGAAGATTGTGTAATGAACAATGTTTTATTTTGGGACAAGTTTGAAATATTTTTTCATATTTTGTAACAAGTTTGTAATTATTTTAATTTTGTGGGACATGTAATGACATCATAATTTGTTTTAATTTTAATTTTGTAGGGTTAATTGACATCTTAATTTTTAGGGTTTTATTTCATATTGATTGAATGCTTAGATTTAATGAATTTTTGAATAAATTTTCATGAATTATCAACTGAGAGTTCTTGTATGCAATATGACCTTTATTTAGTGAATTGAATTTTGAAAAACCGTTTAATGGATTTTCCAAAATACAAAGAGTGGATTGGAGAGTGGATTAGAGTCTCCGATAATCATATAAAGGGCATTCGTGAATTTGTTAAATATGCATATAGAAATCTTAATAATGACAAGATCGCATTTCCATGCACCCATTTTATGAACGATAAATTTAAGTTTTTGGAAGACGTTGAGTTGCATTTTCTATGGTGGGATATATCACAAGACTATTAGATATGGACATTCTATGGGAAAAAGAATGTACCATATGTTCCAAAAGAATTACCGGTACCCGATCGGATACCGAAATGGGTGGTAATTCGGGTTAATGGGTCATATTTCTACACGACCCGACATGACACGATAAAATTTTAGTCGACGGACATGACACGACACGATAGCGTGATTTTTTTCTCAACCCAAACATGACACGATTAAAATATAACACGACACGATAAACCTGATAAGTAACTATGATTCAATTTTACAAGATTAGACCCGACACGACAATCCACTTAATTTACAAAAAAAATTGATGATTCAGTAAAGATTTCACCATTATTATTTAGAATTACTTTTCCCTGAGAAAAATTAATTGTAAATACAATGCCCTAGAATTCAATAAACTCCTTCAATACATAAATAAATATAAAGCCTGAAATTAAACTAAACCTAAAAATATATAACGATAAAAAATGGAAGCAATTCTCTTTTTTTTCTCTCGATGCAACTAACACGATTACATTTCAATCTTTGAAAGCAAATCTTTGGATTCTTGAAATAGATTGATAAATTTAATTATTGAATAAGCTTTCCACACCAAACAGATCTAATAAATTTTTTAGCAAAATTGAAGAAGTTTTTCTGACAAAATGAAGATCTTCAAATCCAAATCTAACGATGCTTGAACCATCACAAAATGACCTAATTAGCGATAACTATTGATTTTTTCTCAAAATCAAGAAAGTAACGAAAGGAGGAGAGGTTGAGATGATTTGGGGGTTAAATGGTTTTAGGGTTTTAACTAATTAGATGTATTGAGAGAATGGAGTGAGTGGGTACAGCAGAGGGGTGGAGTAAGGATGAAGGGTCGAGGGATGGACTGAGGAAGGCTACAGATGTGCTCTGTTGTTATAACGGGATGAGGGAGAGGGAGGTGACAAGAAAAGGGAGAGGGAGGAGGTGAGGGTTTATGAGATGTGGGGTTTGTTTTGGGTGAGCTGACGTCTGTAGGGTGGGTTTGTGAGGGTATCAGCAATAAGGGTGAGTGTTGTGAGGGATGGAAAGAAAGAGTGTGTGGACACCTCGATTTGCAATTAAGATTCCAGGACGTTTCGTCATATCCCAAATAAATCCCGAGAACTATCCCCAAAATAAACCACGATAAAAGACAACTTTTGAAATCTACATTAAAGTTTAGGGTATCAAAAACATAAGAAATCAAAGTATGTAGGGCCAAAGTATAAATAACCAAAAACCCAATTAAACCATTAAAAACTGTAACAAATAGGCCCTTGTGGCCTTCAGTTGATTGGCCAAAGTCTTTAGGGGAGTGTCCAAAGGTTCTGGCAACCAAATCTTATCCAAATCTTTTCTCAGTTATTAATAAAAACGTAACGGCTCATCACCACCTTTGGCCGATCGTCTATGCGATCCGTAAAAATCCCAATAAATAGAGGTGTTCAGTAACCTTAAAAAGGGATCCAAAACCCAACATTGATTCAATTTTCTAACTTTCTTAAAATCGAGTGCCCGAGATACTCGATATCGCTTCTTAAAAGTCCCAAGGGCTTGTACTTCAGAAAAGTTGCTTTTTCAAAAGGAAAAGCTCATACTTCTGCAAAGTCGCCCCAAAAAGAGGTTCCTGCTTCAAAAAAATTGCCTAAAAATAGGAAACTGAGTCAAAATTCTACCCAAATTCCCCAAAATTTGGCCTTTTAGATGACACTCTGTCCGACTAAAAAAGCACCAAAAAGCGAGGCTTTCCCCTAAGGAAAAAAGTCAGCTTTTGCCGTGAGAGCAAAGAAACTGTGCCCAAATTTCAAGGCAACACCCCACATATATATATATATATATATATATATATATATATATATATATATATATATATATATATATATATATATATATATATTGTAATAAACTATGCATAATTGTGTACTCTCTCTACCCTAGCCCTCGTTTAGGGGATCGGATACTCTCTCTTACCTAGCCCCCGTTTAGGGGATCGGTTATACAATTTACCACGTTTATATTTGTTTAAGCCTAGTTTTAACCCACCGCCTCCATTTGTGTCATGAATTGACATACTCATATGCTAAATTAATAAAAATCAAAATCCATGATTCCAAAATACAAACATGAAAACATGATTTTCAAAACACGTTCTTAGGATCGTGATATTAAGTTGCGTTCAACATGAAACTTTGCAGGCCAAAGTCTAAAATTTGGCTACTCTCACCACTTCTCCGAGCGAACAAAGCTCGTCTCTTCACAGAATCCCAAATATGTGTTTTCATTTTAATACTTTTTAAACCTCTGCATTCGATCAATGTATTAGAATAACATATAAATATAGCAATCCCACACAGCACAAATTCTACATTAAGGATTAGGATATATAAATACCTCACGGTTGTAACTTGTATACGCAGTACCCCATTGCCTGCACTTATAAATATTCCTCGTTGAGTGAACTACGTTGGTTTTAATCCCGAGTCTCCTTGGGTATGTACGATTTATACCAAGTTAACTCGTGAAGACCAAACCTTACAATATGTCACTCAGCATATTATTTCCCGGGGATGCCTCCATCTCTAGCCCTATCCAACACCATTTGATTGGAACTACGTTGGCTTTCATCCCAAGTCTCCTTGGTTACGTAGGCGATATACCGAGATAAACTCGTAAAGCTTAAGCCTTATAACACATCTCGTGGTGTATTATCTATTATAGATGCATCCATCCCCAGTCCTGAACTTCCCCTGACTTCTCTTAATCCACTCCAATACCAAGATTTAATCTCCTACTATGCTTCTCAGCAGTAGAACTTTAGATATTTACCAAGACGTAGTTTGCTACTCTGCTTCTCAATAGTAAATCATTACATCCTTAATGTAACCACCCCATTTCTTAGCCCAATTCCTCCCTGTACTACACCCCCAAACTACTCTCAAGAACAACACCTTACGACTAGTAAAAACTCAACTATTTTTAGGTTATGTGCCAATATCAGATATCTTTGGTTCTATTCCTATTTTGATATTCCATACACCAACTCTCCCCTCCCAAGATAAGTCTTACACTTACACACACATCATGTTTGAACACGTGTTACGACCAAACCACAGAAGCTTTGATCCAAAATCCTCCTGGGTATGCAGGAACAACACCGAGTCCTTCTCATTAGCTCAAACCTCGATAGTATGTCTCTTGACACATTATTTCATCGAGATGCATCCATCTCTAATATTTATCCAGTTCAAATGAGATATCAAACTATATCAAGACGTGATCTCATAAATTTTAGTGACCCGACTCCAAAATAAATAAAATTATAGTAAAGTTTCTAATAATAATAATAAAATAAATAAATAAACATATATAATTAAGTGGATGTGACACCCCGCCTAATTAAATACCGGGCGATCACTCCTTTATTAAATTAAATCAAGGTGAACAGTTGGTTCATTCTCAGCATCACTGTCGATAAAAATAAAATTTTCAATTTAACACCCTAATTAATTAAGCTAAGTGTCAAAACCATTTTCATGCATAACTTCCCAAATTTTATTTAAAGAAAAATGATTTATTTATTTAAAACAACATTTCCACAATTAAGAATCACACCACAATAAACTTGGAACACAATCAATTAATATAAAACATTCATCAATCGAATGTCAACATGCGAAATATAAAGTAACACAATTTAAACTGAATAAATCCCATAGTGACAATACTAGAAATAACTGAAATACAAATGTCCCAATAACAATGAAATAATGGAAAGGGCGACACGTGCCCAATAAATGAGAATGCTAGAAGTGGAGTCAATAAAGGAAGCCATCTATGCAAGTGACCTGCAACTCCCAACTAAGCTGCAGCGCGTTCCTGCCAAGAGATCCTAAGCAAGACGCCCCTGTGGCTGGGCACCTGTAATACATACATATATATATATATATACAAGAGAGAGAAAGAGAAAAAGAAACGGGTCAGAGCCCGAAAGTGTGTTTGATTTAAAATACGTTTAGCAAGTATTTAAGTTGATACAGGCCAATGCAACAACATATTAGTGCGACACTCTCTTGAGAAAATCTCACATCTCTTCTAATGTGCACACCTATCGTACTAACTTTCCCAACGGTTTGTCTTAACATTTATCGCATTAGTCTTCCCAAATGATTTGACTTATCTTAGATTATTCGCAAGATTTACAATTCAACGATTCCATTTTTTAAAAAGGATGTTCCAATTAGTAACCAAAGTTCTCCATTTTAACTTTATAAAATCAATAAAGTTTTCCAGTGTCATATTATACTTTCTCAAAACAAGTATTTACAATTTGAGTCATCAACCATGTCCTACATATCAAGTCACAGTAGGCAGTTCCAGATTTCAGAATTTCATATATACATTAACTACTCGTATAATATATATTATAACAGCACCCCAACTAAATTATGGTGCGGGCATACTCTACTATCCAAAGCCCCATATCACTCATATTAAGGGGAATACATTCAGAATCACTCTCGAAATGTATTAACATACATACACAAACAATATTGAGGCGAAGAATAGATTCCAAGTCTCTAAGAGGATGGCACATGCCTGCGTCTCTTAGGACCGTCTGAACTATCACGTCGATAGCCTGTACCAAGGATATCTATCTTCTAGGGTACAAGTCAATATCCCCCATAAAGGTCCCATCGAGATAAGACTTGTCCCAGCGCGAAAACCTCAGGGATATCAAGTAGCGTGGGCATGATTTTCACAAGTATATAATATATGTACACACAATCATAAAAATATACCACTTTATCATATTAATATAGGTTCTTCTCGTCACCCATAATTATACCAATTATCCTTAATTTCACATTTATAGAATTACGTATAAGGTTTCATTCCTAACCTTAACTCGAAGGGTTTTCTCACTTATTACCTGACACCCGTGGACTATATCCTCACAAATCTGAAATTCAGCAAGTGTCTTTATTAGGTTCCAACGTAACTCTCTTACGCACCTCACCCTTTAAATTTATAAATTTACCAACCCTAAAGTAAATGTCCCATAAATACCATTCTCGTTGAAGATTAAAGGTCCCAACATTCATTCATATGCCCTACTAGTCCTCAATGTCTCCCAAATCATTTTATCAAGAATGCCCAAGAATTATTTCACGACAATTTGAATTTAACTCATTTAAAGAGGGAATAAGAAGTCTGCCAGGAGGGGTCGATCGATCGAAGCTTGGGGCTCGATCGATCGAACCTTCGATCGATCGAAGCTTTAGGCTCGATCGATCGATCAAGCAGGTCTGGGAAAAATTCTGCAGAATGCAGTTACGGGTTTCATCACCAAAATTACACCAAATCCATATTTTCAAGTTCCAATCGTCCCAGAATTCTACCACTAACATTATAACAATATACTAGATGATTATAACGTAAGGCATGTACATATTCATCATTTAAACATGGATTTTCAACCTAAAATTATGTCCAATTATCAAGAGCCCTAGAATTTTCTTAAACAGATTTCTAATAACTCTTTCTCCAGAATTTATTTCTTATGATCATCAAATTTCGTGGTTTATTTCCTCTACATGGGAAGGGTTTCCAGAATCAACATATACATCAATACTACATGGATTCTCCTATCATAAATTGGGTTTTCTTCCATAGTTTTCATCACAAATCAATCATAAACTAATATGAAGATTGCACCATTGAAAATAGCAAGCTAAACACTTGCCTGGGATTTTTGGTATTCTGATTCACGGCTGATTTTGGTATGGCTGCGTTCCTCGTCTCGCGATCTACGCGGTGGTGGTGGCGGCGGTGCAAACCGGTGACTTTTTGGCCTTGAATTGCCTTGGAGCTCTCTCCTCTCTTCTCCAATGGCCGTCACTTGATTTCTGGATATTCTAAACCTAAAAGTTAACCTAAATGGCTGATATAGGTTGCTGAATTTCGTGGGTTTAATTACCCAATTATGTAAAATGACTAAAATGCCCTCCCGGGGTACTAATTAGGCCTAAAAATGCCCCGAGACCCAAACTACACCCCCGGGTACACTTTTCTGACTATCTCCACCCTTCCGGACGCGTTGGCGCACTCAAAACGACCATATGAACAACTTATAAAATATTCACTTTTTATTTAACAAAATTAGTCCTGACGTGACACGGGCACGTCCCGACTTGAATTTCTGAAATAGTCATTTAATTCACTCATGACATTCAATATAACCAATATAATATATTACTTTGCTCATTAGTAATATTCAACCAATTTCCCATAATTACTAACTCTCGTCACGTTAATAATTATAACATAATTAATTTCCGAATTTTTATTAAATAAATCATTCACATTAAATTTAATAAATCCCCAAATTAATATAGCATAAAAATACGGGGTATTACATACTTCCCCCCTAATAACGGAATTTCGTCCCGAAATTCGGAAAATAAGGCATACCTGGTAAAAACAACTCTGGATATCTCTCGCGTATATCTGCCTCACGCTCCCAAGTGGATTCCTCCACATTATGATGCTCCCACTGGACTCGCACAAGTGGAACTATCTTCGACCTCAATCTCCTCTCACTATAGTCTAGAATAGCCACTGGTCTCTCCTCGTAAGAGCTATCAGGCTGTAAGTCGATCTCATCTATCGCAATGTGAGTATAGGCCATATCATCCCGAAGATATCGTCTCAACGACGAGATGTGGAATACATCGTGGATGCGATGTAAATGTTCTGGCAATCCCAACCTATATGCAACCGGCCCAATTCTCTCGATGATGGGAAATGGTCCCACGTACCTCGGAGCCAATTTCCCCTTCTTCTCGAACCTCATCACCCCCTTCATAGGAGATACACGTAATAACACTTGGTCTCCCACATTAAACTCCCGGAAGAACCGTTTCGCATCGGCGTAGCTCTTCTGCCTGTCCTGGGCTACCCGAATACGACTCCTGATCATCTCAATCCTCGCGGAGGTCTCCTGAATCACTTCTGGTCCTAGAAACTTGTTGTCCCCCACCTCGAGCCAACAAGTTGGAGAACGACAAGGCCTGCCATACAAAGCCTCAAATGGAGCCATACCAATCGTAAACTGATAAGAGTTATTATAAGCGAACTCTACCAGTGGAAGGTGTGGCTCCCAACCTCCTCCAAAATCGAGAACACACATGCGTAGCATATCCTCTAACATCTGATTAGTACGCTTTGTCTGTCCGTTTGTCTGTGGGTGGTAAGCTGAACTCAACCTCAATTCAGTACCCATAGCCTCCTGAAAGCTTTCCCAAAAACGTGACACGAAAATCTTGTCCCTATCTGACACAATGTTCAGGGGCACCCCGTGTAATCTGACAATCTCTGCGATGAACAACTGAGCATACTGACCCGTGGTATAATCTGTCCGCACCGGCAGAAAATGAGCCACCTTGGTCAAACGGTCTACAATCACCCAGATAGAATCGTGGCCCCGATGTGATGTAGGCAACCCTGTAATAAAATCCATGGAAATACTCTCCCACTTCCACGCGGGTACTTCCAATGGCTGAAGCAATTCCTGACGGTTTCTGATGGTCCACCTTTACCAGATGGCAGGTAGAACACTTGGATACGAACTCGGCGATGTCTTTCTTCATCCCACTCCACTAGTATTGTCGCCTCATATCCTGGTACATCTTATCGCCTCCCGGATGTACTGCAAATCGGGACCCATGAGAATGAGTCATCACTGCATGACGTAGTTAGGCTCCTTCTGGAACCACCAATCTCCCATTAAATCGCAAACCTCCATCAGAACTAACAGAGTAGGACTCAGCACCCTCTGCTAGAAGTCGCACAATTTGCTCCTGGCAAAACGGGTCTGTAGTCTGTGCCTGTATCACCCCCGTAACAATTTCGGGTGTGACTGACATCACGGATATGAAAGAACGTGCCACTGCATCCTGGTGACCCAACTCCTTCCACTTTGCTTTCCAGACGTCCGCTACATCGTCTACCGGCCTACGGCTTAACGCATCAGCAACTACGTTGGCCTTCCTCGGATGATACTGTATTTCGAACTGATAGTCTTTCACGATTTCTAACCACCTGCGTTGACGCATATTCAGCTCTCGCTGAGTGAACAGCATTCTGTAACACCCCAATAAATAGTGCCTCCATATCCTCAATGCAAAGACGACCGCTGCTAACTCCAAGTCGTGGGTGGGGTAATTCTTCTCATGCGGCTTAAGCTTGCGGGAAGCAAAAGCTATAGCCTTCTCCTCCTGCTGGAGTACACCTCCAAGTCCCCGTAAAGACGCATCGGTGTAAACCAGGTACTCCACACCCGGTTTCGGTAAAGTAAGGACTGGTGCTAAAGTAAGCTTGTCTTTCAGCTCATCGAAAGCTAATTGACAAGCATCATCCCAAACATATGGTACCCCTTTGCGAGTCAGATTCGTCAATGGACCCTCTATTTTGGAGAATCCCCGAATGAATCTCCTGTAGTAACCGGATAACCCCAAGAAACTACGCACTTCCGTCGGTGTCGTGGGCTGTCCCCACTCCCTCACCGCTGACACTTTGCTCGGGTCAACTGCAATCCCCTGTTCAGAAATAACTTGGCCCAAGAACTGTACCTCTCGCAACCAGAATCCACACTTTTCGTACTTGGCATACAACTGGTGCTCTCGTAGAGTCTGAAGAACTTGCCTCAAGTGATCGGCATGCTCCTCCTCGGAGTGTGAATATATCAAGATGTCATCTATGAAGACGATGACAAACTGATCCAAGAACTCTCTGAATACTCGGTTCATCAAGTCCACGAAAATGGCTGGAGCATTTGTGAGTCCGAATGGCATCACCCTGAACTCATAGGACCCATATCTCGTCAAGAAAGCAGTCTTCGAAACATCCTGCTCCCTAATACGTAGTTGATGGTACCTCGACCTCAGATCTATCTTCGAAAAGAAAGTTGCTCCCCTCAACTGGTCGAACAGATCATCGATTCTTGGCAACGGATACTTATTCCGTATTGTGACCTTGTTCAACTCCCGGTAGTCCACACACAATCTCAGTGAACCATCTCTCTTCTTCACAAACAAGACTAGAGTGCCCCAAGATGAGGTACTCCTACGGATGAAGCCCTGACCTAACAGCTGCTCTATCTGATCTCGTAGCTCTCGCATCTCTGCCGGAGCCATACGGTACGGTGCGCGTGCTATAGGTCTCGTATCTGGCAATAAATCTATAACAAAGTCTATCTCACGACTGGGCGGTAGGCCTGGTATCTCCTGAAACACATCGGAATACTCCCTGACAACAGGGATCGAATCTAAGGGAATCACAACCTCCTTAGAGGTATCCTCCTCTATGTAATACAAATGAGCGGTCGAACCTCCCTCTGGGCGAGGCATCGCCACTACAAACATCTCTTGCCCTGGAATGGCAAAAACAATGCTCCCACCGAAGCAATCAATCATGGCTCTATAAGCTGCGAGACAATCCATACCAATAATCACATCATGCTCGTGCATGTCTAAGACTAACATGTCTGCAGGTAATACTAAACTACCAATATTTACCCCCACTCCCCGGCATATAAAGAAAAATGAACCATTCCCCAGTGGTGAGTCTGTGTATGTTACAGTGCTCCCTACTGTGGTTAATATCCCTAAGGTCTTCGCATAATATGTAGCTATAAAATAATGTGTTGCCCTAGTAACAAATAGAATTCGATCCAAAGTTCCATGGATAGAAAACATACCCCAAATCGCGGGTGGTGCTTGTGGGGATGCTACCTGGTGGACATTATAGATATGTCTGTACTGTAACTTCCCCTGCTGCACCGGTGCTACTAGAAAGGTTGGTAGGTTTAGTACCTGAGCTGGTGCTGGGAGAGCGACTGGAAAAAGTGGCCCCTGTGGCTTCTTACGGGTACATTGTTGCTGTGAGGCCCTAACACCCTCTGGGCAATCCTGGCGTTTATGGCCATGCGTGCCACACACAAAACATTTACCTCCGAAGTTACTCCCCCTCTGACCCTGCTACTGTTGGTGTCGGCCTTGCTGACTTGGGACTTTATTCCTCTTTCTAAACTGCTTCATTTTACCACGTTGTTGACAAGAACTGACCCGGTCTTGGGTAGTTTGCTGTCGCAATTTCGGAGTCTTCGCACATTTGTCAGCTTTAGTCACATGCATTTGGCTAACCTCTCTAGGTCTTTTGCCTTCTTTAAGTTGCATGTTGCGTTCTTGGTATTGTAAAACTGCAGTGGTAACTGCTTGTGCCACGATACCTGCTAACTCGGCAGTTGATATTCTCTCTGGGGGTACCTGAGGTGTGAGTCGATCTTGCTCGTTGACTCCCTCAACCGTTTTAGCTAGTTCTTTACGACGGTCCATCTGAAAATTTATATGAATTTGGATGAGTTCATCATTCAAATAAACAAATCGCAGAAGCACGAATTCCCAATATATAGAAATGAACACAACATTCCTAGTATTAGGGCTCTATATCAAAGAAAGCAGCGCTGAAAGCATAATAAGCCGCACAGATCCTAAAGGACACTAGAACCTGATGCTCTGATACCACCTGTGACACCCCGCCTAATTAAATATCGGGCGATCACTCCTTTATTAAATTAAATCAAGGTGAACAGTTGGTTCATTCTCAGCATCACTGTCGATAAAAATAAATTTTTCAATTTAACACCCTAATTAATTAAGCTAAGTGTCAAAACCATTTTCATGCATAACTTCCCAAATTTTATTTAAAGAAAAATGATTTATTTATTTAAAACAACATTTCCACAATTAAGAATCACACCACAATAAACCTGGAACACAATCAATTAATATAAAACATTCGTCAATCGAATGTCAACATGTGAAATATAAAGTAACACAATTTAAACTGAATAAATCCCATAGTGACAATACTAGAAATAACTAAAATACAAATGTCCCAATAACAATGAAATAATGGAAAGGGTGACACGTGCCCAATAAATGAGAATGCTAGAAGTGGAGTCAATAAAGGAAGCCGTCTACGCAAGTGACCTGCAACTCCCACTTAAGCTGCAGCGCGTTCCTGCCAAGAGATCCTAAGCAAGACGCCCCTGTGGCTGGGCACCTGTAATACATACATATATATACAAGAGAGAGAAAGAGAAAAAGAAATGGGTCAGAGCCCGAAAGTGTGTTTGATTTAAAATACGTTTAGCAAGTATTTAAGTTGATACAGGCCAATGCAACAACATATTAGTGCGACACTCTCTTGAGAAAATCTCACCTCTCTTCTAATGTGCACACCTATCGTACTAACTTTCCCAACGGTTTGTCTTAACATTTATCGCATTAGTCTTACCAAATGATTTGACTTATCTTAGATTATCCGCAAGATTTACAATTCAACGATTCCATTTTTTAAAAAGGATGTTCCAATTAGTAACCAAAGTTCTCCATTTTAACATTATAAAATCAATAAAGTTTTCCAGTGTCATATTATACTTTCTCAAAACAAGTATTTACAATTTGAGTCATCAACCATGTCCTACATATCAAGTCACAGTAGGCAGTTCCAGATTTCAGAATTTCATATATATATTAACTACTCGTATAATATATATTATAACAGCACCCCAACTAAATTATGGTGCGGGCATACTCTACTATCCAAAGCCCCATATCACTCATATTAAGGGGAATACATTCAGAATCACTCTCGAAATGTATTAACATACATACACAAACAATATTGAGGCGAAGAATAGATTCCAAGTCTCTAAGAGGATGGCACATGCCTGCGTCTCTTAGGACCGTCTGAACTATCACGTCGATAGCCTGTACCAAGGATATCTATCTTTTAGGGTACAAGTCAATATCCCCCATAAAGGTCCCATCGAGATAAAACTTGTCCCAGCGCGAAAACCTCAGGGATAGCAAGTAGCGTGGGCATGATTTTCACAAGTATATAATATATGTACACACAATCATATAAATATACCACTTTATCATATTAATATAGGTTCTTCTCGTCACCCATAATTATACCAATTATCCTTAATTTCACATTTATAGAATTACGTATAAGGTTTCATTCCTAACCTTAACTCGAAGGGTTTTCTCACTTATTACCTGACACTCATGGACTATATCCTCACAAATCTGAAATTCAGTAAGTGTCTTTATTATGTTCCAACGTAACTCTCTTACGCACCTCACCCTTTAAATTTATAAATTTACCAACCCTAAAGTAAATGTCCCATAAATACCATTCTCATTGAAGATTAAAGGTCCCAACATTCATTCATATGCCCTACTGGTCCTCAATGTCTCCCAAATCATTTTATCAAGAATGCCCAAGAATTATCTCACGACAATTTGAATTTAACTCATTTAAAGAGGGAATAAGAAGTCTGCCAGGAGGGGTCGATCGATCGAAGATTGGGGCTCGATCGATCGAACCTTCGATCGATCGAAGCTCTAGGCTCGATCGATCGATCAAGCAGGCCTGGGAAAAATTCTGCAGAATGCAGTTACGGGTTTCATCACCAAAATTACACCAAATCCATATTTTCAAGTTCCAATCGTCCCAGAATTCTACTACTAACATTATAACAATATACTAGATGATTCTAACGTAAGGCATGTACATATTCATCATTTAAACATGGATTTTCAACCTAAAATTATGTCCAATTATCAAGAGCCCTAGAATTTTCTTAAACAGATTTCTAATAACTCTTTCTCCAAAATTTATTACTTATGATCATCAAATTTCGTGGTTTATTTCCTCTACATGGCAAGGGTTTCCAGAATCAACATATACATCAATACTACATGGATTCTCCTATTATAAATTGGGTTTTCTTCCATAGTTTTCATCACAAATCAATCCTAAACTAATATGAAGATTGCACCAATGAAAATAGCAAGTTAAACACTTGCCTGGGATTTTTGGTATTCTGATTCACGGCTGATTTTGGTATGGCTGCGTTCCTCATCTCGCGATCTACGCGGTGGTGGTGGCGGCGGTGCAAACCGGTGACTTTTTGGCCTTGAATTGCCTTGGAACTCTCTCCTCTCTTCTCCAATGGCCGTCACTTGATTTCTGGATATTCTAAACCTAAAAGTTAACCTAAATGGCTGATATAGGTTGCTGAATTTCGTGGGTTTAATTACCCAATTATGTAAAATGACTAAAATGCCCTCCCGGGGTACTAATTGGGCCTAAAAATGCCCCGAGACCCAAACTACACCCCCGGGTACACTTTTCTGACTATCTCGACCCTTCCGGACGCGTTGGCACACTCAAAACGACCATACGAACAACTTATAAAGTATTCACTTTTTATTTAACAAAATTAGTCCTGACGTGACACGGGCACGTCCCGACTTGAATTTCCGAAATAGTCATTTAATTCACTCATGACATTCAATATAACCAATATAATATATTACTTTGCTCATTAGTAATATTCAACCAATTTCCCATAATTACTAACTCTCGTCACGTTAATAATTATAACATAATTAATTTCCGGATTTTTATTAAATAAATCATTCACATTAAATTTAATAAATCCCCAAATTAATATAGCATAAAAATACGGTGTATTACAGTGGAACATTTGGAATTAGTTCAAAAAAAAGATAAAACTAAAAGAGAGAGAGATGAGTGTCTAGCCTATATGATGAGAGTCTAGAATTATAGGACAAATGTCCAACACTTGTCCCCCACATATTAAAACCACCATGCAAAACAACCCCAAAGGATAATGGTTTTGGCTAATGTTTATCCTCTTTATGAGCCAAATTAAAACATATCTAATTTACTCTAACAAAACAAAAGAAAAGGGAGGAGAGTGAGAAGAAGAGAATGGGAACAAAAAGAAGAAGAAGAACAGAAGAGCAAAGAAGAAAGTATAGAGATAACTTTAAACTCATTTTAGGTGAAAATTATCTTCTCCTTTCAACTCATTTTTTTAAGTATAGTATTAGTAATGAGTAACCATGGAAGCTCTATCGATGCTGCAATGGCCACTTAAAGAGAAAAAATCTAAAACCCACCCATATTATGTTTAAAAATTCTTAAATAATTAACTTGGATACCTAAGATAATGAGAATAAATATACTAAAATTTCGACGCCATCTAAGTTGTGTATTTTCCTTAAAAATTTGGACTATGATGAGTTGTATTTTTAATTTTGACCTAAGTAAACCATTTTTTTAATTTCTTTATATTTTAACTGGACAGAACATAAAATTATCTTTATTTGGACACCAAAATCATAATTTTTGCATAAGAAATGATTGAGCTATGAATTTTTGAAGTTTAGTATATGAAGCTGGAAATTCTATGTTAAAAAAAATTCTAACTGCATGTTATATCTGAATTTATTTAAAATTTTAGACTCATTATTTATGTCTGAAATTTTTTGTGTGATATATTAACTCATATGAGAACCTTATATAATTTATTAGGAGTAATTTAAGTAGATATAATAATTTTAATAAAATATTAAAGTCGGTGTTCAATTGTTGTCCCGAATTTGTTAGTGGTAATAGTTAATTATAAAATTTAAGTAGCGTGAAAAGACCATCCAAAAATAAGTGGAATAATTGTGTGTGATGTTATAAATAAATTTTATGTTAGACATATTAAATTTTGGTGAGTATTTAAATGAATTTTTAAATAAACCTTTAATATGAAAATATGATGTCGTGATAATACCAATATTCTCTCGGAGTAAGCCCGTGAGTTAAAACACGTCGAAATAATTAAGGAGAATATTAGTCAATTTCGTGTGTCGAGTAAATTAATGTCATATGTATTTAATCTTATTCAAGTAGTTAAAAGATTATATGCAAGTTGACTATGACGAGGGTCGAGGCCATTATTTAAGTTGTGGCATATTATCACCTATTATAGCTGTTGTCGAACTTAAGGTTCCTCCTAAGTTGGTCGGGATTGAGATAATCCTACAGTTAGTGCACTAATATTAGTCTATACCACCAGAAGTTGTCTAGTGGGTATAGGTATACACACAGGAAAGTTGGTGTGTGTGTTGTTGCCTAAGGGCAACGTATACTGAAAGTTGTTAGTGTACTTGTCATAATATTTCGTTAATTCTTACGAATAAATTTTAGAATCAATAATTTGAAAATGATGAACTAAATCATTAAACATGTGAATATATTTTATCCCTGCTTAAGTTTATTGAAGTAAAGTTTAGTAATTGACATATAAAATATAAATCATTAGCTATTAGTATACTTGGAGGATGAATTTGAACAAACGTGTATTCTCATTGGGTTGCGTTACTCATGATGCTACGCACTTTTCCTTTCAGGTTTTGTGCAGGATTGAGTCTCTAAGTTCGCTTTACCATAGTCCGGCGTATTTTGGGGCGAACTTCTTGCTTAATTAATTTTTTTTCCTTTGTATATTTAAAGTACTTCTCTAGACATATTATATTCCCTAGTAGATGGATGAAAATATGTAATGTAAAAAGCTTTTATGTATTAAGACCTCGTATGTAATATTAAAATGTTATTGTATTTATGATTTTATTAATTTATTTCTAACAATTTTCTGCGTGCATCGTCACATATCCAAATTATAGTATTGATTTTAAATTATTACCATTTACTATAATTTGGGGTGTGACATACTTGGTATCAGAGCTTAGGTTCGTCGTAGAGTTGTCAGGTATTCTTATTAGGTTTATTTTAGATCGGGTAAGATTGTCTTAGCGATTTATACATATTTGATCCTTCATTCCTGATATGCGCAGGGACTTATGGATCCAGGAGTATGGGATGATGATCTAGTCCATACGGCCTTTGGCCTTCAGCCTCGAGATATGGTGGCCTACTTTGATTTGATAGATGGGCGGGCCGAGCAGACAGTATTTCAGGATGACCTTGATGTAGGCAACACTTGGTTGCATTATACACCTGAGATGCAGCGAGAATTAGTATATCACTATGCTATGTCTCTCATAAGGGTTGCTTCATCTATGATTACCCTAATCAGTACCCGATCTCGATACCAGTGTATACTGCGAAGAGTCGTAGATGAGGGTGGTATTCTATGGCCCCCAGTATGGGACCTGCTTCTATTGACCCTATTCCACCAGTTGATTCTGATGTACCTATTGTAGCCATTGATCCTGTGGAGCCTGATGTACCACCAGAGCCAGTTTTTTATGTTAACGCACCCAAGCCGATGCCGTCAGATGTACCAATCCACCCAAGTGATTCTCTAGATCCGACCATTTCAGTCTATTATGCATCCTCAGGACACACAGAGGAATCCGCTACTAGTCCTTTGGGTTGAAGTTGGGGGGGAAGTTTGGCTAAACATGATAGTGGTTTTTTTTTGTATGTATTTTTGAGGAGTTAGTGTAAAAAATTTCATAATTTGTCTAGGTTGCTCAAAATTTTGTTTAAGTCACATGGAATGGCTTATATATATGACCTAGGGTTTCTGTGTATCTTTTGTTGCATATTGTATGAGCAACTAATTGTAAACTAACTCCTGTAATTATGTACAATATCTTATATGATATAAATGAGCATTACATGATCCTTCTTTTACGTCATGTGTTTAGAAAAAAATATATTATTAATAATCAACAATATAACAATTATAATGGGTTGTTATAGAGGAAATATAAATATGTCTGCCTTACCTCTTTCTTTCTTTCGATGTAAGATAATAGCAGAAGGAACCAGTACGGGAGATTAGAACACACTCTTAAGGGTGTTTGTTCAACAGATGGAACAAATAAATTCCCATCGAGCTGGTCATGTAGTAAACGATGATAGGATAGCGAGACTTTTAGCTCAATTTAAGAAACTCGAACCAGGCAAGTTTGAAGGCAGCACAAACCCGATCATTACAGAAGAATGGATCCAACAACTGGAAGATATCTTTGAGGTTATGGAGTGTTCTAAAATTGAAAAACGAAAGTTGGTGGTATTTCAATTATCTGCGGAGTCAAAGAATTGGTGGAAATTAGTGAAGACTACGGTGGGAACTGAGACCGCCAATACCATGACCTGGACTATGTTTTAGGAGAAATTCGTGGATAAGTACTTCCTAGACTCATAGAAAGAGAAGAGAGAAATGGAATTTGTTTAATTAAAGTAAGGAACAATGACGGTTGCTGAGTACCAAAACAAATTTGAAGCCCATGCAAGGTTTGCACCTGAATTAATTAGTACTCCAGAACGATGTGCTCGTAAGTGCGCATGGGAATTAACTCCAGCAATTCGATGAGTGGTGATTGGAAATAGGCTAAATACGTACGAGGAAATAGTTAATGAATCCCTAAACCTTGAGGTTGGAAATTTAGAATACACGAAAGAAATGGAGGCCAAGAACAAGGCAAAAGCATTGCAACTAAGAAACCAGAGTTTTAAGGACAACCAACATGCATGGAAGAAGCAAAAGGCAAATAATGGAACTGTTAGGGAAACTTTTTCTGCACATTCAGGAATACCAAATAAGTCGAAGGCGAAGTGTTATAATTATGGAGGAACAGGATAACTATTGAAGGATTGTACCAAGATACGTGTGCCAGAAGGGGTTTGTTTTAATTATCGAGAGAAAGGTCATCATATTAAAGACTGTAAGAAACCAACGAAGAACATCCAAGCACAACAATGTGGTCAAGCGAAGGTATATGTAGTGGTAAGAGAACAAACTAGAGTTGAAGGTAACATATCCATATTTAATTGATGTGCAAAGATTCTATTTGACACTGGTGCTACACATTCTTTTATTTCATCTACTTTTGTAAAGATGTTAGGATTAGTGTCTGATCATTTAGACACACTATTATTGGTCAGTTCCCCTTTAGGTAAATTTTTAACCTTTGACCTAGTGCGTAAGGATTGTCTAGTGAGGATTAACGGTAGAGAAATACCAGCCGAATTAATAGTACTTATGATGGAACATTTTGATGTTATTCTTGGCATGGATTGGATCACTACCTACCATGCCATATTAGATTTCTTTGATAAAATAGTAACCTTTTCCATCCCCAACCAACCACAATTTATTTTTATTGTGATCACCCATATGATGATTTAATCGAAAGTTTCCTAGCCCACATCGAGCCTGGTTATGAGGAAGTGGCCATTAGTTCAATCCCGTTAGTATGTGAATTTATTGACGTGTTTCAAAAAATCCATTAATTGCCACCAAAGACGGAGATTGACTTTTGTATAGACCTTATTCCCAACACTTCTTCGGTGTCTCTAGCACCGTACCGTATGGCATCCAATGAAATGTTAGAACTAAAGAAACAAATTGAAGAATTATTAAGCTAAGGTTTTATCAAACCAAGCGTATCACCTTGGGGAGCCGTTGTTTTTTTTTAGCCAAAGAAGGACGGGTCCCTTAGACTGTGTATTAACTACCGCCAGCTAAATAAAGTCAGCATAAAAAATAAGTACCCGTTGCCGAGAATTAAAGACTTATTTGACCAACTTCAAGGTGCAAAAGTATTTTCGAAGATTGATTTAAGTTCTGGGTACAATCAACTCTTAGTTAGGGAAGAGGACATTTCGAAGACAACATTTCGAACACGATATGGGCATTATGAATTTTTAGTTATGCCTTTCGGAGTAACAAATGCCCCGACTACTTTTATGGATTTGATGAATCGAATATTTTTCCCCTACCAAGACTAATTCATTATTGTTGTGGGTACCCAAATTTACCATTATGGGCCCGGACGAGTAGCCTAATGAAAACGGCCCAAAATTCGAACCCCTCACCGGAACTAAAAAGAGTTATGACTTAGTCTCCTCCGAGAGTCTCGTATAGAGATATTCCAGGAGAATGTGATGGACGTGGGGGAGTCCAACACCCCCACTCCCCGAGGACAGACATAAATATAATAAACCCTAGACCTGGGGTGAAGGACACGCACTGTATTCTCTATAAACGCTCCCCGGAGTATATGGAAATAATATTGACTGCACCCCCATGGACGTAGGCATTCTTGCTGAACCACGTACATATTGTGTTGTGTGATTAGCATTTTATCTTCTTTATTTTCCTTGGTGATTGCGGTTCTCTCATTTATTTGTGTTGAATATAATTGTCACCACAATTGGCGCCGTCTATGGGAACGTTTGTCTTCCCTGAGAAAGCCCACACTAACAAAGAAGTTAGAAATGTCTGGTCACAGCAGTAACGCTCCTCAGGCGGAAGATATCCAAAAATAACCTGCTCCTCGCAGGATTAGATCAGAGGGCTCGCCTAGAGAGGCCAGCCTCAGAGGAAAGCCAAGGACCAGCGAGGTTCACGCAAATCTCCAAACTTATTGATGCCTATGAGGCAAGGCTCCAAGAGCAAAGGGAGTCCTCTCGCAAGCAGGAGGTTGAGAATGCTCGCCTCAAAAGGAAATTAGAAAGGATGGAGAAAGATCTCCATTGCAGCACTAGGCGACGTCGATACCGCACTCCTAGCCCTCAGGCGAGCAAGTCTCGCAACCGAGGAAGGAGCCCTAGGCATGGATACCAAAAGAGTGAGAGGCAAGAGTCAAGCAACGACCCACTTGAGCACCAGAGACCGGCTCGCTGTTTCAGGAGCCTAGCTCGCAGCAATGAGAACATACAAAATTTGGTCTGAAGAGAGATGGACCAACACCTAGCACATCGCGGTGTAAGATCACCAGGGAGCTTGCTAGATGAGCTCTCAAGACCCAGATGAAATCCCCTTTCTCGAGGAAAATAGAGGAAGAGGAAGCCCCTAAGAAATTCGCTATTCTAATATTCAAGATTTATGATGGAAAAACTGATCCCATTAATCACGTTAGGCAGTAGAGGCAAACCATGACCCTCTGAAACCACCGAGATGCGCTGATGTGCCAGATTTTTTCCTCGAGCCTGCATGATGTGGCACAGAAATGGTTCAAAAGGCTCCCTCACAGGTCCATCAAGAGCTTTGAGTCCCTGGTCGAGCTTTTTATGACCCGCTTCATTACTAGTAGCTCCCATCCTAAAAGGATGGATGTTTCACTAACAACGAAGAAGACATCTCAAGAGACCCTCTGAGACTACGCGAAGAGGTACTAGGAGTTATTCAACGAGGTTGAGGACTGCTCGGAGAAGGTAGCAGTGGCCTCCTTCAAAATTGGGCCACCCAACTCTTCCCTTCTGTACCAGTCCCTGACAAAGAAAGAGGCCACGACCATCGATGACATGATGGCTCGCATCGAGAAATACGCCAAGGTGGAGGATGTGACCCGCCTCAGCACAGGGGAGAACGGTCTAACTAAGCTCGCTGCCAAAGGCAATGACAAAGCTGAGAACCAGAAGAAAGGAGGAAAGAATGGGGGAAAGAATGGCTCCAAGAACGGAGGCAAGAACGATGTGGCAAAAGCATTTCAGGTAGTCAACACTGTCTTCAAAGAGCCGATTTATAAGAGTCTCGTAAAAATCAAAGACGAGCCATTTATTAAGTGCCCCAAAAAGATGGGGGGAGATCCCTCAAAGAGAAACAACACGCTGAGATGAGATTTTCATAAAGAGGGAGGACATAAGACTGAGCATTGCAAAGCTCTTAAGTCCCACCTCGAAGAACTGACCCAGTCTGGGCATCTGAATGAGTTTGTGGAGAAGAAAGAAGAGAAAGTCGCTGCCAATGGAGAAGCAAGACCTGACAACGCACTCGAGGACGATGCTGGCCATGAATTCACAATAATTCATGGGGCATCTGATATGAAGCAGATTCAGGGGAAATCAGCTCGAATGGAGGTAAAAAAGCTTACAGCAGTAATGCAAGCTTTTCAGATCGATCTAGCAAAGACCCAATCAGGAAAACATCGGCGAGCAGATTACATCGACTATAGCAAACATATCGTGTTTACAGATAAAGATCTGGTGGGAGTAAGAACCCCACACCATAACGCTTTGATCATTACGCTCAGGATTGCCAACTATGACGTCGATAAGTTGCTCGTCGATCAAGGAAGCTCATCCGAGGTAATGTATCTCGATCTGTTCAGAAAATTAAAGTTGAGCATCGTCAACCTGAAGGAGGCCATTGTCCCTCTAGTTGGCTTCGCTGGAAAAGTGACTATCCCACTGGGAAAGATTGTGTTATCGATAAGGGCAGGAAGTATCTCCAAGATGATTGAGTTTCTGGTAGTCGACATTGACTCTCCATACCAAGCCATCCTCGGTAGAGGATGGCTACATGCGATGAAGGCAGTCCCCTCGACCTACCATCAGAAATTGAAGTATGTGACCGAGCGAGGAGTAATGGAGATCCATGGCGATCAAGCAATGGCAAGAAGGTGCTTCATAGCGTCCATCCGCCCTAGACCAGAGAAAAAGGCTAAGAAGCCTAATGAGTAGGTCGAGGAATAAGAAGTTCTGATACCTTTAAAATAGCAGTTAAGGTATGGAAGACCTGGAGTGGAGAAAACTAGGCTCCTCCCCTCTGAGCTGGTCGTGGAAAACCTGGTGGAAGTTACAGCTGGTGGTAGCAAAAAGGACAATGTATTTTTTATTAGAGCTTCTCTCACAGATCAAGAAAAAAAGGAATTTATGATTTTATTGAGAAGCAATGTAGACGTTTTCGCATAGGAACCATACGAGCTGCCTAGAATTGATCCCAGTGTGGTTTGTCATCGGTTGTATGTCGACCCCACTTTTAAACCTATCACCCAACAGGCACGGAGAACTGTGATCGAGAAGGCGAAAGTCGTAGAGAAAGAAGTAGAAAAATTGTTGGATACAGGATCCATACGGGAGGTCCAATTCCCCAAATGGTTATCCAACCCAGTAGTAGTTCCAAAGAATAAGGGGAAATGGAGAGTCTGCATCGACTTCACTGACCTTAACAGGGCTTGCCCTAAGGATAGTTTCCCCCTCCCAAAAATTAACCAATTGGTGGACGCCACAGTAGCTCATGAAAGAATGAGGTTTCTGGATGCATATTCGGGGTATCATCAGATCTCAATGTATGCATCAGACCAGGACAAGACAACATTCATCACCACCATCGGATTATAGTGTTATAAAGTCATTCCCTTCGAGCTCAAAAATGTAGGGGCAACCTACCATCAGTTGGTCACCAAGATGTTCAAAGACCAAATAGGAGACACCATGGAGGTCTACATCGACGATATGCTCGTCAAAAGCAGAAGCAAAGAAGTCCACCTCTTAGACCTATCGAGAACCTTCGAGATCCTCAGGAAATACCGAATGAAGCTCAACGCGAATAAGTGTTCTTTCGATGTCCAGTCAGGAAAATTTCTTGGATACTTGGTCAGTAAGAGAGGCATCGAGGCTAACCCGAACCAGATCGATGCAATCAATAGAGTACAGCCCCCTCACACAATACGATAAGTACAGAAGCTCACCGGCATCCTCGCTGCCTTGAACCGTTTCATCTGGAAGTCCTCCGAGAAATGTAAGCCATTCTTCCAGCTCTTGAAGGGAAACAAGACAGTAGAATGGAATCAAGATTGCTCGCAAGTATTGAACGAGCTCAAGGACTACTTAGCTCACCACCCCTGCTCATCATACCTCAAGAAAGAGATTCCTTGTACTTATACCTCGCCGTTTCCAACCACATCATGAAATCTACGCTGGTATGCGAGAAAGCAGGAATTCAGCACCCCGTTTATTACGCGAGCAAGACTCTATTAGAGGCTGAACAGTGGTACCTACCACTAGAGAAGCTCACCTTTGCACTTGTAGTAGCTTCAAGGAAGTTGAAGCACTATTTTGAAGCTCACACCATCATTGTTCTTACATCGCACCCCCTCAAATCAATCCTGAGGAAAGCAGATCTGTCAGGCAGACTAACTAAATGGTCAGTTGAGCTTGGACAATTTGACATCCAATTTCAAACAAGGAATGCAATCAAGGGACAAGTCCTTGATGATTTCATAGCTGAATTCACAAGCGAGCATCCTCTAGACCAACTTCAACCCGTGAAGCAAGGAGAAAACCACGCAACAGAGGGAGTTTGGAAATTATTTATTGATGGAGCCTCCAATTCAAAGGGGGCAGAAGTGGGCATTGTGCTTATTACTCCAGAAGGTACAACCCTTGAACAGGGAATCAGGCTTGGATTTTAAGCCTCTAACAATGAGGCGAAATATGAAGCTTTGATAGCTGGCCTCCAGAAAGCACACACTTTGGGAGCGAAGCAGTTACAGGTGTTCGGCGACTCACAATTAGTCTCCAATCTAATAAGCGGGGACTACTGTAACAACCCTCTCTTTTGGTAGCCTATTTTATATTTATTTACTATGTGTAGTAATTAATTATAAAATAATGGATGTTGAGTAAATATTAATTTAATATGAAAAAGGTTAATATTTACTAAAATGTTGTATGATTACCTGATGAGTAGGTAAAAATATCCATGTGGTAAATTATTGTGTCATAAGAATTAAGATGAAATTTTGGTTTAATGAGAAACCGGAAGTAAAATGAGTTATAAAATTTCCAAATGATAATTTGGAGGGTGTAGTTAGTCCCGGTGGGTGTGAGACAGTCAAAATAAATGCCATATTGTATTTTGGCATTTCGGGCACTTTTGACTGGTTATAGCTTAAATGTGTAGTTACGATTTATTTTATCGCGTATTAGCCATTAAAGTTGGGCATTTTAGACTTAAGGCCCTATTAAGTCTTGCTAACCTTATTATTTTTCCCTCATTTCTCTTAAAAAAACAATGAGCCCTAGAGAGAGTAGAGAGGAAGAGAACATTGGAGAAAAAGAGAGATTGGATCTTGGTTTTTGCTTGCATCTTCCTCAAATCTGATTTTCCTACCGCAAGGCAAGTAACTTACTTGCTATTATATGATTTAAGTGGATTAATTAGCATGATTAGTTGTGGATTGTTATGATTTATTTTAGTTAGGGTTTTGTTAGATTATTTGGGTATTAACCCTTAGAAGTTGATTTGGATGATGAATGGTGTTGAATATGGTAGTTACCTACATTTATGATGTATAAGTTGAAGTAATTGAGGTTGGTTTGGTTGGTTTTGGGTTTGGTATAAATTTGGAGTTTAGAACTCCATAGCCAAAATTTGGCAAATTTGCAGAATCGATTCGCCTTGAGGCAGTTCCCAGGTTCGAGTCGACCGAATCGATTCGGTTTGATCGAATCGATTCGCCATTTATGCAGAATCCCCATTTTTCTGGCCGAATCGATTCAGAAACCCTGCATTTTTCTTTTGTTTTCTTTTCATATTTTGATCTTTTTAGGATTAGTATCTAGGAACCTTCTTGCATGAAGTAAACCTAGATTCCAAGAGTATTAGTTGAGTTGGTCGCCACCCTAGATTAGAATTGGGTCATCTGGGGTTTATTTTTCGGGGTGTTTCAAGAAATTCGAAGGCATTCCTTCCTTTATAAATTTTTTTTAGAAGTTAGGAAGTTAAATGCCCTAACTTGGAGACTTAGGGGCTTATCAAAGTTATATGAACTTTGGGGATTTGTAAGATCATAATGATCATTTGGAGATTTAGTTGGGACTTGAAATTGAGGAATATTAATGATAATATTCGATGGGAATTAGGTTCGCATAAAATGAACCCAAATGATTTAAAGATGATAGGTTTCACTAAAATGAACCCAAGCTATGTTAATGATGATTGGTTCAAATAAAATGAACCCGGTTGCTTAATTATGATAGGTTCGAAAAAAAAAAACCAAACACATGGATATTGGAAATGGAATTTGGTAATGGTAAATTGAAATGTAAATGAGATAAAATATGGTAATGTTAATTTACTTAAACACACCTCTCTAAATGACATCATAAGGGAAGTTCGTGCGCTTGGTGATTCCCCTGGCTAATGAATGCAGGGAGGATATAGTCCTAGGCCATATGCGGGGTTTTTATATGTTTTTTGCGCTGGTTAGGGGATTCCAGGTGTGGTCCTGACTTTTTCGCAGGCATATGGCCGCTTCTCGACGTTGCGTTATGATCCCAGGTTGTCTTGTATAGATAGGCCCTGGAAGATGATGGTCATTTAGGGGCGCGCCCAGTGGGGAAACTCGGAGGGGCAGTCTTAGAATCGTTATATGTATGAGAGTGTAACTTTTCTGCATCAAGTGGGACTTGATGGGTATATGCCATAAAAAGCATGGATACGTGCCATAAAGAGCACGGGAAATGAGATTAATGAGATATGTGCCATAAAGAGCACTTGATACAAATGGTATTCCTATTAAGGAATGGAAAGACAATTTGGAAAGATAATTAACTATGGAAGTTAATAAATGAAAGCAAATTATATCTTCTTGATTTAAACCAAATAAATGGTTTTATTCCTATTAAGGAATGTAAGAAGGATATGGTAATTGGATTAATGAGCAAAGGTTTTAAATTTATGTTATTTACTTTTCTTTCTTTTATGTAAATGACATTTCATTACGTAATTAGTTAAATTGTCTTAAATTGTAATGTAGATAACATGTCATTGTCATATTATCATCCTTATCATTTATGCATAACTGTTCATATCTATCATGCTTTTTATTTCTTCTGGTGATCATATAGAACCCGGCCCTGATCGGTTTACTTTCCTTGTTGTATATATGACTGTATCCGCTCAGGTGCTCCACCGCAAAGACGCCCGTTTTGATGCTCCCATTCTTTTGCGGGGTATTACAGGATATTGTATTAGACGTTTTCTTCTTGTTATTCTAGATATGATCGGGTCTTTTCATCGGGCGTGTGGCCCAAACTTTTGTACTTGTATAATGAATGTATTTTATATGATATTAAATTATTGGAATCCTTTGTGTGTAGCTATGGATCGACAGCCTATTCGGTCCATTTGTATACATTCGTTTTAGTTGTATTATATATATTCTGGTGGAATTCCACTTGCTTGTCAGATTTGGGTTGTTTAATTTAATTTTCTTAACTGATTTTAAATTTCTAAACTTTTTGACAACCCGTTTTCTGATTTATTGGGTGGTTTTCCCGTATACTCAGTTTATTTTTATGATGCTGAGAATGATATCCATCCATGATTCCTGTTACGTTTGAGTATCGGGCTGGCCACCCCTTATCTCGGATCGCGGGTTGTCAAAGATGGTATCAGAGCATCAGGTTCTAGAGTCTTTAGGATCTGTGTGGATTCGTCATGTTCTACCGTAGCGTTGTTTGATATAGAGCCTAATGTTAGGACCGTGTTGTTGTCTATGTTTGCGATCTTCTGCAAAATAGATAGTTTTAGATAGTATTTTAACTCTATTGTTTCTTCGTCTCAAATGCCGCCTCGAGAGGTCGCCCAGCGAGACGAAATAGGATTATAAAAGAGGAGGTAGATTCACCACCGCCACCACAAGGGACCGTTAATGCTGTGGATGTAGCAAACATAGTAGCTCAAGCGGTTAATGCCGCCATGACCGCAGTGGTCAAATAATTTTCCACAGGCTCAACAATGGGCTCATGATGTTCAAGCTCCTATGGGAGTCCTTTCTAAAGGGAAATTCCCTAGAATTCGAGGGAGGCACGGATGTTATCAAATCCAATAAATGGAAAGAGGACAGACAATGCTGCCTTCAAATGGTAGAATGTAGTGAGGAAAGAAACAAGTCCTTGCCAATTTTTAAGCTTGTCGAATCTGAGTTATACTGGTGGGAAACAATAACCACAGCAAAGCAGAGAGACACGATGACGATCACTGAGTTTTGGACTTTGTTCGATCGTGAGTACGTTCCTCCCGCAGTTCAAAAGGAGATGAGAAAGAAGCTCCAGGATGTTGTGAAAGGAGAGAGATCTGTGGCGGAATATGTAGAGGAGTTTATACAGTTGGCGTATTTTGTCCCGGATGAAGTGGCTCCGAAAGATCGGAAGATCTCAAAGTTATGCAAGGTCTAAACTGGAGAATCCGGCAACAATTACTGGGTAATCCGGCCTTACAAACTTTTGGTGAGGTTATGAATGCAGCCTTACCCCATTGCCATGAGCATCGGTTATATACACCGGGTAGCAAGAAAGCTAATGTCGTGGGGCAAGCAGGAAATCTTGGAGAACATGGGATTGGAGGAGGATCATTTCCCTCATCCCAACCTTCGGGTAGTAAGCAGAAAGAGAGGGACCCTCGACAAGGGGTTTCGCCTAAGAGACATCGTTTGGAGGGTCTATTGCGGGTGGCAATAACATTTGGGCACGGTAGGGTGCTTTACAACATGTTGGTCGGGGTGGTCATGGAGGTAAAGACCATTTGGGCCAAGACATTTCCCAGTTTAGAAATAACGGGGGTCAGTTTCCTAGGGCTCCGCAGCAGCCATACATTTAATTTCCACCTCAGGTACCTGATCCGGTTGTTCCCATGCAGCAGGGACAGCTAGTGTATGGGAGAGTTTATTAAATTCGGGAGGCTATATTTCCTCCAGTTTCATTGGCATCGCCCGCTATTAAGGGTAAGTTTTATTTCGGAGGTGCTTGAGTTACGTATTATTCGAGGCGGGTGTTACGCGCTCAGTTGTTTTATGAGCTCTTCTCAGACTACAGATTTGATGAGATCTGCTGAGAGTATTTTTACTAGTGTTGAGTTTTCTACGAGTGATGGTTCTCTCAATTCCTTGTTTGTTTACACATAGGGATTTATTGTGGTATTTTGTGCTTTGAGGCCGATTTACTCGTCCTTGACATGGTCGGGTATGATGTGATTGGTATGCCTTATCTCCACGACCGACACAGTTGAGTAGTAGCGTATAGGAGGGGTTCCTTGTTTGGATTCCGCTTTTGCGGGACGCTCCACGCGTGAACCTCGACGACGTTGGAAGTGGAGAGATGTTGTTCTTTCTTCTTTTAGTTAATTTCATTTTATTTTATTTTATTTTGTTGGTTGAAAGGTTTAGCCGAGAATCACGTAGAAGAGTGATTAATGGCTATTAAAGTGCGAAATAGAAGCACTGTATACAATTCTCTCCTCTGAACGATGTGAGGGAGACTGGGATGCGAAGTCGAGTTAAGGCTTCGGGTTATTCCTTGATAAGAAGGCTATTTGAAAGGTATATATATGTTGTGGGGTATATAAGGCTTTACGAAAAGTGAATGTTTGATTTGTTAAATCTTCAGTTATTTATATGGTAATGTATATAAGTAGAATCTTTTCGATCCCGAACATGTGTCTTAGACCTGTATACCTTGATGACTGACAACGCGAGGTAGTAGTGTAACGGGAGGGTTCCTTGTTTGGATTTCGTTTCGGCGAGACGTCCCACGCACGAAACCGAGAAAATGTCGGGAGTTGAGAAAGGTCTTGGGCACAAGGGATATGCTTAGTATTAGGTCCATATGACTTAGATAGGGTATAGTATAGGTAGGTTGACTTTAGGATTGTTTGGACATAGGATCTTTAGTATGTGACATTAGTTTAGGAGGGCTGTTGGGAGTTGACCATGAATAAGTCGTGTGTTAACTCTAAGAGGAATTGGTTCCCTGATAATGAGAAGTGGGAGGATTTCGAGAAGTTTGGTAGTTAAGGCCGAATGAGATGAGGCCTATCGTAGTAGAGTGTTACGGAGGTAACGAAAAGGGTGAATTGACTCGCACCCTTGAGCCATGTTGTTAAGCTCGAGGGTGGATTCAATTGACAAGCCTCTGCCAGGATTGGGAGTAATAATACTGGAGCATAGACCTAATGTTTTTGCGCCTCATAAGCTAAGACTCATGAGAAGTATTATCCCATGCTTGAATTAAAATTCAGCGTGGGGGTGACCGCTGTGCAGGAAAGGGAAGTTTTACTTCCTGGGAAGAATTTAGTCTTTCGTGCGAGCAACATTTCGTTGCAAGATGTAGTAAGAGAGACAGGGGTGGTTAAGACCACATATACAAGTTGTTAATTGAGGGAACAGTATCCTGCTCTATCGACCTTGAGGGTGGGGTGCGTTTACATAAGAGAATTTTTATCCCGAATGAAATGGACTTAAGAAAGGCAGAAATGGTGGAATCTCGCGTTTCTAAGGTTACGGTTCAGCCGGGTAATGACAAAATGTGTCAAATTATGCGCCGCCAGTAGTATTGGCCGGGCATGGAAAGGTTGTTGGACTGCATGGGGTGCCCTTGATTATAGTTCCCAACTGAGATAAGATTTTCATTTCCCACTTGTGGCAAGTTTCCAAGAAGCCATGGGAATCAAATTGTGGTTAAGCACTTCTTATCATCATCCACAGACGCCAGACCGGAAGGGTAAACCATATGTTGGAGGATATGCTCCTTCTGTGCATGCTTGACTTTAATAGTAGTCGAGAATAGTGCCTTCCACTAGTTGAATTCGCTTATAATGATTTATATCGATTCACTATCGGGATGGCATTTTTAAAAAGCCTTGTATGGTAGGCCGTGTGGATCTCCCGCTTGTTGGTTGGAGGTGCGAGATGATAAGTCTCTCGTACCTGGAATAATCCGAGGTACTTCTTCAAAAATTGAGCTCATTCGGAATCGCATTCGTATAACCAAGATCGACAAAAGAGCTAAGTCGATGCGGGGAGAATGTATGTGGAGTTTAAGGTCGATGGACCAAGTGTTAGTGCGAGTATTGCCTATGAAGGGCATTAAGCATTTCGATTAGAAGGAAAACTTGCACCGCGTTACGATGTACCTTTCCTATATAGGTTAAGGTGGGTCCGATAGCCTATTAACTTGCTCTACTGAAATATTTACAGCAAGTTCATGACGTGTTCCATATCTCCTCTGTATAGAAGTACAAGAGATGTGATGGTGCCCTTAGGCACATTCCTTTCGAAGTAGAAGCAACTTGATAGTTCTTATGAGATGTAGTCGGTTGCTATTTTAGAAGCATGGAGAGTGGTGATTGAGACCGCGGATAGTACCTTTGATTATGGTGCAATGTAGTCACCATAGTGTCGAGGAGTCGACATGTGATCACGGGGATGACATGCGGGAATGGTATCCGAATTTCTTCTTGTGAGGTATGCCTGAATTTTGGGGGAAAAATTCCCTCATAAGGGGGGGAGTATGTAACAACCCTCTCTTTTGGTAGCCTATTTTATATTTATTTACTATGTGTAGTAATTAATTATAAAATGATGGATGTTGAGTAAATATTGATTTAATATGAAAAAGGTTAATATTTACTAAAATGTTGTATGATTACCTGATGAGTAGGTAAAAATATCCATGTGGTAAATTATTGTGTCATAATAATTAAAATGACATTTTGGTTTAATGAGAAACCGGAAGTAAAATGAGTTATAAAATTTCCAAATGATAATTTGGAGGGTGTAGTTAGTCCCGGTGGGTGTGAGACAGTCAAAATAAGTGTCATATTGTATTTTGGCATTTCGGGCACTTTTGATTGGTTATAGCTTAAATGTGTAGTTGCGATTTATTTTATCGCGTATTAGCCATTAAAGTTGGTCATTTTAGACTTAAGGCCCGATTAAGTCTTGCTAACCTTATTATTTTTCCCTCATTTCTCTTAAAAAATAAGGAGCCCTAGAGAGAGTAGAGAGGAAGAGAACATTAGAGAAAAGAGAGAGATTGGAGCTTGGTTTTTGCTTGCATCTTCCTCAAATCTGATTTTCCTACCTCAAGGCAAGTAACTTACTTGCTATTATATGTTTTAAGTGGATTAATTAGCATGATTAGTTGTGGATTGTTATGATTTATTTTAGTTAGGGTTTTGTTAGATTATCTGGGTATTAACCCTTAGAAGTTGATTTGGATGATGAATGGTGTTGAATATGGTAGTTACCTACATTTATGATGTATAAGTTGAAGTAATTGAGGTTGGTTTGGTCGGTTTTGGGTTTGGTAGAAATTTGGAGTTTAGAACTCCATAGCCAAAATTTGGCAAATTTGCAGAATTGAATCGATTCGGCCTAGACGAATTGATTCGCCTTGAGGCAGTTCCCAGGTTCGAGTCGACCGAATTGATTCGGTTTGACCGAATCGATTCGCCATTTATTCAGAATCCCCATTTTTCTGGCCGAATCGATTCGAAAACCCTGCATTTTTCTTTTGTTTTCTTTTCATATTTTGATCTTTTTCCTCAGGATTAGGATCTAGGAACCTTCTTGCATGAAGTAAACCTAGATTCCAAGAGTATTAGTTGAGTTGGTCGCCACCCTAGATTAGAATTGGGTCATCTGGGGTTTATTTTCCGGGGTGTTTCAAGAAATGCTAAGGCATTCCTTCCTTTATAATTTTTTTTTAGAAGTTAGGAAGTTAAATGCCCTAACTTGGAGACTTAGGGGCTTATCAAAGTAATATGAACTTTGGGGATTTGTAGGATCATAGTGATCATTTGGAGATTTAGTTGGGACTTGAAATTGAGGAATATTAATGATAATATTCGATGGGAATTAGGTTCGCATAAAATGAACCCAAATGATTTAAAGATGATAGGTTCCACTAAAATGAACCCAAGCTATGTTAATGATGATTGGTTTAAATAAAATGAACCCGGTTGCTTAATTATGATAGTTTCGAAAGAAAAAAAAAGAACCAAACACATGGATATTGGAAATGGAATTTGGTAATGGTAAATTGAAATGTAAATGAGATAAAATATAGTAAATGTTAATTTACTTAAACACACCTCTCTAAATGACATCATAAGGGAAGTTCGCGCGCTTGGTGATGCCCCCTGGCTAATGAATGCAGGGAGGATATAGTCCTAGGCCATATGAGGGGTTTTTATATGTTTTTCTGCGCTGGTTAGGGGATTCCGAGTGTGGTCCTGACTTTTCCGCAGGCATATGGCCGCTTCTCGACGTTGCGTTATGATCCCAGGTTGTCTTGTATAGATAGGCCCTGGAAGATGATGGTCATTTATGGGCGCGCCCAGTGGGGAAACTCGGAGGGGCGGTCTTAGAATCGTTATATGTATGAGAGTATAACTTTTCTGCATCAAGTGGGACTTGATGGGTATATGCCATAAAGAGCATGGATACGTGTCATAAAGAGCACTGGAAATGAGATTAATGAGATATGTGCCATAAAGAGCACTTGATACAAATGGTATTCCTATTAAGGAATGGAAAGACAATTTGGAAAGATAATTAACTGTGGAAGTTAATAAATGAAAGGAAATTATATCTTCTTGATTTAAACCAAATAAATGGTTTTATTCCTATTAAGGAATGTAAGAAGGATATGGTAATTGGATTAATGAGCAAAGGTTTTAAATTTATGTTATTTACTTTTCTTTCTTTTATGTAAATGACATTTCATTACGTAATTAGTTAAATTGTCTTAAATTGTAATGTAGATAACATGTCATTATCATATTATCATCCTTATCATTTATGCCTAATTGTTCATATCTATCATGCTTTTTATTTCTTCTGGTGATCATATAGATCCCGACCCTAACCGGTTTACTTTCCTTGTTGTATATATGATTGTATCCGCTCAGGTGCTCCACCGCAAGGACGCCCGTTTTGATGCTCCCATTCTTTTGCTTTCGACGAGCTGTAAGATTTTGTGGGGTATTACAGGATATTGTATTAGACGTTTTTTTCTTGTTATTCTGGATATGATCGGGTCTTTTCATCGGGCGTGTGGCCCAAACTTTTGTACTTGTGTAATTAATGTATTTTATAAGATATTAAATTATTGGAATCCTTTGTGTGTAGCTGTGGATCGACAGCCTATTCGGTCCATTTGTATACATTCGTTTTAGTTGTATTATATATATTCTGGTGGAATTCCACTTGCTTGTCAGATTTGGGTTGTTTAATTTAATTTTCTTAACTGATTTTAAATTTCTAAACTTTTTGGAACCCCGTTTTCTGATTTATTGGGTGGTTTTCCCATATACTCAGTTTATTTTTATGATGCTGAGAATGATATCCATCCATGATTCCTGTTACGTTTGAGTATCGGGCTGGCCACCCCTTATCTCGGATCGTGGGTTGTCACAACTACAACGCAAGAGATGAAAGAATGGTAGCCTATCTCGCCTTGGCCAAGAGGCTAATGGCCAGCTTCGAAGAAGTCAATGTCCAGTAATTTCCCACGGGACAGAATAGCCATGCTGACCCCCTGGCAGCCCTGAGTTCGGCAGTCAATTCTGACTTGAAAAGGACGATCCCCATCGACTTCCTCGCTCACTCAAGCATCAACCAGAGCGATGAGCTGCCAGGTGGGGAACATGTGCTCTAGATTGAGTTAGCACCCAGTTGGATGGAACCTCTAAGGGACTATTTGAGGGATGGTGCACTTCCAAGAGATAGGAAGACTGCTCATCAGATAAGAGTCAAAGCTGCTCGCTTTAACTTATCTCCTGAGGGCAAGCTGTATAAGAGATCGTTCTCCGGCCCTTACCTATAATGTGTTCACCCGAGGGATGTCGAAAAGATTCTATACGAGATCCACGAAGGAATCTGTGGGAGCCATATTGGAGGAAGATCACTAGATTTTCGAGCTATAAAGGAAGGCTACTGGTGGCCATATATGCAAAAACATTCAACAGTGTACGCTCGCAAATGCAAGAAATGTCAACTACACGCCCCTATGGTTCACCAAGCTTCCAGCGACCTAAGATCACTCACCAGCCCCTGGCCCTTCGCCCAATGGGGAATGGACATCGTAGGACCACTTTCTACCGCCATCGGCAACCGCAAGAATCTGTTGGTCGCAACGAATTACTTCACCAAATGGATCGAGGCAGAGCCACTGGAAAACATCCAAGATGCAGATATGATGAGATTCATATGGAAAAACAAAATTACCCATTTTGGAATCCCCAGAACCATCATCACTGACAATGAAACAGTTCGAAAGTGGCCATTTCCAAAGCTTCTGCAATTAGCACAAGATCAGGCACTATTTCAGCTCGGTGGCGTATCCTCTGAGCAACGGTCAAGCTGAAGCTTCCAATAAAACACTTATCGATGGGTTAAAGAAATGATTAGAGCGAGCCAAAGGCACATGGGTAAACGAACTGCCACATATTCTGTGGGCTCACCGCACTACCCCACGTCGGGCAAAGGGGAAAACCCCATTCTCACTAACATATGGAATGGAAGCAGTCATCCCATTAGAAGCAGGACTACCAACTATGAGGTCCACCTTTGTCGACCAAGGCCAGAGTGATGCAGCATTGCTCGCTAAACTCGACCTACCCGACGAACGCAAAGAACTTGCCTTAGCGAAATTAGCAAGCTATCAGCAAAATCTCGCAAAACACTATAACAAGAAGGTAAATCCAAGGGCATTCCAAGTTGGTAACTATGTCCTAAGGAAAGTTTTTGGCAGCACAGTAAAATCATCAGATGGCAAGTTAGGGTTAAACTGGGAAGGACCATTCAAGATAACAAGAGATGACCAGCAGGGAGCCTATCATTTAGAAACGCTAGAGGGCAGAGAGATACCCCGAGCATGGAATGCAGAAAATCTTAAGAAATTTTATTTCTACTTTTTTCTTTCGCTTTTTTACCAGATTTTTGCAGCTCATTTACTTATAATTAATAAAAGTTGTTTGGCAGTTGCATTCTATGAGGTGTTAGTTAACTAATATATGAACTTTATAACTTTCACACCCTTTCCAAGTGACAGGCACACTACTCAGTACGCTATAGCAGGGAAAACACCCTCCTCAGGTTTTCATTATGAAACACGAATAACCTCTTAGCATTGCCCCTGGCAATATATGAAGCCCTACAGGAGATCCTTAGGCAATTCGGCCAAGTTAAATTGGTCGCCAAATAATGTTTGGTTGGCAAAACCCTGATCGGATATAACATCCAACACCAGGTGTGTCCTTTCCAATTGCCACACTTAGGCCTAAGGGAGGGTGACGACATGACCTAAAAGGTAAAGTAAGGAAGAATGGTATCCCATAAGCATACTGGACTGGAGGGACACTTACTCGACAATCAAAACTTACCAATCTAGTCGGCCAAGAGAGGCCCAAGATTATTAAGCAAAGAAAAAATGATGCAAGAAATATAGGACACTTGTTTAGTCGGTAAGTTCGCCCAAAACATAAATTTTATATTACTTCGTCACAATAGAAATAAACAACCCATGTATGATCGGTGAAACCGCCCAAAGCATCAATACTACATTGCTTCATTACATATGTGTACAGAGTTACAACTGAAAAAATCTTAATGAGGCTGAGGCCTCTGTACAAGATAATCAGTAACTTGTGCTCTTTTTTCGTCGTTCGGATGAAAAGCTAGTCCCTCCTCGACCTCATTCGCATCTGACTCCAATAGCTGCCAAGTGATGGCATCGATGGGTATCCACTGATCATCCCTCCTGAAGGGATTAGGCCTTAAAGTGGAAGGGTAGATCTCATGACGGTACCAGAGTATTGAGTTACTTAGAACTTGTAGCTCCCTTAAGGCACTCAACCAGCCCTTGATAAAAGCGAGCTCTTCAAAATCTGCCAGCCTCGTCGGAGCATCCACCCAACCTTGGTCGTAACCATCAGCCCATACTCCCCGAGGCCCTCTCTTAAACAGATGCCTCAGCCGTGTGACATCCCTTTGAAGCCCAGCAATAATAATGTAAGCCCAACGAATATCTTCACGAAGCTCATCCATTTCCCTAGCTGACCTTCTTGCATTTATACCAGCTCGCAGAACGGTCGATGGGGTAGAGCCTCGTATTACCGAAGGAACGTCACTCGGTCCTGTCCCAGCTCGTGATGAGGAGGGATCCTTTAAAACGCGAGGTGCAGTGTTGGGTGCATGCTCCCTGACGAGCAACACTTCCCTCCTCAAAGACTCATTTTCCTATTACAAAATTTCTCCAACTTGATTAATCTCAGTAGCATCGAGGAGTCTTAATCTCAGAGTATTCACTTCCTCCTGAACAGAAGCTCTAACTTCTTCCATCTCGTGAAGCCTGTCTTTCATCTTAACAACGAGCTCCGTCTGCTCTATGAAATGCTTATTCCTCAATCGCAGCGATTTGCAAATTCTTACGAAGGTATGACGAACTTTAGGACTCACATCAGGACAAGCATTCTTCCCAATTGAGAAGTGGATGGTATATAGTCATCTACACCAACCAATTACAGGCCATAAAAGAGCAGTAAAGGATAAAATGAATCAGTACACTGAGGGAAAAAGCCTTCTCATTTCATTAATACATAAAGGGATCAGAGTACATCAAGAAATAGAAAGTAACATTACAAACAAAAATACAAAAGCAATCCTAAGGATAAATTAGTTGGCGACCTCGGGTTGCTCAGAAGAAGCTGACTGCTTCCCCTTGTCAGCAGCAGTAGGAGCACCTCCCTCAGAAGGGACAACTTCGGTTTCCCGAACAGGAAGGGCATCAGCAGGAACTGACTGGGAGGCAGGGTCAACACCTTCGACGGCTGGGGCAGGGGCTTTGGGCCTGGATCATGCTCGTCAAATAAGGGAGAGGCAATATCCACCCCGGTAGCCAAGAGAGCTTTATTCCAGCCTTTCTTGAAGTTCAGACGACTGATGTAGCCTATCTGAACCTCAGCATCTTTATATGCGGCAGCCCACCTGGAGTTATATGAGTCTTCCTTAACGGTGGCTGCCTCGGACTCCTTTTCCTTCAGCTTCTCATTCAGTATCTTGTTCTCCTCCACGACCGCCAGCTTACTCGAGCAGACCAAGTCGTAGGCCTGCCGTAGTTTATTCAATTCTTTGACCGCTGCCTCCCTCTCTCGATTGTCTTTAACAAGTGCCAGATCAGAAGACATCCGAGCAGCATCAGCAGCCTTCATACTGGCCTCGAGCTCGGTACCCTTCACTTTTAAAACAGCATTCTTCTTATCCAGCTCACCATTCTTATTGATCAGCTCATCGCGGGAGCAATAGATCACAGCAAAACCAATCACAAACTACAAGTAGAAGAAGATATTAAAAGAAGGAAACAGATAAAATTTAACGAGCATTAGAAAAGAGAAATAGACTTACCAAGGCTAGCCTCTAACTCGCTTGCAGGGCTAACTGGTCAGTCCCCATTGCCCTTCGGCGATCAACAGGAAGGACTGCTCTCTCGAGCAGTGCAGGGGCCAATTGAGGAGAAGTGGCAACCGAGGCCCTCTCTGGCAACGCGGACACAGGCACTAAGTCCTGCCCAAAGTCCTGCCCAGCCACTGTTGGACTTTTGCTTCTTCAACCTCTGAGTGAGAAGCACATCATCATCATCATCATCCCGCATCAAGTTTTTTCTTGGGGGAACTATTTCCTCGCTAAAGCTGCTGGATGTACTTGAAGGTTCTTGGGCTTAATAAACCTCTTCTGAGCTAGAAGAACTGTCACTGCTGGAGCTCTCCTCGCCAGAACCACCTTCAGCACCTCCTCTGATATCACTCTCAGAACTTCTCTCTTCCTCATCCAACTGAATGGGATCGACAGCAGCTTCTTCAGAAGTATCAAATTCAGGAATGCTATCCACGGGCCTTGTAATAAAACTGGACCCAATGTTCTTGTACTCAAGCAGGAAAGCAGCAGACCGGGGATGTTTACCATCAGCTAAGGGTTCCCTAATATTCCAAGCTTTAATCAACTCGAAAGTTCAAACCTCGCTGAGGGCGGGCTCCAAGTTCTTTGTCCTCGTTGAAAAGAAAGCAGGAAAGTGTCAGAAAAATTTCACATTAACAAAGAAATCGAAAGGGCAGAGCAAAGACTACCTATGTACTCTTCCCCATAGAAGGGAACAGTGAATCTATCAGACCTCGACCCCTCAGTCTGGGGGGAGAACTGCCAATTCTTAGCAAGAAAGCCATCTTGCCAGTAGTCCTTGTGGGAATAAGGTAAATTTATTACTAATACCCTGTTAGGACTCCTGGCCTTGAGGTAAAGAAGACCATAGCTAGTTCGAGAAAAGGTATAACAAAAGCAAACTTCGGCGAGCCCTAATTTAGTGCCATAAAGTTAATTTAATCTGTGGACACCATTAATTATCTTCCATACGTTGGGCGAACACTGTGCAGGGACAATGTTGAAAGAACCAAAGAAATGAAGGAACAAATTATTTGGAGGAAAAGTAAGCCCTATTGAGAAAGCAACAATACCTTAATCCAATGAGCACCCTCTATCTCTCTAACATTCTTAGGGAGAGAGTCACACTCAATCTCTACCCATTCTGGGATATTATAGAACTTCCTAAACTCAGACACTGATCTATTACCTATCTTTGACATTTGTAAACCCTAAAGTCGTAAATTCAGAGAAAACTCAACAAAGAAAGCACAAAGAAAGAGTAGAGAGGACTTACGAGATGAAAGATCACAAGCCTAGATGACGAGGGAGATTGAAAGTGAAGAAAATGAAGGCCTGGAGAAGGAGACACAACAGCTAAAACTCGCAGAAGGTGAGTGAACACAAAGAAATTTGAAACAACAATTATAGAATGTTGCGCCAAATAGCTTTTAAATGCTCCCAATCATCGCGCACAGGACATGAAGCAACTGCCGCCTAAATTAGCTCTCAACTTTTTGAAGAGTTACATGATTCACAAAAGTACCATTATGGCAAATCATTTAAATTTATTGAGCCCAAATTATGGCCCAACAACTTTAGGGGCAATTGTGGGTACCCAAATTTACCAATATGGGCCCGGACGAGTAGACTAATGAAAACGGCCCAAAATCCGGACCCCTCACCGGAACTAAAAAGAGTTATGACTTAGTCTCCTCCGAGAGACTAGTATAGAGATATTCCAGGAGAATGTGATGGACGTGGGGGAGTCCAACACCCCCACTCCTCGAGGACAGACATATATATAATAAACCCTAGACCTGGGGCAAAGTACACGCACTGTATTCTCTGTAAATGCTCCCTAGAGTATATAGAAATAATACTGACTGCACCCCCGTGGACGTAGGCATCCTTGCTGAACCACGTACATACTGTGTGGTGTGATTGGCATTTTATCTTCTTTATTTTCCTTGGTGATTGCGCTTCTTTCATTTATTTTTGTTGAATATAATTGTCACCACAATTGTCTTCCTTGATGATATTTTAGTTTATTCAAAATAAAGGGAGGACCATGAGCACCATCTTCGCGTTACACTTCAGACGTTATGAAAGAATCGTTTATATGCTAAGATAGAAAAGTGTAAGTTTTGGTTGCCCCAAGTAAAACGTCTCGGTCATATGGTATCAAAAAACGGTATTTCAATCGGAAATCGAAGACACCTACGGACATCCGAAGCTTCCTTGGTTTAGTAGGATACTACCGAAGATTTATTGAAGGGTTTTCTCGTATAGCTTCACCACTCACCCTCCTAACCCGTAAGGATGTAAAGTTTATTTGGGACAATGGTTGTGAGAGAGAATTACAGGCATTAAAGATAAAATTAGCAACTGAACCAATCCTCACTATCCCAAAGAGTGGGATGGAGTTTGTTGTTTAAATTGATGCCTCTCACCAAGGATTAGGATGTGTCTTGATGCAAGATGGCAATGTAGTTTCTTATGGTTCGTGAAAATTCAATCCACATGAACGAAACTACCCCACTCATGGTTTGGAACTTACAGCCATAATCTTTGCCCTAAAGTTATGGCGACACTATTTATATGGCGAGAAGTTTGATCTTTTCTCCGACCATAAAAGTTTAAAGTACTTATTTTCCTAAAAGGAATTAAATATGAGGCAACGAAAGTGGATGGGGGCGTCCAAAAGACTATGACTTCACCCTTCATTATCATCCAAGAAAATCCAATGTAGTCACTGATGCCTTGAGTCGTAAGCCCCGTGGTATCTTGATGGTCTAAGAATGGCGTATGATTAAAACTCTAGAAGAATTCGACATTCAACTATTGATAGATAGAACTAGGGCTTATCTTTGTAATTTTATGCTTCAGCCAACCTTGATCAACAAAATCCTGCAAGCACAAGGCCAAGATGAGAAATTACAATTGAAATTCATAAAAATGGCAACACAGGAAATAACTAGTTGGAGCATTGGAAGTGATGGAGGATTTAGATTTTGTGGAAGGTATTATGTTCCCTACGTAGATAGCCTAAAGAAAGAAATTCTGAAGGAGGCACACCATTCAAGATACACAATCCATCCTAGTAGCACAAAGATGTACAAGGATCTCAAGAGGCCCTATTGGTGGGAAGGCATGAAGCGTAACATTACTGAGTATGTGTCAAAATGTTATATGTGTTAACAAGTGAAGGAAAAACACCAGAGACTCGCAAGAATTCTGCAACCACTTCATATTCCGAAGTGGAAATGGGAGCACGTAACCATGGACTTTATCACCGGACTTCCAAGATTGAGGTAGGGTCATGACGCAATATGGGTTATGGTAGATCGATTAATCAAGTCAACTCATTTCATCCTTTATTGTGTTACGTACACTGCAGATTGCATGAGTAGATTATACATTCAGGAAATAGTGAGACTTCATGGGATACCAGTTTCAATCGTTTCAAATCGTGATTGGTGTTTCACTTCTCATTTTTGGGCAAGTTTTCAAGAGGCATTCGGTACATCATTAAATCTCAGTATTACTTTTCACCCACAATCAGATGTACAAATCGAGCGGGTAAACCAACTTTTGGAAGACATGTTGCGAGCATGTGTTTTAGATTTTGAGAACACGTGGGAGACTTATTTGCCATTAATCGAATTCTCCTATAATAATAGCTACCATTCTAGTATCGGCATGGCTCCGTTTGAAGTTTGTATGGAAGACCATGCCAATCACCAATTTGTTGGGCAGAATTCAAAGATGGGGAACTACTTCGACCTGACTTAGTTCGTGAAACTACTCACAAAGTTACAATTATAAGGGATCATTTGCTTGCAGCACATAGCAGATAAAAGAGCTACGCAGATTGTGGGAGAAGGGACCAAAAATTTGGAGATGGTGATAAATTATTGCTAAAGGTTTCACCAACTCGTGGGATAGTGCGCTTTGGGAAGAAGAGAGGAAAGTTATCACCGAAGTTCATCAGACCATGCGAGATCTTAGAGAGAGTCGAAAAGGTGGCGTATCGACTCGCACTACCTCCTAATTTGTCAAGGATACATAATGTTTTTCACGTCTCCGTGTTGAAAAATTACTTGCACAGTGTGTCCCACGCTATTAATTTCAATGGTATTGAGCTTAATGAGGATGTCACATACATTGAGAAACCAGTTTGCATCCTTGACTGAAAGACGAAGAAGTTACGAAAAAAGGACTTTGCGCTGGTTAAAGTGCAGTGGATTCATCACGACGAAAACAAGGCTTCGTGGGAACTTGAGTCAGAAATACAAGAGAGGTATCCACATCTCTTCAATAACTAGGTACGTAAATTTCGTGGACAAAATCCTTTTAAGGAGGGTAGAATGTAGTAAACCAACTCCAAAATAAATAAAATTATACTAAAGTTTCTAAAAATAATAATAATAATAATAATAAAAAGAATAAGAAGAAAATAAATAAATAAACATATATAATTAAGTGGAACATTTGGAATTAGTTCAAAAAAAAGAAAACTAAAAGAGAGAGAGATGAGTGTCTAACCTATATGATGAGTGTCTAGAATTATAGGACAAGTGTCCAACACTTGTCCACCCCATATTAAAACCACCATGCAAAACAACCCCAAAGGCTAAAGATCTTGGCTAATGTTTATCCTCTTTATGAGCCAAATTAAAACAATTCATAATTTACCCTAATAAAACAAAAGAAAAAGTGGAGAGAGTGAGAAGAAGAGAATGGGAACAAAAAGAAGAAGAAGAAAGAAAGACCAAAGAAGAAAGTATAGAGATAACTTTAAACTCATTTTAGGTTAGAATTATCTTCTCCTTTCAACTCATTTTTTTAAGTATAGTTTTAGTAATGAGTAACCAATGGAAGCTCTATTGATGCTTTAATGGACACTTAGAGAGAGAAAACCTTAAACCCACCCATATTATGTTTAAAAATTCCTAAATAATTAATTTAGTACCCTAATATAATGAGAGTAAACATACTAAAATTTTAGCCCCATCTAAGTTGTGTATTTTTCTTGAAAATTTGGATTATGAGGAGTTGTATTTTCAATTTTGGTCTAAGTAAACCATTTTTTTTAATTTCTTTATATTTTTACTGGATATAACATAAAATTATCTTTCTTTGAATACCAAAATCGTAATTTTTTGATAAAAAATGAGTGAGATGTGAATTTTTGAAGTTTAGTATATGAAGCTGGAAATTCTATGTTAAAAACAACTCTGACAACATATTTTATCTGAATTTATTTAAACTTTTAGGCTTATTATTTATGTCTGAAATTTTTTGTGTGATATATTAACTCATATGATAACCTTATATAATTTATTGGGAACAATTTAAGTAGCTATAATAATTTTAATAAAATGTTAAAGTTAGTGTTAAATTGATGTCTCGAATTTGTTAATGGTAATAGTTAATTATAAAATTTAAGTTGCATGAAAATACCATCCCGAAATAAATGGAATAATTGTGTGTGATGTTATAAATAAATTATATGTTAGACATATTAAATTTTGGTGAGTATTTAAGTGAATTTTTAAATAAACCTTTCATACGAAAATATGATGTCGTGATAACACCAAAATTCTTTCGAAGTAAGCCTGTGAGTTACAACACGTCAAAATAATTAAGGAGAATATTAGTTGATTTCGTGTGTCAAGTAAATTAATGTCATATATGTTTAATCTTATTCAAGTTGATAAATGAGTATATGCACGTTTACTATACCGAGGGTCGAGGCCATTATTTAAGTTGTGACATATTATCACCTATTATTGTTGTTATTGAACTTGAGATTCCTCCTAAGTTGGTCGGGATTGAGATAATCCTACAGTTAGTGCACTAATACATTCTATACCACCAAAAGTTGTCCAGTGGGTATAGGTATACACATAAGCAAGTTGGCGTGTGTGTTGTGGCCTAAGGACAGCGTATACTGGAAGTTGTTGGTGTACTTATCGTAATATTTTGTTAATTCTTACTAATAAATTTTAGAATCCATAATTTGAAAATGATGAACTAAATTGTTAAACATGTGAATATATTTTATCCCTGCTTAAGTTTATTGAATCAAAGTTTAGTAATAGACATATAAAATATAAATCATTGTTATTAGTATACTTGGGGGATGAATTTTGAGCATAAGTGTTTTCTCATTGGGTTGCGTTACTCATGATGCTACGCATTTTTCCTTTCAGGTTTTGTGCAGGATTGATTCTCTAAGTTCGTTTTGCCATAGTCCGGCGTATTTTGGGGCAAACTTCTTGCTTAATTATATTTTTTTTACTTTGTAAATTTAAAGTACTTCTCTAGACATATTGTGTTCCCTAGTAGTTGAATGAAAATATGTAATGTAAAAACATTTTATGTATTAAGACCTCGTATGTAATATTAAAATGTTATTAATTTATTTCTGACAACTTTCTGAGTGCATCGTTACATATCCAAATTATAGTATTGACTTTAAATTATTACCATTTACTATAATTTAGGGCGTGACATAAATATACATATACAAATGCTGAAACGCATATACTAACTATACAACCAAACTACGTAGGCTTTAATCCCAAGTCTTCTTTGGTACATAGTCATAATACCGTGTCCTTCTCTTAAGCTCGATCCTTAGCAATATGCCTCCCGATATATTATCCCCACAGAGATGCATCCATCTCCAATCCATACAAATACTCTCATATGCACAAAATGAGATATCAAACTATAAGACGGGACCTCCCAAACATATTCCTACATAAAAATGTATAAACACGTATACATTAATCACAACAGATATCCACCCATATATAACCTTTCTATCTCTCCTATATATATGAATGAGATATCAAACTATCTCAAAAGTTGATCTCCCTCGTACAGTTATTTACACTATGACGGCCACCTCTTATAACATTCGAGCTTTCATGCACACTTACATAATTAATAACAGCCATTTGTTATATACTACAAAGCACGGAGTTATGCACAAGCAAATCATTTGTACCTGCACTAGTTGAATTAACGTTTCTATACCTCTCACTGATACCATTTCCAACTTGAGCACCTATCTAAATTTTTATTGAGCTTCACCCTAAGGTATCTAAACAAATTCTAAAATAACTAAAAAGTAATAAAAAAATGTAAAGAGTAATAATAAGTACAGAATTAAGGAAGCAAACAGAACAAGTGTGGTGACTAATACTTTCCCCACTCATAACCCGGTTCCCGAACTCACACAATAAGAATCTTTGGACCAACTGCAGACTCTAAAACCTTCCTTGGTATTAGCCCAAAAGGGCTAGCTCGAACCTTTATATTTATTTTTATATAAAACAAATTGACGACTCTGAACACCCTATGAAACCCCCTTCTTCCTGCACGAAAGATAGACTTGCCAAAAGGGCGTGCATCAAACCTGGACATGGCATCAAACTTCATCCAGTGGAAAATTCATTGACACCCAAACATTGAACCAATAGGCCAACCTCAAGGGGGAGGCGATGGACTGGGAGAGAAGCACACTCGCGTCTATCGTTTGCTTCACAGAAAGTCCCCCCTGGGCGCATCACCACTCGAAGTCCGCAATGCCATTGTGATGACTCTATTGGGGACCTATTTTCTTTTATCAAAATATAATATTGTGTATCATAAATGGACCTCATCAGCTACGTCACAGTGGTGATTCCACCAAAGATAAATCAAGAGAACCAAACTATCTATCTGCTTCCTTTCTACTTTGTTTAATATTGCTCTCCCGCATGACTATTTTACGTCAATTTTAAAACTGTTTAGAGTCCTTAGTTTAAGACTCCCTTACAACATAGATACATACTTAGGCCATCATGTACAGGATTGTACATTTTACCAAACACATAGGTACGTGCGAAGGACTTCGTGATAAAACTAAACATCCAAATATGTAAAAATTAAAGATTACATATTTCCATCACGCACTACATAGTCTTGATTTTCATATTTTTTAAAACCTATACCCTCGAAGGCTCCCAAAAGTAACTAGTTGAAAGAAGTTCATACTTTAGGAAGGTCACTTTATCTGAGGGAACGTTTGTAATTATGAAAATTCACCTCTCCTCAAAAGAGAGGTTCGTATTTTTGAGAAGTCACTTCTCCATACAAAGATCGTACTTTTAAGAAGTCACTTACATGAAAGGCAAGTCTCCAATGAGTGTTCTCACTCTTTTAATCCACCCGTCTGGTATATCGAACAATTTCTCTCTTGATCCTAAAATCTCGGTGACAGGAAACATATGAAGTTTGTTTAGTACTAGAGTATATCGAATAGGCTTGCACAAATATTCAGTTCTAGGGTAAAATGGTGTCACAGGTACCTTAAAGTTACTCTGTTGAAGCATCCCGGTATATCGTTGCCCATGACAATGAAAAGCGAACCTTAGATAATCAAGTCGCCACACCCCTTCTGCATATAGAAAAAACTCTCGGAACACAACATATTTCATAAAAAGAATAAGATACTTACGGGCCAATTGTCTTGACAGAATTTTCTAAAATTTTTTGACGGTCGGAGGCTAGTCCAAAACCCCTCAGATTCCGACTGAATGTCTTCCCTGCATAAGGGAGATCAACAGTATGAATCCTCGAGTCATCGCCAAAATAACAAAATTTTATTTTAAGAAAGTGTTTTAGGCCTCAATCTGGTATTTCCTCACTCCTCATTCTGAAAATGAGAGCTCACCCCTGTTCACACAAATCCAGTGAGACTCTGGTAAAGTTCTCCTCCTTTGAAGATACTATTAAAAGAAAAAAAACAGTTCAAATACGGTTAAAACAGATCAAAGAGTTACATTAAATTAACTCATTGCATACATGATTCCTTGTCCCCTATGTATTTTCCTTCTATCAGTTCTTTTGTCTGAGAAAAAACTAAACAAAAGTGCCCTGAATTTTTCTATAGATATTACAATTAGTAGAATAATACCACCAAGTTCTTACTCTAGAAACCCGAGTTCTCGCTCCGTGCGGTTGTTTAGTCTTCATCAACGAGCCTTCCTACCCACGATTGTCAGATCTTCACTATCGTATGATCCATGTCTACCGAAGAAAGCCGATTACTGTCAAATATAGATCATAATATGTGATAGCTTGAGCCATCATTGCTTCCTTGAACACTATGAAATTCGAGATCAGAGCACTAGGCTAAAACTAAGCCCGCATATAAGGAAATTAACTATAACGGGAGATAACGTCCTTCCTTCTCCCAAACCTAACATTGGTACACTTCTTATGGTGGTCATTGAGGGCATGCCCACCAACACCCAGGATCTGCTTGCACCAGTTCCATCTTTGACTCCTATAAAGACAAATTTCTAATTGAATCAATTTGTTTATAGTTGGCTTAATTCCGAACAAAATATTTTAGTCATAGGTTAGGACTTGTATTATCGATCTCGTAAGCCTATGACATGTTTAATGAAGATGTAGGAGTCAAATTTCGAACATGGATACGCATCGTGTCGTGTTTTCATTCCAAGTTTATCTTCACGTTTACCTAGGATCCCGTAAGGTATGGATGCATTTTGAATATGATCCGTGGAAATATTTTTGGGTGTTTATTATTAAAAAAAATTATCACTACACCAAATCTGTCGAATTGTCACGGTCATTGACCTTGACAAGTTCAACTTTTCAGGGTCAATGACCATGATAATTCCTGAGGTGACAACTTTTATTGTCACGATCATTGACCGTGACAAGTTCTTTAGAATTGTCACGGTCATGTCACGGTCCTTGACCTTGACAAGTTTGTCACGGTTAAGTACCGTGACAAGTCTATGACAATGGTTAAAAAATTATCACGGTCAATGACCGTGACAATTCTAGGCAAAATTGAAAAAAAATCTGCTGGGCAGTTTGGCCACTGCCCAGCAGTATATTTGTACCTGTTATAGCAACGTTGTACGTATTCAAGCATCATATATCCAAATAAAATAGATATAATGCAAATATACATTCAAAATAGAGACAATATGCATCACGATATAATCCAAATATAATTCAAATGTACCAACTTAAAAACAATTCAATACAAATAATGTCACTACATGTCTTGGGTAAGGTTAAATCTGAGGAGGTGAGTAGGCCAAACGATATACGAATTGACATACCCACTAATATACATCGTGCCGCATTGTTCGCATAAGCACAATGGGGAGTTCTCCTTCCCGGGTATCACATGCGTGAGGAGCACCTTGGACTCGATGTCTTGAAACTCACATCCATGAACTAGTGCGCCCTGGACGATATTAGGGTCCCTTAACCCCCGCCCTATCCGCTGGCCATCAAATATGTCCAGTATAAACACGTTCGTCTAACCAAGTGTTGACATAAGTTGGTCGAAGGGATCCAAATAGGGAAGTGGATCATCAAAGTCCTCACGTGTCGGCGATGAAGCAGCGAGGTCCACATCCTCATCCTCTTGCACCTCCTCCTCCACCATCTTCTCCTTCTCCTTCCCTTTCCCCTTATGGTTTCCGCCCAACGAACACTTCATGAATGAGAACATATCTTGGACCGTCGCCTCTAAATGGGACAGCTTCGCATCATGCAAGTCCACCGTTCGAGCCAATCCGATGTCGCTCGTCTCCAATCCGATGATCCTAGATTTGGCCACCCGTGAGCTCACCCCTTGTCCTCCCCTTGTGATTAGTGCCAAGCACTTGGCTGAGTGCGTCAGTGGACAAAGATGCCTTGTTGGCATCAGACTGCGACTCATGCACTTCCTTAAGCTTTGCCTGAAATGACAAAAAACACATGATTAGTAAAATAAGTAAATTAAAAAATTATAACGTAATTAATAAAAAGTAAATTGTCGGATTACTTACAATCGTGTTATTGACGCTCGAGGACACCTCCTTATCCTTCCCCTTCTTCGTCCGAAGAGCCACATAAGTATCGAGCCTATGTGGCCTACCCCAGGGCCACTCCTTGTCCCCTGAAATAAAATAAAGTAAAATTAGTATCGGCCCCGCAAAGTAAAATAATGCAGAATAATATATTTCTATAGTTATAGAAAAATTAAATCTTACCATCATCCTATGCTCCACCTAGGCGTAAGACGTCCGGTCGGAGTAGTGCACGTCCGTCTTTTTTTCCCCATTTTCCCTCCCCGATTGGAGAGATGTCAATTATCGCTCCCCGATCTCATTGTCAATGAACTTTTGTCATTGTGCCAATGAGATCGGCTCCTTTGTTGGACGAATTCACGCATTCGAATAACGGACTCTCGTGTCTTCCCAAAGTACCGGGTCCACATATTTTTCTTCCACGTCTTATGTTGCTCCCTCAACTGCTCCAAGACGAAATCGCGTAGCTTTGGATCCAGGCTGAATTATTCATGTCCAACAAATACAATGGTAGTTGCGAATAAATATAAATATAAAATGAAATTGAAATCGAAATCGAAATTGAAATCAAAATATTCATATAAATATAAATATAAATACATTACCTGTAGTGCCACCTAAACAGCTAACTTGAGCTCATATGGCAACTCCTTCCAATAAATGTACCCTGGGTCGATGATCGTCTTTACCAACTCGAGGGATCTCGCTAATAGCCCCGACTTATTCCCGATGGCCATCCCCGATTTGCCATATTTGGGGAGCCTAGGGGCCGAAGATCCCTCGTCGCCTCCGCTACCAACGAGCCCAGACGACATCATCATAACCAGTATCATCATCCTCACCTTAATACCTGAAGGAGACATTTGCTGTAACAAAATGTTATTAGTACAAATCAAAATGAATTAGAAGAAGACATGTAAATATGTACAATTACTACAAATAAAAATGAATTGTTACTGTTAGACATCCCCACCCCCACCCCTACTGCCCACACACGTGCACACTACACAAGAGTGAAAATGATAAAGTGCAAATCAATTAAAAGCATTAAAAATGGATGTTTCGGTACAAATTGGAATATTTGTTACCATCCCTGCCCCTCCCCCCACCCAGCCCCACCCCCTTCCCCCACCACACACACACACAAACAGCCCCCCTCCCCACCCCCCACCACACACACACACATACACACACACACGCACATATATATATATACACACACACACATATATAAATGGAAGAGAGAGAGAGAGACCAACCTGAGCGAATATGTACAAATCAAAATGAATTGTTACTACAAATATGTACAATTATAACAAATAAAAATGAATTGTTACTGTTAAACATCCCCACCCCCACCCCTACTGCCCACACACATGCACACTACACAAGAGTGAAAATGATAAAGTGCAAATCAATTAAAAGCATTAAAAATGGATGTTTCGGTACAAATTGGAATATTTATTACAAATTGAAAAATTATTTAAAATTCGGGTTATCATAAAAAATGTATCGCGTATTCTTGACGTAATATTTAAAAACTTTCATCAATCTTTCAAACGGATACATCCACAGATATCTAACATATTATGATCTATGTCGTCCCCTTCTACATATATCCTACTTGTTGAAGGTTGTTGTGAAGGTTGGTCGGGGACAAAAGGAACATTCAATTCACCGTGAAAACTCCAAAATCGATAACTATCTTGCATACCAGATCTTAACAAATATAGTTCAACTGTTTTCCACTCAAACACCTTACCATAATTACACCTAGCACATGGCAGCATATCCCCGTAGTTCTCCAAGTACACGATGTAGATTGGAAAGTGTGAGTGTTATTTCAATTGATCAATTGAAATAACAGTCACACTTGTCAATCTAGTATGTACCCAGAGAACATTAGGATACGACTGCAGAACTTCCTCCAAAAGTAACAACTTTAAGCCACTAAGAATATTATTATACAGAAATTATGCAGTCCCAAACTGTCCAAACGGGACAATTCGAGAGATCTCATTACAGGGGTAATGACTCTCGAATGGGTCAAGGGCTATTGAATGCGTACGCATAAGAACTAGAAGGCTAGTATCTATGCGCACTATATGTAATTTCAAGTATGTTTCATTTAATTATCATACTATATATATATATTGTTCGTTATACAAAGTAATTTTCAAAAAAAGTTGAAAAATCCCAACCCCATATGGACAATAATCCGGTGGTCATGCCACTTTTAAAATTAACCAACCCAACATCAATCCACTATAATCCAATCGCAATGTCAACAACAAATGTGTATCCCGTACTCCTTCTAATTCATCTACTCAATTAATTATTTTCATCAATTAAACTAACAATTAAAATATATAATTATTAATTTACTTATTTACAATGAGGGGTAATCCTACTTTCATATATTAATTTACTAAAAAAATTAATAATCAATCAATTCGTTTACAAGGGACACTACTTGCATATGAGGAGAAATATCTAATAAACCAATCAGACCCACCCACACACACACACACACGCATGCACGCAGCCCCATCCCCCGTCACACCCCCCGCATCATTTCCCTCTCTCGCACATACGCACAAACACGCACACTACACACACATGCACATACACACACACACACACGTAGCCCCACCCCCTACCCCACCACCCAACCCCCCATCCCTGCCCCCTCCCCCTGCCCCACCCCCTTCCCCCACCACACACACACATGCACACACACACATACACACACACACACACACACACACATATATATATATATATATATATATATATATATATAAATGGAAGAGAGAGAGAGAGAGAGAGAGAGAGAAACCAACCTGAAAGTAGAGAGAGAGAGAGTGAGAGAAGCACGTAGAGAGAGAGAGAGAGAAATTGGAGGGAACAATGCGGTGAGGAAAAAAGGAGGGGAAAGGGCTTTTTGCTCAAAGATTTATCACGGTTATGTCACGGTCATTGACCATGACAACTTTATAGAATTGTCACGATCAATGACCGTGACAAGCCTTTGTCATGGACTTGTCACGGTCATTGACAGTGACAAAAAATGCGTATTTTTTTGTCACTGTCAATGACCGTGACAAGGCTAGCCGCTGAAAAGGTGCCAATTTTCCCATTTTGGTGTAGTGTATTTTGAACTATTTTTAAAATATTTTTTGGAGAGAAATGTCTTTTGGTTTTCAATTGATTAGAAAGAAGTTGTAAACTTTGTTAGAACAAAGCTTGGATCTCGTTAGAACGAGACACGGGGCTCGTTAGAATGAAGTTGGATTCTCATTGGAACGAACTTTAATACCTTGTTAGAACGTACATCTAACGAACATTAAATGGGTACTCCCTGTCAAATAGAAGGGCACTTATTGGAAGCTTGTTGGAAGTTCATTAGAATGAAATGGGCCTTTTATTCGAATGAATTTATCTTTCATTATAACGAAATATGCCTTTTGTTCGAACAAACTATGTGTTTTTGTTCGAACCTTTTTGTTCGAACCAGTTCGTCGCCTCGAAAATCGTATTTTACTATTTATAGTCATATTGGACTTAGTTTTTTCAGGAACTTCTAGAAAAAATTAAATTTATATCTGTTTACCAAAGTTTCAAAGTCCTAGTTTTTGAGTTTAAAGATCTAAGTTTTCATATTCTTATTCTTTGAGATCTTTGTGTCGGGCACCAAAGTTTGTTTCTCATTATCTTGGATTGAGAAATTATTTTGTGCGGTGGACTCCATATTGCTTTATCGTGTTATGATTAAGAAGCGGTGTTTTGTATTCCAAATTCATAGATGGTTGTTGACCCTCGTCAATAGATACCGAGGCGAGTATGGAATCACGTGTTGCGATAACTTGCGTTGATGGACTTTTGGGTTGAACTATGGAGGAGAGATTGAAGATAGAAGAGCATTAAGGCTTCTTAAGAAGATGAGTCGTAGAGTAAGTCTACTATCTAGTCTTTGTAAAACCTTATCATAGTGATATGTTTGCCTAGTTCGTCCAAGGTTTTTCCCATTGTGGGTTTTACTTGTACATCGGCGCGTTGTGGATGTTTTACTTATTTTATCTTCTTATCACCCATAGGTTTTTTACAACAATGTTTTAATTTGGTGAACAAATTTTTATTGGGCTTAATTTGTTTAAAGTTTTATTAATTAAAATTGAAAAATACAAAAATAGACTTTTTGATTATTTGACCATCCCTACCTAATCACTGTCGAGCCTTCTCAAATTGGTATCAGATCTAGGACACTAAGTTATCTTGTTTAGATTTCGTGTTGTTAGGCATGAATTGTGGTGATTTTAATGGTCTTATAGCCCCGATGTTTTATGGGTTGAACTATGCATACTAGAAAATGCATATGAAATAGGCACTTAGAGCTATAGTTGAGCAGGTATAGCAATCAATACTTAATGATTGGACTCCACCTACTACCTTAGTCAGAAAGAATAGGATACCCAAACCCGCGAATTATGGATTGAGGTTGAGCATAGGTTAGCCAATTATAACTCGTGTTGTTTAAATGCTCGGTTTTGTTATGTCACCCAAGAGGAGTTCCACCATATTATGACTTGTGAAATGTCTAAAGAGGCTGAGGACGTACTCCAACTCACCCATGAAGGAACTTGTTCTGTTAAGGCTTCCAAACTCCAAAACCTCACCACTCAGTTTGAAACCATTAAGATGTTGGAGAGTGAGACCTTTTATGAGTTTTACGCTAGACTGTCCGACATAGTTTCCTCTTCGTTTAATTTAGGAGAGAAGATACACGAAAACTGAGTAATCAATAAAATCTTAAGGTCATTGCCATAAAGATTTTATTCAAAAGTGACAGTTTTGAATTCTTTGGGTACTTTATACTCTACGAAACTTGAAGAGCTTATAGGTGACTTATAAACTTATAAGCTTGACATATTTTCCTCTAAGATCGAGAAGAAGAAAGATAATGGCATTTATTTAAAAGTCCAAAAGGAGGAAGCACCTATTTCGGATAATGAGTCTGATATCGAGTCTGAAGATATGGCCATGTTAGCAAAAAAATTCAAAAAATTCTCAAATTTCATAAGCAATCGAAATATGCAAAGAAGTTTGAGAAAATCATGTATAACAAGTCCAATCACTTCCTTAAAATCGTAATGATAACTTTAAGAAGGATGATACGAAAAGATGTTTTGGCTGTGAGGGTTATGTCCATAGGGTAGCTGAGTGCCCACTAAACTAAGGAAAGAGCGAAAGAAATTGAAGGTGTACAATGCCACCCTTATTTATAGTGATCCGAAAGAGGGAATTGACCCCCCCCCCCCCCATTGGGCACAACTTCACCGCGTTCATGGCTAGTCATGTGAGCCTTGACAAAACATCTTCCCATAAAGATAATTCTGAGTATAAAACTTCAATGGACATTGTTTGTGATCCCCAAGTTACTCATGGTAGTGTGAATGGAGAAGAAAGAGGGAGACGATGAATAATATGAGGAGGAGAGTGAACTCGATGTTGCCTTATGTTAGTTGTATGAAAAAACATTGAGAGTGAAGAAGGCTAACATGAAGTTAGAAACTAAGTTAAAGGAACATATCGTAGGAAATGATAATAGTATTTTGATTAAGGATGTTAGGGCACGTGATAGGACTCTTTGAGAGAAGATATAGTATGTTGAGGGTGATAGAGATAGCATTTGAGGTTTTATGGGGATTATAAAGAAGTTGCTTCTAGAATTTAAGGAGTATAGGCATTTACTCAAGTCGAGGATAGTTGAGCTTAAAGAGAGATTGAGAGACTCGAGTCATGTCAAATTTGATTTGGAATCTAGGTCAAAAAAGTTGGATAAAATATTAGGCACCATCCAAATATAAGATGACAAGTGTGGGATTGGATTCGATGATCAATATGCTTCCACTACCCAAGCTTTTGAGATAGTCAACAATTGATAAGAATGTTAACAAAGGTCAAGCCGTATGTAACACCCCTTGATATGTCTACACTTGCACACATTGGGGTAGGAAAGGTCACCTTAGGTATTTTTGCTATGATCTTAAATATGGTCTTAGAAAGTCTAAGTCTAGAGTCACCAAAGTTCCCAAAACCTAAAAGAGTCATGTTACACCTATGTGGGTTAGGAATTCAGATTTGGAGGCCTTACTTATTGATTCCCATTTTCTTGCGCATGATACTTCCCATGCTATATCTAATGGTTCATTGTGTTTGCATATTTGCATACACTAGATTTTGCTTCATGATATATATATATATATATATATATATATATATATATGTGTGTGTGTGTGTGTGTGTGTGTGTGTGTGTGTGTGTGTGTGTGTGTTGTACGTTGTTTGAGTCTTTTGTATTTTGATTTTTTCATTTATTAGGGCTTATTGAAAAATAGAAAAAAATGTTTGTCTTTTGAGTTGTGTTTTTTTTTAATTGGTATTTTTTGAAAAAATGTTAAAAAACTCAAAAAGATTTTCGGCTTATGTATATTTTAGTTATTCATGTGTTTGAATCCAACTTCTTTAGTGCTTTCCATATGACTAGGATATTTAGTAATGATTGCAAATATTTAGATTGTTCTTAATCATGCTTACATAGAGTTGTTTCAAACTTGATTTGATTTATGGATTTAACTTTGTATATGCCTCCACACACATATGCACGAGCTTTTTGAACGTTAACTTCACATATCATATTTGAGCTTTGTGAGATGTTTTCCCATCAATATTGTTATCTCTAGACTACACATTCTAACACCCCCTAAGTCTCCCCTCAGTTTCCTAGCACCTCCCCATATCACTGCAAAACCACAGGTCGCACTCCGAGTACCGATCTAGAAGCCATCGGGCGCCCCTGGGCCCCGTTTGACTCTGGTCAAATATATCGTCAAAGTGAAAGATCTTTGAATATTTGAAGGGCTCTGAATACCCTTTCCAACGGTCCACCCCATGTGCGAATCGGCATAACGGTTCGGATGAACGAACCATTTTACTACCAAAAATCGATTTGGACGCCACCGGGCACTCCCGGGCCCCGAATTAACCCCAATCAACTTCACCATCAGAGTGAAAGTTCTTTGAATCTATGCAAAGCACTGAAACCCCTTTCCAATGGTCCGCCCCATGCACGAAAGAGCATAACTGTTAGGACAAATGATCAGTTTTCCCTCAAAAATCGATCTAGAGGCCACCGGCCGCTCTTGGGTTCCGTTTGACTAAAGTCAACTCTTTAGCTCGAACAAGACTAAATGAATCTCCAAAGGGAACTGAAAACCTTTTCCAATGGTCCACCCCATGAGCGATTCTGACCTACGGTATGGATGAACGATCTATTTTACTCCGAGAGGTCCTCGGGCGCTTTTGAGCCCCGGTTGACGAAGGTCAACCTCCAGAACCGAGCGAAACTCTTTGGAATGTCTAAGTAAAACCTTTCCAATAATCCACCCATTGTATGATTATGACTTACCATGCGGATGAACAATCCGTTTCCGTCCGACGATCTCCCGTTCAAAAGATCGATGTACACTTTCAAGCCACATTTGACCCAAAGTCAACTTCCGAACCCAGGAGCGGTCCAAAGGACTCTTAAAGGTCTCTGAAGTACCTTTTCAACGGTATGCACCGTGCACAATTCATATCAACAGTTTGTGTTCTACGACCATTTTTTAGAACAATCTGCATAAGACTGCCAATTGACAGGCCCAGATCCCTGCCTATTAGCACAGTGTCTAGGATCACATGTCGATAGGCACCCCCTGGGTTAGTCCGATCGGCATCCCCCTAACCCTATAAATAGAGGCTAGGACCTCACTCTAGGGAAACACAACAGATCCATCAGCATCCGTGATCTCAGTAACATTCCCTCGAAATCAGCAAAATTCCTCATGTGAAGTTCCATCCAGGCTTACATTCCCATCATTTTCATACCCAATTTGGCAAAATATCCTTCCCTCTCATCAACATTCATCAAGACTCAAGGTATTTCATCCAAGATCAAATATCAAGCTTCAAAGAAGGTCCAATTCCTTCGCTCTCTCTTTAAATTCCTTGTTTTTGCATAATAAACATTAGATTCATAATCTAGTTCTTAATTTAGTTCATACACATTAATATCTATACTTTTATTAGTATATTTGACATACTTTATTTTCTACAAAAATCGCAAAAACAAATAAAAGATGGTTATACCTGTAAATTCCGAACGGAATTATCCATCACACCTTTTTCCAAAACCAAAAAACACATTTTCTACACATACACATATAATTAAATTCCGTTCGGATCTATGGGATAAACCCCACCCCTAATCTACATTCGAACTATGTGGACTTTGATGCCTTTATAGGCTACGTAGGCATCTCGGATTAAAATTCGAGACTCAAGTCCAATTTTCTAATTTTCTCAATTTACCAAATTCCCTAATTTTCTAAAATGTCCCATTTTCATATATATATATATATATATATATATACACACACATATTATCGTTTCCTAATAACAATCAATATAGTGATAAACGCACAAATCATACTTTCTACATATGTTATTTTGAGAACATTCCTATGGATGACCTCACTCTATCTTGTCCATGGTATGAGTTCAATGATTCCGACCTCCATTATATATAAACACGCACATACACTTCACGGGAATATAAAGGAAAATAATAACACTAGCCCATAAGAGACCGAAAGGGAGGAATGGATGCCTAACACCTTCCCATTCCGTAACGTAGCCCCCAAACCTTTGAACTATTGGTTTCGTTTGCATCAATTTGTCCTTAATGCCGCTCTCTCGATGTGGCAACATGTTTTTTTCCTGTTTTGTGAAAAATAGGTTGGCGACTCTATCTATTCACATTTACCCCCCCCCCCCCCACACACACACACACACCGACAATGGTCGAAGAACCTTTCAAAGAGGGGCACGAGACCACGACGCAGCCTTTCCAAGGGGATATCTCTCCCCCCGTCGCCGCCCGGGATGGCCACAGTGGCGACTCTGTTGGGGACTGTTTTTAAGAGGGCTAGACTCTGTTTTCACGGGTGTTTTACTTTCGTGTATATTCCCCTATTTTATGTTCCCCTTATTATTCCCTATACATATGTACCTCATGCGTATGACACTGTTCACACACTTGTAGAAATTTTCCATGTGCACCTAGGATCACGTATATTCAACTGTTGCACACACCATTTAGAAATCCATGCTTAGGTGTCACTAACCCACACCTCCACTTGTATATATCCATGCTCACTTACACTTATCACACATCACCCACTCTCACTTGTTACCCTGATTTATTGTTTATATTTGTACCTCATTCTCGGCTGGGCATGATCCAAAAATATAATCTCTCCATAAGATACTAATCAAAGAATCATGCATGATACACACAACATCACCAAAGAGCATCGATATGGACCAAATTTCATCCCGTAACTGGGGAGTCACTTCATGATGGGCGCTGGTCCGGCATGTCGTAGTTAACCTAAGCAATATGACTCTCACCTTCCATTGGCCAAGTACCTTCGACGTACATCAAATGGTTCCCCCGCATCGTACCGCTTGACCGAAGTCATGACGGGCGGTATATAGTAGGGAACTCATTCACGTACATCAAGTATATCGAATTCGCTCTCACACGCACCGTCCCCACGAGGTATATAGTGAGGCAACTCACATACACTCAGGTATATCAAATGGCTTGTACACACATACCGATTTCCCTCAAAACCAAGACGTCTATCATGGAAGTTACGGCAAGGGGGGAGAAACTTCCAATTAACCCAACAACTGCATACCCGCATATAGGTGTCAAGCCTAGGACACACATATTAGATTGTCGGTTTCAACTCAAAACTCTATCAAAATTTCAGATCGGCCTGTCGTCCAAATTTTTGCACAATTTTTAAAACGGGACCCTACCCGTGAGCCTGGTAACAAGTCCAACCCTAGTTCCTACATATGTTGAAAACCCAATTTTTCCAGACTTGGGTCCCGTCCGGTATTTCTTTTTTTTTTTTGCATCTAGGCAAACTTAATACAAGTGAGGACCTAATAAACATAATAATCATGCTAAGACTCGTATCTCATCTTTTCCTCTCTATTTCCAAAAGTGTCCTAAAACATTTTTTCCTCTTTTATCAAAAATACCAAAAACATTTTCTTTTCCTCCAAAACAAAAATAAATAAATTTTGTCCTCATGTTTTCCAAAAATATCAAAAACCTTTTCCTCTTTTTCTAAAAATAGCAAATTTCCTTTCCTTTTCGAAAATATATCCCATTTTTTTCTCCTTATCAAGTCGATCGCATACCCTTGGCCCGGCTCCTTATTGGCTTCGGTCTTCAGTCGAACCTAGGGGTGTAAGCGGTACGGTTTGGTCGATAAATAGTAGATATCAATATCAAAACCAAACTCTGGATGGTAAAACCAAACCGTACCAGTTTATCACCCGGTACACCAAAATCAATACCAAAACCAAACCGACCGGTATTTCAATTTTTTCGGTAATTTCAGTTTTTCTGGTTTCGATAAATTTGGATTTTTTTTTGTTTTTGGTTTTTGGTTTCAGGTTTTTCTGGTTTCGGTAAACATCACTAAAAGCCCCAAAAAACCAAAAATAAAACCAACCAAATTTTTTAAATATTAAAACCAAAACCAAAACCAACTTTTTCTGGTTTCGATAAATTCGGTACGGTTTTTTCTGGTTTTGGTAAATTCGGTACACAATGGTAATTTCGGTACGGTTTTTTCTAGTTTCGGTAAATTCGGTACGATAATTTCGGTAAATCGGTTTTTTAAATATTAAAACCAAAACCAACCAACTTTTTTGCGGTAATTTCGATTTCGATAAGACCGAATTCTGGTATTTTAATATATGAAACCAAAACCATTTTTTCGGACCAAAACGGTATGGTACAGTAAAAACCTATACCACTTCCACCCCTAGTCCGACCACCCCGAAGTTCTGTCAGTCCCCTTACTTCTTTTGAGTCCGAGATTCACCCGCCTTTCATAAAGAACACGAATCAAGTGCCGAATGTACAATCGGATTTGCTGGAAGTTCTTGCTTAGGTCACTGTAAAAATTGACAACTTTCAAATCGAGGTTTATGATATGCAGAAAAATTGGGTCCCTGTCCCCAAAGAGCCCGAGGTCCTCTTCCCTCACGCTATGGGTTCGCCTGCACCCGAGCCTATTTGGGTTACCGAGGAATACTAGCATGCTCCCTGTGATCCTCCTGCTAATGGGCCACTACCATCCCATCTGCCTATGCCAAACCTTTCTCAACCAGGGGCTAACTTACTTTTGATTGTTCACCCGAAAGAGAAAAAATTGAACAAGATCAAGGAAGACCTCAAGATGTTGACCAAGAAGTTCGATCAAGTCAGACTCTCTGGAAAGTACATGGACTACACCCACATGTCTCCCTATCCTAAACCAGGTTACTGGAAAAATTCAAGATGCCCAATATCGAGACGTTCGGAGGTAGTGAACCCTCGATCGTTCATCTCCGTAGCTATCACCAAGCCATGACTCTCCTAATGGATTCTGAAGAAATAATGGCCCGGATGTTCTAACAGACTTTAAAAAATAGCGCCTATCTGTTGGTTCTTATCCCTTGAGGAATCCAGGATCCGTAATTGGGAAGATGCTGCCCGCGATTTCATATCACAGTACAAGTAGAACGAAGAGCTATAAGTTACCCGTCTTAACTTAGAGATACTTAAGAAGAACCCTGGGGAATCAGTCAGCAACTTCATAGCAAGGTGGAGAGAGAAAGCAGCTACCATGACCAATCGACCTTTCGAAGAAGAATAAGTCAGTATCATAAAGAAAAACTTCTTATCCCATGTCCGAGCAATAATGGTAGGATAGTATTACCCTCACTTTCGAGGCCTCCGAAAAGTAGGAGTGGAGATCGAAGAAAGTCTTGACAAGACAGAAGTTGAATCAAGGAAAACCTCTAGACAACTTGCTCCTAGGAAGTTTGAAAAACCTGCTAGTACCATTATTTCTACCATTAACAACATATATAAGCCTTCCGCCTAATGGACACTAGAAAGTCGCCCAAACCTAGTCCGGAAGGAATACACCGAGCTTTACGCCCCTCTCTCCAAAGTCTACCAGGCCCTCTTGAGCCAAAATCTGATCAAACAATTGGACCCCATCCATTACCAAACCCACTTCCAAAAAACTTTAAACCTGATGCCCATTGTGACTTTCACCAAACTTCCAGACTAGTGTTTCCATCTCCAAAATGTGATCCAAGGCCTGATTAACTGAGGTGTCATCGCCCCACCAGAAAATCCCAAACCAAACACTACCCATAATCCACCTCCGAATCATGAAAATGCCATCTTCCTATAAGAAGACTCGGAATTTGACCCACATAACCGAATCATGCCGAGTAAATCACCAATCATACCCATATACTCTCCTAAACCTCTCTAAACATGCCCATATTTCCTTTTACACCCAATCAAGCCTTATCCCTTCTCACCCGAGCATGCGTCATTGTCTGCATTCATTTTGGAGGTAAAAATATGGAATAGTCAGAAGTGTTGAACCAACTCTTAGAGTTCGAGCTGAAATTTCCCTCGCAGATGACCATCGACTGTCATAGATTCAGTGGGTTGTTCTTAGAAGCTCAAAAATGGGCCCGAGAGTCAAATAACTGGGTGGTGTCAACTGATGAAGTCAGTCTAGATAACATGGTCCAGATCATGGAAGATTGATTTCAACAGACTGGTGATATTTGTAGTGTATCCGAGCTACTCAATAGTTTGAAATTATAAGGGCGTCTAGTCCCTTCAATTCTGTATTTCCCTGCCGAATGAAAGGAATTATATGAAGAGGACGTGGAAGTTGTGAAGTGCATTGACTTTGAATGGAAAGAAAATATCGTTGCCACCAGATGGAGAGACGATTTTAAAAATTCAAATGAAGAGCAAGATTCAAAAAAGACTAGTTTGATTGCCAATATATGCGGGATAATATCATTCGAGGAGCTGTTGGGAGAAATAAATAAGGTGGCTGAATAACCCGATATTAATGAAGAAACACGATTTATATTTTGCCCTTATTATGTAAACCACATGACCAGGTCAGGAAGACGCTACCCAATTCTAAGCCTACAACCAACAGCGAGCGATAAAGGAAAGGGTGTTGAGAATCTCCCTATGCCAGAAATGACCCTCAAGGAAAGTAAGGTCCTCGATCAACTCAATAAAACCCAAGACAACATCACTTTATGGGGGAATTTTATGTCTTCCCTGCTACACCGAAATTCCCTAATCAATCTACTCACAGCACCCCCAGTTCCTCCCCCAACCATGCCAGAAGAAGAGGTGAACCTAGTCAGATCCTTGACCTCTACTCGAATGCTCTCTTTTTCTAAAGACAAAATCCCTAGGGCCAGTCCTAACCACAATCATTCCCTTAATATCTCTATCTAAGTTATGGGGAAAATTATCCCACTCTCTCTTGTCAATAATGGATCAGCTCTTAATGTTAGCCCGTTGAGGACCCTCAATTGTTTGGGATTAAAAGTGAGCGGCCTTGCTCCCACATCTGCTACCGTACGTGCCTACGACAACACCCATCAAGAAGTAATGGGATCTATCAAGATTGAGATAGGGGATGGCCCTATAAATACTGTTATTAAATTTTAATTCATCGATATCCCAGCCTATTTCAATCTGTTGCACGAACGACCGTGGCTCCATAGCATTAAAGGGGTGTTTTTTCCCTTATTCAAAAATTAAAGTTCTTCGCCAATGGACAAGTTATTAGTATCTTGGGAGACAGTAACAACACCGAGAATGCAAGCAACAGTAATCTGGTACTTGAGATACAACACGGGGTGAGTGGCGTGCTGCTATCAGGATTCCAAATTAAACCACTCCTACTCCTAGAAGGGGATGACTTCAAAGACAGGGTTTGTCTGGAATATGACCCGCATAGAAACATCAATGTTATCCAGATGTTCAAGAACATGCACTTTATGCCCTAACTAGGGCTAGGGCGAAGAGAGAAAGGGATAATTGAACCCATTGTGTTAAATGAGGCATTTCCTCCCTGTGGCTTGGGCTATCACCCGTTAAAAGAAGAAGTCAATTTGATTTGTCAGCCTGGACTAAAGAGGGCGTTAGAATGCACCAGAACTATCCCAGGAGATTCCCAAAATGGAAGATTCGTCAGAGAGGGTAAAATTTCCCCTTCTGCGACTTTCCTGAACCTTGGTATGACCATGTAGACAAGAGGATGAACCCAGGAATGGAGATCTTCTTTCAAGACAGCTGCCCATGGGCCGGGAGTTCCCAGCAGTGTGTACAACCACTCACTGAAGAGACCATAGATGATACCGGGGATTCTGAGGGCATTGACTCTGAGGATTCTTTTAATTTATAGATACTGGGGATGACACTCTCAATGATCCACTCAAGGGCTACATAGTCGAATCCATCCTGCCTCATCAAAGATGTTGATGCACCTCTTATTAACTGGCATGATGCACCTATGCCACCTGCTAATGTTCAACCTAACCCCGATGTTTACCCCCTTTCCCCTTTAGTTGTTTCCCCTCACTCTGATGTAATCGAGACCTCCTTTAATGAGGTTCTCAATGTTATTTTTCCTAAAAAATAAATAAATGAAGATTTTGAGTATCTTGTTGTGCCTTACATTAATTGTCTTGATTTTAATCAAACTCTTGGTGATGATGATTTTACAAATGAACAATTCTTAACTTATCTAAATAAGGTTAATAACAAACAACATAACCTCATTCAAGTTAATAAAGATGAAGATGTTGTTATTCATCTCGGTTCTAGTAGCCAAATGCGTGAGATCATGATAGGGGACACCCTTAATGAGCATGAGCGCACGCAACTCGAAGAACTGCTAAGGGAATACGTGGATCTCTTCGCATGGTCCTATGATGATATGCCCAACATTGACCCTGAGATAGCACAGCATGAGATTCTAACTCTCGTGGAATGCAAATCGGTCAAATAGAAACTGCGAAAGCTCCGCACCAAATGGTAACTCAAAACTAAAGAAGAAGTAGTCAAGCAACTGAACATGGGCTTCATTCGTGTGATAGAATATCCCATATGGCTAGCCAATATCGTACCTGTGCTGAAATCAGAAGGGAAGGTTCGCATGTAGGTCGACTATCGAGACTTGAATAAGGCCTCTCTGAAATATGATTACCCACTACCCAACATCAACATGATTATGGACAATACGTCCAGTCATGCTCTCAAGTCATTTATTGACGAGTTTTCTAGATATAATCAGATTAAGATGCACCCAGGTATCCAAGAGAAAACCGCATCCATCACCCCTTAAGGAACCTTTTGCTACACTGTTATGCCATTTGGTCTAAAAAATGTAGGGGCTACCTACCAAAGGGCTTCAACAACCATTCTGAATGATCTGATACATAAGGATGTCGAGATCTATGTAGATGACATGATTATCAAGTCCAACACTAGGGAAGGCCATGTTCCCGCTCTCTGAAAGTTCTTCGAACGACTATGACAAATACCAGATGCGTCTCAACTCACAGAAATGTGTCTTCGGCGTTACTAAAGGAAAACTCTTGGGATTCATGGTTAGTGAGAAGGGTATAGAAGAAGATCCTGCTAAGCTGAAAGCCATACTTGAGATGCCACCACCTCGAACGGATAAGGAAGTCCAAAGATTCCTCATGAAATTATAATACATCAGTCGGTTCATCATCCAATTGACTTCCATCTGTGAACCCATATCCAAACTCCTTCAAAAAGACTTAACTAAGGTCTGGAACGAAGCTTGCCAAGAAACCTTCGACTGAATCAAGCAATACCTAAACCAATATTCAGTGCTCAAATCGTCACAGCTTGATCTTCCCTTACTCATATACCTAACCGTAACCGATACTGCAGTTGGGGCTTTGCTAGCCCAATACCTCGAAGAAGCCCGCAGAGAGAGATCCATCTACTATGCCACTCAAAAGTTGGTCGGTTACGAAGTTAACTACACCGCCTGGGAGAAAGCATGTGGCACTCTTGTCTAGGTTACCCAAAAGTTACGACATTGTATGCTCGCCTTTCCCATCAAGCTTGTATCCTGCAAAGATCCCATCAAGTACTTACTCGAGAAGCCCACCCTATCCAGCCGAATATCCCATTAGTTGATGCTTCTAGCTGAATTCAATGTCATGCAGAAAGCCATGAAAGGAAGAGCCATCTCTGACTACCTTACTGATCACCCTATGGAAGAGGTCGATGTCTGTATCTCTAAGTTCCCAAATGAGAATATCCTTTGTGCCTCTCGAGAAGACCTTCGATGGTAAATATTCTTTGACGGCGCTGCTAACAAAAAAAAGGTATGGCATTGGGATCCTCTTAATTTCCCATGATGACTCTCACACTCACATTGTTGTTAAATTGGATTTTCCTTGCACCAACAACATGACTGAATACGAGGCATGCACGGTAGGCCTCAAAGTTTCCCTTAATAAAGGAATTTGATACCTCGATGTCTACAGGGATTCAGCCCTCATTATCGGTTATGTTCTTAGAAAATGAAAAGTCGAGGATGATAAACTCTTACCCTTCCATGACCACCTAGAAGAGCTAGCCTCCCAATTCCAAGAAATCACATTCCACTACCTGCCCCAAGCAAAGAATAACCTAGCCGACACCCTTACTACCTTAGCCTCCATAATTGACATGCCCAATTTACTTTTGGTACAATGATATTTGGCATTTCCTCAAACATGGTAGGTATCCCTAAGGATCTAACAAGAAAGACTGAGCGACTCTCCGCAGACTAGCTACCCAGTACATCGTCTGCGATAAAGCACTATGAGAAACTTCTATGGAACCCATTTGTGCTGCATTGCAGGGGCTGACATTGAAGAAATGATGCACAAAATCTACAACGAAGAATACGGACCCCAGATGAACGGTCATATGCTCGCCAAGAATATCATTCGACACAGTTACTACTGGACTACCTTGGTTCAAGATTTCACAGCCTATATTCGAAGATCCCTCAAATGCCAATATTTTTCCAACCTACGGCACTTTCCCCCACAGGAATTGTACAATATAACTTCTCCTTAGCCGTTCTCCACGTGGGGCATTAACATCATAGGGAAAATTACACCGAAAGCATCCAACGGGAATGAGTTCATCCTAGTTGCCATTGACTTCTTCACCAAATGGGTCAAAGATGAGTCATACACAGTTCTAAATGCCAAGAAAGTGGCCAAGTTCATCAAGAAAAACATCATCTTCCAATATGGGGTCCCGCACGAGCTGGTATTAGACAACGGGTTACATTTCGAGGCAGAAGTTACATAGGTAGTTGACGAGTATGGAATTCAGAGACACAAATCTTCTCCATACCGACCTCAGACCAATGGAGCAATCGAAGTAGCCAATAAGAACATCAAAGCTATTATCAGTAAGATGACCGAGAGTAATCAAGATTGGGCCGACGGGATCCTTTACGCCCTCTAGGGCTACCGCACTTCTGCAACACCCCGTAATTTTATGCATTTAATAGTTAATTAATTATGAAAAATTTAAATTACTAGTGTGTCGTAATTTAATGGAATTAATTATGGATTTTTTATGTAAATATTAATCGGGTGAAAAATTGGTTAATATTTATGAAAAATTAATTTACTAGGTAAATAGTAATATTTAATTTACGTCTTAAGAGTATTAATGATGTGGGGTTTACTTGTCTCAATCGAGAGTCGGTTCCAGACTAAGTTAGGTGGGAGATAAGAAATTTTATAAACTTATCTGGATGCCAAATTTGAGTGCACGGTTGTGTCTGGAAGGGCTAAGATAGTCGGAATAGAGTACCCGGGGGTAGTAAATGGGTCTCGGGGCATTTTTAGGCATAGCCGGGACCACACGGGAGTATTTGGGTCACTTAGGCTTGGCCCATTAGACTAAAAACGGGATTAATCCTAATTACTTAATAAAAGGGAAAAGGGGAACGACTGATTTCATTGTGGAAAACCTATAATGGGAGAGAATACCCTAAGGAGCAGCTAAAGGCACTGGGAACCAATTTAGGAGACAAAGGAAATAACTAATGGGGATTTCATCATCAACATTGAGAATAACAACTCCAGATCAGACCCTACGAAACCATAAGGCAAGTGGTTAACTTGTTGTAGTATTTATTTGTATTATAATTCATATTTGTGTGATGTGGGAATTAAAATTCGTTTTGGTGTAAAGAGGGTACAAAATTGGTTTTTTGTAAATCAACCTCCTGATTAGAAATTCTTGTAGAGATTCATGATATAATCTGAGATTTATGTGTACTGGTCAAATGTGAAAACCCAGAAGAATTATGAATGAATTTGAGATGGTAATTTGGTGTTCAGACTAATTAACGAATAACACGGGTTTTTCCCCAATTCAGAAAATAGGAGAGAACAGAAATTAAACGGGGTTTGGGGAATTTATGGGGGTTCCTTATGATGTTCTTGGTGTATTATATTGATGAGAGGACTTGGGTTAGACTGTAGATGGAGTTGCAAATTTAAGGTTTTCTTCCATGGCAAAAACAGGCTTTCGGAGAAGACGAATACCTGTTCGATCAATTGATTGATGGCTGGGATCGATCGATCGATGCTCGGGGATTTTTGGCACGTCGGCCATATTTAGTATATGAGGGAAATTTACTTAAAATTCTGTTCCCACCCCTTATTTAGTGAGAAATATATATAGTACATAAATTCTTAACAATTATGAGAGAAAGTAATTGGGATTTGGAGGGAATTTATGAATGACACATTGTGGTTAATTTTTGAGAAATATATTCCAAAATATTCAAATTCGGATCAAGTGGGCGATTCTGGGTATAGTGGTTGAGCGATACCAAAGTAATTAAGTTAATTAATGTGCAAATTAATTAATAACCTGCGTGGGACCATAAACTCAAGTTATGATGTATAGGCTAGTGTTACAGGTTTAGTACACGGTAGAGCCGGGATTGTTTTATTATGTATATATATATATATATATACGGTGTGCGATAGTATATATATATATATATATATATATATATATATATATATATATATATATATATATATATATATACGGTGTGCGATAGTATATATATATATGGTATGTGCATTAATATCAGTGGATGGATATTATTATATATACTCTAGTGTTATCAGGGGAGGTTGCGCGTAGAGGGTGAATCCCCTAGCCTGAGAAGTAGGGAGAGTATATCCCCAGGTCATAGCATCCATTATATGGGTGAGGGGCATCTCACTTACAGGAAAGGAATATGACTGCCTCCAATATTTATGTTATTAACCAAGTTAGTAAGCGATTCTGACTTGGGGTAACTAGGTTATGTGAATACACCTAGTGGGATAGCACTTTAGAGAATATATATTCGGTGAGTTATTACTTGGGAGGATGGTTATTATCATTTATTATTTTTTATTACAACATATGTGTGAATGTTGTAACGTGGTTATACGTATATAATGAGATAAATAATTATATACGGGAAATTTAATATAGGTCGTGAAATGTATTATGTGTATAACGGGTGTGAAATTTATATGAATTTAAAAAGGGAAATGATTAATTAAGTTAATTTTGATAATAACTTAGAAATCATTATTATTGCATACTCGGTTAGAGTAGGGTGATTGCAAGGGGTTATATCGGTTATCTAGTTATGGGATAAATAACTAGGAGAATTAATTAAGGCGTTAGTAGTGCACATTAGAGGAGGGGTGAGGGTGTCCTCGAGGGAGTGCGACACTAATTAAAATATGAAGAGCATGCATACATATTTATTACTGCAAGTTAATCATTTGCTAAATATTTTTCAAATGTTTTGGGTTCTAACCCTTGCTATAAATATTTTTAAAAGCCTTTTAGGTATCCTGCCACAGGGAAGCTAGACTTGACTCATTCTAGGGATCCGTTGCTGCAGTATATGTGGATGTTGCGGGAGTTTGATAGGCGCCTCATTCTTTTCATTTCTAGTATAGAAATTTCCTATCAGTTACTCGAGCATGTTGCTCACAGCTTTATTTAGTATTTATGTCAGACTTGTTGAGATTTATCATTACTTGTCTTTACTTTTGTTGGATTTGAGCCGATGGTTTATTCGGTCAGTTTATTTAGATGTGAATGGTTGATTTCAGTTAATTGTGATTGTTTAAATTATTTTGTTTTCGCATAAGTATTTCATTAAATTAATGAAAGATAAAACTTGAAACCAGTCTAATTTTCTCACTTAGGTGGTTAGTAATTAAAAAGGCGATAGTAATGCTAACAATGAATCATTTAAGAAACCTGTTCTAATTTAATTTAGGACTGATTATCCGGGGTTAATTAGGCGGGGTGTCATAGATGGTATCAAAGCATCATGTTCTAGTGTCCTTAGGATTTGTACGGCTTACTACGTTTCAGGGTAGCATTCGGTTGTTGTAGATTCCTATTATTAGGACTGTTGATTCATTTTTCACTTTTGTGATATCGTTTTCTGCTATTAGATTTCGATATAAATTGTGTACTTATACGATTCAATCTATATGCAGATGCCACCAAAGAGACAGAGATCGGAGAGGGCTGAGGCTGGGGATGAGTTAAGGGAGGCTTATCAGGAGCCACAGGTACCATCACCACCACCACCCGAGTTGATCTCCACTACTCAGGTGGCAGTGATAGTGGCCCAGGCAGTTGAGATAGCGATGTGAGCTATGGTAGCCCATTTTCTACAGCCCCAAGCACCGCCTCCAGTAGGACCAGCAGTTCAGGCTCTAGTGGGACCACCTTGTTGGTAGCGAGTTAGGGAGACCTTTCAGAAGGGTCACCCACCAAAATTCTGGGGTAACACCGATGTAGTAGAGGCCTGTGATTGGAAGAAAAATATTCAGCGACACCTGCGCATGTTGGAGTGTACCGATGTGCAGAAACAAATGATTTCTACCTTTCGTCTGTCGGGGGCACCCTTACAGTGGTGGGAGTCAGTTACCACTACTGAGAAGAGAGATTTGATGACGATATCCGAGTTCTGGGTGCGATTTGACCGCAAATACTTCCCACCGGCGATAGAGGCATAAATGAGGAAGAAGTTTAGTGAGTTGGTGCACGGTGACCATTCAGTGGTGGATTATGAAGAGGAGTTCACCCGTTTGGCAAACTTTGTTCCAAATGAGGTGAGCAACGAGGTACGAAAGAAGTCGAGGTTCATGGATGGCCTGGCCTGGAGGATCAGGCAGCATTTGATTGGTAATCCGGCGTTGGTGACGTATACAGATGTCGTCAACGCCGCTCTTGTACATTGTCAGGATCATCGCTTCCATGCGAAGGGGATCGAGAGGGTAGGGGAGGCAAGCCAGCAGGGCAAGAAAGTTGTTGGTGGTGACACAAGTGGTACTCAGCAGCAGACTAGCAGTCAGCAAGGGAATTAGGCTAAGAAATTTAAGTCTAGTGGGTTATGATCGGGAGGACAGGGATTTAGGCAGGGTCAACCGGGTCCAAATCAGTAGTAGTAGGTTCCTCAGGGCCGTCAGGGCCAAGGTTATAATGGGGGAGGCCAGCAGGGCCAGCCACGTCAGGGATAATAGGGCTAACGATTGGGAGACGGCCAGAGACGCTGTTTTGTTTACGGCCAGATAGGACACTTTAAGAGAGAGTTCCCGAAGAAAGGCAGAGGCCAGTAGTAGGGTGCCCAATAGGGTCAATAGGAACAGATGCCACCAGCAGCACCGGCTCCACCATCCCCACAAAAGCAGGGGCAAATGCACTAAGAGCGTGTGTATAATGTCTGGGATGTTCCCAATCCTCCAGCACAACAGGCGCCGCCAGCAGTTGAGGGTATGTTTCTCATCCATGGTCATGAAGTTAGAATACTTTTTGATACGGGAGCATCTCATTCATTCATTAAATCTAGATTTGCTAAACGGGTCGGGTTACTAGAGACCGCGGGTAGTCTCCGTATGTGTGTAGAGTTGCCAGTAGGCAGCGAGACATCGATTCACTCGATTTATCGAGGGATGGACATTTTGATTGGGAGGCTTAGTTTAGCGGAGGACCTATTAGTGTTAGATATAAAGGGGTACGATGTCATCCTAGGTATGGATTGGTTGGGAGGATATCGAGCGATAATAGATTATTACGAGAGGACAATCGTGTTCTCTATTCCGGGACAGGAGATGTTCCGAGTAGCGATGCCTTTACCCGAGGGAGGATCACGCACACACTTGTATTATATCGAGGAGGAGACCTCACAGGAGGTGGTAGTTCCGTTGGATTCGATTCCGATAGTGAGGGACTTCGAGGATGTGTTCCACGAAATACCAGGGTTGCCACCCAGCAGGGAAATCGAGTTTGTAATTAATTTAGCACCGGGTACGAGGTCGATTGCTCGAGTGCCTTACCGTATGGCCCCTTCAGAGATGCGTGAACTGAGAGAGCAGATTCAACAGCTCCTGGGTCAGGGTTTCATTCGACAGAGTACATCGCTGTAGGGTGCACCAGTGTTGTTTATAAAGAAACGAGATGGCTCACTTAGGTTGTGTGTGGACTACAGGGAGCTGAATAAGGTGACGATACGGAATAAGTATCCGTTGCCTAGGATTTATGATTCATTATGTCAATTGAGAGGGGCGTCTTACTTCTCCAAGATCGATTTGAGGTCAGGGTATCTTCAGCTGCATATCTGAGAGGAGGATGTTCCTAAAACTGCTTTCCTGTCGCGGTATGGATCTTACGAGTTCAGGGTGATGCCACTAGGGCTCACCATTGCGCCAGCAATGTTCATGGATCTCATCAATAGGGTTTTCAGAGAGTATCTCGACTAGTTTGTCATCGTGTTCATTGATGACATCCTAATCTACACGCGTATTAGGGGGGAGTATGCAGAGCATATGCGTATGGTTCTACGGACACTGCGGGATCACTAACTTTATTCTAAGTTCGAGAAGTGTGTATTTTGGCTACGGGAGGTACAGTTTCTTAGACATATGGTGTCAGACCGGGGTATTGTTGTGGATCCAAGTAAGGTGTCAGCGGTGAGGGAGTGGGGGCAGCCCACGACCCTGACCAAAGTGTCCAACTTTCTGGGATCGGCAGGTTATTACAGGCGGTTCGTTAAGGGATTATAAAAAATTATGGGCCCTTTGAAGAATCTGACTCGGAAGGGGGTGCCTTTTATTTGGAATGATCATTGTCAATTAGCTTTCGACGAGCTAAAGGACAAGTTGACATCTGCACCCGTACTTGCTTTGCTGAGGGGAGGACTAGAGTATCGGGTTTACACCGATGCATCCTTACAGGAACTTGGGGGTGTGCTTCAGTAGGAGGAGAGGGCTATAGCTTATGCATACAGAAAGATTAATCCCGACGAGAGGAATTACCCCACTCACGACCTAGAACTAGCAGCGGTCGTTTTTTCTTTGAAGATATGGAGACATTATCTATTGGGAAAATAGTTCACCTTATTCACGGATCACAAGTCACTTCAGTATCTCTTCACACAGAAGGGTCTGAATATGAGACAGAGGCGGTGGCTAGAATTCATGAAAAATGACCAATTTGATATTCAGTATCATCCTGGTAAGGCTAATGTAGGGTTAGACGCATTGAGCCGAAGACCAACTGGGGAAATATCAGAGGTCTGGAAAGCAAAGTGGAGAGAGCTTCACTATAAGGATGATGTAGCCAAGGACTGCATGTCAGCATTATCCATCACACTGGAGATCGTTATGTGAGTTGCCAGGGCTCAAGCAAAGGACCAGATCTGTCGGGATAGGGTACGCCAATTATTAGCTAAGGGAGCAGAGGGTTACTCGATCACCTTGGAAGGAGGCCTATGCCTAAATGGGAGGTTAATTATACCAGATGATGAGGAGTTGAGGCACGCTGTTATGACAGAGTCCCATGGTTCGAGATTTGCGGTATATCCCGACGGGGATAAAATGTACCAGGATATGAGCAGGCAGTATTGATGGGCAGGAATAAAATGAGACATAGCAGAGTTTGTCTCGAAATGTACAACGTGTCAGCTAGTGAAAGTTGATCATCAGAGACCTCCAGGGATGCTACAGCCACTAGAGATTCCCGTGTGGAAGTGGGAGAGCATCTCCATGGACTTTATTATAGGATTACCTACATCGCAGAGGGGGAACGACTCCATATGGATCATTGTGGATCGATTAATCAAGGTGGCCCACTTCCTTCCGGTTCACACATACTTTGAAATGATGCGTTATGCGCAGCTATTGATAGCGGAGATCGTTAAGCTGCACGGGGTGCCGATAAATATTATGTCTGACAGAGATAAAGTTTTTGTGGTCCATTTTTGGCAGAGCACGTTTGAGTACAGCCTATCACCCAAAGAGCGACGGGTAGACTGAGAGGGTCAATCAGATGTTAGAAGACATGCTCAGGATGTGCATTTTAGACTTTCGGAGAGGATGTGAGAGATACCTTCCTTTGGTAGAGTTCTCGTATAATAACTTTTACCAATTCATAATTGGCATGGCACCATTCGAGGCACTCTACAGGAGACCTTGTCGTTCACCCGTCTATTGGTTGGAGGTGGGGGATAACAAGTTATTGGGGCCAGAGATTGTACAGGAGACATCTGCCAAGATAGAGCTGATTCGAGGGCCGATTCGAATAGCTTAGGATAGGCAGAAGAGTTATGCTGATGCTTCGCGAAGACATGTGGAGTTAGAGGTTGGGGATCAGGTATTAGTTCGGGTGTCCCCTATGAAGGGGTGATGAGGTTCGACAAGAAGAGTAAACTAGCACCGAGGTACGTGGGACCCTTTTCTATTATTGAGAGGGTGGGATCGGTAGCATATAGACTGGGATTGCCAGAGCACCTTTAGTGGATACACGATGTGTTTCATGTGGCATCGCTGAAGAAATATCGAAGGAGCGAGAGGGCCTTCTGGCACATTCCACACGAGGAAATTTATTTACAGCCAGACATCTCGTATGAGGAGAGACCGGTGGCTATTCTCGACCGTAGTAAGCGCAAGCTACGATCCAAGGTTGTTCCACTAATTAGAGTGCAGTGGGGTCATCACAGCGTTGACGAGTCTACCTGGGAGCGGGAGGAGGATATAAGGGAATAATATCCAGAGCTATTCACCACAGGTACGACTTAATTTCGGGGACGAAATTCCTTTGTAAGGGGGGAGTACGTAACACCCCGTAATTTTATGCATTTAATAGTTAATTAATTTGGGAAAAATTTAAATTACTAATGTGTCGAAATTTAATGGAATTAATTATGGAATTTTTATATAAATATTAATCGGGTGAATAATTGGTTAATATTTATGGGAAATTAATTTACTAGGTAAATAGTAATATTTAATTTACGTCTTAAGAGTATTAATAACGTGGGGTTTACTTATCTCAACCGGGTGTCAGTTCCAGACTAAGTTAGGTGGGAGATAATAAATTTAATAAACTTATCCAGATGCCAATTCTGAGTGCACGTTTGAGTCCGAAAGGGCCAAGATAGTCGGAATAGAGTACCCGGGGGTAGTAAATGGGTCTCGGAGCGTTTTTAGGCATAGTCGGGCCCACATGGGGGTATTTGGGTCACTTGGGCTTGGCCCATTAGGCTAAAAACGGGATTGAGCCTAATTACTTAATTAAAGGGAAAAGGGGAACGGCTGATTTCATTGTGGAAAACCTATAGTGGGAGAGAATACCCTAAGGAGCAGTTAAAGGTACTGGAAACCAATTTGGGAGACAAAGGAGAGAACCAAAGGGGATTTCATCATCAACCTTGAGAATCACAACTCCGGATCAGACCTTACGAAACCATAAGGCAAGTGATTAACTTGCTGTAGCAGTTATTTGTATTACAATTGATATTTGTGTGATGTGGGAATCAAAATTCGTTTTGGGGTAAAGAGGGAACAAAAATGTTTGTAAATCAACCTCCTGATTAGAAATTCTTGTAGAGATTCATAATATAATATGATATTTATGTATACTAGTCAGATGTGAAAATCCAGAAGAATTATGAACGAATTTGAGATGGTAATTTGGTGTGGAGACTAATTAACGAATAACACGAGTTTTTCCCCAATTTAGAAAAAAGGAGAGAACGAAAATTAAATGGGGTTTGGGGACTTTATGGGGGTTCCTTATGATGTTCTTGGTTTATTGTATTGATGAGACGACTTGGGTTATACGGTAGAAGAAGTTGGAAATTTAAGATTTTCATCCATGGCAGAAACAGGCTTTCGGAGACGATGAAGACCCGTTCGATCGATCGATCGATCGACGGCTAGGATCGATCGATCGATGGTCGGGGATTTTTTGCACGTCGGCCAGTTTTAGTATATGAGGGAAGTTTACTTAAAATTATGTTCCCACACCTTATTTAGTGAGAAATAAATATAGGACATAAATTCTTAACAATTATGAGGGAAAGTAATTTGGAGGGAATTTATGGATGACACATTGTGGTTAATTTTAGAGAAATATATTCCAAAATATTCAAATTCGGATCAAGTGGGCGAGTCCGGGTATAGTGGTTGAGCGATACCAAAGTAATTAAATTAATTAATAAACTGAGTGGGACCATAAACTCAAGTTATGACGTATATGCTAGTGTTACAGGTTTAGTACACGGTAAAGCCATGATTATTTTAATTATGTATATATATATATATATATATATATATATATATACGGTGTGCGATAGTATATATATATATGGTGTGTGCATTAATATCAATGGATGGATATTATTATTATATATACTCTAATGCTATCAGGGGAGGTTGCGCGTAGAGGGTGAATCCTCTAGCTTGAGGAGTAGGGAGAGTATATCCCCAGGTCATAGTGTCCATTATATGGATGAGGGGCATCTCACTTTCAGGGAAGGAATATGATCGCCTCCAATATTTATGTTATTAACCAAGTTAGTGAGCGATTCTGACTTGGGGTAACTAGGTTATGTTAATACACTTAGTGGGATAGCACTTTAGAGAATATAAATTCGGTGAGTTATTACTAGGGAGGATAGTTATTATCATTTATTATTTTTTACTACAACATATGTGTGAATGTTGTAATGTGGTTATACGTATATAATGAGATAAATAATTATATACGGGAAATTTAATACAGGTCGTGAATTGTATTATGTGTATAACGGGTGTGAAAGTTATGTGAATTTAAAAAGGGAAAGTATTAATTAAGTTAATGTTGATAATAACTTAGAAATCATAATTATTGCATACTCGGTTAGAGTAGGGTGGTTGCAGGTTATCTAGTTATGGGATAAATAACTAGTGGAATTAAGTAAGGCGTTAGTAGTGAACATTAGAGGAGGGGTGTGGGTGTCCTTGGGGGAGTAAGACACTAACTAAAATATGAAGACCATGCATACATATTTATTACTGCAAGTCAATCATTTGCTAAATATTTTTCAAATATTTTGGATTCTAACCCTTGCTATAAATATTTTTAAAAGCCTTTTAGGTATCCAGCCACAGGGATGCCAGACTTGACTCATTCCAGGGATCCGTTGCTGCAGCATATGTGGATGTTACGGGAGTTTAATAGGCGCCTCATTCTTTTTATTTCTAGTATAGAAATTTCCTATCAGTTACTTGAGCATGTTGCTCACAGCTTTATTTAGTGTTTATGTCAGACTTGTTGAGATTTATCATTATCTGTCTTTACTTTTGTTGGATTTGAGCCGATGGTCTATTCGATCAATTTATTTAGATGTGAATGGTTGATTTCAGTTAATTGTGATTGTTTAAATTATTTTGTTTCCGCATGAGTATTTCATTAAATTAATGAAAGATAAAACTTGGCACCAGTCTAATTTTCACACTTAGGTGGTTAGTAATTAAAAAGGCGACAATGAAGATAAGAATTAACCAACTGAGAAACCTGTTCTAATTTAATTTAGGACTGATCACCCTGGGTTAATTAGGCGGGGTGTCACAACTTCAGTTCGGACCTCTACTGGGGCTTCCCTTTACTCTCTGGCCTATGGCATGAAAGTAGTTCTACCCTTGGATATAGAAATCCCTTCACTGAGCATCATGCTTGAAAGCAAGGGCATCGAGGAAGACTAGCACCAAAGCCGTCTTGACGAGCTGTCCCTCTTGGACGGAAGAAGGCTGAAATCTCTATACACATACAAGGGTACCATTGCCTCATAGCGCGATCATTCAACAAGATATTCAAGTACCGTGGTGTCCGAGTAGGGGACTTGTCCTTCCGAGAAATAGTAGAGCCCATCTGGGACCCAAGAGGGAAATTCAAGCCCAATTGGAGAGGCCCATACATCGTGAAGAAGATCCTATCAGGCGGCGCCGCTGTGCTCACCGACCTGGATGGAGAAGAAATGGCACGTTCATTCAACCTGGACCATCTCAAGAAATTCTACCCCTAGTCTGAAATCTAGATGTGCTACGACTCTCCTCATCTCCCTTATATTCTAAAAAAATAAAATAAAATAAAAGTTCTTCATTTCCCCCTAATCAGAACTACGTAGGGCATGATCCTCTAAAAATATTTTTCAAAAAAAATTTCAAAACCCTCAAAGGTACGTAGGCAGCTCATCCGTTTACAAGAGCACCACCCCCTTCTTTTTCACAAAATATTATTCTTTTCTTATCCCGGAGAACGACAATTCATTTTTACATATACATGAACTAAAGGATTATGTATGCCTTAGAGATTGGTATAGATAATTCAAAATGCAAAACTCATCAACAGGCATAACTAGATAATCGAAAAGTTATTTATTTCATTATTCAAAATTTTAGTACAAATTACATCGGCATAGGAAGTCGAACAACTTCCATTGTCAGCCTACTCTTACCTTCCTACAACCAAAATAAAAACAAGCCCCGCTTCTTCCAAAATAACCCTCAAATTATTTCCAAAACACAAAACCACACCCATTATAAAATCTTCACAGATCCTACCCGAAGCTTCCAGAGGAACCATCCCTATCATCTCCTGCATCCTGGGGTCCCCAAACCTCCGCTACCTGAATGGAGTATCGTAGACGCTCCATAGAGCGATAATCCCAGACTATCTTGGGGAAAACCACAACGCCACCCTCCATGGTGTCAGATATAATAAACCACCTTTTCCCAGTCTCCACAGCCAGCATCTTGGCCACTACCTTCTTCCATAACCACTTCATGTAGTCCCATAAGACATGTCAGACTCGCCCAGTAGATTGAGAAGGATGGGTCAACAGACGATGATTCTCCCACGGAGAACCAACCCGCATGCGCATACACTCCGTCAGGTCCTCCACGGGAAAGAATTTATGTGCCCAAGGTGGCACAATTTGCTCCCAACCAAATTAGCGTAGCGATCGCCAGGGAAAGTAGAAAGAAGTCTGCCAGAGGCCAACTGATTAGGCATAAATTTTTCCAAATTTATCCCCTTAATTTAGAGACTTTTAACACCCTAGGCAATGTAAATTATGTGGATTTATATCTTATATGTGTTACTGACCTTTCCTACATAGTGCCTATATTTTTGTATATTCTTTGTGCTTTTGACAGGTGTTTTATATAAGTGACGAGAAGAGGAAACTAAAAACCAAGAAAGAAAGAAAAGTCAGAGGGAAAAATAGTAACTTTATATCTGGAGTTCGAATGAAGTACCAAAAGAAAATTAAATACCTCGAGCCTACACTCACATAGGAAGAAACGACGCCCCAATCTGAGTCCCGGATCATAAGTTATGTAACTTGAAAGATGAGAGAAAATCAAGAGAAAATAAGGAAAGAAATAATTCTAGAATCGGACCGGACTGGTCATTACCAAAAATAAACCGATCCGAAGGAGATCTAGACTTTGAATAAAATTCACCATCAAACCGATCCGGATAAAGCCAAAAATAAATCGGTCCGATGCCTTGAGAATCTCTGCATAAAATTGAGGGGCCAACCGATCCGATTTCAAAGGACCGATTTGATTTCAAAGGAAAATGAACCGATCCGGCTTATACCGGACTGAACCGAAAGACCACGGCAGATCGGTTCAGTTGCGAATTTTCTAATTTTTCTTTTTCAAATTGAGAGTCCAACTTCGCTCAAACTCTTATAATTTTCGTAGGATACTTATTCTAGTTACATACCAGACATTGGAGAGTTCTTTTTTTGATAGTTTTAGAGAGCTTTTGCAACTAAGAACCCTAGGTTTTAATTTTTGCAACAATTATTCAAGTTTCAAGCTTTAATTCCATAAATTTCTTCATTGCAAGTATTATTTATTTTCTACTTTTCATTGCTTTCGTAGTTTAGCTTCATTAGTCATTAAATTTTAGGCTTCAAGTCTTATTTCCAAATTTCTTCCCCAGTTTTCACATATTTATGAATTCATGCACAATAGGTTTTGTATTCACACTTAGTTTAATTATGTCCGGCTAAATTTCCAAGGGTTGGGATGCATGAACCCGAACCGATGTAGTGTACATGTATAGAAAATAGGTTTTGAATTAAATATTGATCCAATCGTGTTGTGTAACAATCACAATCGTCGTAGGAATTTTAACCTCGTTTTCCCTAGGTAATCGGGAAGTTTAAGAATGTGATATGTGTGTTATCTATGCAGCAACGCTTTATTCTTGCCTTTGATTACATATTATGCAATCTAGTACCTTCATATATGTAATGATTATGATTACTAAAGACTGGGTTTGATCAATCTTCTAATTTAAAAGCTAGTATTATATCCGGTAAATTTACTAGAGTTTGGGAGATTGTATCATACCCTGCTTTTCCTTCATTGATATTCACTTAATTGCAGTAGCTTTATTTCTATGCACGTAGAGTAGTTCATAATTTAAATTTCATATGCATTTAGATAGTAGAATTTAGTTCCACAATTAATCATTTTTTAATTTCTTTCCACGAATCAATTTAGGGTTAGTCTTTTATTCCTTCGTCGTTACGAGCTTTCATCCTAGTTCCCTGTGGATACGATCTTGACTTACTGGGTTATTACTTATGCGACATGCTTGCACTTTATCCTATATAAGCACGCACTTTTGACACATTTGTGATCGCGTCAAGTTTTTTGCATCGTTGTCGGGGAATTAGGTAGACTTTAGGTTAGTATATTCAATCCCAAACCTGATTCCAAAAAAAATAAAAAGCCAAAAAAAATTAAAAATCTTTAAAAATTAAGAAAAATAAACCATCTCTCAAAAGTCCTTTCATGCAAAATCTAGAACAAACTCCTCAAAATACTCCAATAAGAATCCACGAAAATCCCGATAGCCCCCATACCCCTCGCGTTCCATAATTCTGGGTTCCACCTCCTACACCTCCAAACTCCTTCACAAGTCACACGCTGAGTCACACTTCTAGAACACTGAGTGAGGATTCTGAGTCCATTGGAGAGAGATCAATGTTGGATATCGACAGTTTCGGTACGGGTGAGGGAAACCACAGTATCGTCCCATGAAGGAACTCTTATTTCCTGTGTGAACTGTCATACATGGATGCATTTGACTTTCGTACAATATAGGACATTTCCACTTTCGTAATGGGATGATACAAATTCTTCCAATATTTCACGACATGGATTCGGATAAACCATATCTTCATATTCGAGAGTTCGAAGAGGCATGCGAAACCTTTAGTGATCAAGCTTGCACACAAGATGTCATTCGCCTAAAGCTTTTTCCTTTTTCCTTAAAGGATAAAGCTAAGACCTGCCTTTGGTCTTTACCACCGAACTCGATTATATCATGGAAGGATATGCAATAGAAGTTTCTTTCGAAGTTCTTTCCACAACATAAAACCAACTCTGTCAAAGCTCAAATTCAAGCTTTTCGAGAACAAGATCATGAGTCATTTGATAAGTGTTGGGAACGATTCCAGGAGTTGGTAACGCTTTCCCCCATCATGGATTTGAGAAACATCACCTTATCGCAAACAACTTGTTCAAACAATGTGTGAAAGATCGTTTTGGGAATGTTAGCTATACAGCACCGCTTTATTCTTGCCTTTGATTACGTATGATGCGGGCTAGTACCTTCATATATGTAATGCTTAGGATTACTAAAGACTCGATTTGATCAACCATCTAATTTAAAAGCTATTATATTATTCGGTAAATTTAATAGGGTTTGGGGGATATTATCCTACCCTGCTTTTCCTTCATTCATATTCACTTAATTGCACTAGCTTTATTTATGTGCACGTAGCGTAGTTCATAATTTAAATTTCATTTCCATTTAGATAGTAAAATTTAGTTCCACAATTAATCATCTTTTAATTTCTTTTCGCGAATCAGTTTAGGGTTAGTCTTCTATTCCTTCATCGCTATGAGCTTTCGTCCTAGTTCCCTGTGGATACGATCCCAACTTACTGGATTATTACTTACGCGACAGGCTTGCACTTGAGCCTATATAAGCACGCACTTTAGACACATTTGTGGTCACGTCACCAACCAACCGAACATATTGGTACTACCCGAGTAGGGATGGAAATGGGGCAGGTTTGGGGCGGGTTTTTCATAACCCGAACCCGCCCCGTAAAAAAAATTTAAAACCCGCCCCGAACCCGTTAAAGTGTAACCCCCCTAAACCCACCCCGTCCCGTTTAGATTAAGCGGGTCAAAAACCAGCATGGCGTGGGTTAAAACCTGCATGTTAAACCTTTATACCGTATATATAACTTATATATATATATTTTTAGTGTAAATAATATATTAAATATGAGTATTTTAGTAATTATAATAAATAAACAGGGTGGGCGGGGTGGGATATGCTTATATATAGAAAACCCGAACCCACCCCATTTAGTAAACGAGTTTTTAAAAAAAAACATACCCGTCCCGTTTATTTTAAATGGGTTTTTAACCTGCCCGTTAGGGGCGAGGCGGGTTAAATTGCCATCCCTATCCCCGAGTTCCAAAATGGGCAGCAGCTCCCCCCACCAAGGCACTGACCAGCGCAAGCCTCTAGCCCCATGCTCTACAAACTAGTTCCCCAAACTCTCAACGTCCAAGCCTACACTAGAGAAATAGTGCGAGAAGAAGTTTGACACTGCCAGCAAAGCATACTCGGGTGTGACCACCATACGGAACCTCTCTGATAGCCACATGAACAGCATTATAGGTCTACCCCTCAGAAAGTCGGAATGACCTTCCCGCCAAGCGTCCAGACCATTCAAAGTATTCGCCAATATCACCGCCGCAGTATTGCGATGGTACGACATCCAAGAAATAATAGTCGCAAGTTGGGGGTCCACTAGCATTTCCCCAATCACCAACAACACTTTCAAAACCAAACCCAGAATAACGTCCCCTGCATAGCCGGCATCACCCACATCCTGCGAATGCACGGACTGCAGCAACGTCGGAAGAGAAATCAGGCCTCCCATAACCAACGGCCTGGCTGTCGAAGGCAAAGTCCAACTAACAATTCCTTAGGAGAGCGAGAAAACTCAGGCCAAGCAGCAGCAATGCTGGGATTTATTCCCATCACAGTAAAAAATTCCTCGTAAGTAGGACAAATTTCATCTAACCCGAAGCGAAAGACATGGTCTTCGGGATATCAAAATTTAAAGGTTCCCATCAACATATTCCACTCAATGGGCCGATTACGCCACAAAGAGACTCACCGCAATTGGAAAGCGTCACAATCAACATTGTGCAAACACATTACCTCCGAGGCTTCGAGGTATTTGGCAAACTCAAAGCTACCAGGAAGAGCCATCTTGTAAAACAAGAATATGATAGGCAAGTAAGAATGTGGGAATGAAAGGAAATGAAAGTGTGAGGAGAAAATCCCCATTCACACCCATATTTATACTTGAAAACTCTCAAGCAAATACAAGAAACCCTGCAGAAATCGGAGTAAAACTTTCCCCACAAAGTACCAAGAGATTGAAGAAAGTGCAATCAAAGCCTTGGGTTGATTGGACTAGACTTATATGCCGATAGGTAGGACAAGGGTCATGCCGATCGGCAACCCCCTATTTTGGAAAAATTCCCTTTTTACTCTTTTGTCAAAATCAAAAAATCCAATAAAAATATTTTTTATCTTAAGGGAATTCCGAATTTCTTCATGCTTTTACTTATTCCATTTTAAAATAAAATCCTTCTCAAGTCAATTTTCAAATTCTTTTTACGATCTCAGCAGCAAAGTAAAAAGAGCATATGCATTAATCACTGAAGAAGAAATTAATAAAAACTTCATTTTATTTGCATATATTATCTTCTGTATTACATTGATATCTTGCAGGAAAAGCAGAAAAACAACGGGACTCATCCCGAACCCAATTTCCTCTCTCTTTCTCTCTCTCGCCAGCTTTTTTTGTCTCTTTATCTTTATTCTTTCTCTCTCTTCTCTCTCTCTCTAAGAGCCTCCATCCCTGCGGCGCGCCCTTTTTTCCCTGCGACAAGATGATGTGCCACCACTTACAGAGCTTGACCCTTCTCTGGATGAGGCAGACAACACCAAACAAGAAGGGATTGAAACCACCTCACAAATATGGATAGTCATCGAATATATCCAATCCCTAATATCCCTCAGCCAATTGGTGAAGACCGGGATGTGCTGCAAAAGAAAACAGAAAAATCAAATCAGTCAAGTCTGAAAAGAGAAGAAAGGAATCGGGAAATAAAAAGACAAAGAGGAAAAAAGTGTACCTCAAGTCAAAGGACTTCCTCTGTTAGGCCCAACTCATCTGGTTTCATCGCATTGGGATGATGCTGACATGCATCTACCCCCAGTAGCTCGTCGGATGTTGTAACCAGGCAAAAATAGTCGTATAAAGGGATCATCTGAGGTTGTCGTCGCCGCTGATGTTGTCGCACAACCCGCACTGTGGGAGGACCCCACCTGCCGATGGGAACCAGTGTGAAAAAGAGCCATCACATTGTATATACTGGGAGGCATCAACCAGCTCGACACAAAATCCATATAGTCATACATCACAGTCATGTCGGTATATAGCGAGTAAGGCTCACCCATCATTGTCGCCACCCTGGCATCCTCTGATATCTCCCACACTCGACTCATGATAAAGGGGAATTCGCTGGTGGCACCGCAACCTCATCCCCCATGATCTGTCGGACTACCCTCTCCACGAGGTACTAAGAGTAGCCAAACTCATGCGCCAGCAGACGCCGCATTTGTGCATGTCCCCCAGTAACCCCAGTGTGCTTAATGGCCGTTCCTCAAGGACAAAAGGTCACCTGAAAATTCCCAGCAGAGAAAAAGATCAATATCAATAAAAACCCATCAAAGGAAATGATAGTCTCAAGATAAAATAAGGCTTACCCAATCGCTCGTCAGGCCATTCAAGACCTGGCGCACCGCCTCCAGAGAGAGAGATTTCTTCAACTGTCGATTGGACCTCCGCCACCAGTACATACGACATAAGTCCCCAACAGATTCATCCTTCAAAGCTATCAATTGGGTGTTAAACCCAATCACCTCATAAAACCACGTCTGCAAAGGTCAAAGTCAGTATTTAAGAAATCAAGAAAAAGTGCATGAAGGAAAATGTGAATGCATAAAGGAAAAATGCAAAAAATAAAGAATACCTCTAGAAGATGCGTGGCTCCAGTAAAAGATTGTTGGCAGCACTCGCTGAATGCATCAAGAAAATAATAAAGGGTCGCCAAAGTCAGGCTCCCCCAATCATAAATACGGATGTCCGAAAACACCCTCAAAAATGGTAAAAAACACAAGTGCATGACGTCGCCACTCGTCACCACCAAAAAACCTCCCAACGCCAACAGAATGAACAAGAGGGCCATGCACCTGATGCCCGTCACTCTCATAGATCCTCCTACTCAACAGAAAAAAATGGATAGAGTCCCCAGAAACCACCCTCTCCACATCACCTAATGCCACAGTCACCGCCTCCAGCATCACCCTCAACATCCTGTCCACCTCAATTTGAGCACCATCGGAGTCCAGCACCAGCAGTTGCTACATATTAATGGGAGTCACTGTCATCTCCTTGAATCCAAAATGGAAGGTGTGGGTATTGTCTCACCACCTCTCTCCCAGAGCACACAAAACAACAGTGGAATGGGGCGTCTTATCCAGAGAAGATGCCAGTCTCCCAAAGCCGACTGATGACACCATCCAGTGCACCACAGATGGAAGGTTCTCCCAAACTTCCTTAAGTCCCATCGTCCCTCAGGCATGTATAGTTGATATGGAGACGTCAGACTGTCGAAGAAATAAAGAAAATCATTATTAAATTCAAGAAATAAAGCAATATTGTCAAGAAAAAAGGAGAAGAATACCAAAGGTCATTCAATATTTACATAATCGCCAGGATTCACCACCATAGAAGAAAGATGACGTGAGGGCTCACATAGAAGAATCCGATCATCCACCACCGGCTCGAATGAGTCAAATGAGTTCTCACTGCCCAGTGCAAGGGGCACCCTAGCCCTCCACTCCAACCCTGCCCAATCGGCCATGCCATGTGAGTAGCGCTACTTGAGAACTCAGTTATCTCTTGACTTTGGAACGTCGCAAAGATTTACAAAAGGTAATTGTAGAAGAAGGCAAGTCAAAAAGCTGTGAAAAATGAGGAGAACCTGCCCCCTTTTTTATAGGAGGCTAAGGGGCATGCTGATCGACATCTCCCTGTCACCATCAATTGGAACTGTCCCTCCACCTGCTCGAGGAACCCCAAAAGACTGTGCCACTGTCATTTGGTACCCCTCCATCTATGTCGGTTTGCACCCCCTTAAAAATTTTGTACAAAAAGTCCAAAAAAATTCTGAAAAATTCTGAAAAATTCCTAAAATCACCAGATTAATTTTAGAACCTTTTCACCAAGTAAAACATTTTTTTACACCCCCAGCGGAATTCTAGAAAATAATTCTCCCCAGCAATGTCTCTAGAGGACGCTCCAAAATTCCAAAAATTCCCCAGCTAAAAATCCTTGGATCATTCCCTTTTCCCCAATGGGACTTAAAATAAATGCCTCCCCAAATCCTCAGAGAAAGATCACACATCCCCAGTGAAGTCCCCAAACTTCCCAAAGTAAAAATAAGCCCTCAGAATTAGCTTCGACCTTCAGAATTGGTCGCTTCTCCTTAAGCCCGTAGAATTGGCTTTGACCCACATGATTGGTCACCCCAAATAATCCCTCAGAATTGGCTTTGACCCTCAGAATTGGTCACCCCTGTCTTTAGCCCGCAGAATTAGCTTCGACCCTCAGAATTGGTCACCCCTATCGTAAGCCCATAGAATTGGCTTTGACCCATAGAATTGGTCACCCCAAATAAGCCCTCGGAATTGGCTTCGACCCTCAGAATTGGTTCCCCCTATCTTAAGCCCGTAGAATTGGCTTTGACCCACGAAATTAGTCACCCCAAATAAGCCCTCGGAATTGGCTTCGACCATCAGAATTGGTCGCCCCTATCTTAAGCTTGCGGAATTGTCTTTGACTTGAAGAATTTGTCATCCCTATCTCAAGCCCTCAGAATTGGCTTCGACCCTCATAATTGGTCACTTCTACTTAAGCCTACTGAATTGGCTTTGACCTGCAGAATTGGTCACCCCAAATAAGCCCTCAGAATTGTCTTTGACCCGCAGAATTGGTCACCCCTACTTAAGCCCTCAGAATTGGCTTTGACCCGCATAATTGGTCACCCCTAAATAAGCCCGCGGAATTGGCTTCGACCCTCAGAATTTGACGCTTTTACTTAAGACCGCAGAATTGGTTTTGAATCTCAGAATTGGTTAACCCTAACTTAAGCTGGCAGAATTGGCTTTGATCCTCAGAACTAACCTCGCCCCATTGAATTGGTCGCCTCCATACTCATCACCTCCTTTAGGTCCTTAAAATTGGTCGTCCCCAACATCACCTTAGGTCCTTAGCATCGACCTCGACCCTCTGAATCGCTCATCCTCATCCCCTTAGGTCTACAGAACCGACCTCTATCATGTGGTGTATATTCGATGGCTATCACTTGTTCCAAGCTCACCCGCTGATGGGATATGTAGACACCACATTCTAAAACCCCCTAAGTCTCCCCTTAGGTCCCTAGCACCTCCCCATCTCATTACAAAACCACAGGTCGCACTCCGAGTACCGATCTAGAAGCCATCGGGCGCCCCCGAGCCCCATTTGACTCCGATCAACTCTATCGTCAGAGTGAAATCTTTTTAAATCATTGAAGGTCTATTAAAACCGTTTCCAAAGGTTTGCCCCATGTGTGAATCGTCATAACGGTTCGAATAAACGGACCATTTTACTACCGAAAATCAATTCGGAAGCCACCAGGCACTCCCGAGCCCCGAATTGACCCCAATCAACTTCACTGTCAGAGTGAAAGCTCTTTCAATCTTCGAAGGTCACTAAAACCCTTTTCCAACGGTCCACCCTGTGCACAAAACATCATAACCATGGACGAATGATCAGTTTTCCCCAAAAATCGATCCGGAGGCCACCGGGTGCTCTCGGGCTCCGTTTGACCAAAGTCAGCATTTCATCTCGAATAAGAGTGAATGAATCTCTGAAGGTCGCTGAATACCCTTTCCAACGGTCCACCCCATGCATGATTCTGACCTACGATACGGATGAACGATATGTTTTACTCTGAGAGGTCCCCGGGAGCTATCGAGCCCCGGTTGACGAAGGTAAACCTCCTGAATTGAGAGAAAATATTTGGAATGTAAAAGTAAATCTCTTAACCTTTCAAATGGTCCATCCCTTTCATGATTCTAACTTATCATGTGGACGAACGATCTGTTTTCATCCGATGATCTCCCATCCAAAAGATCGACGTGTGCTTCCAAACCACATTTGACCTAAAGTCAACTCCCGGACCCAGGAGAGGTCCAAAGGACTCTTGAATTTATCTGAAGTACCTTTCTAATGGTATGCCCCATGCATGATTCAGATCAACATTTTGACCTCTATGACCGTTTTTCCAGGAAAATCTACACGAGACTGCCAATTGGCAGGTCCAGATCCCTGCCTATCGGCACAGTGTCTAGGATCACATGCCGATAGGCACCCTCTGGGGTAGGCCTATCATCACCCCCTGACCCTATAAATAGAGGCCATGATCTCACTCCTGGTAAACACAACAGATCCATAAGCATCCGTGATCTCAGCAACATTCCCTCGAAATCAGTGAAGTTCCTCATGTGAAGTTCCATCCAAGCTTACATTCCCATAATTTTCATACCCAATTTGGCAAAATATCCTTCCCTATTATCAACATTCATCAACACTCAAGGGAGTTCATCCAAGATCAAAGATCAAGCTTCAAAGAAAGTCCAATTCCTTCTGTCTCTCTTTAAACTCCTTATTTTTGCATAATAAACACTAGATTCATAATCTAGCTCTTACTTTATTCATACACATTAATATCTACACTTTTATTAGTATATTGCACATACTTTATTTTCTACAAAAATCCCAAAAACAAATAAAAGAGGGTTATACCCGTAAATTCCAAACGGAATTATCCATCACACCTTTTTCCAAAACCAAAAAACACATTTTCTACACATATACATATAATTAAATTCAGTTCGGATCTATGGGATAAACCCCACCCCTATGATACATCCGAACTACGTGGACTTTGATGCCTTTATAGTCTATGTAGGCATCTCGAATTAAAATTCGAGACTTGATTCCAATTTTCCAATTTTCTCAATTTCCCAAATTCCCTAATTTTCTAAAATCTCCCATTTTAATATATATATATATATTATGCTTGTTTGTGTTTCATCCAACACATATTATCGTTTACTAATAACAATCAATATTGTGATAAACGCAAAAATCATACTTTCTACATATGTTATTTTGGGAACATTCATATGGATGATCTCACTCTATCTTGTCCATTGTATGAGTTGAATGATTTCGACCTACGTTATATATAAACATGCACACACACTTCACGGGGATATAAAGGAAAATAATAACACTAGCCCATAAGATGTCGAAAAGGCAGGATGGGTGCCTAACACCTTCCCATTCCGTAACTTATCCCCCAAACCATCGAACTATTAGTTTCGTATGCCTCAGTTTGTCCTTGTTGTCGCTCTCTCGAAGTGGCAACATGTTCTTTTGCTTGTTTTGTGCAAAATAGGCTGGCGAATCTATCTCTTCACATTTACCACACACACCGACGACGATCGAAGCATGATCGAGGTGGAAACCGAGCGTCCGTGTAAATATGCTAGTCGTTGTTGTCGGCTTCAAACCGCGATACAAAAAAACCTAAACTTTAACTACACTCTTGCGGAGTATAGTGGCGAGTCTGGGTATCGAATCCACAGGGAATGTTTGATAGATTTTAATTGATTTAATACTTCAAAAAAATTAAAGTGTAAAAGATGATGATTGAGTGAGAAAGGAAAAAGGGAAAAACTAAAGAAGTTAACTAAAACTAATTGGAAAAATTATGGTAGAGACATAATCTCCCAACCCTAGTGTATTGATGGTATAAAACTAATCGTAAATTTAACTGATTAATTTGACCCGGAATTTAGTATTCCCAAGCATTACGTATACGAGGTTCAAGCCCGCGTCATACTTAATCTGAGGATGAGTAAATCAGTATCGCGATAGTAGCACTCGAATTGCATTCTAAATCATCACGAGTACCCAGAGGCAAACGAGATATAAAGATCTACAATTGTTGTGTAACTACGCAATACGGTCATAATCAATCATTAAATTCAGAGGACTAATATTATACACATGCAATTAACATATCAGGTTGGGTTCATGTATCCCAACCTTTAAAAACCTAGCCTAACATCGTAAATAATAATAAAAGTGATGGAAATAAAAATTACCACGACTGAAGAACAAGAACATGCAAGAAGAAATCAAAGATTGAAGAAAAACCGAAAAAGCTCTTGAATTAATGGTGCAAAGTATGTAAATTCTTATCCTAGATGTTCCTACTTGTTATGGAGCTTTTACATAAATGAAATCTGAATAAAAAGAGTCCTAATGACCAAATATATAGGCTAAGGATCGTTTAGAAGAGTCCCCAAAACATAAAACTCTTTTGGCTAAAAGATAAGCACAAAATAAAAATCCCGTATCTGCCAATTTGTCACACTTAGAAAGTGTGACTAATTTTGTAACGGGTCCGGAGCGTGACTAATTTCGTAACGGATCTGGTGCGTGGCAAGTGGGCGGCCCAGTTCTTTTTTCTCAGCTTCGGTTCGGGTCGGGTCTGACAGCTTTTTTCTTGGATTTCTTCTCAACTTCAAATGGGCATAACTTCTTCACCGTAGCTCGGATTGAGGTGCCGTTTTTTCCAGTGTTCTTGTAATTGAAAGCTCTTCAACTTTCTAGTTGGCCCCACCTCCAGACTATGGCTGCAAAATTACGAGAATGCCCTTCAACTCCCCGATTCTTGGTCTCTTTCACTATTTTGAGTTCTCTTTGGCACTAACTTGCATGAAATATCTGTAAAACACATAGAAGATACACAAAATACGAAATACTTGCCAAAAAGGGTTAGTATCATAAATATGAGACAAATCCAATCTATTTACACCGCACGGGATCATAAAAATACCGAAATTAAGGGGATAAATATGAAGAATTTATGCCTAATCAAACCCCCCTAACTTAGAACTTTGCGCGTCCCGAGCAATGTAAAAGAACGAGAGTATAAGTTAAGGACCCTTCAAAAACTTTATTGGGATAGAATACCTTTTTCGCGGGCAAGCGATTGCATTTAGCGTATGCAACAAGTCTTTAAACCTCTAGGTTACCATAGTAGGACGAGTTGTGTCTCGTGAGGGTTTGCAGTGAATATACCCACAAAATTTGACTCAAAGAAAATTCAAAATATGCAAAAATTGTGCAATTCAAATTTTTCCAGAAAATAGTCATCATCAAGTCATATTTACGAGTCTCAAACCGTAGTGTGTGTGTGCGTAACCAGAAATATAACCGCCAATTTCCACTGATTGATCATTACGTTACTTATCCGAAAATTCGTTTTGATTTCAATTTCTCACGGAATGCACTCACAAACGAATCTCTCGGATTGTGGCTATTCTCTCGGTATGCGTGATATAAAGAGTAAATGTAATGGACGCAAAGTCACGCATACAAGTAGAAAGACGGAAATTTCATAGTGATAGGATCTCATCAATGGATTACGGTTTTAAAAACGGGAACATTGCCTCTTTTTCGCACATTTAATCTCTTATATTATCTTTTGGTGTCTTAACTCTCCACGCGGTAATCAATCTTCGCAATTTGGACTCGGTTAGGACTTTTTCGGGGTTTAAGGTATATTGGGTAACATGGAAATGGTCGGGAAATTCGGAATTGGAAAAGTTATTTAGGATGTCCGTTTGTGCTTTTTTTCCGGGCTATTGCTCATTTTTTTTTCCTTTTTTTCACTTCTTTTCTTTTCTTGCTATTTTTGTTGAGCATTCTTCTATTTTTTTCTTGCCCCTTTTTGTTGCACTTTTCGGACTTAAATTCTGAATTTTTTTCATTTTTCGCAATTCCGGGCTATTTGGGTTTTTCGGGTTGTCAAACGAAAGGGGAAATTATTCGGCTCAATTTGGGTTGCAAAAGGGGTGATTTTTCGCATCTTTTTCTGGCCAATATTTTTGGGTGACAAACGAGGGCCTACTTCATTGTCCAAAATACCAAATGCGTTACCATATGCGTTTCGAGATGAATTTAAGTTTAGAGACTAATTTGGCACATTTTTCAAGGCAATATTGCACACATTTTTCAAAACCGATCAAAATGAAAGAATTGAGATCCTTGACAACTTATTAGGCGCTAAAAAGAACTTTGAGTTAACAATTAACTCGGATTGATTTAAAAACTCGCAAAAAGTGATAGGCTCGAATCTCACCGGGTTTGTTAATCTCCACACTTATTCGTTAAGTCGTCAATTTTCGCTCAATTTCCATCTTTGGTCAATTTCGGCTTTGTGTATGTTGGATGTTTACAATTTGAGACTCCAATTCGACTTTTAATGATATTTTTTGAAAAATTTGAATTCCAATTTTTATTTATTTTGAACAAAAATATTTTTGGATTTTTCAAAATTTTATGATTTTTTTTTTTTTTTTTTTTGGAAATTTTGGGCATTTTGAAGATTTGTGACGTTTTAGAAATACGCACTTGTGACCCCCCCTAACTTAGACTTTTGCATTGTCCTCAAGCAAAAAGGACGAAAATCTAACTTAAGGCGAATGAAAAGTGCGGAAAAATAAAACAAACAAATATGAAAAATGCAACAAGACACTATATGACACTCATGCATGACTCAAAAATACGACAACAATCACCCCATACGCGTCGGGGGTGCGACGACCTCTCATCTCTCCACAAACTCACCCGACTCCTTGTACGGGGAATGATGCTCTCCTTGTCACCCCCGTCTTCCTATCATATACTAACAACCGGAATAAGTTGGGACCTCGCCCATAGATAAAGGATAGACCGGGAGACTCATCGTGACTAATTGGAAAGGGATCCTCATGATGCTGACTCAAAGTGTGGTCTGCGTGCGCTGACTCGGAGGGAACACCTAAGTTTCTTTCAATTTTTAAGACAGATGGGTCGGGCTCTAAGTCGAATGGACCACAACTTTTCTCCTCACTCGCCTTCGGGACCTCTAGTGGTATGGGTGGATGGTCACAAAGAAGGAATTTATCAATTTTAGCTTTCCATTCGCTTTCTTCTAGGTGACGAAATGAATCCAATAGAGTTTGGACTTCGTCGTTAAGGCTCTCATCCAGGCTCTCATCCACCGGACCGAATTCTTTTTCAAAGTCTTCAAGACTTATATCTCCTAATTCTCTCTCTCGAGTGTGTTTTGAACAATTTCGTTCACTCTCTTCTAAAGACTTCTGTGATGTGGATGGTTGGTCATTACGAAGGAATTCATCTATTGTATCTTGCCATTCGCTCTCATCCAGCATCTCCCTCGTAATACTCATCAAATATTTTTTTTTTTTTATTTATTTTTTTTGGGGGGGCAAAGTTTTAGATTAACTCGATCTATACCTAAGTCTACCTAATTCCCCGGCAACGGCGCCATTTTGATCGAGGTGGAAACCGAGCGTCCGTGTAAATACGCTAGTCGTTGTTGTTGGACAATCCCCCAACCCTAGTGTAGTGTAGTGACAACGCCAATCATAAATTTATCCGATTAATTCAAACCCGGAATTTAGTACTCCCAAGCATTATGTATACGAGGTTCAAGCCCGCGTCATACCTAATCTGAGGATGAGTAAATCGGTATCGCGGTAATTACACTCAAATTGTACTCTAAATCATCACGAGTACCCCGGGGCAAACGAGATATAAAGATCCACAATTATTATGAAATTACGCGATACGATCAAAATTAATCATTAAATTCATCGGATTGACCTTATACACATGCACTAACACATCAGGTTGGGTTCATGCATCCCAACTTTTAAAATCTAGCCGGACATATTAAATGGACTAATGCATGAAATAATAACGTTGCATGTGTATGAATTCATGATGAAACTAGATTTAAACATGTAAATATATATTATGAACGCAGCAATGAATTGAATCAACTACGGAAAATACGCATGCAAGAACAATAACAAGAATCTTGAATTAAAACGTGAAAAACAAACCCGAAACAATGAAATCTTGAAGCAATATAATCCCTTGATGTTCCTAGATGTTCCTACTTGTTATGGAGCTTTTACATAAATGAAATCTGAATAAAAAGAGTCCTAATGACTAAATATATAGGCTAAGGGTCGTTTAGAAGAGTCCCCAAAACATAAAACTCTTTTGGCTAAAAGATAAGCACAAAATAAAAATCCCGTATCTGCCAATTTGTCACACTTAGAAAGTGTGACTAGTTTTGTAACGGGTCCGGAGCGTGACTAATTTAGTAACGGATCTGGTGCGTGGCAAGTGGGCGGCCCAGTTCTTTTTTCTCAGCTTCGGTTCGGGTCGGGTCTGACAGCTTTTTTCTTGGATTTCTTCTCAACTTCAAATGGGCATAACTTCTTCACCGTAGCTCGGATTGAGGTGCCGTTTTTTCCAGTGTTCTTGTAATTGAAAGCTCTTCAACTTTCTAGTTGGCCCCACCTCCAGACTATGGCTGCAAAATTACGAGAATGCCCTTCAACTCCCCGATTCTTGGTCTCTTTCACTATTTTGAGTTCTCTTTGGCACTAACTTGCATGAAATATCTGTAAAACACATAGAAGATACACAAAATACGAAATACTTGCCAAAAAGGGTTAGTATCATAAATATGAGACAAATCCAATCTATTTACACCGCACGGGATCATAAAAATACCGAAATTAAGGGGATAAATATGAAGAATTTATGCCTAATCAAAGCACCATATAAAAAAGGGCGCGAGACCGCGACGCAGACTTCCCGAGGGGATATCTCTCCCCCCAGCCCCGCCCGGGATGGCCACATTATCTACATATCTATTATCTACGGGGGATTTGTGCATGAAATAATTATTGCTCGTGAGATAGTTTGATTTTTATTAAAAATATAATGGTGCATGGTAAAGGGCTACGAAAGGAGGAAATCTCCTTTGCAAGAAAGCCACCATTGGCAAGAGCCTAATGAAAAGATTAAGGGCAGTAAAAATAGAAAAATTGCCAAGGATAGCTTAGTTTAGTCTGTTTGATTTTCAAAAATGATATCTTCAAAATATTTGAGTGAAAAAAATGATATATGTTTATCTTTTGAGGGTATTATAGTTGAAGATTAGCATCTTTACATAGTGAATCGTGATCGTTCTTATTGTATCATGACACTATTGATTCATAGAATCATTAATATTCTAGGCTTGTGTTCATTGTGCTTGTTTGCTCATAGAGTTCACTTTATATTGTCACTTCAGGCTAAATCTTAGTTTTATAAAGTTTTGCGGTCAAATAGAACTCCTTAGACAAATTTTAGTGATTGGATTATAATTCATTTGTATCTAGTTCCCGCCCATTCATTCCATCCCACACATTTAGAGCCGAATCAAATGGTCGAGGTTCAAATATTTCTATAATATTTCTATCCACATTCTGTGTATTTGTTTGTGGTAGAGTTGTCAATTCATGAATTGTTTTCCAATGTATTGACATATTTCTTGAGGTATCTTTCATTCCTATTCCTTTGGTTTGGATTTTTATAATGACAGATTCCTCAATATTTGGATCATCAATGGATATGAAGAAATTTGGTTTTATGTTAAACCAAATAACTCCATTTACCAAATTGGATTGGACTCCTCCAATTATGGCATTCATAGGGTTACTGAATCTTTTGTCTAAGACCAGTATAGCTACGGGTGTATCCATACCTTGTCTAAACAGGGCAGTAATGCATATTTGAATAAATCCTATATGTATATATTTAATATTTGGGTGTTTTTTCTTGCATCTTTTGATCTTTTTTAAATCAAAAAGTTTAATATCTGCTGTTTCATCATCTGTTGATCCAGCAGTAGTATTACCATTAAATTGTTCAAATATTCTTGTTGAGAATAATTTAAATTTTGATAATTTATAGGCATCTTCCTTTTTTATAAGTTGTCTTTGATTATCAATTTCTTGCAATTGTTCGTTGGTAAAAGTGATTTCTTCTCCAACTATTTCACGAAGGGATATTGTTTGTAGCTCATCTTCGCTACTACCTCGTACTTCTGCAATATTATACATAAATACGAGTTCTTCATCAGATGTTTTCGATTCAGATTCAAGCTCATATAAAATTTCATTAGAATAATTAGAAATATCAGAATCAGATAAATCTTCTCCATAAAATATTTCTAATTCTTGTTCTTCAAGAAATTTTATCATTTTATTTGCACTTTTTCCTTTTTTAGGACAATCAGGTGCATAATGGCCTTCTTCGTTACAAATATAACAACGACACTTCTTTTTTAGAGGTGGTTTTTTAGAAGTTTTCTTTTTCCTAATATATTTTTTAGTCTTTGAAAAAGATGTTTTCTTTTTCCAAGGTTTCCATTTAAATTTTCTCTTTCGAGAATATTTGGAATTTCTAGGAGGTGGATTACATCCTATTTTCCAGTTTTCTTTTAAAATCTTATCACAACATTTATAACCGACTTTAGATTTTGTGATTTGATTTTTAATTTGTTTCTTGGCTTTCATTTCAATGTATTTGTCAGATATTTTTCTTAATACCCAATTGATGCAAAAACCAAGATTGTCATCTGTCTCATTCTTCCCGATAGTTTTTAACCAACCAGGATAAGATTGTAAGGATATTTCATCCCATGGATTTGGGAGTTTGTGAAAGAATTGATCCATCCAGTGTTTGGTTTTTGAATGTTTTAGTTTGAAATAATATTTTTTATATATTTCAACAAATTCTTCAATGTTACATAATTCCAGTTTAGATAATATGTAACACGCATCTTCTTGGGTAATAATGTCTATTTTAAAAATAAACATTCAGAAAATAAACACTTGTTTAGTGGGTTTCTAAAAACTCTACTTGGTTAGTAGGTTTTTCATTACAGTTCCTGCTAAGATAATCTGCAAGAAAATTATTAGTACAATTTAAATGTTCAACTTCAAAAGTATAAATAGAAATTTGGTTGAACCATTTAAGTCTTCTTCCGTTTAATCTTAGTTCTATATAAATAAGAGTGTTAATCTTTTTGAAAAAAAAAAGGATTATTTTGAAAATCTTTAAAGTTTTCATAAAACCCATATTCCTGTCATTGTTTCAAAGCCCATATTTCCGTTTGCCAAAAAGCTATTGTAGATAGCAATCGGCATTAGGAAAACCGGTTTTAGGCACCTGAAACAACATATAATAGGAGGTCTTAGGTACCAATGGAATCTGGAAAAGATGAACAAAATAATGATAATATTAATTTACAATGTTTAGCACCATGGTTACAAAAAGATGAGTTTATGTATAATCATAGTTTGCATATAGATAAAAAATCTGAAAATGATATTAGTAAAATTAGTACCACGTTAAATAGCTTAACTGATATAGTTTTTAGTTGGGTAAAACGAACTGAAAGACATCAGGTCGTTAATCAAAATTATGTAGAGAAAAAATTAGATTGTATTGAATTCAACTTAAACAAAGTTGATCAAAAAATTAGTCAACTCGAAAAGGTTACATATTTAGATCTAAAAGAGGAGACTAAACAACAAATTGAAAATCTATTAAACAAAATAGATAATCAAAATCCAGAACAAACTGGAATGAATAACCCAGGGGATAACAAAATTCCTAGGTTATATTATGGTTCGAAAGAAATTAAAGCTCTTCAAATAGAAGAATTTAATTACACCGAATATATAAACGTTCGTGAAATATCAGACTATTGGAGACATCTATACAAAGATCCAATATTAACTGTTTCAGAACGTAATAAACTCATTGAACAAATACAAACTACGTATTTAGAAAATGAAAAAAATATTACAACACTATCAGTATGAATTAAACCAATATTCATCTGATGAGGAAGAAATTCCACCACATGTAGTAAATACAATTGATGGAAAAAGGAAGGCTGAAGAACCACTTCAGGAATTCCAAAATTGGGAGGCTTTTGAAGATTATATGCAAACCCCTGCATATAAAAATGAAAAAGAAGATTTTGTTAAAACACGCAACGCTTCTACAAGTAATACTAAAAATGAGGATGAACCAAATCCTTTTTTCTTAAGAAGAGATAATTTGAACAAACAAAATATATCTCAACATGGTATTTATCTTGATCTAAGGCAAGTCCCTTTTAAAGATCAAGAACAAACTATTAATGAGTGGGCACAATCCATGTCTATACTCATTACTAACTATAAGAATACATGGTATAAAGAAAAATTTTAAGACTACCTTGCGGCAACACTCCAAGGAGATGTTTTACAATGGTTGCAACAATGGGAAAGCTCAGATAAAGGAATACAGCAAAAAACTGAACTCCTACAAACCTTCAAATCTTTTGATGAAATATTAAAAGGATTTGTTGAAATAATTAAAGAAAATATGATTGGATAGTGTACAGGTTATGTGTTTGTGTTGTGTTTTGTGGTTGTATATATATAAAGAGAGAGAGAGAGAGAGAGAGAGAGAGAGAGTTAGGCTATAGTACATCATGCTCTATACATCACCCGTGCATCACACCTAATTCTAGGTCCTAAAAAACTTTTTTTTCAAATTTTATATTTTTTCCTTGAAATTAACCTTCCAATCAACGCATATGCAAAAAATTAGGTCAAAATACATTTTTGTAGCTATTTTTAAAAAAATCACAAAAAACTACTAAAAATACCTTATTTATAAGGGTCTGCGCTAACAGTTTTTTATGGATTTTTTAAAAATAACTACAAAATGTATTTTGACTTAATTTTTTGTATATGGGTTGATTGGAAGGTCAATTTCAAGGGAAAAATATAAAATTTGAAAAAAATGTTTTTTAAGGCCTAGAATTAGGTGTGATGTACGGTGTGATGTATAGTGCATGATGTAGGTGTATATATATATATATATATATGTCGAGTTCTCATTAGTATATTTTGTATATTTATATATATGATATCTTTTTGTTTTGAGTCTTTGCGTTTGCATTTAATATATTTTTGCCATATGCTTTATCTTTGGATTTTATTTGGCATGATATATGATCATATTGGTAACTTTCATTGTGTGCATTGAAATTTCAAATTTCAATTGGTATCATACTTCATTGGTTATTCATATTGGTATATTTTTGAATTGATATTGATATTATTTTATCATTGTTTGGATTATTTGTGATTGTGTTACCATGTTGTGTTTTGTTGCACTTAACACCATTGTATGATCGCTATTTCCTCCCTATTTCAAGATTTGTATCTCATGTTCACACATTTAGGGATAGATTTGGTATATGTGGGAGAAATAGTTTATGGATTCTTACTTTGTCTAATCCTGAACAAAAATCAGGAGAAGTGGTATCTTTCCTTTCATGATAAGGATAGGGGGAGACATCTTACCTTGGTTGAGATTCTTAGACATAGTTAGAATTTTATTCTTATACAGATTTTGTACTTGTTATATTCTCTTTGCATTTGAATGTGTGTTTAAGTGTGTAGGATTACAACATGTGGCAAAGCTTTTCAAGCATGCAAAGCTACTCAGTGTATGTGTCTATAGAGCGTCTGTACTCTTTTCCTTTTGAGGTTGGGGATTAAGCCTTTTAGAGAGCTTGACGGCTCATGGGATTTTTTTTTTCATCCTGGAATATCCAAAGGGGAAGATTTGTAAGGACAAAATTTCCAATTGAGTCAATTTGCTTTTAATTGGATTAATTCCGGACAAAACATTTGAGTCATAGGTTAGACTTTGTTTTGTCAATCTCATAAGCCTATGAAATGTTCTATGAAGATAAAGAGGCCAAGCTTCAAAGATGGATAGGCATCGTGTTGTGTTTTAGTGTCAAGTTTGTCTTAACGTTCACCGAGGATCTCGTAAGGTATGGATTCATTTTAAATATGATCCTTGGAAATATTTTTGTGTGTTTGTTTTAAAACAAAATCGTTTAGAACTATTTTCAAATATTTTTTGGTTTTAACTTCGTTAGAACGAAGCTTGGATCTTATTAGAACGAGGTATAGAGCTCGTTAGAACAAAGGTGGATTCTCATTGGAACGAACTTTTGTACCTCATTAAAACGTACATCTAACGAATATCAAACGGGCACCCTCTATCAAATAGAAGGACCCCCGTTGGAAGCTCATTATAATAAAATGAGCTTTTTGTTCCAACGACCTTGTGTTTTGTTAGAATGAACGGTGTCTTTCGTTCGAACGAACTTTATGTTTTTATTCGAATGAGTTCGTCTCCTCAAAAATTGTGTTGAACTATTTATAGGCGTGTTGGACTCAATTTTTTCAAAAACTTTTGGCGAAAATCAAATTATTATATGTTTACCAAAGTTAGAAACCTTTAGTTTCACCTATTGAGTTTAAATATCCAAGTTTCTACATTCTTATGCTTTGAGATCTTTGTGTTAGGCACCAATGTTTATTTCTCATTAGCTTGGATTGAGATCTTAATTCATGTGGTGGACTCCGTACTGATTTGTTGTGTTGCGGTGAAGAATCGGTGTTTCGTGTTCTAATTCTATGGATGATTATTGAGTCTCATCGATGGATACCAAGGCACGTGTGGATTCACATATTGTGGAAGCTTGTGTGGGTGGACTCCTACATTGCACTGAGGAAGAAAGGTTGAAAATATAATCCCATCAATGCTTGCGAGGGAGACGAGTCGTTGAGTAAGTCTACAGTCTAGTCTTTGTAAAACCTTATCATAGTGATATGTTCGGCTTGGTCGTTCGAAGTTTTTCCCATTGTGGATTTTCCTCATACATCGGCGTGTTGTGTATGTTTTACTTATTTTATCTGTTTATTGCCTAGATTCATGTTTTAGGGTAAAATGATAAAATTGGGTAAATCTGTTTTTCACAACAATGATTTAATTTGATGAACAAGTTTTTTTTAGGTTTAATTTGTTTAAAATTTTATTAATTAAAATTGAAAAATATAAAAATAGACTTTTTGATTGTGTGACCATCCTTGCCTAAGCATTGTCGGGCCTTCTTATCTCCCCCTGCTAACATTGGCGCTCCCCACTTACAAGTAACATTTCTCTCGCATGGCTACTTCGAACCCTACTGTTAGTACCTCGAGTAATCGAACAACGCCTTTCAAGGTCCCTAGCAGGTTGAATCTGCGGCGAATTTGCCAATCAAAGAGGTTGACGATGCTAAAAATCATATTTTAAGCTTTAACCTCTTTTGGAGCTTGGTTAACAATGGATAAAGTAATAAAAGATATGAAAAGGTTGGAGTTGGAGGATCTTTTTTGGTGCGGCTCATCTTTAGAAAGTTATCTAGGATGTAGATCTCCCGGTTAATGTCTACCAGGTGTGTTATATGATGGTTACTACGACAGACAATCCTTGTTACTACCAATTTGTGGCTCGTCACCCTTACTAGAAGCTCCTTCACATTAACCAAACTTCCAATCATAATTGGAAATCTTGTTACTTCTTCATTTTAGGGGATTAGGAGTTTGTTAAAGGGGAGTCTTCTGCTGTATCTTAGGCGAAAGTGCCTCACAAACAGGATCATATCTCGATCTTGGTCAAAGTAGATCCCGGTCTTATTTCCAAGATGAGAGATACCATTTACTAACTTAGGGGGGACGGCCTCATCTTCTTTGAAAACCTGATGATCCCTAAACTTCTGCAATATTCTGACATGGAATTGGACCCCCTGGAATCACTTTGTAAGCAAATCTTTCAACTTTACTATCATATTTAAATTATTCTGACCCGAGATATGTCGATACTTTTTTTTTTATTTTTGTAGATCATCCTGTTGGTTTATTTGACAAAGTCTAGGAAATGGAAGCACCAATGTTATCAAACTTGCTCGCCCATCTTCAAGGGAAGGCCGCACTACTGACTCAAGATTGGCATAAATCCACAACTAGTGGCCCCACTACTGCTGAGGGGTCCAAAAAAAGAAAGGAGGTCGTTGATGGGACCTCTGTTTATCCTCCCTGCAATAAAAGGAGATGAAGGAGGGTCAACCGAGGTAGACCGTTAATCGTTTCCTCCCCATCAGGGATGACACTTCTGCAGCAACATGTCTAGCCCAGCTTGGGGTTAATGTTGGCTCTCTTCTCGGGAGTCAGTTGAAAGCTTGGGAGGTTACAACATTAGTTTTCCCTGAATGTGAGAACCATTAATTTGATTCGCAAGACCCTTATCGAGTTTTTAACTTCACTCTTCATAGGGCGACCCAGGTAAATGTCAACTGCCTAATTTTTATCTTCTTCTAAAATTTTTGAAGTGTTATATCATCTCAACTCTTTTCTTATTTGTGTTTTTGCAGTCTATCATCGCCCTCCAGAACATCCAGCATTGGGTGGTGGAGTTTGAGGTCAAGGCGAAGGTGGCTAATGAAGCCAAGGTCTAACTTAATGAGCTAAGGCAAAAGCTAAAGGATCAAAAAGCCAAGTATGACTCTAAGTTCCAAGAAATGCAGGACCATCACAAGAAGCTCTTGGCCAACCTGAAGCATGACCACAAGGTGAATATTGAGGCCCTTGAGGCTGATCTTAAGAAGCAAAAGGAAGATAAGGACGAGAAGATCCGGGTGGTTGTCGAGAAAGTTGTGGTTCACTTTAAGGAGACAGTATAGTTTTTTGGCTACGCCATCTAGTATATGGAAAAGGGGGGTAAAAACTTTTGTGTCAATGAGTCTCCAACCAGTGTGGCAACCTTGTCGCCAATGAGCCTCTTTAGTTTGAAATCATTTCCTCTTTCAGATTTATTGACCAGCGAGCGTGAATAGGGATGGCAATATAACCCGACCCGTAGGGTTCCCGACCTGACCCAACCCTAATGGGGCGGGTTAAAAACCCATTGAAAATAATAGGGGCAGGTTTGGGTTTGAAAAAATTGTTTGTTGAATGGGGTGGGTTCGGGTTTTATTAAAATAAGCTCGACCCGCCCTGCCCCGTATAGACTTAAATTTACTTATATACCCTCTTTATATTAACTTATTGAAACTCTCACCACACACACACACACACACACACACATATATATATATATATATATATAACTTATGAAACTTAATTTCATTTATCCTAAACACACACTCTCATCCTCCCTCTCTCTAACTCTGAGAACAACCATCCTCTCCTCTTGTTTGTGCCTCTATCGGAACCACCCACACACACTCTCACCCTCCCTCTCTCTAACTCTGAGGACAACCATCCTCTCCTCTTGTTTGTGCCTCTATCGGAGCCACCCCATCCACCGGAGGACCGCAGCGACAGTAACGTTTCTATTTGACCAAGAAACAATGTACTCTAAGCGGTAGCAGGTATAAACTTTTAATCCCTTTTTTCAAGAATTCCCTTAAACAAATTCATATTTTGTTTTTGGAATAAAAATGAATGCTTTAAGGATGGTTTGGTTGTTCTTCTAATTTCTACCCATCGTTAGTAAATCAGTGCATAAAAATGAACCCATATTTTGTTTAAGCAAGTCAGTTTATTAAACAGGTTGATTTTAATTTTTTTCAAGTAAGCAAGTCGGTAAGTTGATATGTGCATAAAAACGATTGCATTTGTTTAAGCATGTCGATTTTAAAAGACGTATATTTTTTTTATTTTGTAACAATTGTTCAAGAAGGTTGCATTTGTTCATAACAAATCTGTTCATAACAGTTTTTAATTTTAAAAATGATTGCATTTGTTCAAGAAGGTTGTTATGGGTTCTTATTTTAACAGTTGTTGTGGGTTCTTTTATAACAATTGTTGTCAATTTTGTCCTTGTTATAACAATTGTTGTGGGTTATCTAAGATTTTTTTTGTCTTTTTTTCTTGTTTTCTATGATAATTAAATAAAAAAGAGTAATCAATTTATATTTCTTTCAAAAAATGAGCGAATCAATTCAAGGCAAAAATACCGTTTTTGGGGCACAAACTGAATCAACCCCAACACCTAGTTCCACGCCATCCACATAAACACTTGGTGTTAATTCAATTTCTCCATCTTCTCCTAAAAATGGAAAATTCACATCTTCTGTTTGGAATGATTTTGAAAGGGTTAAAGATAATTGGGGGACATTTGTAATATGCCACCATTGTCATTCAAAACTTAAGGTCGAAAGTAGAAACGGAACCAACCATTTGTGTATGAACTTGACCAGGTGTAAGAAACATCAAAATGTTGATATTCATGATCAATGTCATATTCATACTCAAAAAACTTCCGATGGAAAATTGCACTTTGGTAATTTTACATTTGACCAAGATGTGTCTAGAAAAGAACTTGCAAGTGCAATTATTTTACATGAATATCCCCTGAGTATTGTTGAGCATGTCGAATCTAGGAAGTTTGTTAGTAGCCTCCAACCTATTTTTAAAAATGTATCCCGAAACACCATTAAAAGCGACATAATAAAAATGTATCAATCGGAGAAAACAAAAGTTTACAGGTTAATTAATGTTGAGGTATTGGTATTCATCGATAAATTTTATTTGCTAATAAAGTTACTATTTTATTTATTATATAATAAAATCAGTTTTATTAAAAAAAAATCAAATTTCTGTTTAATTTAAGCGGGGCATGGCGGGGTGGGAATGGGTTTAGGGAGTTTATACTTAAACGGGTTTGGGGTTTAAAAATTTAACCATCGTGGGTCACGGGGTGGGGTGGGGTCGGTTAAATTTTTTTCCGCGGGGTAGGTTTGGGTTTTGTCAAACTCGCCCCAAACCTGACCCGTTGCCATCCCTAAGCATGAATGCTCTTTAAGAGGTTCAAGCTGAGGCTCATGCTACTAGACCTACTATGGGTGAGGCTGAAACTACACTGAACACCAATTAGGATGGAACTAAGGCGGCTGGTGACCAAGAGGGGACCACTATTAACCCCAATGAGAACCCAGCCGAGCCAACTATCACCGAAACTCTTGTTGATGATGCTTAGACTTCTCTATTCTGGGTGACCGTCTGTGGTCTTTTAAGACCAAATTATGTAACTATTTTGTTTTGAACATTGTATTTTGTAGTTCTTGAACGTGAATAAAATTTTGAAATTTTGATGAAATTTCAAGTGTTGTATATGCCTGTTGCTTTCATAATACGGTTTACGTTGAATGAATGTCCAAGTAATGTCTTCACTACAAACCATTCATAAAGTAAGCCTATCAATTTTTACATATGTTAGATAATTTCAAAATGCTAAAACAATGTTAAGGATTTCCCACCTCTCGAGGTTTATGTAGAGTAGTGTCTTAGAGTCGAGACTCGTAAGGCACCTTCATACCACCGAGGGAGAGAGAGATTTAATTATTCACTATACTTAAATGATGTTTAACAATTTCACCATACTTAAATGGTGTTTAAGGGTTTCATAATACTAAAATGATGTTAAAAACCTCCCACCTCTTAAGGTTTGTATAGAGTGGTGCCTTGGAGCCGAGACTCCAAAGGCACTCTCATACCACCGCGAGAGAGATTAATTATTCACTATACTCACATGATGTTTAGAAATTTTACCATCCTTAAATGATGTTTAAGGGTCTCACCAAACTAAAATGATGTTTAAGGACCTCCCACCTCTCAGGTTTTATGTAAAGTGGTACCTTTGAGCTGAGACTCCTAGGGCACTCTCATATCGCCGAGAGAGAGACTTAATTTTTCACCATGATCAATTGATGTTTAGAAATTTCACATACTAAAATGATGTTTAAGGGTATCGCCATAGTAAAATTATGTTTAATGACCTCCCACCTATCAGGATTATGTAGAATTGGGACTTGGAGCCGAGACTCCTAAGGCACTCTCTTACCTTTGAGAGAAATTTAATTATTCACCATATTCAAATGATGTTTAGAAATTTCACCATAGTTAAATGATATTTAAGGGTATCACCATACTAAAATGATGATTAAAGGTCTCACTATACTAAAATGATGTTAAGAACCTCCCACCTCTCGGGGTTTATGTAGAGTGGTGCCTTGGAGCCGAGACTCCTAAGGCATTCTCATACCACCAAGAGAGAGATTTAATTATTCACCATACTAAAATTATGTTTAGCAATTTCACCATATTTAAATGATGTGTAAGGGTATCACCATACTAAAATGATGTTTAAAGGTCTCACTATACTAAAATGATATTAAGGACCTCCCACCTCTTAGGTTTTATGTAGATTGGTGCCTTCGAGTCGAGACTCCTAAGGCACTCTTATACCGCCAAGAGAGAGAGACTTAATTATTCACCATACTCAAATGATGTTTAGCAATTCCACCGTACTTAAATGATGCTTAAGGGTCTTACCATACTATAATGATGTTTAAGGGTCTCATTATATTAAAATGATGTTAAGGACCTCCCACCTCAAAGGGTTTATGTAAAGTGGTGCCTTGGAGCCGAGACTCCTAAGTCACTCTCCTACCGTCGGGAGAGAGATTTAATTATTCACCATATTTAAATGATGTTTAACAATTGCGTGGTTTCCAAAAATGCAACTTTAGAAGATATGAGATAACATTTCATTATATTTTAACTTTTTCTGATCATATAAGAGAAAATTGCCTTTGGGTTACAATAAATGAACTTACTATTAGTAATACTTCTGTAAAAGATTCGCATTCCAATGGAAAATGGTTCCCCTTTAAGGTTTTCAAGCCGGTATGTGTAACACCCCGTGTTTTTATTAATTAATTTAATTAATTAATTGGAATATTCGAGAAAAATAAATTTTTGAATATAATAATTTTATTAGTTAAATATATTGGTCTTAATATTAGAAGAATAAAACTTCAATCGAAATAAAAATCGGAGTCATAATGGGATTTAAAAATAAAAAGGCATTTGTCATGGATTTAGGTCGTGACGTGATCGATTGATCGATCGACCTAGGGAGTTAATCGATCGACTTTGCCCAGATTTGAGGCGGTTCGGTGATTTTATTTGTAGAGTTTTAGTTGGTTTAGGATTCTTAATTGGTATTTAACCATTCTAATTCGTGGGGGACTTCTCATAATCACTTTTTCCCAAGTTTTTCACCAGAGAGCTCTTTCAAAAGTTTTTTCTCTCCTCCATAATCATCAACCTTCAACATAATCAAGTTTTTATCACAAGTTTTGAAGGCTTAATTGGGGTTTAATCAAGTTTGTCCAATAATAACTCTTTGCTAATTTTTCGAGAGGAATCTAGATTTCTAATCAGATTTTCAAATCGATCTTCACTCATGCATGAATACTCAATTCCTTTCCTTTGGTATTATGCGTTTTAAGTATTACCCAAACCTTAAATCATGCTTTTCTTAAAAGAAAGTAGTGACTTAATTAGAAAAAGTGGACTCTAATTGTGTGACTATTTTTATTAAATCTTTTAATCTGAATAATATTTATAACCCTTGCATACGTAGGATTAATGAGTGGATTTTGGGTATTATTGGTGTAGGTTGCCTGTAGAAAAACCTTGGTTTTGAATTAAATGAATTTGGGAACGTATAACTCATGTAAATTGTGTGAAGATAATGAGATTGGAAATATGATGTATTTATGGTGAAAGCTCGGTGTATTTAATTTAAAATAATCAAATGGGATTAATAGGGTGTTTATAATGATGTGATAATTAAATTATAATTTAATTGAATTGACTGTTTTGCGTAGTTTTATACGTTGACTTATTTATGCTTGTTTGCATGACTTGTTGGTATTATTAAATTGTCATTGTGATGACAGGTTGTTGGGTATTTTTTCTCTCCCTATATTTTAGGATATCTTCTAGGTATGGGACTAGTGGGTAGGCCTTTTAGTGATTTAAGCCTTCTAGGTATGGGACTAGTGAGGGTAGATTATTGCGATTTTATCATGTGAGGGGGTGCGCTGATTTTTATATTTTATCGTCGTCACGATAGCCTAGGCATGAGATTAGGACGAGTAAATGTTGGAAATTCATGTTATACGTATGATAAGACGTATATGAACATTGGGAACCCTTAGGTATGGGACTAAGGGGTATTTTGAGGATCTCACATCGATTAAAAGCTGGGGTGAGTTGTTAATTATGAAATTGAGAAATTGAGAATTTAATACTTAAGATAATAAAATGAGTATTAAAATATATTGGCGACATAATCAGCGAGGGACGACAAACTAACGGGTCAGCCGGCGTTTTATGTCGCATCGTGTGTGGAACCTCGTCATGTAGCAGGGGTCGACAGTTTAAACGGACCAGCTGGCGTTTTGGCGAGGGGATGTATATTTTGGTGGAGAAATCACCCTAGGCGGGATGATCGTTATTCTTAAGTGAAATAAATTTAGAAAATGATAATTTGGGTTAATTAAATTAAATTAATATTTTGGGGTTGTAGGATAATTAAAATGATATTGGTGTGTCTTTATCAAAATCTTTGGGGGTGGTTAGTAATTTATCTTGCCCGCGTTTTATTATATTCGTAATTAAAATATTCTATTGTGATATTTATTGCGTATAATGCTACTGTCTGGGTTCACGGACCCTATTTGAGGAAAGTAGTGTGTATTCATGCTCGGGGCTCTGACCTCGTGCGTTGACTAAATTTTTCAGGTATTAGTGCAAGAATAGTTGCATAGGATTTATTGGATATCGTTTGGAGGTGCAGCTGGAGTTTATTCTTTTTATCGCATTAATTATCTAGACTTTCTTTTCAGTCGTATTTATTATGAGACGTCATTTGGGATTTATTGGGCCATTCAGTTCCAAAGTTGTTAGAGTATTTCAATCGGATTATTCACAGTTAATTTCATTAAATCATTTTGGAGATTGGATTTATTCGAAGCTTTAGCATGTGATGGATCTTTTATCGTTCAGTTGTTATTATCAATTGGGATTGACTCAATTATTTATCTTGTGAATTTATTTATTTATGTCTCTTATATGTCTCATGATAAGAATGGTATTTTATTTACTCATGCCTGGCTTAGTTTTGGTGGTGGCCCGACGCCAGAATTTAGCGGGGTGTGACAGTATGTACCTAGGACGACCTCTTCTATAACTCTGTAGGGTCCATTTTAGTTGGGATGGAGCTTATTGGTTTTTAGATGACCTTCGTAAGCATGAGATCTCCCACTGTAATGGGCCAAGACTTGACCCTTTTGTTGTATAATTTAGCATCCCTCTGTTGATAGGTTGACTGCCTAATGGTCGCATTTTATCTCCTTTCTTCTATGAGGTCTAAGTCCAGCCTACTTTCCTCCCAATTTACCTCAGGAGAGTAAGTTTGAACCCCGTTGCTTGGCAACCCAATCTCAGTCAAAATTGCTTCTTTTGACCAATAGGCTAGCATGAATGGTGTTTCCCCTGTTAGGGTTCTCTTGGTCATCCTATATGCAAATAAAATGTATTGTAATTCTTCAACCCAAATTCCCTTAGCATCTTCTAGTTTTTTCTTAATTCAATCCAATATCGTTCTATTGGTCACCTTTGTCTTCCCATTAGCTTGTGGTCGGTCCGGTGCAAAGTAGAACTATTTGATACCTACCCTTCTACAGTAGGCTTCTAAAAACTTATTCTTGAATTGTTTCCCATTGTCGGATATCAACGTATTAGGGAGCTCGTAACAAATGGTTGTCCCGATAAATTTAAAGCATTTTTCCTCATAGATTGTTATCATAGCATCTGCTTACCCATTTGGAAAAATAGTCAATCGCAATAATTGGGAAATAAAAATTCCCCTTCTCTCGGGGTTAGGGGCCTACCAGGTTAATCCCCCACATCACAAAAGGCCAAGACACCGATAAAAGTTTGGTGGGGTTGATGGGGTATGTTAGCAAAGTGTTGTCATTTATTTCACTTAAGAACGTATTATGTACAGTCCTTCGTAAGATTTCGCTAATAGTAACCCTAAATAACGATCCTTATGGCTAAGGATCGTTTACTAATGTGGCATGCACAGGAGCCCTCATGTATGTCTATGAGTACATAACTTACCTTATATGGATGCACACATCTCAAGAGGGGAGGCAGAAAACCTTTTTATAAAGGACATCTCCAATTATGGTAAACTTAGTTGCACAGTATCATGTTTTTCTTCTCTTGGCCTTAGATTTTAGCAACTTTCCATCTCTCAGGTAATCTATGATTGGGACCATCCAACGTGGTCCCAAATTCAAATTCATACAAATTTCAATCTCTGCCTCATCGATCTCTATGCTCGACTTTAGAAATATTTTTACAGGTACCAATTGACCGATCTTTATTTTGGTAGCCAATACGAGCCTTATTAATGTATCTTCCCTCCTATTTTCAACTCTTGGAATCCTTTTTATCTTAACCTCTCGAAAGTTTTCCAGCATATTCTTTACTCTGGCTAAGTACATCGCCATCTTCTCATCCGTTGCTTCATAAATCCCTAAAATTTGATTAACTACCTATTGGGAATCACTATTAGCAACTATTTGCCCAACATTTGGTGCTTTCGCAAGCGAGAGTCTTGTGAGCAGGGCTTCATACTCTGATTTATTATTCGATGCTGTAAAGTTAAACTGTAAGTCGTATTCAATATCAATCCCATCTTAAGATGATAGTACCAATCCTGCCTCGCTACCATTTTTACAGAACAAACCATTAACAAACAAACTCCATATTGGTGACCCTGGCATAAAAGGACCTTCGGCCAAGGCACAATTTTTTAATAGCAAATATCGCTTCAGTGCGTCATCTGTGGTGTCGGTCGACGTTCCTTTGACTGTAATTTTAATTCTTTTTAGACGACCTCCATAAATTCAACTAATATTCCTCTTTCTAGGTCATCCCTGGATTCCCACGAAAACTTGACTGCAAAATCTACTAATGCTTACCCTTTAATTGCACTTTTCGGCTGGGAGATGATGTCAAATTCACATAGCTCAACCAATCAAGCCATTAACCTACCTGATTTTTTAGGTTTATGAATGACTTAAAGGAGGGGCGTATCAGTGAGGTCTACCATCATATGAGCTTGAAAATAGGGCTTCATTTATTAGTGGCTGGATCAAAGCATATATAAGCTTTTCCATCTTGGAGTATCTCAATTATGCTCCTTGGAGTGCCTTGCTGTTAAAGTAAACAGGTTTTTGGACTCCATTGTCATCTCGAACAATGGTTGCACTGATGGCTGACTCTGAGACGGCCAGGTACAGGTACATTTTTTGTCCTTGGATCGATCGGGAGAGGAGAATGGGTGAGCCGAGATAGGCCTTCAACTCGTGAAACACTTTTTCACACTCCTCATCCCAAATAAATATTTTCCTCAGAATATTGAAGAATAGAAAACACTTGTCTATATCCTTAGACATAAATATGTTCAACGCGATTCGACCCGTCAATCTATGAATATCTTTGACCGTTTTTGGCATTTTCATGTCAATCAATGCTTTAATCGTGGTAGGATTTACTTCAATCCCCCTATGATTGACGAAAAATCCCAAGAACTTTCCAGCTCCGACGCTGAATACGTACTTTGACGGATTTAATTTCATTATGTACTAATCTATTGTGTTAAATATCCTTTTAAATCGGCTATGTGATTCTCGACCTTCAAAATCTTCATGAGAATATCATCCACATAGACCTCCATCGTCTTTTCGATCTAATCCTTGAACATTTTGTTGACCAACATTTAATAGGTAGCCCCTGCATTTTTTAAATCGAATGGCATAACTTTGTACCATTTTATCCCTTTGTCTGTGATAAAGGAAGTCTTATGAGTGTCATCTTCATGCAATAAAATTTGATTGTATTCAAAGTAAGCAACCATGAAACTCATGACCTCATGATCGTCCGTGGCATCCACTATTTGGTCAACCCTTGCCAAGGGAAAACTGTCCTTAGGGCAAGGTTTGTTAAGATTAGTGAAGTCCACACATATCCTCCACTTCCCATTCTGCTTGGGCACTATGACAATGTTGAATAGCCACTCTGGTACGTAATGCACTTCCCTGATGAAATTTGTGGTCTGCATCTTCTTGACTTCATCTTGTATAACTTTACATCTATCTCTTGTAAAGGTCCATCTTTATTGTTTTACTAGTTTCACTGTCTTGTCTATATTTAGTCTATGACAAATAACCTTGGGGTCAATCCTCGATATATCACTATGGCTCCAAGAGAATACTCTTTGCCTTCTTCTTAGCAACTCAACCAACTATTCTTTATTTCTGGTTTGAAGGACGAGCCTATTTGGACGATTTTTTTCAGTTCGTCCTCATTGAGGATGATGGATTTTACCTCTTCCGCAGGCTCTCCCTTTTTGATTTCATGTTCGTCTTTTACGTCAAGAGTGCCTATGTTGTACGAAGTCATCTTTACCTTATGGGAATCCCTTTCCTCCACCGATGTGAAGTATCACTCACGTGCTTACACTTGATCACCATTCACTTCCTCTACTCAATAGAGATTCGAGAATTTTATTATTTGGTGTACGGTGGAAATCATAACTTCAAACTCTTTGAGTGCTACCCTCCCTAGGATTATGTTGTAAACCGAGAAGACGTTTTCATCCATCATAAATCTTCCTGGTCAAGCACCTTTTCCAGGTTTCCATGCATACATCCATTTTAAAAAATCCCAATAAGTGGAATTTCTCTCCGTCGAACACAATCAATTGGTGATGATAGGGGATAAGTCTCTTCTTGCTCAGCTTTAGCCATTTGAAATAATCTCAAAACATGATGTCGGCTAAGCTTCCCCCATCCACCAAAATATGAGGCACATTGTAGTCGTGCACTCGTGTTCTGATGACAAATGGATCATTATGCGGGGCTGAAATTCCTTTAAAGTCTTGTCTTGAGAAGCCTACCACAAGACTATCAATATCAATTTTCTTCAGTTTATTTATCTTACTCTCGTCCTCAGCCAAATTAACTTCAACTCTCCTATGCCCTGCCTTGTCCTCGATCACCTGAGCCTTTCTATCGGCAGACTCAGTCCCTCCATCTAATATTCCTCCATATATCATTTTCACATCAAAAGAAATCATCTTAAGGTTACCTTTAATTGAGGAAGGTTTGGCAGGAAGATTTGGATCATCCTTATCATAATTGTCTAATTCTAGATCATTCTTATTTGCTTGCACCTCCTTCTTTTTGGTCCTGGTGTCCTTTGGTGAAAAGTATCTATTTTTGCCATCGTCTTTGCCTCCCCTCTTATTGACGTATTTTTCGTAGCTTCCCCTACATCAGTAATTTTTAATCTTATCTTTCAGAGTGAAGCATTAGTCTGTTGTGTAGTCGTGATCTTGATGGAATTCATGCCATTTTCTTTTGTTCCTATTATAAAGGAGAACTCCTAGCTTCTGTGGCCATCGGAGCTCCTTATCGCCCTTTATTTCTTTCAAAATCATATTTAGACTTACTGTTAGAGAAGTGTATATAGTAAACTAATCCCCGTTTGACCTTTTCTTCCCTTATTTTCTTTATCTCGACTTTGGCCAAACTTGTTATTGTCAATCTCTTTTTTGTCACCTCTCTTGGCCATCGTAACCTCCTCCGTGTTCATGATCCTCTCGGCCTTAGCCAGAAGTTCTGTCATGGACTTTGAAGGATCCTTAGAGAAATTCCAATAGAGTTTTCTTGGATGCAATCCACTTATGAGTGTTGTTATCATAATTCTCTATTCATAATCCTCCACTTCTAACTTTTCCTTATTTAACTGAGATATTTAATCCCTCAGAGACTCACTCTTCCCTTATTTTACATTCAACAAATGAGTGACATGCTTGGACGGCTTCATGCCAAAATAAAAGTTATGGATAAATTTCTCTCCTAGTTGCTTAAAATTTTCAATAGATCCCCTTAGCAGGCCGATATACCGTACATGAGCAGCACTAGTGAGCGTAGCAGAGAAAGCTCGGCACCTCATCTCATTTGGGGCAGAATATATATTGGCAGGTGATTGATATATTTCTACAAGATGGATGGAATTAATACTCCCATCATATCTTAGCATTACAGTTGGAGGTTTGAACTTCCCATCGGTTAAAAAGCTGGTTATTCTTGGCACAAAGGGAGATCCCTCCATGTATCCTCTGTGGCTGGGATCTCGACTTTTAATGAGGTAGATGATCTTTTCCTCTAGCCTTTGCATTGATCTATTCCAAGATTTTTCCTCTTGAATTGCATTGTCACCTGCTCTTTCCACTTCAGCAGCTATCTCAGCGATTGACCCTCTACCTGAATTCCTCTATCTACTATTGACTTCTATATACTCCTCCCTTTCCTAGTCGCATCTCTTCCAATCATTGTCAGGACGACTAGTGGTATATGTGCCCACACTTTGGGGAATATTGTCTCAGCTACTATGACCTCCTCGGCCGATATGGTCAAAGGCTAACCCCTACTTATCATTTCAAATGCAAAACCTTTTTGATGACTCTAAGAGGGGTGTATTGAATACTCCTCACTACCATGAATGGTGTATACAAGCTTCTCTCCCTCTCCCTCTCCCTCTCTACAAATGTACAGAGCAATAGTAAGATTTTTTTAGAACTCGATCTTCGGGGAAGGATACACAAGGTGTCTTTTATAGGTGTCGAGGTACGCAGTGTCACCCCCCAAGCATTCACTCCATGCACGAATATGAGATGATCCAATGATCATGTGACACCTGTAGATAAGTGTATAGCAGTAATGATGGAGAATATTTTTCCCCTTTTAGTTTATATTCCATAACAGTTTGTTGGATATATTAACACTACTCTTGTCATGATTTCCATGCATATGCAAGATGTATGAGGTAGAGGGTCTCAGCTAACCGAGACTGCTGGAGCTTCATTACACTAGGGCTAAGTCAAGACGAGACCAACTAGATGCCTTAGACTGATATGGATGGTGTTGCTGAGTCGGCCTCCTGGAACTGTTTGAGGTTGACACTGTCAATGGCTGAGACTTTTTGCCATTTGATGAGGCAACTGCCCTGCCCAGCCATCTAGATTGGTCTCTGAGGCCGAGACCATTTAAGACGAAACTACAGGTAAGAGCTTCTGGAAATTAATGATCTAAAGGCATGTATGGAAGAAAACCCTTCCATAGTGGGTACTTTAGACAAACACAAAACCAAATTTATGTGTATTAGAAGCCATTCCCCCCATCACCAACAAATTAGGAGATAACGCAAGTCCAAACTGAACTATGTCTCCTCCAGGAAGCCATGAGTAAAATGAAAACCACAGATGAGCTGACCAATATAAAGAAAATTGTCCTCTATTTTGAAGATCAAATTTTGGACAAAAAATGCGAGTCTTCAAAACCTATTAATGGGTAGGCTCTCTAACCTCCCACGTATCCAACTATCACCTCCAGATACAAGTCTAAAATGTTAACCTATGGGTAATTAAAAGGATATTTTCATCCACACTGATCGAAGGACACCTCACGTGGTACATAGGACTTAAACATGAGGGGACAGCCAAAATATGAGAGGATGTATGTCGTGCTTTCCTGAAGTAGTATGAATACAACGAAGAACTGGGCATTACACGTAAGAATCTGGAAATGCTAAAATATGAGGAAAGAGAAGCAATTGGTACTCGTTGGAGAGATAAAGTCGATTAGATGCTCTATCATCCCATTGTATGGGACCAGATATAGATCTTAATAATAAATCTCCAAAGGGAAGTGCAAAAGTGAACTTGGCTCACCTGGATTGTAGATTTGAAAGCCCTGAGTCATATAGAGAGTAAGATCAAAGAAGGTCTGGCCGCCAAAGCTTCTAAAACCACCAAGTAATCTCGTTGCACTACCAATCAGTTATCCTCCCATAAGAACCCGTTAAGGGCTTTCACATCTCATATTACCACCCTCGTAGTCAGTCCATCGCTAGTATCATGTCGGGTTATCAATACTACCCTGGCCAAGGCAGCTGCTGATGCACCCTTACCGTCGGGACCCCCTACCAAAAATTATGAGACCATGCCTCCTCTAAAAGAGTTTCGAGCTTGATCGAGAACCTTCACTAACTTTTAGGTCCCCCTCAGTCAAGTATTCTCCGCTCTAAAGTTAGATGGATATATAAAACCACTTAACCCCAGACCACTACGGATAAAAATTAGAATTTGGACTCACACTATTAATATTAGTAGGGACTTGGTCACATCACCGATAATTATTAGGCCTAAAGGTATGCCCTCCAAGACCTCATCAAAGCTGGGAGACTTATCCCGCCAAGGACCAATACCCTCTCAGATACTCCCTTCCCAAACACTGATCCCTCTACCCTGATAGTCCCTATCTATCACAAGTCGAGGATGTGGATGCTTGTCCCCTTCCAAATAGCTACCAATCTGGGCACGCTATCACCCATTATAAAAGTCATCATTGATACTAAGCCCACCATGACCATATGACCTTGTTCATAATGGTCATACATTTTCTGATGACTAACCATTATCATCCAGACTTCCTCTTAGTTGCAAAATTCATTCTCTCTAAAGAGTCGGGACTAATCTCCCCCTTTTTAGGATAGATAGATCACTCAACTAAATGGGAGAAGATGTACAATGAAGCCCTTTAGGATACAGAGCATATCACCTTCTCAGTACTTAGCTAGTCCACCAGATAGGAAGGATCCACCTCATAAGCACACCTGTTCAGACTCTCAAATATAAAAACTGATGGCAGTATCCCCTTGCCCCACATTCCTATCTCACTATCAGTCCACTCTCTAATAAATAGTGGAAGCACCACAGTTGTCAGTCATAGTGATTCGACCACCCTGATACCGAGTCCCCCAGTACAGATGAGTGAGTAAAATCTACATCTCTGAGCCAATGATCATGCTACCAGGAGATACCGATATCGTAACCAAATCCTATACGACGTAGAGGAAATGATAAGTGCCAACCACATATGAAGAGACGTCGCTTATAAAACGAATCTGAGGGCCAATCCTGAACCTATTTAGTATAGAGAAGACCCAAAGCTCACAAAAGAAAGGTGAAACTGACTTCGTGACAACCAAAGAGTAGTGGTTACCCAAGTCTTATTCAAGTCAGAATACGACCGACAACATGGATTACTCCCCCAAGCTTCTCCCCCTGGACCAAAAATTAAGGTCTACCCCTTGGGTACTGTCCATACAATACATACCATCCTTTGCGAATGATAGTCCCACGGTCGACACCTCCCATGCGAAACACCGCCTTCGTCCTACCATATCTTACTCAGAGACCTCCTATATCAAGTCCCAACCACGCGTGCCACATTAACCAATTATAATAATGGATTACAGTTTCGAACATCTCCTCATCATCGAAGGAAACATATCCCCAGGTCCTAGCAATGAATTCACGCTCAACTCTCAGGTTTAGGAAATAATGGAGAAGTGGTACTACTCCATATGAAAAAGACCCGATTTACATGAGTAAGGACCCATATCCTTCGAAGCCCCTGTCCTCCGAGACTATAAATTTGAGATATGTTACAAAGCTAAAGTAGAAGAGGTCCACCAACTAGAGCAACACGAACACTTGATCGACCGCATGAAAAAGCGAGGCAACTCAGTAAACACCCTACAATCTATCCTCTTATACAAGGGACTGCCTCTCTAATTTTTTGATAGCGGGGGATGTCTCTGACATCTCAGTATTGCCATATATCAAAGCATATGAGCCACTAGGTGGGATAATATACAAATAGAAATACAAGATACTATGTGCAACTTCATAGCAGTAGACAACGATTCCCTTGAGTTCCCCTACCCGAAGAAGACCGTGTTAATCCCCAAGACTAATAAGATTTGATAGTATCATAGTTGTCCTTTGACCTCTTTGTCCTCAAGATATCACCATGCCCCCACCATTACACTGACACAAGATGTAATTATGGGAACGTATACCTAGACGTATTCCACATAATTGGTATTATTGAACTTTAAGATGAGATAACCCACCGAGGCCATCCCCCACAAGAAGGTCCTCCCTCACGAAGGTAATCATATACGGCCGAAATGTAACTTGTCAACCCCTCTTGCCATGACCATGTTCATGAGAAATTTGACAGCCTATAATATATGGTATTTACACTAGATCTCACCAGATTTATCTTTGAGATCTCATCATGGGGGATCGAATACATAGAGTATCGATATTACTATGGATACTTATTCTGCGAATCCGTCAACATCATGAAAGAAATGGATCCAGGGAACCAGAGCCCCCTCTCCAGAATAGATATCATTAAGAAACTGTCTTAAAATACCCCATCTTGACAATGAAGAATACTAAAAACCTACCTCGGACGATAATATGTGGTCGGGATCCTCCATATCCATAGAACCCTTACCAAGGGCCCTAAATCATATAGACGACCAAGTCCTAGACATGGTAGCAAAAATTTCAACTACCACTCCCAACTCAGATATGGATGTACGATGGATAGATAACTCCATATTCTGAGCTCCCTTAAAAATCCAGAATGAGGCTTTCAAAGCTCGGAGCAAACCCCTATCTTAGATTGGATAAAAGTCATGGTCCCAAATACATCATCGCTTGCCATCGGTCCCACATCCTTTACTAATATCTTACTACACCTAGAGAAAAATAAATGAGAAATCCAGGAAAACCAATCCTCGCCCTAGTTAAAGAAGTTGATTTTCTCACCAGGTCAGGCCAACACGCCGCTCCCCTGAACCCTGTCAAAAAGGAGAAAGATTACCCCCAAAGTTACCATCATACCTCCTCCATAATAAAACAACCAAATCCAGGAGCAAACCCATGAGAACCTCAACTAACACCACCATTTGGAATTAGTAGCTACATCCCGTGAACACAAAGTTTCTCTTGTTCGCCTATTGTCTCAGGCTTCTGTGTATATGGATCTAATTCTGACTTAAATGTCGTCCACTATCGGCTCCATCACCATGAAACAGCACATCAACTTCTTCGATGAGGACCTCCCCATGTAAGGCCGCAACCATCGATTCACATTACACTCCATTACTGAGACCCGTGGACAGATAGTAACCTTGGTACTAGTAGACATTGGTTCCACCATTAATGTATGCCCTCTTTGCACTGCTACCGATTTGGGATACATCACCTCAGAACTTACACCATCCTCTAAGGCATCAGAATCTATGATAACACTCGTCGAGAAGTCCTAGAGGTCATCGTCCTCACCCTTATCATAGGACTAATCAAATGTGATGTCGAGTTCTAGGTGCTCGAAGTCCCAGCCATCTTCAATCTCTTACTCGAAAGGTCCTCAATACACCACATGGGGGAACAACCGGCATGACTTCACACAAAAAAATAAGCTCTCATTTTATGACGATGTAATACCTCTTATTTTCTGTGAATTATTAAATTAAATATAATATACTACGTGTGTTTCTTGTGACTGGACATGTCACGATTTGTATTTTACATGTTATTTAATTTGGAGTTGAAATGGGATTTAAGACATGGTAATTAATTAAATGGATTAATAAATATTTGGACTCGTATCTAGTTAATTATTAAATAACTGAGTTTTTAGTTATTTGTTTGGTTATTTTTTGTAGTAGGCTTTTTGGATGTGTAGAATGTCCATTTTTAATTTAAAATAATGGTTTAAAGGCCTATTAGGTGAGGACAAGGTTAAAAAAATGTTTTAAGCCATTTGAAGTTGAATTTGAGCCATTTTAGGTGAGGCCCATTCGGGCCCCAAGTATAATTTCTTGTTTAAAGGGTTTTAAGGGGTCGTTAGGTATCTCACTTATCAAAAAACACATTTAGAAAGCACCTAAAGTCTAGAGAGAAAAGGAGCATTAAAAAAAGAGGAAAAATTGAGAGATTTGGCTTGGTTTCTAGACACATCAAGTAAGGCAAGTTTACAAAGAATGTGATTATGATCGTATGCGTGTCAATATTGAATCTATTTATTGTAAATCTAAATCAAATTATGTTGATAATCTGATTTTAAAGATTAAAATTGAAAGGTTTCAAAATTAACCTAAATGAGTAAAAATTAGGTAAATTATCCCTTAATTTGATGAATTTCATTATAAATCTGACTTATATTGATTAGATAATGATTAGTAGTTGTTTAGTACTAAAAAATATAAAAATCCCTTGATTACATGTCGAAGTCATAGGAAATCATGTACTAATTGAAGAAATTTGAAAGCATAGGGTTCTTGAGTAAGAAATTGAATTTTAAATAAATAATGATTTAAAACTGGCTTTTTGATGTTAGAAATACATCCTAATTGGCTAGATGATGTTATTTTTTTAATTGGATGTTGGTTGGGGCCTTAAATGAAGCTTTGGAGTTCATTAATGGAGGTTTTGGATGGAGAAACATTACTTTGCAAAAGATGACTCATACAGGAGCGTGAAGAATCAAATTACGAAGGATGAGCACTGGTTTCGTATTTTTTTTTGTTATTAATTTTATACTAAACGGTGCATGAGATCGAAACTTTGGATCGATGGTTTTGGGTTGAACTTTCTTTTGAAAATTTTGGTCTTGGGGCCTAGGGCTAGGATTTGTTAGCCTATAGTTTTCATGTAATCATAGAATAAAGATATATTCTTATGATTTGAATTATTGGAGATTAATAATTGTAGTATTTGAATATTAGGTAAATAATTGATTTAAAGGGTTTAATTTGTGGATTTGGCATTCGATGGTAAACCCGAGTGTAGAATGGGTTTGTTGATAGGGAAATTATAAGTTTGGGGATAGAGCTTGTTGGTCTGGGTTCTATTTGAAACATTATAATGAACAAGTGGGGTGAATATCCTTTGGGTGAGGTTAAGTTTGGGTTATAACTTCCTAGAGTGAGGTAGTTATTATGTCCCATAATTTTATTTAAATTAGGTGTGAGATTATACCTAGAAGCGATGCCTTGGGAGAATGGACAAGGGCTAATTGAGATTTAATATAGTTGATGTGCATGTTTTAGTGTATGGTAGGGTGAGACTGTGCCTATATTTGGTAACCCAAGGGTGTTAGGATTATTGTGTCTTGGAATGAGTATAAGTTTATATACGAGTTATACCCTTTCTATGATAACGATGACAATATAACTAGGTAGCCTTGGGGTCGGTATGTGTATGTGATTTACCTTAACCCATTTGCGAGGGTTATGTATGTGTTTTCTTTAACTCGTGAGTGGGGGTTGTGATGACTTGCTTATTTTATGTGCAGTGCGTACCATGTGTGAGTTCTCATTAGCATACATACTAGAAGGGATCCCATGATGGGTCATGTGCAATGAGGATCGCGCTGGCACCCCGACGAGTAGACGGCTCTTCTTTGGTCATATTTACCTCTGGGTCAAACGTTCGGATACCCATGCCCGAGATGGTTTACGGAGATATTTCTTTCATAAGTCTTGGGTATGGTAGGCTTTATGACTGATGAATAGATGTTATAATTTATCACTTACCGTGATGAGGTCTTAAGTTTAGGACGACCTAAGAATATACTAGTACATGCGAGAGATCCCCGAAGTCAATAAGAGTAGGCCTTTATTATGTGCGGGTGTGTGAATAGCCTATTTATTTGTACATGTCGGAGTTTCTACTTTTGTATGGATGTTGGACGTGAGTAGATTCTTTCTTCTACCATATGTGATTAATCTGGAGCGATTCCAGAGATAGTTATACCGGTTTATATGATATACTATAGATGTTTATGATTTATAATAGGTATGCCCACCTACATACATATGTTTGAATTTGTGTATTACCTATACTAAAGATGTGTATATTACATTATTGGTATGTGAAAACCAGATGTGGATAGATTTGAGATATGCGCCTGTTATTTGTATCGTGGTTATTTTGTGAGAAGTAGCTTAGGGTTTGAGACCTTAGTACATCTTGTGACTCTAATTAAAATATATTAACCTATCGGTAAAGATTAAATAATGATGTTGTAAGACTTTAATCACATGGGCTACATATGGATTCGGGATTTAGATGCGCATGATATTTTAAGTTGTCGGGTTGGATAACTAATAACTTAAAATATGTTAAAACATGAGAGGAAGATGTGTGGTTATAGTGTGGCCCAGATTTAGTTATAATCATATTCTACATAGACTTGTCACTTACGTTTTCTTATTAAAACAATTTTTACAGGTCCTTGTTATGGTAGTTCATGTAGACACGAGTTCGTTGGAGGAGGTTCTCTAGCGACATCCCATTTCTTATAATAAGTATTATAGGAGTCAAGTAAGTCTAGCTCATTCTGTTATTGTACTATTTTATTTTCACTCGGTTTGTACATGTATACTTAAATTCAGAGTTGGACTTTTATATGGGCACATTTTATATTCAGAGATGGCTTATGTTGTATTGGCAGTGATAGGTATCAGATTTGGTTTTGTGTTGATTCAATATTTCATTATCTTGTCATTGTTCATTCAGTTTTGATTATTTCTTATGCTGAGAATATTACCAAAAGTTTTTTATTCCCACGATTTTTATATTGGACTTAATCAATTTATTTATGGATATTATAGGGTGTCACAGCCAATGTCATCACTATTCAGGGAGGTGATGGTTGGGCCACTGTAGCCGGTACAAACACTACCCCTCTCCTAGACACTCATCATGATAGAAACGACATCTGCCTCGATGGATTTTGGGTTGTACCACTCGATCACTTGATATAAAAGGGGTCAGTTATCCACAATATAGGTGCCGACTCATTCAAAAAATAAGATACCTACCAGGATTAGAACTCGAAAAGAACCAACAAGGAACCTTAAAAACCATCACCGCTACGGAACACAAGGGAAAGGTCGTTCTTGGGTGTCCCCCCCATGGCAAAGCCCTAACATATAACCCCTAAAACCCTCATTAAGGGTGGGATCATCACTTTCGTTGTCACACCCCACTTATTAATATAACGGGTGGCCAACCCTCTACTCAAATAAAACCGGAATCTCATCTGGCTCATTCTTAACATCACTGTCAAAAATTCAATTAATTACTAATAACATATTAAGCATGGTATCAATCTTTTAAACTTATTAAATTATTGTTAATAAAATTCCATTCACCACAAACCACTGCAATTAAATAAAAACATTCACCATAAATAAAAAGTAAATGTTGAAACAAATGACAATCCAGATAACCTAACAAACACTCAGTATAAATCCAATACAATAATCCATAGATTGAATAAATAGAAATTGCATAAAGAATTGTCTGATATCGAGCGACATGACCCAATAACAAACGAATGAAATACTATTTAGAACTCAAAATAGATGCATCTAATCATATCCTCGCAAGAATCCAAAGTTGCTACAGCACCACCTGACTGGAAGGAATAATCATACCTGGAGTTCCTATGACTGGGCACCTAAAAGTTCAAAAATTATTTTGATGTGATTCGGAGCCCAAAACCTTTTGAAAATATTTTGCAAGTGTTTAAATTACATTAATAAATATGCGATGCAATCTTTCATAATTAAACTGGTGTCGCATTCACATGAGATAATCCTCACCCCTCATCTATAGTATGCACCTAACGCATGTAATTTAAACATCCTAGTTACGCTACCTTGCCTAACAAGTACCAACATGTATCTTAGCCCCATATACCAAACTGGGTCACATTTATTTATTCTTTGATTTAATTCTTATTTAGCTATCACACGCACTAAATCATTTTAAATCCCATTATTAACTGATGCATATAACTTCACCCCAGTTATTAATTTAATATTAACTGGGCCACCAGGTTGGAATGTCGCCACCGAACCCAAATCGTGAATGTAAAATCAGAGGTGGTCAAAGTCATACATCCGTAGGTCATAACCATACCACATTACCCCACTAGACTCTAAACTCACACACAATGGTCGTGCCACAGATTAATGATCTGGGCAATCGATCCTACACACTAGCGTATAATCCCCAAGTCTAATATCGAATCCTATATGTATAAATAATCCCTTACTTATTTGATTCACATATATAACGCTTAATCTGGACACTAAGCTATTCCCTATAAGCCTGTATCCCAATTCTAACTGAATTTCCAACTCAATTCTGTTAATTAATTTTCAAGTGTCGTTCACCCTAACCACCCATAATTTCATACCACGGATTTATTCCTGACTAACCCAAGGCAATATAATAGCCCACATAATTTTTAGAAGTCCTAATAATTATTTACGGACCCCTTAATTTCACCAAAACCCCAAATGGTTCCCGAAAGATCCAAACAACCCAAACTATTTCTGCATTAGGTTCAGGCCTGAATCCATTCGCCCTTAAGGGACGAATCGATTGGCTTATGGTGATTGGCCCTGTTCATGTTACCCAATACGATATTTCATATTTTTTCCATCAATCAATTCAATATTTAACACCAGTTCAACCCAAGTATTTCATTCTCTAGCAATCCTAAATATGATTCTACTCATTTTATATTTAAATTCATCTAAACATAATCAAATTCATGGGATTTAATACTTTAATCAAGAATTTCATGATTTTTTAATTAGATCTCAATATTTAACTAATCCTCAATATTTCCCATTCAAGGTCAAATCTTTCTATTTGGGTTAAAACTCAGAATTCATATGGAATAATTATCAAATCCAATTCTATGAAATCATTCCCAAAAATAAAATTTTATCATGTGAATCCCACCCAAAATCATATTTGTGTCAATAACTATGATATGAATTAAAACACTTACATATAGTATTAAGAAAGTTTAAACACTTGCCTTAAAATTATGGTAGCATTTGAATTCTTTTTTGTTCGATGATCCTAGCCCGAAAATTGCTCCCAAAAATCCTTCCTGAATTGTACTTTCTTGATCTTCCTCTATTTTTCCCTTCTCTTTTCTATTCTCTCACTTTTAAACTCTTAGAATGGTAGTGTGGCTAACCCCTACCATCCACCTTCTCCTCTTATAATTTTAATCCCGAAATTAGGTTATTATCTACGTGTAAAATGACCCGTATGCCCCTATGCAGGTCTTGACTAGTCTAAAAAGCCTCTGGAACACAATTACTACCCTCGGGTACTTAATTTTGACTGTTTTGACCAATTTCGGATCATCTGTGCACTCAAAGTCACCATCCAAATCACTTGTTATCATCAATTTCTCCTCTCATTCCTAACACGAATCCACACGCACGTCCTGAATGAGATACCGTCAAATCCCGTCAATTTTACTCACTAACGACGTAATATCATTTGACATAATTTTATTTACTTATCCCACTAGTAAATATATTTTCAATAAATATTAGTATTTTTTTCAGTAATTAATATTTATTAAATTCTTGTTATTTTCCATTTTATTTACTTACATGCAAACGTGTAATTTAAATGCTAAAAATAAACATTAAAAATATAGGGTGTTCTATACTTCCCCCTTACAAAGGAATTTCATCTCCGAAATTTGGACATACCTGGCATAAAGAGCTCGGGATGTTTCTCTTGAATACCATGCTCCCGTTCCCACATCGACCCGTCCGCATTATGATGCCCCCACTGAATATGAACCAAAGGCACCACTTAAGACCACAGCTTACACTCACTACGATCCAAAATAATAACGGGTCTCCCCTCATATGAGATGTTGGGATTCAACTCAATCTCCTCCAATGGAATGTGCCAATACGCCATCTCACTCCTCTGGTACTTATTTAATAACGACCCATAGAATACGTCGTGAATCCACTGCAGGTGCTCTAGCAGGGCGAGCCTATATGCAACTGGACCTATCCTCTCAATGATCGGTAAAGGCCCCACATACCTCAGAGCTAGCTTACCCTTCTTCCCAAATATCATAACTCCTTTCATAGAAGAACCTGCAACAATACCTAGTCACCCATATCTACCTCCACATGACTCCTATCAGCATCAACGTAACTCTTCTGCAGATCCTGAGCTATTTGTATATGCTCCCGAATGAGCTCAATCTTGGCGAAGGTGTGCTGGATCATCTCAGGTCCAAGAAGCTTTTTTTCCCCTACCTCTAACTAACAAGCGGGTGAATGACAAGGTCGGATATACAATGCCTCAAAAGGCGCCATACCTATAGTGAACGGGTAAGAATTATTATACGTGAACTTCGTGAGTGGAAGGTACTTCTCCCAACCTCCCCTAAAATCAAGTATACACATCGTGAGCATATCCTTTGGTATTTGATTAACCCCATCAGTCTGCCCGTCAATCTGCAAATGATAAGTCATACTCAATCGTAACTTAGTTCCCATCGCTTCCTAAAAGCTCTAACGAAAATGAGACACAAAAATATTATCCCGGTCGGACACAATATTAATTGGTACCCTATGTAGCCAAACTATCTCGGATATAAAGAGTTGGGCGTATTGTTCCATCGTATAGTCCGCTCAAACTTGCAAAAAGTGGCTGACCTTGGCCAGACGATCCACAATGACCCATATCGAATCATAACCCGTCTGTGATGTCAGTAGCCCCTTAATAAAGTCCATCGATATACTCTCCCACTTCCAAATCTGAATCTTCAATGGATGCAACATCCGGGTTGGTCTTTGATGGTCCACCTCCACTAACTGACAAGTGGCACACTTCGAGACAAACTCAGCTATATCCCACTTCATTCCAGCCCACCAATATTGTCTGCGTATGTCCTGGTGCATCTTATCCCCACCGGGAAGTACCACAAATCTTGACACGTGGGACTCTTTCATAATAGCATGCCTCAAATACCCATCCTCTGGGAGTATAAGTTTCCCATTGAAGCGTAAGCCTCCCTTAGAACTGATCGAGCAAAACTCCACCTCCTCTGCTAATAATTGATGTAACTTGTCCTACAAAAATCGATCTGCAGCCTACGCCTTCACAACCTGCATAACGATCTCGGGTGTAATAGTTAACACTACCATACTTGCCCTGGAAACTGCATCATCTTGGCGAGCTCACTCTACTTAGCTTTATAGACCATTGTTAACTCCCTATATAGGTCGTCGTCTCAACGCGCCTGTCACCACGTTAGCCTTCTCTAAGTGATACTAAATGTCAAACTGATAACCTTTCACGAACTCCAACCATCTACGTTGTCACATATTGAGATCCTTATGGGTGAATGGATACTTTAACGACTTATGATTCGCGAACATACTAAATTTCTCATCTACGAGATAGTGCCTCCAAATCCTCAAGGAAAAAATTATCGCAATTAGCTCTAAATCGTGTGTGTCATAGTTCTTCTCATGGGTCTTAAGCTTATGAGAAGCATAAGTTATAGCTCATTCCTCCTGCTGTAGCACACCTCCAATTCCTTGTAAGGATGCATAGATAAATACAACATGCTCCACTTCTCCCTTAGGCAGTTCGAGTACGAGTGTTGAAGTCAACTTTTCCTTTAGCTCACCAAAAGATAACTAACAGAGATCATCCCATATATACGGAACCCCCTTGCAAGTTAGATTCATTAACGGACCCGTAATCTTCGAAAAGCCCGTAATGAAATGAGGATAATACCCTACCATTCCCAAGAAACTACAGACCTCTGTTGGTGTCGTGGGCTATCCCCACTCCCTCACCGCTGCAACCTTACTCGGATCCACTAAAATGCCTCTGTCAGATACAATATGACCCAAGAATTACACCTCATATAACCATAACCCACATTTCGTAAACTTGGTATATAATTGATGATCCCGTAATGTCTATAGAACCATACACAAATGCTTTGCTTGTTTTCCCTCAGTTCAAGAATAAACTAAAATGTTGTCTATTAGCACGATCATGAACTAGTCTAAAAAATCTCTTATAAACACCCTATTCATGAGATCCATGAATACTACTGGAGTATTGGTTAGCCCAAATGGCATAACTCTGAACTCATATGACACATACTGCATCAGGAATGTGGTCTTAGGGACATCCCACTCCCTCATACGTAATTAGTGATAACCCGATCTCAAGTTAATCTTTGAGAAGTAAGTTGCTCCTCTAAACTGGTCAAATAAGTCATCTATTCGAGGTAACAAATATTTATTTTGAATCGTTACCTTTTTTAACTCTCAATACTCAATCCACAGTCTGAGCGACCCATCATTTTCTTCACAAACAACACTGGAGCAACCCACTATGATGTACTCCTTCTAATAAATCCCTTCCCCAAGATCTACTGAATCTGATCCCTCAACTCTTGCATCTCTTATGGGGCCATACGATACGGCACACGTGAAATCGACCTAGTCACAGGTGCTAAATCGATAACAAACTTTATCCCTCAACTCGATTGTAAACTCGATATCTCCTAAAATATGTGTATGAATTCCTTAACCACTGGGATCGAGTCTAATGATATAACCACCTCATGTGAGGTAACCTCATCAATATAGTATAGGTGTGTGCTCGACCCTCCCTCGAGAAAAGGCATCGCCACCAAAAACATCTCATTTCCTGAAACGGTAAACACAATGGTCCTCGTAAAATAATCCACCATCGCACGATACCCTGCCAACCAGTTCATTCCTATAATGAAGTCATAACCATACATATCTAATACAAATAATTCGGTTGCTAAACACAATCTCCCTACCTATATACCCATTCCTCTACTAATGGAGTGAATAAGGGCCCCACTACCCAAAGGTAAATCGACACACATAATAATATTGTCGGTTGTCAATACAAATCGATCGTGTGTGCGAATTTAGTGGCTATGAAAGAATACGATGCTCCCATATCAAATAATACCCGATCCATATGTCTATGGATAGGAAACGTACCCTCAACTGTTGGTCGAGCTTGTGGTGTCTGTGGAATCATCGCATTTTTTGACATTATAGACACACTCATACTGCATATGTCCCTTCTTCTGTGGGACTGTTAGAGCTGGTGGTGCTGCAAGTTGTTACTGCGCCTGTTGCCCCTACTTGGCACCCTATTGTTGCCCACTACCTTGCTATGGGCAAGCTTTCTTCATGTGAATCGTCTCCCCACAGATAAAATAATGGATTGTAAAGTCCCCTTGACTCTAGCCCTACTGTCCATATTGGGGAAGTCCTTGTCGTTTCCCCTGGTGGCCTCGGCCCTACAGACCACCCCCATTGATCCTTTAGCCTTAGTGTCCCTGAGGAACACATTGTTGCAGCTTTTATTGGCACTATTAGCCCTACCTAATACCATTGTCACCTGGTCTAAATCCCCTAACCTATACCTCCTAGCCAATCCGCCGATTGGGAATCCCGCTCGTGTTCTCTACCAGTATGCTGTTGTGGTGCCCCACTAGCACCATTTCCTCAAGTCTTTCCCAGCTAACTAGACTCCCCTTCTCTCTTACTTACCTTTATATGGTAGCGGTAATCCTGAGAGTGTAGTAATGCAATATTGACGACCTTTGTATACATCTTCAATGTCGAGTTACCATGCAAGTGTTGTCGGATCCTCTAATTAATCCCATCCATGAACTTCAAAATCTTTTTATCCTTAGTGTTTGCCTAGTCGGGTACAAAGTTCACTGGGGGGTGAACTCCTTTTCATACTCGGCTACAGATCGACCCTCTTATGCAACGTCTAAAAATATCCTTCGCATCTCAATTTGAATCGTTGAGCGAATACTTAAGTTTAAACTGCACCCAAAACTCTGTTATAGTCATCATGTCCCTCTCCACTGACATAGTGACTGACTCCCACCAATTTAGTGTTGTGCCCACTAACTCAAACGTAGTTAGTATCTATTTCTGAGTGTTTCTTCACTCAACCAAGCAGAGATAACACTGTATGTCCTTCTTCAACTGACTTAAAGCTACCATATTTTCATTGCCATGAAACTATGGTGGATGAACTTTCTGAAAGGCTTCCCGAACCCTCTCCTATACTGATGGCCCTGGGTGGGCCTGAACGACAGATGCAACGATCTACTGTGGCTGGGCTTGTGGAAAATGATGTGCCATAGTGGTCATAGTGTCATTAACCGCCCGAGTAACAATATTGGCCACCTAGATGGTGGACATTGTCCCCTGTGGCACCTGCTGAGCCTCTCCTGCAATGGCCTCTCTGGCGGGCCTATTATGTCGTCTTCTCTTGGGTGGCATCTGAAACTAAACCGAATTTATATAAGTTCACAAGCAATATAATATATCGGCAGGAGAACGTAAATGCATAAATGAATGCAATAGTCCTAATAATAGGGCTCTATATTAAAGGACGCAACACTGGAATCATAATAAGCCACACAGATCCTAAAGACACTAGAACATGATGCTCTGATACCATCTGTGACATCCCGCTCATTAAAATAATGGGTGGCCAACCCTCTACTCAAATAAAACATGAATATCATCTGGCTCAATCCTATCAACAATGTTGAAAATTTAATTAATTACTAATAACCTATTAAGCCCAGTGCAATCTTAAAACTTATTAAATTATTGTTAATAAAATTCCGTTCACAACAAACTGCTCCAATTAAATAAATACATGCACCATAAATAATAACTAAATGCTGAAATAAATAACAATCCAGTTAACCAAATAAACACTCGATATAAATCTAATATAAGAATTCATAGGCTGAATAAATAAAAACTGCATAAATAACTTTCTGATAATGGGCGATATGCCCGAATAACAACCGAATGGAATCCTATTTAGAACTCAAGATAGATGTGACTAATCAAATCCATGCCAGCATCCACAGCTGTTGCAGCACCGCCTAACTGCAAAGAATAATCACGTCTGGTATCCCTGTGGCTGGGCACCTAAAAGTTTTGAAAATATTTTGATGTGGTTCAGAGCCCAAAATCTTTTGAAAATATTTTGCGAGTATATAAATTACATTAATAACTATGCAATGCAATCTTTCATATTTAAACTAGTGTCTCATTCTTATGAGATAATCCACACCCCTCATCTATAATGCGCAGCTAACCCCTGTAATTTAAACATTCTAGTTACGTTACCCTGCCTAACTAGTACTAACACGTATCTTAGCCCCATACGCCAACCTTCTAGCCAAACTGTGTCACATATATTTAATCTTTGATTTAATTCTTATTTAGCTATCACACACACTAAATCATTTTAAATCCCATCATTAACCGATGCATATAACTTCACCCTAGTTATTATTTCAATCTCAACATATTATTCACCTATAGATTTTTGTCACACTTATATACATATATTCATATCACAAATTGTACACATACATATATATCGCTCGTTATATACGTATACCCGCAATTCCCAGAGATTTATCTTGAGGATTCATTCTCTAATATGCTATCACTCGCCAGTGGTATATACCTTAATTGGGGCCACCGGGTCGGAATCTCACCACTGAATCCAAATCGTGAACGTAAAACTAGAGGTTGTCATAGTATCACATCCGTGGGTCATAATCGTACCACAATACCCCACTAGACTCTAAACTCACAGGGCCGACCCAAAAGTTTGAGGAGCCCAAGGCGAATAAAAAAAATGGAGGCCTTATACATTAATTATTTTTTTGCTCAAACATGTTTTTTATGATAAATATTCAAGATTTTTTAATTTTAATTATAAGTTCTAGACTCGAGAAATATTCTATTTTATTGTGCAAACTCTAACTTGGCCGAGGCCATATGATATTAGGTGTCCGCGCACTAGATAATTGATGGTTGAAAAAATATTTTTAACTGCATAAAAAGATGATTAAAAACACTAAAATAAAATTATTGCCAGCATGAAGTTATATTATTGTCTAAACTATTCAACCAAATCATAATAATTATCATACCATTTTATATAAAACATTTTATCCACACATTATTTGATAAAAATATAGTAAATTGAATATAAAAGAAGAAATTAGGATGTTCATGTTTAAAAATATTGTAATTTGAGTTCATTTTACATATTTAAAATGTGTTTACAGTTTTTTTCTACATTAATTATGCGTATCAACATTGGATTATTTTTTTTGAGTTAAATAATTATATATACAAACATAATTACTGACAATTTGTTTGGGGGTGAAATTTATTATCAAAATTGGGGGCTCAAGGCGATTGCCTCTTTGGCCTACCCCTTAGGCCGACACTGTAAACTCATATACAGTGGTCCTGCAACAGATTAATGACTTGGGCAACCGATCCTACACCTGCTGGTCAACGCCAGGGTGGACCACCCACTGTGTGAAACCTTCATCAATAGCATCCCTAAAGTAGGTATGTTTCACTTTTATCAATTACACATATACATTCATAAATATATATACTGTCTCTATACCCGTATATATATACAATAAAATCGGCTAACCGTGCCCATGTCACTCGTAGCACTAGCCCATAATCCCCGAGTCTAATATTGGCTCCCATATGTATAAGTAATCCCTTACTTAATTGATTCACATATATAACATTTAATCAGGACACCACGTTATTCTCCACCAGTCCCTATCCAAATTTTAACCAAATTTTCAACTCAATTTCGTTAAATAATTTCAAGGTGTCGTTCACCCTAACCACCCATAATTTCATATCATGGCTTTATTCCATACTAAACCAAGGAAATATAATAATCCACATGATTTTCAGAAGTCCTAATAATTATTTACGGACCCTTTAGTTTCACTAAAACCCAAAAGGTTCCAGAAAAATTAAAACAACCCAAACTAGTTCCCACAACATGTCCAGACCAATTCGGCTTCCAAGCCCGAATCAATTCTCCCTTGAGGATCGAATCGATTCGATTCTGGATAGTGGCTCTATTCATTTTACCTAATATGAGATTTCATATCTTCCTATTAATCAATTCAATAATTTAACATCCATTCATCCCAATTATTTCATTCTCTATCAATCCTAAATATGATTCTACTTATTCTTATATTTAAATTCATCTAAACATAATCAAATTCATGGGATTCAATACTTTAATCATAAATTGCACAATTTCTTAATTAAATCTCAAGATTTCACTAATCCTAAATATTTCTCATTCAAGATCAATTATTTCTATTTGGGTTAAAACTCATAATTCATATGGAATAATTATCAAATCCAATTCTATGAAATCATTCCCAAATATTCCATTTTATCATGTGAATCTCACCCAAAATCATATTTGTGTCACCAACTATTATATGAATTAAAACACATACATATAGTACTAATAAAGTTTAAACACTTAACTTAAAATTATGGTAGCATCTGAATTCCTTTTTGTGCGATGTTCTTAGCTCGAAAATTGCTCCTAAAAATCCTTCTCGAATCGCTTGTTCTTGATCTCCCTTTGTTTGTCCCTTCTCTTTTTTATTCTCGTTCATTTTTAGACACTTGGAATGGTAGTGTGGAAGCCCCCGACCATCCACCTTCTCCTCTCATAATGTTAATCCCAAAATTAGGTTATTATTGATGTGTAAAATGACCCGTATGCCCCTATGTAGGTCCCGTCTAGTCTAAAAAGCCCTCGAAACCCAATTACTACCCCCGGGTACTTAATTTTTACTGTCCGACCTATTATGGCTCATCCGTGCACTCAAAATCACCATTTGAGTCACTTATTATCATTAATTCTCCTTGCATTCTTAACACGACTCCACACGCGCGTTCCGAATGAGACACCGTCAAATCTCGTCGATTTTACTCACTAACAACGTAATACCATTTGACATAATTTTATTTAATTATCACAGTAGTAAATATATTTTCACATAAATATTAATCTTTTTCTCACTAATTAATATTTATTAAATTCTCGTTATTTTATATTTATATAAATTACGTGCACACGTGTAATTTAACTGCTAAAAATAAATATTCAAAAATACGAGGTGTTATATATGTCTCCAAGGTGAGGACTTACCCTATCACAAACTCCCAGAGCTCTGGTGGGATGACACCCGAAAATCCCTACGGCCTGGAATGGAGATCCTCTATGAGGAAGGATTGTACGTGGATTACGAGAAAATCCACAAAGTCAATCGGGGTGAACTCAATGTATCATGAGTTACCGAAAAAGACAAAGAAGCACCTCAACTAGAGATCGATTAAGGATTACCCGCTCTATTTCCCGATGAGACATTCCTAATAGCTATGCCGAGCTCCATCGATTCGACCCCAGCAAAACACTTCCACGATTGGTACACCACCTCGGCCAACCGAGACACCAATACAATGAAAGGTTAAGTAATAAGGATCTTAGAACTCAATTTATACTTCGGTGTGCCATACTCCACCATTCCCCCATTTAAAACAACGCCTTCGGTCAAACCTCAAGACATACCCAATGAATCCCCATGGGACTATCAGCGGAGCGAGAAAAATCACCAACACTTGTTGAAATCCCTCTGCTAGGTACCCCTCGCCCCAATCCTGTTGTGGACCCTGCTAAAGACCCTAAAGCTTCCCCCAAGGGATGAAGGTCCAAGTTCAAGAAACACTACCTGCCCCAACCTATAGTTAGTACTGAGGTCACAAAGCATCGAAAGTTCATTCCAAGGGTACCTCGGTAAAAGCCTTCTCACATCCTATCAAACATCAAGGTAACCCCAGTACTCAAGAATTGGACCTCCACCGGATGCATCCCACCACCCATCATACCGAGGCCCTTTGAGTCTCTCCTATTAGCTAACGAGTCCACCTTATCCCTTCTCCTAATGTATCCCTTTATAAATCATACTTTGTTGTTGTTATCAATGGTGTCTTTCCTTCTTTTAATGGCGTAATAAATAAAGTTTTCCATTATTTACCTTTATGTTTCATGTGATGATAAGGAATCCAACAACGGATTATAAGTCACCCCTAATAATTATAACTCTGCGAACTTATAATTATTAAAATTATTTTCACGAACTTGACCAAAGTCAAAACAATCGTATGTCTCCCAATGAGGATGACAAAATTACCGTAAAATTGGGTAATATCCAAAACTCAAAAAATATATAAATCGGTTCCTCCCTAGATAACAATAATAAATAGAAGGAGCTCATAGATCTCCTTTCCAGCTTTGTGGATTGCTTGGTCCTACGCCGACATGTGTAACATCGACCCCTCTATAGTTATGCATGAGATACCTACTCTCTCTGACGCAAAAACCCATAAAACACAGGCTTCATAAGCTCATATCCTAATGGTCCTTGAAACTTAAAAAGAAAATGGAGAAATAACTCAGCATTGACTTCATTCTCATGGTGGAGTACCCCACTTGGCTAGCCAAGATCATACAAGTACCCAAAACCAATGGCAAAGTCTGAATGTGCATAGACTATAGGGACTCCAATTGGGCTTGCCCAAAGATGATTTCCACAACCCTGGTAGATAGTGTAATTAATAATGTGCTAAAGTCCTTTGTTAATAGATTTGCAGGCTATAATCAGATTAAAATGCATCCTGATCATCAGAAGAAGATCGGGTTCATTAACCCCCTGGGAAATGTACTGTTATATAATCATGCCCTTCAGTCTAAAAAATGTTGGTACAACTTACGAGAGAGCGACCACTTTCATCATATATGATCTCATATGCAAGGAAATGGAAGTCTATGCGGATAACATGATAATTAAGTCCAATAATCGTGAGGGACACATTTTGGCACTCCGAACATTCTTCCAAAGATTACACCTCGTCAAAATGAGGATAAACTCGCAAAATTACACCTTCGGAGTCACTAAGGGAAAAGTGCTCAATTTCACAGTCAGCAAAGACAGAATCGAAGTAGACCTTGCCAAAGTCAAAGCCATATAGTAAACTCCCCCACTCATAACATAAAAGGAAGTATGATGGTTTCTAGGCCAGGTACAGTTCATAAGACAGTTCATTAACCAACAAGCCACCATTTATGAACCCATCTTACAAATACTCAAAAAGGACTCCCCCAAAGAGTGGAACGCTTAATACTGAGAAGAATTCAAGAAGATATAAAAATACCTCACTCACCCCCCAGTACTAGTTCCCTCTCGCCCGTGACCTTTCTTACTCTACATGACTATAAATGACACTAGTATGGGAGCTATGTTACCATAATATGTCAAAATCTCCCGAAGAGAATGTGCCATCTACTATGTCAGCAAAAATCTAGTTTCTAATGAACTCAAATGCACCGCCTTCGAAAAGTCTTATGTGTACCTTGTGTGGATCACTCATAAACTCCAACACTACATGATGTCATTCAATATAAAACTTATCTCAAACAGACTGTCCAAATGTCTTCTCATGCTATCAGAGTTTGATATCACATATATCACATAGAAAGCTACCAACGGATGAGGAATCACCGACTTCCTTGCATGGAAATCACTGTCAGACGGGGAAGAAAATAAGACAGGGTTCCCAAATGATTATCTCTTCGGTCTAAACGATACAAAAACTCGGGAACTATACTTAAACGGAGCCTCAAACAAAAGGAGATTTGCATCAGGATGCTACTCATATCCCCTGACTCGCGAAAACTCCTAACCTCCATCAAGATCACATGCGAGTGCATCGACAACATGGCCGAGTAGGAGGATTGCATCACAAGTCTCAAAATTTCCCTGGAAATGGGGATCACTGACTTGAAATCTTACAAAGATTCCAATCCATTCATCAACCAAGTACTAGGCAAATGAAAGATTCGGGATGACAAACTGCAACCATACCATGCCTAATTAGAAAAGGTAGCTCCTCGATTTAAACACCTCAAATTTGACTTCCTCTCAAGGGCTAAAAATGACTTCATAGGCACACTGGACACTCTAGCTTCTATGATAAACATATCGAAGGGCACTATAGAAATCACGTTCACTATAACAAGCCATAACACCTCATCGTACTGCTTCAAGGTTATGGCTAATGTAGAAACAGTCGTAGGACCCACAAAATGGTACTGTAACACTTGGAACTTACTGACAAAAAACCACTACCCGACAGATGCCTCTTCTGATGAACGACTTACCTTGAGACGACTACCATCCCAATTCATCATTTGGAGAAGTTTATCTCTACAAGAGAGGGTTCAAAGGAATATACTTACGATGGACCACGGAAGACGAAACCTTCAAAATCGTGGACAAAATCCATAATGGCGAATGTGGCCCGCATATGAGTGGGCACACCCTGTCCATAAGAATACTTTGACAGTTATACTATTGGACTACCATGTAGAAATACTATACAGATTATGTTGAGAGGTGCCTTAAGTGCCAAATCTACGAGCCCTGACAATATTTACCTCCTCGAGATCTATACTGCATCACCTCGCCTTAACCGTTCTCCACCTGGGGGATCGACATCATAGAGAAGGTAACTCCCAAGGCCTCTACAGGGAATGAATTCATCTTGGTCACCATCAAGTATTTCACAAAATGGGTTGAGGAAGAATCTTACACAGTTATGAATGCTAAGAAAGTGGACAAAAGCATACGGCACAACATCATCTCCCGCTTAGGCGTACCTTATGATATAGTTTCAAACAACGAGTTTCACATTGATAAAGAGGTCTCAAACCTACTACATGAGTATGGTATCACCTGTCACAAATCATCTCCCCACTAGCCTCAAACCAACGAAGCGGTCGAAGCTAGTAATAAGAATGTCAAAAATATTATTATCAAGATGACTGAAGCCTATGACGACTGGTTGGGGATATAATACTATAGAGCGAAACTCCATCGGGGCCACCCATACTCATAAGTTTATAGCGTGCAAGCATTCCTACCCATAAATTTTGAGGTACTCTCGCTAAGGGTCATACTCGAGAGTCAATTAGCAGAAGTCGGTTGGTTTCAAGCCTGTTATGACGAACTAGCTCTCCTCGGTGAGAGGAGGCTAAAAGTTGCTTATCACAACCACGGATACTAAAAATGCATTGTCCGGGCATTCAATAACGAGTCAAAAGGAGAAATATCCAAGAGGGCGACCTCATCCTTAAATAAAATCTTAAGTCGTCCCAGACTCGCAGCGGTAAATTTGCAACCAACTGGGGAGGACCCTACCTCATCACTAAAATAAACTCCGACAGGCAGCTACCTTAGCTGATCTCGATGGGGTCACATTTTTACAACCCTTCAATCTCGACAATTGAAAAAATTCTATCCTTAAAACTACCAAAGTTAAAAAGGAAAAGGCCAAAAATAATCGGTCGTAGCAAGAAGGGAAGACTATTCAAGCCCATACACATTCCCCAACCCTACAAAAAAAAAAGCCAACTTGAGCCACTAACCTTTCACTTGAAGTCAACTAAAACACCTTGTGACCCTAACTTTTTCATTTTGAGGGAACTACGAGGACCTGATTCTTTGACATATTTTGATCTTAAACATTCAAACAGACACCAAATTGTCTTTGAATTAGAGATATGCTAGCAACTCGAGGTATCACTTCGGTCCCGATCCAAAAACACACAAAAAATATATATATATTTCAGGGGAAAACGTTGTCTATAGGCGTTGTGCCCTTTCTCTAAAAAAGATTGGCACGATCAAAGTACACTAAAAATCAAGTAAAATAAAGCAAATCTCTAAGGTATTTTAAAGACTCTGCACGGTCATCTTTATTACCTACACACACAGGCTAATATTATACAAAAGAAGCCTAAAATGGAGAAAACGCTACCCTTATGCACTTCTTCACCCCTCATATCAAGGCAAGCAGACTCTCTAAGGGTTCCCCTTTAATAGACACCCTATTTTTGGTAAAATGATGGTGCTTCTGTCTCCGAAGCTACCTCCTAAGGCTCTTTCCCCTCTCCCATAAAACACCCTATAAATCGGGACAAATATCGAGGCAAATAGATTCACCAAGGGCTCCCTGCTAATCAATACCCTATTTTAGGTCAAAAGAAGATGCTCTTATCTCTAAAATCTACCCCGGAAGGCCCTTGATTTATCACTATCAAAAGAAAAAGGGGGGTATCCCTCTCCAGCTCCCATACACATTCAAATAAGATGGCTCGTTAGCAAGATGCATGAAGTTATCTCTTCTCAAAGGATAAGTCCCAAAAAGACAGGGCACATTTATTCCTTTCCTCTTCCTCGTATTATTAATTATTATTAGTATTATTATTATTATTATTATTATTTGTCACCAGTTCAAATAAAAAGGCTTTAGGCCCAACTATGTCCCTAGGTACGACATGCATATATAAAGAGAAAATAAAAAATAAAATATACTACAACCAACCCTCGCAAGGGGGAATATCTTTATTTATGTACACGATGCATAAAACGAGAATCCCTATAAAAATGAAAATATATTGAGGATTCCTCGTGTTCCTCCTAAAAGAACATGATATCTAGATACCTATATCAAAAGAACACAAAAAAACTTCTTTTTAGGAGGTTACATCAAATTCCACCTAAAAGACTCACCAAAAACCCCTTCAGCATCACCCGTCAGATATGGGGCCTCTTCTCATGACGTCTGCCCTCGTAGCTCCCACCCAGGGTCCTCATGTCAAGCACCCCAAAGAACATCTAAAACAGGCACACCAATGGGAGGAGTAAACCCAATTGGACACCAAGCCAACTCGGTGGACAACCTCAAATAATCTATTTGTCACATCTTGGGAAACCTCTGGTGTTAGATGACGTAGTGCCAAAAGTGCAGATCACCACCACATGAGGATCTCCTTTAGGTGAATCGCATCAACCAAAACCTATTGAAAAACTATAAAATAAGAATTCTGTTAAAAATGGTAAATTGAGGTAAAGGGACGATACAAAATACACCAAAAGAGTCTCAGGGATACTCACGTCATACAACATAAGGGTCGGGTCCAGAGTCGGCCCTAACATCCCAAAAGTGGCATACCGCTAAAGATGTACATGAATGTATCCTCGCCCCGAGAGATCACGGTGAAGGATGATGATAATATCGACAACTAATAACTACCCACCCTAGGTCGAGAGGGGGCAATCGTACTCAGAGACTAAGCAATATCCTCTTCTGCGATCATAGGAGTGATCGGCATGAAAGTAGAAGCACAGGAGCCCATAGGAATACTCCACGACATAGATTATAGGAATGACACGTTAGGCATTCCAAAACTAGAATTACTACCATGATTCATGACGTCACAGACAAAGAACAAATGAGGCTAACAGATGCAAGTATCGTAAACTACGAACGAAAGTGAGACCTGGATGAAAGAGCAAAAGAAAAAAGGGATGACTTTCCAAAAATAGCAAGCTATATTGCATTAAATAAGGTTTGGACATCAGAAATGTTTAGCCAATCGGCTAAATTGTTCCCTCCCTTCGATCGATCGACTAAACCCCTGGATTTTTAAAAATACCACTTTCATTAACTAAACTTTCAGACCATCACTCATATCCCTTATAAAACAGGCAAACCTATCTTGTTGAGCTCTTCTCTTGATGAAGATTATTTGCACGTGCACACTCTTAACTCTTAGTCAACCACCGGTGTGGACACCTCGATTTGCAATCAAGATTGCGAGATGCTTTATCATATCCAAAATAAAACCCGATCACGAACCCCAGGAGAAACCCTGAGAAAATCCAACTTTTAAAACTTACATTAAAGTTTAGGGATTCAATAACAAGAGAAACCAAAGTATGTAGGGCCAAAGTACAAATAATCAAAGACCCCAAAACCCACTTAATCCATTAAAAACTTCAATAAACAGCCCCTTTGGGACCTTTAGCTAATTGACCAAAGGCCTCATCTGCAATAGTCAATCTGTAAAACGCTTTAGGTGATCGATCAAAGGTTTTGACAACCAAATCTATCCAAATATTTTCTCAGCCGTTGATAAAAAATGAATATCTCAGGACCTTTGTCCGATCGACCATATGATCCGTCAAAACCCTTATAAATAGAAGTGCCCATCAATCTTAAAAAGGGATCCAAAACCTAATGTTGATTCAATTTTCCAACTTTCTTAATCTCAAGGGCCTGTAATGCTCGACTCGAGTCTGAAAAGTCTCGAAGGGCTCGTACTTCAAAAAAGTCATTTTTTCGAAAGGAAAAGCTCATACTTCCATGGAGTCGCTCAAAAGAGGCTCGGATTTTAAATAAGTTGGCTCAAAATATAAAACTAATTCGAAACCGTACACAAAATTTGCAAAAGTCATCCATCGTAGACGAAGCTCTATCCGACTGAAAAGCACCAAAAAGCGGGGCTTTCTCCCAAAGTAAAAAAGTCATCTTTCGCCTCAAGGGTATAAAACCTCTGCCCAAATTTAGGGGAAACATCCCACCTATATATATAATTATAAATTGTGCATACTTGACTCGACTCCCATTTAGGGGACCTAGTATGTAATTTACAGCACTTATATTTATTTAAGCCTGGGTTTTAGCCCATCACCTCCACTTGTGTCACGGATTGACATACTCATATGCCAAATTAATACAAATGAAATGATATAATTCAAAAATACAAACATGAAAACATAATTTTCAAAACACATTCACGAAACTTTGTAGGCCAGAGTTTAAAATTCGGATACACTCACCACCTCTCCGAGGGAACAAAGCCTGTCTCTGTACGGCATCCCGAATATGTGTTTTCATTTCAATACTTTTCAAACATATGTATTTGATGCACATATTAGATTATCATATAAATATATCAATCCCACACAACATAAATGTTGTATTAAGGATTAGGCTATATAAAAACTGCATTGTTGTACCTTATATATCTAGTATCTGGTTCCCTACACCTATAAATATCTTCCATTGAGTGAAATACGTTGGCTTTTATTCCAATTCTCCTTAGGTACGTAGGCGCTATACCAAGCTAAACGCGTGAAGCCCAAATCTCATTATACATCTCTCGACGTAATATTTCCTAAGGATGCCTCCATCTCTAGTCCTGTAACCCTATATATTGTCCAACCCCATTTTATTGGAATTATGTTATCTTTGATCCCAAGTAACCTTAGGTATGTAGGTGCTATACTGAGCTAAACTCGTGAAGCTCAAGCCTTATAATATGTTTGTTGGCTTATTATCTACTAGGGATGCATCCATCCCCAGTCCTGAACTCCCCCCGACTTCTCTTGGTCCACGCCAATACCAAGATGTAGTGTCCTAATCTGCTTCTCATCAGTAAAACATTACCTCCTTAATATAACCTCCCCACTTCTTGGCCTAAATCCACCTAATATTACACCCTTAAACTAGTCTGAAGGACAATACCTTTCGGCTAGTAATCACCCGACTATTTTTAGGTTATGTGCCAATATCATATATCGGTCCATTCACATTCTGATATTCCATACACCAACCTTCCCCCTCCCAAAACAAGTATTAAACTTGCACACGCATTATGCTGGAACACATGTTACGATCGAACTAAGTAGCTTTTAATCCCAAGTCCCCTTGGGTACGTAGGTGCAACACCAAGTCCTTCTCGTTTGCTCAAGCCTTAACAATATATCACTCGACATATTATTTTACCGAGATGCATCCTTTCTGATCTCTGTCTAGTTCAAACAAGATATAAAACTATTTTAAGGCCTAATCTCACAAATATACATATATAAATGCTCAAACGCATATACTAACTATACAACCAAACTACGTAGGCTTTGATCCCAACTCCTCTTGAGTACCTGAGAACGCGTGTAATATCGATTTAAATTAAATTCGCAAGTTTTCAAGAACCCTTATTTAATTAGCGTCTACTTTTAAGCCAAATAAAATCAACCCTTAAACATGCATTTAAATCAACCCATCAAATATAAAGCATGCGACACAAAGTTAAGGAAAAATCCCCGAAGGGCAAAACCTTTTATTTCTAGAACTTTAAAGAATTTACAAGACCATTGACTTACATACAACCTGATAATCGCCCACAAGTGTAACGCACGGTGTCTTCGGTAAACCTTCAAAGCAACGGCTAGAAACAGTGTGACACAGAAGTTGGTATTTATAGGAAAAAAGATGAAGAGACCCACGTTCTTAAAACTCTAAAATTCTATCGAGCGTACAAAAAAAACAACATTCTTTAAGGAATTTTCTTTATCTTCAAAAGGTCATAACTCCTTCACCGTAGCTCGGATTGAGGTGCCGTTTTTTCCAGTATCTTCGTTACGGCGAGCTATTCAACTTTCCAGTTGATCAGACCTCCGAACTATGGATGTAAAATTACGAAAATGCCCTTGAACACTCCTATCGTGCCTTTTTTCACTGTTTTGACTTCCCTTGCGTACCACTTGCATTAAGTCCCTAAAATCGTGGACCGTGAAGTCGTTGAGGTAGATGTGGGACATATTAATGGAGATGTTGAATGCTTGATTCCCGAAATTCGGATTGAGGCCGCCATGTGAGATCGTGAGGTGACGTGCCAAATGTAGCGGCGTACGACATACATAAATGAAACATTTCGGACATGAGAAAAATGTCCTTACAAATCTCCCCCTATGTCTATACCGGTACATACATAAAAATCCGAATTATCAAATATGAAGTTGCCTATACAAATCTACCCTCCCATGAACCCAAAACTGGAAAAGGTACAAATGAATAGTCTTCATCGTTTGTTCTTCAAATCTTCAGGAATCTCAAATCTTTTCTCATCAGGGTGTGCAATTCAGAGATAATCAATGTAGTACCTACACACATGAGATAAAGAAAAAAAATACCAAGTGACGTATTGAGTTTGAAATGAGATAAACATAGATACCAATATATGATAAGCATAAGTCAAATCTCAAAACTCCCCCAAAATTCAAACTCCCCCATAAAATGATAATTCTTTCTCCCCCTTTTTATGATGTCCCCAAATAGACAAATAAGAAGAATGAATCAAACAAGAAAAATCGGGGTGTCACGGTATACAAATCAAGGCATCAATCAAATGACAAACGTGCTCTTGCAAGGAGATGCTAAAAAAAATCTTCGCAAACTATTTTTGATTTTTTTCAATTTTTTATACAAAAAATAGATACCATTTTGAAAAAAAAAATGTAAAACATGATACCAAAATCACAGCATGGATTTAGACTCAAACAACCAAGTCATGGGAACGGAATGTATGGGTGTGAACACATTCGATAGGTAAATCAACTCAATCAATCATATGTGCACGATGCATATGTGTACCCCTAACGAATGAGCATCAAAAGTATCCTTAGGTGTAAATTTTTTTTTGAATTTAGATGACATCGTCTTATGCAAATCAACAAATCAAAGTCAAAGTGATTTCCACACCAATAACGTCCAAAACTAAGTAGCGCATTTTCAAATATCAAGGACGCGACACAAAGTTAAGGAAAAATCCCCGAAGGGCAAAACCTTTTATTTCTAGAACTTTAAAGAATTTACAAGACCATTGACTTACATACAACCTGATAATCGCCCACAAGTGTAACGCACGGTGTCTTCGGTAAACCTTCAAAGCAACGGCTAGAAACAGTGTGACACAGAAATACCCGCAGGTGTCGGTTCCTATGTCGGCGGTTGGAATTTTCCCTTTCCAGGAGGGCAGCAATGAATAAGAGAACGACTTCTCCACAAGGGTTGAACAAACCAAAGTTGTGTTCTTGGGTTACACAAAAAGATTCACAAAGGTTTGGCAATTGTGTGAATCAAAACATGAGTCTTGGGACTCAAAAAATATGAAGACTAGAGTAATTTGGACTCTCAAAAACGTCTTCTAAAGTCTTTCAAAACAACTCCCCCGAAGTTGGTATTTATAGGAAAAAAGATGAAGAGTCCCACGTTCTTAAAACTCTAAAATTCTATCCAGCGTACAAAAAAAACAGCATTCTTTAAGGAATTTTCTCCATCTTCAAAAGGTCATAACTCCTTCACCGTAGCTCGGATTGAGGTGCCGTTTTTTCCAGTATCTTCGTTACGGCGAGCTATTCAACTTTCCAGTTGATCAGACCTCCGAACTATGGATGTAAAATTACGAAAATGCCCTTGAACACTCCTATCGTGCCTTTTTTCACTGTTTTGACTTCCCTTGCGTACCACTTGCATTAAGTCCCTAAAATCGTGGACCGTGAAGTCGTTGAGGTAGATGTGGGACATATTAATGGAGATGTTGAATGCTTGATTCCCGGAATTCAGATTGAGGCCGCCATGTGAGATCGTGAGGTGACGTGCCAAATGTAGCGGCGTACGACATACATAAATGAAACATTTCGGACATGAGAAAAATGTCCTTACAGTACCTAAGCGCAATACCGAGTCCTTCTCGTAAGCTCAAGCCTCGACAATATGTCCCTACAAAGATGGATCCATCTCTAATCCCTACAAATACTCTCATACACATAATAAGATATCAGAATATCTCAAGATGGGACCTCCCAAACATATTCCTACATACAAACGTGAAAACACGTATATACTAATCACAACATAGATGCACCCATATCTCACCTTTTTATGTCTCCTATAAATACCAATGAGATATCAAACTATCTTAAACACCGAACTCCGTCACACGGTTATTTATACACGGACGACCACACATTATACAAATCGAGCTTTCTCGCACATTTACATACTTAATAACGGTCATCTGTTATATACTAAAAAGCAAAAAATCATGCATAAGCAAATCTTGTGTACCTGCACTTGTTGAAATGATGTTTCCATACCTCTCACTGATACCATTTCTAACCTAAGAACCTATCTACATTTTCTAGTGACATTCATGCTAAGGTCTCTAAACAAATTCGAAAATAACTAAAAAGTAATCAATTAATGTAAAGAGCAATAATAAGCATATAATTAAGGAGGATTACATAACAAGTGGGGTGACTAAAACCTTCCCCACTTGTAGCCTGCCTCCTGAAACCACACAACAAGAATCTTTGAACCAAATACAGACTTTAAAACCTGCTTTGGGATTAGCCAACACCTTTTTGCTTATTTTTATATAAAACAAACTGGCGACTCTGAACACCTTATTAAACCCCCATACTTCCAATGACACCCCGCCTATTTTAATCATGGGAGATCAGTTATTTATCAAAACAACCAGGACTCTCATTTGGTTCATTTTTAGCATCACTGTCAATTTTTTTTTTTTAAATTACTAACCACCTATGATAAATTAAGCCGGTGTCAAAATTTTATCTTTCATTAATCACACTGCAACAAGCGAAATAAAATAATCTAAACCAGCCACACATTAATAGATTCTAAAACATCACATGATAAATAACTGAATAAAACCATACCAAATAAACCATCGGTTCCAAAAACAAAATCCATCTAAAAGTCTAAAGTAGATGAAACCAAGTCTAATAAATACTTAATAACTAAAATACTGAATAGTGTGAAGGTGAAACATGCACAAATGAAATACTGGAATGAAATCCTATCTCGGAATAAATAACTGAAGCGTCTACACAAAGTCCTGAAAGTCTCCACAATGTTGCAGATATGCATCCCTGAAATGAGTCATCAAGCTTGGTGTCCCGGTGGCTGAACACTTAAAATATTTTAGAAATATAGAAAAATATAATTGACAAGGGTCAGAGCCTGAGAAATTTTTTTATAAAATATTTAGCAAGTATTAAATCGTAATTTAAAAACAGTTATTAGATACACATGTTAATTCCGCGTACACTCCCTTGAGTTCCTCACCTCTCATCTAAAGTGCACACCGAACGCATCCTACCTAGCTATACTACCCAACCTAACTAGATATTTATATCTAACTAGCCACAAATGGTTCAACTCCCCCGTACTGCCGATACAATATGCTACCGTACAACCAAAAACTAATATTTCTCGCATATTATTATTGAATTATTTTATTAAGTTTTCCATACTTAAGTCACTTTTAGATATACTATATCTATATTTTCTACCATCACGTAAAAGTATAATAATCACACTTTATTATAATACCATTTATTAAGTTCTTCACACGTTGCTTTCAGATATACACTATCTATCTTTTCTATCATCACACACAACTAGAATAATCACACTTGTATATATTTATCACACTATAATAAATACAATTACAGCATCCCCCTGGAAGTACCACCACGATGTAGGCATACTCTACTATCAAGTCCCTGTACCTCTCGTTCCAAATCCAGGACTACGGGTTCGGAATGTCTCCTCGAATAATAAATCAAACAAAACACAATGGAGGCGAACATAGTTCTAAGCCTTTGGGCTACGCACATACTTACCTACCCAACTGACCTGTCAGTCCCACTACTACACAACACATAGTGATCCGCCCTAACTTCTATGTTCTGGGGCACACATCCAGACCTCACTAGAATCGCCAAGGTGGGATCTCCCTCTACACGGAACCTCCCGTGATAGTAGGCAGCGTAAGTATGTTCACACATAACAAAGCACATAATAGGTATTCACACAACTTATATATATATATATATATATATATATATATATATATATTATATGTATACACACAACCTATAATATGACCAGCACGTAGTATTTATATCTCTCGAATACTCAACGTACTAATGATTCACACATAATATTATATTCGTATTTTTCGAGTATCACTCACTACCCGAAGGGTCCCAACTATCCCTTAAGAACTTTCGGTAGTTAAAACACCACTAACCTACTAGTATAAATTATGGGTTATATCTACACTTCATGTAACCCGTTTTAAATTCCCCATACTTAACACAATTGTTTAAATCTCGTAGGCCCTAGTTTCATTTTACCCTCATTATGACTAAGCCTAAGCCCCGACTATAGGTCTATTGAAATTCCCAAAGTCCTCAGATAGTTCATAAACCATTCGATACCCTGATTTAATTTTCGACAAAAGATTTCGATCTCAGACACCCTTCCGTAGAAAATTCGTAACTAATTAAAAAAAATCAGACTGACGGCCACGCGTTCGTAACGAAAAGATCTATCTCATGATCTAAAACCTAGGGTAGTTCTAACAACATACTAATCTCTTTTGAACGACATACAAACTCATTTGAACTCATTCGAACGATCTCAAAGATTTTTGACAGCTTCATCCTAAACTTGTTTTTGTCCATGGTTAACACCTCAAACATTTATGAAACTATCCCAAACTCCTATCCATCATACCCAAACCTAAAACACATGTCTATGGATAATTTTTAGCACAAACAATTCATCAAATCTATAAGAAATCTACCCCAAGAATGGCTTAAATTCCAAAATCTCAAAACCCTAGTTCATAGTGTTCTTCATGCATATTCATCAATATACCCAGATTTCTTTCAAGTTACTCATCACATAATTTTAGATTTTGTATTATCTACTTAAAGGGATTAATTATGCATGAATTCTACTCCAAATCATGAATTACACACAAAGAAATTCCAAGAATACACCCAAATAATGTAATTTCAACACTACACTACATGGGTACTAAAACATGCTTAAAAGAATTGCAAGATAAACACTTGTCTTGGTCCAGTAGGTCTAATTTTTATTAATTGATGATGGAGTTTCTCGTCCCTTGCTCTGATCTTCATTCTGGAAATGTCTGTGGTGAAAAACGGTGTGGAAAGGCCTAATTTCCTTCCCCTCTTCCTCTCCTATGGCCTCCTCTCCCTCTAAACTGTTCTAACCCTAAACTCCCACTCCAATGAGCTGATATGATTCTTAAATTTTCGGAGTTCCATCTACCATAAACTCCCAAATGATCAAAATGCCCTCTCGTGGTGTCGATTTGGTCTAAAATCGCGTCAAGACTCAATCAGCACACTCGGGTACACTATTCTGACTATTTCGATCCATTCGGAACCAATCGTGACCTCAAAATTACCATCTGAGTCACTCTACAAAAAATTTCCATCTCGAGCTCATATAGTCAACACTCGACTCCCAGTTGAGGTATAACACTATCACGTCACTTTCACTCGTTATGACGTAAAATTCTTATTTACTATTAACTTAGTAAATTATTCCATAAAAAATAATCATTACCTCTCTCAATTAATATTTTAATCAACACATAATAATTAATTCAACTAAATTACGAAACACGTGAAATTCTAAAAATCACCAAATTAATCAAATTCTAAATACTTAGAAACACGGGGTGTTACATACTTCCCCCCTTACAAAGGAATTTCGTCCTCAAAATTTTGATAATTCTGGTACTTAAAAGCTTCGGATATAACCTCGCACAACATCTGCCTCTTCCTAAAGTCGAAATCGTTCTGTTGTTCCCACTATATCTCTACTAACGTATCCTTCAGTCCGACGGTTTATACACTACTGTTTAAACTAGTGACCAATTCTCTTTAGTCTCCTTATACCAAAATACTCCATCATTTATCTACCATTTCTACTTGGCGACTACAAAATACATAAAAATTGCATCCAACATTTTCTACTACGATGAGCCTATCTACTAACGGCTAAAGTATTCCATCTTCTTTGGAAAGATCTAACATCCCCATGTGCTAACTCCCTTATTTATTTACTCTTATGTTACACATACATTTCCATATCATTTTACTGTGGACGATACTAAAAATCCAACCAACTAGGGCGCCCATACACCCTATATATCGCGTATAACTGCACAAATACTACCAGGCTCCTACTAGCCTAAATCATAGAATAACTCTCAACTCACGGTTTATACCACACATCCGTGAAATAACTAGTGTACTAGATTCATGTCCTAAAGACCACACATCTCTCAACTTCTGACGTTCGCTAAGGTTCATGCTTGGGATGTCTCGTAAGCAAAATCCAAACAAGGAACCCCCTCCGATACACTAATACATGGCATTGGCAGTCATCAAGATTCGTGGGTCCAAATCATATAACTAAGACACCTTAAATCCTATTTTCCCCGACAAACAAGTCAAATCATTCACTCCCCATCACTCAAGCAGTAATACAACACTATGCTAACACTATCACTAAGATCTTAGCACTGAATCAATAAGAGAGCAAAATCTCTCCACTCAACGTTAAAATCCGATATACCCTGAATCGCATCAGTAAAAGTCCCCATGCACCGGGATCAATTGTAACAAGACAACTATATCTATTAAGTTTACGATACAATACAATATATATGCAGGATCGACGCTCTTTTAGGTGATATCTCGCAAAACAATATATCTCACCCCGGAATAACGAGTATGATAATCTTACCATATAGTCTACTACCACTTAAACCCTCAGTATCCAGTCACTACATAAGACAATAATATGCTCCACTCTCATAACTCTCAAAAGGAGCAAAAACTACCGCACAATATAAACATAAAGAAGTCCCGCTACCCAACGATAAATACATTTATAAATATAAGGATGATAATGCCAGTGCACCCACTGAACCCGACTCACCCGCAAATTTTAGTGTTTCCATCTATATTGTGACGCACCCATGTCACCCAAAACCTACCTCATACTCATAAGGATAGAACAAAATTTTTACCTTCATTTGTTATCTGCCTTGCCTAGTCGACGGGTTCTTGAACGTAATTCTCGCATCAGAATTAACCCGAGATTTGCTACAATGGCTGTACATCCGGTACCTCATCTTGTAGTTGCCCCCTGTCTCACTTTGGGCAATCCCTCTTCCTGTGCCTGTCTCTCCATAATCGAAACAACTGTCAGAAAAACCTCCCTGTCTCTGGCCCTGGCCTTGCTGGCCTCCCCAGCCATTCCTATGGCCTTGGCAGCCCATGAGGAACGGAATGTTGTTGCTGCTGCTGAGGACCCTATTGGCCCTACTCGAAACCTCCATTAGCTCGAAAACCCCAGATCTAAATCTCTTAGCCCGATCCCCCTGATGGGAATCCCATTCCTATTGCTGTGGTGCCCTATTGGAACCATTCCCACCTACATTCCTAGTCTGACTGGTCTTACTTACTTTCTTGCTCCCCTTTATATGGAAGCGTTAATCCTAAAAATGGAGTAGGGCGACATTAACAACCTCTGTGTACGTCTCCAATGTCGAATTACCCAACAAGTGTTATCAAATTTTTCATTTAAGTCCATCCATGAATTTTTGAATCTTCTTCTCTTCAGTGTTCACTTCATCCTTCACGAAATTTGCTAAACGAGTGAACTCCTCTTTGTATTATGCTACAGTCCGTCTCCCTGAGTGACATCGTGAAACTTTCGTCGCATCTTTGTCTGAATAGCGGACGAAAAATACTTACGGTCAAATCGGGCCCAAAATTCCCCAATGATCATCACATTTACCTCCTGTGTTGTGGTCACAAACTCCCACCACTGCAAATCTGCACCCATTAACTTGAATGTTGCCAAGAACTATTTATGAGTGTCACTGCACTCAGCCATACGACGGTGGTGTTGCATGCCTTTTTTGTACTGACTGACCACGACTACATTTCAGTTAACCTGAAACTCTGGTGGGTGGCCCTTCTAAAATGCTTTTTTCACTTTCTACCAATCGGATGGCCCCAGATGGGCCTGAACAATCGGTGCCATTGGCGTCTGTGGCTGAATCTATGAAAAATGTTGCGCCATTGCGGTCATCGCCGCGTTAAATGCTTGTGCCACGATTTCCTATATAATATTATCGAACCATTTTATTAAGTTTCCCATACTTAAGTCACTTTTAGATATACAATATCTATCTTTTCTACCATCACACACGAGTAGAATAATCACACTTTATTATAACACCATTTATTAAGTTCTTCACACTTAAGTTGCTTTTAGATTTACACTATCTAACTTTTCAACCATTACACACAAGTAGAATAATCACACTTTTATATATTTATCACATTAAAATATATACAACTACAGTATTCCTCGGAATGACCACCGCGATGCATTCATACTCTGTTATCAAGTCCCTGTACTTTTCGTACCAAATACAGGACTACCGGTTCGAAAAGTCTCCTCGAACCATAAATCAAACAACACACAATGGAGGCGAACATAGTTCTAAGCTTTTGGTTTATGCACATACCTAACGTACCCAAATGACCTGCGAGTACCACTAATACATAACACATAGTGAGCCGCCCTAAGTTATATGTTCTGGGGCACACATCCAGACCTCGCTAGAATCACCAAGGTGGGATCGCCCTCTGCACGGAACGTCCCGTGATAGCAGGCAGCGTAGGCATGTTCACATACATAACAAAGCACATAATAGATATTCACACAACCTCTCTCTCTCTCTCTCTCTATATATATATATATATATATATATATATATATATATATATATATATATATACAACATAGGTATACACATAACCTATAGTATATCCAGCACATAGTATTTTAATCTCTCGAGTACTCAACGTACTAACGATTCACGCATAGTATTATATTCGTATTTTTCAAGTGTCACTCACTACCCGAAGGGTCCCAATTATCCCTTAAGAAGTTTCAGTAGTTAAAACACCACTAACCTACTGGTATAAATTATGGGTAATCATCTACACTTCCCGCAACCCGTTTTAAATTCCTAATACTTAACACAACTATTTAAATCTCGTAGGCCCTAGTCTCATTTTACTCTCATTATGACTAAGCCTAAGCCCCGATTATAGGTCTATTGAAATTTTCGAAGTCCTCATATAGTTCATAAACCATTTTATATCCAGATTTAATTTCTGACTAAATATTTCAATCTCGGACACCCTTCCGTAGAAAATTCATAACTAATTCAGAAAAATCAGAAAAATACGAAACTGAAGGCCACTCGTTCGTAACAAAAAGATCTATCTCCATGACCGAAAACATAGGGTCGTTCGAATAACATACTAATCTCATTTGAACGACATACAATCTCGTTTGAACTCGTTTGAACGATCTCAGTGATTTTTGACATCTTTGTCCCAAACTCATTTTTGTCCATGGTTAACACCTCAAACCTTTATGAAACTCTCCCAAACTCCTATCCATCTTACCCAAACCTCAAACACATGTCTAGGGAAAATTTCTAATGTAAATAATACATCAAATCTATAAGAAATCTACCCTTACAACTTAAATTCCAAAATTCTCAAAACCCTTGTTCATAGTGTTCTTCATGCATATTCATAAATATACCCAGATTTCTTTCAAGTTACTCATCACATTATTTTAGATTTCGTATTATCCACATAAAGGAATTAATTCTACATGAATCCTACTCCAAATCATGAATTACACTCAAAGATATTTTAAGAATACACACAAATCATGTAAGTCAACCCTACACTATATGTGTAATATAACACGCTTAAAAGAATTTCAAGATAAACACTTGACTTAGTCCAGTAGGTATAATTTTCATTAATTGATGATGGAGTTGCTCTTCCCTTGCTCCGATCTTGATTCTGGCGATGTCTGTGGTGCAAAACGGTGTGGAAAGGACTAGTTTCTTTATCCTCTTCCTCTCATATGGCCTCCTCTCTCTCTCTCTCTCTCTCTCTAAAGTGTTCTAACCCTAGCCCCCCACTCCAATGGGCTGATATAATTCTTAAATTTTCGGAGTTCCATCTGCCACAAACACCTGAATGACCGAAACGCCCTCTCGTGGTGCCCGTTTGGTCTAAAATTGCCCTGGGACCCAATCAGCACACCGAGTACACTATTTTGACCATTTCGACCCATTCGGAACCAACCGTGATCTCAAAATCGGCATTCGAGTTACACTATAAAAAATTTGCATCTTGACCTCATATAGTCAACACTCGACTCCTGGTTGAGGTATAACACTATCACGTCACTGTCACTAGTTATAACTTAAAATAATTATTTACTGTTCACTTAGTAAATTATTACATAAACATTAATCATTACCTCTCCCGATTAATATTTTGATCAACACATAATAATTAATTGAACTAAATTACAATGTGAAATTTTAAAAATCACCGAATTAATCGAATTCTAAATACTCAGAGATACGAGGTGTTACAGTTCCTACACGAAAGCCACACTTGCCGAAGGGGAATGACCAAACCTAGACATGGCGTCAAAATCATATATAGACAAAGTCATTGACATCCAAACATTAAACCAATAACCCGATCTCATGGGGGGAGGCGACGGATTGGGAGACAAGCACCCTCGCATCCCCCGTTAGCTTCAAAAGAAGTCCCCCCTCCCCCCCCCCCCCCGGGCTCATCATAGAGATGCATCCATCTTTAATCCCTAAAAATACTCTCATACATACAAAATAAGATATCAAACTATATCAACATGGGACCTCTCAAACATATTCCTACATACAATCATGTAAACACGTATAAACTAATCATAATAGAGATGCACCCATCTCCATATAAAACTATCTCAAAAGCGAGTTTCATCACACATTTATTTACACACTGATGACTATCCATTATACCAATAGAGATTTCTTACATCTTTAATAACGGTCATATGTTATGTATTAAAAAACACGAAGTCATGCATAAGCAAGTCTTGTGTATCGACCTAGTTGAAGTGATGTTTCTATACCTCTCACTAATACTATTTATACCCTAAGCACATATTTATATTTTTCAGGGACCCTCACACTAAGGTCTCTAAATAAATTTTAAAATAACTAAAAAGTAATAAATTAATGTAAAGAGCAATGATAAGCATAGAATTAAGGAAGCATACATATAAGTGGGGTGACTAACACCTTCCACACTCGTAACCCATTTCTTGAAATCACACAACAAAAATTTCTGGACCAATCACAGACTTTAAAACATGCCCTGGGATTAGCCCAAAACTTTTAATTTGTTTTTATATAAAACAAGCGGAAACTCTAAACATCTTATTAAACCTTCTTCTTCCCGCACGAAAGCCACACTTGCCAAAGGGGTGTTCACCAAACCTGGACATGGCATTAAACTCATCCAGTGGCAAACTAATAGACACCCAAGCATCGAGCCGATAACCTGACCTCAGGGGGAGGCAACGGACTAGGAGACAAGCACTCTTACGTCTGTCGTTAGCTTCATAACAAGTTTTCCCCCCGGGGCCTCATCACCACTCGGGGACCGCAAAGCCACAGAGAGGTAAGGGTTTACAGGGTTTGTGGAGTTAAGTATTATAATGAGCTAAACTTTTATTGATTTTAATGTTTAAATTTGCCAATATAGTGTTTCAATAGGGTCAATAATGAGTCTTAATGGGGTCACTATCATGTCTTTAATGGGTCTAATCGGGTCCATATCAGGTCAATTTCGTGGCAAAAATTGAACACGAACACGAACGATGGTGGGTCCAATTAACCCAATACAAACATGACATGGACCCAATAAGCCATGCCAATTTCATGGTAATTTCATTGTGTTTAGTGTCGTGTTATCATGTTATTTCAAAAATTTCCACCCCTAGGTACCGAAACCCGAATGGGTGGAAGTGGTGAATAATTCGCCAACACATTCTACCTTGACTGATCTAATTGATGATGCTTATGGAGTCCACCACCATCAAAACCACCAATTTATGGATTCAGATAATGTTTATTATGACCAAGTTAATAAACAAGTTGATGTTGAATTACTCGAAGAACAGGAATACATACGATTGAAAGTTAATGTGGCTAGACCTTGTATAAAAATTACAACAAACGTCACTCAGTATTGTACGAAATGATCGATCTACATAATTCGAAGAATGAGTACGATTTGTCGTGCAATAACATAATGAAATTATTAAATGGGATAAATACATTCTACCAAATGAGAACATGTTACCAAATAATTATCTGACTATAAAGAAGAGCTTAAAAGGTTTGGGTTTGAAGTATAAATCTATTCACGCATGCAATTGATAATATCGGACAATAACATAATGAAATTTATAAGTGGGATAAACATTCTCCCAAATGAGAACACGTTTCCAAATAATTATCCGACTATGAAGAAGAGCTTAAAAGGAATCATTAATGGTTTCATTCTTAGCATCACTATCGAAATCCAATTAATTACTAATAACTTAATAGCCCGGTGTCAAAATTTTAATCTTTATTATTAGCATGCAACAATTATAAATAGAATAAAATTTCAGTCACCATTTCCATACACATAATAATGAATAATGAGATAAAGACATAAATAAATAAATGAGTCTGGAATAACACTCCAGATAAAATCTTAATACAGTCATCCATGAGTAAAGTCAAAATCAAATACTGGAAATAACTGAAAATACAATATATCTGTAAAAAAATAACCAACTAAAAATGGGCGACATGCCCGACTGAGATAGATAAGGACAAATAAGAACTGAATAAATGTGGAGGCGTCTAATAGCAAGGTCTTGCAACTTCCACAGCAACTGTAGCACGTCAAATGTAGGAACTCCTATGTCTGGCATCCCAGTGGCTGGGCACCTAAAATGTTTTTTGCAAAAATGGATTTGAAACGGGTTAGAGCCTAAGTAAAACCCCTGAAAAAATTTAGCAAGTTTTTAAAATGCATCAAGATAAGAAATTATATATATCTTAGTACCGCGTGATCTCACTTGAGATCCTCACCTCTCAATTGACCTGCACACCTAACGTACTACTCTAACCCACCTAGTTATGTTACCCTCCTAAATAGTCTGACTAACATCTTTTCTTCCAACTAATAAGTTATAGTGCCCACCCGTATTGCCCATACAATACGATATTATATTTTCTAATTTTTTATATTCATTAGGAATTACTAGTAAATGATTTAGTTCTAATACACTTTGGTTAATTTAGATATCACCATTTATCTTATCTACCAATACACTTATAGTAGGATCAATCTCACATATATACACTTACATCACTCTTATTATATATACGTATATAACACCCCTAGGTGGAGACCTGCGATGCGGGCAAACTCTGCTATCAAGTCCTGGTACATTACGTACTAAATAAGGACACCAGTTCGGATAATCTCCCTCGATCCATAAATCAAATCACACAATATTGGAGGCGAACATAGTTCTAAGCCCTTGGGATACGCTTATACCTAACGCACCCAAATGACCCGTCACACCCTTATTCACACAAGCGGTGCTCAATCCCTATGTTTTAAGTACTGAGATACAAGTCAATATCCCCCCAAATGGCCTCATCAGAATAAAACTGTCTACGACGTGAAACCTCTCGTGATAGAAAGTAACCTAGGTATGATTACACATACAAGTCAAACAATATGTATACACACCACCTATATATATATCAAAATCATTATATGTATATATGGAACCTATATCATATACCCCATACGAAGTATAATATCTCTCGAATTTTATATGTATCATAATATTCCTCATTGTATAATATCGAGTGTGTCCCAATACCCAAACAGTTACTAATTGTCCCTTAAGTAAATTCAGTAGGTATCTCACGTAAGGCCTATTTGTCTCGATCCTACATTCCCATAATTTTCCATGACCTTAAATCATTATCCGAATAAGCTTTTATTACTCCGTTAAACCTAATCAATTATAGACTTAAGCTCTTCTTATGTGACTAACCTCAATACCCATATTACCCTACTGGTAAATAGAATATCTCTCATTAGGATTTAAAATTAGTTCAAAGGTCAACCCAATAGTTTCCCATGAATTCTAAGCAAAAAGGGGAAAATCTGTCCAAATTTGGGCAACTGAATCGATTCGGCCAAGGAGCCGAATTGATTCGATGTTACAGGTATCATGTTCTCCATTAAACTGTTATGGGAATTCACTATTTTTAATCCTCTAAACCACCATTACACTATCCCAGACTCCCAACCAAAGGTCTCAAACATTATAGTAACATGTATAAATTATTTTTAACGTAATAGAATCATTAAATCCCTAAATAACAACTTCAAATTGGATTAAATCAAGATTAATCTCTAAAAACCCTAGATTGTCATTCTTGTTCAATAACTTCAATATAATTCCATATTTCTTCACAAATTCGTGATATTTATCATAAAATTCATCCAACATATATAAGGGATCAAGTCTATAACCATTCCTACCCAAGAACATGATTTATATCCTCAAAATTAAGTCCCAAAGTCATGAAATTCATAGAGAAATCATCATATTCTAACATGGATGGTATATCAAATCATAAATAAGCAAAATAAACACTTGTCTTAATTCGAAAGTGTGATTTCTGCAGAATTTATGGTGAGATTTGTGTTCTCCTCTTCCCGATCTACATTCCGGTGGTGGTGGTGCAAGAATGTGGTTTTCGACCTTGGAACATCTCTCCTTCTCCCTCATATGCTCTCTGTTTGTTTTGGTAACAGATAATCCTAACCCTTCTTATGTGATTGAAGATATAATTCTCCAATTTTTGCAGGTTTTTTTGCCCCAAAAATTCAGAGATCAAAATACCCCTCTGGGGTGCCGGTTTGGCCTAAAAGTGCTCGAGAACCCAAACTAAACCTCCGGGTAGACTTTATTGACTATTTAGACCCATCCAGACACACTGACGCACTCAAAATGACAATTTGAATTATCAAAATTGAAATTATATTTTATTTCTCAAATTAAGTCCCAACACGACTAACACGCGCGTCCCGACTAAATTTACCGTAACTACCGTATTTCTCACTCACGATAATCATAATATTTCCTTCTTATTATTATTACTCATTCACTAAGTAATATTCAATATAAATAAATATCAACCCTTATCTAACTAATTAATATTTAATTTACCCAAATAATTTCTAAAATATAATTTAATTAATCCCAATTATTTCCTAATATAAAAATCAATAAAATTGCGGGGAGTTACAAGAAGTCATGATTACTTTGTTTTAAAAACTTTTTGTTACTCTTTAAGACCCAAACTCTTTATTGTAAACTTATTTTAAATGGAAGATCGAAATAGTAGCTCTCTACGTTCTCCTCCAATTTGATGGTGCAGACTTTTCTTATTTAAAGGGAAGAATGATTGCACATATCCAATAGTTAGGAGATGATGTCTAGGATATGGTTAAAAATAATTTTTCAGTACTTACTCGTGTAATTAGTGAAGGTAATGTTCAAAGAACTAAAAGAAAACATCTTTTTGAATGGAATAGAGAGGAGAAATTAAGTTCGCAATATAACAATATAGGCGAAAATGCTATTTTTCAAGCGGTGGGTGAGTTTGAATTTAAACGTATCTCAGCCCGCACCACTTCTAAGGGAGCTTAAACCATTTTAATGTCTACACATGAGGGTGATTCTAGAGTTAAAAAGGCTAAATCTCAACTATTAGTTCATATATATAATACCATGTTTATGAAAGATAATGTAAAATTTGAGGAATTTTATCTTAGGTTGCAAGATATATTAAATCAATCACATGTTAATGGTATTGTATATGCTGATTCTGAAATATGTGCTAAAGTTTTAAGATCTTTACCGCATATATTTGCCTTGAATAAATATTAGATAGAAGAAATGGATGATCCTAACCTGACACCTAAACTATTATATAGTAAAATGAGGACTTTTAAACTTGGAAAAGCTTTAAGTGATAATCAAAAAGGAAAATAAAAACCACACGCTTCTCTTCCTTCTTTAGTGTTTAAATCTTCTATTAACAGCCATGATTTTGTAACTTTCATATATGATGTTGATGATTCTTATATTTCTCTTGAATCCATAGATCATAAAATTGCCTTGTTATGTAAACATTTCAATAAATTTGTTAAGTTCAAAAACAAATTTGCTTCTGGAGAAGGTCAACCTAATTACTCTAATATGCCATGTGAAAAATATTTTCAAAAGAAACCTTTTTGAAAAATATGACCATAACAAAGACTTGAGTCACATTCAATGTAGAAAATGTAATGAGTTTGGTCATTATGCCAACAAATATTTTCTAAATATAAATGGAAATCTTCTCAAAAAGCACACTAGTCTAAAACTTGGGGTGACAGTTCTGACTCTAATAGTGATTGTAGTGATAGTTGTAACAACATTATGGCTTTTACTTCTACATGATTGAACGAGTCTGGTGATTGTGTTGATAATTTGTCTGTTAAGTCTGATAATTTTGAATTATTTATTGATAATAATGATTTATCTCCTGCAAATGACTTTTTACTGATAACATTCTTATGCATGATCATACTCCTGCTACTGCAAGTAAAATTATTGATGATTCTACTTTTAATTGGGATGATGAAAATGAGGATTATAATTCACATCCCCTTAAGATATATTACTTTGATAGTGGTTATCATGATGATGATATGCATTTCAAGAAACTGTATAAGTCTACCATGAAAAAGTTTATCCACTTAGGCAAAGTTAATTCTAGGTTGTGATCTAAAAGTGGTACTCCTAATAATCAAATTCGTTTTATATCTAATGAATCATCTATGCAAGTAGAAGAGTTTGAGACTTGAAAACTGATATTAGAGAAAAATATTTTCAAAATAAAGGAAAGTTGTTCTTCATTAAAGCAAAAATACAAAGCCGTTAATTGATTTTGATGAATCATTAGAAAAAGATTTGAACAACTTAATGCTTTCAATAAATATAGCACCATTGTAAAACAAATTATGAGTTTTGAAAAGTATTCTTTTGATGACAAAGAAGGAATTGGTTTTGAAGGAGAATAAATTTTTGAAACAAACTTTGTATCCTCAAATACAGGTTGTCCAAAATCCTCAATTATTCGTATGTCTATTTCATATTTTTTAAAATAGACTTAAGTTCCCTATCTTACAAGGCAGATATATCATTATAATTTTTGTGGTAAAATTGGACATTTAGATAATTTTTGTTTTAAAGGATTAAATCAAAACAGGAAAATCATAAAACTAATAGACCTGGATAACTGTTAAGGTTGAACCTGTTAAGAAACCTACACCACCTAAGCTAATGCCTTGCAAATCTAAAAATCACTTTCTAAAAATGAAAGCAATTTGGATTATGAAGGATAAATTGAGTTATCAACTGAGATATAATGTTGTTGTATCGGCATTAAATGCTTCTTATAAAATTCTCAATGGTACCTTAATTTTGGGTGTTCCAGGGATATAACTGGGGACAAAATAAAATTTTCCTCTTAAAAAACTTTCTTTAGAGGAAATATAACTTATGGAGATGGTAAAATGACCCGAATCGTAGGCAAATGAACAATATAAGGCGAAGGAATTCCTAACTGAGATGAAGTTTTATTGGTTGAAGGTCCTAAAAGCCAATTTACTTAGTATAAGTCAGTTTTGCGACACTAATCATATTGTTAACTTTTCAAAAACAAATTGCAAAATTTTAAGTCAATATGGTAAAATAACCCTTTGTGGTGAAAGAACACCTGATAATTGTTATGCTATTATTCAAAACATAGATGTTGAAAATTATTTATCGGTTAGACTCAATAACTTAGACTTATGGCATGAGAGGCTTGGGAATATTGTCCATGATAGTCTTTATAGATTAACTAGTTCTTGGTCTACCTAAAATTCTAAAAATAAAACATTTTGTTTATGGACCATGACAAATAGGAAAGATGCACAAAGCCATCATAAAAAAATCAAAGATGTTTTAACATCTCAACCTTTAGAATTTCTACACATGGACTTAATGAGATGCTTTGGGACTACTAGCTTATGTGTAAACTCCTACATTCTTGTCATTGTAGATGATTGTGACACCCTACTAATTAAAACTCTGGGTGATCAGGCCATTATTATAATTAAACAGGTTACAAAAATGGGTCGCCCTTAGCATCACTGCCGAAAACATATTAATTACCAATAACCTATTAAACCCAGTGCCAATTATAAAACCCTTTTTTCTTTTTTTTTATCTTAAATGAACAATAATACAATTGAATATTTATCAACCACATTACCAACAATAATAACATTCACTAAATAACTACTGGATAAATCATCTGAATAAAATTCATAACCAAAATCAATACAGTATCTAGAAAGCAAGACTGAGACAAAATTTCATAAATACAAATAGAAATATTGAGTCATAACAGCCGACTAACCAAGTAGTAACATGCTCGAATGAAATAAATCAAAATTTATTCTAGAATGAATAGGAAATGGAATCATCTAATCACGAGGTCTTGTAGCTTCCACGGCAACTACATCCCGTTAACCAGGAATAAACTGCTAAATCTAGTGGCCCTCTGGATGGACACCTAAAATGTTATAAAATGATTTGTAATGGGTCAAGCCCTAAAATATTTTTAAAATATTTTGCGAGTATTTAATTGCAATAAATTTGAGCAATATAAAAATCCATATTACATGCGCGTGCTCTCACATGAGTCTTCACCTCTCATTCTATTGTACACATCTAACGTCTCCTGATATTCTTCCTAATTAAGCTACCCGCCTAACTAATCCACATACTCCACTAACAATCCTTATTAGTCATTTATCCCACCCGTATCTTCCATACGATACGTAAATAGATTACTTGTCTTTTTACCAGATTTATAATCAACACATTATTTATTAAGTTTCACATACTTACTTATAATTTAGATATTCACACTCTATATCTTTTACTACACACAACAGAGTAGAATAATCACAAGTATATATATATATATATACACACACACACACAACACCCCTAGAGAAAGAACTCACGACGCGGCATACTCTATTATCAAGTCCATACGCACCTCACGTACCAGTAAAGACTATCGGTTCAGAATGGCACCTCGAACCATAAATAAATAAGCACATAATGGAGGTGAACGTAGTCTTAAGACTTTGGGCTACGTATATACCTACCGCACCCAAATGACCGGTCACACTATCGTACAATCAAATAATGGTCAGCCCTAAGTTCTATGTTTTGGGGCACACATCCAGACCTTGCCGTGATCGCCCACTACGCGTGACAACCCATCATAACAGGAAGCGTAGGTATTCTTATACACATAACAGGCATTCACACAACCCATGTATATTCATGTAGTATGTCACATATATATCTCAATTATTCAACGTAATACTACTTTACACTTTATTTTTATTCTCGAATATCACTTGCTATTCGACGAGTTCTAGTCATCTCTTTTATAATTTTAGTAGTTATTATCACATTATTCTACTAATCTAAATCTCGGGTTCATCTCAATTCTTTAAGTATCCCTATCTGATTCTTATACGCTAATACGTTCAAAAATTTTCGATAGGTTCTAGTCTATAATTTTGACTCCTCGACTACCCCTATCTCTCAATTATATACTACCGGTATTCCATTATTTTTTCATAATTACATACTACTCAAGTTATGGTGTCAATAGTTAATTTAAAGTTTTACACCTAAACTAAAAAAAAATCCATTTTTTGAGCAACCGAATTGAGTTGTAAATTTTCTGGCAGATTAAACACCCTGTCGTAAAACTTCGATTTCTCCCTCTATCGAAGTCCAAATGAGTTGATTCAAAGCTCAATGGAAATCAAAGACACGGACCTTTCCATCCATGTATGGATCTCACTCTAATTCAAAGTGTTTGAAGTCGCGTCAAAAATTCTAGCAGATTTTTATCTAATATCCACCATACAAACCTTTGTTTTTCATCATCTTTCTATAAAAATTTAATATTATTATCAAATTCATTCTCCACAAATTTTTATATCATGAATAAAGTTCTATAATCTCTAATATCATTTTCGAATAAATCCTTTATAATATCTATGAACTTTCCATGAAAATAATCATATTTTTTTCAAGAATTATACTCAATTATAAACTCATATTTAATCTCCAATTAAATACATGCTACAATCACAATTTTATGATTTAAACTATATGATTCATCCCTATCATGATTTCTACATCATCATATGGAATTATCTCAATGTAATCCTTTTAAAAATCATGGTTTTCATAAAAAATGCATCTTACTCTAGTATGCATATTTTAAGAACTCAATAATTAAAGAAAGTAAACACTTGCCTCTAAATGAAGGTTATAATTCCACATTTAGATGATGCTGTAGGTATTTTCCCGCTCCTCTCTCGATTTCGACGGCGATTGGTGGTGCTAATGGTCGTTCTCCCCTTGAAACTCTTCAAATTCCTCTTGGGACTCTTCCTATGCCTCATTTATAACTTCCTCTTCTTTGTTTCTTCCAATAACCCTTTTCTAGAACTCAAAAATCTATTATAAAGGGATGAATCCCGTATCCCTTGTTAGCCTAGAAGTTAAAAGGTCTAAAATGACTTTTGGAATGCCATGTTGTCCCAAAAGTGAACCGGGACCCTATACCAACACCCGAGTATAGTTTTTTATTGTTTCTACACCTTCGGACACCTATACACGCACAAAATGACCATATGGGTTACTTATATTTCACTTCTATTTTAATCCCAATATTTAAGTCCCGACACGAATCATACGCTTGCCCTCACTAGATTATCATTAGTGTCGTATTTCTCACTAAGGACTAAACACACAATGGCATATTATTTATTCTCTCCATAATATCCAATTACATTCATCATAATAAATATTTAATTAATCCCATTTTAAATATCCAAATTAATTCCAATTAATCCCATTTTAAATATTCATAAAAATACGGGGTGTTACATACTTCCACCATAATAACGGGAATTCATACTGAAATCTGAAACAATACCTGGTAAAAACAACTCTGGATATTTATGACGCATCTAATCCTCGCACTCCCAAGTAGACTCATCAATATTGTGATGTCCCCACTGCAGTCATACAAGTTGAACTTCTTTTGACCTCAACCGTCTCTCACTGCGGTCTAAGATAGCAATAGGTCATTCCTCATAAAAAAAATGCCAGGCTGTAGATCAGTATCCTATAACGCAATGTGAGTGTAAGGCAACTCATCTCGAAGATATCGTCTCATCGAAGAAATATGGAACACGTTTTGAATACGATGCAAGTGCTCCGACAACTCAAGTCTATATGCAACAGGCCTGATCCTCTTAATAATAGGAAATGGCTCTATCTACACCTGGTCTCCCACATTGAATTCCTTGAAGGACTTGTTGGCATATGCAGAACTCTTCTACCTATCTCGATCTATCCATATATCACTACAAATTAACTCAATCTTCGAAGAAATATCCCATATAACCTCTGGTCCAAGAAGTTTATTGTCCCTCACCTCTAACAAATAAGCAGGCGAAGGACAAGGTCTGCCATATAATGCCTCAAATGACGCCATGCCAATAGTATACTGATAGGAGTTGTTATAAGCAAACTCCACTAGTGGAAGGTACTGCTCCCATCCTACTCTAAAATCTAGGATACACATCCTCAACAAGTCTTCCAACATATGATATGTCCGCTTAGTCTGCCCATCTATCTGTGGATGGTATGCTTTACTCTAATGCAACTTCATACCCATAGCCTCCCGAAAATTATACCAAAAGCGAGACACGAATATTTTTCACACATCAGACACAATATCTATTGGAACCCCATGTAATCTCACTATCTCGACAATAAATATCTTGGCATACTGCCATATATCATAATCTGTCTGCACTGGAAGAAAATTAGCCACCTTGGTCAATCTACCCACAATAACTCAAATGGAATTATGACCCATCTATAATGTCGGTAATCTCATAATGAAATCCATAAAAATTCTCTCTCAAATCCATACCGAAATTTCTAATGGCTGAAGAAGTCCAACTAGTTTCTAGTGATCCACTTTCACCAACTGACAAGTGGTGCATTTAGAAACAAACTCAATAATGTCTCTCTTCATCCCACTCCACTAATACTATCGTTGCATGGCATGATATATTTTACCCCCTCCAGGATGTACCGTGAACCACGCGACTCAGTCATCACTACATGCCACAAATCATCACCCTCCAGAATAATAAGCCTGTCATTGAAGCGTAATCCACCATCTGAACCCACAGAATAAAACTCAGCTCCCTCGGCTAAAAGCTAACGTAAACACTCCTTACAAAATGGGTCAACTTCTTGGGCCTTCACAACCCTGGTAACAATCCGAGGAGTGACAGTCATAACTAACATAAAGGATCTAATCACAGAGTCCTATTGTCCCAACTGTTTTCATGTTGTTTTCCATACTACATTTACATCTCCCACCGGTCTATGGCTCATTACGTCTGCCACCACGTTAGCCTTCCCTGAGTGATACTAAATATCAAACTAATAATCTTTCACGAATTTAAGACACCTGTGTTTTGACATATTCAACTCCTTTTGCAAAAACAAATATTGTAGTGACTTATGGTTAGTGAAAAGATGAAATTTCTCCCCCATTAGATAATGTCTCCATATCCGTAATGCAAACACAATCGCTACTAACTCCAGGTCATGTGTGGGTTAACACTTCTCGTGGGACTTAAGCTTGTGTGAAGCATAAGCTATAGCCTTCTCTTCCTACTATAGTACACCCCTAAGTCCTTGTAGGGAAGCATTTGCATATACAAGGTATTCCACCCCTAGCCTGGGTAGTGCGAGTACTGGTGTTGAGATCAAATTATCCTTTAGCTCATCAAAGACTAACTGATAAGAGTCATCCCACGTAAATGATAACCCTTTACGTGTCAAGTTCGTCAACAGAATCGCAATCTTCAAAATCCTCGAATGAATCTTTTGTAGTAACTAGTTAACCCCAAGAAGCTATGAACCTCAGTCGGTATTGTGGTTTGTCCCCACTCCCTCATCGTAGATACCTTAATTGGATTCACTACTATCCCCCTGTTATAGCCAATATGACCCATGAATTGTACCTCTCGAAGCTAAAATCCACATTTCTCGAACTTTGCATATAACTGATGCTCAAACAGTGTCTGAAGAACCTTACGTAGATGTTTTGCGTGTTCTCCCTTCGTCCGAGAATATATAAGAATATTATCTATAAAGACAGTGACAAACTGATCAAGAAACTCTCTAAACATGCAGTTCATTAAGTCCATGAATACTGTTGGCGCAGTGATTAACCCAAATGTCATAACTCGAAACTCATAAGACCCGTATCTTGTCAAAAATGCGGTCTTAGGAACATCTTACTCCCTGATGTGTAGCTGATGGTGTCCCAATATGCTGCTATCAGTTGGTCAAAAGGTCATCAATGCGAGGCAATGAATATTTATTCGGTATCGTGGATTTATTCAATTCCATTTAGTCGATGCACAATCGGAGAGATCCATCCTTATTTTTTCACAAATAAATCGGGAGCACATCAGGGTAAGGTACTCATGCGGATGAAACTCTGCCCCAAAATCTGTTTGATCTGATCTTTAAGCTCTCTCATCTCAACTGGATCCATACGGTACGGCGTATGAGCTATTGGTCGTGTGCTCGGTGCTAAGTCTATGATAAACTCTATCTCCTTAATAGGAGGCAACCCCAGTATCTCCTGAAATACATCAGTAAACTCGTATACCATTGGTATCGAATCAAGGGATATCACCACTCCCGTAGAACTCTCCTGCTCAATATACTATAAATGAGTGGACGACCCTACCTCGGGGCAAGGCATTGCCATGAGAGACATCTTCTATCTCGAAATAGTAAAAATTATACTCCTACTATAGCAGTCAATCATGGCCCTATACATCACTAGACAATCCATACCAATAATATCATCGTATTCTGACATGTCCAACACAAGCATATCGATGGGTAGAACTAATCTCCCGATCTCTATACTCACACCTCTACAGATAAATAAGATAAGTGACCCACTACCCAAAGGTGAGTCTACACAAGTAACCATACTATCAGCCATATCTAAAAACTTTGTGACTCGTGCAAATCTAGTAACTATGAATGAATGTGATGCCGCGGTGTCAAATAAAATGCTCCCCAAAGTCCCATTAATAAGAAATATACCCTCAACTGTGAGTGGTGCCACTTGGATTGCGTCCTGATAAACATTATACATTCACCCATACTAAAGTTATCCCTGCTATTGTGGAGCCGCTGGAATGGCTGGTGGAGTTGGAGCTCCTGCATGCACTAGGAGGTGGGAGGGTGGCGATAAATACCTGCCTTTATGCTTCTAGTCGATAACCCTACTACTTAGTAAGAGGGGTGTTCAGAAACCCGAATGGACCGATGGACCGAACCGAACCGAACCGGACCGTCATGATTTTTCTATTTTTTTTTAATCGGTCCGATCCAGGTTTTTTTTACAGACCGGTCTAACCGGTCAGGTCCTCGGTCTCCCTTAATAAATACCCGGTCTGGACCGACCCAGACCGGTTACTCTAATATATATGCATTTAAATATATTTATACATATATAATATATTAAGAGTATGTTGTACACCACACACAAGTTAAGTTTAAGTTAGAAGGGTACGATGGTCCAAAAAAAGAAAGGAAGGAAATTAGAAAACCCTAACAAACAACACACACACACACACTTTTTTTAACTTCTCTTCTCTTCTCTCTTTACTGGAGACAGAGTCCAGCCGCCCTTCCTTTCCTTACAGATCAGCGGTCAGCGGCGGTGGTTTCCCTTGGGTGGTTTCCTTACAGATCAGCGGAGGTCATCAGCGGCGGTGGTTTCCTTACAGATCAGCGGTGGTCATCAGCGGCCCTTACATCTCCAGCCGCTTACGAGGTTACATCGGTTACTGCTTACCGCTTAGCGGTTTGATCCCCTGCGCCCTTACATTGTAAGCCCCAACGGTTACAGATCAGCGGTTTGATCCCCTTCTCCGTCGCTGGCAGCTACTGCCACTGGTGGTAAGAAACGGATCATGAGTTATTTTTTGTTCATTATATGTTTTGTTAATTACTTTTGTTCTTTCAAAAATGGAACTGATCATGATTCATGAGTTATTTTTTGTATTCAAATTTTTATTTCAAAATCTTTTACTTTTGTTCATTATTTTTTGCAAAAAATAAATTAATATAAATGAAAAATAAGGAATGCCGCTGCCGAGTCAGTATGTGTGAAAACTTATTTTTTGTTTTTTGTTTAGTAATTAATATAAATTAATATAAAATAAAAATTAAGCAAAATAGCATGATAACTTGTTTAAATTTATGTGGTATATTTTGTAGATAATGGTTGCCCAAATGGATGAAAATGAAGGTGGGCTTCCCTCTACCCAAGCTGTAATGCAAGGTATAAATGCCCCTACTAAACCCCCTATAAATCCAGAAGTTAAATGTTCGAAATGAAAATCGAATACTTGGGAGCATTTTACTGAAATTCAAGGTTGTGATCCAAACAAACGTAGGGCAAAATATAATTATTTTCCCTCAACATATGCTTGTGATCGAAATAAAAATGGAACTAAAAACATGTTGGGCCACATCAATAAGTGTAAGAAATTTCCGGGAAGGTGTGATGAGAAACAAAAAAATTTGTCATTTAAAAAAGAAGATGGGGAGTGTCCTAGTCTTGTAGCAATTGGTTTTAGTTTAGAAGATTGTCGTGATGCTCTTGCTAAGATGTTAATCATTGATGAATTGCCTTTTCGGTTTGTTGAGGGCGAAGGATTTCGACAATTTATGAGAATTGTTCAACCGAAATTTACAAAAATCCCAAGTCGTATTACGGTTGCAAGAGATTGCTTAACAATATTTTTGAATGAGAAAATAAAGTTACAAAGTGATTTAAAGGGCAAAAGAATATGCATCACAACGGACACATGGACTTCTATTCAAAATATCAATTACATGTGCCTCACGGCTCATTATATTGATGATGAATGGAAGTTACAAAAAAAGATTTTAAACTTTTGTCAAGTCTGAAGTCATAAGGGGGAGATGCTAGGGAAGGTTATTGAATCATTATTAGTGGAATGGGGAATTGATACCATTTTCACCGTAACCGTTGACAATGCTAGTTCTAATAATGGTACCATTAAATATTTGCAAAGAAAAACCAAATCTTGGAAAGGTACTATTTTAGAACATGAGTATTTGCATATGCGATGTTGTGCTCATATCTTAAACCTAATTGTGGGTGATGGGCTAAAAGAAATGGATGAGTCGGTTGTTAAAGTGCGCAACGCGGTGAGGTATGTGAGGTCCTCCCCTTCTAGGTTGTTAATGTTCAAAATGTGTGTAGAGAAAGAGAAAATTAAGAGTAAGGGTATGTTGTGTTTGGATGTTCAAACAAGGTGGAACTCCACCTATTTAATGTTAGATGTAGCCGAAAATTTTGAGAAAGCTTTTGAAAGGTTAGGGGAGGAGGACAAAAATTATGCTTCTTACTTTAATGGAGAATTTGAAATCCAAGAGGATGATGAAGTGAGGGGGAGGGGGAGGGGCGGGAGGACTATCTTAGCGCCTCTTTTGAGTGTTGATTGGGAGAAAGTGAGGGCACTTGTGAAATTTTTAAAGATATTTTACAATGAAACTTTGAGATTTTTGGGTTCATTATTTGTTACTTCAAATTTGTTTTTCAATGAGCTTGTTATAATACAAAATAATTTGAACCAATTGAAAAGAAGTGGGGATTATCACATATCTTCGATGGCGGATAACATGGTTAAGAAAATGGACAAATATTGGAATATTGAAAGGATAAACTTGTTGTTACTTGTTGCGGTCATCCTTGACCCTAGATATAAATTACGGTATGTGTCATATTGGTTTGATAGCATGTATGAAAGTAGTGTGACAAAAGTGATGACAAGGAGAGCAAAAAATGTACTTGTGCGTTTGTATGAGTGGTATGGTGATAATAATGTGCAAAATGGTTCATCACAAAATGCATCACCAAGTGACGTCGTTAAATTAGTAGTTGATGGTGGAGATGATGATGTTGATGGTCATGCCTTTTTAGCTACCCAATTTAAAAAACATTTAGAGTCGGGAGATAGTGTCGGGCGTAGTAAGTCGGAGGTGGAGAAGTACTTGATTGAGACTAATGACGATGCAACCAACAAAAGCTTTAATGTATTAATGTGGTGGAAAAGTAATTCATTTAGGTACCAAGTTCTTTCTCGTGTGGCAAGGGATGTATTGACAATTCCGGTGTCAACCGTGGCCTCCGAGTCGGCATTTAGCACGGGGGGTCGTATCCTTGACCCATTTCGTAGTTCACTTTCCCCCAACACGGTGGAAGCGCTTGTTTGTACCCAAAATTGGCTCAAGTCTTCATCAAAATCAATTAGCCTTAGAGATGCCATGGATGAGGTGGAACAACTTGAGCAATTGGATGGAGGTAACTAACATATATCATAATTTTAAATTACTAAATTATTAGGTGTAATTTATTTTTTAATTCATTATAATATTATTTTTACAGATTTGTTGGGGACATAAACAATTGTGGATTGACAATGACTTCGCATTATTGAGGTAAAGTGAATAATTTATATTTTTTTCATATTCATGGTTGCATTTTATTTAGACTATTTTTCTATCTATTCTAAATTTATTTATGATCATTTTCAGGTTTATAGAGGAGATTGTTTTGGGCAGCATTATGGATGGTTGCATTATTTTGGATGTTGCAGTTACTTCGGCTCATATTTATTAATTTGGACATTTTATTACCGCATTATTAATTTGTATTATTATGGACAACCTTGTGGTTGAATTTGGACAGCTTTATTTTGTGTTATTTGGTTGGACAGTTTATATGTCCAAATTTGGATAGTTTGTGACAGCTTGATGTGATTGTATTATTTGGCATCTTTGGACAGTTTTTATTTATGATAAAATTTGAACATTATGCTATTGTTTTGGATAAGTTTGGCCAGATTTTAAGGTAAAATTTGGGCAGTTTTTGGATACATTTTGAGCAGTTTTTATGATAAAATTTAGGCAGCTTTTTGGATAAATTTAGGCAGTTTTTATGATAAAATTTGGGCAGTTTTTATTTTTAAAAAGATTATTTCAATAAGATTGGGACCGACAAGTTTGACCGGACCGACTAAGTCCGGAAAGTCGGTTTAATCGGTCCGGTCTTGGTCCTTTTATTTTTAGGACCGGTTTAATCGGTTCGGTCCTTAAATTCATTAAAAACTGGATCGGACCGGACCGCGAACACCCCTACTTAGTAACCCTCCCTTTGTCAATGCAATCCTGATGCTTGTGGCCCGTCTTGCCACAAATATAACATCTGCTTAAAAATTTACTCCCTCTTTGGCCTTGCAGGCCTCGGCCCGCCTGACCACCACTACTATTCCCTTATCCATGTTGAACACACTGTTGGTCGTGTTGACCCTGTTGGCCATTTCTGAAGCCACATTTCCTTTGTCTGAATCCCTTGAAATAGAGTCGTTTAGAAGAATACCCCTGTTGGGAAACCTGCTCACCCTGCTTTGGCTGGATTTAAAGTGCCCCATTAGTATTGCTATTCCATGTCCTACTCTACTGGTTGAACTTACTTCCCTCTTTCTTCCCTTAGCACAGAAGCGGTGGTCCTAACAATGTAATAATGTTTCATTGGCCACGTAACTATAAGTCACCAGAGTTGGTTACCCAATAAGTGTTGTCAGATTCTTCAAGTCAGACCATCAATAAAATATTGCACCCTCTTATCTTCATCTGCCATGAAGTTTGCTAATCGTGTAAAATCTTTCTCGTTTTCAGCCACAATCTTCCCTTCATGGGAAATTATTATGAAATTTTGCCCCATCTTAGTCTGAACTGTGAGTGGAAAGTACTTGTGGTCAAATCGCTCCCCAAACTCCTGAATAGTCATCTCGCCTCTCTCCTGTGCGGTGGTAACAGACTCCCACCATTATAGTGTTGTGGCAATTAGCTTGGAGCTAACTAGTTTTTGCCTCTGCGTATTACTACACTCAAATATACGTAAGTGCCTTTGGATATCTTTCTTCCATCGACAAGCTGTCACCACATCAGAACTTCCCTAGAATTCTAGAAGGTGGCCTTCGTAAAGGCATCCCGAACTCGCTCCCAAGCAGTTGGTAATTACAGTCCCTGGCCAACTGCCATTACCTGAGACTAAGGTGGCACTTAGGGTGCCTACTGAGCATGAACATTTATAGTTGCATTTACTGCATGAGCAACAATAGTGATAATCTCAACTGTTGTAAGGACTCCTTGTGCACGTCTGCGAAGCATATGAAACGAGAGAGAATTTCCTTAGGTCCACGGGTCAAATATATCACAAAAGCCGAGCAAGAAAATACGTAATATGCACACAACAGTCTTACTAATAGGGCTCTAAAGCAAAGTATGCAACGTTAGAACATAATAAGTCCGCACAGATCCTAGCGGCACTAGAACCTGATGCTCTGATACCATTTGTGACACCCTACTAATTAAAACCCTCGGTGATCAATCTATTATTATAATTAAACAAGCTACAAAAATGGATCATCCTTAACATCACTGTAGAAAACATATTAATTACTTTAACCTATTAAGCTCCGTGCCAATTATAAAAACCCTTTTCCTTTTTATCTTAAATTAACGATAATATAATTGAATATTCATCAACCACATTCACAATAGTAACAACATTCACTAAATAACAACTGGATAAATCATCTGAATAAAATTCAAAACCAAAACCCATACAATATCCCTAAAGATATACTGAGACAAAATGTGTGAAATACATATAGAAATACTGAGTCATAACTGCTAACTAAACCATGAGCAACATGCTCGAATGAAATAACGGAGAACATATTCTATAATGAATAGGAAATGGGATATTCTAATCACAAGGTCCTGCAGCTTCCACAACAACTGCAGCACGTCAACCAGGAATGAACTGCTAAATCTGGTGTGCGTGTGTCTAGATTTTGAAAAATATTTTCAACGGATGAAGCCCTAAAACATTGTAAAAATATTTTGCAAGTGTTTAACTGCAATAAATTTGAGCAATATAAATATCCATGTTAGATGTGTGTCCTCTCACATGAGTCCTCACCCCTCATTCAATTGTGCACATCTAATGTCTCTTAATATTCTTCCTAGTTAAGTTACTTGCATAAATAACCCACATACTCCATTAATAATCCCTATTAGTCATTTATTCCACCTGTATCTCCCATATGATACATAAATAGACTACTTGCCTTTTTACTAGATTTATAATCACCACATTATTTGTTAAGTTTCGCATACTTAATTCCAATTTAGATATTCACACTCTATATCTTCTATATATATCTACTATATATATATATATATATACACACACACACACACACACACACTAATACATTATCCCCAGAGATAGAACTCATGATGCGGCATACTCTGTTACCGAGTCCATATGCACCTCACGTACCAATAAGGACTACCGATTCAGAATGGCACCTTGAACCATAAATCAATAAGCATATAATGGAGGCGAGCATAGTTATAGGCCTTTGAGTTACGTATATAACTAAGGCACTCAAATGATCGGTCACACTATCGTACAATCAAATAGTGGTCAGACCTAAGTTTTATGTTCTGGGGCACACATCCAGACTTTGCTAGCATTTCCAAGGTGGGATCGCCCACTGCACGTGATCTCCCGTGATAACAGGCAACGTAGGTATGATTATACACATAATAAACATACATAACAGGCATTCACACAACCCATGTATATCCATCTAGTACGTCCCATATATATCTCAACTATTCAACGTACTACTACTTCACACTATATTTTGATCCCCATTTATTACGAATATCACTCACTGTTCGAAGTGTTCTAATCATATCTTTTATAATTTTAGTGGTTAATATCACATTATTCTACTAATACAAATCTCACGTTCATCTCAGTTCTCTAAGTATCCCCATTTGATTCCCATATGCTAATACGTTCAATAATTTTTGGTAGCTTCTAGTCTATAATTTTGACTCCTCGACTACCCCTATCTCTTAATTATATACTAATGGTATTCCATTTTTTTCCATAGTCCCAAACTACTCAAGTTATGGATTCAATAAATTTGTTTAATGTTTTACACCTAAACTAACAAAATTGTCATCTTCTGAGCCACCGAATCGGTCGTAAATTTTCTGCCAGATTAAACACTCTGTAGTAAAATTGCAATTTCTCCCTCTACCGAAGTCCAAATGAGATAATTTAAAGCTCAATGGAAATCTAAGACATAGACCTTACCATGCATGTATGGTCCTCACTCTAATTCAAAGTATATTGAAAATAGCATCTACTTGAAGTCACATAAAAAATTCTAGCAGATTTTTATAATATATTCACCAAACAGACTTTTTTTTACAACATCTTTCTATACAAATCTAATATTAACCATAATCCATGTTCATCACTTTGAAAACCTAGAATTACCCTTTTATAAAATTAATTCTCTTCAAATTTTGATATTATGAATAAAGTTCAATAATCTCTAATATCATTCTCGAATAAACCCTTAATGATATCTAAGGACTTTCCACCAATACAATCATTTTTTTTCAAGAATCATACTCAATTATAAACTCACATTTAATCTTCAATTAAATACATGCTATAATCCAATTTTGTGATTTAAAATATACGATTCATCCCTAACATGATTTCCAAATCACTACTTGGAATTATCTCAATGTAATCCATTTAAAAATCATGGTTTTTCATAAAAAAAATGCATCCTACTCTAGTATGCATATTTTAAGAACTCAATAATTAAACCAAGTAAACATTTGCCTCTAAATGAAGGTCTGAATTCCATTTTAGATGATGGTGTAGGTGTTTCCCCGTTTCTCTCTCGATTCCGATGGCATGGTGCTAGGTGGTGCTAATGGTGGCTCTCCCCTTGAAAACTCTTCAAATGCCTCTTGGGGCTCTTCCTATGCCTCACCTATAACTTACTCTTCTTTGTTTCTTCTAATAACCCTCTTTTCTAACTCAAAATTCTATTATAAAGTTATGAATCTCGTATCTTTAATTAGCCTAGAAGTTCAAAGGTCTAAAAATGACTTTTGGAATGTCGGGTTAGCCCAAAAGTGACTAGAGACCCTATACCGACACCCGAGTATAGTTTTCTAACTGTTTCAACCCCACCGAACACTTCTACACACACGAAATGACCATATGGGTTACTTATATGTTACTTTTATTTTAATTGCCATATTTAAGTCCCGGCACAAGTCATGCATTTGCCTTGACTAAATTATCATAAGTGTCATATTTCTAACTAATGACTAAACTTACATTGACATATTACTTATTCTCTCCCTAATATCCAATTATATTCATCATAATAAATATTCAATTAATCCCATTTCAAATATTCGGATTAATTTCAATGAAATTCTAATTATGGATTAATTCCAATTAATCCCAATTTACATATTCATAAAATACGGCATGTAACATACTTCTTCCCTACTAACGGGATTTCATCCCGAAATCTGGAAAAATATAGGTAGACTCATTCGCATTGTGATGTCCTCATTGCACTTGTACAAGTGGAACTACTTTTTACCTCAATCGTCTCTCACCGCTGTCTAAGACGGCAATAGGTCGTTCCTCATAAGAAATATCGGGCGGCAAATCAATCTCATCTAACGTAACGTGAGTGTAAGCCAACTCCTCTCGGAGATATCGTCTTAGCGAAGAAATATGGAACACATCATGAATACGATGCAATTGCACCAGCAACCCAAGTCCATATGGAATAGGCTCGATCCTCTCAATAATAGGAAACGACCTTACGTATCTTGGCGCCAACTTCTCTTTCTTCCCGAACATCATGATCCCCTATAAAATAATTACTCATATCAACACCTGATCTCCCACAATAAATTCATTGAAGGACTTGTTGGCATATACATAACTCTTCTACCTGTCTTGAGCTATCCATACACGACTACGAATCAACTCAATCTTGGAAGAAGTATCCCGTATAATTAATACCCCGTAATTTTGAGGGATTTATTTATGAATATTGTATAAGATTTTAATAATATTATTATTTTATTGACCGAAATATGGATATTATATTTTTTTTATTTGAAATGAATCGAATATTTAAATTCAAATTTAAATGGCATATGGACATTTTGTAATGGTTTAAATATGTAAAGTTGATAATTTTGAATTAAAGGATAATATTGTAATATGTGTTAGCTTAGGCTCCAAGATAGGGTTTGAGAGAGGGGCTATATAAAGAATATTATGGGTGATTATAAGGAAAGGGAGATGAAAAAAGAGAGGACAAAAATGAAATCCAAATAGGCAAAAACGAGTGGAATGAGAATAGCCAATTTTGAGTGTTTAAATCTTCTTTTTGAGTGCTTTCAGATGAGATTTGAGAAAAACTCAAAACACATACCTGACTCAATTTTTCGTGTAGAATCCAAATTTGAAGTCGGGTTGGAAGTTTAGATAATGCTTGGATCTGATTTTTCTGGGTATTCAAAACAGGCTTAGAATGGTGGATTTTGACTCGCTTGGGGTAGTTTCGTTCTCCCGTGGTTGATTTAGTGTGCTACACTTATTCATCCTTGATTGTATATTTATATTCATGCTACATATTGCATTTATATGTATGGTATGCTCATATATTGTATTCTTTATTGCACTCATTTATTATGTGTTATTTTCATACCGTGTAGTTTGGGTAACGAAGCTAGTTGATTTTACGATCATGTTCGGGGTTATAGAAATGGGTAGAAAATATGTAAACTTGATTTATGAAAATCGAATCTAAAATTTATTTTTATTGGGAAAATGATATTATGATAATTATTATTGGAGAATGCATAGGCATTCCTTAGCCAAACCACCCGCTGGACGGGGTGTGCTATCGGCTGCGATTTCGTTTATTATCCAAAGACTATGCCATGGACCCCGGTTGGCGGTGATGCCAAGTTTTACTATGGCAGTAATGCCAAGATTTTATGGCAGTGATGTCATGTTATGATGGGTCGTTTGCCCAAGTTACGTTATTTATTTTTGGGGCCATTTGGATTGTTTTGATAATAATTGACAGGATGGTGGATGGTAGTCCATACCGTACTGTGGGAAATGCGGTGAAATTTTTGATATGGGGTCTTGGGTTGTGTAGTGCTGCGGTGAGATCATAGGTGGTGATTATGTTATTGGGATTTTAGTTTGAGTGTTCATATTGAGTACACTCTTGTATATGATGCACGCACACACGAGTATGTGTAGTTACACTTGGAGCATTTATACGAGCTACTAAGTTTTTCGTTCATCCCCCCATAGTTTTTTATATTTCAGGTTTGGTGCGAGATGATATTTATGGCACCGTTGGGATTGGGAACATCGTTAGAGGCTCTGTATATTTATTTTCAAAATTGAAATGTATCGCACTATTTATTGTAAATTATTTTGTAAAAGAACATTTGAGATTTAATAAAATTGAGATTATCTATTCATTTTATTTCTATATTTATATTTCTTCAACTTTATTCTCAATCTTAATGGTATTGTTTTATAAAAAAATTCTTTAATTTATCAATATTTTTTTGTAGCACCTTCCGGGGTGTTACAAAGGGTATCAAAGCATAGGTTGTTCGTATTCTCGGGCTTGGGGTTATTGGTTCATTATGTTGTCCGTTGATAGAGATTTGGTTTATCTTATTTGGGTGATGTGAACTTTATGTTTGAATTTAAGTGAAGAACATTTTGGGTGAATTTCAAGGACGAAATTCCCTTTCAAGGGGGATGTATGTAATACCCCGTAATTTTGAGGGCTTTATTTATGAATATTATATAAGATTTTAATGTATTATTATTTTATTGAACGGAATATGGATATTATATTTTTTTTATTTGAAATGAATCGAATATTTAAATTCAAATTTAAATGGCTTTTGGACATTTTGTAATGGTTTAAATATCTAAAGTTGATAATTTTGAATTAAAAGGCCATATTGTAATATGTGTTAGCTTAGGCTCCAAGATAGGGTTTGAGAGAGGGGATATATAAGGAATGTTGTGGGTGATTATAAGGAAAGGGAGATGAAAAAGAGAGGGCAAAAACGAGTGAAATGAGAATATCCTATTTTGAGTGTTTAGATCTTCTTTCTGAGTGCTTTCAGATGAGATTTGAGAAAAACTCAAAACACATACCTGACTCAATTTTTCGTGTAGAATCAAAATTTGAAGTCGGATTGACAGTTTAGATAATGCTTGGATCTAATTTTTCGGGTTTTCAAAATAGACCTGGAATGGTGGATTTTGACTCGCTTGGGGTAGTTTCGTTCTCCCATGGTTAATTTAGTGGGATACACTTATTCATTCTTGATTGTATATTTATATCCATACTATGTGTTGAATTTATATGTATGGTATGCTCGTATATTGTATTCTTTCTTGCATCCATTTAGTATGTGTTATTTTCATACCGTGTAGTTTGGGTAACGAAGCTAGTTGATTTTACAAGCATGTTGGGGGTTATAGAAATGGGTATAAAACATGTAAACTTGATTTATGAAAATTGAATCTGAAATTTATTTTAATTGGGAGAATGATATTATGATCATTATTATTGGAGAATGCATAAGCATTCCTTAGCCAAACCACCCGCTGGACGGGATGTGCTATCGACAACGATTTCGTTTATTATCCAAAGACTAGGCCATGGACCCCGATTGGCGGTGATGCCAAGTTTTACTATGGCAGTGATGCCAAGATTTTATGGTGATGATGTCATGTTATGATGGGTCGTGTGCCCAAGTTACATTATTTATTTTTGGGGCTATTGGATTTTTTTTAGGATAATTGACAGGATGGTGGATGGTAGTCCATACCGTACTGTGGAAAATGCGACGGAAATTTTGATATGGGATCTTGGGTTGTGTAGTGCTGCAATGAGATCATAGGTAATGATTATATTATTGGAATTTTAGTTTGAGTGTTCATATTGCATACACTCTTGTATATGATGCACGCACATACGAGTATGTGTAGCTACACTTGGAGCATTTATACAAGCTACTGAGTTTTCCGATCATCCCCCCATAATTTGTTGTATTTCAGGTTTGGTGCTAGATGATATTTATGGCACCGTTGGGATTGGGAGCGTCGTTAGAGGCTCTGTATATTTATTTTCAAAATTTAAATGTGTCGCACTGTTTATTGTAAATTATTTTGTAAAAGGACATTTGAGATTTAATAAAATTGAGACATCCTATTCATTTTATTTATGTATTTATGTTTCTACAACTTTATTCTTGATATTAATGGTACTGTTTTATAAAAAAATTCTTTAATTTATCAATATTTTTCATTAGCACCTTTAGGGGTGTTACATATAACCTATGGTCCGAGAAGTTTGTTGTCCCCCACCTCTAACCAACAAGCGGGCGAACGACAAGGTCTTCCATATAATGCCTCAAATGACGCCATGCCAATAATAAACTGATAGGAGTTGTTATAAGCAAACTCCACCAGTGGAAGGTACTGCTCCCAACCTCTTCTAAAATCAAGGATACACATCCTCAACAAGTCTTCTAAAAACTGATCCGTTCGTTCAGTCTGCTCATCTGTGGATGGATGGTATGTTGTACTCAAATATAACTCCGTACCCATAGCCTCCTAAAAGTTATGCCAAAAGCGAGACACGAAGATTTTGTCCTTGTCGAATAAAATATCTATCGAAATCCTGTGTAATCTCACTATCTCGGCAATAAATATCTGGGCATACTGCTCTGTAGCATAATCTGTCTGCACTAGAAGAAAATGATCCGCCTTGGTCAATCTATCCACAATAACCCAAATGGAATCATGACCCCTCTATGATGTCGACAATCCCGTGATGAAATCCATATAAATACTCTCTCATTTTCATACTGAAATTTCTAATGACTGGAAAAGTTCGGTTGGCTTCTGGTGATCCACTTTCACCAGCTAATAAGTGGTGCATTTAGAAACAAACTTAACAATGTCTTTCTTAAACCAACTCCACTAATACTATCGTCACATGTCCTTGTATGTTCAGCAGAGGAGATCCGGTAATCCGACTCTGATCTTTCCTCTCGAATCTCCCCCCGCTGCGCACCTTGCTCTCTAGGGCTCTCTGTAGTAATAGCTGTCTCTGTTCACTCATGCTTGCTGCTTAAGACTCTCTTTTCCCTCTACACCTGAAAGATCGAAGTAGCGGCAAGGAAGAGCTACCATGAATCATGAACCGTGTGACTCATTCATCATCGCATGACGTGAATCATCGCCCTCTAGAACAATAAGCCTACCAGTGAAGTGTAAGCCACCATCTGAACCCACGGAGTAAGACTCAACTCTCTTGGCTAAAAGCTGGGTAAACGCTCCTGACAAAATGGTTCAGTTCGGTTGTTTGGGCCTTCACAACCCTAGTAACAATCTGAGGAGTGATAGTCATAACTAACATAAAGGATCTACCACATAACCTTGTTGTCTAAACTCTTTCCACGTTATTTTCCATACGTCAGATACATCTCCCACCGGTCTATGTCTCAACACATATGCCACCATGTTAGCCTTCATTGGGTGTTACTGAATACCAAACTTGGTATTTAATGAATTCAAGCCACCCGTGTTATCGCATATATAACTCCTTCTGCATAAACAAATATTGCAGTGACTTATGGTCAGTAAAAAGACAAAATTTCTCCCTCAATAGATAATATCTCCATATCCGTAATGCAAACACAACCGTTACTAACTCTAGGTCATGCATGGGGTAATTCTTCTCGTGGGACGCATATGTATATAAAAGGTATTCCAGCCCTGGCCTGGGTAGTGCGAGTACTGATATTGAGGTCAACTTGTCCTATAGCTCATCAAAAGCTAACTGACAAGAGTCATCCCATGTAAATTACAACCCTTTTCGTGTCAAGTTCATCAACGGACCCGTAATTTTTTAAAACCCTCGAATGAATCTTTTGTAGTAATCGACTAACCCCAAGAAAATATGAACCTCAATCGGTGTCGTGGTCTGTCCCCACTCTCCCACCGCAGATACCTGAATTTGATCCAATGCTATCCACATGTCAGAGATAATATGACCTAAGAATTGTACCTCTCGAATCTAAAAACCATATTTCTCGAATTTCGCGTATAACTGATGCTCACACAGTGTCTAAAGAACCATACGTAGAAGTTCTGCGTGTCTTCCCTCCGTCCGAGAAGATACCAGAATATCATTTATAAAGACAATGACAAAATGATCTAGGAACTCTTTGAACAGTGGTTCATTAAGTCCATGAATATTGTTGGCGCATTGGTTAGCCCAAATGGTATAACTAAAAACTCATAAGACCCATATCGTGTCATAAATGTGGTCTTAGGAACATCTCGCTCCCTGATGCGTAGCTGATGGTGCCCCGATATGTTCGTATGTCTATTTAATATTTAAAAAAATAGACCTAAGTTCCCTATCCAGCTAGGAAGATTTATCATTACAATTTTTATGGTAAAATTGAATATTTAGCTAATTTTTGTTTTAAAGGATTAAATCAAAATAGAAAAAATGATGAAACCAATAGACCTAGGAAACTGTTAAGGTTGAATATGTTAAGAAACCTACACCACCTAAGACAATGCCTTACAAATTTAAAAACCACTTTCCAAAAACGAAGGCAATTTGGATTAGGAAGGATGAATTGAGTTATCAACTGAGATGCAATGTTATTGTATCAGCATTAAATGCATCTTATAAAAATTCTCAATGGTACCTTGATTCTAGGTGTTCTGAAGATATAACTGGAGCCAAAATAAAATTCTCCTCTTTAAAAACTTTTATTGGAGGAATATTAATTTTGGAGATGGTAAAATATCCCGAATCGTAGGCAAATGAACAATACAAGGCGAAAGAATTCCTAACTTAGATGAAGTTTTATTAGTTGAAGCTCTTAAAATCTAATTTACTTAGTATAACTCAGTTTTGCGACACTAATCATACTGCTAACTTTTCCAAAATAGATTGCAAAATTTCTAAGTCAAGATGGTAAAATATTCCTTTGTGGTGAAAGAACACCTCATAATTGCTTTGTTGTTACTCAAAATATAAATGTTGAAAATTATTTATCTGTTAGACTTAATGACTTATAATTATGGCATGAGAGGCTTGGGAATATTATCTATAATAATCTTTATAGATTGAATAGTTGACATGTAGTTCTTGGTCTACCTAAAATTCTAAAAATCAAACATACTGTTTGTGGACCATGTCAAATAGGAAAGATACAGACAACCCTCATAAGAAAATCAAAGATGTTTTAACATCTCAACCTTTAGAATATCTACACATGGACTTATTGAGATGCTCTGGGACTACTAGATTATGTGGAAATTCCTACATTTTTGTCATTGTATGGTTGAATTTTATGAAAGAAACATCTAACACTTTTCAAAATTTCTTAAGAATCCTTTTAAGGATTTTAAAGGAAAAGAATATCCAAGTAACTAGGATTCGAAGTGGCAAGAGTGGAGAGTTTAAAGATACTAGAGTCGCAGAATATTACATAGGAAATCGCTATAAACATGAGTTTAGTGCACCCAAAACCCCTCAACAAAATGGGATAGCTGAAAGAAAGAACTGAACCATGCAAGAAATGACTCATGTATTATTTTACGCTAAAAATTTACCAAAATATTTTTGGGTTGAGGCTACACAAACTGCATGTCATATAATCAATCGTGTACACTTAAGGAAAAATTCTAAACAAACTGAATATGAAATTTGGTATGAAAAATAACTTGATTTGAAATTCTTTGGGGGTTTTTGGTAGTGAATTCTATGTTTGTAACGATAAAGAACATTTGTCAAAATTTGAATCTGAAGGTGATAAGGCTATTTTTTGAGTTATTCACAAAATAGTCGTGCATATCGTGCGTTCGGTATAAAAAAAATCTATAATGTAATCTATAAATGTTGTTATGAATAATAGTATTGTCCATTATATGGAATAAGGTGAAAATCCTATACCTATTGACCAATATGAAAATGAAGATTAATTAAATGTAACTAAACTGTCGAAGGATAGTGATTCTGACACTCTAGCACTCGATGAACCTGATGTTCCTAACTGAATTAAGGAAAATTACCCTCAGATAAAGAATGTAGAAAGTGTTAAAGACCCCCGTAAGAACTAGATCTCAAACTATTAGTGCATTATTTTCCTCTTATGTGTTTTTAATTGAACCTAAATATGTGAAAGAATCTTTTATAAATGAATCTTAGTTATTAGATGGGTAAGAAGAATTAAGATAATTTAAACTTCATGATATTTGGTATTTAGTCCCACGTCCTACTCACACTAATATAATTAGAACAAAATGGATTTTTAAGAATAAGTGTGATGAATTTAGAAATATTTTGAGAAATAAGGCTAGATTAGTAACACAAGGTTATTCACAAATAAATGGCATAGATGTTGATGAAACTTATGTTCTTGTACTAGACTTGGATTTGTTAGACTCTTACTTGTTGTATCTTGTCATTTTAAATTCAAACTCTATCAAATGATCGTAAAATCCGCTTTTCTAAATAGAATCTTAAATAAGAAAGCTTATGTTGAACAACCTAAAGTCTTTTTAGATTCTTTCTTTCCAAATCATTTTTAGATTAAAGAAAGCACTTTATGGTTTAAAACAGTCCCCTCGTGACTCGTATGAGAGACTAGTAAATTTCTTAATGGAAAATGGTTTCAACCGAGGGGGAGTCGGCCTAATAATATTCATTAAACATAACAAAAATTGTTTGCGAATTTCTCAAGTTTATGCTGATGACATTATTTTTGGGTCCACTTCTTCCTTGGAAGCTGAAAAAAATGGCTAATATAATGAAATTTGAGTTCCAAATGTCTATGATAGGAGTACTCTAATTTTTCGTAGGTCTTCAAATAACTCAAAAACCCGACCATATCTTTATTTGTCAATCTAAATATGCTACCGATTTGATAAAAAAAATGGTTTAAATACTACTAAATCTGTTAGAACACCTATGAGTCCTTCTATTAAATTGTCAAAACACTTATCTGAAAAAAAGATTGATGTCACCTTGTACCGTAGTATGATAGGGAACTTGCTATACTTAACTACAAGTAGACCCGATATAATGCATAGTGTTTATACCAATGTGATCCTAAAGAATCCCACTTACATATTGTAAAACATATTATTAAATACATAAGTGGAACTGTAAGCTACGGTATCATGTACATTTTTTACACTAACTCTAAAATAATTGGGTATACAGATGCTAATTGGATTGGTTGTGCCAATTATAGTAAAAGCACTCTCAATGGCTATTTTTACTTACGAAGCAATCTAGTCTCGTGGTCATCTAAAAAGCAAAATTGCATCTCGCTTTCATCAGCAGAAGTTGAATACATTACTGCTGATAGTTGTTGTACTCAGTTTTTGCGAATAGAACAAATATTAAGTGATTATGGTTTAAATGAAACATCTTCCTTAATCCTATATGATAACCAAAGTGCCATTACTGTCTCCAAAAATCATGCTTTCCATTCTCGAATAAAACATATCAAAATGAGAGAACATTTTATCCACGAATTAATTGAGAAAAAGAAAATTGAAATTGAATATCTTAACACTATAGATAAATTAGCAGACCTTTTCACAAAACTATTAGATAATAAATGTTTTGAAACTCCTAGAATGTCTACTGGTGTTTGTGCATGCTCTGTTTAATGTGTTAGGGTTGTATATTAGCACCTCTTTAATCTTTTAGTACTAATATCTTTGTAGGGTCTTCCCTTTGTCCCTTTTATGACAAACATGGAGAGAATGTGAGACTCTTAGTTTTAGCATTAGAGAATGTGAGACTCTTAGTTTTGTGATAAAGACTCATAATTTCTAATTTATTTTATATGTAGAATCTTTTAGAACACATGCAGTTAGTTTAGTTATGTAATCTTCTTTTTAGGACATATATTTTGAATTAAGTTACGTACTCTTCTTTTTAGAAAACATGTGTAAAGTTGAGTTATGTGTTTATGTGTATGAGACTTATCTTTTTGAGTCTCAATTTGGGTTGTCACAAAATTGGCCAAAGGGGATATTGAAAGTACCTTGTCTTGTCCCTTGATTTTGTGTTAGCTCAATTTTGTACCAACAATCCCAAATACATCAGGTTTCATTGCACACGCTAAGTTTATTCCTAAAAAGAGTTTTAAGAATTTTAAAATCAAAATTTCTATTTTATAAATTCCTAATTTGAATTTGTGTAATATATTTATATTTTTGTATTTGTGCATCTTATATGCATTTTATACGTAAATATTTTTATATTAGGTTTTTCTTGATTTCACAATTTTTTAGAATTTAAAAAATTAATATTCATATTTTTATATCATTTTCTAGAGTTTATTTAATGCTATTTAATTTATTTACAGAAATAAAATAAAATTATATTTTCTTCTTAATTTAAATTTAGCAAAATCCAAATGACAGCTTTTTTAATTAATCTCAAATAATCCGTGGTTATATGTTTGGACCAATCAGAGTCATGTGTGTTGCCCACGTGATTTTATCACGCCTGAGCTTTATGTCGTGTCTGCTTTACTGCAGACTTGTTCAGATGGCTTGAGAAAATAATTGAGAAAATAATTTTTGGACGTAGAAATGTTGGTTTTGATATATATAAAATAATATTTGAAGTGGGATTTAATATAGGAGTAAATTTGGGAATTCTCTAGATTTATATATAAAATAATGGGCATTTGGGTTCGTCGGGCCGATCGAACCGGTTCGGCCCTTGGGGCGAACCGGTTCACGCTGCAGTAGTGCGGGACTTTTTATTTTTATTTTTAGTGTTTGTGTTTAATTCAAACTCTCCTAATTTCCTCATTTAATTAACTCGAGTTTAGGGTTTAGGGTTTTTAAAATACTTTTATATCATTTCAAAAAGTAGTAGCCCCCCATAATTTTATCTTCTCTCTTTTACAAAATCTAAACCCTATTAAACACAAGTTTTGACCCAAGTTTTGAATATCTAAATCAAGTTTTCTCAAGAATAATTATGAACGCGTCTTTACTATTTTTGTGGGATGAACGCAAACGTGTAATTAAATTTTCAAGACGGCTTCTTTACATACATAAATACTTCTATTGTTCCCCTTAAGTGTTATGCATTTTAGATATTGCCTAACTTTAATAATTGGTGTTTTATTAAAATAATTACGAAGACTAATTAGGGAAAGTGAAAGTAATGACGAGACTATTTTTATTTAAAATTATAATATAACTTAAGACTAAAAATAATCGCATGCTTAGATTAGAGCTTGGGATTTCGATAAAATTATGGGACATTTTGCTTATTAAAACTAAAATATGAATTTATAATAATTTTTCGACTCGAAAAGTCACGAATCTTATGTGTAGGTTGTAGAATGGGTTTATTATTATGTAATGTTGTGAATATGCATGTTAAAAATGGAATCTTGTGTTAATTGAAAAAAATGGCACTTATATGGAAATTATGATATTTGTCAACTTATGTGACTTTTGGTAGAACTTGTTTGATTATAAAATTAAACGGGCGTAATTTGTATGATATTGTAATCAGAGAATCAATTGGGAAAATTGTAACTATAAATTGAAAATATACTTTATGTGAATGTTTCTTGTGTTAATATTTTGACACTACGGAGATGTTGGAATTTTGTGATAGTTATACTTTTACCCTTAATTCTTAGGTTGCTTGCTAGGTACGGGACTGGTAGGTAGGCCTCATTGTTATTGACACTTTCTAGGTATGGGACTAGTGAGTATAGGTCCATACAGTTGGGTACTTCCTGGGTGGGGTTAGGTAGGTACGTCGTTTCGTTGTTCAATTTGCCTAGGTGCGAGACTAGGTGGTAATTATTGGTAGGCTTTCCTCCTAAGAGATATGCTAGAAATTACTTGTGGTTTTGGTGATATCTAGGTATGGGACTATGGATAGTTTAGGCGGGATTACCTGAATAAAGGGTGGGGCTAATAGAGAAGTATGAGAACTGTGGTGTCGCTAGATTTGTGTGTTTTTCACCACCTAAGTGGTGTTGTCACGCTATTCCCCCCTCTTTGTGTTATTGAGAGCTCATGGATGAGACGAGTCTCCCATGATTTCTCGTATCGATGAGAGTGATTTAAGACTAATTCACCATACGAATGATGTTGTTTATCTTAGAGAAATTCAAAATCACGCATTGGGTAATTGGACAAAAAGATATGAGGAAACACTTGTGTTCTTTCATTCATTACTCTAAGATATTCCAAATAAAAGCATTATGTATACAAAGAGGATGACATATAAATGGCATTCAATCCTATTGATAATATTTCTTTAAATGATTTTCATTCTATGGATTGGAGAAAGGCTCTCCAGCTAGGTTCTTCAGCTTGTAATTTCCAGGGACGACCTCTTCAGTGACTCTGTATGGGCCAGGCCAGGTCAGACGCAACTTGTTTGGCTTCTGCAAAACTTTTTTAACACCAAATCTCCCACAGAAATTAGCCTTGCTCTGACCCTTTTGTTATATAATTTGGCCATCCTTTATTGATATGTTGTTTGTCTGACCTCGATGTCTTCTCTTCTTTCTTCTATTAAGTCCAAGTCCACCCTACTTTCTTCATTGTTGGTCTCAAGTTTGTAAGTCTGGACTCTCTGACTAAGTAAGCTGAGTTCAGGCGGGATTAATGCCTCTGACCCATAGGCCAGCGTGAAAGGTGTCTCCCCTGCAGGTGTTCTCTTTATCGTCCTGTAAGCCCACAGGACTCCATGTAACTCGTCTGTCCAAAGACCCATAGCATCTTCCAACTTTTTCTTAATTTTGTCTAATATTGTACTTTTGGTGACATAGGTCTAGCCGTTGGCTTGGGACCGACCCGACATTGAGTAAAACTACTTGATGCTGACCCTTTCGTAATACCCCTCTAAAGGCTTATTTTTGAACTACTTTCCATTATCATAAATCAAGGTGTGGGGTAGACCATATTTACAGATGACGTTCCTCCAAATTAACTTGAAGTTCTTCGTCTCAGTTATGGAAATCATGGCCTCAACCTCTACCCACTTTGAGAAGTAGTCGATTGCCATAATTAGATACTTGTAATTACATGCAGCCTTAGGTAAAGGTCCCATTAGGTCGATTCCCCACATTGCAAACGGCCAAGGGCTGTGATGGACGATAAAGGATAATGAGGCTGATGGGTGATGCAAGCATATCTCTAACACTTTTCACATTTTTTTACATAGTCGATTGCATCCTTGGCGAGGGTTGGCCACCAGTAGACTTGCGTCACAATCCTTTTTGCCAGAGATCATCCCCCAATGTGACTTAATCATGACCCCTTATGCACATCTCGCAAGACATATTCCACTTTAGTGGGGTGAACACATCGGAGTAAGGGGAGTAAAAATCCTAATTTATATAGCACATCCCCTATAATGGTGAACTTCATCGATTTGTATGGTAACTTTTTCCTCTCGGCCTTTATATTTGGGAGTTCCCTGTCCTTGATATATTTGATGAGAGGATCCATCCACGATGCTCTAAGACTCAAATTTAGGCAAAATTCAAACCTACTATCGTCTTCGTCAATACTTGGCTTGTACAAGATTTCAACTGGGACCATCCTCCGTATTTTTGTTCTGGTAACAGAGGCTAGTCTTGCTAATGTATTGGCTCGGCCATTCTCAAGCCGAGGGACTCTTTTCACCTTCACTTCCTTAAAGTTGGTTAAGATATTATTCACCCTTGCCAAATACTTGGCCATTTTCTCATCTTTAGCTTCATAGATTCCTAGAATTTGGTTAACTACTAGCTGAGAGTCATGTGTACTATCATATGGCCAACACTTAACACTTTGGCCAAGGACAGGCCTGCCAGCAAAGCCTCATACTCAAATTCATTATTTGAAGCCTTAAAACTGAATCTTAGGGCATATTCAATATTGGTCCCGTCTGGAGCCGATAATATATACCTTGTCCTACTACTAGTTTCACAAGAGGAGTCGTCCATAAAAAAACTCCAGGCCGAACTGTCATCCCAAAATGGACATTCATTTACTGCCCCATTTTTGAACAAAACATCTTTTTCAGTAGGGTCGGCTCTCGTTTCATCGGCTATAGCCGGACCTAGGGCTATCTTTTCAGGCAATACCCCAACCTCATCTTTTCTAGCATCGACCTCAGACCAAGTTAATTCACCTATAGAATCAGCTAATGCTTGCCCCTTGATTGCAGTCCTTAGCTGATACACGATGTCAAACTCTCCTAACTCAATTGACCAAGCCATTAGCCTACTCAATTTCTCAGGTTTATGGATGACTTACCTCAAAGGAGTGTTGATGGGCACCACCATAATATGAGTTTAAAAATAGGGCTTCATTTTTCAAGAGGCATGGATTAAAGCATATGCTAGTTTTTCCATCATTGAATATTTCAGCTTGTCCTCGTGAAGAGCCTTGCTGTTGAAGTACACAGGCTCCCCCCTTCATCATCTCGGACAATAGCTGCACTTACGGACGATTCTAACAGTGCTAGATATAAGAATAATCTATCCCCCTAGATGGGCAGAGATAGGAGCATTGGGATCCTAAATAAGCTTTGAGTTCTTAAAAATCTTTCTCATACTCCTCATTCTAGGCAAATGCTTTTCTCAAGATTTTAAAGAAAGGCGGACACTTATCTGTCGCCTTAGAGACGAAGCTATTGAGAGCAACGACCCTTTTTATCAGTCTCTGCACGTCTTTTTTAGTTTTCGATGCCTTCATTTCTATCAACGCCTTGATTTTTTCTAGGTTTTCCTTAATCCCCTTTTGATTGACTATGAAGTCGAGGAACTTTCCCTCCTCGACAACGAACATGCATTTTTCCACGTTCAACTTCATCTTGTAGAGATTCATAGTGTCAAATATCCTTTCAAGGTTGGCCACATGGTCCTCGGCCTTGAGGCTCTTCGTCAGCATATCATCAATATAGACCTCTATAGTTTTGTCGATCTAATCTTCGAACATTTTATTGACCAACCTCTAGTAAGTTGACCCTGCACTCTTAAGGTCGAATGGCATGACCTTGTAGTAATAGGTTCCTTTGTCAGTGATGAAGGAAGTCTTCTCTGTATCGGCTTAGTCCATGAAGATTTAGTTATATCCTGAGTATGCATCCATAAAGCTCACTAGCTCGTGCCCAACTGTGGCATCTACCATTTGATCTATACGAGGCAAAGAAAAACTGTCTTTTGGGTAGGCCTTGTTTAAATTTGTGAAGTCTACGCACATTATCCATTTTTCGTTGGCTTTTGGTACAATCACAACATTAGACAGCCAATCAGGGTAGTGCACTTCACGAATAAACTCAGCCGATTAGAGCTTTTGGACCTCTTATTGGATGACTTTGTACCTATTTTTGGCATAGTTCCTCCTCCTCTGCTTCACAATCTTAACATCCTTATCAATATTTAGCCAATGGCAAATAACTTTAGGGTCAATTCCTGTCATATCCCCATGTATCCAAGCAAAAATGCTTTGTCTCTTCCTCAGTAGCTTTATTAATCTTTTGTTCACCTTCAATGATGAGCCGATCTGTATGGTTTTCTTTGGTCCGTCCTCATTGAGGACGACAAATTTTACCTCCTCTGCGGCCTTACCTTTCTTCAGTTTCCTCTCGTCCCTAGGGTCAAGAGTGTCAATATTATAGGAGGTTGTGAGTTTCTTGTACGCCTCTTTCTGTTCTGCCGAGCTAAAGTAACAAAAACTTGAATAAGAATTGATAATTAATGCCTAAGATAATAAACGGGTATTAAAATAAATTGGCATCGTGAGTATGTGCAGGGCTAATAATTTTGGAAAATTGGTTATAGCGATGTGGGTGCGTGTGGAGTCATGAGTATGTGCAGGGCTCATAAAATTGGACAAACTGACTATGGTGGTATGTCCTGCATGGAACCTCTATGTACGGTGCTAACAAAATTGGGCGAACTAGCTATAGTGAGAGTAATATGTGTGGTGTAAAATTATGGGCGCGTCGGGAGTATGTGCAGGACTCGTAATAAAGTGAACTGGCTATACTGGTGTTGCATTAATAAAATTGTTTACATTAATAATTGTGAATTCTATAATGAAATATTGTAATAACATAATTGGACTTAAATGGTGGGGTGACTTAGTCATGTGGGTAGTTAGTGATGTTTTACCTTACGCACATGTTATTATATCATTTAATTTAAAATACTCTATTGTAATATTTTATCACGCATAATGCTTATGTCTGGGTTCACAGACCTTAATTAGGAGGAGTATCTAGTGTTCATGCGGTGGGCTCTAACCCATTGCGTTGACTAACATTTCAGGTATAGTTGCTGGAGCAGCTGCACATGATAGATTAGATATTTTTAGAGTACAACTCGAGATTTATTTTTATTGCTCTAGTAGTTTAGATTATTTCTATGTCGTCGTTTTAGTATGAGATAGTTATTATGGATTTGGTGGACCAATCGATTCTATAGTTGTTTATAGTTTTCAATCAGAGATTTTTGTTGGATTATTTAATTTGAGTATTTATATATTGTTTGGAGTTGGATTTTATTCTGGAGTTAGCATGGTGATGGATATTATGGTTTGAATAATTATATTCATTGGATTAAATTACATTATATCATGTGAAAAATAATGTTTTTATTATCTCATATTTCGGTAACATGCCGAGAGTGGTATTTTATTGGTGACGTTCGACGTAGTTTGGCGGTGACGATTAGTCACCCTAACGTCAAATCTGCGGGGGCTGTTAGAGATGGTACCAGAGCATGGCCTTAGGTCTCGTTGATTGTGAGTCCGTTTAGTTTCTGCATTACCTATCTTTGAATCCTTTTGATGATTTGTACTCTTTAGTTTTCCTTAGTCTGATGTTGTTGTTCCCATTTTTCAGATGGCGAACACTAAGAGATATGAAGATAGAAGATAGGGTTCGATTTCTAGCTCTACGACTCAGGGGACACATGATCAGTCTGTCTTGGGTGCCGAGGAGTTAACGACTATCGTTCGTGAGGCCACTGCAGTCGATATTGAGATAGGGAGGCAAAGATGGGGAAACCTAGAAACATAATAGCAGGGTACACCCATTTCAGTTTGGGACAAAGTGAGGGCCAGTTTTCACAAGGGCAATCCTTCCACTTTTGCAAGGGGATCTGACCCAATGGTTGCTCACAAATGGAGGTGTGAAATGGAGAGGCATTTGAGGATGGTGGATTGTACGGATGTGTAGAAACAAATGTTGGTTACTTTTAAGTTGCTTGGGGATGCATTGCAGTGGTGGGAGAGTGTCACCACATCTTGGAATGGAGATCATCTGAATTATGGAGACATTTGGGTGAAATTCAATGATAAATATTTTCCTTATTCGATTAGGAATTCGAAGAAGAAAAAGTATTCAGATTTTGAATAGGATTCGGGATGAGTTGCTGAGTATGAACAAGAGTTCACAAATCTGTCAATGTTTGTATAGGAGGATGTTAATACCAAGGAAAAGAAGATGGAGTGTTTCATTAAGGGTTTGATATGGTCAATTAAACAAATGGTTTTTGGGAATCCGACGTACACTACTTACACCCAGGTGATGGACGTCATATTATTATTATGGCAAGAGAAAGTGAATTATCAAAAGAAGTTAGGTAAGCGGAAGGATTCGAGTGGTCAAGATGGGAGCAAGGCAAGTGGGGAGAAAAATGTCTATAATGACCAACCATGGAAGAGGCAGCGAGTAGCATAGGAGCAAAAAACCTTTCAGCAAGGCAATGGAGTCCCACAAGGCCCCCAGGGATAGGGGCATGGACAGTAGAGTGTCAGCTAGGCAGTTTGGACTTTTAAAGGCGCATGTTACAATTATAGAGAGATGGGACATCGAGCTGTTAAAGGTCCAAAGATGTAGGGCCAAGGGCCTCCAGCACTGTAGCACTAGGTGCACATGAAGCGCCAACAAAACCAGTAGTGGGTACGTAGGGATCGGTTATGCTTAGGTGTTATTTACTTCCTACTCGGGAGCCAAAGCGTGGCTAGTGGGATAGCATGGTACGTATTAATTTCTTAAATATGTTTATATATATATAGTTAATATATATGTTGTATTTTGTTCGTGGGGTAGATGCGTGTAGGATTGGGTGTATGGGCGCCCAATCTTAGCATTTTACGGGTAGGCATATATAAGTCTTATTTTATTTGCACGATTTTACGTCTGACGTTTATGCTTCATCGAATTTCGAGGACGAAATTCCTATATTAGCGGGGGAGAATGTAACACCCCATGATTTTGAATCGAAAAATCTTTGTTAAATTAAAAAAAAATCGAAAAAATAATTTTGGAATTCAATTAATTTTAGGATGTAAAAATGTTGGTTTTGATATATATAAAATAAAGTTTTAAGTGAAATTTTATTGAGGAGCAAATTTTGGAATTTCTAGATTTATATATAAAATCGTGGGGTTTGGGGTTCGTCGAGCCTACCAAACTGGTTCGGCCCTGGGGGCGAACCGGTTCACACCGGCAGTGGTGCGACAAGTTTTTTTTTTAATTATTGTGTTCAACTTAAACTCTCATATTTTTCTCTATTAATTAGACTCGGGTTTAGGGTTTTTAAAACACTTTTATATCATTCCAAAAAGAGTAGCCTCCCATAATTTTATCTCCTATCTCCTGTAAAACCTAAACCCCATTATACACAAGTTTCAACCCAAGTTTTGAAGATCTAAATCAAGTTCTCATAAGAACAACCAAACTAAGAACATGTCTTTACTATTTTCATGAGAGGAATGCGACCGTGTAATCATATTTTCAAGACGACTTCTTTACATGCATGAATACTTATATTGTAGCCCTTAAGTGTTATGCTTTTTAGATATTGCCTAAACTTTAATAATTGGTGTTTTCTTAAAATAAATTAGGAAGATTAATTAGAAAAGGTGAAATTAATTACGGGGCAATTTTTATTCAAAATTATAATTTAGCTTAAGACTCAAAACAATCGCATGCTTAGATTAGAGATTGGAATTTCGATAAAATTGTGGGACGTTTTGTGTATTAAAACTAAAATATGAATTTGTAATAATGTTTCGACTCGAAAAGTCACGATTCTTATGTGTAGGTTATTGAATGAATTTATTATTGTGTAATATTGTGAATATGCATATTGAAAATGAAATATTGTGTTAATCGAAAAATAGCACTTATGTGGAAATTATGAAATTTGCCAACATGTGTGACTTTTGGTAGAAATTGTTTGATTATAAAATTAAACGGACGTAATATGGATGATATTGTAATCGGAGAATTAATTGGGAGAATTGTAATTATAAATTGAAAATATACTTTATGTGAATATTGCTCGTGTTAATATTTTGACACCGTGGGGACGTTGGGATTTTGGGGTAGTTATGCTTTTACCCTTAATTCTTAGAATGCTTGATAGGTACGGGACTAGTAGATAGGCCTCATTATTGTTGATACTTTCTAGGTATGAGACTAGTGAGTGTAGGTTCGTGCGGCTGGATACTTCCTTATGGGGATTAGATAGGTACGCTGTTTTATTATTTCGTTAGCCTAGGTGCGAGACTAGGTAGTAATTATTAGTAGGCTTTCCTCCTAAGCGATAGGCTATAAAATATTTGTGGTTTTGGTTATCTCTAGGTATGAGACTAGGGATGGTTTAGGCGGGATTACCTGAATAAAGTGTGGGGCTAATAGAGAAGTATGAGAACTTGAACAAGAATTGATAATTAATGCCTAAGATAATAAACATGTATTAAGATGAATTGGCGTCGCGAATATGTGCAAGATTAATAATTTGGGCAAACTGGATATAGCGACGTGGGTGTGTGTAGCGTCACGAGTATGTGCAGGGCTAACGAAATTGGGCAAACTGACTATGGTGATGTGTCGTGCGTGGAACGTCACAATATGTGCAGTGCTAACGAAATTGGGCGCACTGAGAATGGTATTTTGTTGGTGACGCCCGACGTAGTTTGGCGATAACAACTGAACGCCCCGACGTCGAATCTGGCAGGGTGTTACACGTATGTACCCCCACCGTTTGGGCTTTTATGCGTTGGTTATTATGCCCCTTAATGGCCTTTGCTGACTACCCTTATGCCCTTATTGATTGGGTAATTACGAACCAACTAGAGCCACTCCACTATATTTATAAATAGAGATCTTAGGTTCATTTCTTTGAAAATATTTTCCAAAACCACAACGTTACTCTGCCAAATTTTTTCTCAACTTTCTCTCTTTAAACATTTTCAAAATGTTTCTTCGATTTTGAGAGTTTTCTAAACACATTTCATCCTATAATTTTACCATATATATTTTGTGTGAGGATGAGTGTTTTATTGTTAATGATATTGGAGTTTGGGCTTTTTGGTTTGATGTGTTGAGGAACTTGAAGTTCATTGGTTTGCTTTGAAGTTTTTTTGCTTTGAATCCATGCTTTGCTTCTGAGATCTTTGTGATTATACTTTCTAAATCTTTTTACATACATGCAAAACCTATTTTTTTTTGTTTGAATGACTTAAACTAGTTTGAAATGTTTTACCAATTCTAGTTTGAATATATTTTCTCGTGTTGATCTATTAACATGTTTTTATATATATATATATATATATATATATATATATATATATATATATATATGTGTGTGTGTGTGTGTGTGTGTGTGTGTGTGTGTGTGTGTGTACACTTTATGTTACTAAATCTTGTTTAAAACAAAATTTGTTGAACCAATCTCGTATATACTCAAAACATGATTTATTTGTGTGGATCTTTTGTGGTTTCTTTAAATCTCACGATCTTAATATTAATCACACAAACTATTTCTGTTTTTCACAAGGTTGAAATATCAATTCATAAAGAAAGACTTTTCTGTTTTTGGCTTCAATATTTATCTCTCAATCTTGACTGAAAATCAAACTTATTAAAACTTTTTTTTGTAACCTCTTCACTGGATACTCTGGCTTAGAGTGTAAAGTTGTGTTTGTTCTACTTGCCTACTATTTTTTTATTTTTGTCTGATTCAGTAGCTGTGGGGTTGTTTAGTGGTTGCCTTGGAATACCAGGTGTATTGGGAATACTAGTTCATCTACACATTGTAAATTATAATTAGTACAAAAACTATTGTCATAATGGACATGCGACAAAACTGTTGTTATAGTGGACTTGTGATGTGTGTGGTCTTGGAACTAAATGACCTAGGGTTTACCAGTATATTGGGTTCCTTGTTAACAAATATTGTGCTCATCTCTCTTCTCATCATTTCATTATGTCTCTATTTTTATTTGTTTAACTTTGAACATCGCACTAACTTAAACTATTTTTTTTGTGTGTGTATTGAACCATTGAAGTTTAAATATTTTTTACCAAAGAGTTAAAAAAGATTTTTAATCTTAATACTTTTGTGTCCATGGATTACTTTCAGTATTCTCTATATTACCATCTAAATTCTACAATTTCATTAACATCTACAGAAAGTATGAGGCAGAAATTTCTCAAAATCAGAAGCAAAAAGGTTCAACGAACGCAATGAATGATTTTCGGGCATGGGTATTAAAAGAGGTAATTATCACCTCTTTTATTTCAGTTACTTATGCATGTGTTGTAAAACATACCCTAATACAAATCCATTAATAAATGCATGTAGCAGACTGGTGCCATGGTTAATTTAGTAGCTAGAGAGTTACATCCCACATCACATGGGTGAGGGAAAGTAACAATTCATATAGGTAAATTTTCACTCTTCTAATATCGAGGCCTTTTCAGCTTCACTGGTAAGGTATGTGATTTATGATACCACATATCAGAGGTTCAAATACCTTTAGCACTAGTTTGTGGATGTGAGTTGAAATAAAACCTCATACAGTTGTGGGCGGTGATTGAATTGGAAACAATATCGATGGTGGTATAGTGGGGGATTACATAATAGTACCATAACTAGTACCCAACCGAAATAAATGCGCTAACATGTTGGGTGATGGTTAACTTTATCTCAACGAGGACGTTGGGCTCCCTAAAAGGGGTGAATTTTAATAAACCGGTGCCATAGTTGATTTAACAACCAGAGACACATCGCTTGGGTGAGGGAAAGTAATGGTTAATATATGTAGATTTGTATACTTCTAACACCGAGGACTTTTCAACTTCACTAGAAAGGCATGTAGTTTATGATACCGCATGTCAGGATTCAAGCCACATTAGCACTAATTTGTGGATGTGAGTTGGAAGAAAACTGCATACCATTGTGAGCGGTGGTTAAATTAGGGAAAATATTGATGGTGGTATAAATGGTATTACAATGCAGCTTTTAAAAGTAGGCGATGTCTCTTCAACGCATGTACACCTAGCCAAAGGTCCCAATTTTCATGCGAAGGAGTTTAAAAAATTCCACGCCAATGAATTTAATTTCACATCATACCCATGCGAGGAAAAAATATTGACACAAAATAGCAAAATTTTAATTTCTGCTTTGACTTCTTATGTGGCCAGCAAAAATAATAAAAATTCAAAGGATACAATGCTGATCTAGTATAAGATTGTCCAACAAATGCTGGAACTAGGTTACTTAGATTTCAAAGAAACCTTCTTCTATTGTGACTGGGTGAAGGCGGAGGACACTATTAATGGTTATAAAGTTGATCATGTCATAAAACTTGTCATGGTAGATTTATCAAAGATGAAGAGTAAAGATCGCATGATCGACGAGCGTTTTATTGTTCATTTCAAAACTTAAAGAAAGTATTCTACTCAAAGTGCATAAGCGATGGCAATTGTCCTATTGGTATGCATGCACCAAAGGGTTTGACTACTCAAGCATACGCAGTAAAGGCACCTGTAGAGTTTCAACATGCTCTTGATGACAACCCTTATTTGAAGGATCTTTTGCTTAATTTAGACAAAGATTCAATTTTAATACATTATTTGTTTAACCTTTGCATGATAACCCTATTTGTATGTATATGAACCAAAATTTGAATTATATTTATTTACATTTGTGTATGTATGTATGTATGTATGTATGTATGTATGTATGTATGTATGTATGACACGACCCATCAGAACAACCCGTTTATGAGTGGAACAACACGAGATGATGACATGATAACATAACACAAAATTAAAAGTTAATGTTATTTATAATTTGACTAATATGTTCACTGATCCAAGTAATGAAGCCAAAATCTTGCTAGCATCAACAAAGTGTTGTTTAAAGGTGGTTAATCTTATTGGGGGCATCAAGAGTTATTTTAATCGATACTGTGTGGAACCCATCGATTGAAACGCAGCTTATTAGTCGATGTTATAGGTTGACCAAATTATAGCTATAACAACCTTCTTTTGGCCAATCCTATATGCCCGATTAATAGTCTGCTTTTCACCCCCCGAGTTCCACAAATTGGGAATCTGATTATTTTATTAAGAAAATTGATATCGATCAAGGCCACTCACAAATCTAATTTTAGTTTTGTGTGAGTACCCTTGGGGCTCGTTTGGTTCGAGGTTTGGAAAGAGAATGCAAATAATTGATTCCAAAAATCTATAAATTCATTTCCATTGCTTGGTTCAAGCAAGAATTCTCTTTTCCTGACATTTAAAATTCCTTTCCATATTTAATTTGACAAAAAATATAAATGAATAAATATAATTCAACTAAAATACCCTTATACTTGATTTGAGTGTGCGAGTGTATGTGTGTGTGAGTGTGTGTGTGTATGGTTATTTGTGAAAGTGTGTATGTTTGAGTGTGCATGAGAGAGAGAGAGAGATAATGTGAGTGAGTAAATGTATGTGAGTGTGTGAGTAGCGTGTGTTTGAGAGTGTTCGTGAGAGCGAGTGTGTATGTGTGGACGAGCAACGAGCGTGTGTGTGGTGTGAGAGTGTGTGAGATAGCGCATGCATTTGTGCGTTTTTATGTGAACGTGTTTTGTGTGTGTGTGCGTGTGAGAGAGATTGTACATGTATGTGTGGCTGTGAGAGAGAGAGAGAGATAAAGTTTAAGTGTGTGTGAGTTTATGTGAAGGGTATTGTTGTTTCACCATAAAAGTAAGCTAGAATTATCTAGAATATAACATTTCTTCCATTTTAGAGGGGAAAGGAGAACTCTAATTTTGCTAAATTCTTTCAAATTTTCAACCAAACATTGTAATTCTTGATGAAGAAAATTCTAAATTCCCTTTCCAAATCTCGAACCAAACGCGCCCTTGAAGTTTTTTTCCAAGTATAATCAGACGAACTCATTTAAGGTTTTAAGTCGCGACAAGGTTATGCCATTTAAATTGGAGCTAGATTTTTGTAACTACTATGAAAATATAGTCTTTAAGAGTTTGTTTGGTTAACATTGATTTATTTTTCATGAAAATACTTGTTTTAATTTGTTTTCTACTTGTGCGGTGCTTGATTTCAAATACATTTATGATGAAAAGTGATCCATAACTTTATCATTTTATATAAAAAATATTTCTTATTCACACTTCAAATAATTGATTTCCATAAAAAATCTCAAAACCAAATCACTCTTATCTTTAATAATATAATTTTCAACTTCTCGTTAAAATAAATTATTTTTCCATCCTTCTCTACATTTCTAATCAAAGACACCCTCTCCTCTGTAGTCATGTTAAACTTTTAAAATCCAATCAAGTTCGTTCCAAGCTCTCACCGCCTTTGCACCTTGCTTGCATCATTTCTCTCTAAAAGTAAAAAAAAGTCAGAGGCACCCCCTTTCCTCCACTCCTTCCATATTTTTTTTTATTCTTTTCTTTTTCGTTTTTCGTTTTTCTTTTTTCTTTTAGAGAAAAGGTGAAATGAAACCTCTACTCTTCTTCCTCCAACTTCAGCCCTATATCCCAATTTTTACCCCCAACCCGTTATACCTTCTCTCTCTCTTTTCTTCTTCTGCTTCTTCTTCTACTACTAGTAAAGCAAAGGGTAATCTCTCTGTTTCCTTTAGCTAAAAAATTCGTTATTTTTCTCTCATTTAGTCTCAAACCATGGATGGATACTTATCTTAGTCTCTCTCTGTGATTCTTATTTTTTGTTGTCATATACAAGCAGTTTTACCCTTTGCTTGGCTACTGGGGTTTTCTTTATAATTCATTTTTCAGAATTTCAGACCCTCTCCAAGTTTCTTTATCTGCTGCAATTTTTTTAACATTTTTGAACCGCCTCACATGCATGGTTCTGGGTTTCTCTGATCTGGATTGGATCATATGAATCTCTGTTTTTGTTTCTCATAACTGTAACTGTCTGGGTTTTGGGTAAATTCTTGTATCATTTGGGTGTAATTTGAATTGGGTTTGATTCAGTTGAGAAAAAGAATAGATTGTGCGAAAGATTTCAATTTGGTGACAAATTAAGAACTGGGTATCTGTTGTTTGGTCAATTCAGTTGTGCTGGTGAATGGATATGTCCTGATTTTAATTCTACTCAAACTGATTCTACTGTTGATTTGAAATTAGGGTTTCTTGATTTGGCTTCCCAGCTGGTGGGTTTGGATAATTGAATTGGGCATAAACTAGTGTGGGTTGAGTTATGGCGGTTATGGATGTTTCAAACTATGCCCATAGTCCTGTTCACAAATCTATAGTGACAAAAGATTATGCTAGTCTCAAGAGAATAATTGCGGGCCTTCCACGGTTAAGGGACCCGACTGAGATTATCAACGAATCGGTTTCTCTCTCTGAGGAGGCGAAGGCGGACGCAATCTCAGCCGTCATTGATCGCCGTGATGTCCCTAACCGGGAAACCCCTCTCCATCTGGCTGTGACACTTGGCGACGAGATGGCTACTGAGATGCTTATGCTTGCGGGGGCTGATTGGAGCCTGCAAAACGAACAAGGGTGGAGTGCTCTCCAAGAAGCGATATGTAATAAAGAAGAAACAATTGCCAGGATTATAGTTAGGCATTACCAGCCTATAGCTTGGGCGAAATGGTGTAGGAGGTTGCCTCGGTTGATTGGGACGATGAGGAGGATGAGGGATTTCTACATGGAGATCACGTTTCAGTTTGAGAGCTCGGTCATCCCTTTCATTTCCAGAATTGCCCCTTCAGATACGTACAAGATTTGGAAAAGGGGTGCAAATTTGAGGGCGGATATGACTTTGGCTGGTTTCGACAGTTTCAAGATTCAACGGTCTGATCAGAGCATTCTATTTCTCGGCGACGGTTCTGAGGACGGACGGGTCCCACCCGGATCGCTTTGTATGATCACACACAAAAATAAGGAAGTGATCAACGCCTTGGACGGTGCTGGTGCTCAGGCAACTGATGCCGAGGTTCAGCAAGAAGTGTCCGCGATGTCTCAAACGAATATATTCCGTCCCGGTATTGATGTGACGCAGGCGGTTCTTTTGCCTCAGATGACGTGGCGACGGCAGGAGAAAACGGAGTTCGTGGGCCCTTGGAAGGCCAAAGTGTACGGCATGCAAAATGTGGTTGTTAGCATAAAATCGAGGAAGGTCCCTGGTGCTATGACGGACGAAGAATTCTTCTCATCTGGCAATGAAAATGAAACAGAAAACGAGGATTTTAATGATATTTTGACTGAAGAGGAGCGAAGGCAGCTTGAAGTTGCACTAAAGTTGGATTCATTGGATGGTGATGGGATTGTTGAACACCGTCATAGTTGTTACGAGAAAAGGGGAATCCCCATTGAGGAAATAAGTAGTTTTAAAAATGGTGACACTAAAATCGAAAGGAAAGGATGGTTTGAGGGGTGGAAGAAGAAAGATACTAAACACGAAGGTTCGCAAAGATTGGCCCCACCGAGAAGTTCTCTCTGTGTAGAAGAAAAGGTGAGTGATCTTTTGGGAGATACCCCATCTACAAGTCAGAACAAATCAGTTAAGGCCAAAACATCTCTGGCTATAAAGTCTGGGAGTGGAAGTCGGCGAAAGGATTTAAGCCGTGAAAATGAGTATAAGAAAGGATTGAGGCCTATTCTCTGGCTCTCTCCAAATTTTCCATTGCGAACTGAAGAACTGCTGCCATTGCTTGATATTCTAGCTAACAAAGTTAAGGCAATACGGCGTTTAAGAGAACTGCTTACAACAAAGCTTCCAATGGGGACCTTTCCAGTCAAGGTATGTTTTGCTTATTCAACAGTTCTAGTTTTAATATCTTAACGTGGTTTTACTTTAATACAACTCCTATTATGACATATATTTTTGATTTCGTAATGTTTCTTGCTGGTATGATCAATGTTATTTGCATAGTTGCGCCATCTTTATGAACTAAATTTGTAGGTCGCTCTCTTTTCTTGAACTTAATTACTATGCCTATTGTGATCATGTATGCTTTAGTCTAGCTGTTTGTCTTTTTGGCCAGCGCCACAAGGTGTAAACTGATACCTTTCGATATGTGATTGCCTACCTTTTGAGATGTGATTGCCTTGGATTGTAAGTCAAGTGGTGTGGAAAGGCTTGTAACAAATGGAGGCATTGCATTATACGTTACTTTCAAGATGTATATGGTACATGAACTAGATGTACAAGCCTTTTTGAGAGAGGTTTTAATGTGCAAGTATTGGAGAAAATAGAAAACCGAAGATTATGGAAGAATCATTTAAAGTTTCTCTGAACGTGCATGTGTACGCACACAGAGCAGAAAGAGGGGGAGAGATGCATATATTGTGGTTGTTCTGCATGAATTATATACTCTATCTTCATTTCTGGATTTGAGGCGCAGTTCTTGCTTCTTCTCTGTCTTTTTGAGATTTGTCTTTATCTTCATTTTCTAAACACGATGATTTAATGGTATGTTGTCTATAGAAGTCAGGCACATGTATACACAATTACATATACATCTCTCGGTACATACATGCGGCATGTTCCTGCGCTTAGTTTTAAGACATTTCTTACCGTGAGCCACCAGGTGGGGGAAGGGGTTGCCTGCTACTACAAGTAGCCAACTTTTGTGAAACTATGCATGTACAAATGCACAAGCTTGCGCATACGGGTAGTAAATAAGTAGAAAATTGTCCCCCCCCCCATATTTTGGCATTGGAGGTGGCCAGTCCCCGCTGCCAATCTACACCCGACATTTTATTATGCAGGAGATAGGGACATGGACGTCCTTTTTAACATTCCTTTTTTTTTTAAGCCTTTTGCATGTTTAGTAATAAATAGGCCAAGGGCCTTCTTTTATAACACTTTTGCCATTTTGAGATTGAGAGACTAGAGAGAGAAATAAGAGACCCTATTCCATTTTCCATGTTGTTGTTGTTGTGTAGATAACTTTTTTATTTTACACTTGCGCACCCTAGATTACATCAAATTGGTATTAGAGCTCGGTTTGTTCTTGGATTAACTATGATCATCGAAGATTGGAACTCGGGTTGGATTCATCACTCGAAACATTCCCAACCTTGTCCATGAAACCCTAACCCTAGAAACCCCAAATTCAAGAAACCCTAACTTTTCCCTACCAAAACTCAATATTAACCATCCCAAAACAACCCTAACCCTACTCGGAACCCAATCGTACAACCCTAACCCAAAACTCGTACAAACCGATCCCAATTCCCACCCCAAACCCAAAAATGGTGGGTTGGACAACCCTAATGGTTGCCGACCGAAGCTAACCTTGCCCGACAACCTACCCGAAACCCATTCCGGCACATACCATCACCGGCCGAGCCCAACCCTAAAAAAACCCCAACCGACCCTAATCAGCCCTCTGCCCAAACCAATGGGCCTGAACGTTCCTCAAAACCACCCGAACCATCCCCAATCTCCTACCAAAACCCTATAAACCCTAAACCAAACACCAAAGAACCATACGATCAATCATACCCCATCTACAAGGGTTGTCCTTTCCTAGGGATCCTTCCTATCCCACCCCATGTTCCACTAACATCCGCTCAATCAATTTGTCGACGAAGGGACTCATTCTACCATGATCAAGCAAGACGTGCGGGAGTTTCTACCATTTATATCCACACCGTGATGATAACAACGCCCGTAGATCCTCAAGCATCTCCACCGAATAACGATACTTGGATCTGATCATGTACTTTTTTTACTCATATATGGAAGCTATGCACGGTGATTATCGATGGAGGAGCTAGTGATAATTTGGTTGCGCAAGAGATGGTGGACAAGCTAAACCTTCTCACAGAGTCATTGCCTACCCCGTGTCGTATTAGGTGGTTGGGAAATGAAGCCACCCTAGTTCCTAGTCGACAGTGTCAGGTGACTTTTTCCATCGGAGACTATCGTGATGAGGTTCTATGTACTGTAGTGGATATGCGAATGTGCCACCTTCTTTTGGGAAGGCCGTGGCAATTTGATCATCGCAGCATGCACGATGGTCGAGTCAACACCTATTCATTTATGAATGAGGGAAAACACTTTCTCCTCCGCCCTATGCGACCATTCCCGTTGTCTCGACCTTCCGCCCTGATAGTTTCACATGAGGAGTTAGCCACAGAAACCGCGGAGACAGGGTTGTGTTATGCTCTCATTAGTCCCATTACCACCCCGAGGCGACTGTCCTACCGCGTCTTCAGAGTTTGTTGGTTTCTTTTACCGACTTGTGCACATCCCCAGATGATCTTCCTCCTCTTAGGGATATATAGTATGCTATTGATTTTATCCCCGTGGCGCAACTCCCCAACCTTCCCCACTACTGCATGTCACGCACGGAGCACACAGAGTTGCAGAGACAGGTCGCAGAGCTCTGTGACAAGGGCTATATTCGGGAGAGTATGTCTCCTTGTGCGGTACCCGCCCTGTTAGCGCCAAGGAAGGATGGAAGTTGGCGTATGTGTGTTGATAGCCGAGCTATTAACAAGATCACCGTGAAGTACAGATTTCCTATTCCTAGGTTGGAAGATATGTTAGATCAACTCCATGGTGCGAGGGTTTTCTCCAAACTAGATTTGAAGAGTGGCTATCACCAAATTCGCATGAAACCAGGGGATGAGTGGAAGTCTACAAGACGAATGATGGGCTATACGAGTGGACGGTGATGCCTTTTGGTCTCTCCAATACCCCATCCACCTTTATGAGAGTGGTGACATTGACACATATACTGCGCCCATTCATAGGCAAATCTGTGGTGGTTTATTTTGATGACATCCTGATTTACAGCCGATCGGAGGAGGAACACCTAGACCATGTGGCACAGGTATTAGCGGTCCTATGAACCGAGTGCTTCTTCCTTACGTTGAAGAAGTGCGCGTTTATGATACCATCGGTGACCTTTTGGGGTATGTGGTCTCAGGCGACGGCATCAGGGTGGATGATGCCAAAGTTCAAGCGGTAGTGGATTGGCTCCCACCTTCTTCGGTCTCCCAGATGCGCAGTTTTCATGGCTTAGCTGGCTTTTATAGGCGCTTTATAGCCGGATTCAACACTGTCATGACTCCTATTACAGATTTGATGAGTACTTCCTTGAGTACTGAGTTAAAGTAGACACCGGAGGATAATGCCTTCACGCACATCAAGGAGCGATGACGACCCCCTATCCTAGCTTTACTCCATTTCAATCAGTTATTTGAGTTGTCTTGCGATGCTTGTAAGACATGGGTGGGTGCTATTTTGCGCCAGAATGGGAAGCCGAGAAGTTGACGGGCGCCGCTCTCCATGATTCGACTTATGACCTCGAGTTCTATGCGGTGGTTAAAGCCGTGAAGTTTTGGTCGCCCTATCTCCTCCATAAGGAGTTTTTCATCAAATCATATCATGAGGCCCTTCGTTTCTTACATAGTCAGCGGCGTGTTAGTGACAGACACGCCAAGTGGACCGCTTACCTCCAACGCTACACTTTTCACTTGCAGTACAAACCGGGGAAGGAAAATCAAGTGGCGGACGCCCTTAGCAGGAGGGCACATGCGTAGGTGACTCTGAGGAGTCAAGTGTTTGGATTTGACGAGGTTCATGATCTTTACCTGACGGATGCAGAGTTTGGGCCGATCTTCGTAGCTTGCTAATAGGGCAATGGAGCATCAGGCGAGTATCTATTACAGGATGGGTTCCTACACCGATGTATGGCCTTATGCATTCCATCTTCGTCCCTACGGGAGAAGATCATTTCCGAGATCCATGGGGGAGGTTTAGCAGGCCATCTGGGACAGACGCGTACTCACGCGATGCCGAGGGACCGATTTTACTGGCCGACGATGAGGAAAGATGGCAACGCTTTCATTAGGCGTTGCTACACTGGCTAGACGGTCAAGGGCCAGCACACCAATGCGGGTCTATACACTCCGTTACCGATACCCGAGCGCCCATGGCAGGATTTATCAATGGATTTTATAGTGGGCTTGTCCCGTACTTCTTGTGGCCATGATTCCATTCTTTTTGTGGTGGATAGTTTTTCCAAAATGTCCCACTTCATCTCTTGCTCTCGCACGACAGATGCGTCTAATGTTGCTTCATTATATTTTCGAGAGATCGTTCGTCTGCATGGTGCCCCACGTAGAATCATTTCAGGCAGAGACTTGCGATTTATAGGACATTTCTGGCGTACACTTTGGCGACTTTTACGGACGGAGTTACAGTTATCGATAGCTTTTCACCACCAGACAGATGGCCAGACTGAGGTGGTCAACCGTAGTGTGGGTGAGCTATTGAGGTGCCTGTCTTTCAAGCATCCCCGTAGGTGGGACATCGTGATTGCACAGGCCGAGTTCGCCTCAACAACGTTGTCAACCGGTCTACTGCCCTCTCTCGGTTTCAGATTGTCTTGGGGCAGTTTCCTACTATGCCCATCGATCTCGCTGAGCTTCCACCGGCAGTGCATATATGCCCTTTAGCCGAGGAGTTTGCGGCTTGCCAGACATCCATCCAGACCGATGTTCGCACTCGATTACAAACCATGTATGCCTCTTATAAAGAGGCTGCCGATGAGCACCGCCGATTTGTCTCCTTCCGCCCGGTGATCTAGTCATGGTCTATCTCCAGAAAGCGTGCCGACAAGGCAAGGGTTCCAAGCTTTTTATCGCCGATTTGGACCTTTTCCCGTTATCCGTGCTTTTGGCACGAATGCCTATGAGGTTGATCTCCCTGATGAGTTTCGCATGCACCGCACGTTTAACGTGGCACTTTCTCCCTTCCGCGGCACTCATGCCCCGCCGATTCCCATTCCCATGAGCACAGGTTGCCCAGTCTGTCCCACGTCGATCGCATTGAGGGGATTCTAGACTTCGAGCTCGTGTCTTCCTCATCGGGTGGTTATACACGTTATTTAGTTCGTTAGGTTGGCCGTCCCGAGGCAGAAGATTCATGGATCACCGAGGCTACCCTTCAGCACATCGGCCCCAATTTCTATCGGCAATATATGGAGCATATGGAGTCTTCTCAAGGGGGGGAGAGTGATGTAGGAGCATAGGGACATGGGCGCCTTTTTTAACATTCTTTTAGTTTGTTCTTTTTTTTTTTAGCCTTTTGCATGTTTAGTATAAATAGGACAAGGGCCTTCTTTTGTAACACTTTTGCCATTTTTGAGATTGAGAGACTAGAGAGAGAAATAAGAAATCCTCTTCCATTTTCCATGTTGTTGTTGTTGTTGTTGTGCAGATAACTTCTTTATGTTACGCTTCTGCACCCTAGATTACATCAAAATCCATTGTTAGCATGTGACAGAAAATATGAAACATTAAAAGCTTTTTCCACAAGATGTAATTTGAAATAATCCAACAAATAAAAACACCACCACGAATCTCCAGTTTAAAACTCCACGAATCTCCGATAAATCCTACACAGCTACTCCAACAACTAAACCTGAAATGCTAGTCAATGCAATGGGTCAGAGCCACCGTATGAATACCAGCTACTCCTACCAAATAGGATCCGCGAATCCAGACATAGGCATCTGATGTGAATCTGACGTAAACTACACGTCAATGGCCAAGAAAATAAACCAAACACTATTTTTAGAGAGAGAATCAAGAGATTTCTTATATTCAAAATGGAGAGTGTCCTCAAATGAGGAATACAAGAGGGTATTTAAAGGGGGGAAAGTAGTTTAGGCTCTAAGCTTATATTCATATTACAAAAATGCCCTTAATAGCCTTTTCCTACTTCTTTCCTACTTCAACCTCTAAATACTAAAGCAAAAAAAAAAATACAATGACATAAAAAAATAACAAAAATAAAAAAATGCAATAAACCCCTAAAAGGCCCATTTCCATCACTCCCCCCCTCTTAAAACCAAGCTCGTCCTTGAGCGTTCAAAAAACTGGGGACTCGTGTGAAAATTCCAAAAATTGAGCCAAAAAATTGTGGGGGTCAAAACGAAAGATGGATTGTATGAGTGGACACTGATGCCCTTCGGATTGTCTAATGCTCCATCCATCTTTATTCGCATTATGACTAAGATTCTTCGCCCGTTTATGGGCAAGCTTGTGGTAATGTACTTTGATGACATCCTCATCTACAAGCGGTAAGAGGAGGAACATTTAGACCACGTCACCCAAGTCCTTGCCGTCCTGCGTTCTGAGCGCTTCTATCTCATCCTAAAGAAGTGCGCCTTCATTGTTCCTTTGGTTATGCTTCTGGGTTGGCGTCCGTGTAGATAACACTAGGCGATTGTCGATTGGCCTACGCCCACTTCAGCATCTTAGATTTGCAGTTTCCACTGTCTAGCAGGCTTCTATCGACGCTTTATTGCAGGGTTCAACACGGTTATGACCCCCGTCCCCGATGCGATGTGTGTCTCATCTAGTACAGGGTTTCGGCGGACAGAGGAGGCGGGCAGAGCCTTCCGTCACATCAAGGAGTTGATGACTTAAGCTCCGCTCCACTCTTAGCATTTCCCGATTTTATTCGGCTATTCGAGCTATCTTGCGATGCTTGCAAGACAGGCATATGAGCGGTTCTCAGTCAGAATGACAAGCCGATCGCCTTCTTTAGGCAGCATTGAATTACTCCACCTATGACCTTGAGTTTTATGCCGTCGTCAATGCGGTTAAGTTTTGGCAGTCCTGCCTCTTTCATAAGGAGTTCATCATTAAGTCTGATCATGAAGCGCTTTGTTATCTCCACAGCCAGCGCCAGATCAGTGATCAACATGCTAAATGGACGACATACCTCCAACGCTATACCTTCACCTTCACTATAAACTTGGGAAGGAGAATTAGGTTGCCGATGCCCTCAGTCGTCGGACGCATGCCTTGGTCATCATTCGTAGTGAGATGTTTGATTTTGACGAGGTTCGGGACCTTTATCTGATGGACATCCAATTTGGCCCCACTTATACCGCTTATGTGCAGAACAGCAGCGCTTTGAGCAATTATTTGCTTAGGATGGCTTCTTATTTAGAGGCACCACTTTGTGCATTCCAGCTTCCTCCCTCCGGAAGAAGATCATTGCAAAGATCCATTGGGGAGAATTATCTGGTCATATGGGGCAGGCTCGTACTCATTCCAGTCTGCGTGATCGATTTTATTGGCCCACTATGAGGCGGGAATATAAAAGCCTACATTTGCCAATGCCACACGTGTCAGACATCTAAGGGGCAACACTCTAATGCTGACCTCTACTCACCCTTATCGATCCCAGACCGGCTATGGCAGAATGTTTTCATGGATTTCATCGTTGAGCTACCCCACATATTTCGCGAGCATGACTCCATCTTTGTTGTGGTGGACCGCTTCTCGATGATGGCCCATTTCATACCATGCGTTCGGACTTTTGATGCCTCCCATGTAGCCAATCTTTATTTTGAGGAAGTCGTCCGACTTCATGGGTCCCAGCATCATCTCGGACAGAGACGTCCGCTTCACCGATCACTTCTGGCGCACCTTATGGGGTTTACTCTGTTGTTCCTTGCAATTTTCCATCGCGTTTCGTCCCAGATCTGAGGTTGTCAATAGGAGTTTAGGAGACCTTCTTTGCTGCCTTGCCTCATAGTCTCCAAAATGCTGGAACATAGTCGTCGCTCAGGCTGAGTTTGCGTTCAATAATGCGGTTAACCGTTTTATTGGTTTGTCCGCGTTTCAAAATGTGCTTGGTACTTTGCCCACCATTTGAGTGGATCATGTAGAGTTTTCCCCCACAGTCTAAGTTAGCCCATCAACAGCCGAATTGGCTGCCCGTTTGACAACCATACAAACTCGATTGCAGAAGGTCTACGCCTCCTACAAAGATCATACAAACGCACACCGTCGTTTTGTAGCATACCAGCCTGGGCGCCTTGTCGTTGTTTACCTCCAGAAGGCATTCCGGCAGGGCAGGGGGCATAACTACAGATTCGACGTTTCAGGCCCATTCCGATTATTCGTAGTTGTGGGGACAACGAGTATGAGGTTAATCTCTCTGCTGGGTTTCGGATGCACCGCACGTTCAATGTGGCGGATCTATCTCCATTTCGGGGAACACATGTTCCGCCGGTTCCGCTACCTCCATTTGAGGGGCATCCTGTTCGTTCACATGTGGACCGCATTGAGAGGGCCCTTGCGTCCGAGGACATTTCGTCACCTTCTGGCGACTATACCCGTTACCTAGTTCGTTGGCTGGGTCGCCTTGCGGCCGAGGACTCCTGAATTACTGTGGCCACCCTTCTGCGCATTGACTCGGATTTCTATCACCAGTATGCAGAGGACATGGCGACTTCTCAAGGGGAGGAGAATGATGCAGGAGCATAGTATTTTGGAGCCTTTTGTCTTTTTTTTTGTCATTTATTTCGTTGCCCTTTTTAGTCTTTTTGACTTCGAGGGTGAGCTTGGCAAGCTAACTCTCCCCCCTTATAAAAAGGACCTTAGTCCCTCATTTGTGAGGACTCCTGATTTTAGAGAATGTTATTCTAGAGAGAGAAAGTTACCTTACTCTTCATTATATTGTTGTTTTGTGTAGTTGTTAATTAATTCGCTTCCACTCAACCAATTACACATCACAAACACCCATGTTTGAACCCTAACCCTGTTGTATATTGATTTGTATGTACACACACATGTGTATATATCGACATCAATTTATATGAAATATATATATACACACTTATTCAAATCAGATTGAATCGGTTGTCGTCAATATAATTCAGCTTAGGAAACACCTACACTTCTAAAAAGACAGCGTGTACGTGTTCGACACGTGTTGGACATTGGACACGTCTCCGACACTCATTATTTAAATATAAAACTAACTTGTCTGACACATGCATATTTTTTTTCTTTTCATGTTCTTATAAATTTCTCTATATAAATTTCCAAAAATATATTTATTGATGTGTCCCTGGCTTGTCGTGTCTGATACGACACCCGTTTCTGTGCTTCTTAGGATTCAGCTATAGATCGAAATTGAAACCAGTTCGCCGTGTGAAATAATTTTGTAGATCCCCTTCGAAGCAGTTCATTGTTTTAGTGGTGAGTTGTGTTGCCAGAAAATTTTGGCTTTGAACCAGAGCGTTGGGTTGGATCGATTTGTATATACATATAGATTTACACATCTATGTGTATGTATAGACATTGTTGTATGTCTTTATATGGATATAGACAAATCGAATTGAATAGGTGGCTGTCAATTCGACTGGGTTGGAAATAAAAATTGAAACCAGTTTGTTGTGTTGGGGTGTTGGCAGATCTATTTTGAAGATGTTCGTTTCTTTAATGGTTGTTGTGTTTCCATTAAACTTTGGGTTTGGACAAGAGGGTTTGGGAGAGGGGGAGGGGGGGGTGGGGTGGGGGAACATGTATGTATACATACACACATTGATGTGTCGATTTGTATGTGTTTATATATACTAATTAGATTGAATTGGAGGTTGTCGATTTGATTTTGCTGGAAGTCAAAATCAATTCTTCGGATGGGGTGTTATGGAAAATATACTCTCTTTTGAAGAAGTTCATTGTGTTGGTGGTGGTTTATATTGTTGGAAAGTAATGCTTTTGAACTAGATGGTATGGTGGTGGATCGTTGATTCATTGGTGGTTTGCACTTTCAATCAGAGGCTTGAGTTTGAACATTGAACCATAGGGTTGGAGAACGGAGGTAGAATTTGTGCTTTTGGGGAAGGGTTAGTGATGTGAATTATATGTGAGGCCATTTTCGGCATTTCCTCATTTTTATTATTGTTATTTTTCTTTTATTATTTTACCTTTTTTTTTAGTTGTAGTTATTAGGCTTAATGAGGTTTAGAATAGGTAATTTATAATGGGAATGTTCTAGTCCCTTGTGATGTCATGATCTAAACATTCCTTAGCGGGAACGATCCTTTTGTGTTCTTGAGCTTTTTTCAGAAATTGGTTGTTGACGTGGCCCAATTGAGTCTTTAAAATAAGCACATGAACATAGTGAGCCTAAGCTCTTTTAATAAAATGGTGTCGACATACATACATTTTTATACAAAAATAAAATGGGTATATATACACATAAAAATAAAAGTGCCCCGTATTTTTGAGACTTTTCTTTTGATGGGTCATTTCTAGACCCTTCTCTTATCCCCATTAATAATGTAATATTATATTGGGGAAAATAATTCAAGTATTAGTTAATTTGAATATTATTACTCTTTGTTTGAGTGTAATTTCTTTGTGTGCTATCGACACCGTTCACGTCAGTTAGGGTTGGTGGCAGTGGTTTCTCGATCGAGAGAGAGAGAGAAGAGGAGACAGAAATTGATCATAGGGGAGGAGAGAAAAGAGAGGAGAGAGAATCTTTTCTTGTTATTTTATTTTGAATTTTCGGTTTTTTAAACCTTTTTAAAAGGTTACATGCAACGCATGTGACCTTAACTTTGAATGGTGCAAACAGAGGCTACAACAATGTCTAATAATAACTATTCCCAAGGTACCCAAGTAGAAAAACCCTATAAAATATCTAGTTGTGGATCAGAGTTTGTGAAAGCAAGAAGTCCTTTATATGATGAAAAACAAAAATACTTGAATACCTTAGTTTTCTTCCCAGTGGTATTTCTCCCTTTTCTTCCAAAACAACCTGCTGCTGAACCATTCTAGATATTTTCTGATCAATACAAGCATAGCTACCATGGGCCTAAAAAAAACACCAAAACACACGTGTTACTAAAAACTTTTTATTGACACAATACGGGTGTTTTGCAACTTTTTTTTTAGTTATAGGGGTTTTTAGGCATTTTGCCGAAGTAACACCAACATAAACATTCATGTTCGATATTGGGTCGTTTCAGGGGCTAACATGCTCATTGATATGTATATATGATGCTTTAATAAGTAAAAAAGGCACACCACTAACCCCCAAGGGGATAGCCTAGTGGTGTGATCTCTTCTCAATCTGGAAGAGTTCAAATCCTCTTGGGGCTACCTCCCATAGTGTGTTCCTGTGTGTGCGGATCGGAGGGTCTAAACATATCTTTGACTAATCTGGGATTAGTTGGTATTAATCAGGTGCTCAGAGAGGTGTGGACCCCCCAATATAAAAAAAAAGCACACCACTGAATATAATGCTGTGCAATGTGAAACTATTACTTTACCACGGGGGCATTAAATTGTATAATTTGGCACATTTTTGTTCGTAAAAAATGCATGTGCACAAGTTTGGTTAGCAAGAGTTTGTATGTAGTTATGTTTCATTTTGGAGCATACAGTTTTTAGATTTTTCTTAGAAAGCATTATGAATCTGATGTAAACGCAGAGTAATGTTTATACGCACACTAAAAGAGGATATAACAAAGATAACTCGCTCTCATACCCTTTAATAATTTTTATAATTGGTTCCCGCAAAATGAGGAAATACAAGATATATTTATAGGTCTAGCTATACTTGGGGTCCAAGTAATAGTTTCAATAAGACTAAAGTACCATAACTAATTGTTGGAATATTTCTTAAGAATACTTACTTATTCTACTATTAATAAAGAAATAAATATAATGCAATACAAGGTTCTAAAAGGCGCGAGGCGTGGTCGAGGCGTAGCGGTCAAGCCTCAAGCCTTAGCAACCTAGGTGCGCCTAGGCGAAGCCTAGGCGTAAAAAGGCATTTTTCCTTTTTTTATTATTTTAATTATTCCAAGGCTAGCAATATAATAAAATAGTACATAGCATGAATTTTGAAAGTATATCCATATGTTTGGGAGCCATCTTTCTCATATTCATGCTCCATAACCATTATTTGTCAACTAATCCTTTGTTTTTTTTAAAAACAGTGTGCCTTAAGCCTTTTACCAAGAATAAGGCGTAATAAGGCGTAGGCGATGCGTTTCTCTCAAGCCTCAAGCCTAGGCGGGCCTTTTAGAACAGAGATGCAATAAATGACAAATTAAAAATATCCGTCATCATCGGCCTTCACTCCACGCACATGCCACAAGCCCGCATGTCCGTTTCTCCCCCCCTTTGAAAAATCTTGACCCTAAGCTTTGGGGGAAAATTGGTGTGGCCATGTCAAATAAGCAAATGTTTAGAAAATATATTTTTGTTTAGTAATGAGGGAGCAAAATAAATTTCTTTAAACTTTTGTGGGCCACAAATTAGTTTTTCATTAATTGAGAATAGGGATGAGGTCCAAATTTTCACACCAATAAATTTAATTTTGGGACCACTAACACCCCACCCAGATGATCCCTCGGGCCAAAACCAAACACATCCCAGATGGGTTGGCCCAACATTGTTCCCACACTTCTAACAGGCTTACTTCCGGACTCAGTCATTATCAAATCTATGCAGCTTCCCAGGCCTAATTCACAACCATACAATAAACCAAAATCAAGCCCAGCTCTGGATATACTCACGTCAAATAGGTCCAGATCAGCCCCAACCAAGTTAAAGTCACAATATACAGATTGATGGCCGAACATCTTGCTCCAGCTAGACAGAGGCCCATTCCCAGATCCTGCCCGATGGCACAAATTAGATTTAGAATCAAACCGGTCATTAGGGTTTTGAAGGTGAACCCTAACCTCCCGCTCGTGCTCATTATTACAGCTTCTCCCCTCGCATTTTTCGTGGACATCTTTTCTGGCAAGAACCTCGCTGGAGAGAGTTTCTAAGAAACGCATGGATGGCGTCTTCTTCCGCTTTAGCCAGATCTAAAATTCGCCACCTTCATTATCCCGGATCTCATCGATCATTTGTTGCCATCCGTGGTCTCCGGCTGAAGCCTTGCCGGTGATGGTGCTCTGTTTCCTGGGTATTCTGACGCCGGCGAACTCATTGTTCCGCTCCCCATTGAACTTCTCCTTGACTTAACCATTGTAACGCGTATGTTTCGACGACATTTACTTTCTTTCTGCTGAGATTTTCCCATCTTTGGGATACGAGGTTGCGATGGGTATGGAGCCAAATTCACGACCCTAGATTAGTTCTTCAAAGATGGCACATGTGAAGTTTGTGATGACTTGTGACCAGCGGTTGCGTTTGACACATTCTGTTTGAACAGGAGACCTCGCTGGACACCAAGGGCCTGTTTGGTTTGCAACTATAATTCTGTTTTTTGTGTTTAAATACAATTCTGATAAGAATCTGCATTTGGCAACCTGTTTTTAAACTTAGAATTATAATATTGATGTGTTATAATCATGTTTTTCAGAAAATAGGTTTAGGGTGTTTTATAACTTCTGTTTTTTATTTTTTAACTCAAAATTATCCATTCTTAATATTTTAATGCAGTTATACCTTAATATATAATATACATACATAATACATTAATATGTGTGTAATTCTTATAAATAAAAAATATATATGTACATGTACACAAAATTATGTATGGAATAATATAAAGTTAAATAGTATTATCAATAAATACATGATACTTATATATAGTTTTATACATGTATTATTAATGTATGAAATAATATAATATACATATAGTACATATGTATTAAAAAATATTATCAATTCATGTATGTATATAATTTTATAGTGAATTATACATGCAATATATATATATATATATATATATATATATATATATATATATATATATATATATATATATATATGATTTCCAATTTTATCAAATTTTCAAAAACTGTATTTAAAAGTAAGTTTACCAAACGCACACCAATATTTATAAATACAAAAAAATTGAATTTTAAAACTGTATTTAAAAGCATCGTTTAAATCGAGTTTTCTGAGTAGCGAACCAAACGGGCCCTAAGGAAGGTGTCACAGAGGGGTTTCCCTTGAATAGAACCCTCATTTTCCTCCATGTCCTTTTGCGATTCAGCTTCTTTTTGTTCATCTTCATCTTCATCAGAGACTTTGTCTTCCTTAGACATGGAACCATAGATGGGCAGAAGGTGGTGCCGCTGGTGGAGGCTGAGCCTTGAAAAATCATGGGACCTTCTCATCAGTGAAGTGTGGCTCTTTCGGAGTTGTGGGGCTGAATTGAGCCGTTGTAGCAGCTCCTCCTCGAAGATTTAATCAATTTTTGGAGTTTTGGTCACAAATCTGATTGCATTTGGAACATTTATCAGCCATGCCACTCTTGTGACCAATTGATTGTTCCAAGTCGAAGCCATTACTCGGACCTTAGTTCCGTACACCAATTATGATTACACACCAAGAGCAATCGCTCTGATAGCAATTTGATGTAAATGCAGCTAAATGTCTACACACTTAAAAGAGAAAATAACAAAGATAACCCTCTCAAACTCACTTATTTGTAATAATTGATTCCTGTAGGATGAGGGAATACAAGAGATATTTATAGGCCTAGCTATACCCGGAGACCAAGTGATAGCTCCAAGAGCATCCGCAATGGTGGGAGAAGAGGACAAAAGAAATTGTAGTTTTACAAATTGTACTGCCCACAATGGTGAGCAAAGAGAGAGAGAATCCGTAGTTGAATTTGTAGCCATTCTCCAATTATAGAGAATGCCTACAAATTCTGTAAACGTTCCTACGAACTATAAAAGTTCGTAGGAATTTATACGAACAACAGAAGTTCGTAGGAACATTATTTGCAGTTAATACGATTAAAATATATTTTTAAAAAATCATACGAACTTCTGCTGTTTGTAAGAAATATTTTAATTATTTCCTACGAACAACATAAGTTCGTAGGAACATACTTTACAAATTGTTGCTGGTGTGCTTCACCACTGTGGAGTTTCTTGTCCATGAAAGCTATAATGACTTTTTGATTCTCTAAACTTACTATTCATGAGCATCCACCATTGTGGATGCTCTAATATGAGTGAAGTGCTACAATACCCTGAATAATTATAGGAATATTCCCATATTCTACTACTAATAAAGCAATAAAAAGAATACGACTAATGACATTAAAAATATCCGTCATCATCGGCTTCACTCCACGCACTTGCCACATACCCGTCCGTATACATCAGAATCTAAAAGGTCGTACCCAGTGCACAAGGCTCATGCTTAACTGCAGGGTCTGGGAGAGGTGGATGTCGGCTAATCTTACCCCCATATGTTTTATATATGGAGAGGCTGCTCCCATGTCTCAAACTCGAGGCCAACTGTAGCTTGGGCGAGGGCACTTGCCATCCCAACCCGAGACCAACCGTATACATCAGAATCTATGATTGACAATTCCTATAAGAAAAGATGATTAAGTTTAATTCTGAAAACTATAAAAACAGTGGCTATATAGTAGATACAGTGGACTGTTTGGGTCACTTTCGGTGGACTGTTTGGCTTATACAACGGATTGTTTCTGGGCGGACAATATATAAATGAAGGCTGTTTGCCTAGGGTTTTCTTTGGTATAAAATAGGTCATTTGACCAGGGTTTCATAAGTTGTTTTTTGGCATTTAGAGAGCTGCTTGTGTAGGGAGAGGCAAAAAACAGAGGAAATTTTGGGGTTTATAGTTTGATTTCAATGTGAGATTGGGTGTTTTTGGGGTTTGGGTTGAGAGTCAGCATATCTCTTGTAAGATCCTACTGTTGTAACCTATTTTTTCAAAAAGTGGAATCATTCTCTTTTCGGTGGATGTATGTTAAATCTCCTGTGTTCATTTTTCAAAATTTCCATAATCGTGGATACATATATTAATTGTTTTGGTTGGGTGTCGTGTCATTAAAGCACCACAAATTGTTATTGTGTACACAAGGTGTTCAACAAAAGATTTGAGTGATTTTTTTGTCAAACCACTAGTGTTTGGAGTTCTTGGGTTTATTATTTGCATTCAACCATATCCTCAAAATATTGTTTCACATTGGAGGGTGGATATAGGTTAGATGAAAGTGGTGGCTTTTAAAGTAGTGTGAAGGATAAGATGAAAATTGAGAGGGAGCAATGAGGAGCCGAATAAGATAACGGATGATGATTGAGAGGATATAGAGTCGTGGTGCTTGAGCACAATCCGAATCTTTATTGGCAATGATATTATCATTGTTAATGATGAGGACTCAAACACCAAATTTGTGGAAAAATTTAGTGAAGCTTTATTTAGCAAGAGACAACATAGTTCAATCCCAAGCGGGTGCTTTAACGTTTGAAGATTGACAGTGAAAAACATCATGAATCACATGATCGTATTTCATGAAATTGTGGATCAACTTGGAAGTAGAGGAAGAAGATAGGGCGTTGTTGCTTACTGCTATTCCAGATTCATATGACAACACAGTCACCACCATCATGTATGGAAAGTATATGGTGAGACAGATGAAGTAGTGGCAACTCTATTGTCAAACGAGGAGAAGAATTTTTCGGGGGAGGAGTGTTCGAGCTCGATGCATGCTCATGGTGGAAATTGGGGAACAAATACCAATCGGGGCTCTAGTGCAGGTATAGTATGGATAAGAGAGGGTGGAAAAGTGGTGGTCCAAGGAGTGAGTCACATAAAGAGGGATTCAAACCTTAATTTTAGAGAGAGAATCAAAAGTTGTCTTATATTTCAATAATGGGTAAAGTAAGTACAAATGAGATTACATGAGGTATTTATATGAGATGGATTACTTGCGAATTAAGTAATCAACTAAAATGACTAAAAGGACCAATTGAAAATAAAAAAAATGCCTAATTAGTCCCAAACATGCTTAGAGACTAATTAAGGAAAGAAAATGCCTAAAAAGAACTAAAAATAGAAAATAAAAGTACAAAAATAAAAGAAAAATAACAACGGATTCCCATCACTCTCCCCGGCTTCGAAAAGCTCGTCCTCGAGCGTAGGATATGAACGGCTAAAAAGCAAGACAACCATCAAAGAGATCTCCACTAGAATGAAGAGCCGTCCTCGGACACGTCCTTTGTACCGGCTGGCAACAAGTCCAGGGAGAATAGGATCACCATCTAAACATGGCCGACCAATAAAATCTCGGCCCGAGATTCCCGTGATAAACCCCCTCAATGCTACACCGCGAAAAACATCCACCAAGCGTATATCAAATGTCACAAAAAAGGGTCCACATACCCACCATCAATCACATCACCCAAGATCACCACCTCATTCACGGGAGAGATAAACACCGATCCAACCTCATCAATATCGCCATCCCTATGTCCAAAGATTGGGAAGAAGTCGTTCAAATCAAATGTTTCCGACTCACGAAAGTGCGTGCGAGTCACCCAAACTTCCTTAACAAAAATATAAAAAATATCCCCAATACACAACCCAATTTTGTCGTTTTGATCTTTCTTGCAATCAACCGGCTTGAGAGTTTTTTTTTTTATCTTTGATTTGACCCGATTGGATGAATGAGGGAGGAAGAATGGTTGCTTCACAACCCAATTTTGTCGTTTTGATCTTTCTTGCAATCAACCGGCTTGAGAGTTTTTTTTTATCTTTGATTTGACCCGATTGGATGAATGAGGGAGGAAAGAATGATTGGGTGAAACAACCAATCTTGAACAAGTCGCCGATAATCTTGAATTGAGCTTCGGGAGTTAGTCGAGGCGGAAACGTAATTTTTTTGATGTTTGGGGTTTGAAAAATGGTTGGTGGGTTGGAGAGTTTGGGGTGGTGGTGGAGGAATTTTGTAGGGTTGGAGGTTAGGGTTTCTAAATTATGGATTGGATTGTAAAATGGTAGGTGAAACCATAGAAGTGGGTTGTCTTGGATCTTAGAATGGAGGGTTTGTGGAATGGATTTGGGTTTTGGAGAGGAGTGGAGGGTGATTTTGTGTTGAAAAGTTGGAGAAGGGTTTCAAATTTTTTGTTGAGGTCTTGGGAAACTAGGATTTGTTTTTCGATTATGTGCTTCAATTCTTGAATCTCTTGAATGGAGGGTTTATGGAATGGATTTGGGTTTTGGGGGAAATTAGGGTTCAAGATTTGGGTTTTTGGGGTGGTGAGTTTTATGGTGATGAGGCGGAAGTGAGAGTCAACGTTCTTGATGAGATCTTGAATGTTTTTTCTCCACTCTTGATCGCCTTTCTTCAATTTTTGAATCCCCCATTGTCGTCGTTTGGATTTCTTTAGAGTCATCGAGAGAGTAGCGTACAATTTTGATAATCTACACACACCGATACATACTAACACCAATGTTTGGAGCGACATCCGCTCTGATACCAATTTGACTTAAACTACACGTCAATAGCTAAAAAGAAACACCAAACCTTAATTTTAGAGAGAAATACCACACCCGCTCTCATCTCTCTTCTTATGTCCTGTCTCTCCACAAACGAAACATTTCCTAGAAAATCCTCACTACCACTGATCCTGTCCTTGCTGGCCTCCCCCGCCATTCCCTTGGTCCTGGCGGCCCTGAGGAACGAAATGCTGCTGCTGCTAAGGGCCCTGCTATCCCTGCTTGAATTCGCCTCTCTCAAAGCGATAACCTCCGGATTTAAACCTCTTAGCCGGGAGTCCTGCTCCTGCCGCTGTTGTGTCCAACTGGCACTGTTCCCATCTACCTTCTCAGCCTGACTGGATCCACTCATCCTTTTACTATACCTCATGTGCAAGTGCTGATCCTGGCAATGAAGTAGCGCTGCATTGACAACCTCTGTGTATGTCTCTAACGCCGGATTTCCCAACAAGTGCTGTTGGATCTTCCAGGTAAGTCTGTCCATGAACTTGCGCATTCTCTTCTCCTTAGTGTTTACCTTATCTTTCACTAAATTTGCTAACCGAGTAAATTCTTCCTCGTATTCTGCCACGGTCCTATCTAGGGATGGCAATTTAACCCGAACCGTAGGAGTCCCGCCCCGCCCCGCCCCTAATGGGGCGGGTTTTAAAACCCGGTTAATGAATTAGGAGCGGGTATGGGTTTAAGAAAAAAACCCGTTTATTAAATGGGGCGGGTTAGGAGTTAGCTGAAATAAAACCGCCCCGCCCCGCCCCGCCCCGTTTAACTTATGCTTATATAAATATCCTTTATATGTATGTTAATTATAATTAAATTATATATATATATATATATATATATATATACACACACACACACACTAAAAAAAATCTTATATGTATGTTAATTTTGTAAAAGATTTAAGTGAAAATATGAATTGACAATTGGGGGATTGTCTCACTTATTGGAATACGAGCCATTGTATACCTCTAAGACTATAATGTAATATTTTTAATTTTACTATTTTAAAAATTAACGCAACCCGTAGGAGCCCCGACCCGCCCCGTTTATTAAATGGGGCGGGTTAGGAGTTAATTTTCAAAAATCCTAACCCGCCCCGCCCCGCCCCGTTTATTAAATGGGGCGGGTTAGGATTTTTGAAAACCCGCCCCAAACCCGCCCCGTTGCCATCCCTAGTCCTATCTCCTTGCGACACGTTGAGAAACTGCAGCCGCATCTCTGTCTGAATAGCCGACGGAAAATATTTGCGGTCAAACCGCACCCTAAACTCTCCAATGCTCATCACATCTCTCTCTTCTGCAGTGGTCACCGACTCCCACCATTGTAAAGTTGCACCCACTAGCTTGAATGTTGCCAAAAACTGTTTCTGAGTGTCATTGCACTCGGTCATATGCCGGTGGCGCTGAATGTACTACTACATCTGAATTACACTGAAACTCCGGCGGGCGACCCTTCTGAAATGCTTCCCTTGCTCGCTGCCAATCAGACGGCCCCGGGTGGGCCTAAACGCTGGGTGCCACCAACGGCTGTGGCTGATTCTACGAGAAATGTTGTGCCATTGTGGTCATCGCCGCCTTGGCTGTCTGTGCCACGATCTCGGCCACCTGTGCGGTTGTCACCATTCTCTGCGGTGGCGGTGGCTGTGGTACCTCTGGCTCCTGCTAAGCCTCTCTCACCTCATCTCTCACTGCAGCTCTAGCCTGATGTCCTCTCTTAGACGACATTTGAAATGAGACTTGAAATATGTACAAGTTCACCATCAATTATAAAGTAATCGGCAGAATATCATAAATACACATACGCAATGAGGAATACAACAATCCTACAATAGGGCTCTATATCAAAGAACGCTAAGTTAAAACGTAGAAAAGCCGAACAGGTCCTAAGAACTCTAGATACTGATGCTCTGATACTATCTGTGACACCCCGCCTAATTAAATACAGGGTGATCAGTCCTTTATCAAATTAAAACAGGAATCTCATCTGTTTCATTCTCAGCATCACTATCGAAAACCTTTTTAAAATTTACTAACCACCTAGTATTCAAAAAGTTGATGCCAAATTTTATCTTTCATTAAACCGATAAATACGTGCGAAAAATAAATAAATTAATCCATACACACAATCACTGAGTCTCGAACAAAAATGAATAAATAAGTAAAAGACTTGCCGAATAAACCATCGGCTATAAACCCCAAATCCAAAATACTAATCCAATAGATAAATAAATAATCCAAATACTGAGTCTGAAAGTAAATGGGTAACACGCCTTAAATGAAACTGTAACTGAGATAAGATTCCTAATCTAGGAATGAAGGAACGATGCGTTATTCAACTCCTGCATGCATCCACATGTGCTGCAGTTGCGTGTCCTTGGAATAAATAATCAAGTCTGGCGTCCTTGTGGCTGGACACCTAAAAGGCTTTGAAAATATTTGCAACAAGGGTTAGAATCCAAAACATTTTGAAAATATTTAGCAAGTGATTAAGTTTGTAGTAATTAAAATGCATGAATACTGTTCATATTTAAGCTAGTATCGCACTCCCTTGAGGTAATAGTCACCCCTCATCTAAAGTGCATACCTAACGCTTTCTTCCTAACCCTCCTAGTTGTACTACCATGTCTAACTAGCCTTGTCTTAAATACTTCCCGACTCATTACTCTAGCCCGACCTGTTGATTCATAAGTTATTTATCGCATTAACTTAATTAATCACTTTTCAATAAAACTATATAACAGTCTCACTAGTTATATGCAAGTAATATCATTTTACTTCATGTAATCCTCCCGTATATAAATATCTACACTATTATATACGTATATAATTAATACAATTTCACTTCATGTATTTCACTCGTATATAAATATCTACACTATTATATACGTACAATTATACTACAACATTCACACACATGCCGTATGTATATCCATCCTCCCGAGTAATAACTCACCAAATGCTTTCTCTAAAATGCTATCATGTCCCAGGTATGCTTACTCTAACCCGGTTACCTCAAGCCGGACTAGCTCATACCGAACTTGGGTAAAAACATCGCAAGTGTAGTGGAGGAGGTCATATTCCCCCCGAAAGTGAGACCGAATCATACCCAAAGCGTCTCACCTCGAAAAAATAAATCACTCACAGAATGAAACATAAGACGATATGATCTGGGGACTATACTCTCCCTGCATTCACTAGCCAGGGTTCCACCCACATCGCGCAACCGCTTATAATAGCACTAGAGGGGTATGTATTTTAAGATATCTAACACTGATATTTAATGAGCACACAATAACATACATGTATATATATATATATATATATATATATATATATATATATATATAACCGGCTAACCCGTGCCTAACTCCCGTAGCACTGGCCTGAACATATCCGAGTCACTCTAAAATTCTCCAATTTCGACCTCAAAATACGTCACATGTGAAATTTAAAAATAACCCGAATTAATTAAATCTTAATTCACCAAATTATTTAACTCCTCCAAATTAATACAATTCTATATCACCAAAATAATTAAATCCCATGTCCTCAGAAATACAGGGTATTACAGCGTAGGTTAAAGGTCTATGTTGGATCCAAGATGATTTGTCACTTGCTTGCGAACATGACTTTTATCGCGTGAATATGACTATCACTCTTCAAGTATGGCTGAATATGAATATCACTCTGCAAACTCTCTCAGTTCATATAACCCATGTTTAAAAAGGCGAGGCAAGGCGAGGCGAGGCGTAAGCCTCACCGAAAAGGAAAAAAAAAGAGCAAAATAATATTTAAAAAATACTAATAAAACCATAAAAATAAAATAACAAAGAAATATAAAATAAAACTACAAAAAAAACATCCTTGAGGGTTTTCTCACATAGTTTGACATTTTTTTGTCCCCCCCGAGATAACTTTTTAGAAAAAGAAAATCAATTTTAACATATTGGTTATTTTACAATATGACAATAAATTAATCAATGCAAAATCGTACTGGTAAAATCATTTTTTTAGCTTCATTCTCATATTGGTTATTTTATAATATGACAATAAATTAATCATTGCAACTTAACAAGCAAATTTATTAAAAAAACATTGATTTTCAAGCTAAGATTAAAAAAATAGTAACTTTATTAAAAAAATAATAAAACATATCAACCTAAGTTTATTAAAAAAAATAGCTACCTTTAAAATATATTAGTATAAGTTAAAGAAAACATATTAATCTAAGTTGAAAATAAAAAAACAGAAACCTTTTAAAAAAAAGTCATATTGAAGTTAATTTAGTACATTTATTTCAAACAAACTATATATTTATAAAAAAATATAGTTTCAAACAAATTAGTAAAGAAAAACAAAATTAAGTGCAATTTTAAAACTAAACTAAAATAAAAAAAGTATAAGAGTTAGTAGATTAAAACAACATTTTTTTTAAGTTGAGTGCAATTTTAGAAAAATGAAGAACTTTAACCTTTAAAAAAACAAACTTTGTGATGAAAGAAGAAAAATAGTTTTTTTTTTTCCCGCACCTCAGCAAAAAGGTATGAGGCGAGGCGTGAGGCGTATCGAGGCGTAAGCCTCAAATTCATCCCTGAGGCTTAAGCCTCGAGCGCCTTTTTAAACATTGCATATAACATTTGTTTTGCGTAATATCATAGTTATCAAAATCGTACGATTCGCGATTCGAATCGTACGATTCTATTCGATTCAGGGCAAAAACGATTCGGATCGGGGTTAGAATCGCAAAGGGTTATAGAACCGTACGATTCGATTGAGAACCGTACGATTCGGTTTGAATCGTGAATCGTTTCATTAAACGATTCACTTTATAAGCAACGCATACCAATTTTTTTTAACCCAACTTATTAGAAAACCCATTTCGACCAACAAACCAACCAAATGAAAAACCTTTTACACAAAAAAAACTCTCCGAAACACCTCCGAAACCCCTTCTCCCAAACCAACAGCCATTACGACCAACAATCGAAAGGTCGAAATCTTATTTTTTTCTGGAAATCGAAGACCGACAACAATCAGAAACCCATTTCGACCAACAATCGTATGTTTTCTTTTGCTGTTTATTTTTATTTTTTGTTAAAAAACCTTTCATTTGTTGTTTATTCTATACGTGTTGTTATACGGCTGTTTTTTTTTATTTGTTGTTTTTGTTTGTTTCTAATCTGTTTAAAGGCTGTTATTAATTTGTTTAAAGACCTGCTACTAATTTTGCTATTTTTTTTAGTTATTTTGCTGTTATAATTAATTTGCTGTTACTAATTAATTTTTTTAGTTAATTTGCTGTTATTAATTAATTTTTAGTTATAATTCATAAGTTATTTTGCTGTTATAATTAATTTTCTGCTACTAATTTTTTTAGTTTGCTGTTATAATTAATTTGCTTTTATAATTAATTTATAATTAATTTTGCTATAATTAATTTGTAATTTGGGTGCTGTTACTAATTAATTTTTTTGTTATTTTTTTAGTTATAAAACCATTACTAATTAATTTATTTTTTTAGTTATTTTTCTGTTTTTTTACTAGTTATTATTTTGCTGTTATAAACCATATGTATTTGATTAAATTTTTTAGTTATTGTTTGAGTTGTTTATTAAATAATTGATATTGATGATGACTTTTTATGATTTACTTTTGTTTTTTACATTTTCAAGCTTAAAACGATTTAGAACGGTTAATTTTTGTGCTATATTTTGGTGTAATATCATGTGCTATGATTAGTTTTTTGTCATATTATACTTAATTACCAATTCTATAGTGTCAAATCCCATTTACGTATGTTATATTTCATTTTTATCATTTGATTCCGATTCGACCGGTTCGATTCACGATTCGCGGTTCGGGGGTAAACGATTCACGATACGATTCGCGATTTGACAACTATGCGTTATATAACTATGTATATGTAGTTACTATAATATGTCGCTTGACACACGTAAACTACCGTTAGAGTTATTGTACGAGTGAAAACTCCATGTACCGATAAAGATTATCATCTAGAAGCCCAATTCAAGAATATAAATAAAAGAAAAACACCACCACGACTGCGATATACGTGGTTTAGCAATTTTCCATGGAAATGTCACAATTATTATTAATATCGAAGCGCATACAAGTACCCAGAGGTTCGTATGCTCAAGTTTAACATGCCTTCAACGAGGGGGCCTAATGCCCCTATTTATAGTTATATTAATATTTGGAGCGGGTGATTTGCATGAGAATTTTCTAGGTGTTTTCGCATGAGAATTTTCCGCCGTTTGAGCTAATCATGTGCAGCTTATCCATCATAATTGCAATCTTGTGAACATTGATTTTTATCCAATTGCAATCTTGTGAACATTGATTTTTATCCATCTTGTTGGAAATGGGCCTTGCGGCATATCCAAGTCCAATGTTCCCGCTGGCCCACGAACGTCAGGCTCTAAATGAGGCCTCACGGTAATGAATATTATAACATATGCACTAACGACCTCATCAGGGACAAAAAAAACACCGCTAGACCAACAAGAATGACCAATCTTGAAATGTTTTTTTTTTTAAATTTAAATTTAATTTAAATTTAATTTTTATTTTATTTTTTCTTAATTTTTAATTGTGCTACATGATCCCCTTTTACAAGTAACACCCACCACATAGTATGCGTTTTATAGATTTGTGTACCATCTCATGTTTTTGTATTCTTCTGCTAAGTAGTTCTGTACATGGTTTCAGGTTGCCATCCCCGTGGTACCGACCATCAGAGTGTTGGTTACATTTACAAAATTTGAGGAATTACATCCGTTGGATGAGTTTTTGACCCCGCCATCGAGCCCTAATGCTTCAGGGAGAGAGAGCCCTGCAATGATGGGCCAGCCCTCCTCGAGCTCATCGTGGTTTCAGTGGATAAAAGCCCCATACCACCGCTCAAGTCCGTCCACCAGCAGCAGGATAGAAACTATACAGGACCCATTTGCAATCCCTCCTGATTACACATGGGTCACAGCTGAAGAAAAGAAGAAGAAAATGCAGGAGAAGAATAAATTAAAGAAAGGAAAAGGTCAAAACCAGTAGTCTGGGATATATAATTTTTTTAAAAATGATTTATTCTAAATGGTGTAAAGAGGAAAAATTGGGGGGCTTCCGCGAGGTGAAAATCTGGTAAATCATTGTGGGGTGTATAAAAGAATAATTAGTGATTCTTGAAATGTTGTAACCAATATGGAGCAATTGTTTGGCTTCTGGTGGATGCTTTCACACCATTTCCTTAATTTGCATGGGACATAAAATTACTGACCGAGGAATGCTCTTCGTTCACATCCTGTTCCTGGTAAATTGTTTTGATATTCCGCTTAACTAGGAATATTTATCCCCTCTTTAGAGATAATTATTATCTGCGTGTATATATCAAATTGTAAAAGTTACTAAATAAAAATTTTGCTATACAATTTATAATTTGACAATGAGGTCAAAATTATTTTGTCTATTTTTAGTCATTTAGACAATCAATTGAAAGGTGGAACAATCAAACTATACGCATTAGATGGGGGTGAATTTTTTTTTGTACAAATTGTAAGCACAAATTTTTAGTTTGTTGGGCAACAATGGGGGATCTAAGGAAGGTTCAGAGGGGGAGAAAGTACACATGGTCAAAAGCCAAGGGAGCAAAAGTGTCATGTTAGTTATGTCATGGATATTTGCTGTGACGATCGTTACAACAATAAATAGATAGAATTTGTTAAAAGCATGACTAATTAAATCCGTACTGCACAAAACACAACTGCCTAAAAAGAGAAACTTTTCAATATGGCGACAGGATGACCAACTTCGTTCAAAGTTTGACCGGATCAAATATTAAGAATTCTATGTGGATATGAACTTACCTTTTTTGGCTCGTGGGGAATATATTGGATTAAGTTTTGACTTAAATGGATTTGGGACTCAGTACCACAATCCTGGCTATGGGTGTTCGCGGTACAGTAAAAAATCGTATTGTACTGTTTTGTACAAAAGAAAGTGGTAATGGTTTTGTAAGGACAAAATTTCCAATTGAGATTTGACTTATTCCCGGAACAAAACATTACTTTTGAGCCTTTTATTGTCACGATTTCACACTGTCTATGACATAAAGTTTATTGATGACGTTGCGACCAAGCTTCAAAGAATTATCAATTCGAGATTAATTTGGTGCACATTTCACATGTTCATTGCATTTCGATCTCAGATATGAATGCGTAATGTTTACGGGACTCGAAAAATGTTTTTAGGATGTTATTTTTATTAAAAAATATTTTTAAAGAGTTTAACTTCGTTTATTTTGAGATAAGGGTTGTTTAGAGTCGTATTAAACAATCCCTTGTGTTTAGAAGGATCAAACGACACTTGCAGTCGTTCGAGCGACATTGCAAGGTCGTTCAAGCGAGATGAACATGTTGTTCGAGTGACATGACCATTTCGTTCGAGCGACATGACCATTTCTTTTGAGCGACATGTTGATCTCGTTCAAACGATGTGCCGACTTAACTTTTCTATTTAAGGCGTGTTTCACTCAGAATTTCGTAAGTTACAGAACCAGAAAATCAGTTTACAAACAGTATGTTTTCTGCACAAGTTTTCTAAGGTTTTTAAAGTCTAAAAACATCCTTAGAGTTTTAAGATTCGAGCTTTCATACTCTTATGATATAGAGATCTTGGGTTGCTCCATTGGAGATTGTGCATCAGTTTGAACGTTGGGTTTTGCGGTGAAGAAGCGAAGGAGTTCGTGTTTAACATCGTAGACGTTGTCAAGCTGTATCGGTGGACACCGATATATACGTGGACGCGTGTGTTGTGGACGAGCATCGTACAAGACTTCTGCGTAGGCACCGTGGAGGAGTGGTTGAAGGACCAGAGGAGTGTCAAGACTTGTGGGGATCGAGTTGTTGAGTAAGTCTATCGTCTGTACTTTGTAAAATCACATCATAGTGATTGTTTGGCTTGGGCAGTCCGACCGACGTCGCTTTTGTGAACTTATTTATTTTACTTGCTTTAATCACCTAGATGCATGTTTAAGATTAAACAAGATAAAATCGGACTTAACTAAAATTGGTTCACATACTTGGTGCAGTTAAAATTTTGGAAAAAGGTTTAAATTTTTTTTTTTGATTTTAACATCCTTAAAACACATTCGAAAGAAAAAGGGGCCTACATGTTTACATTTTTTACTTATCGAAATTATCGAATTTTTTTGGTTGGTTTTGGTTTAAACATTTTAAAAACCGATTTACTGAAATTACCGCTTTTAAAATACCAATACATGAAATATCAAATTTACTGTAATAATACACCTAAATTATAAACTAGATATACCAAATATATTTTAATGTAATATACCTAACTTAATAGTCATGTATTGTTATGTAATATTTCTTTGATTCTATTATTATCAAAATCACACAAATATATATAAAAAAATAAAATAAACAACTAGCTATAATCCCTTTTATAAATAACCCTTCCATTCCCTTTATATAGACGATCCTACGTCCAAAGACAATAAATGATTAAAAGCACAAAGTACCTGGGATAAATATCCTATCCAAGGGCCAAAGATCAAATGATAATGGAATTAATCTCATGGCTTTGGTGAAGCCCCACATCGGTTGGATGTGAAAATCTCAATCCAACCCCATTTTTTTTGTAAATAACCTTGCTTGTCATCTTTAAAACCCAAGCTGACTAAGTTTTAAATAGTTGGCAGACTTTGAGTTTAAAGTTTGGTGTGCATTGTTGTTTTAGTAAAAAATAAATTGACTAATAAAATGATGCTAATCCTAATTTTTTTTGCTCATTTTTCTTGAAAAACTACATTATTTATGTCATTTGGTAAACATCATTATTTTGATAAAATAATTGACTAAATAAAAAATGATGTAGTGTGATATATTTTTTTCAGTTATTTATTTTAAAAGTTTTTGTTACTTTCAAACAGTTTTTGGGCAAGCTGTAATGAGTAGGCCTAAAGTTAATTTTTAAATCTTGACTTTTAATTATTATGGCCATGGTTCAATTTTCTACCTGATTGTTGATACAAAAATTAGTCAGCTGACATTGACCAATTAGATAAAGACATGTGTCAACCTACGTGGAAAATACATACATACTTTCACCGAGCTGCTCAAGAGTTCCGAACTGCTCAAGAGTTCCGAGCCACTCAAGCATACCGAGCAACTCAGGCGGTCCGAGCTACTTAGCGTGCAGAGCATCTAACCAAGAAAACCAAAAGGCAACTGCGCATTTAATGAATGTCAGATTTAATGCGCATTATTATTGTACATATGTATATGTCTACTAGAAGACAACACATTACCTTTTCATATGTACAGCCCCAAGGCTATAAATAAATTGTAACCCAGTCATAAAAGGGGACTTTTGGATCTCCGGGTAAACCTACTATCGAGATTCAAGGCAAACAATCAGCAATACAACAATAGTGGACGTAGGCCATTTTGATAGCCGAACCACTTTAAAAATCCATTGTCTTATTTATTTATTCACTTTTATCTGTGATTAATTAATTAGATTGCATCTAGTTTTTTACATCAACAGATTGGCGCCGTCTGTGGGAAACGACTATACTTAGCGTTTTTCACCAAAAAAACTCATCATCTATGGCTGAAAACCCAGAATCAAGTAATCGGAATAATGTTGGGGTTCCTCCAAACCCTTCTACTCCACCAAATATGCAAGACCTGGCTGGTATATTGGCCAACTTAGCCCAAAGGAAAACGGCCATGCAAGAAATCATGCGTCAACTCATACAAACTGTTCGAGATGGAGTGCCTGCCCAGTCAGGACAACGAAGCGTTCAGATAAATACTCATTTGCCATCTTCAAGTATTAGACGAACACTATTCCAGAGCCTTCTCAATCTAGGGGTACTAGCTCATATCGTACTGAGCGATCTAATGATCCTTCTTATCAACCTGGCCGGACTTCTTCAGTACGAGTCACGGATTCTCAACAGAATGTCACTTTGACTCCAGAACGGGCTAGTGCTCTAGAAAGGTTGAGTAGAGTCTCTCCTTTTGATCGATTGGGACCTAGGAGGAATAGAAACCCTCCTAGGATTGCGTCGAGGAAATCTCAACGACCATCTGATCTAAGGGAAGATTATGCCCAATCACGCCCAACAGCACGTAACGAAAGGTCTCAAGAAGAAAGCTCAGCGCGATCAGTTGCGCGGACAAATAGGTCCGAGGCAGGAAACGATGCATGGAAAGGTTCTATTCAAAGGTTGGAAGACAAGTTAGGGGAAATGGCTAAGGCCAAGAATCCTCTACAGAGAACTTTTGTCCAAGGGACACCTTTCGTATAGACAATTGTGGATTTTCCCACACCATCAAAATTCAAAGCTCTTATGGTAACACCTAAATATGATGGAAAGATTGATCCTATCTTACATATAGAGCAATATCAAGCTGCTGCTGATATCTATGCTGTTCCAGATGAGATGAGATGCAGGGCATTTTCAGGAACTCTCATCGGGTCAGCCCAGATGTGGTACAACAACCTTCCTCGGGGGAAGATTACGACTTTCCATCAACTGGCAGAACTTTTCATAGGAAATTTCTGTTTTGGAACGAAGCCAGTTAAACGAGTAGCGCACTTACTGAGCGTTAGACAGAAAACAGAAGAAAGAACCAGGGATTATATTACTCGTTTCAATAACGAGAAACTTGAGGTGATCGATTACGAGAAGAAGACAATAATTACTGCTCTGATGAGTGGTCTGTTACTGAACAAATTGTACTATACTCTGGCAAAGGATCCTCCCAGAACCATGGCAGAATTGATGGCAAAGGCAACCAAGATCATGAACGCCGAGGAAGCCATGGCTGCAAAAAATAATACAGTTATTAAGGAGACCAAGGTTGAAGGTAGTAAAATTGAGAAGAAGGATCAGAAGAACAATGGTGGGAGGAAGCAGTCAAAAGGCAAATAAACGCTGGAGCAAATGAGGAAGTATTGTAATTATACTCCCTTGAAGGTAGATATAAATCACATTCTGGAGGAGATCAAGAACAACAAGGAGCTAACCTGGCCAGAGAAAATGAAGGCAGATTCGGACAAAAGGGATAAATCCAAATATTGTGAATTCCATAAAGATCACGGCCACAATACTAAACGTTGCATAACTCTTCAGAATGAAATTGAAGCACTCATCAAACGAGGAAAATTGACTAAGTACGTTGATCGCTAAAATGGTGGAAAGACCAGTGACAGAGGAAGACAAAGATCTAAATCCCCTCGTCGGGCAAAAGATGACAAGAAGAGAGATCATGAAGATAACCCAGAAGATGATATCGATCTCCCCAAAAGGCCAAGACAGCCCGAGCGCGAGGTATTTTTAATCCATTTTGGATCATTTGAATGTAATGTCATTACATGTGGAGATGCAGGAGGTGGAGATCTTATTGCGGAGAGGAAAGCTTACCTCAATGAGGCCCAAGCTTGCTCTTACAAACAACGCATAAATTTGGCTGAAGACGATCGCCCGAGGAAGGTGAATAGGGATAAACTGGTCATCAGTTTTTCTAAAAATGACCTAACAGGTGTACTATATCCTCATGACGACCCCTTGGTGATCAAGATGAGAATAAAGGATGTGGTGATTTCACGGGTATTGGTGGATAATGGTAGCTCAGCAGATATTATGTTCTACCCATGCTTCGACAGCTTGAATCTAAAATTAGCCCAGCTGGAGCCATATCATAGGCCCCTCCTCGATTTCACTGGCGAAAAGGTTTTTCCACTGGGGACGATCAAGTTGGACATGCTTATTGGTACGTGGCCTGCTTGCCAAACATAAAGAGTACGCTTTTTCGTAATGGACTAAAACGTCCAATCAGCCTACAATATTATCACGGGGATAGTAGGTCTGAAGAAATTTGAGGCAGTGCCATCTACGGTGCATCAATATTTGAAGTTCCCAACCAATTTCGGAGTGGGAGTAATGAAAGGAGACCAGAAAGTAGCTCGAGAATGATACAATTCATCTGCTGAACAGGAAGAACTGGAAGAAGATAGGAAGAAAACTACTACATATCAAGTGGATGAAATAGACGATGCAGAGAGTGAAACCTTGGACCCTAGAGATGAATCTCAGCTCATGAAGGGTCAGGTTATAGAAGCCACGGAAAATATCATTCTGGACGACGAACACCCAGAACGAACAACTCAAATCGGTGCGTCATTAGACTTATCAATAAAGCAAGAATTGGTAGCATTTTAAGGCGCATAAAGCAGACTTTTGCATGGAGTCATAAAGACATGCCAGGGATAGACTCGACTTTCCTATGCTATGGGCTCAATGTTAATAAGGAGGTCAAGCCAGTGAAGCAGCGAAGAAAAGTATTCAGCCCAGAGAAGAACCAAGCCATACATCAAGAAGTAGAGAAACTACAGAAAGTCTCTTTTATTGAGGACGTCAAGTATCCTGATTGGCTGGCAAATGTTGTGATGGTAAAGAAGAAAAATAATAAGTGGAGGATGTGTGTGGACTTCACGGATCTTAATAAAGCCTGCCCAAATGATCATTTTCCTTTGCCCCGAATTGACCAGCTGGTGGACGCTACATCGGGGCATGAATTGTTGAGCTTTATGGATACGTATTCTGGTTACAACCAGATTAAGATGAAACCAGAGGACAGGGAAAGTACCACTTTTATTACCCCAAGGGGAACTTATTGCTATAATGTTATGTCTTTCGGACTTAAAAATGCTGGTGCAACGTACCAACGGCTGATGAATAAAGTGTTCGCAGAGCAAATCGATCACAACATGGATGTTTATGTTGACAATATGCTGACAAAGAGCAAAAAAGCTGCTGATCATTTAGTTGACCTGGGTCAGAATTTTGATCAGCTGGAGAAATATCAAATGAAGTTAAATCCCACCAAATGCATATTTGGAGTACGAGAAGGCATGTTTCTTGGGTATATTGTTAATCAACGAGTCATTGAAGCGAACCCTGAAAAGATAAAAGCCCTACTAGAACTACGATCTCCAGGCATGAAGAAGGAAGTGCAAAGTCTTACAGGACGGGTCGCAGCACTTAACAGATTTGTGTCATGAGCAACAAATAAATGCCTCCCATTCTTCAAAACACTTCGAAAAACTTTTGAGTGGAATGATGAATGTGAGGATGCCTTTCAAGAGTTGAAGAAATATCTGGGGACACCTCCATTGTTATCCAGACCAGTGATGGGAGAAAGACTATACTTGTATCTGGCAGTGTCAGAGAACGCAGTTAGCTCGGCGTTGATAAGAATGGAAGACGGAGTGTAAAAACTAGTCTATTACACCAGCAAGGCATTTCGAGGAGCAGAGATCATATATCCAAAGTTGGAGAAGTTGGCACTAACACTAATCGAAGTGAGCAGAAGGATGAGGCCATACTTTCAAGCCCATACTATAGTCGTGTATACTGATATGCCATTAAGACAGTCTCTGCACAAATCGGAGAAATCGGGAAGATTGATGTATTGGGTGGTAGAACTTGGTGAGTATGACATAGTTTATGAGCTTAGGTCATCACTTAAGGGGCAGGCAGTAGCGGACTTTACTGCAGAGTTTACTTACTCTGATACATCCGAAAAGCAGGAGCTTAATACAGACCAACCCATGGATATTACGGGATCATCTAAGATAACCCCCGACCAACTTCCAATAATAAATCGGCAGGAAGCGATAGACAACGATCAACAGGAAGTGTCGGGTAATTGCCCAAGGATAGGAGAAGATAAAAGGAATTATCAAATATTCCACCAAGGAACTCTGTCTGACCAAGAATTTGATAATGATATACCTGTGTGGAATTTGTACGTGGATGGCTCTTCGTGTGCCACAGTTAGTGGAGCAGGAATAATCTTAAACAGTCCTGAGGGAGTTGATATTGAGTACGCTCTACGTTTTCAATTTAAGGCTTCCAACAATAAAGTTGAATATGAAGCTATGATCGTGGGTCTTAGTTTGGCCAAAATCATGAATGCAGAGCAGGTTATCGTATTCAGCGATTCACAATTAATAGTAAATCAATTTCTCGGATTATACGTAGCGAAGGGAGAATTAATGTTCAAGTATCATGCAAAAGTTATGGAGGTTGTATCAACTTTTGACGCAGTCCAGTTGATCAGAATACCAAGATCGGAAAATGCAAGAGCTGACGCCCTAGCTCGTCTGGCCTCAGCAACACGCACCGAGCTATGAAGAACTATTCCAATAGAGATTCTGGCAGATCGGATCGTAGATGAATTTTTGATGGTGAACTTCATTGCCCTCGATTTGGGTCCGTCCTGGATGGACCCCATCAGGGACTATATTGAAGAGCGAATTGTGCCAACTGACAAACTCGCAGTCAAGAAACTGAAGTTTAAAGCTGCTCGTTATGTACTGACCAATGGTATTTTGTATAGAAGAGGTGTGATAGCAGGACTACAGCGATGTGTGCATCCCTCCGAAGTTAAATATTTGATTGAATAGGTTCATGAAGGCTCTTGTGGAGCTCATATAGCAGGTCGGACGCTTTTGCAGAGGATAATGACACAGTAATACTACTGGACAACGATGAGAGCTGATTACGCAGCTTACGCTAAGAAGTGCGATAAATGCCAACATTTCTCTTCCATCCGAAGAACTCCCCAAGCAATGTTAACGCCCATTACGTCCCCTTGGCCATTTTCCATGTGGGGTATAGACTTGGTCGGGCCACTTCCAACGACCAAAGGAAGATTCAAGTATCTAGTAGTTGCTGTGGACTACTTTACCAAATGGGTGGAAGTTGAACCTCTCATTGACATGTCATATGATAGGGTCTATCAGTTTATTTGAAAGAACATTATTTGCAGATATGGTCGCCCACATGCGTTCATTACTGACCATGGAACCAAATTTGACAACGAGGAGTTTGTTGCATATTGTCACCAATCCAATGTACAAAAGATCCATTCTGCACCAGGCCATCCCCAAAGCAATGGGCAAACTAAGGTGACGAACAGAACCCTACTGAATGGTTTGAAAAAATGCCTATATAATGCAAAGGGAAATTGGATTAATGAGTTACATTCTGTGTTATGGGCTTATCGCACTACACCACAAACAACAACTGGGGAATCTCCGTACATGTTAGCCTTCGGAAGTGAAGCTGTCATAACTTCTGAGTTGGGTCTGCCCACACATAGGGTGCTTAATTTCAATTCCCCTATAACCAACTTGATGAGACATTTAGACCTGGATATGCTCGAAGAAGTTAGGGAAGAAACAGCAATCAGGAATGCAGCCTACCAACAACGAACAACCTTGTTCTACAACAAAAGAGTGAAGAAGTGCGACTTGAAAGAGGGGGACTATGTGCTGAAGAAGGTGATCCAGAAGCACAATAAACTAGAGGCCAACTGGCATGGACCTTATAGAGTAACTGAAGTTGTTCGTCCTGGGACATACATAATTGAAACTTTAGAAGGAAAAAAATTCAAGAATGCGTGGAATGCAGAGCATCTGTGCAAGTATTATCAGTAATAAAAATTCTCGTGTAACCCATTTCTTTCAATATGAATAAAAGTGATGTTTTGCCCATTTTTCTCTTTTGTTGATTTTTTTTGGAGTGTTCGTGCTACACACTACACAAACCACCAACTCCGGTTGGTCGATAATTCAGCAACCACCAACTCCGATTGGTTGGCAATTCAGCAACCACCAACTCCGATTGGTCGGCAATTCAGCAACCACCAACTGCGATTGGTCGGCAATTCAGCAACCACTAACTCCGGTTGGTCGGCAAATTAATAACCATCAACTCCGATTGGTCGGTAAATACAAATTATGCAAGGCAAAAGCCTGTTTGATCACGGGTGATCTCAAGGGACACCCCAAACTAGACAAGAAGATGAGTGACCTCCCGGGGTGTCCACTGTCTAGGCAACAAGGTAATCCTGGCACGATTACTACAACTAAGCAAGAATATGGAATGAAAATCATTCCATTGCTTAGGCACAAAGAGTGACAAGGCACTATAATCAGACAACAAATGGAACAAGTTTCATTGTCTAAAACAAAACATGACATTTTTTCCTTCTATAGATACATATATATATATATATATATTCACCAACAGATAACAAAGACATCTTACAAAGCATTTTCAAGAAAATGAAATTGCACAGAGAATAAACCTTTCTTTATTAAAACCAAGCAGATTACATACGAAATAAAATTTGACTCATTATATACAAATGTCCTATTCTATGGGTTTCTTTCCTTCTGCTTTTGATACAGGTTCCATCCCAGCTGGAGGATCATCTAATGCATAAGGAGAGTTTATAAAATTCATATCTCGCAGCATTCTGACATTAATTATGGATGGGCGATCAAGAAGATGCTCAGGACGAGAAATCTCAAAATCAGAATGAAGACTATAATCACCAAGATACTTGGATATCAGGAATCGAGGAATAGCAGGAGCAGGAATCCAACTAAGATCAAGCTTAAAAGGAGGCATGGGCAAATCAAGTACTCCAAGCTCATAATAATCCCATAAGAAGTGTTCTTGCTCCAATTTTAGCACACATATAACATTCAACCATCCCTGCTTATACCCCTCATTATTCGACTGTTGCAATCGAGCATCAAGATGATACAGAGCTTCGTTGTATCCTGCCATCCAAACCTCTCTAGGCTATTTGTGAAATTGATTTCAAGCTGCTCGCGGAGTTTCTTCACCAGAATTTCTTTACATTCCAGCGCAGAACTCTGGTTGGAGAGTTGGTCGGTAAAACTCTGAAGTTTCTTAGACATTTTTATCAAAGCCTGATTCTTCACCGTTAATTGAACAACTTGATTTTCTAAGGACAATTGAGTCCTCGTCTCCTCAATATTAACCCGACCAGCCCTTGCTCGCCCACGGGAAGAAGCCCTTGCTCTGTCGCGAGCAGGTGTGGAAAGTCCATCTCATTTTAAAGTCTCTAACTCTTCCCTTAAGGTAGCATTTTCAGTTTCTAAAAAGGAAAAACCATCATCAGTGATTGAGATTAAGGCTCCCGAAGAAGAGGAAGGAGCAGATTTGAGCTGTTTCACTTCCTCTTGCAATGCGATATTCTCTTCCTCTAGCAGCTTGACAATGTTTCTATGCTCTTCAATCTCTAGCTTCAACACACTTTCCTTTTTCTCATGAGCTGAAATGTACTTGTCATAACCCCTGTCAGCACTCAATTGATGGTACTTTTTCTCATAACCTTGATGCAAAAGTGTAGCAGTCTCTTTGTGTTGAAGTTGAAGTTCCTCGATCATGCCTTGAAGGTCTTCAATCATTTCATAATGAGCCACATTGTTGGCAACAACACGATCAAGTAGACACTTCAAGTATTGGTAAGCATCAATTGCTCATTCAGAGACATCAGATCTGAGAATGTCTATTATTTGGGCCTCAGTAAAAGCTGCATGACCAACTTTAAAATAATCGTTGCATTTCTTCATCAACTTTGTATCATTAGCTGATAAAAGTTTCATCCTGGCCATAAACTAGCAAGGAGAAAATAAAATGCATCAACAATGATACAAGACAGGTCATAGAAAGACGTAAGATAAATAACAAAGGTTCATTCTTATTCATCATACAAAAGGAAAAATACTTTCCAAGTTACAGCTTAGAAAAAAAGAAAATAACATGGGAAAACGAACAACTTTACACCTCCTCCTTATTCACTACAATATCTTCAGTTGGTTTGGAAGGAAGAGCAGGTTACTCGGAAGGAATAACAGGTTGCTCGGGAGGATAGAATATCCCACACCCCCTAACTTAAAACTTGACATTGTCCTCAATGTGAATCAAGAACCAAGTCAAAGAGAGGAAAATAGCGATATTACCCAAAATTGGAGCGATCCCCATAAGAACAAGTCCAAAGAATCTACAAAACAAGTTAGTACCGAGCATAGCAAAAAAAAATAATAAAAAGTTAACTAATTACACTAAACTAAATTAAAAAGTAAAAGAAAAAATAAAAAAGAAAGAAAGAATAAAAAGCTAACTATATACAACTGTGGGTACCCGAAATTTAGAACTATGGGCCTGGACGAGTAGCCCAGTCCTGGCGGCCAAAAGTCCAGGCCCCTCATCTTTTATAATTGATCCAGTCTCCCCCCACGATCCCATGAAGGGAAGTTATGGGGGAAATGGAAAACGTAGAGGAACCCATCACCCCCACTCATCTACACGCACATGTATATATTAAACCCTAGGTCCGGGGCAAAAGGACAAGTGGTATTCTCTTTAATCACTCTCCGGAGTATATAGAAATAATATCGACTGCACCACCGTGGACGTAGGCACATCTTGGCTGAACCACGTACATCCTTTGTTGTGTGATTGACATCTTGTATTCCTTGTTCTCTTCTTGATAATCTTTCTCTCATATTTATTTGTGTTTCATAATAATTGCTTCTACAATTGGCGCCGTCTGTGGGAAGCGTTCATCTTTCCCTGAGAAGAGCCCACATCAAGAAAGGAGTTTAAGATGTCTGGTCACAGCAGTAATGCCCCTCAAGCAGGAGATATTCAAGAGCCACCTGCTCCTCGCAGGATTAGGTCTGAAGTCTGACGTTCAGATCAGAGAGCTCGCCTGGAAAGACCAGCCTCAGAAGAAAGTCAGGGACCAGCGAGGTCCACGCAGATATCCAGGTTGATTGATGCGTACGAGGCAAGGCTCCACGAGCAGAGAGAGTCTTCTCGCAGGTACGAGGCTGAGAATGCTCGCTTGAAAAGAAGACGGGAAAGACTAGAAAGGGAGTTTCGTCCTGATAACCGGAGACGCCCATATCGCACTCCTAGCCCTCAGGCGAGCAAGTCTCGTAGCTGAGGAAGTAGCCCTAGGCGAGAATCTCAAAGGGACGAAGGAGGCGAGTCAGACGATGACCTCCATGAACAGCTGCGAAGAGCTCTTCGCCACAAGAGCCCTGCTCGCAGCGACGAGCTCATACGAAACATGGTCCGAAGGGAGATGGACCAGCATCCCGCTCACCACGGGACAAGATCAACTAGAGAACTAGCGAGGCGAGCTCTCAAAACCCAGATGAAATCACCATTCACGAAAGAAATCGAAGAGGAGGAAACTCCCAAGAAATTTTCCATTCCAAGGTTCAAGGTTTACGACGGAAAGACTGATCCCATCGTTCACGTCAGGCAATACCGACAGGCAATGACCCTCTGGAGTCACCGCGATGCCCTGATGTGTCGTATTTTCCCCTCGAGCCTTCATGATGTAGCACAGAAGTGGTTCGAAAGTCTCCCCCACCGATCGATCAAGAATTTCAAATCCCTAGCCGAACTCTTTACGGCCTGATTCATTACCAGTAGCTCCCATCCCAAAAGGATGGATGCTCTACTGACAATGAAGAAAACGCCTCAAGAAACCCTCCGAGAATACGCGAAGAGGTACTGGTAGTTATTCAATGAGATCGAGGACTGCGCGGAGGAGGTGGCAGTGGCCTCCTTCAAAATTGGGCTCCCTAATTCTTCCCTCCTCTACCAATCCCTGAAGAAGAAGGAAGCTATGACCATTGACGACCTTAAGGCCCGAATCGAGAAATACGCAAAGGTGGAAGATGTCACCCGCTCTAATACAGGAGAAAACGGTCGAGCTAAGCTCACTACCAAGGTAGGTGAGAAAACTGAAAACCAGTGGAAGGGAGGAAAGAACGGGGGCAAAAATGGCTCCAAAAACGGAGGGAACCAGGACGCATCGAAAGAATTCCAGGCGGTCAACACCGTCTTCAAAGAACCAATTTACAAGGTTCTCGCGAAGACCAAGGATGAGCCATTCATCAAGTGGCCCAGGAAGATGGGGGGAGATCCCTCGAAGAGGAACAATGCGTTGATATGTGCTTTTCACAAAGAGGGAGGGCACAAGACCGAGCACTGCAAGGCTCTTAAGTCTCACCTCGAAGAATTGGCCCAGTTCGGGCATTTGAACGACTTTGTGGAGAAAAGGGCAGAGAAAGTGACTGCTAACAGAGAGATGAGACCTGAAAATGTGCTGGAGGATGATGCTGGACACGAGTTCGCCGTAATTCACGGAGTATCTGACGTCAAGCAGATACAAGGGAACTCAGCTTGAATGGAGCTAAAAAAACTTACAGCGGTAATGCAGGCCTTTCAAATCGATCCAGCAAAATCACAGTCAGGAAAGCGTCGACGAGCAGAGGACGTCAACTATAACACGTATATTATTTTTACGGATGAAGATTTGATGGGAGTAAGGACCCCACATCATGATGCCCTGGTCATTACACTCAGGATAGCCAACTTTGACATCGACAAGCTGCTCGTCGATCAAGGAAGCTCATCCGAAGTAATGTACCTCGACCTGTTCAGAAAATTAAAGTTGAGCGACACCGACCTAAAGGAAGCTACTGTACCTTTGGTCGGCTTCGCTGGGAAAATGACCATGCCCCTAGGCAAAATAGTGCTGCCAGTTCGTGCTGGGAATGTCTCCAAGATGATTGAGTTTTTGGTAGTTGACATCGAATCACCGTACCAGGCCATCCACGGCAGAGGATGGCTTCATGCAATGAAGGCGGTCTCCTCGACCTACCATCAGAAGCTCAAGTATATAACCGAGCGAGGAGTAATGGAGATCCACGGCGACCAGGCGATGGCGAGGAAGTGCTTCATAGCAGCCATCCGACCAAAGCCAGAGAAGAAGGCCGGTCAACCCAGCGAGGAAGTTGAAAAGGGTGTGATACCTTCTAAATAAAAACTAAAGTATGGAAGACCAGGAGTAGAGGAGACCAGGCTCCTCCCCTCCGAGCGTGTCATCGAGGACCTGGTAGAAGTTATAGCCGAAGTTGGTGACAGTAGCAGAGTCTTCTTGATTGGAGCATCTCTCACCGATCGAGAACAGAAGGAGTTGACGACCTTGCTGAGACACAACGTAGATGTTTTCGCATGGAAACCATACGAGCTGCCTGGCATTGATCCTGATATGGTCTGTCATCAGCTTCACGTCGACCCCGCGTTCAAGCCAGTCACGCAGAAGGCACGAAGAACTGCACCTGAGAAGGCTAAAGCGGTCGAAAAGGAGGTCGAAAAACTGCTGTATGCAGGATCCATACGGGAAGTACAATTCCCCAAGTGGTTGTCCAACCCAGTAGTAGTCCCGAAGAACAATGGGAAGTGGAGAGTTTGCATCGACTTCACTGACCTCAACAAAGCATGCCCAAAGGATAGTTTCCCCCTCCCAAAGATAGACCAACTAGTAGATGCCACTGCAACTCACGAGCGAATGAGTTTCCTGGACGCATACTCAAGGTACCACCAGATCCCCTTGTATGCCCCAGACCAGGACAAAACGGCGTTCATTACGACGGTTGGGTTGTATTGCTACAAAGTCATGCCATTTGGGCTCAAGAATGCAGGAGCAACCTACCAGCGGCTGATCACAAAAATGTTCAAGGATCAAATGGGAGACACAATGGAGGTACGACATGCTCGTTAAGAGCAAGAAGAAGGAAAATCACCTCTCAGACCTGTCAAAGACCTTCGAAATCCTCAGGAAGTACCGAATGAAGCTTAATGCGAGCAAATGTTCCTTCAGTGTCCAGTCAGGAAAATTTCTTGGATACTTAGTCAGCAAGAGAGGCATAGAAGCTAATCCGGACCAGATCGATGCAATCAATAGGGTACAACCACCTCGAACAGTCCAGGACGTGTAGAAGCTCACTGGAATGCTCGCTGCCTTAAATCGCTTCATTTCCAAATCCTCCGAGAAGTGACAGCCTTTTTTCCTGCTTCTAAAAGGGAATAAACCAATAGAATGGAGCCCGGACTGCTCGCGAGCATTGGACGAGCTCAAGTCTTACTTAAGCTCTCCACCGCTGCTTGTCATACCACAACCAATGGATTCTTTATACCTATACCTCTCGGTATCCAGTCACACTGCCAGCTCGGCGTTAATATGCGAGATCGAAGGAATCCAATACCCCATTTACTACCCGAGCAAGAACTTATTAGACGCCGAGCAAAGGTACCTGCCATTAGAGAAGCTCGCCTTTGCACTAGTTATAGCCTCGAGGAAACTGAAGCATTACTTTGAAGATCATACTATCATCGTCCTCACATCGCACCCCCTTAAGGCGATCCTAAGGAAAGCAGATTTGTCGGGCAGATTGTCTAAGTGGTCAGTCGAGCTCGGCCGGTTCGACATCCAATTTCAACCAAGGACTGCTATCAAGGGTCAGATCCTTGCTGATTTCATAGCCGAATTCACTGGCGAAGAACTCCCTGACCTACCTTAACCAACGAAGCAAAAAGAGAACCCAGCAACAGTGGAAACCTGGAAACTATTCGTTGATGGAGCCTCCAACTCAAAGGGGGAAGGCGTAGGCATCGTCCTCATCACCCTAGAAAACACCATCCTTGAGCAAGGAATCAGGCTTGGATTTGCAGCCTCCAACAATGAAGCAGAGTACGAAGCCCTAATAGCCGGTCTCCAAAAGGCGCAAATTCTGGGAGCAAAACGTTTACAAGTGTTCGGCAATTCTCAACTAGTCTGCAATCAGATAAGTGGAGATTACAACGCGAAGGATGAAAAGATGGCAGCCTACCTCGCCCTGGTGAGGAAACTAATGACGAGCTTTGAGGAGATCAACATCCAGCAGTTTCCCAGAGGATAAAACAGTCATGCCGATGCCTTAGCAGCCCTAAGCTCGACAGTCGATTCTAGTCTTAAAAGGGTCATTCCCATCGATTTCCTCACTTGTCCAAGCATTAACCACAACAGCAAGCTGCCAAACGTGGAACAAATACTCCAGGTGGGATCAGCCCTCAGCTGGATCGACCCCTTAAGAGACTATTTAAAGGAGGGCACGCTCCCCGAGGACAAGAAAATCGCCCACCAGATAAGAGTCAAAGTTGCTCGCTTTCACTTATCCACAGGAGGCGACTTGTATAAGAAGTCCTTCTTCGGTCCTTACCTTAGATGTGTCCACCCAGGCGATGTCGAGCAAGTGCTGCGCGAGCTTCACGAAGGAATCTGTGGAAGTCGTGTCGGAGGAAGGTCTCTAGCCTTTCGAGCAATGAAGGAAGGCTATTGGTGGCCATATATGCAAAACGACTCCGCAGTATATGTCCGCAAATGCCCGAAATGCCAGCTTCACGCTCCAATGGTCCACCAACCAGCCAGCGACCTAAAATCCCTGACAAGCCCGTGGCCCTTCGCCCAATGGGGGATGGACATCGTGGGACCACTACCCACTGCAGCCGACAATCGTGAATACCTGTTGGTTGCAACTGACTACTTCACCAAATGGATCGAGGCAGAACCATTGGCAAACATTCGAGATGCTGACATGATAAGATTCATATGGAGGAATATAATCACTCGATTCGGAATCCACAGAACCATCATCACTGATAATGGGACACAATTCGAGAGTGGCCCCTTTCAGGACTTCTGTAACGAGCATGGGATCAGGCACAACTTTAGTTCGGTGGCCTACCCTCAGAGCAATGGCCAAGCAGAAGCTTCCAACAAAACTTTGATCGATGGATTGAAGAAGTGACTAGAGCGAGCCAAGGGCGCATGGGCAACCGACCTACCCCATGTCCTATGGGCATACCGAACAATTCCTCGGCGAGCAACAGGAGAAACCCCATTTTCGCTAACATATGGCATGGAAGCAGTCATTCTACTAGAAGCGGGCTTGCCAACAATGAGATCCGACCTTGTCGACCAAGGCCAGAATGATGGGGCGTTGCTCGCCGAACTCCACCTAGCCGACGAGCGTAGAGAACTAGCCCTGGTAAAGCTTGCGAGCTATCAGCAACAGCTCGCAAAGCACTACCATAAAAGGGTTAACCCGAGAAGATTCCAAGTTGGGGACTATGTTCTAAGAAAAGTCCTGGGCAACGCGGTGAAGTCATCAGATGGCAAGCTAGTCCCAAATTGGGAAGGACCGTTTAAAATAACTAAAGACGACCTGCGAGGTGCCTATCATTTGGAAACGATGGAGGGCAGAGAGATACCACGAGCATGGAACGCAGCTAATCTCAAGAAATTCTATTTTTAGATTCTCAAGGAATTCTATTGTTGAATCTTTTTCTTGTATTTGTTATGTGAAAGGACAGTTCATTTCCCTTATTACTAATGAAATCAGTAATAGTTGCATTTCATCACACATCTTTTCCAAATCACAGGCATGATGGTCGATATAGCAGGGGAATACCCCTCCTCAGGTCATCGTCATGAAACACGAGAGACCTCTTAGCATTGCCCCTGGCAATATATAAAGCCCTACAGAGGATTCTTAGGCAATGCGACTAGATTTTATATTGGCCATCAAACCTACTTTGGTTGAGCAAAATCATGATCGGATGAAGACATCCAATACCAGGTGTGTCCTCTCCAATTGCCCTACTTAGGCCTAAGGGAGTGTGACGACACAACCTAAAAGGTAAAGTGGGGCATAATGGTATTTTGGTATTATACTGGACTGGGGGGACACTTGCATGGCAAAATAAAAAGGATTATCAAGCAGCAAGAATATAAAAAGATTGGATGAACACGTTTAGTCGGCAAAATCGCCCAAAACACAAATTTTTCATTGATCTCTTATTTTTACAACAGTGATAATACATGTTTAGTCGGCGAAGCTCGCCCAAAGCATTTACATTATCGAAAAGGACAAAAGAATAACAGCTTGTTATATTTACAAAAAAGATAATACACGTTTAGTCGGCGAAGCTCGCCCAAAGCGTTTACATTATCAAAAGAAAAAACTTGCAAAAAATTCAAGAAGGAGGAAGCCTCCGAGCAAGATAGTCTGCCACCCTAGCTCTTCATCCATCATCAGGAGCAGGAACCAGCTCTTCCATAACCTCATCTGCGTCCAACTCTAACAGTTGTCGAGGAATAGCATCAATAGGGATCCATCTATCATCCCTCCTGAATGGATTGGGCATCAGAGTGGAGGAGGACATCTCGTGACGATACCATAACACTGAGTTCCTTGGGACCTGGAGTTATTTCAAGGCACTCAACCACCCTCTGATGAAAGAAAGTTCTTCTAACTCGGATAATCTTGTGGGAGCATCTAGCCAGCCTTGGTCATAACCGTCAGCCCATGCTTGTCGAGGACCCTTCTTGAATAAATGCCGCAATCGAGTAATGTCCCTTTGAAGCCCAGCAGCAGTTACATATGCTCGGCGGACATCATCACGGAGCTCTTCCATCTCCTTATCCCGCTGTTCTTCTGATTCCCTGTTCCTGCCCCTGGTGCTCTTACCAGCTCGCGGGAGGGGAGGACGAGTGGAACCTCGCGGCATAGGAGTATGTCCAGCTCGCGAAGATGAGGAGCCTTGCAGAATCGCTGAAACAGTGCTCGGCGCATGCTCTCTAAGTTGCAGGACTTCCCTCCTCAGGTTTTCATTCTCCTGCTGGAGGAATTCCCCAACTTGATTTATCTCGGTGGCCTCTAGCAACCTTGCTCTCAGTACATTGACTTCCTCTTGTACAGAGGCACCAATGCCTTCCATCTCCTGGAGCCTGTCCTTCAGCTTAGCCACTAGCTCGGACTGATCCTTATATTTTTGGTTCCTTGACTTAAGAGACTTGCAAAGCCTAATAAAGGTCTGACGAACCTGAGGACTGGCATTGGGACCAAGAGTCCTGCCCAATTGAGATGTGGCAGGAATATAGTCTTCTACATCAGTCAACTACAAGACATAAAAGGGCATGGGAAAGAGAAATCAATCAATGCATCGGAAAAAGAAGCCTTTTTATTTCATTAATAAAGGTCAAGTACATCGAGCTGGAAATGAAAAAATTACAAGCAAAAGTACAAAAATAGCCCTAAGGGAGGATTAACTAGCAACCTCAGGCTGCCCAGAGGTGGCTGGCTGCTTCCCCTTGTCAGCAGCAGTAGAAGCATCCCCCTCTACAGAGATGCCCTCATTCGCCTGGGCAAGACCAGCATCGGCAGGAGTTATCTGAGAAGTAAGATCAACACCCTCGATGGCCGGGGTAGGGGCTTCTTCTTCCACGGTTGGCCTTGGACCCGGGTCATGCTCGTCGAACAGAGGAGACTCAGCGTCAACACCAGGAGCTAGGAGGGCTTTGTTCCAGCCCTTCTTAAAGTTCAAACGACTGATATAGCCTATTTGAACTTCAGCGTCTTCATAAGTAGCAGTCCATCTGGAGTTGTATGAGTCCTCCTTGATGGCGGCTACCTGGGACTCCTTCTCCTTCAGCTGCTCGGTCAGAGCCTTGTTCTCCTCCACAACACCCAGCTTGCTCGAGCAGACTAGGTCATAGGCCTGCCTCAACTCACCCAGCTCCTTGACCGCAGCGTCCCTCTCTCGATTAGAATTTTTAAAGGCCAGATCAGAAGAGGCACGGGCGGTGTCAGCAGCCTTCAGATCAGCCTCTAGCCGAGAACCCCTGACTTCCAGAGCGGACTTCTACTGCTCCAGCTCGCCATTCATTCTCACCAACTCGTCGCGAGAACGGTAAAGCACAACGAAGTTCGTCACAAACTGCCAAAAACAAAAGAAGAAATCAAGAAGGAGAAATAATTGAAACCTGTTAAGGAATTAAAAAAGGGAGAGAACCTTACCAAGGCTAGTCTCTGGCTAGCTTGAAGGGCTAATTGATCAGACCCCAGGGCCCTCTGGCGATCTGCAGGAAGAACTGCCCTCTCAAGCAATGCAGGATCCAGCTGAGGGGAAGTGGCAACCGAGGCCTCCTCGGGCAAAGCTGACACCGGGACCAAGGCTTGCCCAGCCTTCGTCCTCGACTCCATCTTCCTCCTCTCTTCCTCTCTCTCCCTCTCCATCCTCTTCCTCTCCTCCACCTTCTTCTTTTCCTCCACCTTCTTTCTCTCCTCCTCCTTCTTTCTCTCCCTCTCTCTCACCTGCTCTTCCTCTCTCTTCTTCCTCTCTTGCTCCTGAGTGGACCGAGAGCCAGTAGCCACGGCCCCAGAAGAATACTTTTGTTTCTTTGACCTCTGTGCAAGAAGCACATGGTCCTCGTCATCATCGTCTCTAATCAGATTCTTCCTTGGAGGCATCTCTTCGCCTGAACTACTGGAAGTGCTCGACGATCCTCGAGCTTCAGAATCTTCTTCAGAAGAACTACTACTGTCAGAGCTCCCTCCACCCAAATTGCTCGCAGCTCCCGCAGGCTCACTCTCAGAACTGATCTCCTCTTCGTCCGACTGGATAGGCTCAGCAGTAGTCTCTCTGAAAGAATCAAACTCTGGAACACTATCCACAGGCCGTGCTATGAAGCTGGAGCCTGCGTTCTTGTACTCGAGCAAAATGGCAGCAGACCTGGGGTGCTCGCCGTCACCCAGAGGCTCCCTGATATTCCAAGCTTTCACCAACTCCGAAATACGGACCTCGCTGAGAGCAGGCTCCAAATTCTTTATCCTCATTGTGAAAGAAAAAGCAAAGAAAGGTTAGAAAAGTCACAAGTCAGCAAAGGTTGAGATAACAGTACAATGTCTACCTATATATTCTTCCCCGTAAAAAGGGACAGTGAACCTCTCAGACCTCGACCCATCAAACTGGGGAGGGAACTGCCAATTCCTAACAAGGAAACCCTCTTTCCAGTAGTCCTTATGGGAATCAGGTAGGTTTACTACCAATACCCTATCAGGACTCCTAGCTTTGAGGTATAAGACACCTGAGCTAGTTCGAGAGAAGGAATAACAAAAACAGATCTCGGCAAGTCCTAACCTAGTACCATACAACTGGTTTATTCTATGGACGCCATTTACTATTTTCCACACATTGGGCGAGCACTGTGCGGGAACAATACTGAAATAACCAAAAAAATGCAGAAATAGATCATTAGGGGGAAAAGTGAGTCCCCCCTGGGAGAGCAACAAGACATGGATCCAGTGGGCATTCTCTATATCCCTAACGTTCCTAGGAGGGGAGGCACAACATTCAATAACTACCCACTCAGGAATATTGTAGAACTTCCTGAACTCAGAGATTGACCTATTTCCAATCTTCGCCATTGAAAAACTCAAAGAAACTCTACAAGCCAAAGAGAAAGTGAAGAGAAAGGGCACGAGAAACTTACAAAATAGAAGATCGGTTCGAGTGATGAAGAAGCACGAGCTCAAGACGACTAAGAAGCAATGTGAATGGGGATTCAGAGAAGAAGGTACAAGGCGCTAGAGTTCTCAGAAGAAGGAAAAGTACTGGAAAGGCTGAAACAATGGATGAATAGTGGCTATCCCAACAAGCCTTCAATTCTAATCATAGCGCACGGATAGCGAAGCGGGTGCCGCCAAAGCAACTGCACAGTTTTCGAAGAATCACAAATCAGTCATGATGGCTGCTCATTTAAATCCATTGGACCCATAAACATGGCCCAACAAATTTAGGGGCAAATTATGGGTACCCGAAATTTAGAACTAGGGCCTGGACGAGTAGCCCAGTCCTGGCGGCGAAAAGTCCAGGCCCCTCATCTTTTATAATTGATCCAGTCTCTCCCCACGATCCCATGAAGGGAAGTTATGGGGGAAATGGAAAACGTAGAGGAACCCATCACCCCCACTCATCTACATTCACATGTATATATTAAACCCTAGGTCCGGGGCAAAAGGACAAGTTGTATTCTCTGTAATCACTCTCCGGAGTATATAGAAATAATATCGACTGCACCACCGTGGACGTAGGCACATCTTGGCTGAACCACGTACATCCTTTGTTGTGTGATTGGCATCTTGTATTCCTTGTTCTCTTCTTGATAATCTTTCTCTCATATTTATTTGTGTTGCATAATAATTGCTTCTACAACAACCTACTATTTAGGCCTCACACTAACTGTACACTAGAAGTCTAAATAGCTGAGGGTCCACCATAAGAACGATTTGACTTTGAAGGATAACCGGTGTACCCTCACATACAAGCATGCCCTCCAAAAAATATGAATTTCGTTTGAACAACGAAAGGCATGTGTAAGGCGTAAGAAAGGAACCATCACCAATTAAAAGTTTTGGTGGGACGATGGGGGGTTTGGATTGCACGGGTGACAAAAACAAGTGGTGACCGAGAGAAGCTGAATATCCTCCCAAGGATTTTGAAGTTGGAATAGGAGGCGGCGCACACAAAGGCAAAGATGTGATTATGGAGGGCGACTCGAGCAAGTACTCCTCATCAGCGATAGGATTTAAAACATTAAAGTTTGAAACCGAATCATCGGGTACTTGTTCCGGTGTGATGATAGAAAATAAAAATGGGGATAAAAGAAATTCAAACTCATGAGATGAATCATCATCGCATGAAGTTTGAGTTTCGAAGGAAATAATGTCATTTTCAATGAAATGTTCTTCTTTGGGGGACAAAGAAGAAATCCTTTCATTGCAAATAGATATTATGTCATTATCATCCTAACTTTCAATATCTATTACGCAATGGGCAAAGTTTAGAATGACTTGTTCCAAAGTAGGTACAAGTACCTCATTTGGTTCAAAACATTCCTCGACTTCAAAAGTCTCGGAAGCAAAATCGTCGTCGGACTCAAATAATAAATCTAACTCATGTTCCCACGAACGATTTTCTTCCCGATAACGATTTTTAATTTTCTCATTCTCATACATACGCAAGCCCTCACCGAATGTCATAGGTCGAGGTCCGGATGCATTAGAATGGGAATTTTGAAAATTACCATCGGACTTAAACGAAAACTCATTATTATAAGAATTTTGAAAACTATTGCAATTCGTTTCAAAATTCCTATTATAAGGAGGTAAAGGCCCAAAATCATTATCATTATCATCAAAATTCCAATAACCTAAGTTTTGACTTTCGTTATACTCGCCCAAAGTAATATGTGAATTTGCAAAATTTTGGGATTCTAAGTATTCACCGAAAGTCATAGGTTTGCGGGAATTTTGAGAATTATAACAATGATTACCAAAGGAATTGCAATAAGACATGCTTACCCCAAAAATGGCTCGAAGTGGCGGATTCCACAAAGTAAGTGCGCGCGGGAAAAATTCGAGCGTTTCTAAGTGCTCAAACGTGGAAGTCCTACAAAAAGTTAGCAAATAATACAAATAGAAAGAAAATACTATGAAATACTAAATCAAATAAAGTCTAAAACAAACTCATCCTCGGCAACGGTGCCATTTTGATTAAGGGTGAAAAGTAGCGCGTGTCAAACGTTGATCGTTGTTTTCGTTTCACCTCCTCAATACAAAAACCTAAACTTATGACTACACTCAAAAAGGGAGTATAGCAGCCAAGTCCGGGTATCGAAAATCCACAGAGACGAGTTGCTAGAATTTATAGGATTTAATACTCCTAAAATAAAAGTGTAAAAGGTGATAGGTTGGAAATAAAGAAAAGGGAAAAATAAGAAGTTAAGTCTAAACTAGAATTAATAAAACGAGAGTCGGGATCGTGTCCCCACCATGGGCTAAACAACTAATAATTAGAATTTCGGTTCAAAAACATTTAATCGAGCATTTTCAATTAAGTATAAACATCACACAATAAGGAATTTAACCCAAAGTTGCGAGATTAAACATTTAATCAAAAATGGTCACACACGGATTAAATTCGGATTATCGCTATAAACACTAACGTTGCGTGACAAAGAAAGTTAAACGCATAATAATTCGACTTTAATACCCGAGGTTTCAATTAAATGCAATTTTCCCCAAAACCTAACTTTCGGAGCTCGACGCCCATTAATAGAGAAAACGCAATCCCAACCCGTAAAACTACTCACTACACATGATTAAACTAAGGAAAACAACTAATTAACAAAAGCAAACAAGAATTAACAAACTATAACTAACTATCTAAGCAATAAAAGTAACTACAAAGCAAGAAATCAAGTAAATAAGCATTAAACAAAGGAAAGTGACAATGAATAGTAATATACTTACATAAATGGGATGAACCCAAAGAGAAAGGGGGAGAGGGTAGCTCCAACAAAAATCCCCAAAGTTCTCTAACCTAAAATGAAATAATATCCAAATAAATGCCCCTAACACTCTATTTATACCCCAAAACAAACCCCAAAAAAAACCAAGCCAAAAAACTCAAAATAAGCCAATTTTCGTCCATATCTAATGGGACCGATCGACCTCATGTTTTGGACCTGTCGACCGCACTTTTGGAATTTGCCTTGGGCTGTAGACAACCCCCTTTTCCACTTTGAACCAATTTTGACGCGTTGCACGGAAACGGCTATAACTCCCTCATACGGAATCGAAATGAGGCGTGGTCGGAATCGACGCGAAGATAATTCAATTATCTACATGATTATGTTTTGAAACCCTCCAAATTATGCAGTATGAAATTACCAAAATTCCCTTGAAGTAGAAGAAAATATCGAAACCTTTCGAAAATGAGCATAACTTCCACATACGGAGTCAGAATGACGCACGGTCAGTGGCCACGGAAAGATAATTTGATGATCTACATGTTGGTAACTTCATTACATAGAAAATAGTGAGTTTGTAAAGACCAAATTTCCCTTGAAGTAGCATTCGACGATGAAACTTCTCCGAAATGCAACCGAACCTCACTTTTAGCGTTTCAATACCTAAAAAAGCACAAATAACCCCTGCAAAGCATGTATATATCTAAATCCAAGGTTATCTGGTTAATGAACATAATTATAGGCATTTAGGACCGTAAAAGTGCTAGAATGCATAAAGATAACGGGCGGAAATATGCAATATTCGATACGAATCAGAGGGCCATGAGTATGTATCTGAAATAATTCAGAATCATCCGCAGTTTTCAATTCTTTCAAGGCTGCAACTCATCCATCTCTAAAGTATTTTAGGCTGACATATTCCATATGACAAGTAATGGCAGTTAAAGCCTTGTTCTATCCTTTATCCCAGCCTGAGCTAAAAGAATTCTTTACAGCAGTTTTCCTCTTCACTTTCTCCAATGAAGCGTGTTCCTAGACAAGCTTCACTTGTTCTTCCAACTCTTTCTTACGCTGTTCAGCCTCTTTAAGCTTGGCCTCAACCTCCTCGGCAGATGTCAGCTTATCCTCAAGCTCTTTCTTATGCTGTTTAGGCTCTTCAAGCTTGCCAGCAACGGACTTTAATTTATTCCCCAACTCTTTATAATCACTTATAGCTTGATCTCGAGTGGTCTTGACAGATTGAAGTTCATTCTCCCAAGCAGTTTTTTCTTTCTCGTACTTCTAACGGGATTCATTCAAAGAGCGAGATAGACCAGTAAAAGCCTCTTCCACTCCACCCGAGGAAGTGGAAGCCCTGATAGCTTTATCTTTCTTCAAGATGCCATTAAAGCAAGCCATAAACTGAAAAAGGAAAGAATTCATTTCAGAATATGAATGAATTATGTAGAGACGAGGAAGTAATAAGGATGAAGATACTTACTGACGCAATATGTTGGGCGGATAAATCAGTGAGCTTTTCCCGAGAAAGGGAATCCTCATCAGCTCGATGTTCGGGAAGGACCCAAGATTTGATCGAGTCCTTGGTCAAACTTGGAGCGACGAGAGATATACCTTAGCTCTCAAAGGACCTTCAATATCAGAAGGTTGAGCAACAGTTTCTACAGGTCTTTCAGCAAGACCTCTTAGTCTCTTTAGAGGAGCACTTTCAATCAAAGGTGCTACCTCTTCTTGTATAATAGCAACACCTTCAATCAAAGGTGCTGCCTCTTTTGGAATAACTGAGGGATTCTTACTCACCTCCTTTACAGTTATAGAGGTTACCTTAGATGGAGCAATGTCCATTTTCTTCGTCCCTTCAGTTGGAACGTCCACTTTTCTTTTCTTTACCCCATCAACACCAGGGCCATCTTTAATAAAGAACTCAGGCATCCTCCTTTTCTTCGTCATCAAATCAATAATGGAAATATCCAAATCAGACGACAAGGCTCCCACACTTGCTCGAGACGTTGGCGGTTGATCAAGATCGATTACCGTAGGAGATGAAATAGGACGCGCAATGAAAGATGAGGTGGTGTTTTTGTACGTCAACAAATAAGAAGCAGCTCTAATATGCTCACCAACAACTTATTGATGCAAGCTCCAAATAAGTTTTAAATCTTTTATATTAACGTCAATCTCTTTTGGGGGCTTCCTTTTAGTGTCAACTGTAACAAACAAAATTAATGTCACTGATGCATTTTGTCAAACATAAAGAAAACCAAATTCAAAAACTAAAAACAACCTATCCCATTACCATAAAGCGGACATCTGGGACCTTAGTACACATCATTTCCATTTAATGGGGGGTGTTGCCAATTTTTCATCACAACCCCATGATCAAAGTAGTCCCTATTGGCATCGGGAGGATTGACAACTAAAGATCTATTCGAAAACCTAGTTTTCAAATAAAAAGTAGTGTCACTGGTAACCCATGTATAACAAAACATAATTTCAGGAATTCCTAAGTGAGTTCCATGAATTTGATTCAACCTATATACACCATTAACTACCCTCTATGTATTTGGAGCTACCCTTGCAGGTACAATATTGAAATATTAGCAAAATTCCAAACACAAGGGATTTGGCGAAAAAGAAAAGACACACTCCGTTACAAAAAGGGAGGGAAACTAATGTCCCTCCGCCAGAGAAAACAAATCAGAAGGACAAGAAAGCTCCTCCAAAATAACCCAAGAAGGAATTGAAAAATTAGTCCGGAATTTATCTAAAGATTCAACAAGGTAAACCATGATGACTAAATCAAATAAAGATGAAGGAAGAAAATATTACAGAGAATGGAGAAATCTTCTAATGAAGGACGACGAAAGAATGACAGTAAGAGAAAGTGAAAAGTTCAAAAAATATGGATGTCAAAAGTAAAAAACGATAGGATTTCTGTCGCCCTTAAATACTTAGCATCGGGAAAAGAGAAAAGGAATGATTATCAGGAAAGACGTTTGCGTTTCCAAAAATTAAATCATGAGAAAGACGCAAATGTCGAAGCAGATAATTAAATCGTGAGAAAGGCGCAAATGTCGAAGTGGCTGCTAAAAATTCAAAATATTTACAAATTTGCCATTACGCGCTCAAACGAAAGAAATACAATAAAAATGTCCCAAGTGTTGGAGATCTGTGATCCAGGAAAAATATTGCACACTTTCTTATTTAACCTCAACTGTGAAACATTGGGGGCTTCTGTTGATACAAAAATTAGTCAGCTGACATGGACCAATTAGATAAAGACATGTGTCAACCTACATGACAAATACATAATTCCACCGAGCTACTCAAGACTCCCGAACTGCTCAAGAGTTTCGAGCTACTCAAGCGTATCGAGCAACTCAGGCGGTCCGAGCTACTTAGCGTGCAGAGCATCTAACCAAGAAAACCAAAAGGCAACTGCACATTCAATGAACGTCAGATTTAATGCGCATTATTATTGTACAGATGTATATGTCTACTAGAAGACAACACATTACCTTTTCATATGTACACCCTCAAGGCTATAAATACATTGTAACCTAGTCATAAAAGGGGACTTTTGGATCTCCGGGTAAACCCACTATCGAGATTCAAGGCAAACAGTCGGCAATACAACAATAGTGGACGTAGGCCATTTTGATAGCCGAACCACTTTAAAAATCCATTGTCTTATTTATTTATTAATTTTTATTCGTGATTAATTAATTAGATTGCATCTAGTTTTTTACATCAACACTGATGATTTTATTTTTATTTTTTTGTTATTTCGAAATTTGTCGAAGAAACTGATTTTTTTGCAAATTGCACAGTTTAGTTTTGGTTTACGCTAGGTTGTATCGAGTGGTACAAATGATAATTTTGGTTTTAGCATATTAAAATTAGTTTGATATTGGTATGTTCTATTTACTTACCAAATCGACCGAAAGTCACTCCTACTCTTGGCTGATGTAGTAGGTTGTGTGGAGATCGATATTATTGATCATGCGTTCAGTTGGTCATCGTATCATGACGTGGAGACATGGATGACTTGATCCATCATACGGTTTGATACATGACTTACCAATGGCGTGACTGCGTGGTTACCCCCCATCCTTTTTTGTATGTGCATGTTTTAAGCCCGTTAGATACAAAATTCATACGAAATTACCGATAGAGGCACGAGAAGGTCCCCAAAGGTTGATGACTTTGTGTGGTTTTACAAGACTTATAAATGTATTATATAGTGCAGTGGTGAAAATATTACTTAAAGACACCGTGTCAAGTTTTTATGTTTATTACAATATCGTGTGTATCTTATTATTCATGTGATAATGTAGGGACAAATTTCATCACGAGTTAATTTGTATTGTTTATTGACTTTATTCTATTTGGATAACCATTTGTGTCATATGATAGCATTTGAGTTCAGTTTGTCCTTCAAATCTATGATGCATGTTGAAGACTGTAGCGACCAAGTAAAGTGACGTCAACATCAAGCTGAGTTTCATTTCGAGTTTCGTCTTTAACATCTCTACAAAGGTATGAATGTATATTATGTTTGATCCCTGGATTTTAAGTTTGAATTTTTGTTTTAAAATGTTTATTGAGGCCATTTCGAAAAATATTTTTTAAAGCAAAATATATTTTGTTTTCAAGTTCGTCCGAACGACATTGTTCTTTTTGTTCAAATAAGTTTTTGTTTTTGTTCGAACGAGTTATAATGTTTGTTTAAACAAGTTTAGAGGTTTCATTCAAATGAGCTTTGAACGATCATCAAACGAAAGCGCACTGTCTTGACATAAAATATTTGTTGGAAGCTCGTTGGAAGTCCGTCCAAACGAGTTTAGTGGCTTCGTTCGAACGACTTTGTTTTTCATTCAAACGAGAGGCCTCGTAATGTTTACCGCCATTTTCTCTATTTTCCTATAAATAATAGGTTTGGTACAAAAGTTTTTAGGGAGGTTTTACAAAAACGTTTTTCATAGACTAAACAAGAGCCTCCTAAACCCTAGTTTACACCCATATGTTTGAGATCCAAGAATCCTCTTAATACGCTTGTTTGAGATCTTGTGTGTCTTACTCCAAGATAGTTTAATCTTCATTGAGTACTGTTTCGAGCAGTAGATTCCATATTACATTATGTGACGGATGGACCAGTCAAGAACAAGTGAGATCTGTGGACACCAAGACATGGGAGACGCCTGCTTGTGATTTCCATTGGAAGGTGTCCAGTGGTGGCTGTGAATAAGGTAACATGGTGCAAATAAACGCATTAATGCTTAAAGGCGTCGAGTGTATGAGTAAGTCTAATTTTTCATTGCATGAGATCTATATCATAGTGAACTTGTGTGGCTGGACCGTTCGAAGTTTTTCCCATTGTGGATCTTCCTCGTACATCACAGCATTGTAGTTTGCCTAAATTTATTCTTGCTTATATAATCTAGATTCATATTTAAGGTTAGATAAAATTGGTTAATTGCTTTCGATGCTTGTTTAAACTGGTGCATAATTAAAATTGGTTAATCATTCACTCATTTAATTTAATTGAAATTAAAAATTATTATAATCGTAGCACTAGCGTTTCTCAAATTGGTATCAGAGTAGGTTACACTACTTTATCATGTTTGATCCCTGTTTTTAGCACGTTTAAGGTTTTTCTATGAATTTTAACTGCGAGGGAAGTTCTATTAACCAACCTCCAATGTTTGATGGGTCAAACTATCCCTACTGGAAGGCGTGGGTGAGATTATTCCTTAAATCTATCGATAAAACATGTGGAACTCGGTTGAGCAGGGTGGTCTCCTCAGACTGAGAATGGTTTGGCCAAAAATGTATTCCACTTGGAAAAAGTATAAAAAGAGGCCTCAACTTTCAATTCCGAGGGTGTGAAGTCTATTTTTTGCGGTGTTACTGCTGAAGAGTTTTGGCGGATTATGACTTGTGAAAGCGGGAGAGATTCTTGGAAAATTTTAAAATTCACACATGAGGTCGCCAATATGGTTTGGGTTTAAGTTGTAAAATTTGACAACTAAATTTGAAATTATTAAATTTTTTGATTATAAGTCATTTGATGAGTTTTATGCTAAGTTCTCATATATTATCTATTTCATGTTTAACTCAGGTGAGCCCATCCCTCAACCGTGGGTGGTGAGAAAACTCTTAAGGTTGTTGCCCGAAAAAGATTTAATGCCAAGGTCTCGGTCCTATATTCTCTTGGTGGTGTTGACACTATGAGTCTCCAAACCTATGAGATTAACTTGTGCTCCTAAGAAAAAGGACGAAAAGAAAGAGAAGGGCATAACTTTGAAAGCCCGAAAGGAGGATATGTCAGATTTCGATAGTGAGGGTGAGTTATATCCCGAAGAAGGATAAAATTTAAATTCACCCCAAACATTGGGGTAAAATTACAATTTGAATTGTAATTTTTTAAACATACTTGTACTAATATACAATTATGTAACAAAATTGCACAAATACATTATTGTATTCTTTATTTTTTATTTTAAAATAGTAGATATAAAAATAGTAATTTCATTTTGGGTTATTAACGAGTTTGTCTCGATGTTTTAGTCTCAAATAAGTCCGTTATGTTTCAATTTTCCCAATCAAGCCTTCATAGAACTATATTATTCCGATTTCATCCAAATTTTGAAGAACTTTAACTCACGTGATGGAAATTGGCACGTTCCACTCCAACGAGGCCCAAAATTGAGACTTGATCTACATATGAGGAGACATTCGTGTTTGTAGTAAAAAAAATGTATTTTTATGCCATTTTTATCTCCTTTTTATGTCTTACGACATTAATGTATTTTAAATATTTACTAAATTAGTATAATGTTCTTGTACTATTTTTTTTAACTAGTTAATATTTCTTGACCTATATAAGTCTTGAGTTTAAATAAAAATATTGCGTAATTTTCCTCCATATCTTATAATTATTATAGCGCATATCCGTGATGATGACACACATAATTTTATCAACATCAATGCCTACGGTACACATGAATGTGGGGACTATGGTACTATTTTAAAACTAATGATGGATAATTTTTCCTTGAGGTATATTGAAAAAAATAATTCGAGAATTTATGCTAATTTCTATTTGCTAAAATATTTTAAAAATCTAATTAATTTTATTGTAAATATAGTTTCATAAGTTTAATTTTAGGTTTTCATTGAATTTTGTCACTCATAGTAGAGATCTATTTGATTGTTTTGTTCAATAAATGTTGAAAACATAGTTTAGTGAGTTTTAGTAAATTTTTTGAATCAATTAAGATTTAATTTTTCAATAAAATTAAATTGAAATTACATATATGGGACAAAATCGAATAATTTTTTAATACAACATTAGAAGATTTTCCCCATTTTTTTAATTCAAGTATTTCTGTTATTTTTATTTGGACATTATACCTTGATGGGTTGGTTGCATTATCCCCTTTACTCATAATCCTAGATGAAATATGATTTGTTTAACACTTACATATACCTCACAATTCACCTTCACCACTCACTACTCACCACCCTCACAATCAACAATCTCTTTTCCATCATTCTTCCTTATAATTGCAACTTCGCTACATTCAAACCTAACAGATAACTCATTGTCTCTGTCTAAGTCTATGCCTATGAGTATTCCTTACGGTTCCACCCCACTGACGAAGAAATCTTGTATATCCTTTATTGCAAGCTCAAATATGTTACACCTGCATATACCATCCACCCACAGGCCGTTAGGGAAAGGAATATCTCTGATGCCCAAAAACTCCAAGAAGTTTTCATAGAGTGCCTGTAACACCCCACGATTTTTGGAGACTGAGAAATTGAATTGTTGGGAAAACAAAATTTAATTAAATTGGAGAATTTTAAAACTTGGGAATTGAGGCCCAAAAATAGAGGGCATTTTAAAGTATTCCGAATGATGATTTTGAGGGTACCATCGATCCCGGAAGGGTCGAGATAGTCAAAATGACTGTCATTGGGTTTTATTTCGGCTCCAGAATGTTTTTAAGTATGTTTGGCTCGAATTGGAGTAAACGAGTCATTTAAATTGTGTATTAACATTTAAAATTGGGTTTATTGTTTTAAGGGATTTTAAGGCTTACGGATGAAGCCATTTCTCATTTGAGAGAAAGAGAGAAAAAACCCTAGAAAGAGAAAGGAAGAAGGAAAGAAGAAGAAAAGAGATAGAGAGAGGAAGAAATCTTGGAGAATCCTTGCCCAAATGCGACAACGAGGACGATCCAACCTCTACAAAATCTGAGGCAAGTGTTTAATCTTGCTAAATAAGTTATTTGTGTATTTTATTTCATAATTTGTGGGTGAAAGAAATGGTTTTTGGTCATAAACATCAAAACCTAGATTTTTGGGTTTAATCTTGAAATCAATGCTTACAAATGGGTTTAATGGAGTAGAAATGGTTGGGATCAACTTTAGGTTGATTTATTGGCTTAGAATCATGTTGTGATAGAGATTTGGAGGTTAGAATGGAAATTTTAGGGTTTAATTTCGTGGGTTTTGCTGAAAATGGGAAAACCGGCCAAGATAACTGGTATGCCCGGTCGACCGCGCGCAGGGGACCGGTCGACCGCGCCTTAAGGGAAAAGCCTACTGCAGTTCTTCGTAGGCAAAATTTGGACCCGCGGTCGACCGGTCCCCTGTTCTTAGCCCAAAATTTGGATTTATTTCTTTCCCTTTTCTTTTGGAGTTTTATTCTTGGGGGCTTTCTTAATGGGCTTATCATGGAGGGTTATGATATTAGATTTAGGGAATAGGGCCCTAGGTCAAATAGGGGCTTGCGGGCTTATGTTAAATTGATTTAGGAGGATGAGATGCCTCTTTTAGTAATGAAAGAAATATGGGACAAAATTGATTGGCGGATTATCCTATTATGATGGAGGTGGAAATTATGGATTGGGTGTAATTGGCAGAGATAGTCCCTTGTTGTTCAAGTAGGTATAGAAAATGGATATGCCGAGGCATAGTGGGTATCTCAGTGAGGACAGGAGTTCTAGCTTGAGGGCATAAGTAAGCGTAGATATACTGGGAGGTTAAGAACTCTTAGAGAGTGAGGGGTCTCATATCCTTAGAAACGTTTAAATTAAGGAACAATAGGTAACCCGATAGGGGTAAGGGTTCATGAAATTAATTGAACCATAGGTAAAATTGGGAATGGTTTGGGATCGTACTATTAACTAGAATAGACGGTAGTATAATTCTAGTTAGGATAGCTTACATATAATTAAGTGGAATAATCACATGGGATTCCAACACTCGAAACAAAGTGGAATAAGTTGAGGTTTGTAGACTTTTGGTTAGGTGTATACCTTTAGTCACAATTTGTATTGGAGATATTGATTTTCTTTCGGATATAGATGGTATGTGTAATAATGTTTTCCTACACAAAATTTTGGGTGATAACCTTAATGTGGTATATATAAGTATATATATATATATATATATATATATATATATATATATATATATATATATATATATATATATATATGATGTTTGGGAGACTATTCATCATAGGAAAAATGATTGAATATGTTTCGAGTGAGAAATTGTATTCACCCATCTAGGTAAATTAAATAAGTTTGTGGAGACGGCTTGTATATTGAGGATTATGTATACTTATATCCGAGTTACATCTCGTATGCCTATGAACGAGAATCAGTTGTATATTTGGATATGTGAGTACATGTTTATATATCTATATAGATATGAATATGGATATATATTTATGTTGTGGATATACATGGTATGGGCATTTAAACCGTATATGATGGTTTAATGTTTAATTATATGATTGGATCATATGGATGTATATATATTGTGCATGTGAATGATATATATACTTATTTGGTTAAGAATACCCCGCTCATGCTATCATTGGGAAGTTGCGTACGTAGAGGGTGAGCATCCTGGCTAGAAAAGCAGGGTGTGGATATTCCCCAGGTCATAGTCGTCCCGTGTGTTATTATGTGATTTACATTTTTATATTTTTGGGATGAGACGTGGTGGGTATGTTTCGTCTCATTACCGATTTGGAGCTATGACCGCTTCTCGGGACGTCGTGTGCATGAGTTTACCTTGATATGGGTGTCGTTTAGTCCCACCATGGTGGCCCCAGTATTGCTACGTGAGCCGGGCACTGGGAAGATGATAGCATTGATGCATTTTTATCGGCGCTATATATATAGCCGGGTATTTATTTGTGAATTACCTTGGTACATCATATATGGTATGTATACATGGTCATGGGATTGGATGATGGTGTGCATATATATATATGGTTAGAATAAAATGCCTATATATATATATATATTTATATATATCCTATAGATAAAAGGATATGGAAACTTTGTGGAGTACATCGTGGATGATTATGATGTACTAGATTGATGGGGGTTGATGTATCGCATTTAAGAAATATTTCAGTTACATCATCCCAAGGATATTATTGGAGATTTTTAGTTATTTCCATTTTGTAGTTTAAAATTTAGTAGTAGTAGTAGTAGTAGTAGTATTATATTTATGTATGGCATTATGGATCTCTAGGATCGACATTGTCAAGGAGTAGTGTAACGGGGTGGTTCCTTGTTTGGATTTCGCTTTGCGAGACACCCCACGCATGAAACGTAGTACATTATTGAGATTATAGAGAAGTTCCGTCGATATTTATGTGTGGCATAATGGATCTCCAGGATCGACATTGACAAGGAGTAGTGTAACGGGGTGGTTCCTTGTTTGGATTTCGCTTTGTGAGACACCCCACGCACGAAACGCAGTGCAACGTTGAAATTGGAGGGAAGTTGTGTCAATAATAATTTTGCATGCTTATTAAATTAGAAATTAAATCATATGTTTCAACCCAAATATAAATGGGTAACGTATTAAGAATGATAATTGAATAAATTATAAACCGGAATCCATTAAGCCTAACATGGCATACATGTTTAAAAACAAATATAAATGGGTTTAGAAAGGGGTGGATTCTTGGGTTATGATAGGAAGGTAGATCTCGTGGGTATAGGCTAGGCCTATGATAAGTTAGGTTGTCCTAATAAATTGGGGTAATTTAACTAATAAAATTGAGGACGCGAATAGGTGCGCGCCTTTAGATGAGAGGTGAGTTGGGATTCCACGAGAGTGCGATTCCACTTTAATTATGAAATAAGTGCATCGATATTTATTATGCACGGTTAACGCACTTGCTAAATATTTTTCACAACTCGGGTTCTGACCCATTTATTTTTCTTTCCTGCCTGTATATATATATTACTACAGGTATCCTACCGCATGGATGTCGAATGACCTTCTATCTAGAGTCTTGGGAGCCGTGACAGGTGCAGACTGTTGCGGGGTGTATCTTGTAGTCGCTTCCTTCTTCTTTAAAAAAATCTAGGTAGGATTGTATATCGGGTTTATACCCAAGGGATATTTATATACATGTTTATATTTATTCCATTTCAGTTATTGTATTGGCTGTGACCCGACAGCTTATTCGGGTTTACTTCTTTGTAGTATACTCTGTTGTAGTTATCTATTTCATGTTTATTTCATCATATCTTTTATCATAGTCCTTTCATGCATCTTTTTTTTTTTTTAGTTCTGTTAGTTGGTTGTATGTTGCACATTTTATTTAAATTTTAACATCTCGCTTATATGTTGTCGGGTATTTAGTCCTATATTATGTAGTACCGACTGTTGGTGTTGAGACTGGACCATCTGAAACTCCTGATTTAATGTAGTATAGGGCTGGCCACCCGTTATTATTTTAAGCGGGGTGTTACAGATGGTATCAGAGCATCAGGTTCTAGAGTCCTTAGGATCTGTGCGAGTTTTCTGCATGCTTCCGTTAACGTTCTTGACATAAAGCCATACAGTTAGGACTGTTGTATTCACTGCGTTGTTTTCTTCTGTGAAGTATATTCACTTGATTGGCGTTCTGATAACAGTTTTTCTTGTTTCGTTTCAGACGTGGCCTAGATTTTGTCGTCTAGGAAAGGTTAGGATTATAAGTACAATACCCGTAGCATATTTTGGGTACGCTTTAATCGGGGGTATTTGTTTTCCCCAATTCCGGAGGAGATATTGAGGAGATTTCTAGCGGTGGTGTGAGGTGATTTATCGGCAGTTGAGTAAGGAAAATCTAAGGAGAGGTTAGTGTAGTCCTTGGGAGGTTTAGTTTGAGAAACATGTTAGCCTTCGTTAGGAAACCTGGTGTTGGTGACTCTTACCGAGGTGAGGAAGGTGTAGTTGTCCCAATATCAGGAGTATTGCCTTCTGGGAAGAGGGAGAAAATTCGGAGACTCGATTTCGTAAGTAGGACTGAGGGAGTTTTTGATTGCCGCAATTGCGTTTTGTCCTTCAAATGGTTAGGAAGGATTTTGAGAAAGATGTTTCTCTTGTGGAGAAATAGGTTTAGGAATAACGATTGTCCTGGAAGGAGTAGAGGATTTTAAATAAGGATCCACGGATGAAGTAAAACAATTGGAGTTTGTTAAGTAGTGGTTATAAGACGATTGTCTTATGGGTAGGTTAGGGCGCATAATTGTAGTGTTATAACGAAGGGAGAACTTATATTGTGGAAAGGTGTTGATGTGATGTAGAAGAATTTTTATACTTGAGAAGTTCAAGTCTAGTAGGTGTATGTTGAGCGGATAATTTAGCTCATGGTTGTACTAGTTTGAGGACTAGGTGGCGGTTAGAAGTATTGTATTTGTTGAGGCCTTGTGTTTTAAACATGAGGTATTCATTTGGCGTGTCGAAAGACGTGGAATTTATTTATATTATTTATTGTTACGTAGGCCTTTGGGCAGTAATTAAAATCTGAAAATCTTTTATAAAATCTTAACCCTGGTTCAACTAATCTCAATCCCCGACCTAGCTACACAGTAGTGTATTGGGAGGGTTCCTTGTTTGGATTTCGCTTTGCGAGACCTCCCCCGCACGAAGGCAGCTAGCGTTAGGAATTGAGGAGAGTTCAACCATTGGGAATTTTCAAACTTTTATATATTTAGTATGTTGTTATAGATAATAATGCCGAGGGTTATGTTATGATTTGAGGCTGATGGAGCCTCATTAAAATTCTACGAGTAGAGCTCGGGTACGGGGTGTGTGGGCGCCCCGGGGTAGTTATTCGTTTTAAAAATCTATATGGTTCGACGTGAGAACTAGTAAGGATCCGTATAGTGATCCTAAGAGTTTATGTAGAACTAGATGATATTGAGGTCCTAGGAAGATCTTAAATTTTGCGGGTGAAATTTCTGTAAGGGGGGAAGATTGTAACACCCCACGATTTTTGGAGACTGAGAAATTGAATTGTTGGGAAAACAAAATTTAATTAAATTGGAGAATTTTAAAACTTGAGAATTGAGGTCCAAAAATAGAGGGCATTTTAAAGTATTCCGGATGATGATTTTGAGGGTACCATCGATCCCGGAAGGGTCGAGATAGTCAAAATGACTGTCATTGGGTTTTATTTCGGCTCCAGAATGTTTTTAAGTATGTTTGGCTCGAATTGGAGTAAACGAGTCATTTAAATTGTGTTTTAACATTTAAAATTGGGTTTATTGTTTTAAGGGTTTTTAAGGTTTACGGATGAAGCCATTTCTCATTTGAGAGAAAGAGAGAAAAAGCCCTAGAAAGAGAAAGGAAGAAGGAAAGAAGAAGAAAAGAGAGAGAGAGAGAGAGAGGAAGAAATCTTGGAGAATCCTTGCCCAAATGCGACAACGAGGACAATCCAACCTCTACAAAATCTGAGGCAAGTGTTTAATCTTGCTAAATAAGTTATTTGTGTATTTTAGTTCATAATTTGTGGGTGAAAGAAATGGTTTTTGGTTATAAACATCAAAACCTAGATTTTTGGGTTTAATCTTGAAATCAATGCTTAAAAATATGTTTAATGGAGTAGAAATGGTTGGGATCAACTTTAGGTTGATTTATTGGCTTAGAATCATGTTGTGATAGAGATTTGGAGGTTAGAATGGAAATTTTATGGTTTAAATTCGTGGGTTTTGCTGAAAATGGGAAAATTGACCAAGATAACTGGTATGCCCGGTCGATCACGCCCAGGGGACCAGTCGACCGCGCCTTAAGGGAAAAGCCTACTGCATTTCTTCGTAGGCAAAATTTGGACCCGCGGTCGACCGGACCCCTGTTCTTAGCCCAAAATTTGGATTTCTTTCTTTCCCTTTCCTTTTGGAGTTTTATTCTTGGGGGCTTTCTTAATGGGCTTATCATGGAGGGTTATGATATTAGATTTAGGGAATAGGGCCCTAGGTCAAATAGGGGCTTGCGGGCTTATGTTAAATTGATTTAGGAGGATGAGATGCCTCTTTTAGTAATGAAAAAAATATGGGACAAAATTGATCGGCGGATTATCCTATTATGATGGAGGTGGAAATTATGGATTGGGTGTAATTGGCAGAGATAGTCCCTTGTTGTTCAAGTAGGTATAGAAAATGGATATGCCGAGGCATAGTCGGGATCTCAGTGAGGACAAGAGTTCTAGCTTGAGGGCATAAGTAAGCGTAGATATACTGGGAGGTTAAGAACTCTTAGAGAGTGAGGGGTCTCATATCCTTAGAAATGTTTAAATTAAGGAACAATAGGTAACCCGATAGGGGTAAGGGTTCATGAAATTAATTGAACCATAGGTAAAATTGGGAATGGATTGGGATCGTACTATTAACTAGAATAGACAGTAGTATAATTCTAGTTAGGATAGCTTACATATAATTAAGTGGAATAATCACATGGGATTCCAACACTCGAAACAAAGTGGAATAAGTTGAGGTTTGTAGACTTCTGGTTAGGTGTATACCTTTAGTCACAATTTGTATTGGAGATATTGATTTGCTTTCGGATATAGATGGTATGTATAATAATGTTTTCCTACACAAAATTTTGGGTGATAACCTTAATGTGGTAAATATAAGTATATATATATATATATATATGTAAGGTCATTTTTGTCCATTATCAATGTATTATGTCGCACGCCGTTACACCGTTGAAGAAATTCAAGATTCAAGATTCAACGGATCCGAATATCAAAAGAAGAAGAGGAATCATAGTCTGACAGCCGGACCGATCCGCTGAAATAAAAGAACCGATCCGGCTAACCGGACCGGTCCGCCTAAAGACCCGGACCGATCCGCTTGTTTGTCAGAAGGCCAGTATACCCTGGACCGCAAGCGAACCGATGAAGTATGGAAGCGAACCGATTCGATCATCAACGGACCGATCCGCCTCAGAATAAAAGAACCGATCCGGTCAAATCGGATCGATCCGCCTCAGACCCAGATCGGTCCGCCTGGGATAAACTCAAACAGATCGTGTTCAGATCGTGTTCAATTTTTAAGGCCCGAGCCTTCTTATTTAATCCCACTACGGGAAGTGGTTTTCTAAGACTTAAACACACGATTTTCAGAGTACAGAAAGCCCTAAGTCTTCACCTATTGAGCATCTAGACTCTAGGTTTTTGATTCACACAAATTGCCAATCATTTGTGAATCTCTTTGCAACCCAGGAACGAAGCTTTGCTCTTGTTCAACCCTTGTGGAGAAGCCGTTTCTCTTCTCCATTGCAGCCCTACTGGAAAGGGATAGTTCCAGCCGCGACTACAGAATCCGATACCTGAGGGTAATTCTTAGTCACTTGTATTTTCATTGTAATCCGATTGTAAGCCGTTTTCTTACAAATTATAGTGAAAATAAATGGTTTTGCCCCTTTGGGGGATTTTTCCTCAATTGCATGTGTTTGAATGTTCTTGCTTAGATTATCATCTTATTCAATCACATACTGTTGCATGTTTAGGCTTTGTTTTGGGTTAAAAGGGTTTAATATATAATTTGCTCATTTGAACGCAAGCACATACGTTCTCAAATTGGTATTAGAGCAGGTTACGCTAATCTATCGCGTATTCCTATTTTCCGCAAGATTTTTCTAAGATATCAATTTTCTGATAAAATTGATTTTTTAAAAAGTGCGTGTTCAAATGGAGAAATTATATAATAAAATGCCTGTTTTTGACGGGACAAATTATGCTTATTGGAAAGCCCGAATGAAGTCTGCTTTAAAAGCCATTGATGAACGTGTCTGGATTTTAGTAGAAAGAGGGTGGAATCCTCCCTCCGTGACTGTTGATAATGTGATTAGTTTGAAACCTGACACTTCTTGGACTGATGAAGAATTTAAATGGTCATCTTTTAATTCTAAGGGTCTAAGTGCTATTTCTGGGTCTGTCACACCTGATGAGTTCAAACGTATAATGACGTGCACCACGTCAAAAGAGGCATGGGATGTGTTACAACTCACCCATGAAGGAACTAATGCTGTGAAAGAATCTAAGTTGCAAAATTTGACAACTCAATTTGAAACCATCACCATGCATGAATCTGAATGCTTTGATGAATTTTATGCTAGACTTTCTGACATTGTGAATACTAGCTTTAATCTTGGTGAACATATTCCTAATGCTAGAGTTGTTAAAAAGATTCTTCGTTCTTTACCTAAGCGTTTTATCCCTAAAGTCACTGTTCTAAATTCTATGGGTAATTTAAATACGCTAAAATTGGAAGAACTTGTAGGAGATTTGAAAACTTATGAAATTGATATGTTCCCTAAAACTGCTAAATCTAAAGATAAGGGAATTGCACTTAAAGCCCAAGAGAGAAAGTGTGAGGGGTCGGCTAGAAAAAGGGTAGAGTCGTCTAGAAAGAGAGAGACTGACACGTCAGATTCTGAGTGTGATTTTGACCTAGATGATTTAGCTCTTTTTGCAAAAAAATTCAAGAGGATTTTCAAATTTAAGAAAAATGGCAATCTTAAAGATAAAAAGAAATTTGAGAAAAATAAGTTTGAAAAGAAAAATGAAAAAGACTCCAAAAATCATCCTAAGAAAGAAAGTGAGAGATGCTTTGAGTGCGATGGTAGGGGTCATAGAGCCTTTGAGTGTGCCAATCGTTTGAATAGAGAGAAAGGGAAAGCTGTCCTTAATGCTACCCTTAGTGACGACAGTGAGGTCGAGACGGTGGATTCAGGAGATGAGTCACCGCATGAGTTTAACTTCACCGCATTCATGGCCAGTCAAGTGAGCACTCCTAGTTCTCTTCACGACGATGAAGATGATGCTTCACAGGGACACCTCGACAGTGAGATCGTTGAGAGTGAGGGGGAGGATGACTCAAGTGAGAGCGAGAGTGATATTCAACGCGCCTACGCTGAGTTATATTCTGAGTCATTTAAAACTAAAAAACGTAACAAAGCGCTAGTTCTTAAGATCACCGGCTTAGAGGAAGATTTAAGAAAGGCGAGAGAAAGAGAGTCCTCCACCGTCACTTCTCTGAGAGAGAGAGAATCTGCCTGTGTCGAGAAAAAGATTCTGTTTAGAGAGAGAGAGAGTGTTTTAGAGAAAGAGAGAGGGGACTTGACTAAACAAGTGGCTAGTCTTACGAGTCAGCTCCATTCCTCCATGGAGACTCGGAAGAAACTTGAAGCCCTTGTTGCCCAGCTGACTCATGATCTTGAGAAAGCACGGGAATTCAAGGTTCAAATCGAGGACAAATCTGGGAAGATGGGAAAGATGCTCCTCGGCCCCGCTTTAGGTTTTGGTGATCGACAAGGAATTGGATATGATGGTGCCTCCACGTCCCAAATTACATCTAGACTAGTTCCTGAGTTTACTACCACTCCTTATGGTCACCGACAAAAACCTCGAAGGAGAGTTCGACCAAGAAAGGCAAACCAAGGTTCGCCTTTGACTGTACTCTTTTGTACTTATTGCAAAAGAAAAGGCCACCTTAGGGGGTATTGCTATAGCATGGGTCGGACACGACGTACTATTGCTCCACAACGTCATACTGATGAGTTTTATAGTCTGAGAGAGCGAGTTGAGTTCTTAGCTGCCACGACTCAGAGATTAATGGAAGAATTCCGACGGATGTCTTTGCCGTTAGTGAATGCATCTCACATTCCATCTAAAACCAACAATAACAAAGGCAAACAAAAGTTCATTCCTGTTTGGGTACCTAAGAAAGATAAAAAGGCCTTCGTTGTTCATGTTGCTCTCAAAGCTCATAATACCTCACAGTGGTATTTTGATAGTGGATGCTCCAGACACATGACAGGTGATGCCTCATTTTTTACGTCTCTTGAGGACTATCAGGATGGCAGAGTCACCTTTGGAGATGGGAGCAAGTCTAGCATTATAGGACGTGGTACTGTCGAGTTACCTGGATTCCCTAAGCTAGAAAATGTTTTGTACGTCAAAGGTTTGAAAGCAAACCTTCTCAGCATTAGCCAGCTGTGCGACGCTGACTTTGCAGTAAAGTTTGACCGGGACGCGTGTAAAGTCTATAATCAAGCCGGTAAACTATTAGTGCAAGGGGTGAGGACCGAGGATAATTGCTATGGGACTGAGCCCACATCCTCACTTGTCTGCAACAGCGCCACGATCACTCCTATGGATCTGTGGCACGAACGTCTAGGTCACGTGAACGTTAGAGATCTCAATCGCTTAGCTAAAAAGGACCTAGTACGTGGCTTACCATCTCTTGGAAAGTCAACTTCGACCGTTTGTGGACCCTGTCAGTTGGGAAAACAAATTCGTAGTCCTCATAGGAAGTTGCATTCCATTACCACCTCTCGTGTTCTTGAGTTGATTCACATGGATCTTATGGGTCCCACTCATACCGAGAGTCTAGGTGGTAAGAGGTACATTCTCGTGATGGTAGATGATTTCTCCAGGTACTCCATTGTAGGTTTTCTGAGAGAGAAATCCGATGCTGTAGATTTTTTAACGACCAAGTGCCGTGTCCTGCAAAATCAACACGGTGTCACTATTAACAGGATGCGTAGTGACAATGGCACTGAATTCACAGAAGCAAAGGTAGACCTTTACTGTGATAGCCTCGGGATCAAACATGAGTTTTCTGCTGTGAGAACTCAGCAAAATGGTATTGTTGAGAGAAAGAATAGAACGATCCAAGAGATGGCTAGATCTATGCTTCTAGGTCGTAAAGTTTCTAGGAGATTTTGGGCAGAGGCAGTGTCTACTGCATGCCACACGGTGAATAGGGTTTATTTGCGTCCACACACACTTCAGACTCCTTATGAGTTGTGGACTGTCAAGAAGCCCAACCTGGCATATTTCCGTGTTTTTGGGAGTAAATGCTACATCCTACGGGATAGAGAGCAATTAGGAAAGTTCGACTCCCGGAGCGACGAGGGAATATTTCTAGGATATTCATCGAATAGCAGAGCGTACCGGGTTTTTAACCTGAAGAGCTCTAAGGTTATGGAATCAATAAACGTTACCGTGCAAGATGACGAACCTTCGACTGTTATTGATCCTAACCTTCAGTGTGAGGATGAGGATTGTTCTGACAGTGATTTACTTGTTCCTCTATCACACTCTGTGGACCCTACTCCTGTGTTAGGGGACACACCTGCTTGGGTTCGCAAGAGTCATGACCCGTCTTCCATTGTTGGCGATCCCACTCTAGGGGTCAAGACTCGTGCTCATCTATAGAACGTTATTAGCCATCTTTGCTACACGTCCAAAGTCGAGCCCAAGAACCATAAAGAAGCACTCAAGGATGAACACTGGATATCTGCTATGCAGGATGAGTTGCTTCAGTTTAACAAGAACAATGTCTGGGAACTTGTACCCTGACCTAGTGAGACTAATGTGATAGGTACCCGGTGGATTTTCAAAAACAAAATGGATAAAAATGGTACCATAATCAGAAATAAGGCTAGGTTGGTCGCTCAAGGCTACACACAGATAGAGGGTGTAGACTTTGGGGAGACATTTTCTCCTGTTGCGAGGCTTGAGTCCGTCCGTCTTCTTCTCGCCATCGCATGTCATCTGCGCTTCAAGGTATATCAGATGGATGTCAAGAGTGCCTTTCTGAATTGCATTTTACAGGAGGAGGTTTATGTGGAACAACCAAAAGGGTTTGAAGATCCTCAGCACCCAGAGCACGTCTACTATCTTAGAAAAGCGTTGTATGGTTTGAAGCAAGCACCCCGTGCTTGGTACGAGAGGCTTACTTCCTATCTCTTAGCTCGTGGCTTCAAGAGAGGGGGAGTAGATATGACGTTGTTCGTCAGGAGAGATGATGGTGCTATTTTGGTTGCCCAGGTCTATGTGGACGACATATTCTTTGGATCCACATACTCCCAGCATGCTCATCACTTTGAGGAGGAAATGAAGAGTGAGTTTGAGATGAGTATGGTTGGTGAGCTTACATTCTTCCTTGGTCTCCAGGTTCGTCAGCTAGAGGATGGGATGTTCATCTCCCAATCCAAGTATGCTAGAGACCTAGTGAAGAAATTTGGTTTAGACTCAGCTAAGCATGCACGTACACCTATGAGTACCACTACCAAGCTTAGTAAGGACACTTCAGGCAAGGACGTAGAGCAAACCTTATATCGGAGTATGATAGGTAGTCTTCTCTACTTGACTACCAGTCGTCCCGACATCTCCTTTAGTGTTGGAGTCTGTGCGCGATATCAAGCGTCCCCGAAAGAGTCACATTTACTTGCTCTAAAATGTATTATTAAATACGTGAGTGGGACTCTATCATACGGTATTTGGTATTCCTTTGATACCGATGACCGTTTGTCCGCCTATTCGGATGCCGATTGGGCTGGGGATGTAGATGGTTGTAGGAGCACTTCTGGTGGGTGTTTCTATTTTGGTTCTGCTCTTGTCTCCTGGCTGAGCAAGAAGCAAAATTCCATCTCTTTGTCCACTGCGGAGGCTGAGTACATAGCCGCCGGGAGTTGTTGCACACAACTCTTGTGGATGAAGTAAATGCTGGAGGATTATGGGATTTCACAAGACACCATGATCATTTCTTGTGATAACACGAGCGCGATACACATATCCCGTAATCCCGTCCAGCATTCGCGCACAAAACACATCAGGATACGTGAGCACTTTATTCGTCAGTTAGTTGAGGAAAACACTATATCCCTGAGTTTTGTTCCCACCGACCGTCAGTTAGCCGATATTTTCACGAAATCGTTAGATTCCCTTAGATTTGAGAGTCTTAGGAAGTCTTTGGGGATTTGCACAGTTGACTGAGAGGTTGGTCTATGTCTAGAATAGGTTTCTTCTTCATGTTCATATCATATGCTTCCTATTGCTAATCTGTTTATATGTATCATTGCTTAGTTGTACAGGTTGTATTTATTCTTTTTGCTGTTTATATTTCGTTTGAAAAATACAAAAAGATTTTCCTTTAAGAATTTTTTTTAGAAAAGCACAAAAAGATTTTATTTTGATAAATTTTTTGACAAAAGACCAAAAAGATTTTTATTTTTATGCTTCTTTTATGGATGAGCATTTAAGGTAGCCAAGTCACAACTTCATTTCATTTATCCATGTGACTGTTTGATAGAGATTTGAGAGTCTACATGATTTCATCTATGTGCTTTACATTGGTTGGAGTCTTTGAGATGTAATTAGTGATATCTTCCTACATGTTTGACTCCTATATCCTTTATTGCACACATGCACGGCTATATTTGATTCTTGCACTTGTCTATCTCATATTGGCTTGATTGTTTCCATCTCAATTCTGTCTATACAATGTACAATATGCGATAAAACTTGACAAGATTGGAATGCATGTAAAAACCGTTTTGGTGAGACTGTGTTTTTTTTTGTATAACGGGGAGGGGCTGCGAAAGGTAATCATCTATCCTTTGCGCAAAAGCCACCGTTAAAAAGGACCTAAAAAATGGAGGAATTTTAATATCCGAGGTCCAAAGAGGTTAAAAGAGCCCAAAAAAATTTAAAGGCAATAAAAAGCAATTCATGCCAAATATGGGCCACTTAGGTTTCACCATCAATTCTCCAAAGTTTGAGAATTTAGAATGCCTCTATTCAAAATTATATCTGAGGGAGTTTGGTTGGAGAATCTTTAAACGGGTTTGCACTTCCTTGAAAGTCCTGAAAAAGCATAAAATCATTTTGGACGTTATTGGTGTGAAAATCACTTTGAGCTTTGATTTGTTGATTTGATTGAGTCAATATCTTATATTGTCATTCTTTTACACCAAAGGAAGTATTAGAGTTCATTCGCTAGGAATATCCAATATTCATCGTGCACATATGTCATGTTTGTATGCATTGATTTTCCTATCGAATTTGATCACACCACTTCATTTACGCTATCATCGCCTTGGTTGCTTTGTGTTCATTCATGGTGTGATTTTATCCGAGTGACACCCCGCACTTGCTTATTTGATTTATTTCTCTCATTTGTCTATTTGGGGACATCATAAAAAGGGGGAGAAAGAATTATCTTATTATGGGGGAGTTTTGAAAGTTTGACAGTTTATCTCATTTCAAACTCGATATGTCACTTGGTATTTTGCTTTGTCTCATGTGTGTAGGTACTACATGGATTATCATTGGATTGCACACCCTGATGAGAAAAGCGTTGTGATTCCTGCTGATTTGAAGAGCAAACGCTGTAGTCTTATTCAATTGTATCTTTCCAGTTTTGGGTTCATGGAAGGGTAGATTTGTATAGGCACATTTTTAGTTGTTTTGATAATTCGGATGTTTGTTTTTATGTTTGTACCGGCATAGACATAGGGGGAGATTTGTAAGGACATTTTTGTCCATTATCAATGTATTATGTCGCACGCCGTTACACCGTTGAAGAAATTCAAGATTCAAGATTCAACGGATCCGAATATCAAGAGAAGAAGAGGAATCATAGTCTGACAGCCGGACCGATCCGCTGAAATAAAAGAACCGATCCGGCTAACCGGACCGGTCCGCCTAAAGACCCGGACCGATTCGCTTGTTTGTCAGAAGGCCAGTATACCCCGGACCGCAAGCGAATCGATGAAGTCTGGAAGCGAACTGATCCGATCATCAACGGACCGATCCGCCTCAGAATAAAAGAACCGATCCGGTCAAATCGGATCGATCCGCCTCAGACCCGGACTGGCCCGCCTGGGATAAACTCAAACAGATTGTGTTCAGATCGTGTTCAGTTTTTTAAGGCCCGAGCCTTCTTATTTAATCCCACTACGGGAAGTGGTTTTCTAAGACTTAAACACACGATTTTCAGAGTACAGAAAGCCCTAAGTCTTCACCTATTGAGCATCTAGACTCTAGGTTTTTGATTCACACAAATTGCCAATCATTTGTGAATCTCTTTGCAACCCAGGAACGAAGCTTTGCTCTTGTTCAACCCTTATGGAGAAGCCGTTTCTCTTCTCCATTGCAGCCCTACTGGAAAGGGATAGTTCCAGCCGTGACTACAGAATCCGATACCTGAGGGTAATTCTTAGTCACTTGTATTTTCATTGTAATCCGATTGTAAGCCGTTTTCTTACAAATTATAGTGAAAATAAATGGTTTTTCCCCTTTGGGGGATTTTTCCTCAATTGCATGTGTTTGAATGTTCTTGCTTAGATTATCATCTTATTCAATCACATACTGTTGCATGTTTAGGGTTTGTTTTGGGTTAAAAGGGTTTAATATATAATTTGCTCATTTGAACGCAAGCACATACGTTCTCAATATATATATATATATATATATATATATATATATATATATATATATATATATATGATGTTTGGGAGACTATTCATCATAGGAAAAATGATTGAATATGTTTCGAGTGAGAAATTGTATTCACCCATCGAGGTAAATTAAATAAGTTTGTGGAGACGGCTTGTATATTGAGGATTATGTATACTTATAGCCGATTTACATCTCGTATGCCTATGAACGAGAATCAGTTGTATATTTGGATATGTGAGTACATGTGTATATATCTATATAGATATGAATATGGATATATATTTATGTTGTGGATATACATGGTATGGACATTTAAACCGTATATGATGGTTTAATGTTTAATTATATGATTGGATCATATGGATGTATATATATTGTGCATGTGAATGACATATATACTTATTTGGTTAAGCATACCCCGCTCATGCTATCATTGGGAAGTTGCGCGCGTAGAGGGTGAGCATCCTGGCTAGAAAAGCAGGGTGTGGATATTCCCTAGGTCATAGTCGTCCCATGTGCTATTATGTGATTTACATTTTTATATTTTTGGGATGAGACGTGGTGGGTATGTTTCGTCTCATTGTCGGTTTGGAGCTATGACCGCTTCCCGGGACGTCGTGTGCGTGAGTTTACCACGAGATGGGTGTCGTTTAGTCCCACCATGGTGGCCCCAGTATTGCTACGTGAGCCGGGCACTGGGAAGATGATAGCATTGATGCATTTTTATCGGCGCTATATATATAGCCGGGTATTTATTTGTGCATGACCTTGGTACATCATATATGGTATGTATACATGGTCATGGGATTGGATGATGGTGTGCATATATATATATGGTTAGAATAAAATGCCTATACATATATATTTATATATATCCTATAGATAAAAGGATATAGAAACTTTGTGGAGTACATCGTGGATGATTATGATGTACTAGATTGATGGGGGTTGATGTATCACATTTAAGGAATACTTCGGTTACATCATCCCAAGGATATTATTGGAGATTTTTAGTTATTTCCATTTTGTAGTTTAAAATTTAGTAGTAGTAGTAGTAGTAGTAGTATATTTATGTATGGCATTATGGATCTCTAGGATCGACATTGTCAAGGAGTAGTGTAACGGGGTGGTTCCTTGTTTGGATTTCGCTTTGCGAGACACTCCACGCACGAAACGTAGTACATTGTTGATATTAGAGAGAAGTTCTGTCGATATTTATGTGTGGCATAATGGATCTCCAGGATCGAAGTTGACAAGGAGTAGTGTAACGGGGTGGTTCCTTGTTTGGATTTTGCTTTGCGAGACACCCCACGCACGAAATGCAGTGCAGCGTTGAAATTGGAGGGAAGTTGTGTCAATAATAATTTTGCATGCTTATTAAATTAGAAATTAAATAATATGTTTCAACCCAAATATAAATGGGTAACGTATTAAGAATGATAATTGAATAAATTATAAACCGGAATCCATTAAGCCTAACATGGCATACATGTTTAAAAACAAATAAAATGGGTTTAGAAAGGGGTGGATTCTTGTGTTATGATAGGAAGGTAGATCTCGTGGGTATAGGCTAGGCCTATGATAAGTTAGGTTGTCCTAATAAATTGGGGTAATTTAACTAATAAAATTGAGGACGCGAATAGGTGCGCGCCTTTAGATGAGAGGTGAGTTGGGATTCCACGAGAGTGCGATTCCACTTTAATTATGAAATAAGTGCACCGATATTTATTATGCACGGTTAACGCACTTGCTAAATATTTTTCACAACTCGGGCTCTGACCCGTTTATTTTTCTTTCCTGCCTGTATATATATATTACTACAGGTATCCTACCGCATGGATGCCGGATGACCTTCTATCTAGAGTCTTGGTAGTCGTGACAGGTGCGGACTGTTGTGGGGTGTATCTTGTAGTCGCTTCCTACTTCTTTAAAAAAATTTAGGTAGGATTCATGTTGTATATCGGGTTTATACCCAAGGGATATTTATATACATATTTATATTTATTCCATTTCAGTTATTGTATTGGCTGCGACCCGACAACTTATTCGGGTTTACTTCTTTGTAGTATACTCTGTTGTAGTTATCTATTTCATGTTTATTTCAGCATATCTTTTATCATAGTCCTTTCATGCATCTTTATTTTTTTTAGTTGTGTTAGTTGGTTGTATGTTGCACATTTTATTTAAATTTTAACATCTCGCTTATGTGTTATTGGGTAGCTAGTCCTATATTATGTAGTAATGACTGTTGGTGTTGAGACTGGACCATCTGAAACTCCTGATTTAATGTAGTATAGGGCTGGCCACCCGTTATTATTTTAAGCGGGGTGTTACAGTGCCAAAATACTAACGAGGTGTAACAACCCCCTTTTTCCATGTAAAGGTTACCCAAACATGATACCCCGAAGGTCGGGCTTGTATAACAATTTATACCATTCTCATCATCAAATTTTAAATGACATTTTTATTTTTAAAACATACACGCATAATGAAACCATATGTAGTAACAAATGACAATGAATAATCCCAATTTTCACAAGTCATAAAACATCCACCTAAAGTGTAACTGGAAAATAAATGACTGAAATAATAAATCTCGAGCTTATGCCCAAACAATCGATGAAATAATAAAAAGACTGTAATAAGAGTAGCAACATATGCTAGAATCATACGAAATGAATTTTCTAATGATCAAGTGCAACGGCAAGTCTGAACTCCTGTCAGCCCTGCTGTCCCTGCCTTGGCAAACCTGGGGAAAAAATATTTTATAATTTGAATGTGAAGTTCGATATTAGCACAAATTTAATAATATTGAAGGCATCTAGCACATATATTATAAGTAAGCTAGGCATCTACACATGATTTCAGTCCCTAGAATAACCCCACAATACTACCCCCAAGAAATATCATATCATCACATTATGTATTTTACATAGCATTGTGTTCATTAACAGTTGTCTACATCATTAGAATACAAGGATTTGTTCTCAGTTAATTTGTATAAATATTTATGTCCTTGCATATATATGAAACACGGAGGCATCTACCTTCGGTGTCCAGTTCGTGCTCTATCGATAAGTCCAGAGGAGTCCCTCGCTAAATGGACGTAAACAAAACACACATAAGAGGGGCGGTCCCTATGCAGTATACCATTTCTAGTCCATACCCTCGACGATGACAATGGATCCGACAATCCCACATACCTCATCGCATGCGGTGCCACTGCCGTAGGACCTTAAATAATGACCTACACAATGCCTAACCCACCTCTGCCGACGCGTGCTACAGTCTGAAGACGTACGCAACACCAACCGATAGGCCATCCACGAACACGGGTATGTTCACATAATTAATAAATATATATATGTAAAAAACAATATGCATAGGTAACTATCCACATAATTACCCCAATTAGGTTTCACCAATCTCCAGATAATACCCTTGTTTAAAGAATTAACTCCCCAATTAATTATTAAATTCTCCAAATAATGGATAGCGACACAAAACTATTTTTAATTAAATATCCACTCACTTGGATGACCTCCCACATAATCGTTTGAGTTCATAAAAATCCACTAGACGTTTTCACTGTCCAACCCTGATCCAAGCCCAAAAGCTGAATCGATTCGCTTTGGAGGCCGAATCGATTCGATCCGTGGCAAAAGCCCAGATCTGTTATGTTTTATTATACGAGTTTCATTCCCCAAAACCAAACTTCATTTTTAATGTTTTATCCACTTCCATTTCAATAACTAAAATCCCATTATAGTCAAGAAAACACAATGACATCATTATCTACCCAATTTATGTATGCCCCCCCCCCCCCCCCCCCACATAATTTCAAGAAGTTGGATCTAAACATTAGAGGTTATCTAACTCAATCTAAGATCATAACTTTTATCTAAAAATTTCCAGAATAAAGGAATCAATACATGATTTCAAATCATATAAAAACAACAACCCTATCACATGGACTCTAATAGTAAATTTCCCAATAAAACGACATCAATTTCGAGTTTATCACCAAAGCGTTTAATTCTCAAAACAAAACTATTTCTAGATTTTTTCTAAACAGTCTTAGATCTCCTTCCATTTGTTTTCAATCATCAAATCAACTTTTAACCCAAAATTGTTATGATAAAGTATGGATATGAATTAAGAAACAAATTACAATTAGTTTAGCAAGAAAATCTTGCCACAAAATTAAGATGTGATCATCCTCTCTTGAATCTTATTCTTCCTTTCCTCTTTAGCCTTGGTAAATTCCTCCAGAGGGTGTGGGGCTGCTGGGGCAACTCTAATGTGGATGGGATGTGTGTTTAGGTTGGGTTATTAGCCTAATTTAAATCTTAATCCTGTATTCCCCTTAAACCCCCAATTTCCCCCCCCTAACATGCCCGAAATACTACTCGGATTGCTTCAATATCTACTATAAGGGTATACCTATCCCTTGGGCCCAAGTTAGGATGATTAAAACGCCCGAACGAGTTCCCAATTTACTCCGGAACGCACCTAAACAATGTCCGCAACAAATTATACATTTTATTATGTTTAATCATGACATAATATTTAAGTAATATGAAATTTAACTATCTACGAATGTACACATTTGGCATAAACGAATCACATAATCATGCATATCACATTTAAGCAATTTATTCACGAAATTTATTTATTCAAAATTTTACCAATTTCATCATTATAAAAATACGGGGTGTTACATTCTCCCCTCCTGATAATGGAATTCCATCCTCAGAATTGGAAATGTACCTAGCTTGAAAACTTTTGGATACTTCTTTCGCATTTCGTCCTCTCTCTCCCACGTCGACTCATCCTCATTATGGTGTCCCACTACACGCATACTAAAGGAACAACCTTGGAATGAAGTCTACACTCCCTACGGTCCAGAATAACTACACGTCTCTCCTCGTAACTCGCATCGGACTGAAGCTTTATCTCATTAAGATCTATGTGCTGGTAAGCTACCTTATCTATAAGAAATCTTCGTAATGCGAAAATATGGAAAACGTTGTGGATCCTCTACAAATGATCCGGTAAAGCTAATCGATACGCCACTGGTCTAATCTACTCAATAATAGGGAATAGTCCCACATACCGATCAAATAACTTCCCTTTCTTTCCAAATCGCATCACTCCCTTTATGGGAGACACCTTAATTAACACCTGATTACCAACCTCAAAATCCAAGTGCCTTTTGCCTGCATCAGCATAACTCTTCTGTCTGTCCTGGGCTATTCGAATCCTAGCCCGAATCATCTCCACCTTCTCCGAAGTATCCTGGATGAACTCCTGTTCGAGAAGTTTGTTATCTTCTATTTCCAACCAATAAGTGGGTGAACAATAAGGCCTCCCGTATAATGCCTCGAAAGGTGCCATCCCGATAGTAAACTGGTAATTGTTGTTGTAAGAAAACTTCACCAATGGTAAGTGATGCTCCCAACTAACTTTTAAGTCCAAAATGAACATCCGTAACATGTCATCCAATATTAAATTTACATTCTCTATCTTACCATCCGTCTATGGCTGGTATGAGGTACTCAACCTCAACTCTGCCCCCATAAGAAAAAGCTTAATGTACTACTTTGAAGTATAGTCTGTCCGAACTGGAAAAAAGTGAGCCACCTTTATCAAATGGTCAACAATCACCCAGATAGAATCGTGTCACCGCTGTGACGTAGGTAACCCTGTCATAAAGTCCACGAAAATGCTCTTTCATTTCTACATCGCAATCTCGAGAGGGTGTAGAACACTTACTGGTCGCCGATGGTATAGCTTTACCCATTGTCATATGGCACACTTGGACATAAAAATGCCTATGTCCTTCTTCATACCTTCCCATAAATATCGGCGCCTCATGTCGTGGTACATCTTATCCCCATCGGGATGTACCAAAAAATGTAATGCATGTGTCTCCATCATGATTGCTCGTCGTAACTCTTCTCCTTATCCTTTGGGACTACCAACCTGCCGTGGAATCCCAATCCCCCATCTTAACTAATTGAATAGTGCTCTACTCCACCTGCCAATAATTGCCTGACCTTCTCCTAGAAAAGATGATCTCCTGCCTATGCCTTCATGACCTAAATGATGATCTCGAGTGTGATGGTAAGAACTGCCATAAAAACACATAATAACTCATCATCAATACGAAGCGAACTCCACTATGCCTTCCATACCGCTGCTAACTTAACTGTCGGCTTATGGCCCAAGGCATCTATCACTAAATTTTCCTTTCTCGAATGATATTGGATATCAAACTGGCAGTCTTTCACAAATTCAAGCCATCACTATTTCCTCATGTTCAACTCCCTCTGTGTGAACAAATACTGTAAAATTTTATGGTCCGTGAGCATTGAAATTTCTCCCCCAAGAGATAATGTCTCCAAATATGTAATGCAAACACTACCTCTGCTAACTCCAAATCATGGTTAGGGTAATTCCCCTCATGAGACTTAAGCTTTTGAGAAGCATAAGCGATCAACATCTCCTTTTACATTAATACCCCTCCAAGTCCTCACAAGGACGCATCCGTAAAAACCTTATAGTCAATCCCTCCACGAGGCAAAGTAAGTATTGGAGCCGAAGTCAACCTGACCTTCAGCTCGTCAAAAGCCTGCTGACATGCATCATCCCAAACAAATGGTACCTCCCTCCATATAAAAATCGTTAGAGGTCCGGCTATCATCGATAAACCTTGAATGAATCGATAGTAGTACCCTGCCAAACATAAAAAATTGCGCACCTCCGTAGGTGTAGTGGACTGTGCCCACCCCATCACTACTAAAACCTTCAACTAGTCGAACAGATCAATATGAGGCAACAAATACTTGTTTCATATAATGGCCTTATTTAACTCACTGTAATCAATGCAAGGTCTCAATGATCCATCCTTCTTCTTCACGAACAGAATGGGAACACCCCAAAGGTGAAATTCTCATTCGAATAAATCCCTAACCCAGTAATTGATGAATTCGATCTCTAAGCTCTCTCATACATAAAGGAGACATGCGATATGATGCACGTTCAATGAGTCTCATAATCTGAATCAATTCAAATACAAACTTGATATCCCTACTCGGTGGTAACCCTAAAATCTCTTTAAACATATAGGAAAACTCTCTAACATTTGGGATGGAGTTTAGAGAAACAACGACCTCCTCAGAAGTCTCCTCCTTAATGTAATACAAATGCGTGCTCGAACCTCCCTCCCGGTGCGGCATTGCAAGTAAGAACGTCTCTTACCCCATAATGGCAAAAATGATGGGCCTCCCATAATAATCAACATAAGCCCTATAAGCTGATAGCCAATCCATTCGTAGGATAATGTCATACTTTGACAAATCTAACACAAGTTGGTCCGCTACGAACCTACGTCTCCCAATGTCAATCCCTATACCTCTACACACGGACTGTATAGGTGCCGCTCTACCCACGTGTGAATTAATGTAAAACACTATGTCAGATGCGAAGTCTATCATCCTCGATGCACGAGCAAAACCAGTAATAATAAATAAATGCGATGCACCAGTATCAAACAACATGCACCCTACATGCCCTAAAATAGGGAATATACCCTCCATTACCTATGCTGATGCGGGTCCCTCTCTAGATGAGACATAATACAAATGCCCATACTGTAATTGTGGTTGGTGCCCCTGAGATGGAGTGACTATAACGGTAGTGTTGGCACTATAATCCCTGGTGAGGCTGGCAACTGCTAACGCTGCCCTTGTGGTGCCTTATACCCAGACTATCCTACCTGCTCCAGTGTCCCTCGATTATCCCGAGGAAACCTCTTCGCTAGGTGTCCCTTCTCTCCATAGATATAGCAATTTCCTAAAAACTGACGCCTATCTGGTTTTGACCCTACTGGCCTCGACCCTGCTTCCACTGGCACTACTTCCACTAGCCCTGATAGCCTCTACGCTGCTAGCTTGGGACATACTGACCCTTCTTGTTCCAATCATCAGAACCCCCGTGCCTCTTATATTGACTGCTGCCTAGGAACCCTTAAACTGTTGGTCCCCCTGATTATCGTTCTCACTCATCTTTCCCTGATGGCTCGACGTCTCTGAACTAGATCTTTTCTCCCCCTTACTTTTCTAAAATGATCCGTGACCTTGCCATTGCAGCAAAGCGGCTTTTACCATCTGAGTGTAGGTGGTAAAATATGGATTCCATAATAATAATTTCATGATGTTCCAAGCTTCCCCTAACACAAACTTCTACATTCTCTTTTCTTTAGTGTTTACCTCATCTTTAGCAAATAAAGATAATGCGGTAAACTCCTCCTCACACTTTGCCATAGTACAACCCTCCTGATTAAGGTTCATAAACTTCCTCCTCATTTCTGATTTCATGGAGGGTGTGAAATACTTTCCCTCAAACTTAACCCATAACTCATTAATAGTCAATTGGTTCCACTCTTCTAGTGGTGACAGACTCCAACTACTGTAAGGCCGCTCCTACTAGTCGAAATGAAGCTAACATTTGCTTGTGCACTGTCGTGCACTCAACCATCCTCAAATGTCCTTCAATGTCTTTCTTCTACTGACTGGCCACCAAGATATCTGGACTCCCAGCAAACTCTAGTGAGTGGACTTTAGTGAAGTCCTCCCTCCCTCTCTCCTAAACTGAGCCTTGTGCTTGAATGGGTAGCACCACCTGCTACAGGGGTGGTGGTGGTGGCTATTGCTATGGCTGCAAGTTATATAGCATAGTGGTCATATCTGATGAGACTGCCTACATTACTATCGTGGAAATGTCTGCTGGAGTAACCACAGGTGGGGATGGTGGTGGCTATGGGTGTGGTTGTGTCTCTCATTGAAGCCTATCCTCTTCAGCCTCGATGCTAACACATCGTGGTTTATCGCGTCTATCATTTTCCATCTGATAGCAAACAAGATTTGTATTAGTAACATATCGTAAAGAGTTCAACGATTACTAATCACAGGACTCTACAAATCAAAGAATGCAACGCAGAATGTAAAGAGCGTAGTACAGATCCTAAGGACACTAGATAATGGATGCTCTGATACCAACTGTAGCAACCCTCATTTTTCACGTAAAATTGGCCAGACATAATATGCCAAATATGGGGCTTATCTAATAATTTACACCATTCTCAGCATCAAACCATAAATAACATTTTTATTTTTAAAATATACACAAACAATGAAACCGCATATACTAATAACTGACAATAAATAATCCCAACTCTTAGAAGTCATAAAACATCCACCTCAAGTGTCATTGGAAAATAAATGACTGGAATAATAAATCTCGAGCTTATTCCCATAAAATCTCTGAAATAATAAATGACTTAAATAAAAGTAGCAACCTATGAAAGAATCAAACGCACTTAATCCGCTAATGATAAAGTGCAAAGTCAAGTCTGATATCTTATCAGTCCTGTTGTCCCTATCTAGGCAAGCCTGGGGGAAAAACATTTTATAATTTGGGACAGCGCCCTAAAGTTGCAAGAATTAACTTATAAAACGAATATATAATTATGTAGTCAATTCACATTACACATTGCCCATCGGTACTCACACGCATTAAGTATCTCACCTCTCATTTAAGTGTAATACTATACACATTCTAACCCAAGTCTAAATGTGAAGTCCAGCATCTGCACTAATGTAACAATATCAAAGTAATCTGGTAATCTCCTGCCTTCTCTAACAAATTGTATCTGCCTTCCCGATTGCTTTAATTTCTCTGAATTCCAATGGCACCCAAGGCTGAGAAGAAACCCACTGATAAGAAGTCAGTTGAGGAGAAGAATACAACCGTCACCAAGAAGACCCCAGCGGAGGAGAAACCACCAGCCGAGAAGAAACTTCCTAAAGAAAGTGGTGACAAGAAGAAGCAGAGGAGAAAGAAGAGCATCGAGACTTAAATTTCTACATCTTTTAGGTTCTCAAACAGTATCGGTATTTCCAGCAAGGCCATGGGGATCATGAACAACTTCATCAACGACATATTCAAGAAGTTGGCTTAGGAGTCATCTAAGCTTGCGAAGTACAACAAGAAGGCCACCACCACTTCTCGTGAAATCCAGACCACTGTGAGGCTAGTTCTCCCCGGAGAGTTGGCCAAGCACGCCGTTTTCGAGGGTACTGTAACACCCCGTATTTCTGAGTAATTTGAAATTAATTAATTCGGTAAATTTTAAATTACACGTGTGCCATGATTTGATGGAATTAAATATTTTTGGGAGATAATGATTATTATTAATGGAATAATTATGTGACTATTAAATATTAATCGGGAGAAAATAAGATTAATATTATGAGATAATTTTTCTTAGGATGTAGTAAATAAAATGTGAAAATTAATAGATGTCGTAGTGAGTGATATTGACGTAATTAGATTACACCTCAATCGAGAGTTGCGTGTGGACAAATTTGAGGTCAAGATACGATATTTGTATAGAGTGACTCAGATGATGATTTAGAGGTCATAATTATTTCCGAATGGGTTGAAATAGTGGGAATAGTACGTTTAAGTCATTTCGGAGATTAGTGTAGGAAGAACTTCGAAAATTAAAAGGTTATATTTTCCCCTTTGAGTTAGAGGCCATGGTTAACATAAATTTGAGAGGGGAGAGGGCATAGGATAGGAGGAAGAGAAGAAAACCTAGGCTTTCCACATAAATTCTCACCACCGACGTACAAAATCAAAATAGGAACAAGGATAGAGCAACCTCATCATCCTAAAATTCATTCAGACCTGCAAATACAAGTCAAGTGTTTATCTTGCATGTTTTTTAAGAAGTTGTAATACCCATGTAGTGTAGGGTTTTCAATTTCATGATTTCAATTATGTTATTGGGTTCTAGATGAATAAAACTTGTAATTCAGTGAGGATTGTATGTAGAATGAATACCTATGTGAAGATAAAATAAAATAAGGATATATGTGATTATTAATATGGAATCTTTATGGGTTCTTGGTTAAAGAACATGAATCTTGAATGACTTAGGGTTTAATTGATGAACATAAGATGTCAATCTGTCACAATTTTTGACGTGAATTTAACATATGCCATTTCAATTGTACTTAGAGTTAGAGTGCTACACATAGATGTATGGAAAGGTCTATGTCTTATATTTCCAATGATATTTAAATCAAGTATTTTGGAGTACTATAAATGGAGTAATCGACGTTTTACTATAGGGTATCTGATCTGTCAACATAGTAATCTATCATAATTTTTGACGTTACTTTAAACGTATGCCATTTTAATTGTGCTTAGAATTAGAGTGTGAAACATAGATATCTAAAAAGGTCTATGTCTTATCTTTCTAATGAGCTTTTAATGAAGTTATTTAGAGTTATGTAGAGGGAGAAATCAAAATTTTACTACAGGGTGTTTAATCTGCCAAAAAAATTACGACCCGATTCGGTTGCCCATAATTGCCCAATTTTCCTTGTTTAAGCCCCGAAGTTGTGAATAATTAATGGGGGGAACTTTTGGGACATCTCTAAACTATAATTAGGGATATATTGAATTACATTAGGCCTAATGTAGGGTTGAGGCTTAGCTATAATGAGAGAATTAAGGCGAATGACATGAATTGTAAAATAATGAATTTGAGGGAGTGAGAACGGATCACAAAGAGTATGAGTGAACCTATGATGTAGATCGGTAGTGTATGAGATAATTAAGTAATGAAATAACTTAAGGGGTCATTAGAGCCCTTCGGGTAGAGAATAATACTAGAAAAAATTTGATAAGATGTTATAATTGTGAATTATATATATATATATATATATATATATATATATATATATATACGTATAGATTATATTTATAGGATGTATGTATACCTATACCTATACATACTATATTATAGGTTGGGTGTATACCTATACGAATTATATTTATAAGTTGTGTATATGTCTATATGTGACATATAGATAGGTTGTGTGTATGACTATTATGTGCTTCTTTTGTGTGTGAGCATACCTTCGCTGCCTGCTATCACGGGAGGTTCCGTGCAGAGGGCGATCCCACCTTGATGATTCTAGTGAGGTTTAGATTTGTGCCCCAGAATATAGAACCTAGGTAATATGACTATCTGGGTGTATGATAATATTAACGGCCAATTGGGTACATTAGGTATGTGCGTGACCCATAGGCTTGGAACTATGTTCGCCTCCATTGTGTGTTGTTTGATTTATAGTTCGAGGAGACATTCCGAATCGTTAGTCCTTGATTTAATATGAGAAGTACTTGGACTTGATAGTAGAGTACGCAAGTATGCATCACAATGGTCAGTCCGAGAGAAGCTGTATATATATATATATATATATATATATATATATATATATATATATATATATATATATATATATATATATATATATATATATATATATATTTGTGTGATTTATCCTACTTATGTGTAATATTAGGGGAGATAGATAGTGTATATCTAAATTGATGTTCATTTTATTTATATGTAATAATAGAAAGAGATAGAGCATATCTAAAGTATAAATTAAGTAGAGAAACTTAATGAAATAATTTAGTGCTAACATATGCGAAATGTTAACTAAATGGCTTAATAATAACATACATTTTTTTAATGATTAGTTAGTAAATAGCGTGTTGTTTGGGAGGTACGAGTGGAGTTAATGAGAAACTCAACAAAGGACTTAAAGATAATTAAGGGTATACTGTAGCGTACTATATGGGCAGTACATATGGGCTAAACCTGATAGCGGTTAGTCAGAAAGTTATGAGGTATAGTTAGGCTGGGTAGCATAACTAGGTGGGATAAGTAGGGGACGTTAGGTGTGCACATTAGATGAGAGGTGAGGAACTCAAGGGAGTGTGCCTAATCTAACATGTGTAATCAATAACTTCTTTTAAACTGTGATTTAAATGCTTGATAAATATTTTTAAAAGGTTTTCTCGGGATCTGACCCGTGTCAAATCTGTTTTTCTAAAATATTTTAGTTGTCCAGCCACAGGGACACCAAGCTTGGCGATTCACTCTAGGGATGCGTAGTTGCAGCACTTGTGGAGGCTTACAGGATTTGGATTAGACGCTTCAGTTACTTCATTCCTAGAGTAGGATTTAGTTTCAAATATTCATTTAGGTGTATTGCCCCTTCAATTATTACTTTTATATCAGTTCAGATTGTGTATTCAGGTTTATTATTTTTGTTAGATTTTTATTAAACTTGGGAACCGACGATTTATTCGGTATTATTTATTTCAGCTAATTATCTTGTGATGGATTCAGATTATTACTGTGTGTATGGTTTGGTTATTACATTTATTTCCGCATGTTGTTGTTTAATGAAAGATAAAATTTGGCACCAATTTTTTGAATACTAGGTGGTTAGTAAACTTTAAAACTTTTTCGACAGTGATGCTAAGAATGAATCAGATGATATTCCTGTTTTATTTTTATAAAGGATTGATCACCCAATATTTAAATAGGCGGGGTGTTACAGGAACTAAGGTCGTGACCAAATTCACAAGCTCTTAAATGTCAGGGATCTGAGGGGTTTCGTGTTGAAGTTAGGTTTAGGGTTTTATTTCAATGTTCCTTTGCTTATTGTCTTCTGTTATGTGTTTGGTGTTTTTGATGTAAGTATTAATATCTACTCAATGAAGAAATGGTTGAAAATGCGTTTGTGCTTTTATATGAAAAAAAAACAATATCAAAGGCATCTAGAACATATATTAAACGGGAGCTAAAGATCCACACATATGATTTTAGTCCCAAGAATAACCCCACATTACTACCCCCTAGAAATATCATATCATCACATTATGTGTTACGTAACGTTGTGTTCATTAATAGTTGTCTACATCATTAGACTACAGGGATTTGTCCTCAGTTAATTTATATAAATATAAATTTCCTTACATATATACGGCACACGGAGGCATCTACCCTCTTTGTGCAGTTCATGCTCTATCGGTATATTCTAAGGAGTCCCTTACTAAATGAATGTAAATAAAACATATATAAGCGAGGCGGTCCCTACACAGTACACCATTTCAAGGTCCATACCCCCGACGATGACAATGGATCCGAAATCCTACTTACCTCATCGAAAGCGGTGTCGCTTCCGTAGGACCCTAAATAACAACCTGTACAACACCTGACCCACTTGTTCCAATGCGTGCTACTGTCCAAAGACGCACACAACCCCAACCGATAGACCGTCCATAAACACAGGTATGTTCACACAATTAATTAATACATATATTTATCACACAATATGTGCAGGTAATTATCCCCATAATTACACCAATTATGTTTCATCAATCTCCAGATAATACCCTTGTATTAAGAATTAACACCTTATTTAATTATTAAATTCCCCAATTAATGAATAGCGACACAAAACTATTTTTAATTAAATATCCACTCACTTGGATTACCTGCCACATACTCACTTGAGCTCATAAAAATCTCCTGAATGTTTCCACGGTCCAACCCTGACCCAAAGCCAGGAGCCGAATCGATTCGCTCTTGGAGACGAATCGATTCACTCTTGGAGACGAATCGATTCGCTCTTAGAGACGAATTGATTCAATTTATGGCAGAAGCCCAGATCTGTTATGTTTTCTTATACGAGTTTCATTCCCCCAAACCCATCTTCATTTCTAATGTTTTATTCACCTCTATTTCATGAACTATAATCCGATTATGGTCTAGAGAACACGATCACATCATTATCTACCTACGTATGGTTATCCCGTATAATTTCAAGAAATAAGATATAAACATTAGAGGTTATCTAACCCAATCTAAGATAATAATTTTTATCTAAATTTTTTTAGAATAAATTAATCAATACATGATTTGAAATCATCTAAAAACAACAATCCAATCACATGGATTCTAATAGTGAATTTCCCGATAAAGTGACATCAATTTTCATGTTTATCAACAAAGTGTTTAATTTTCAAAACACAATTATTTCTAGATTTGTTCTAAACAATCCTAGATTTTATTCCATTTGTTTTCAATCATAAAATCAACTTTTAACACGAAATTGTTACGAGAAAGTATGAATATGAATTAAGAAACAAATTACAATTAGTTTAGCAAGAAAATTCATTCCTTAAACCGATGATGTGATCCTCCTCTCTTGAATCTTATTCTTCCTTTCCTCTCTATCCTTGGTAACTTCCTCCAGAGGGTGTGGGTCTGCTAGGGCAACTCTAATGTGGATGGGATGTGTGTTTATGTTAAGTTATTAACCTAATTTAGACCATAATCCCAGTATTTCCATTACACCCCCAATTTTGGGCCCCCAAACAAGCAAGAAATACTACCCCCATTGGTCTAATATCTCCCCTAAGGGTATACCTATTCCCCAGGCCAACTTCAGATGTTTAAAATGCCCGAACGTGTTCCTAATTTACTCCGGAATGCACCCAAACAATGTCTGCAACAAATCACTCATTTTATTATGTTTGATCACGACATAATATTAATTCAAGTAATATGCAATTCAACTATCTACGAAAAAACACATTTGGCATAAATGAATCACATAATCACACGTATCACATTCAAGCAATATATTCACAAATTTTATTTATTCAAACTTTTACCAATTTAATTATTATAAAAACACGGGGTGTTAAACGAGGCCGGACTCTACTTCTTCGTAGACTTGAAGTTGAAGAGTTCCAAGGGCAATGGTACAAGGTTCAATCATGCCGTTGACGAAGGCACCTCGAGATGCCAATCCACTATTACCGATGACAACCTGTGTGGAATCTGAAAACTTTCCTATGAAGACAAAGACTCCACAAAGAATAAAAGGTTGAAAATGGACAAGTATTTTTAAACTTCGAAGATGGACTTCGTGCTTTGCCGTATTCGAAAGCATAGTCGAGGTGGAGGCATGTGTAACAGCATTGCACCACCTCCCGAGCCACTATGGAACGATCAGATTAAGAATAGGTATACAAACATTGTAGATACCATTGCCTTTGTAAAATCGATTGAACAACACCTTCTCAGTGATGATCCTGAAATAAAAATAAGCAGTCACGAATGTTTTTTATCGTGCTACTTTTGTGTCAGGTCATGTTATTAACGGGTCAAGTCAATCCGTATGACACGAACATTATATGGCTCGCTACTCAGCCAAAAAAAGTTGGCCCAAATACGACAAATCGTGTTGATTTCGTGCCAATTTTGTGTTGGGTCGTGTCGTATTACGTGTCCTATTAGAAACTTCCACCCTTAAAAAGACATATCTTTGCTGAAAACAATCTTTGCATATAAAAGTAAAAATCTAATTCATATAAAAATAGCTTTGCATACAGAAATAATTTGAAGAAAATACATTTGCTGAAGTAATCTCAATAATATGAAGAAAAAATATCTAAATCCATAAAGAAAAGGTATACCTAAATCCAAATAAAAATACTAAACCGCAAACATGTCACCATCTTCAAATTTTTGCTAGGTGGTTCTTACCCACATGACACCGAATTAATGATTGAATTAACAAATATGTTTTAGTTTCATTCTCTCCATTTTTTTGCATATTAAATTAGTTTATATATTATAAACAACATTATTATAGCCTAAAAATATTAGGGCATCTGGGCCAATACAACGATGACACCTGTCAGCATTATCCCAATGTTTTCCACGCTGGATGAGAATTGCTCGGCTCAGATATATTCTAGTCGGCTGCTCGGCAGACCAAATTCAGGAAGATGAATCATCGAACACATGTGGTATGTTCAACAGTCACCATGCACATGCACGTGAAAGATATCCAGTTGCATCTTATTGTATAAATGTGTAAATGCTTGAATCTATAAAAGCATTCGACCTTTTGATTTTCCACTTACTATAAATATACCATCTCCCCCAGCTGAGGGGGACAACGCATGAACATACTAAATTTATGCTAAACCTTTGATTTGTAACCATGAAAACCCAAAATACTAGTGCACCGTGTAGTAGGCTCCATTCCTGAGATGAACCATGTAAAAATCTTTGGTGTCTTTATTTATATTTACATTTTATTTATTAACTGTGGTGATAAATTTGGTAACTAAGGGATAAGATCAATAATCTAAATTTAAGCATCAACAGATTGGTTCCATCTATGGGAAACGACAAGTCATTATTATTTCTTACCCAATTCTTTCACAACCTAGCTTTTATACCCTTGAAGTATGGCAGACATTTCGAAAGGCAGTCTTGCTCGAGGTAACGTTTTCAGTCCTTTCGCTCCTCCTGATATGGGAGATTTATAGGTAATTATACTCAACATCGCCAAAGGGCAGGAGGTGATGTGAGAAATCGTGCAACAACTTACTAAAATGCTTCAAGATAGATTCCCTACTGCCCAATTCCACTAGAGGGAAATGCTGCCTCCACCTCCTAGGAATGATAGAAGACGGTATGGATATTCCAGATCATCACAAGACCATTCCTACCGTCCATGGGTAACCTCTTCACTCAGATCCACTGATTACTATGATGATGATCTTTCACTCTAGAATGATCGAGTGTCTTGGAGAGGTTGAGTAAAGCCTTTACTTTCGATCGCTTGGGACTTGAGCAAGTAGAAGTTATCAAAAGGAACCCTTCATGTCAAGAGATCATCGAGAAGGGTATATCCATTCCAGGATTAGTATACGAGGTTTCATGCACATCGAGAAGACTTTCTAAGAAGATAGATCAACACAAACTCATGGTAGAGCTGCTACCCCAACCAAAACTAATCCGAAAGATCACCATTAAAAAGTATCGATACAACGATTGTAAGACCATTTGGGAGAAATATCCAAGTTCAAGAATCCATTGCAAAGGAGATTTGTAAAGGGATCACCTTTTGTTCCAACTATTGTGGATTTCCCCAGGACGTATAAATTAAAGCCACATGTGGTTACTCCCAAATATAATGGTAAAACTGACCCCGTCCTCAATATTGAACAATAATAAGAAATAGCTGATATTTATTTAGCTCCAGATGAGATGCACTATTGAGCATTCTTAAGTACCATGACTGGATGTGCACGGATTTAGTATAATAATCTTCCCCGAGGACAAATCTCTAGTTTCCAACAACTCGCCGAGCTATTCATTGGCAACTTTTTCTTTGGGTCCAAACCTATAAAAAGGGTAGCTCACTTACTAAGTGTCCATCAGAAACCAGGGGAGACCACACGTGAGTATATAACTCGTTTTAACAGTGAAAAGTTAGAAGTGGTAGACTATGAAGAAAAGACCTCTATTACTGCTTTGATGAGAAGATTGCTCCCTAAGAAGTTATACTATGTGATGGCTAAAGATCCCCCTAAAACCATAATGAGTTGATGTTTAAATATAGAAAAATCATGAATGCCGAGGAAGCTATGGCTGGCAACCAAGCTCCAAGTGCCAAGGCCGACCATCTAAGAAGTTTGACAAGAAAGAGCAGAAAGATAAGAAAGATGAGAAACCCAAGAAGTATGAGGAATACACTCCTATAAATGTTGGAATACATCACATCTTGGAGGAAATTAGAGGTAGCAAAGACCTTAAATGGCCCAAAAAGCGGAAGTCCCCTCCTAACAGGAGAGACAAGTTCAAGTACTATGAGTTTTATAAGGACCATGGGCACATGACTGACAACTATATTACTTTGAAAAATGACATTGAAAATCTAATTCAGCATGGCAAGTTGTCCAAGTTCATTGATAGATCAGAGAACGATAGTCCAGGAGGCAATAAAAATATCCTTGAAAATAAAAATATGACAAGAAAAGAAATTGAGATAATAATTTAGAAGAAGATCCAAATCTGCCAAAGAAATCTCGGGAGCCTAAAATTGAGGTAAAAATGATATCTTTTGACTATCATTTTATTGCAGGAGGAGATGCCGGTGGTGGAGACGAGATAGCTGAAAGAAAAGCCTATTTAAGTGAAGCCAAAACATGCTCCTATATTCGGCAGATTAATCTATCCGACGATGTTGATGGTTGGCCAAGGAAAGTAAATAATGATAAGTTAGTGATCAGTTCTTCAAGAACGACCTATCAGAAGTACTCAATCTACATGATGATCCTTTGGTCATCACCATGAGAATACATAAGGCACGGGTGGTTAGAATTTTGATTGACAAAGGCATGTCAGCCGACGTCATACTTTACAATTATTTCCATAGTTTGGGATTATGTGATAAAAAATTAGAACCTTATCATAGGCCATTAATAGGCTTCGTGGGTGAAAAAGTATATCCATTGGGGAGTGTTAAGTTGGAAGTTTTGATCGGCACATGGCCAACTTGTGGAACTGAAATAATTCGTTTCTTCATTTTAGACAAGAACGTCAGATCAACCTAGAACATGACCCTTAGCAGGGTTGGCCTGAAAAAGTTCAAAGTAGTACCATATGCTGTCCACCAATGCCTAAAGTTCCCCACTTATTATGGGGTCGATGTTGTTACTGGAAATTAAATTGAAGCTAGAGTATGCTATTACACTTTAGGCGGCTAAGAAGAAGTAAAGAAACTTACTATAACCTACCAGATTGAAACCTTAGACCCCCGCAAGGAGGCTAATCTAATTAAAGGACATGTTGTGGAGGCTACGAAAATAATTGTCCTGGATGATAAAAGATCAGAAATAACCACACAAATTGGATAAACACTTGAGCCGAATCTCAAACAAGAATTGATTGATTTCCTTAAAGAGTAGAATAGCGTATTCGCATGGAGCCATGAGTATATGCTAGGAATTGATCCAAAATTTATCTACCATGAGCTGTATATCACCAAAAATGCCAAGCCGATCAAGTAAAAATAACGTGTATTTAATCCTGAGAAGAACATAGCCATCCAAGATGAGGTGGATAAGATACAGAAGGAAAATTTCATTGAAGATGTCAAGTATCCGGACTGGTTGGCCAACGTAGTGATGAAGAAGAAGAAGAATAATAAATAACGCATGTGTGTCGACTTCAAAGATCTCAATAAAGTTTGTCCGAAGGATCATTTCTCTTTGCCCAGAATTATCAACTAGACAATGCCACCACAAGACATGAGTTACTTAGCTTCATGAATGTTTATTCAGGATATAATAAAATTAAAATGAAGTCAAAAGATCGGAAAAACATCATTTATTACTAGTCGAGGTACTTATTGCTACAATGTTATGCCTTTTGGGCTTACAAATGCTAGAGCAACATACCAAAGGCTAGTAAACAAGGTCTTTGAGGAGTAGATCAATAAAAATATAGAAGTTTATGTAGATGATATGTTAACTAAAAGCAAGATTGCTGCCAACCACATCAAAGACTTAGGCCAGACATTTGACCTGTTGGAGAAGCATCAAATGAAACTTAACTCGACCAAATATGTATTCTATGTGTAGGAAGGGATATTCTTGGGATTGATCATAAATCAAAGAGGAATTTAAGCCAACCCAGACAAAATCATGACATTAATTGAAATGCAATCTCCCTAATGAGAGAAAGACATGCAAAAGTTGATAGGAAAAGTAGCTGCACTCAATCGATTCATCTCCCGAGCAACTGATATTGAGGAGTCCAGCCTTTCGTCTCCCACTGCTCTCCCAACCAGCCATGGGAGGAAAAAAATATATACCTTGCTGTATTCGAGTCAGATGTTAGCTTGGTCCTCATTCGATTAGAGGATGGAATTCAGAAACCACTATATTATACCAGCAAGGCTTTTAGGGGGGCGGAGATTAGATATCCTCGCTTGGAAAAATTATCTTTACCACTTATTGAGGAGTCCAGAAGAATGAAGCCCTACTTCTGGGCACATACCATTGTGGTCTACATAGAGTTAACATTGCGCCAAGCTATCCATAAGCTAGAAAAGTTTGGGAGATTAATGTCCTGTGCAGTAGAGTTAGGTGAATATGATATATTCTATGAGCCCCGAGAAATTATGAAAGGGTAGACTGTAGCCAATTTTGTAATAAAATTTATCTACAAAGAAACCATAGTTGATTATGAGGGGAAAAAGGCCGAGCAAACTTCCTTGGAAAAGAGATCGAAGCTGAACCAAGCTGAACCAAGCTGAATAGACTTCTTTAAAAGATATTTCCTAAACTCATCCACTACTCAAAATTTTGTCAAAAAGTATAAAGAACAGAGAAAAAAGTTATTCAAGTAAGGATCTTTGAGTAATGGGAGGTTTGACGAAGATATTCCTATCTGGAAGTTATACATTGATGGGTCCTTTGGTGCCTCTGGTAGTAGAGAAGGACTAATTCTAAACACCCCTAATGATATAAATGTGGAGTATGCTCTTTATTTTCAATTCCCAGCTTCCAATAATGAGGCAGAGTATGAAACATTGATTATTGGGTTGGAACTCGCATTATCACTAGGTGCCGATCAAATAGTCGCTCACTGTGACTCTCAGCGTATCGTTAATTAGGTGTTAAGTATCTATGGAGTTAGAGGAGAACCGATGATAAGGTACTTGACCAAAACTCAAAGAACCGTCAATAAGTTTTTAGCAGTCAGAATGGTCAGAGTTTTAAGAATAGAGAACGCCTGAGCAAATACACTTGCTCATCTTGCTTCAGCAACCATGGCATAATTAAAAAAGACCATTCTGATGGAAATCCTATCAAACAGTATCATAGATGGACAAGAAGCCAAATTATTAGTAGTGGATCTGGGCCCCTCATAGATGGACCCAATCAAGGAGTACATTGACATGGGATTGTTGTTTGAAGATCCTAAAAAGGTAAGGAAGTTGAGATATAAAGTTTCCAGCTATGTACTAGAAGGAAGCGTCTTGTATAAAAGGGGATTCAAAGTTTCTTTACTTAGGTGTCTTCATCCCCCTGAAGTGTGATTTGATCAAAGAAGTTCATGAAGGATCATGGGAGCCCATTCAATAGGATGATCCTTGGTATGACAAGTGGCTATACAGGGACAGTACTGGCCAACTATGAAAGCAGACTGTTCATTGTATGGTAGAAAATGTGATAAATGCTAGAAGTTTACTTCCATCCATAGATGATCGAGGGTTGCTTTTATGCCAACCACATCCCCTTAGCACTTTTCTCTATGGGAAATTAATTTGGTCGTTCCATTACCAAGGATAAAAGGACAATTTAAATATTTGGTTGTAGCAGTTGACTGTTTCACAAAGTGGTTGCAAGACGAACCACTTGTCGAAATGCCTTACGAGAGGGTTTATCAGTTTATATGGAAGAATATCATATGTCGATATGTTATACCATGCACTTTCATCACAGACCATGGAGACCAGTTTGATAATCAAGAATTTGAGGATTATTGTGTGCAATACAAAAAATCTAAAAATTGCATTTTTCTCCAAGATATCCCTAGTGTAATGGAAAAACATATGTGATAAACAAAACTTTGCTCAAGGGGTTAAAGAAAAGGCTTGATGATGCAAAGGAAAACGGAATCAATGAGCTATTAAGTGTTTTGTGGGAATATAGAACAACACCGAAGATAACAACCAGCGAAACACTTTAAACGTTGGCATTTGGAACGAAAGCGATAATCCCCACTGAAATAGGTCTGCCAAGTTACAGGGTTCTCAATTATGACTCCGTCAAAAGTGATCTAATGAGGAGGCTTGACCTAGACTTGGTGTAAGAAGTAAGAGAGAACACTACACTACGAGTAGCCTCATACCAATAGTGTACTGCCAGGTTCTACTATAGAAGGGTCAAACAGAGCAATCTAAAAGAGGGGGATTATGTCTTGAAGAAGGTTATTCATAAAGGAAACAAGGTGGAGCCTAATTTTCATGGTCCATATCACATCTCTTCACTTATCCGACCAGGTACCTAACCTCTGAAAACACTTGAAGGAGAAGAATTCAGAAACCCATGAAACGTCGAGCATCTTAGGAAGTATTATCAGTAATTATGGATAAAAGTTTCAATTATATGTGTAGTAACGTTTTTCTGCTTTAATGAGAATTCAATGGATTATCGTCAGCACACTTCCCTTTTTATATTTTTTTGGGAATGGGAGATATGACTATCTCAATCAAATAATGAAAACTTAAGACAAAAAATAAAACTTACGTCATGTATGACTTCATCATTGACAAGTCATGAATAAGAAGTCCATAACTTTTAAAACAACATGTAAAGAATAAGTTTTACCAGACCAAGTTAAGGAAAAAGCCTATGAAATTTAGTCTCTTATGGTAACTAATTCAACACTTATCCTAGAACAACAAAGATTAGTTTGAACAACCATAAGTGTATTAGTAGAACCTAAGATTGGACAACTCATGCTTGTCCAAAGTCGTAATCATTAAAGCAAATTAATCGGCCAAAGGCTGACCATACAATCATAATGCTTAACTACTAGTCGACCAATACCAAATGCAACACGTATTGAACACATATTGTCTTTTATTTAAAAGATAAACAAACTTCATCACAACATACTTTTTTGAGCTACTAAATTAAAAGGAAGGTAAACACATTCAATCGATTGGACGTTTCCCTAGGGATTTCTCCATTCCTTCATGGGGAGTGTCCAGAGAAAAAGGATTGACAGTGGGTTCCAACTCCCTAAGTCTTTCTTCCCTACTTGAGCTAGGATTATCCAACAAGTGCAGTAGTCGAACAAGTGTGTTTTCTCCTTGAAGGCCATAGTCACCCAGATATTTCCTAACTAGACTTATAGGTATAATATCAGTAGGAATGCATTTAATGTCCAATTTAAAAGGAGTATTCGGTTGATTCAAACAACCAGGGTCATACCAATACCAAAAAGTATCTTTAGCTGGTACCTTCAACACCGTCAGAGTGTTCAACTAACCCCACTTATACCTTTCTCTCTTAACCTGCTCTAATTTAGCACTTAGATGTGCTGATGTTTTGTCATCACCATTCATTCAAATGGTTCGTGGTTGCTTCTGAAAGTGAAAGGTAAGACAATAAACTTTCATTTAACTTTTTAATGTCGGAATATTTATTCTTGATTGAAGTAGCCTGGTTGGCTAGAGTTTTCTTCATCTTTTCTTCCTCAATGGAGGGCTGATCAATTACCATCTTCCTTGATGACTGACTGCCTTTGGACTTCTTCAAGTTTTCAATCTCCTCAAACAGTCTAGCATTCTCCTGCTCCAAAAAGAATACACCTTGATTCTGGTCGATGCCCACCATTGTAAGGACACAAGTCTCCGATTGAGTCTTAATGTAGTGTTGGCTCAATTCTGAAAAAAAAAATACTTGAGTCATAGGAAAGAGTTCTTGAGAATTCTTCAAGCCTATGATCTGTAGCAGTTGAAGATGTTGCGACCCGCGTTTCAAGAAAACATCTTTGCCGCATTTCAGTGCCTCGTTTCACGTCATCAACATGAAGATTTCATAGTCTCCAAAAGGTATGAATGTATTAATATATATATAGGAGCTCGAAAATTTATTTTGGGTGTTAGTATTTTTTTGAATTCATAGTTCTAAGATTTTGTTCTCGGATACATTTTCGTAGAAAAATCATATCAAATCCAAAAAAAAAAATCAGAAAAATACGAAACTAGTGGCCACGCGTTCGTATCGAAATTCTCTAGAACTTGGCCTGAAATCTTGTTAGAAAGGTCATTTTAATGACCTCGTTCGAATGATATTTCATTCGAATGAGATTTCACTTTGTCCATTTTTTGCCAGTTTTCAATTTTAACCCCCCACTACTCTGTAGCAATTTTAATATGTGCGGGAAGAAAATTTTTGCTAAGACTTTCATACTTTTCTAAGGGATTTTGAGAGAAAAAATTCTCTAAGAAAGGTCTCCTTGGTTTTTGTTAAAAATGTTCAATCCTTAGAACAAAACCAAGTGTTTCACACCCATAGTTTTAGTTTGTTTATTCCAAGTTTTTCATATATATATATATATTCTTGGAGTGTTTGGACCCGGGTTCTACTCTACCTTTTGAAGAGTTTATTTGGGTTTGCTTCTACATCCCACAAAGAAGAAGACTTTGTTTGCTGCGGCGTTCCCACTCGGAGAAAGAATTCGGGTGTGGGTTGACGGTTGTTCCAAAAGCTTCATTGGTGGATTCCAAGGTTCTGGTGGAGTCCGGGATTGTCGTCTAGGTGAAGGTAGTTGCAAGAAGAAGCATCAAGGCTTGGACGGAGTCAAGTGTTGTGTAGTAAGTCATCTGTCTTGTAACATTAAATCCATACTTAGTGGACTTAAAGCTAGGGGCCGTCCGAGGTTTTTTCCGTTTTGAGTTTTCCTCGTACATCGCGGCGTAGTGTGATATTGTTTAATTTATCTTGCAAAAATACACTTAGATACTTGTTTAGGTAAATCAAGATAAAATTGGATTTAATCCACTAAAGTTTAATTTGGTGATAAAATTAGTTTGGGTGAAATTTAAGTTAATTTAATTCTAGTCGGCACAATTTAATTTGATAATATTTGGTTTGGCCTAATGCGCGAAAAATGAATTAATTTGTGTAGGGAAACTTTTAGGACTTGATTAAATTAATTTTGGGTTGAAGTAAAAATTCTCAAATTTGTTTTTTAAAAGTAATTTTAATTTTGAGACAATTATAATTTATTTTTGTTTAATGTTTAGAAATATAAAATTTGTAGGTTGTATAATTTATGTATTGAACTATCATATTCCGCACTTTAAGAAAATTAATATTTGAATTGCTAAGTGAATTTTAAAATTTAGGGTCTTCCGCGCCTACAGCCATGGACTTCTTCAGGCCTTCTAGTTCATACCTCAATAATTTATTTTCTTATTCCAATAAACTGGCGGCCTCCGAGCACTATTCAAATCGCTCTTTATTACAAATAATTTCTTGCTGAAAGACGAAGATATATTCTACAGTTTCTTATCAAAACCTGCCTCGCTACTAAGTCGAGCGTATTTTGCTTCATAACCAGAATGCAGACTAGCAAGGGATGTTTTATGGTCCTCTTACATTTTAAGAATCATCTCATAGTAGGAAACATTATTCATTGTAACTTGATCAAATAACCTGTACATATGAATATACATTTCTTTAACCTGATTAGAGGCGTCTAGGCCGAGCAACTGTTATAATTCATCTTCATCCAGATCCTCATGACCAGCCCCAAAATTCTGCTGCTATGATAAATCTTCTGGATTTAAACTGAAGAACAACATATAAGTTCAAAATTCAAGAAGTAAGTTTATCGACATCAACAATGTGGAACAAACATAAGGGCTAATTTTATTAAAACTATGAGGGACTACATCAAAAGGATAGTTGTTCAAGGTTACAAAGAAACCATGCATTACAAGGCAACAAAATTGGAAATGCAAGATAATCCTAAGGAATATACACCTTCTCTTTGTTTTGGGATATCTCATCTACTGATTGAGTAACCACCATTGAAACCTCAGGCATCATTGAAGATTCACCAGTACCCTCCTCATTTTCCATTTCTTCATCAATCACAAGAGGGGTACCTGGGTTGAACTGTTGAAAAAGGTTTGAGTCGACAGCAGTGCCGACCTGTTTCAGTGAAGAATCCCACCCTTTTTTGAAGGAGGTCTTCTTCAAATAATCAATTTGCACAACTATAGTGGAAAAAGCCTTATCCCAACCACGAGTGTAGGCGTCTGCCTTCTATTTTTTTTAGTGTAGCATTCAAGTTTTGGTATTTTTTCTCCACTTCAATGGTAGCCTTGGTAGCATCAGACGCAGCCTTCTCAGCATCCTTCTCAGCATCCTTCCTTCCTTGCTCGATATTATTCAACAATCCTTGCCATTTCTCTTAATCCTTCTTATGAGGCTCCATGGTGGTATCCAAGTATTTCTTCAGTTCTTTGAAAGCCACTTCAACATCAGTGGATGATGTCCTCAGCTGATTATCCCTCATCAAAAGTTGATCGTAATCAACCAAGAACTGCAAATATTAAAAAACACAAACAATTAGCAACAAACTCTAAGGAAGGGTAATGTTAGAGAAGACAGTTTTATGTAAACAGTTACCAGATCCAAGTTGTAATTAACTCTTTCTAACAACCTTTCTCTGGACAAGGGAATAGCCACCGACCTATTTTCGGGAAACACTCCAACACCAACTAAACCCCTAGCTAAGCTAGGGTTCACTGCCACCAATGCAAATTCTGCTGAGGCTTGATCCGCCTGGGTTTTCTAAACTAATTTCTACTGAACAGCAGGACCTTTTTTTACAACCTCTTAAACTGAGGTTTAGTACTCTTTATTGATTCAGTAGTAGTCATTACTGGTTTCTTGGAACCTTCACCAGTAGAATTCTTCTCGACAGGGGAGGAAACATGGCTGTAGTAATCAATTTAGAAATTCTCCTCTTCACCATTTTGCTTAGAGGGGAGAGATTAGTTAGAATAGCAGTCAAGTCTAAGGACTCAAAGGAGGGAGTTCCTCCAAATGCAATATCTCCTTCTTTTTCTTCTTGCAAAATAGATTCAAAGGCTACAACAGATGGGGATGATACAGAGTCTTCTAGGTCGATGGGGGTTAATGGGATATCCTTTGTAGGCCCAGCTACAAAAGATGTTATGAAACTTTGGTATTCCAACAAGACAGAAGCTGATCGAGGATGGACCAAGCAAAATTCTGATCCACAAAGTTGCTTCAGAATTAGGGGGCAATCTTTTTTCCTTCTTTCTGCAAAAAATAAGCGTTATATATTAGTCAGCATATCAACAAATAGAAAATAAACATAAAAGAAATACATATGTTATAAGGGGCTAACCTATGCCATGCCTTTCCGAGGGCCCTTGGGACCATTGTATCTTACCTCTTCAAGAAGGAGGCATGTTGCTATTTCTTTACCATAACTCCATAATCCCAATAGTCCTTATTAGAATCAAGTAAATTTACCACCAAGTCCCTATTACCATGAGATGTCTTCAAATAGTAAGTATTATCCCCAATGGTTTCCCAACTATAATAATACATCAAATCTTTTATTCCTATGTGGGTTCCATATAATTCATTAATATTGTTAACCCCATTCACTACTCTCCAACTATTGTGGGCTACTTTGGCGGGGACCACGTCAAAATATTGACTGAATTCCAAAAATAAATCGTTGGAAGGAAATGTAGACCTACAGTCAGCTATAAATATGGTGGGTAACCAATGTACCTCATCCAAGTCACACAAATCATAAGGCCCTGAGACCATATTTATATCGACCTAATCAGGTATTTTCATCTTCTTTCAAAATTCCTCCAAAAAATTTTCATCAACAATATAAACCATTCTAATAGCTCAAAAAGAAAAAATTAGAGGAGGGAGGTTCTTACAATGGCAAGCTCAGTGAAGAAACCCTTAAAGCACCAAGGAGAAGAAACAACAATGGATGAAAGGGAAAGCAAGATTCCTAAAATGAGGAAAAATGAAGGAAAATCAGCCTTTTATAGGTACAATGATGACTCTTGATATCTGGGATTTGAAATGGTTAAGTGTACCAACATTTGGACTGTTGATAACGTCCTAAATCCCAAAAATAAAAAAAGAATAGCGTACCCTTCGACGATTCGCTATTTTTCAAGTTATTTACAAACTTCCACAACTTCAATACAAGAGAGAATTCTTTTACAAGTCTTGAAGGTTGGCTACCAACCACAATCTTTAAGAAGTGCCGAGATGCTTCATTTTTTCATTCAACCTTCAAGTATGTAGTATTGGGGGCTTTTATTGTAGCCTAAAGATATTAGGCCACTTTTTCCAAGACAACAATGACATCTGACGTCATTATTCCAATGTTTTCCATGTTGGATGAAAATTGGTTGGCTCAGATACCATCTGGTCGGCTGCTCGGTCGATCAAATCCAGGAAGATGAACCATCAGACACACGTGGGATATTCAACACTCCCTAATCATATGCATGTAAAATACGTCCAACTACATCTTATTGTGTAAAGGTGTAAATGCTTAAATCTGTAAAAGCATTCCATCACTTGAGTTTTCACTTACTATAAGTACACGATCTCCCTCAGCCGAGGGGGATTAAAATTGCATCACTATACGTACCTTGGGGTTAAGCTTGAAACTTTTAAAAGTATGAGGTAAAATTTAAATGCACCCCAAATATTGGGCTTAAATTTGAATTTAAATTGTAATTTTGTAAACATACTTGTATTAATATACAATTATATAACAAAATTACACAAATACGTTATCATTTTATTTTATTTTAAAATTGTAGTCTAAAAAATAGTAATTACGTATTGGGTTATTAACAAACATGTCCCGATGTCTAAGGGTAGTCTCAACTGAGTCTCTCATGTCTCAATTTTCTCAATCAAGCCTCCAAAGTACGATATTGTTCCGAATTCATCCAAATTTTGAAGGACTTTAAATCCCGCGATGGAAATTTGCACGTGACACTCCCATGATGCATAAAATTAAGACTTGATCAACACTTTAGGAGACATCTGTGTTTAATGCATTTTAAACATTTACTAAATTAGTATAATGTTCTTATACTAATATTTTTAACTATTCAATATTTCTTGACCTATATGTCTTAAGTTTAAATAAAAATATTGCTTAATTTTGCTTCACAGCATATAATGATCATAGCGGGTACTCGTGACGATGACACACATAATTTTGTCAACATTAATGCATGTGGAACATGTGCAAGTCATGATTGCGATACTATTTTAAAACTAATGAGGGATAATTTTTGGTCAAGGTATATTGAAAATATAATTTCGAAAATTTATGCACATATATATTTTCTAAAATATTTTGAAAATCTAATTAATTTTATTATAAATATAGTTTATTAAGTTTAATTGTAGGTTATCATAGAATTTAGTGACTCATAGTAGAGATCTATTTGATTTTTTTGTTCAATAAATGTTGAAGACATTGTTTAGTGTGTTTAAAATAAGGTTTTGTAAAATTTGTGAATTAATTAAAATTTAATTTTTCAATAAAATCAAATTGAAACTAAATATATGGGACACAATCGAACAATTTTGTCAATACAACTTTAGTAGATTTTCCCAATTTTCTTAATTCTTATATTTTGTTATTTTTATACTTGATGGAGTATAACTTGATGGGTTGGCTGCATTATCCCCTTTGCTCCATTTTCCTGGATGAAATATGATTTGTTTAACACTTACATATACCCCACAATCCACCTTCACCACTCACTACTCACCACCATCACAATCAACAATATCTTTTCCATCATTCTTCCTTTGAATCAAAACTTTTGTACATTCAAGCCCAACAGACAACCCACTATATCTCTGTTTAAGTCTATGCCTATTACTATTAATTTCGGTTATAGGTTCCACCCACTGATGAAGAAATCTCATATATCCGTTATGACAAGCGCTAACAGGTTACACCTCCATGTACCCTAAAGCCACCTGCCGTTATGGAGAATAATGTCTATGATCCCCAACAACTCCAAGAAGTTTTCATAGAGTGCTAAAACACTGAAGAGGTTGAACCATACTTCTTCGTACACTTGAAGTGGAAGAGTTTCGAGGGTAATGGTACAAGGTTTGATTATAACATCGATAAAGACACCTAGAGATGCCAGTCTAATATTGCCGACGATAACCTATGTGGAATCAGAAAACTTTCCTTTGAAGGCAAAGACTCCACAGAGAATAAAAGGTTGAAAATGGCCAAGTATTTTCTAACTTCAAATAGGGGCTTATTGCTTTGCCATATTAGAAAGCATAATCGAGGTAGAGGCATCTATAACATCACTGTAAAACCTCTCTAACCACTATTGAACGATCAGAATGGGAATGGGTATACAAACATGGTAGATCCCGTTGCCTATGTAAAATCGATTTAACACCTTCTCAGTGATGATCTGGAAATAAAAATAAATAGTAATAGACGGGTCGTGCCAATCAGTGTCAATCGTGCCTAGTGGGCACTAAGATTTTTAATCATGATACTCATGTCAAGTCGTGTTATTAACGGGTCATGTCAATCCATCTGACACGAACACGAAATGATCCTTTATCGGGCTGAAAAATGTAGGCTCGAACATGACGCGAACACGACAAGCCATTCTAATTTTGAGCCAATTTCGTGTTGGGTCGTGTGGTGTTTTATGTCATCTCAGAAATTTCCACACCTAAAAAACATACATTTTCTAAAAAAATCATTTCATACAAAATAAAAATCTAAAATCTATGCAAAAATAGCTTTGGAGTGTTAAATAATCTAGAAAAAACATACATTTGCTAAACTAAACTCAACTATCTTAAGAAATAAATGCCTAAATCCATAAAGAAAACACATACCTAAATCCATACAAAAATACTAAATCGCAAACCTATTACCATCTTCAAAATTTACTTAGGTGGAATATACCCACATGACACCTAATTAATCATTGAATTAACAAATATGTTTTAATTTCATTCTCTCTAATTTTTTAGTATATTAAATTATTTCATATATTTTTTAGTTAATTTTTTTATAAACCACATTGTCACTTGTTCATTGGTAAAAAATAATGAGTTTGCCACGTAAGAGGTCCATTTATGGATTTTTATTAAGTCTCTTAACAAAGATGTAATGGATGATTAAAATTGCATCGCTATATGCACCTTGGGGTTAAGCTTGCAACTTTTAAAAGTATGAAGTAAAATTTAAATTCACCCCAAACGTTGGGGTTAAATTTGAATTTGAATTATAATTTTTTAGACATACTCGTATTAATATCCAATTATGTAACAAAATTACACAAATACATTATCATATGTTTTTATTTTAAAATAGTAGTTTAAAAATAAGTAATTGCATTTTCGGTCATTAACAAGTATGTCCCGATGTTTAAAGGTAGTCTCAACTAGTCCCTCATGATTCAATTTTCTCAATCAAGCCTTCAAAGTACTATATTGTTATGATTTCATCCAAAATTTGAATGACTTTAACTCTCGTGATGGAAATTAGCACGTTCCACTCCCACAAGGCACAAAATTGAGACTTGATCTACGCTTAAGGAGAGATATGTGTTTGTATCCATAAATAATGTACTTTAATGAGATTGTTATCTTGTTTTCACGTCTTTACGACACTAATGCATTTTAAATATTTACTAAATTAGTATAATGTTCTTGTACTAATATTTTTTAATTAGTCAATATTTCTTGACCTATACAAGTCTTCAGCTTAAATAAAAATATTGTTTAATTTTGCTTCAAAGCATATAATGATTATAGCGGATACCCGTGACAATGACACGGATAATTTTATCAACATCAATTCATGTGGCACACGTGAATGTCGTGACCGCGACACTATTTTAAAACTAATGAGGGAAATTTTTCATTGAGGTATATCGAAAATATAATTCAAGAATTTACTCTAATTTATATTTGCTAAAATATTTTTTGGAAATCAAATTAATTTTTATTGTAAATATAGTTAAGTAAGTTCAATTTTAGGTTTCATAGAATTTAGTTACTTATTGTAGAGATCTATTTGATTTTTTTGTTCAATAAATGTTGAAAACATAGTTTAGTGAGTTTAAGTTAAGGTTTTATAAATTAATTAAGATTTATTTTTGGAACAAAATCAAATTGAAATTAAATATATGGGACAAAATCGAACAATTTTGTTAAAACAACATTACTAGATTTTCCAGTTTTTTTTAATTCTTGTATTTTTTTTTTGTTTTTATAAGGAGATTATAAGTTGATGATTTAGCTTCATTATCCCCTTTACTCCTTGTCCTGGACGAAATATGACTGGTTTAACACTTACATATACCCCAAAATTCACCTCCGTAACTCACTACTCACCACCCTCACAATCAACACTCTTTTGCATCTTCTTCCTTCGAATCCCAACTATGCTACATTCAAACCCAACTGTTAACTCATTATGTCTCTATCTAAGTCTATGCCTATAGGTATTCCTTTCGATTATTGGTTCCACCCCACAGAGGAAGAAATCTTTTATATCCTTTACTGCAATCTTAAACGGGTTACACCTCCATATAATCTCCACCCACCGCCCATAAGGGAGAAAAATCTCTATGATCCTAAAGTGAAAATAAATAGTAATCGACGGTGATGATGCTGCAAACAACACCACTAGTAGGAGGTGTTGATAAGCTCAAGCTAGCAATAACAATGGCATCACAAAAGTAAATATCTAGTAAAAGGAGATGAGGAGAAGAGGAGAAACATTGATATATAAGTGGTTCAACCAATTTGGCCTACGTCCACTGTGAGTGTGTGAGTAAATTTCACTAGAACGAGGGCACTAATGGCCGGTGATACAATCTTTCACTTTCTCTCTTTACCGTGTACACAAACAGAGCTTTGGCTAGGGTTACAATTGTTGATCCCTCTCCAAGGTAGGAGAAGACATGTATTTATAGTGCTTGGGGGTGTAGTGTACCCCCCAATCATGCCATGAGCATGTGTGCGTTGAATAAACTAATCATAGGTGGACACCAGGCTGTACCACATGTAAGGAATGATGAACAAATATTCCCTCACGTGAGGGGAATGATTTGGTTATAACTGATTTGCTCACGTGTTCCAAGTCTTCTATGTGCTTGCATGTGCTCGGACTTATGACATCATCTTATGGAACCTCATCCCAACCGAGTACGACGTTGGGTGATAGTTGCTTTATCCTGCCAGTCATAATCATGACCTCGGCCTGGATGATTAGCCAAGGTTAGGTACGAGGTTGGATCCAGTGTCGGCTGCTACCCAGCCGAGGTTGAACCCATAAGATGCTGATGGCAATAGTTTGAACCCAAAAGATGCTACAGACCTCGGCTGCTGCCCAACCGAGTTTGTACAATATGGAGCCGACCTTGAGGAGGATGACCTTTCTGATGGCTGTTGTGTGCTTCCTGGTAACTCGGTTGTGAGGTAAGCCGAGGTTGGTGACTGCCCTCTTTGAGAATATCAATCACCCCTAGACCTTAGTCCCCTATGTGAGTAGGTGAATGAGGGGTATACGAGTCAGGTTAATGAAGGGACATTTTTTATGTCTTGGGATTTGGAGTGGTTTTTTAGACACATGTCACTCTGTGAAGTGGCTAGAATTTTCCCCAAGGTATGGCATCTCTGACGACGCCTTTTAGGATTTCTAGGGCTATGATGAGTGCCTTGGGAGTTAAGCCACATCATTGGGGAAGGCTTAAAACTCTCTCTTTCCTTATTTCTATTTATTCTTCACATTTCTCTCGCCTTAGCGCTCTTGCTGTAAAATTTCTCTCTCATCTTCCATAGCCAAACATCCACTGTTTCTATGGTTCTCTGGTTCTCTTGTCGCTTTGGGTTTGTAACCCTTACTTCTTCATCCTTCATTGTTCAGATAACCATCTTTGTACCTTGCTTTAAATTTTATGGGTTTGTTTGCACATTTCATAATTTCCGATTGATTTTTTGGTTTCTGACGAGGAAAACCACCAATGTTTGGTGGTTGTTATGCTAGGATTGGTGTGGTTAGGTGTTTTAGGGGCTATTTAAGGCTGATACGAGGTTACTTTGTCCAAAAAACCAATTTTTCCTTCCCTCCGATGACCTTCCAATCATCTTCTCTGATCACCCAACTTTTGAGTGTTCTTTGAGAAAACCTTTATAATTCTAAACTTTGATCTTTGATTTAGGTAGCCTAAGTTGTTTACCTATTTTCCTTTGAGTTTTCTCCCCCAAGTGTAGTGTTGTCTGCCGAATGCTCAGACGTTTGTATAAACTTATTGAAGAGTTCCTAACTCTGCATGAGAGGACCTTTGAAAATATTAGGCAGATAAAGTTAGCCTAAGAATAGGCTCGTAGGGCTGAAGCTTTTTCGCTCAGACCTATATTTTCTCTACCATTAGCTGTTATATACCCTGAGCCTGCTGAGGTTCCTGTGATAATGTCTGAGTCAGCTTCTTCAGACCCCATGTCTACCTCTGAGGCTGTTGAGTTCTTAGAATCCTTCCAAGAGGCTATGGATTGCTCTCCCAATGGAAGTGTAGTCTCTGAGGAAGCAGAGGTTTCTGACCGTTCCTCAATAGCACTTCTCACAGGTCTCCATCAGTAGAGGTCTTAGAGCCAACTGTAGCTTCTCGTGGTCCAATTGAGGTCTTTCCTCTAACGATTTTTCCTGGTGCCCCCTCTGAGGCTCAGGCTCAGACTATTGATGATACCGATGACGATGAATGGAGTGAACTTGACACTTCTAAAGTTAAAGGATATGAGAGTTCTGTAACTGAATACGACCTTCTCCTCTTTCAACATCTGTATGCCATTCCCTCTTTTGTAACCTTGAGGAAACCTATGAAGGATGAGAGGGCCTTCGACGACCGTGAGGGAGATATCTGCATCTATGAGCATATGTTTAAACTCGACTTTTGTCTTCTAATTCACCGCACTATCCAATTTGTCCTCTCTTATATTAATCTTGCTCATTCTCAACTTTCCCCCAACGCTTGGAGGGTCTTAGTTGGGGATATTGTCCTTTGGAAGGTGGTTCATCACATCGACCTTCCAGTTAGGGTTTTCTTAGCTTGCTATATACCATCGTCTACTAGAAATCATCCTGGCTACTACCACTTCATAGCCAAGTAGTCTGAGAGGAAGATGCTATTGGTGACCTAGACTTTTAACCACAACTGGAAGCCTTGATTCTTCTTTGCCTCAAGGGCTTGGGAGTTTGGCCCTAACGAGGCTTGTGTAACATCTGACCCAATGAATCCCCTAAGTTAGGCCAAGGTCTCTTTCTCGATCAAAACCAACCCTGGGCTGAGCCAAGAGAACCGTAAGAGTGTTGAGGACCTTCGTAGTCAGGGCGAGGATGTCAATCTCGTTAAGTACGAGCATTTGATGACCCCTTACTATTTATCTCAGACAAGTCTTGGAGGTGGTCCATTGGTCGAGCTTCATAAGTGATTCTAGAATAAAACTCTTTTATGCCAAGTTAAGTCTCGTACCTTTCATGTATCTGAGGTGATAACTCCGATGTTTTTCTTTTTATAGAGAGACCAGAAGGCGTTTCACACGATCTCTAAAATATGTCTGCACCAAGTATCACGAAGCTGCTAGAGAAGCGTGGTGGAAAGAATGCACCTCCTCCTACCCAAATAAAGAAGGGTAAGGCCCCTACCGACACTACAAAGAAGAGGAAGGCACCTACAGACCCCTCTCGCACGAAACCCAGTAAGGCTCCAACTATTGAGCGTGCAATCCCCATCTCTACTGATGAAGCTTTAGCTGCTCATCTATCTCAGTTGAAGATAGGCGATGGTTTTATCAGTCATATCACCCAGTCCTCTGATGACCTCGACCAAATGATGTCCGAGGATGATAAATATTTCTTACATGCAATGGACGTTCCTCTATTGGTTGAATTTGTTATCCATAGGGAGGTTCAAGTATTTATTTATAACTTTTCCTTTCCAGTGTTACCTCTGATATTAGCCATTCATCATTACTAATGTGTCTGATTCTTCTTTCTGCAGAGTGCTATTTCCTTCTATCATCTGGCGGATTATATATTGAAGAGACTGCCTCCGATCCAGAAGGGTAGAGATGCTGAGAAGCTTGAGGAGGATCTTCAAAAGCATATTGCTAATTTGAATCAAAGTCTGAAGGGTAAAGATGATGAGTTTACTATGCTTAAAGAAGACCATACCCCGACTCTGAAGGCGAATGACTAGAGCCTTCAGTCAAAAGTCTTCATTGTTGTTAAGGCTACTATGGAAGATGCTTCAGATACGATCATCAAGGAGTATCAAACCTTGAATGAGTTTGTTAGCTTCAGCCTCGAGTATCTGGAGAGGGTAATTAAGGCAACCAGTCGATGGGCTGCCATAAAATAGGCCATCTTTGGAAGTCTGTCGACTGAGGACTTTATTGGTCTCGGTTTTTCCAATCCTTATCTTGGTCAGGCCTTGCAGGAGGTTGAGGAGGGTGGTCCAGCTGAGACCAACCAGCTAGAGGTTACTGAGACCGATGATGGCGCTCTTGATGATGAGGTTGAAGTCAGCAATCCAAATACTGAGCCAACCAACGCTGCTTCTGATGGGTCGGACGGAGCCGGGGACAGACTGAGGTCTGAGTGTCTCACCTTCATGTCTGTTATTTTTATAAAGCTTTTATGTAGCCCCTTTTTTGTATAAACTGCAACCTTTTCTTTTCAAATGATGTAATGTTTATGCTTCAGATGAATGAAATTCCCCTTTCTTTACTTGTTGCTTTGCTATTGTCTGTGATCTTTCACTTATCCACCATATCATAAAAATTGACTAATTGGAATAAAAGAAAATAACAATAGACACTTATAATTAAAGGTTCAAGGTCACCAAGTTAATGGTTTTAACTCATAATTTCACCAAATGAATGATGTTAAAGGTTTAAGGTCACCAAGTTAATGGTGTTTCACTTCATAATTTCACCAAATGAATGATATTAAAGGTCTGAGGTCACCAAGTTAATAATGTTTCACTTCATGATTTCACCAAATGAATGATCTTAAAGGTCTGAGGCCACCAAGTTAATGATGTTTCACCTCATAATTTCACTAAATGAATGATGTTAAAGGTCTGAGGTCACCAAGTTAATGATGTTTGACCTCATAATTTCACCAAATAAATGATGTTAAAGGTTTGAGGTCACCAAGTTAATGGTATTTCACCTCATAATTTCACCAAATGAATGACGTTAAAGGTCTGAGGCCACCAAGTTGATGATATTTCACCTCATAATTTCACCAAATAAATGATATACATTGGAACAAAAGCATCGACACAACATTACTATTTTCTCATTGACATTCTTTGTATAAGTTGATACATATATTACAAAAGGATAAAACAATTGCAACATCATAAGTAATATTTTTTCAAGTGGTCGACATTCCAAAGGTTGGAAAAAGGTTCTCATTCAAGATTTTCTAGCCGATAAGTACCTGGTACAACCTCGTCAATAACCCTATAAGGACCATGCCAATTGGGATGGAGCTTATTGGTTTTTTGCCACGTCCTCTTCATGACTAGGTCTCCCACAGCTATCGGCCTTGACTTTACCCTCTGATTGTAGAATCTCGCAGTTCTCTACTAATAGGCTGCCTATCTTATCTCTGCATCCTCTCTTCTTTCCTTAATCAAATTAAGATCAAGTCTTTTCTCTTCCTCACTCCTCTGAGGGTCATATGTCTGAACTCTATGAATGGGAAACCCTATCTCTATTGGGATGACAGCCTCTGATCCATGGGCTAACATAAATGGAGTTTGCCCTGCGGGTGTCCTCACTGTCGTCCTGTAAGTCCAAAGCATAGCATATACCTCTTCTATCCATCTTCCTTTGGCCTCTTCAAACTTCTTTTTTATCCCATCAAGGATTGTTCAATTTGTGACCTTAGTCTGACCATTTTCCTGGGGTCGGCCAGGGGAAGAGAAGAATTGCTTGATCCCTACTCTTTCATAGTACTTCTCTAAGGAAACATTCTTGAATTGGGTTCCATTATCTGAGATGAGGATGTTTGGAAGGACATAACTACATATGATGTTCTTCCAAATGAATTGTAAGGTATTCTACTCAGTGATTATGATCATTGGCTCATCTTCTACCCATTTAGAGAAATAATCAATTGCCATAATTAAGTACCGATAGTTGTTTACAGCCCTTGGCAAGGGTCCTACCAAGTCAATGCCCCATACTGTAAATTGCCAAGGGGAGTTAATGGAAGTCAGAGGTTGATGAGGATGATGGGGAATGGTAGAGAACCTCTGGCACTTATCACATCTCTTCACATATGCAACTGCATCTTTGGCCAAGGTCGTCCACCAGTACCCCTGAGTGATTATCCTCTTAGCCAACGACCTTCCTCCAATATGGCTTGAACAAGAGCCCTCTTGCACATCTTTTAAGATGTATGGAACCTCTGAAGGATGAAAGTATCTGAGAAGAGGGAGTAAGAATCCCTTATTATATAGGACATCTCCCACAATGGAGAATTTAGTAGCTCTGAACCTCAACTTTCTCCTTTCTAACTTTGTCTCTGGCAGTTCTCCCTCTTTAAAGTATCTGATAAAAGGATCCCTCCATGAGGCTCCCACACTCAGATTTAGGCAAGGTTTAGCAACCTCATCTTCTTCGATGTTCGGCTTGAGAAAAATCTCAATTGGTACTGTTCTCCTTATGTATGTTCTTGTTACTAAGGCTAACCTCGCGAGTGCATCAGCTCGGCTATTGTCTAGCCGAGGTATCCTCTTCATCTTTACTTACTTGAAGCTTTCTAGCATCGATCTCACCCTCTTCAGATATTTGGCCATCCTTTCATCTTTGGCTTCATATACCCCCAGGATTTGGTTCACGACCAATCTTGAGTCACTGTGGACTAGGAGTTGTCCGACACCGAGGGATTTTGCCAAAGAGAGACCTGCTATTAATGCCTCATACTCTGACTCATTTTTGGAGGCTTTAAAGTTGAACCTCAGCACATACTCAATATTTGTACCATTTGGTGCCAACTATCAGCCCTGTTCCACTTCTGTTTTCGCAAGACGACCCATCAACAAAGAGGTTCCAGATGGTTTCATTTGAAGAGAAGTTTCCCTCTGATGGGGTCCCCTGCTTGAAGAGGTATCTCTCTTAATCATTCTCAACTGTTCTTTGTCTAGTTGTATTTGTCTCGGCCTCGTCTGAAGTTCGACCGATATTCCTCTTTACTGGCTCATCTGTAGCCTTATGACTCTTCTTAACCTCGGCCTCATCCCAGGTAAACTCGGCCATAAAATCTGTGAGTGCTTGTCCTTTAATTGCAACCATGGGTTGATAAATAATATCGTACTCTCCTAACTCAATTGCCCAGGTCATTAACCTTCCTGACGTCTCAGGCCTATGGAGGACCTGCCTGAGTGGGGAATCAGTGAGGACGACCGTGGAGTGAGACTGGAAGTATGGCTTCATTTTCCTAGAAGAATGTATAAAATCATATGCTAACTTTTCCATCCGGGGGTACTTCTGCTCAGACCCTTGGAGTGCCTTGATATTGAAGTACACTGGTGTTTGCACTCCCTCCTTTTCTCTTACTATTGCAGCACTGATGGCTGACTCTGAGACAACTAAATATACATCCATCTTCTCACCCTGAATTGGCAGAGATAGGAGTAGAGGGGATCCAAGGTAGGACTTAATCTCGTTAAAAGCTTTTTCACATTCCTCATTCCATTCGAAGGCTTTTCTAAGAATTTTAAAAAAGGAAGACATTTATATGTAGCTTTAGAGACGAACCTGTTAAGTGAAGCCACTCGTCCAGTTAGCCTCTGAATGTATTTGATGATCCTGGGTGTCTTCATTTCCAGCAAAGCCTTGATCTTCTCAGGGTTAGCCTCTATTACCCTTTGGTTGACGATGAAGCCCAAAAACTTTCCAACTCCAACCCCAAAGACACATTTGACCAAGTTGAGCTTCATTCTGTATTTGTCCATGGTATCAAAAGTTCTTTCGAGGTCGGCCACATGAGTGTCGGCCCTCAGACTCTTCGTCAGCATGTCGTCAACGTATACTGACCGAGTGTGAAATACGTGCGCGTGTAAGGTGTACGGTCATTGTTTTCGTTTCTCCTACTTAATACAAACAAACCTAAATTACTACTACACTTGTGGGGAAAGTTTAATGGTAAGTCGGGTATAAAAAATCCACTGGGTCGAGTTGCTAGAATTTATATGATTTAGTGCTCTGAAATAAAAGGGAAAAAGGTGAATTACAGGCTAAAAATGAAAAGATGCATAAAAGGGAAATGATTAATCTAGGCGAGGCAAATTGAATCTAGATTAACAAAGAGGTAAAAACTATAGGTTGCGTTGAATATCCCTCTGTGACACCCCGCCCAATTAAATATAGGGTGATCAGCCCTCTACCAATTTAAAACAGGATATTCAGTTGGTTCATTCTCAGCATCACTGTCGGAAAACTTTTTAACATATTATTCACCTAATATAAAATTAATCTAGGTGTCAAAACATTTCCAATTTAGTAAAACCAAGTAAATCCATTTCTATTAAATTTCAAAATATAAACCATTCACCACACATAGGAATGTAAATAACTACTGAACATGAATCAAGTATTGAAATAAATAAGACTGGATAAAACCTCCCAGTTCAAAACTCCAAACCATACAATAAACTGAATACAATATCTCTAATGGAAGAACTAGAAGTGGGCGACATATGCCCTAAACAAGAAGTCTAGATGAAACTGAATGGAAATGATAGATACGTTTACTGCAAGGACCTACAGCTTCCACAACAGCTGCAGCACGTCAAGCAATCCAAATCTCTAAATCTGATACTCCTGTGGCTGAGCACCTGATATAATACATATATATAGAAAAAGAGAGAGGAGATACAAGAAACGGGTCAGAGCCCGATGTGTAAAAAATGATTTAGCAAGTATTTAAAACTGGTTCTTAAAACAAGTCTTATACGCATGTTAGTTATCGAACTCTCACATGAGTTTCTCACCTCTCTTCTATTGTGCACGCCTAACGTACATCTAATCTCCCCTAGTTATACCTCCCAGTCTAACTAGTCGGAAACCATACTAATACTAACTATGCTCACTAGTAGTATTCCCGTATCGCCCATACAATACGCTCTTCAGATAGTTTATATCACATACTAAATTTCATTATTCACCGTTTGAATGGTTAAATCTTTTATTCACTAAGATTATTTTACTTCTCATTTTCATTTTTCTCTACTACTCTCACAAAGTAGAATGTTACCCAATACACTCATACATATATATAGTCTCATCATCCCTATATATATACACTAATCCTGCACTCTTAGGTTAAGACCACTTGGTGCAATGAAATATTACCAGGTCTACTAATTTCACACAGTAGCAATATTCACAAGTCCATATATATATATAGTACCATCATCCCTATACATATATATACTAATCCTGCACCCCCGGCTAAGCCCCATTAGTGCATATCTCCAGAAAATCATGCATCCCCGAGTTAGCACCCATTAATGCACCTATCAATAATAATTCAGCACCCCCGGGTTATCACCCATTAGTGCGCCTAACAATAGAATATTGCATCCCCGGGTTAGCAGCCATTAATGCACCTATCAATATTAATCCAGCACCCCCGGGTTATAACCCATTAGTACACTTAATAATAGAGTTTCTGCACCCCCGAGTTATCACTCATTAGTGCTCTTAACTATAAAGTTCTTGCACCCCTGGGTTATCACCCATTAGTGCTCTTAATAATAATATCACTTAATAGGCATACACACATCATATTATAATTTATAGGTATTTTCTCCAACCTACATATATACTCCCCATACATATTTTAAACTCATTACTACGTATAGTATAAATAATTAGATTACTATCTCTCTCGTAATCTCCAAGGTACATTCTATCTATACCGAAATAATTAAAGTATTAATTCCCACATACTTTTCCCAAAATTCATTCTTATTTGAATTTACTATTTAGTAGTTTCTCTCACTCAAATAAACCAATAAACTCCAAACTGGGCTCTAAGCAAATTCCCAGAAATTCACCCTGTGGTTTGAACCAGAATGACATGTGGTTTGAACCAGAATGACATGTCGTTCGAACCAGAATGCATGTAGTTTGAACCAGAATGAGATGTCGTTTGAACCACTTTGACATGTCGTTCGAGCCAGAATGATATGTCGTTTGAACCACTTCGCGCGAGATCCCCATCTCGTTTGAGCCACTTCGCGCGACTTCGCGCGAGATTGCACTGTTTGTCTTCTTCACCAAATCTCAGCGTTTTTCCTCCATTTTTGAACCTAAAAACCTCTAAGATTCAATTCCCAATGACTCATCATCAATACCCATCAACACCTAACATGTTATAAATCATTCCTAACCTTCTAGGATCATTAATTCGTCATAAATCATCATAAATATATAAAATCCCCAAATTAATTCATACGAACCCTAGTTTCCAAATTTTTAATTAAAGAACCCAATCAACCCAGATTCGTTCATAAATATATACTCAAATTTCGTGATTAATCCTCTACATACATGAAGGAATTCCAACCACTAATTAAACCAATCCTTAATCATAATTTAAATCTCCAATTTTCACCCAATTAACATATAAATCATGATTAATTCCACCTATACTAACATGAGCATGATTATTTCTAAAAGAAAGCAAGTAATAAACACTTGCCTCGAATATGATGGTCTGATCCGTTGGTGATGTTGATACATACGCATTCCTCTCTTCTTGATCTACGCATTGGTGGTCATGGTTGTGCAAGGTGAGGATGATTTGACCATTTTCTCTTGGAATTTGGTTCTCCCTCACACCCTCCATGTCCGTTCTTGTTTTGTGTAACTAAATCCTAATGGAAACTCCCGTAGATGATATAATTATTCTCTAATTTTCGTCCATTTAATTATCCTAAAAATTTAAATTACAAAACTACCCCTACGGGGTGCCGGTTTGGCCTAAAATCTTCCGGAGTCCAAATAAAATACCCGCGTAGTGTTTTCTAACTATCTCAACCCTCCCGGACTCAACGACACACTCGAAATGACCATACGAGTTAATAAAAATAAATTCTCTTTTTATTCCATTCAATTAGTCCCGACACGACTCACACGCGTGACAGACTTAAATTACCAAACTGCCGTATTTCTCACTTCTGACAATTTATCAAGTATCATAATTCCATATTACATATCACACAGTAATATTCAATAATTCTCAATAATAAGTATTAACCCTTGGCATGCTAGTTAATAATTATTTTAATCCGGATTAATAACAAATTAATTTCTCACATTTTAATTTAATTAATCCAACAACAATAATTAATTGCATATTTATTCCCATAATAATAATTAATCACGTAATTATTTAAATCGTCAAAAATACGGGGTGTTACATACTTCCCCCTTACAACGGAATTTCGTCCTGAAATTCGGAAAAAGTATACCAGGTACAGACAACGCTGTAAAAACATTGCACATCGCATTCCGGCGCTCACAAATAAGCTACTCCGTACCACCCATATAGTACGCTATCGAATACTCTTAATAATGAACACTACACATGTGTTTGATTTAAACTCCAGGTTACCCTGTCATATAGAATCTTTCCCAAGCCTTTCTGCTTAAGTTTCACTACTTTAACTTTATTTTAGATATTCACTATCTAACCTTCTACTATTTGCACCTTAGTAGATGTATCCTCTTTTCATATACATACGACGTCGTCTCGAGTCGTGCTTATAAGTAAATTCGCTGTGAAATATATATTCCACACACAATATATAGGATAATATCTATTCTTCTCCGACATTTGTAATCATAACTGGTCCTTCACCTTTAACTATCAAGTAGGACAACAACAAAGTTTATCGTGCCATACTTCCACTGGCACTCTGCCTGAACGTGAACTTACATGAGTTATTTGGACACAAACTCCACTAGTGGAAGGTACTGCTCCCGCCCTCCTCTAAGATCTCAGGGTTCACATAAAATTTTCTCTCCTGCATCCGGTTAGACTGCTTGTCCTTACCCATCCCTCTGTGGGTATTAGGCCGTACTCAATCGCATCTTAGTACCTATAATCTTACCATCTCAGCTACATGAGAAGATCCTTTGGGATACTCTTCCATTCTCTAGTGGAAGGAGCCCCTACTGGTTTCGAATTGTCCACCATTTTTCAATCCGTCAGGTGACCCACTTCAAGACTATCCTTGCAATATTAACCTACTTCGTAACCCATCACCACTGTTGTTTGTATTCTGATACATTTTATACTCTCTTGAATAAATTTCAATTTATCTTGAAACGTAAGTCTCTGAAAAAACTTTGTGAATAATCTTCGGCTTACCCGACTACATGTTATCGAATTCACATGCTAATCATAATCCACTACCTGATTCAATCACCCAAGGCGCCCATACACCCTATGCCTCGCGCAACATTATACAACAACATAAAATTTTCTTACCTCAATTCTTGCACACTCGGTATGCTGATGTGGTAGGGGTACACTCAACCACCCCACTAGTCAAAACTTAAACCATCCTTCAATGGCAACATTCATCTATTTTGAAAAATACTAAGGCCAGGCTACTCTATTGGCCTTAAGTTATAAAAGAATTATCAACTCTCAAATATATTCTCATATAGGTACAATAACCAATATACAAAACTTATGTACTATCGACCAAACTTCTCTCCAACTCCCGACGTTTGCTAGTTTCATGCGTGGGATGTATCGCAAAGCGAAATCCAAACAAGGAACCTCCCCCGATACACTACTATCTAACCTAGTCGGTTGTTGAGGTCCGTAAGTCCTTCAGTACCTACTATGTACTTTCCCACAATCTACGTATTGTGACATAAAAGTTTACTCATCCACTCTCATGTCCTTAAAAGGTAACATGAAGCATGGCGCCCTCACTATCCCAAGTACTTGGCACTATAGATATATAACGAGCTATATTTCGCCGCTCGATAAGAACACAATGTATTCTAAGTCTTAACAGACAAATAAATTCCTATGCTCGAAAATCACATATAATTAGACACTATACTCTCTGAGGTCTATAATACCTTGAACGTTTCATATATACTCATATCTGGGCCCAACCCTATTTCAGGTGGCGCCGCACAAAACTAAGATCACTCCTCCCGGAGTATCCTGCACGACAGTCATATCACTACATTTTTACTATCGTTTAACCATACGGTAATTAATCACTATACAATACCATAATAAACTCTACTAAAGCTGACTCAATGCAGTAGTAAATTATAACAACAAAACATATTCTTAGGGCCCACCCGGTCCACTCACGGGCAATCATCAAAATGCCCTGCGATCAACGAGAAATACATTTGTAACACGATTGTTAAAACTAATGTTCCCACTAAACTCGACCCGCACATGAAGTTTAGGGTTTCCAATTTACATATAAGTTGTGGCACACCCATGTTACTAGGATCGATCCTTTACTCATAAGGAAGAAGCAAAACCTCACCAGTCTCGCCCAATCACAGGGTCTCAGCACGTGGCTGCCCTCACGACCCATGAACATCTGCAATCATCATACATCCTAGGATTTTATCCTATAGTTGTCCCCTCTCACCATGGACAATTTATTCCATCTTGTGGATTTCACGCCTATTATTAAAATGTTGGCCCAAACACTCCAGGCCTCAATTATAGCTTTATAACACTCCCATTTACATCCCGGGTCCCGTAGACTCTGACATACTATATGCTACTATTAACGAGGACTCTACTGGTCCAGCCTGAACCCATTATTCTCGGGTTGTAAATTTCTTGGGCCTAATTCTCTTAACCCCGAATTCCTTCGCTGGAAGTCTCACCCCTCCAGTTGTTATGCCTAACTGGCACGATTTACCATTTCTTATCTCTTTGGTCTCACTTATCAATTGTGGACACCTTGAATACTTCTACTTCTACTTCCTTCACATAAGGAAAACTTCACGAACCATTTCCCCGTCACTGGTCCCACTGACCATTTTTGGAATGTCCTTCTCTCAGTCCGACAGTCTCAACTCACTATTATTCTTCCATTATCCCTTTGGATACGCTAGCTATTCAGAACTATGGCTGGCCTCTACAGCCTGATTGACTTCATCGTCCTCTTGAAGGTAATCAATTAAAATCATCTAACCGAGTTACCTATTGGGTATACTCTCATGTGGGGTTTCACTAACACCGTTAAATTCAGTTTCTGCTCTTCAGCAGGTTCGTTAACCCTCTTTACTCCCTTCTTTTGGAAGGTCTGCAATCACTAGCAATCGTGTAACTTTGATGACATCAACATTAGTCATCCTAGCTGGATTTCTCATCCATACTGGTATTCTACTCACAGGTCCTTTATTAACTATAAACCCTTTAGATAATTTATACCCCTCTGCCAGGTACGAAGTTCATCATGCAATTCAACCTTTCTCTCACGATCGGTTTTCTATCTTATCCATTTTGCTAAACATAAAAATTTCACTCACATTTTGTTACCACGCCGAATGGAAGACTTCACAGTCAAATCGTACTCAAATTTCTCTCTAAATTTCAAACACACTTCTTCATATATGGTGATTGCCTCTAATCACTACATGATGCTCCTAAGAGCTATAACTTTTAACTACAAATTAAATTTCGAGTGTCGTCACGCCCCACTCTACACAATTGCCTTTGAATTTTCTACGTCTGCTGGTCTGTTACACTTTCTCATTTTCTTTTTCGCATCTTCACCGATGGGTTTTCAAAGGATTCCCTCTGATTTCCCCTTTATCTACTATGCTAGGTGGCCCTAAATTCACTCCACCGTTATCTATGAATGTGTCCTGGGAACCCACAGTTCTCGAGTAACAATTTTACTATCTCTTACTTAAGTAATTCTCGTGGTGATTTTTGTCCCAATCACTCTTACCCGATTTCTCTGTCTTCTGTTAAGCTTCTCCTCCCACAGTTCTTCTTACGGACCTCGCTGGTCGTTCTAAAATGTTCGGGGTTTAAATCACACCGAATTTCGTATAATGAGTCACCACCATTATGATTCATAGCAGGAGAACGTAAGTCGCATACGTAAGAGAACACAATAATCCTATCATAAGGCTCTACATCAAAGAACGATACGCTGAAACGTAATAAGCCGCACAGATCCTAAGGACACCAGAACTTGATTCTCTGATACCAGCTATGACACCCTGCCCAATTAAATATAGGGTGATCAGTCCTCTAACAATTTAAAACAGGATATTCAGTTGGTTCATTCTCAGCATCACTGTCGAAAAACTTTTTAACATATTATTAACCTAATATAAATTAAGCTAGGTGTCAAAACATTTCCAATTTAGTAAAACCAAGTAAATCCATTTCTATTAAATTTCAAACTATAAACCATTCACCACACATAGGAATGTAAATAACTACTGAACATGAATCAAGTATTGAAATAAATAAGACTGGATAAAACCTCCCAGTTCAAAACTCCAAACCATACAATAAACTGAATACAATATCTCTGATGGAAGAACTAGAAGTGGGTGACATATGCCCTAAATAAGAAGTCTAGATGAAACTGAATGGAAATGATAGATGCGTTTACTGCAGGGACCTACAGCTTCCACAACAGCTGCAACACGTCAAGCAATCCAAATATCTAAATCTGATACTCCTGTGGCTGAGCACCTGATATAATACATATATATAGCAAAAGAGAGAAGAGATACAAGAAACGGGTCAGAGCCCGATGTGTAAAAAATGATTTAGCAAGTATTTAAAACTGGTTCTTAAAACAAGTCTTATACGCATGTTAGTTATCGAACTCTCACATGAGTTTCTAACCTCTCTTCTATTGTGCACGCCTAACGTACATCTAATCTCTCTCTAGTTATACCTCCCAGTCTAACTAGTCAGAAACCATACCAATACTAACTATGCTCAATAGTAGTATTCCCGTATCGCCCATACAATACGCTCTTCAGATAGTTTATATCACATACTAAATTTCATTATTCACCGTTTGAATGGTTAAATCTTTTATTCACTAAGATTATTTTACTTCTCATTTTCATTTTTCTCTACTAGTCTCACAAAGTAGAATGTTACCCAAGTACACTCATACATATATATGTATAGGGATGATGGTACTATATATATATATATATATATATATATATATATATATATATAGTACCATCATCCCTATATATATATATATACTAATCCTGCACCCCCGGCTAAGCCCCATTAGTGCATATCTCCAGAAAATCATGCATCCCCGGGTTAGCACTCATTAATGCACCTATCAATAATAATTCAGCACCCCCGGGTTATCACCCATTAGTGCGCCTAACAATAGAATATTGCATCCCCAGGTTAGCACCCATTAATGCACCTATCAATATTAATCCAGCACCCCCGGGTTATCACCCATTAGTACACTTAATAATAGAGTTTCTGCACCCCCGAGTTATCACTCATTAGTGCTCTTAACTATAAAGTTCTTGCACCCCTGGGTTATCACCCATTAGTGCTCTTAATAATAATATCACATAATAAGCATACACACATCATATTATAATTTATAGGTATTTTCTCCAACCTACATATATACTCCCCGTACGTATTTTAACCTCATTACTACGTATGGTATAAATAATTAGATTACTATCTCTCTTGTAATCTCCAAGGTACATTCTCTTTATACCGAAATAGTTAAAGTATTAATTCCCACATACTTTTCCCAAAATTCCTTCTTATTTGAATTTACTATTTAGTAGTTTCTCTCACTCCAGTAAACCAATAAACTCCAAACTGGGCTCTAAGCAAATTCCCAGAAATTCACCCTGTGGTTTGAACCAGAATGACATGTGGTTTGAACCAGAATGACATGTCGTTCGAACCAGAATGCATGTAGTTCGAACCAGAATGAGATGTCGTTTGAACCACTTTGACATGTCGTTCGAACCAGAATGATATGTCGTATGAACCATTTCGCGCGAGATCCCCATCTCGTTTGAACCACTTCGCGCGACTTCGCGCGAGATTGCACTGTTCCTCTTCTTCACCAAATCTCAGCGTTTTTCCTCCATTTTTGAACCTAAAAACCTCTAAGATTCAATTCTCAATGACTCATCATCAATACCCATCAACACCTAACATGTTATAAATCATTCCTAACCTTCTAGGATCATTAATTCGTCATAAATCATCATAAATATATAAAATCCCCAAATTAATTCATATGAACCCTAGTTTCCAAAGTTTTAATTAAAGAACCCAATCAACCCAGATTCGTTCATCAATATATACTCAAATTTTGTGATTAATCCTCTACATACATGAAGGAATTCCAACCACTAATTAAACCAATCCTTAATCATAATTTAAATCTCCAATTTTCACCCAATTAACATATAAATCATGATTAATTCCACCTATACTAACATGAGCATGATTATTGCTAAAAGAAAGAAATTAATAAACACTTGCCTCGAATATGATGGTCTGATCCGTTGGTGATGTTGGTACATACGCGTTCCTCTCTTCTTGATCTACGCATTGGTGGTCACGGTTGTGCAAGGTGAGGATGATTTGACCCTTTTCTCTTGGAATTTGGTTCTCCCCCACACCCTCCACGACCGTTCTTATTTTGTGTAACTAAACCCTAATGGAAACTCCCGTAGATGATATAATTATTCTCTAATTTTTGTCCATTTAATTATCCCAAAAATCCAAATGACAAAACTACCCCTACGGGGTGCCGGTTTGGCCTAAAATCTTTCGGAGTCCAAATAAAATACCCGGGTAGTGTTTATCTCAACCCTTCTGGACTCAACGGCACACTCGAAATGACCATACGAGTTAATAAAAATAAATTCTCTTTTTATTCCATTCAATTAGTCCCGACACGATTCTCACGCGTGACAGACTTAAATTACCAAACTGTCGTATTTCTCACTTCCGACAATTTATCAAGTATCATAATTCCATATTACATATCACACAGTAATATTCAATAATTCTCAATAATAAGTATTAACCCTTGACACGCTAGTTAATAATTATTTTAATCCGGATTAATAACAAATTAATTTCTCACATTTTAATTTAATTAATCCAACAACAATATTTAATTGCATATTTATTCCCATAATAATAATTAATCACATAATTATTTAAATCGTCAGAAATACGGGGTGTTACACCCTCACCCGAGTTAATTTGTATAAAATGGATACATGGGTCAACGAGTTATTTAGAATGCGTCACGTTTCGACAGTTAATTGAACCAAGGGTTTTCATGCCCCTAAATCCGCATAAAAGCCTAATATGATTTTGGCATCAAAAAATTGCGTATGCAAGGTCGTAAGCACGGGACATACATGATATGCCCTGTCAAATCTCCTAGGCACAATAACTAGGACAACGCACCCGAAATAGAAGTGTAAACACCATCACCAAAGCAAAGCAACGCGTCAACCCGAGTGAGTTCCATTCAAACACAACCTAATTTAAATTAGCTAGAAAGCATGATAAAAACGCGATAAATAAAGCTGTAAATAAACGCGGTAAATTTATACTAGAAAGCAAGTAAATCAAAGCATGTGAATCTAATTATGAAAGCTTGTAAACCTAATTATCAAAGCAACAAATAAAGGAGTACAACTATATTAAAATGGAGAGGATGATGAATAGTGCAATATTTAACCCAAATGGGGTGTCAAACCAAGAACAATTGAAGAAGAACTCTCCAAAACCCTCAAACCCTAAGCTATTCTAAGCTAAAATCTATCCTTAACTAGAATATCTGATTATACAACAAAAATTGGTATACATAGTAAATTGGAATAAGTAAAGAAAAGAAAAGGAAAAAGAAAATATAAGGCAAAATATCTCCTGGAAACAGGGGATCGATCGATCGATGCTAAAATATCATGCCCACTATCTCCCCACGATGGCTGAAAACTGAGGGATCGATCGATCGACCCCTTTGGTCGATCGATCGATCAAGCAGGTATGAGCCAAGGCAGCCTCCTGCTATGCTGTTTTGGCTTGAATGCAATTCTCCTCCGCTGAAATCGTCGTAACTTCTTCGTTTTGAATCGTAATCGTGCACCGTTTATGGCCACGCGAATCTTGCGAGGAGGGCTACAACTTCCGTATGGATGTTGGTCCATGTGCCCAAGCTGTGAAATAACTAAATTCCCCTTGAACGTAGGATCGTATAAGTGGGAAAAAAGAAAAGAAGAAAGAAAAGAAAAGCAAAATATCTAAAAAAACAAGGGATCGATCGATCGACCCATTTGGTTGATTGATCGATGGTAAATATCCAAGCCCACTGTCTCCCCACAATTTGCAAAAACTGAAGGATCGATCGATCAATCGATCAAGCAGGGCTGCTTTAAGCTGCATGCTATTTTGGCTTGAACGGATTTCTCTTCCGCTATAACCCCCGTAACTTCTTCATTCTGAATCAGAATCGCGCACCATTCATGGCCACGTGAAGCTTGCGAGGAGGGATACAACTTCCGTGTAGATGTTGGGCCAGGTTCCCAAGCTGTGAAAAGACTAAAATGCCCGTGAACGTGCGATCGTGTATAGAAATCGAGCAGAATGCGTCCGAACTTCACACTTAGCATCCAAATACCTATAAAAGCTTAATTAACCCCTGCAAAACATGTTAATGTAGAATTACGAGGTTGTCTGGTTAACTAGCATAAATATAGGGAATACGATACCCGAGGGGGCTAAAATGCATAGGTCCGAGGGTTGAAATACGCAATATTTACGTCGTATCACACCCCCTAACTTACACATTGCTAGTACCTAGCAATGAAATAGGATGCAACAATAACTACAAGCGAGCCAAAAATAGGATATAGTACAAAAGTATGGTATAAAAGCAAAAGGCCACTTTCACGGGAGATTCGATTGCATTTAGCGTATGCAATAAGCCGTTAAACCCCTAGGTTTCCCTAGTGGACGAGTGTCGTCTCGTGAGGGTTTTCAGGGATGATACCCACAAACATCACATGGTTTCCTCAAAATATGCCCAAACCAACACGTGACAAGCCCAACAATGGAGAAAAAGATTTCATACGCATTAATAGCAAAGTGAATGGATTCAAACAAAAGTCCGAATCATTAACATTATAATGCACCTCATTGAATTGAAACTTTAAAATGTGGGAGGGGAGCGAGCACATGCAAAGTTTGATTTGGCAAAAACTTAAATAAATCGGATACTAAATTAATGCAATCATACATTCAATCCTCACGGGCATTACGCTCATCAAGTGAATTCACTCGAAAAAGGGAGGTAACACACGGAACATGCGGGAATAAAGAGTATATGTAAATGGAAACTAGGCCGCACACATGTCACAAATGAAGAACGCTATATATAAAATGAAAAATTGTAATCTCAATGAAAGGATACTGCACACTAAAAGAGGCAAAATGTATTTTCACAGATTATCAAAACTATTATGACTTTTAAATTACATCAACCTAAGATCACATAGCACTTATATAAGGTTGTAATGTAGGCTAGGTGTGACACCCCGCCTAATTAAATACCGGGCGATCACTCCTTTATTAAATTAATTCAAGGTGAACAGTTGGTTCAATCTCAGCATCACTGTCGAAAAATAAAACTTTTCTAATTTAAACACCCTAATTAATTAAGCTAAGTGTCAAACCATTTAAAACTTTTTTTTTCTCATTTTATTAAATCCGGTTATAAAACCTTTAACCATTTACATTTTTAAGAGTCACACAATAAGTAGAAGAATAAAATGATCATTCAAGAGTTTACCCAACAATGATAAATCCCAACATTAAAATACTAAGGAAAACATCCTGACATTAACAATCCTGAAATAAAGATACTGAAATAAAAGAATTACAATCTCTGACAATCCCAACTAAATAATGGAAAAGGGGCGACGCATGCCCTGCTGGATAAAGCTGAACTAGAAGTAGAGTCAACAATGAGGTCGTCTAAGCAATGGCCTGCAACTCCCACAAAAGCTACAGCGCGTTCAATCCAAAGAATACTATGTAAGACACCCCTGTGACTGGGCACCTGTAATACATATATATATAGACACAAGAGAGAAGAAGTAACAGCAAACGGGTCAGAGCCCGAATGGAGAACCGTTTTAAAAAATAGTTTAGCAAGTATTTAAATTGCTACCGGCTAATGCAACAGTCATATTAGTAAGCGACACTCTCTTGAGAATTCTCACCTCTCATCTAGTGCGCACATCTATCGTACTAATGAGCCCCATCTATCTCTCTAATTTATTCCCCATAAGTTTTAACACGTGGAATTAAGGTTATGATATTCACTTTAGCAAAGTCTAACTCTCCAAGATTTCTTACGTTATTTAGAATAATTTCGTATTATTGTAACGTTTCCGAATACTTATAATGAAGCTGATTAAATTTCATACTTTCCTTAACTACTATTTTACTCAGTAGAAAGTTCTCATATAGTTACACGTATATATATTAATTACTCGTATAATATATATATACAAAATCACCCCACATAAGATCTATGGTGCTAGATTTCCATATCTAAGTATATACCAATCACTCATAAATTATATATATACTAACGGCACCCCACATAAAATCTATGGTGCTGGCATACTCTGCTATCAAGTCCCCGTATCACACAAACTAAGTGAAATACTAGTTCGGAATCACTCTCGAACTGTATTAACACAAACACAAACAACATTGAGACGAAGCATAGATTCCAAGTCTCTAAGAGGTCAGTACATACCCTCACGTCTGTTAGGACCGTCTGAACTATCGATTCGATAGCCTGTACCAAGGATATCTATCTTCTAGGGTACGAGTCAATATCCCCCATAAAGGTCACATCGAGATAAGACTGTCCCAGCGCGGTAACCTCAGGGATAGCAAGTAGCGCGGGTACGATTTTTACACAGAAATAGTATATGCACAATCACACCGTCATATATAGATATGTAATCACATCCACATTATTAAATTAGGTACTCTCACGACCCAAAATTATCATTATCCGTTAATACACGTTTTACTCAATTATATCGTATAAGGGCCTCATTCTTCTTTATTCTCGTAATTAAGTCATTTTTAACTCACTTCTCGTCTCTCGAAGTATTTCCTTTATCTAAGTGCAATTTCAGTAGGCCCTCTCTTGCCTTCTAATCCAACTTAATAGATGTTCCGATTATTTAATCACCACACGTATGATTTCTTAAGTCTGAAAGTCTCCCCGTTTATCCTTTATTTCCCTTCGTATTAAAGTTGCACTTTATGGGATTTTCTCTTGAACCTACTGGTCCTTTTTATGTTCCATTATATTCTTGCAACCCTAATCAAGGTTTACTACGCATAAAATCGGATTAAGCTAACACGAGCAAAAATGCAGTTTTCCCAGGAGGGTCGATCGATCGAATATTCGATCGATCGATCGATGCTCTGGGCTCGATCGATCGATCAAGCAGTTATGCAGATTCTGCAGCCAACCCAGTTACGGGATTCTCACCCCAAACCCCTCCAAATTATCATGTTACAGTCTCAAACTCCCAATCAATTATACTATAAGTGTTGTATACCCATTTAAACAATTTCCTACGTAACACATGCGAATTTTCCTCAAGAATCATGGGTTAAAAAGGGGCAACTCTACATAATTCTTATGAACCCTAATCTTTCCTTTAACTTAATCTCTTTCATTCTTTTTCCAGATTTTCTATCTCTAATATCAAGGAATTTCGTGGCTCATCCTCTATATGTGAAATGGGTTTCCAGAATTATGATCACTAACATTATAACATGCAATTTGTGTCTCCAATTTATGTTTTTCTTCAAGAATACTAATCTAATCAACCTAAGACTAATATAAAAGGATGCATTAACTTGATAAAATCAAGATAGATACTTGCCTGGAAAATTTCAGTTCTGATTTGCGGACGATTTTGGTGTGGTTGTGTTCCCCGTCGCGCGATCTACGCGTTGGTGGTGACGGCGGTGAAATTGGAGGTGTTCTTGGCCTAGAACTCCTTGGAGAGCTTCTCCTCTTCCTCTCCAATGGCCGTCATTAGTATTTCATTGTGTTAACCCTAAAAGATGACACTTTCCATCTGATATAATCCTATAAAATTCGTAGGTTTAATTACCCATAATTGCGAAATGTCCAAAACGCCCTCCCGGGGTATTAATTAGTCCTAAAAATGCCCCGAGACCCAAACTAAACCCCTGGGTACACTTTTCTGACTATCTTGACCCTTCCGGACACGTTGGAGCACTCAAAACGACCATACGAGCAACTTATAATTTATTCACTTATATAAATCAACATTTAGTCCCGACATGACACAGGCGCGTCCCGACTTAAATTTCCATAATTGTCATTTTATTCACACGTGACAATATTATAACAATAAATCTCATATATTACTATACTCATCCAGTAATATTCAACAAATATCAAATTTCCAATAATTACTAACTCTCGTCACGCTAGTAAATATTTAAAGCAACATTTCGGATTAAAATTAAATTAATTTATCTCAATTAAATTTAATTAATCCCATAATTTAAAAGCTATAAAAATACGGGGTATTACATACTTCCCCCCTAATAACGGAATTTCGTCCCGAAATTCGAAAAATAAGGCCTATCCGGTAGCACAATTCTGGATATCCTTTTCCGTACACAAACTAACTACATATTACGGCTCAATCACTATAGCCCTTTCTTCACAGCAACATTGCTTTACATTCTCATTGGAGACACTTCACATTGTGCTCCCAACAGACAAAATTCGCATAGGTCACGCCTATACGTTATAAATTTCATTATCTCACTATCATTTGGAGGCCACACCTCACTACATGACAAATACTTGGATTTATTCATATACAAAACTCCCATTCTGAGAAAATTATACGAACATTTGATCACTCTTGCTCGCCTAAAACAGTCGTGGAATTCTACCACATTTATCGGATGTTCTCTCGACCGATCCAAAAATTCTGATTATCTACTCTCCTCTAAACATACGGAAGGAGAATAGTCGAGGTTCTTCCATAACAAAACCTTAATAAGTACCTCATACGCGACAAACAGGTACGAGTGCTTCTACAGAGCATTCTTGAAATCATCGTATCAAGATTCCAAAATCTCCTTCACGTGGCTCCACTAATCTTTAATCACCATGCGCTTATTCCCTGGCTAAGGGTGATAAATCCTACTTGAAATGAAATCTTATCTCCGCTGGTTTCTGAAATCCCATATCAAAGGTGGGATTTACCAATCTCATCCTGATTCAGAAATTTATACTGCGCCGGACAATGCACTGGCGCGATCCTTCCTTTCAAAGGAAGTCTGGGGCATACTACATAATATAGTAAACGATCCCAAAGGAATATCAATCACTTCCTTCTCAGCGGCTTAAGTCACATGTTCGGGATGAACCCTTGATCTTGTTTTGACGATGGCAACCCATCCAAGAATTGTACCGACTTTACCGACCTCTTCCAAATTCAGGAATTGTCGATAAACACAAAATTCTTTGGTTGATTCTCCTCTTTCAACCAAACCTTACCTATGAGCGGTGCATGTAGAGACTACTCACTACGTCCCGCTAAACATCGATTCTTCCTTGAAATGTCTCACATTAAGTGACACGTAATACTCCCATTCCTTCCTTGGAGTATGCCGAAAGTTCCACCCGTGCTCTTCTCTCCACGAAGCGCACTTTTGGATCTCTTATACCATACCAACATTATCACCCTTTGTATGTGCAAGTCGCTCTCATACTTGCCTACTAACAACTCCGCTCCGAGTGTTCTTCATAATCATTTAATTCTACTCCATTCAAGGAATACTCTTCTTAAATGACTTCCCACAGTATTCCAATTCAAATATGGGTGTGCTATTCTAATTACACACCTATGTATGGATTATCGCCCCTCATGTGACGTTTAATCCACTATATCACTTCCACTTCATTCTGTTAGGCCCCCAAACACATTTTCCACACGTCCATTGCCACGCCCCTTCATCTTGGACGAGTTTTAACATCAATTAACCAGGATGTCTACACACCCTATAAACCGGGCATACTAGCGTAAGCATCACATACGCTCCATACTAATAAACAAATTCTTTATTTTTCCCTGGTGCTTGCAGCGTGATTACAACACTTTAATCACCCTAAAAATCAAAATTTTAAATCTTCCTTATCATCGTTCCACCCCTTAACTCGTGGGGTAACTTTCAATGCTTTCTTACCACAAGATCCGACTTCCAATAGCTTTAAGACAAAATTCAACTTCCAAATCACATACATAATTACTGGATCCCATTTCGACCAGGGTACCGAACTCCTGGAATAGTGACCAAACGTCTCCCTATTTCCAACCTTACACTAAGTTTCATGCGTGGGATGTCTCGCAAAGAGAAATCCAAACAAGGAACCCCCTTGATACACTACTACCTAGCATTGTCGGTTATCGAAATTCGTTAGGTCCTCCGTCCATAGCCTATACCCCTTTATTCCGTCCCTTGACAGAAAAGTTACAATTTCTCCCGTAATTATGCTTAACAAAGAACGTTTCACTAATTGCACTATTGTTCAGTATAGGTTGGTGGTAATAGCATTCCATAAACCTCGAATACATACTATCGGAATTCTCGAAATTCCTTTCCCTAATAATAGGGGTATAAACATTAACTCCCACATCTCTAAAGGGTAAATATAGCAATGCACTTTTCTTATCACTAAGTCCGGAGTGCTAAACATAATACTGAGTCAAATATTTTCGCTCAACGGTAAATCCCGATACATACGGAATTATAATGGCAAAGTCTATACATGCTTTGGCATCAAATATCTCGAGCCCACTATCTCCTCCGAAGTCTCTAGGATAGATAATATAAGTGCGAGTCCAACCTTCTCACAGGTAAAAACCTCGCCAAAACAAACATAAAACATGTTGCGCTAATGCAACCACTCCGATAGTCTTGCAATAAATGCCCACTATCGTACTAACCAATTCTATAACATTTTAACCCAGATAATATCATACTCGTGTATCGCATCACTACAACGAGTAACCTCAATAAAATACGTAACACTGTTAATGTACTCATTCATCCTCCGCGGATAGCACTAAAGAAAAATCCCGCTACACTAGGGAAAAATATTCACATTTTAATAACGTTTATAATGATATGCATTAAGCTCGTCTCACATGCTAATCTAGCAAGGAACAAAATATAGCGACTCGCTCGTGTCACATAAACACGCCTCATCCTCTGAGGATACAACTTACACTTCTACCTTGTCAATCGTCTTGACTGCGCAAATGGTTTCCGGACGTAACACGTCTATTCAAACCAAACAAAATTACTTTAATCGTTGCCTTTTAATAGGCACCGTATTCTTGTCCTTTTTCTCACTTTGGAACATATTATCGTGAGCGATCTCACTCTGCACAAAATACCTCAGTACATAATCCACTTATCACCTGTCCTACTAACCAGGTTAGGATTGTCCTTCTCTCGGACTTTAGTAAACTCGATTCCCGTTAGCCATCCCGATTGTTCCTTTAACTTTTTAGGCCATAAAGATCATGTTACTATCTATAGTAGTACTTACTGAATTTACCATCACTTGGTAAGAATTCCCTTATCCGAATCATTTAAATGGGTCCCCTGATGTGTATCCACATCCCTTTGTGGTGCTACACTACCACCCTCGTATTCAGTCTTATTCTCGACTAACTTCTTCGATTCCTTTAAGCTTCCCACACAAGGAGAATTATCATCTTTATTGACAAAATGCAACATTGTCAACCTCTGAATTAGCCGTCCATCATAATTTCCTCCTCGAGTATTATCAATTATTATTACGAGTTGGTCTCCTCCACTCGTATCCACATCTTTCGATACAAAATTTGCTAATGATTAGGATTCATATCCGCAATTGGACTTCCGTCATGCCCTCCTGCGATGAGTTCAGAACCACGTTTGTTTCTCACCCTGAACAGTTGAGGAAGGAACATACGGTCAACACTGTACCTAAGGTTCTCCTATAGGCATATTATTCCACTTCTAAAATTGGTGGTTGACTCCAACCATTATAATTTCGTCCCGAAAGCCAAGAAAATTTTCTCTAAATTTTCACTTTCAGTTTGCCACACTTCGTCCTATATTTAAGCCTTTGGATACTTTACCTCCTTTGGTAAACACATACAATTTTCGCGTTTCTAAAATTTCCCACTGACAGTCTCTACACGTTTTTGTAATACGTTGGGTAAGTTTACCCTCACACCTCATTTGACTATAACAGCCTTTGAAAATCATTGTTGCACCTTAGTCGCCTTTCTAGTCTTGGCTTCTCGTGCCATAATGGAGGTGACCTCAACTACGGTCATCATCCTCGGATATATTTTATAAACTCAACTAAGCCTTGCCTCCTGATGTACGCTTAACGGTCCACTTCTGACATCCGTCATCGCTCGGCACACGCACACATCCGAACGAAATTAGAATTCACTAGTGTATATACATTATAGCAGGAGAACAAAATCTCGTCAAAGGAATTGACAATCCTAAACATAGGGCTCTATAACAAACAAAGCAACGCTGAAAGCATAATAAGCCGTACAGATCCTAAAGGACACTAGAACCTGATGCTCTGATACCACCTGTGACACCCCGCTTAATTAAATACCGGGCGATCACTCCTTTATTAAATTAATTCAAGGTGAACAGTTGGTTCATTCTCAGCATCACTGTCGAAAAATAAAACTTTTCCAATTTAAACACCCTAATTAATTAAGCTAAGTGTCAAACCATTTAAACCTTTTTTTTCTCATTTTATTAAATCCGGTTATAAAACCTTTAACCATTTACATTTTTAAGAGTCACACAATAAGTAGAAGAATAAAATGATCATTCAAGAGTTTACCCAACAATGATAAATCCCAACATTAAAATACTAAGGAAAACATCCTGACATTAACAATCCTGAAATAAAGATACTGAAATAAAAGAATTACAATCTCTGACAATCCCAACTAAATAATGGAAAAGGGGCGACGCATGCCCTGCTGGATAAAGCTGAACTAGAAGTAGAGTCAACAATGAGGTCGTCTAAGCAATGGCCTGCAACTCCCACAAAAGCTACAGCGCGTTCAATCCAAAGAATACTATGTAAGACACCCCTGTGACTGGGCACCTGTAATACATATATATATAGACACAAGAGAGAAGAAGTAACAGCAAACGGGTCAGAGCCCGAATGGAGAACCGTTTTAAAAAATAGTTTAGCAAGTATTTAAATTGCTACCGGCTAATGCAACAGTCATATTAGTAAGCGACACTCTCTTGAGAATTCTCACCTCTCATCTAGTGCGCACATCTATCGTACTAATGAGCCCCATCTATCTCTCTAATTTATTCCCCATAAGTTTTAACACGTGGAATTAAGGTTATGATATTCACTTTAGCAAAGTCTAACTCTCCAAGATTTCTTACGTTATTTAGAATAATTTCGTATTATTGTAACGTTTCCGAATACTTATAATGAAGCTGATTAAATTTCATACTTTCCTTAACTACTATTTTACTCAGTAGAAAGTTCTCATATAGTTACACGTATATATATTAATTACTCGTATAATATATATATACAAAATCACCCCACATAAGATCTATGGTGCTAGATTTCCATATCTAAGTATATACCAATCACTCATAAATTATATATATACTAACGGCACCCCACATAAAATCTATGGTGCTGGCATACTCTGCTATCAAGTCCCCGTATCACACAAACTAAGGGAAATACTAGTTCGGAATCACTCTCGAACTGTATTAACACAAACACAAACAACATTGAGACGAAGCATAGATTCCAAGTCTCTAAGAGGTCAGTACATACCCTCACGTCTGTTAGGACCGTCTGAACTATCGATTCGATAGCCTGTACCAAGGATATCTATCTTCTAGGGTACGAGTCAATATCCCCCATAAAGGTCACATCGAGATAAGACTGTCCCAGCGCGGTAACCTCAGGGATAGCAAGTAGCGCGGGTACGATTTTTACACAGAAATAGTATATGCACAATCACACCGTCATATATAGATATGTAATCACATCCACATTATTAAATTAGGTACTCTCACGACCCAAAATTATCATTATCCGTTAATACACGTTTTACTCAATTATATCGTATAAGGGCCTCATTCTTCTTTATTCTCGTAATTAAGTCATTTTTAACTCACTTCTCGTCTCTCGAAGTATTTCCTTTATCTAAGTGCAATTTCAGTAGGCCCTCTCTTGCCTTCTAATCCAACTTAATAGATGTTCCGATTATTTAATCACCACACGTATGATTTCTTAAGTCTGAAAGTCTCCCCGTTTATCCTTTATTTCCCTTCGTATTAAAGTTGCACTTTATGGGATTTTCTCTTGAACCTACTGGTCCTTTTTATGTTCCATTATATTCTTGCAACCCTAATCAAGGTTTACTACGCATAAAATCGGATTAAGCTAACACGAGCAAAAATGCAGTTTTCCCAGGAGGGTCGATCGATCGAATATTCGATCGATCGATCGATGCTCTGGGCTCGATCGATCGATCAAGCAGTTATGCAGATTCTGCAGCCAACCCAGTTACGGGATTCTCACCCCAAACCCCTCCAAATTATCATGTTACAGTCTCAAACTCCCAATCAATTATACTATAAGTGTTGTATACCCATTTAAACAATTTCCTACGTAACACATGCGAATTTTCCTCAAGAATCATGGGTTAAAAAGGGGCAACTCTACATAATTCTTATGAACCCTAATCTTTCCTTTAACTTAATCTCTTTCATTCTTTTTCCAGATTTTCTATCTCTAATATCAAGGAATTTCGTGGCTCATCCTCTATATGTGAAATGGGTTTCCAGAATTATGATCACTAACATTATAACATGCAATTTGTGTCTCCAATTTATGTTTTTCTTCAAGAATACTAATCTAATCAACCTAAGACTAATATAAAAGGATGCATTAACTTGATAAAATCAAGATAGATACTTGCCTGGAAAATTTCAGTTCTGATTTGCGGACGATTTTGGTGTGGTTGTGTTCCCCGTCGCGTGATCTACGCGTTGGTGGTGACGGCGGTGAAATCGGAGGTGTTCTTGGCCTAGGATTCCTTGGAGAGATTCTCCTCTTCCTCTCCAATGGCCGTCATTAGTATTTCATTGTGTTAACCCTAAAAGATGACACTTTCCATCTGATATAACCCTATAAAATTCGTAGGTTTAATTACCCATAATTGCGAAATGTCCAAAACGCCCTCCCGGGGTATTAATTAGGCCTAAAAATGCCCCGAGACCTAAACTAAACCCCCGGGTACACTTTTCTGACTATCTCGACCCTTCCGGGCACGTTGGAGCACTCAAAACGACCATACGAGCAACTTATAATTTATTCACTTATATAAATCAACATTTAGTCCCGACACGACACAGGCGCGTCCCGACTTAAATTTCCATAATTGTCATTTTATTCACACGTGACAATATTATAACAATAAATCTCATATATTACTATACTCATCCAGTAATATTCAAAAAATATCAAATTTCCAATAATTACTAACTCTCGTCACGCTAGTAAATATTTAAAGCAACATTTCGGATTAAAATTAAATTAATTTATCTCAATTAAATTTAATTAATCCCATAATTTAAAAGCTATAAAAATACGGGGTATTACACTAGGCTAGGGTATGAAATGAACGAATGTATGTACGAATTCAAAGTGTTCGGGATGAAAACTCGAGAAAATGGGAGAGTGCGGACACTATCAAAATTGGAAAACAAGTTCCGAAAAGTCATTGAATATAACAGTGGGAGAGCAATCAAAGCTTATTGAACTATATACACAACATTTACAACTTTCTCTTTCTTTTCTTTTATTTTCTTCTTTTTCTAATGTTTTCTTTTGTTTTTTTTTGCTTTTTGCTTTCTCTTTTTCTTCACTTTTTTCACTACTCTTTTCTTTACTTTTCAAACTTTCGTATGCCTAAATTGCAACCGACACACACAACAACATCATTCAATCCCAAGTAACATTCCAAACAAAGGTATGTAAGGTGTATGTATGGGCTAAAACTCCAATTTAGAGTTGGTTATGGGAATGGGGTTATGAATTGAACGACTATATTTAGGCTCAAAGGGGTTAACGAGGGTAAACGTATAAGGGTGAGGTCAAGGCTAATAAGGGTGATATAACAAAGAGGGCCTATGATCATTTCCAAAAGTTTACGCAATTCTCGAGTTAAAACAATATATGAAAATCATGCTCAAGTAACACATTTCAAGTATGAACTCAATTAATGAAAGAATAGAGAGATCACCAAGGAATTCCACATTTTTAATGAGAAAAGAATAGTGTATACACTCACAAATGACGAAAGGTACAAATCTTACTCAGTGTAAGTATATACAATGCAACAAAAGATTACAAAGTTATAAAAATCTTAAACCAATTTAATAGAATGATAAAAGTGCATGTGCTCATGGGATTAAAGTTTAATTCATGAAGTAATTCATAATATCAATGTGAGACTAAAGTTTAATAACTTCGAAAATCGAGAACATGCATCATTGGGTTGTCTATTGGATCGGGCAATTATTGAAATTTATCATCGAAAACAAAGGTAAAAAGCCCAAAAAAGGAGAAAAAATAAAGAAAATCTTTTTGAAATTTTCAATTTTTCTAAGAGAATCCTACTAAGTAACTAACATGTGAGAAAAAACATGGACTAAATAAAGAAATGGATAGAATATCCCACACGCCCTAACTTAAAACCTGACATTGCCCTCAATGTTAATTAAGAACCAAGTTTAAGAGAGGAAAGAACGATATTACCCAAAATTGGAGCGATCCTCGTAAGAACAAGTCCAAAGAATATACAAAACAAGTTAGTACCGAGCATAGCAAAAACAAATAACAAAGAGTTAACTAATTACACTAGACTAAATTAAAAAGAAAGAAAGAATAAATGGCTAACTATATACAACCTTCTATTTAGGCTTCACACTAACTGTACACTAGAAGTCTAAATAGATGAGGGTCCATCGTGAAAATGATTTGACTTTGGAGGATAATCGGTGTACCCTCACATACAAGCACGCCCTCCAAAAAATGTTAATTTCGTTTTAACAACGGAAGGCATGTGTAAGGCGGAAGAAATGAACCATCGCCAATTAAAAATTTTGGAGGGACGATGGGGGGTTTCGATTGAACGGGTGTAAAAAATATATGGGGATCGAGAAAAGACGAATATTCTCCCAAGGATTTTGAAATTGGAATGGGAGGCGGCGCACAAAAAGGTAAAGATGCAATCATGGAAGGCGACTCGAGTAAGTACTCCTCATCGGTGAAAAGGTTTAAAACATTAAAGTTTGAAACCGAATCATCGGGTACTTGTGACGGTGTGCTAATAGAGGATGAAAATGGGGATGAAAAAAATTCAAACTCATGAGATGAATCATCATCGCATGAAGATTGAGTTTCGAAGGAAACAGTATCATTTTCAATGAAATGTTCTTCTTTGGGGGCCAAAGAAGAAATCATTTCATTGCAAATAGATATTACGTCATTTTCATCCCCACTTTCAATATCTATTATGCTATGGGCAAAATCTAGAATGGTTTATTCCAAAGTAGATAAACGTACCTCATTTGGTTCAAAACATTATTTGACTTCAAAAGTCTCGGAAGCAAAATCGTCGTCGGACTCAAATAATAAATCCAATTCATGTTCCCAACAATGATTTTCTTCTCGATAACGATTTTCAATTTTCTCATTCTTTTGTATTTGTATTCTTTGTTTTAACCTTTTTTGCAGGATACCACATTTAAGCGCTAAGAAACTTGGATTCTGGGTCGCACACCTTCCTTCTAGGATTCTCCATCTACAAACAATTAGGTAACCATGTCTTATTTTATAGCTTTGTCAATAATTCTAATGTTTCATTTGGGATATGTTCTCGAATCAGACCCTGCGAATTTTTCATTTGGGATCTGTTCTCAAATCTTGATCCATTGGAATTACCGGTGGATTTCTATGTGTCGGTAGATATTATTTAACACTTTTAAACCTTTTATCGACGAGGACTCTTTCCGCTCTTGTTTTCCATGAGGGATGTAATCCCCACATGTGCACCATCTCCCATTCCAATTGAAAAAACTTTGGGAGATGAGTCGATTTTTCTTAGACCTCAAGTGTGTCTTTCCCCCTTATTATCCAAATCCCCCACCATCCGGCCAAAATTTCAAATTGGCTATGGTTCACTTTATCCACCTCCCACATGCCTTCCGTTGTCTGGGAGGCATGTTGCAAATAATAGGTTGTAAATAGTTTGCTTTTTTCTTTATTTCTTTATTTAGTTTTTTCTTTCTTTTTTATCTAGTCTAGTGTAATTAGTTAACTTTTTATTATTTGTTCTTGATATTCTTGGTACTAACTTATTTTGTAGATTCAATTGGACTCGTCATTGTGGAGATCGCTCCAATTTTGGGTAATATCATTCTTTTCCTCTCTTTATGTTGTGTTCTTAATGTACGCATTGAGGACAATGCAACATTTAAGTTAGGTGGTGTGGGATATTCTATCCATTTCTTTATTTTATCCATTGAGTTTATCACATGTTAGTTACTAAGTATGCTTTTCTTTGAAAAATTTAAAAATTTCAAAAAGATTTTCTTTCTTTTTTCTTTTTTTTTGGGTATTTTTCCTTTGTTTTCGATGATAAATTTTAATAATTTCCTGATTCAATAGACAATTCAATGATGCATGTTCTCGATTTTAAAAGTTGTTAGACTTTAGTCCTCAATCATTGACATTATGAATAACTTCATGAAATAAACTCTAATCCCATGAGCACATGCATTTTTCTTTCTTTATTGATTTGGTTTAAGATTTTTATAACTCGGTAATCTTTTGTTGCATTGTATATACTTACACCGACTAATATTTGTACTTTTCATCGTTTGTGAGTGTATACACTATTCTTTTCTCTTTGAAAACGTTGAATTCGCCGGTAATCTCTTTATTCTTTCATTGATCGTTCATTAATTGAGTTTATATCTTGAAATGTGTTAATTGATCATGATTTTCATATATTGTTTTGACTCGATAATTGTGTAAACTTCAGGAAAAGATCATAGGCAATCTTTATTATATCACCCATATTAACCTTGACCTCACCTTATACGTTTACCGTCAACCCCTTTGAGCCTAAATATTAGCCTTTCATTTCATAAACCAAAAATCCCATACCAACTCCACATTGGAATTATATACCATACATATTACCATCCATGCCTTTGTTTGGAATATTGCTTGGGATTGAATGATGCTGTGTAGTGTGGTTGCAATTTGAGCATGAAAAGAGTGAGAAAAGAAAAGAAAAGAAAACATGAGAAAAAGAAGAAAAGAAAAAGAAAGAGAAAGTTTGTAGACGATGTATAGTGTTCAATAATCCTTGTTAGTCTCCAATTCTTATATGTAATGCTTGTTTTGGAACTTGTTTTCCAATTTTTGAAATTGCCCGTATTTTCCATTATCCCGAGTTTTCATCCCCGAACACTTTGAATCCGTATATACATATCCTTCATTCCGTACGCTAGCCTAGCCTACATTATAACCCTATTCAAGTCCTATGTGATCTTAGTGTGAATTTAATTCAAAAATCATTATAGTTTTGATAATATGTGAAAATACATTTCGCCTCCTTTAATGCGCGGAATCTTTCATCGAGATTATAATTTTTAATTTCATATATAGCGCTCTTCATTTGTGACATGTGCGCGACCTAGTTTCCATTTACATTTACTCTTTATGACCGCATGTTTCGTGTGTTAACTCCCTGTTTCGAGTGAATTCACTTGATGAGTGTAATGCCCTTGAGGATCGAATATATGCTTGCTTTAATTTTTATCTGGTTTATATAAGTTTTTGCCAAATCATATTTTGCGTGTGCTCGCTCCCCTCCCACATTTTAAGGTTTCAATTCTATGAGGTGCATTCTATAATATTAATAATACTTACTTCTGTGTGAACTCATTCACTTTGCCAATAATGTTTATTAAATCTTTTTCACTATTGTTGGGTGTGTCGCATGTGATTGGGCATATTTTTTGAGGAAATCGTATGATGTTTGTGGGTTTCATCCCTGAAAACCTTCACGAGACGACACTCGTCCACTAGGGCAACCTAGGGGTTTAACAGCTTATTACATATGCTAAATGCAATCGTGTTCCCTACAAAAGTGGAATTTATATTTTGATGCATATACACATTTTGTACTGCCTCCTGTGAACTGGTTTTGTTTTTTTATCAATAGGGACTAGCAATGTCTTAGTTAGGGGGTATGATACGTCACAAATATTGTATATTTCTTCCCTTTATCATTATGCACTCTAGCAATTTTACGGTCTTTAATCCCTATATTTATGCTCCTTAACCAAACAACGTCATTTTGGACATATATATATTTTGCAGGGGTTAATTATGCTTTTGTAGGTATTAGAACGCTAAAAGTTAGGATCGGTTGCATTTCGTAGAAGTTCCGTCGACGGATGCTACTTCAAGGGCATTTTAGTCAATTCACTCTTCATCTCGGGCTCATGGGAATTCCACAGATGTGTATTCGTTGAGTTATCATCGCGTGGACGCAAACGATGCGTCGTTTCGAGTTCGGATGATCACGTTATGGACATTTCCATTATGAAACTTTTCTCCCATGTGAAGACCAAAGAACACCAGAAAATAGAGTACTGGTCGACCGTGCCCCTGCTGCCGATCGACCGCATTTTAGGATTTTTCCTTGCGAAGTAACCACCGGGATTTAACTTAAGGGACCGGTCGATCGACCCCTGGCCACGGTCGACCGGTAATAGAAGTTACCCGATAATTTCCCTTTGTGCTATTTCTTTTATTTTTTCTTTATTTCTTTTCCAACTTACTATATAAACCGATTTTGGTTTTTATTTTCATTATCTTGGAATAATAAATCATTTTCTATACTTAGGGTTAGAGAGGGAATTTAGGGTTTGGAGGGGTTGGGGAGTGTGCCATTTTCTCCATCCGAGGGTTTGCTCGTATAGAGGGGTTTTCCCGTCGAGGTTGTGTAGAACACTATCCTCCATCTTCTCTATCAATCTGAGTTTCCAAGTTTGTTTTTCTTTATTTACCGCATTTTTACTCGCTTTCTAGTTTAGATTTACTGATTTCTTTACATGCTTTCTAGTGTAGATTTACTTCATTTATTTACCGCATTTTTATCATGATTTTTAGGTTAAATTAGCCTAGGTCTTGTTGGATTGAACTTGACTCGTGTTTATCGTGTTGCTTTGCTTTGGTGATGAAAGATACTTATTTATTTCGATTGGGTTATCCTAGTTATTACGCCTAGGATATTTGACGGGGTATATCATGTATGCTCCGTACTTACGACCTTTCGTGCGTAATTTCCGGGGTATTTGTTGACGCCAAAATCTTATTAGACTTTTATACGAATTTAGGGGTGCGACAAATCTTGATTTAATTAACTGTCGAAACGAGATGCAATCTTAATGAGTTTGTAGAACCATGTAACCATTTATACGTGTTAAGCCGAACTGACGGATATCCTATGGAACCTATAGTTTTTACTGCTTTTGTTAACTTAGTTCAAATACATGCCTTGATTAAGTGTTCTTTTCTTTTAATCACCTTTTACACTTTTATTCCTGAAATAATAATCCGATTAAAACCTAGCAACATTCTCTTAAACTCCCTTTTTGAGTGTAGCCATAAGTTTAGGTTTATGTATAGAGTTGGTGAGCAGAAAATAAAACGGTAGGTGCGCAGGTGACTCTCGCGCAGCGGCGAAACCCAGCCTATTAGTATGTTTATATATATATATATATATATATATATATATATATATATATATATATATATATATATATATATATATATATATATATATATATATATATATACGCGCGCACACACACACAACATAAGGGTGGAAATTAAGGATTGGAATGAGTTGTTACACTGAGAACTAGAATTCGGATCTTACTTGTACAACTATTAATACATTCGATTATTTATAGCAATAGTGACCTTAAATTGCTAAAGATTTTTATTGTCCGTTTCATTTTTATTATATAATTAAGCTGTTATGACAATTCAAAGTGTGTCGTGATTTTGAACATTAACGAATTTGGTTGGCTTTGAGACTTTTTTAACTATGCTTAGCCTATTGGCATTATTTAAAACTAAAAATGAATTCATGAAATTGAGTGTCATTTGCTATGATTTATATTAGAAAAGAGTACAAGATAAGGATGTATATGTAGTACTACATATTTAAAAAAATGTCACTGTGTTTATATGATGTTAGTGCTTTCATACATTTATTCTTCGATATAATATTTGATATTTTTTTTAAATATAATGATATGAATGTATTTTTTTGGAAGGAGTACACATTAAGGATGTAAATGTAATACTACATATTCAGAAGATACCCCCTGCATTGTATAGTGGTCATGCTTTCTTACATTTATTTGTTTATATATTACTTGGTATTTTTCAAATACAATTATATAAATGTCTTAATTGCATTCCCAATTTGTGGAATCCGTCGAGTGAAACACTGGCCATTAGTCGGGCTTATAGCCTTGTCCAAAAGAAGGGTGTGTATACCTACAATTTGGCCATGCCTATAAGACCGTCTGATAGCCTGCGTTTCAACTGAAGGGTTCCATACAACATTGATTAAAACCACTATTAATGCCCCAACAAGATTAATCCTAACACATTGTTGATGCTAGGAATGTTTTGGCTTCACTATTTGGATCATTGGACACATTAATCTAATTATCAATAAGGCATTAACTTCTAATTTTGTGTCGTGTTATAATGTTGTGTTATTGTGTCGTGTTGTTCCATTTATAAATGAATTATTTTAACTGGTCGTGTCATGCATAAATACACAAACATAAATAAATATAAGAATTTTGTTCCAATTTTTATTCATAAACATACGATATAAATAGGGTTATCATACAAGGGTTAAGTAAATCATAATAAAATAATGCATCAAAACTCAATCTTCATCTTAATTAAGTAAAAAATCCTTCAAATTAGGGTTGTCATCAAGAACAGACTGGAACTCTATAGGAGACTTTTAATGCGTCTGCTTGAGAAGTCAAACCCTTTGGTGCCTACATAGCAATAGACCAATTGCTATCGTTTATGCACTTTAGTAGAATATATTCTTTAAGTTTTTAGAGGCTCATCGACCATGCGATGTTTACTCTTCATCTTAAATAAATCTACCATGACAAGTTTTTATGACAAGATCAACATTACAACAATTAGTAGTGTCCTCCATATTCACCCAGTCACAATAGAAGACTTTTCTTTTAAATCTACGTAATATAGTTCAAGGATTTATTGGACAATCCCATAATATGTCAATACCGTATCCTTTGGATTTTTATGACTTGTGCTAGCCACATAAGAAATCAAGGCAAAAATTAAAATTTTGTTATTTTGCCGTGATATATTTTCCTCTCATGGATATGAGACGAAATCAAAACCTTTGGCACATAATTTTTTTAAATCCTTCGTATTGGTTGGGCATACAAGCCTCGAAGAGACATCACCTCTTTTTATAAGCTGAATTTATTAGTGGATTTGTGTTAGGGTATGTTTTACAACACATATATAAGTAATCACAATAAAGGAGGTGCCAATTGCCTCTTTTGATTCACATGCCCTAAAATCTTTCATCGCGTCCATTGAACCTTTTCACTTATGATTTTAGGCAATTTCTCTATAATACTTCCTATACATGTTCATGAAATTGTAGAATTTAGATGGTAATATAGAGAATACAAATGATGAAACAAAATACAATATATATGTAGGTACTTACTCTCTCCAATCTTCACCTTCATCTTGCGATTCAAAGACATAACGTGCTAATTGCTCGAATTGTAGATTGGTGAGTCTCCCCTCTTTTGGGTTCCCAAAAGGCGATTCATCCTCAAACTCATCAACTTCCTTGACCATTAATTAACCACGAGGATTAAACCTCCTAAGGCCTTGTTTCAGCATATATTCCTGAGCATATAACGATGATTCTTCGGTTATGTATTCTTTTGTAATTGACCCTCCAATATATTGTGTATTGTTCACATAATCTTTGAAGGTTTTGATCAATCACTAAAAAGGATACATCCAATAATACGTGACAGGTCCACACAATAATGCATCATCGTACAGATACACAAGTAGGTGGACGTTGATGTAAAAGAATGACTAAAGAAAATATTTCTCTAAGACACAAATAGCCTCATCTAAAATTGGTTTCGAGATGGTGTCTTAGCTAATTAAGATACAATCCAAGATAAAAAAATAATAAGTAAGCAGTAAGTGCAGATAATTAATGATAGAGGTGAGAATAAGAGGGATTACACTAGAAGTTATGTGGTTTAGCTCTCAAGAATGAGCTTATATCCACTGGTTAGATTTTTCTTACCAGGTCTCCACTGTTTGAGGTATCAGAACTGTACAAATCATTCAATCTCTCTATTTGTGGGGGTGGGGGGGGGGGGGGTGGGGGGGGAGAAATTACCCTGACACTAGTATTACGACTTCATCTGACAATCCAAACTTTGAGGAGAAAGCTTTGTTGGATAACCGTTCACCTTCCACCTAACCAGTTGAGGTCCCCTTAACAACCGAGGAGATGGAACTAAGAGATGTCCCTACCACCTCTTATGGTCATACAACTTCTGATGCTAGAACTTGATGACGTGTCCATTAGAATTCCTAACCTAAAGGAGATAGCTTATGACAAGAGAGATGCTAATTATGTCTTTTTTTTCTTTGGGCACTCCAAGTGGGAGTTAATCTTCCCCTCCATCCCTCAATAAGATCTATCTTAAAATGGTATGGAGTGGCCCTTACCCTTCTTGCTACAAATTCCAATAGGTCTATAGTAGGATCCATGATCTACTAGAAGAAATATGGGGCATTTGACATTAATGGGGAAAGGTTTTGGTTTGTATATATTTTAAAGTATAACCAAAAAACCCTGAAGATTACTACTTTCTCCCCAGAAGTCCCATACCAAAATAGTCCAAGTAACCTAAAGTAGTAATCATAACTGGAATAACAAATTTTTCTATATCTTTGGTGCACGGGAGTTCTTTACTAATGACCCATAAAGAGGGATCAGCATTCTCAGGGATTGCTGCTCCCCAGATTTGATTTCCAAAAGGGACCCTTGATTGGATAAGAGGCTGGTGAATCTGATTAGGATAGCTCGCACTTCGTACCCTAAGTATTTTAAAGATGTATATTCCGCCAAGAAGTTTGGGACTATGAAGAACTATCTGAGCATCGACACCATTGACCTTGACACTTATAGAGGTCCAAGGCTAGCTGATGATGATGAGGACACTTCTAAGGAAGAGGAGGAAAATGAGGTGGAGGTCGGACAAGTTAAAGGTAATTAGTAAGAGGCCTATAAGGAGGTAAAAAAAGTTGATTTTTTTTTAAAAGTCTTAGACTGTCCTGCTTTTTTTTGTGATTTTATACTTCATATCAAACTAATTATTAACTGAATCTTTCCATATTTTTTGTGCAGCTTCAACTCCAAACTCTGGCTATTTTGTCATGGCTCCATCCAATGTTTATAGGGATAAAGTCAAGTAAATCCAAGCTACCAGAACTTGCCTATGGATTAGCTGATAGAAAGGCTAAGGAAGAAGCTAGTACTAAAATAAGAATGATGGAAAAACTCACCTTATAAATGTCGAGGTTGCTAAATTGGATGATGAAAAAGACAAGAAAAAGAAAGTTGTTGATAAAGGCAAAAATAAAGTGTCTGAGGAGAGGTAGAGAAATAAAAGAGGTCTTTAGATGGTCGATTATCCAAGGATCCAAAATTACCCAAGATTAATCCCAAGGACAACATTTCAATTGATGGATGACCTGCCCAAAGGCTATACAAAGGGGAAACTCTTCATGTCCCTATGATCATGTTGAGCCCTATGATATTGACCCTTTAATGACCAAGGAGAAACTCCTTGCTGACTAAAATTCCACCATTCTAAATGCCGCTAATACCCCTGAAGTTCTGGTATATATGGGCTATACCCCTAATTTTTAATTCATTCGCACTTTAGATGTGGATAACCTTTAGAATTTTGCATCCCATAAGGCGTTTGTGGTGAGTTGAATCTTATTATCTTCCACCATTATCTTTCAGGCCGATCTCTTTTCCTTTAGCTAATTTAGTCCATTTCTTGTTACTCAAGGTAATATGGCCACAATAATTCTGAGGGAGAAGGCTCAGTCTGCCTTGAATTCCTGTAATGAATCGAGGAGCATGAAAGAGGGAATTTAAGAGAAGATAAAAAATCTTGAAACTGGCCTGTTTAAGGCTCATACAAAGTTTTAAGAGGCTGATGAACAAATGGTGACTAAAGTTGAAGAGCTCAGCAAAGCTAAAGAAGAGACCAGACTTCTGCAACATGACCTTAGAGATGCTAAAGATCAACTTGATGTTTTAAAAGTTTAACTTTTTGGGGATTTAGTTACCGCTTCCATAATTGGAGAATAAGTTGTGAAGGCCTTTAAGACCTTTGAGGAATACATCATTAGCACTATCATGGCCTTCCTTTAGGGCTATGACGAACTGAAAAAAGAAGGTAGCTAAACCCTACCCTAATATTGTTGAAGTTGTCATGTCTTGGGATGGGATGCTGACGAAGTCAAAGCCTTGGATGATGAAGAGGAGGATATCCATAAAGTTGAAGCAGGGTTATCATATAAAGATGAGATCTAAGTCATTGAGGATAACCTTCTTACTGCTGGGAACTCAACGTTGTCTCTAAAGAGGCTATTGCTTAACTCGTTTTTCATCTTTTTGTAGTCGTTTTGTAAACATTATTCTTGTATTTACTTATCTATGAATGGAAATAACTTATGAAAAACTGATTATTTAGTGTTATTGAAAGTAGGTTATCTCACTTATCAAGTACTTTATATATATTTTATTTTCCAAGTATTTTTGTTCATGGATTTGCATGATTAGGTCCTAGTCAAGTAAGACATTTTACTCCTAGTTTTATTTGGGTCTTGCCAGTATTTTTTATCTTTCTTGACTGTATTGTCAGATCTTTTTTTCACAACTTAGGCTTACTAGTTCCCTAGGGATGAACTGTTTTAGTTGTCTAGTTAGGAAATGTATGTAGTCAGATCTTGCCATCACACCTTCTTCCAAAGGTTTTGTGATGTGAAACATGTGCATTGGTCAATTGGGTTGGCTTGAGACGACCTGGCTTAATATTTTTTAGCAGTCATGGATGTGATTGTAGTCAATTAAGTCATCTTGAGCTGACTTGACCTAATACTTTTAGTTAATTAGGTTGGATTTAGCCAACTTGGCCTTTAATTTTTTGAGCAGTAAAAGATGTGCTTTTGGTCAATTGGGTTGGATTTAGCCGACCTGACCTAATATTTTTGAGCAGTCAAGGACGTAATTTTGCTTAATTGGGCTGGATTTATCCGACCTGACCTAATATTTTTATGCAGTCAAAGATGTGCTTTGGGCTAATTGTGTGGGCTTTAGCGGACCTGACCTAATATTTTTGAAAAAATTATGCTTGGCTTGCAAGATGCCTTTAGCTGATAACCATAAACTAAATTTATGGTAATTGGAATTCTCATTAATGACTTTTATTCATACAAGCCATTTTACTAATCATTATATTCATCTTCCTTATTGACGAAACTAATTCATTAATAATAATACCTCTTTTGGTTCTCATAATTCCAAGGGTTCTTGAATGGATCTCCTTTTGGAGTTTCAATTCGATAAGTACGAGGTCGTATGATTAAACCATATGGTAGGGACCATGCCAATTTACCTCTATCTTATTGGATTTATTTTGCGACCTTTTTTAGGACGTAGTCACCTTTTTTAGGGTACTTGGATCGACTCTCTTGCTATAGAATTTTGTTTTGTGCTGTTGATAGGCTGCTACCATGAGTGTTGTTTCCTTCCTGACCTTATTTACCAGATTTAGATCTAACCTTCTTATAAAATCACTTTTGGGAGAATAAAAATTGAGGACCCCATAGCTTGGGAGACCGACCTCAACTTAGACCATGGCTTCACCGTTAAAGGCCAACATATAGGGTGTTTCTCTTGTTGTTGTTCATTGAACTGTATTGTAGTTTCATAATATGATTTGCAGTTCATTTATCCAATTCCCTTTGGCTAAATCCAATTTTTCCTCATTCCATCCAACAATGTTCGGTTTCTGACCTCTGTCTTCCCATCACACTATAGATGAGCTAGTGCTGAGTGCAACTTTCTGATTTTGGCTTTATTATAGTACTTTTGAAATTCATCATTATCAAACTGGGTGGCTTGGTCAATAATGAAGGTATGGGGGATCCCATATGTACATATTACCTTCATTCATATAAAATGGAAGACTTTTGCATAGGTTATCTCTATGAGTGGATCTTCCTCCACCCATTTTATAAAGTAATCCACTGCTACCACCATATACCCGAACCTTCCTTTTTTCTTAGGTAGTGGGATGATCATATCCATATCTATATGAAAAAGTCCAAGATGATGTGATTGGCGCCATCTTGGTCATGGTCTCTTGTCTATCACTCCGAATCTTTGGTACTTATCACACTTCTGCGTGTATTCTTCATAGTTTTCATCATTGCTAGCCAATAATATCCTTGGATTGCTCTTCTTTTTACCACTGTTTGTCCTGCTGCGTGGACACCACACGATCCTTAATATTTTTTTTGACCTGGTTTAGCACTTCCATGGGGTGAGCACATCTCTTCATTAAAATAGTGAAACCTCTTTTGTACAATACTCCCTTTTTTCGTAGTGAATTTGGATGCCTTGTAATGAAGTCTTCTTAATTCCTTCCGATCAGTTGGTAGAGTCCATTCCTCCAAGCATCCTCTAAGTGGGTCCATCCAGGATGGGACCATGGTCAGATCTAGAAAGTTAACTTCTTCTATGTCAATGCTCCCTTATAATAATATCTATATAGGCACAGTTCTCATCAGATCGGCCCTAGTGGCTGAAGCAAGACAAGATAAAGCATTTTTTCTAGTATTTTTTTAATTCTGGGGATTTTGATCATTTAGAGTTCTTTTAGCTTTGGTAACATCAGTTTCACCCTCGTAACATCTTTCTTGCTTCATACTCTCCCATGACCAGGATAACTACTAACTGTGAGTCACTGTGAACCATTATCTATTAGGATCCTAGTGATACAACCAACTTTAATCCAACAAGCAAAGATTTTTTTTCTTCTTTATTGTGGGATGCTTAAAGTTTGAGATGTAGATCATATTCTATGTTAGCTCCATCAAGTTTATTAACTATCAATCCAACTCTGTTACCGCTGAAGCATGATGACCCACCCACGAATATCTTCCATACTAACATGTCATGTTCAAAGTCTCCTTGTACTAAGGAACTATCTTTAAACATCTTTGTATGATATTCATTCTTGCACTCGATATTGTTTTATTTGGGCGAGGACTCAACTGATCTTTGGATCGGCTCACCTAGAACTGTAGTAGTTTGCTTGTTTGTTCTTTGGATCTGCTCGACCGATCTTTTCTCCTTATAAGTGAATTCTATAATGAAATTCGTTACATCTTTTCCTTTAACTATAGTCTTTGGCCCATATATAATTTCATATTCACCCAGCTCTATTACCCATGACATTAACTTGCCACACTTCTCAAGTTTATGGATGGTTTGTCGAAGTGGGAGCTCAGTGTAAACTACTATAGAGTGGGCTTGGAAATACTACTTCATCTTCCTGGATGCCCCTATCAAATCTAGAGCCAATTTCTCCATTTTAGAATATCTTATTTCTGCACTAGCAAAAGCTGTGCTCGCTTAGTATATTGGGTTTTGGACTCTTTCATCAATTATGATCAGAGTCGTGATAACCATTGACTCTGATACCACCAAATATAAGGACAGTTGTTCCCTTAGGATTGGTCTTGGCAATAATTGGGCCAATCCTAGGTACTTTTCAGATCTAGGAAAACATCTTGGCGTTCCTCCATCCATTCGAAAGAGTTTTTAATCACTTTAAAGAATGGAAGGAACTTATTGATTGTTCAGGGTACAAATCTGTTCAAGGCCTCCATTTAATTTATTAAGTTTTTAGTTTCCTTTTTGCTCGTGGGAGGCTGCATATATATCATTGCTCGAATCTTCTCAAGGTTGGCCTCTATGCCTATTTGATTAACAATGAAATCCAAGATCTTTCCAGCCTTGACTCCAAACACAAATTTGGTTGGATTTACCTTTAATTGATATTTTGCCAGCTCGTCAAAGCTTTAGCTGAGGTCTTTGATATGGTTATATACCTTCACACTTTTGGTCAGCATGCCATCTTCGTAAACTTTCATGCTTTTCCCTATTTTCTTCTCAAATACCATGTTCACAAGCCTTTGATACGTAGCACCTGCATTTTTTAGCCTGAAGGGCATAATGTTATAATAAAAAGAACCTCGACTGGTGACAAAGGAGGTCTTCTATCTGTCCTCTGGCTTTATTTTAATCTGGTTATAACCAAAATAAGCATCCATAAAGCTCAGTAGTTCGTGCCCAGTCGTTTCACCACCGGTTGATCTATTTGAGGATAAGGGCAATAATCCTTCGGACGTGCCTTATTCAAATCAATGAAGTCAACACATATCCGTTGTTTGTCATTCTTCTTTGGTACCATTACGATGCTCTCCAACCAATAGGGATATGTCACATCTTTAATGAAGTCGAATTTATTCAATTTGGCCACTTCATCTTGAATTTTCATGTTCTTCTCCTCCAAAAATACCCGTCATTTTTATTTGACTGGTTTAGCTTTATTGACTAGATTGAGCTCGTGACTAATAATGGATGGATCAAGTCCACGCATGTCTCCATGGATCTAAGAAAAAATTCTTTTTCTAGCTCGTAGGAAGTCAACCAGTTGCTTCTTGAGGATATGATCCATTGATGAGCCAATATGGGTTGTCCTTTGAGGATGATCATCATCTAGGATTACTGGTTCTGTTTGCTCAATTTATTCTCCAGTTACTAACTTATTTTTATCTCGAGGATCTATTGTCTTAATCTGAAAAGTTTGATCTAATTTATTCCTTTTGTCCCCATCGACCGAAGTGTAGTAGCATTCGTATGCTTCCACCTAGTTTCCCTTCACCACCCCACACTGTAATTAGCGGGGAACTTGAGGCATTGATGAACAATGGAGGCTAAAGCCTCAAATTTATTCAGAGCCAATCTTCTAAAAATAATATTATAATCCGATGAGATAATATTGTCAAGGATGAAGAATCTCATCATCTTAGTTTTGCAGGTCGACCAAGTTCCAATAATAACTTCCAGCTCAATTGTACCCAGTGGGTATCCTTTTTTGCATGAGAATGATTTCAGTGGACGATGGTAGGCTTCCAATTTTCTTTCAAATAACATTAGTCTCTTAAAACAGTCATAGAATAATACATCTATCGAGCTCCCATCATCTACTAAGATTCTCTTCACATTCCTATCGTCGATTATCATTGTTGTAACTAGTGGGTTGTCATGAGGATATAACAATCCTGAGAGGTCATCTCTAGAAAAAAATATTATCAGTCGATCCTTGGCAACCTTATAAGGTCAGACGTCTGCTATTGTTACCATGTTGACATCTCTGATGTCAGCACAAGCTCTTGATTCATTAAGGTATGCCTTTCTTTTATCTGGTTCATCACCTCCACCAGTATCCCCTCCTATTATGCAACTACACGTCAGAGAAATTATATTTACTGTCTCCTTGGACCTTATAGGAAGGTCTGGATCTTCTTCATAATTATTTTCTCGAGCTCTTTTTCTATCATTATATCCTGTGTGAGGTGATCTTGATTTTCTCCTCGACTTCCAATCATCATGAATTGGTGTTGGCTAGCTATTTTTTCCATATATTTATTTAACTTCCCTCTTTTTGCGAGGGTTTCAATTTTGTCTTTTAGGTTCAAGCAGTCTTTAGTCTCATGCCCCGTTCTTTGTGGAACTTGCAAAATTTGTTGTTATCTCGTCTTCCAATGGGAGTTTTAGCTTTTTAGCCACTTTAATTTTCCATTTACTTGGATCTCATGAAGGATATGGTGTACTCCCACTATCAAAGAGTATATTCATCGAACTTCTGGTATGACTTGCTGTCGCTATTTATCTTGGGGCTCTCCTTGGATTTTTCAGTTCTTCCTAAGCTATTACCTTCTTTTAATTTTTTTTATGGATGAACTCTTTTAGAGCCATTGGTTCTTTCACGTTCATGATCTTTCCTACTTTGGCCAAGAGTTCGGCCATGTGATTTCGAGGCTCCTTAGACAATTCCCAATACAAATTTATAGGCAACAACCCACTCATAATTGTTGTGATGGCAAACTTCTTGTTATAATCAACCACGTCTACTTTTTTGGTATTGAAGCGGGTATTGTACTCCCTTGTCGTTTCATCTTCGTGTTGACGGATGCTTAATAAGTGAGCTACCATCTTACCAGGTTTCCCTCTAAAATAGAAATTATTAGTAAAAATATCAGCCAATTGTTTAAAATCAGAGATCTTCTCTCTAAGTAACCCATTCTACCATATTTGAGCAGGCCCGTGAGACTACTTGAAAAAGCTCTACACTGCATCTTATTAGCTATTGAGAATATGACGTATGCTGCGTGGTATTGCTTGACTGGGATGGGATAGCTTGGGGGTGATCACAGGTGGATTAAATTTGACTGGGATGGTATAGCTTATCACGAAGGTTCTGAATGATTGTCCCAGTACAAATCCCCTTTGGAGTGGATTTTTTTTATCTTGACCAGGTCTCCCAGACAATCATCTATTCGTTGGATTGATCCCTTACATGGTTGGGCTTCAACAGTTTATGTACCTTAATCATCTCGTCCATGACTTTTAGTTGAGATATCTTTTCTTTTAACACCTTGCTCGGATATGACTGATGCTCTTGCATTATATCTTAAGCCATAATCTCCTCTTCTTCTATAATCTTCTGGTCTTGTACTTCCTTCATGGTGTGGATGTTCTCGCGCCCCTCTTCTTCCCAATCCATCAAAGACTAGTACTCTATTGAGCCTTTAAAAAGACTTGTGTGTTCAGCTGAATATGTTTGGTTATCATCATACCTTGTTGACCTCATAGTCGAGGTTCTACCGAGTTGGTAGTAGGATTCTTCGTGTTTTGACCCACTTATCCGAGTAGATCTTCTCGTATTAAATCCTAGTTTTAACCTCCTTGGATTTTCCACTGCTTTACCTCGGTTGTCTTGCCTCCTATCTCTGTATGGTGTAGGAGGGGGATATTCCCTCTGTTTATCTAGGTTTCCTCCACAGTTGGGGTTATTAGAGTTGGTTTTGGATGAATTAATTGGTTATGTGAGGCCAGAACATTTTGGGTGAGCTATCTCATGTTTTCTTGCATAGCCTCCTCGCTCTTAACTAGGTCGGGTAAGAATATTGTTAGATCCTCTATTCCACTAGGGATGGATGGTGGTGCAATATTTTTATCCCTACTACTTTTTGGGTGTTCAACCATTTAATAAAATTCCCAAAAAAATGGAGTATGATAATAGGAAAACAGAGTATGATTGGATATTTGCAAAATTGAAAATGGGGAAATTATTTTAGGCTATAAATCAATGTATTTAGGTTCAGATTACATAGATTTAGATAGTGCAATGTAAATTAGGGACCTAAACAGAGAAATAAAGCGAATATTGTGATTTTATCAGCTAGTCAATGGAATTTAGGGGTATTTTACAGAAACCCCATAATTTCCACAATTAGAAACTAAGAATTAAATAAGCAACAACTAGGCTTTATTCTTTTCCACAGATGACGCCATTCTGTTATCATCTAAAATTGGTTTCAAGATGGTGTCTTAGCTAATTGAGATCTAACTAGAGATAACAAATAATAAGTAAGTTGTAAATCTAGATAATTAAAGATAGAGGTGAGAATAAGAGGAATTACAGCAGACGTTATGTGGTTCAACTTTCAGTAATGAGCTTACATCCATTGGTTAGGCTTTTTATACTAGATCTTTACTACTGAAGGTATCATAAAGGTACAAATTACTCGATCTCTCTATTTAGACAGTAAGAATGTAAGAAATCTTTTGGATCCTCCTTATCTTTTCGCTTCTGGCCTGCAAAACTGAGGGTGTTTGCCTACAAATTTATTCCCCAAACTCGCAGCCATCACTTTCTCCTCGATTTGATAACTAGAAAGTCAAATAGGTTGCAGCCTATGCTCGTGACCGACAAGTAAAATATTATACTTGTCATTCCTAAAAGGGTGACTGTTCGGTAGAAATCTACGATGGATGACATAACATATCTTACCGCTATGATGTATCCAGGTGGAATGAGTTTCCTCCTCATAGATAGGACATCCATAATAACCATGAACATTGCAACTGGACAAGGTCCCATGGGGAGAAAAGTCGTGGATTGTCCACAACACCATTTCTTTAAGTGTGAACTATATACCGTTATAAGCGTCTTCATCCCACAACTCTTTATGTTCATCGAATAAAGGGACTAAAAGAAATATCAATATCATCATTGGGAGCCTTTGGGCCAGGTATCAACAACGATAATAATGATAACTCTTTTCTCATGCACATTATTGGATGGAGACCTAAGGGCGCCAAGAGAACATGCCAATAACTCTGATTAATGCTTAAATTACTGAAAGGGTTCAACCCGTTGGTTGATAATCTTATACGGACATTGCACGATTCCTTTGTAAATTCAGGGTGTCGTGCATTTGGAAGTTTCTATTTGATTGAATTGATGGGTTGGTGCATGAGATTTCCACGCACCTCGCCTCGAGCCTGCTATGTCATGGCCTCTATTATCCACGGTACAATGAAAAATATATTTAATCTGTGGCCCTAGGGGAAAATACTTCAATACCTTCTATGAAACTTGCATGAACTTGTCAAATTTAATGGGTTTTTCATTTCCACTCTCACAAGCCGTATATCTTGGATCATTTCATACATGACACTTATCCTTTAGTTCGTGTTCATTGGGGTATAATATGTAATTATACTTGCATGCATGAATAGATTTGTACTTCAAACCCAAACCATTCAAGATCTTCTTCATGGCCGGATAATTATCTAGTAACGTGTTCTCATTCAAGAGAATGTATTTAGCCTAATTAAGAATTTTGGTTACGCTATTGCCTAAAAAATTGAACTGGCTCTTCAAATTATTTAAACTGATCATTGCATACAATATCGATTTATCTTCGTCGCAATTTTTATATAAAGGTATAGTCACATTAACTTTCAATCGTATACATTACCGATCTTTGGGTAATTTTGCATCAACTTTTTCATTAACTTGGTTATAATGAACAATATCAAAATCCAAAAGTTGGCAGTTTTGATAGTGGTGGACTCCATAATCATCATCAAAAAATTTGATCAAAGTATGATGTCTAGGAGAATCATTCACCACTTCCACCTAATAATGTTCCGTTACCCGGTCGAATACCAGTAATTCTCCCGGAACATATGATACATTATTTTTCCCATATCTTATAGTCTCGGGACATCCCCCACCTTAGCAAATTCAACTTCACTGAAAAACATTGCTAATGCCGTTTAATACAAGATTAAACTGTATAAGCAACTCCGAGATGTTTGTTGAAGAAACCCTTTTCTTTTGAAAATAAAACTTATAAACAACAAGATGTGTTTACAAAAACTTATGTACGAGAGTAATCAAGACTTTGTAATCAGTTTTAAAACTAAGACAGTTTCAAAAATTCAGCACACTATAGAATGAGATGAGTAGATGAAGATAATCATAACATACAGTTTTTAACGTGGTAAAACCTCTCCCAATAGAGGAAACATCCACGGTGACTTCTAAGTCACAAAAGTAAAAATCCACTAACAACAAATAACAGTTACAAACAATACAACATACATGCACACAAATCAACCTAGTCTAAGTTTAGGAATATACCCCACTTGGTGTCCTTCTAACTTCTCATGAATCTGATTGTTGATGATGTTCTTCCAGTTTGATAACTTCCTTTTGCTTTAGCTTCCTTGCGTCGACTCAATAATCTTTGATCTTATTCACAACACTTCCAGTGTGGTAGTGTGTTAAGTGTTTGTGATGTGATTCCTATCAACATGCATGAACTCACACACACTTAGTTTTACAGACAGTCCTAGAAAATTACATATAAAGACTATATGCTGTGATTTTCTTTTCTTTCTTTCTTACAGAACTAGAAACCTTTTTGACCTTTAATATATCCCAGATTCCACGGAAATCTTGCTTCAAAATCGGTCAAGATCTTAATCAATCTCTGTTTTAAAAATACTTTTGAGATTGAAAATCTCCAAGTTTGAATCCAACTAGGTCAAGGTTAAGTTTCGTAAGAATAGAAACCATAAAATATTTACAAAACTAAATCAGTAAAGATTTTCTTAAATCGAGAAAGAAACATGCAGATCTAGTGAAATATAACATGCAAAGTGTAGATCTATAATTTCTATGAAAAAGAAATACAAATCTTCACACGGATGTTTAAGTTGGTAATAAGATCACAGATCCAGAGGTTACAGCTTCAATATGAACAAACCAGTAACACCACTCTCTCTCAAACACTCAAGGTTGTGTTTGGGGTTTTGTATATACGAAGGTTTGAATCAGATATGAAGTGTTTAGGGTTAGGGTTAGGGTTTGTCTAACACAGTTTTCCCTTTCTCTCTCTTCTCTCTTTTCTTTTCTCTCTTCTCTCTCACTTCTCTCTTCTCTCTATTTTTTTCTCTCAGAAATGACGACTGCCAAAAGTCTTGAAAGGTTGAGAATTAGAGGGCTTTTATAGGAGTGGAGGAAGGTTCTGGATAGTCGAAGGCAATCAAGGGCTGAGATTAAGTCTTCCTAATATTGACTTGATCTAAGGGTTATAAAATAGCGGTGGTTAAGTTGAATGTGATTGGTCCAAAGAGATAGCACAAGGATAGGTTTAAAACACATGCAGGCCATCGATAAGGATTGATCTAATGATCAGCAAACCACCAGGCAACCCTCTCATATAACAAACACAAATTGATACATCAGGAACGTGACAAGTGTTGGCATATAAGAGGCTTGCAAACGCGCGTCAAAAATAATTACAGGCAGCACCCTGAAGTCTCTAGCGCATTTACATTCTACCCAATTAAACATTCCAATGAAAAATGAAATTTTCAAAATAGCAAATTAACCCCACAAATTTTATAATCACACTTTTATTAATGAAAACATTATTTTAAAAATGTTTAAAAATGTTTAAAAATTCCCAAAGAATTATTAAAACAACATTTTAAGGGGAATTTAACACACAATCAATTTTAAGCAATATATACACATGTATGCACTTCTAATGTGTGTAGTGTGATTCAATTTATACCTTTTTGGATCATTGAAGAGGATTAGAGAGAATAATTCTGAGGTTCTTTGGATTCTAGGTTAGACAACCAATTTTGTCACTATTTCCAAATTAGTTGAACACTTATACAGTATAGACTTAAGTAAGTCAAAGGTATAAGGTGCTTAAATCTCCCCCTTTGGAAATATGAGACAAAATCTCCTTTGAGTTAGTTTAAACTCTTAGGGAACCAAAAAAAATCAAAACTAGTCCTATACAAAAGATACTATCTACCCATTTCCTAGAAAGTCAAAAATTACATAACTCAACTATTTACAAAATTTGTACACTAGAAATGGTAGACAATCAGTAGAAGAGATTCCTGCAAATATGCACACTAAGATCAAGCAGTTTAGATGAAATGTGAACAAAACATTGAACCCGTAAGACTCAAATTTCTCCCCCATTTTGTCTCAAATGGACAAAGGGTAAAAATTAAGGTCTTCAGAGTTTAATCAGCACATACCATACCTATAGAATTACGCAAATACAGAAATCTGTTATAATCTAAAGGTTTAGTGAACATGTCTGCAAGTTGCAGATCAGTAGGCAGGTAATGGATTTCTATCTCCTTAGTTTCAACAAGTTCGCGTATAAAATGATGTCTTATCTTAATATGCTTAGTTCGCGAGTGTTGAACCGGGTTTTTAGATATGTTAATAGCGCTTTGATTGTCACAATACAATTGTAACTGATCTTTTTTAATCCCATAGTCGCTTAACATTTGTTTTATTCATAACAATTGAGCACAGCAACTTCCAGCTGCTATATATTCGGAATCAGCCGTAGATAAAGATGTGCAATTCTGTTTTTTGCTACTCCAACCTACTAAATTATTGCTGACATGATAACAGGCACCTGATGTACTTTTACTGTCATCAGTACAACCGGCCCAATCAGCATCAGTATACCCTATGATGGTACTGCAGGTATTATTAGTGTACCTAAGTCCAAGATTAAGAGTGCCCTTTATGTACTTTATTATACGTTTTACACACGATAAATGGCTCTCTTTAGGGTTATTCTGGTAACGAGCACACAGACATACAGCATACATTATATCTGGTCGTGAGACAGTTAGATAGAGTAGGCTACCAATCATACTACGATAAAGTGTGGAATCAACTGACTTTCCATTTTCATCTTTACATAATTTAACAGTAGTACTCATAGGCGTTTTGGCAACTTTAGCATTATCTAAACCAAATTTCTTAACGAGATCTAAGGCATACTTAGTTTGAGAGACAAAAAGTCCATCAGAATTCTGTTTCACTTGAAATCCTAAGAAAAGTTGTAGCTCCCCCATAAGGGACATGTGAAACTCCTTATGCATAATAGCAGAAAAAGATTTGACTTCAGATGTTGAAGTAGACCCAAAGATGATGTCGTCTACATAGACTTGGGCTATAATAATGTTTTTGTCAAAATGTTTGACAAAGAGGGTCTGGTCATTTCCTCCTCTCTTAAAACCCTTATCCAACAAAAAGTTGGAAAGGCGTTCATACCAAGCTCGAGGAGCTTGTTTTAAGCCATACAAAGCCTTTTTTAGACGAAAGACATGGTCTGGGTATTTTGGGTCAATGAACCCTTTGGGTTGTTCTACATACGTCTCTTCGGATAGAATTCCATTGAGGAAGGAAGACTTGACATCCATTTGATAAAGTGTAAATTTTAAGTGACACGCTATGGAGAAAAGAAGTCGAACAGATTCAAGAGGAGTGACAGGGGCAAATGTCTCGCTAAAATCTATTCCTTCTATTTATGAGTAACCTTGAGCAACTAGTCTAGCTTTGTTTCTAAGGATTACCCCATTTTCATCAGATTTGTTCTTAAATATCCAACGTGTGCCAATAACATTTTTGTTTTGAGGCCGCGGTACAAGATTCCAGACATCGTGAATGACAAATTGTAAAAGTTCTTCCTGCATTGCAGAAATCCAGTGTGTGTCATTCAATGCTTCATTAACATTTTTTGGTTCCACAAGGGAGACGAAACATGCATAATTAGCATAATTTCTTAACTGGGATCTAGTACGAACTGGCTCATTAGGATTACCGACCACGTTGTCAATGGGATGATCTTTAGAGACCCAGCCATGTACTTCTGGACTCTCAATAGGTAATGAGTCATCTATTTCTGGTGAATCAGTTTTGAAATCATTTTCAGATTCAACCACAATAGGTGATTCAGATATCTTATTTTCGACAATAGTGTCGCTTACAATTACATTTATCGATTCCATAAGGGTCTTAGTACGCAGATTGTATATACGATAAGCATGACTGTTTGGGGAGTATCCTAAGAAGATGGCTTTATCACCACGCGTCTCGAATTTAGACAAATGTTCTCTGTCTTTACAGACATAACACTGACTTCCGAAAGTCCTTAGATATTTCAGATTAGGCTTCTTACCGTACCACAACTCATAAGGGGTTTGTTTAGTGTTTTTCCTAAGGTAAACCCTATTAATAATATGACATGCAGTTCTAATAGATTCTACCCAGAAATACTTAGGTAGGGATTTGGCATGCAACATGACACGTGCCATCTCTTGAAGAGTTCGGTTTTTCCTTTCGGCAACACCGTTCTGCTGAGGAGTCTTAGGGGCACTGAATTCGTGTTTGTAACCATTGTAGTCACAATATTCAACTATTCCCGTGTCTATGAACTCTCCCCCTCTATCGCTACGAATGCGATTGACTTGTGTGTCCTTCTCATTTTCAATTCTTAGTAAAATTTTCAAAAAATTCTGAAACGTGTCAGATTTATGTTTCAAGAAGGCAACCCAAGTGAATCGTGTGAAATCATCAACCATGACAAGGATATAACTGTGTCCACAAAGACTAACAGTTCTAGAGGGACCAATAAGGTCCATATGGATGAGATCTAAAGGTCTAGAGGTGAGAATGTCTTTAACTTTTTTATGCGAAGTCTTAACTATTTTTCCTTCCTGGCAATGACCACAGACAACACTGGAAATAGGTTTAATTTTAGGAATTCCTCTAACAATCTCTTGACTAGACAATCTACCAAGGATATCATAACTTAGGTGACCCATACGATTATGCCAGATTTCATTGTCATCCATTCTGACAATGTTACAGGTTTCAGAACCAGTCTTGACAGTATAACAATTGTCAGGTGTTCTAAATCCGGTAATAATGCATTTACCTTTATCATTTAGAATTTTACAATTGTTCTTTAAAAAGGTAACTGTATGGTCAGAGTCACAAAATTGTGATATACTTAGGAGGTTGGCTTTAAGGCCTTTAACTAATAGTACATTTTCGAGAGTAGGCATTCCCTCTTCTTTCAGGGTTCCTTTTCCTATGATCTGGGATGAAACTCCATCGCCAAAAACCACTTTCCCTCCAGCAAATCTGGATTTGTTTAAGAGTTTGGTTTCATCTCCTGTCATATGTTTGGAGCATCCTGAATCTAAATACCAACCAGATGAAGTGTGTTCAGTTTTTAAGGCAGTGATAACAATGTTACACTTCATTTGGGGTAAAAGATCATCTTTTCTAACCCAAATAGCTCTAGTTTTAATTTTGCACAAGTTTGCCCTCATTTGATAAAATTTTCGAGAAACAGCTTTTTGTCGAAAAACATTTGGAGCAACAAACTGATTATTGTGGAAAATTTGAGCTTTTGGTTTAGGAAATTTTCTGGGAGCCTTTCTCTTAAATGAACTCTTAGTTTTGGTCTTTCTATTCCTGTAGTTAGAGTTCTTGTCAGGTTGTCTTGGAAGGACATAATGGTTACGATTTTGCCTAGAATAGTTAAAGTTCTTGTAGACAGAAGTGTTGTACACAGGGGTGTTTAGACGCCTAGCATAACAACCTTCAAATGAATGACCATAAATGTCACAGTAGGAGCAATATTGATTGCTTGAGGGATGAACTTCCTTAGGAAAACTTCTAAAGATGGGTTTAACAGCATTCTGTTCAGAAGTCCTATTCCTAGAAGGGATGGTTTTAAAGGTAGATTCAGCCTTTCTGATCAAAGGACAGACGTATTTAGTCTTAAGTGTAGTCTCAGCCTTAGAATTACTATACTCTCCAATGTCTTTCTGTTGTTGCTTTTGATCAAATTCCTTTTTAATAAAATGAAAATCTGGACATGTTTCCATTGGTCTTTTGCCCCCAGACACAAACTTAATAGATTCAAGATTTGTAGTTTGTGGTTTGTTCTTAGGGCAGAATCCAATACCGGTTCTATCATCAGAATTGGTCTTGGAGTCAACAACAAAGTCAGTAAAACAATTTGAATTGTTTTCAAACTTAGAAATTTTTTGAAAACAGTAGCTGTCTTTGTTTTTGCTTCCTCCAGTTCTAATAATGTTCCCTTGTATTTCATTTCTAGGGTTTCATTAGTTTTAGTCAACTCTTTTAATTTTTGATCAAAAGTTTCAATTTCAGATTGATGAGACAGACACTGGTTAGTGTACTCTTCGTCATTCAGCTTCACAATAAGACTTAGATCATCTAATTTCTTAGTCAGGTCTCTAACAGTCTTCTCCAGTCTAGTGCCTTTTTTGAGAGTTTTAGCATACAAAGTATGAATATCTGGGAGGTCATCAGTGTCTGAGTCACTAAGTGAAGTGTGTGTAGTGACCCCTAACGATTCAGTTTTAGTACTCACGCACCCATTTACATCGTCGTTATCGAGATCACTTTAACTCACACACACGGAACTAGAGCTAGCAAAATTTTCAGATAATAGAGCATCTAGGCCAGTCAAAGCAGTATTCACACAAGCAGGAGTAGGAGCATCATTATCACACACAGGCATATCATCATTGTAAATGATCTTAGCATAAAAGGGCATGCAAGGGTCAAGTCCATTTGATGACTCAAGTTCCTCTTCATCAGAGTCACTTGAATCATCCCAAGTTTTACAGACATTGGATCTATTGTGTGTGTTGGCTTTATTCAGATTAACTCTGCAATCGTGAGCAATGTGACCTAGTTTCCCACATCTAAAACATTCAATCTTTTTAATGTCTCTGTTAGATTTGAAGTTGTTGTCCTTAGGATGTTTGTCAAAGCCTCTCTCATGAGGTTTGGGATTAGACACAGTAGGATAATTAGGCTTGCCTTGTTTAGATGCCTGTTTGTTTCTAAATTTAACAATTTTCTTAAATTTTTTAGACATTAAGGCAATCTGATTATCTAGTTTGTCTATATCAAATTCCTCATCAGAGTCACAGTTGGTCAGATTAGTCTCATGCTTAGATATTTTAGAGGAAAAACTCAAGTTATAGTTGGGCTATTTTCTCTGTGAATGATTTAATTGTTTCTTAAAGTCTAATTCCATTTCCACAGTCCTAAGTTTGCTACTGAGTAACTCAGGGGTAAGGTTTTGATCACTCATTTCCTCAATAGCATACCTCTTGCTGTCAAACTTTTGTGGTAATGATCTTAGAATTTTAGAAACAATCTAATTCCTATCATATGTTATACCATTAGCATGCAACTTAGTAACTATATCAGTTAAGTTCATGTAAAAGTCATCAAAAGACTCAGAGTCAGACATAATCAAAGAGTTATACTGCTGGGTAAGCATTTGAGTTTTAGCAACTTTAACTCTTGAGTCTCCTTCATGGGCAGTGATTAATGTGTCCCAAGCTTCCTTAGAAGTGGCACAAGATGAGATTCTCTTGAACTAATACTCATTAATAGACATAAAAATGGCATTCTTGCCTTTATTGTTATTTCGAGAAATAGTTTTCTCTTCTTGGGTAAACTCACTTAAGATTTTCTTTACCCTCTCATCACTTCCTTCAGTGGATGGTTTAGTAGGATAAGTATATCCGTTTTCAATAATGTCCCAGACATCATCTCCTAAAGTCCCTTAGATGAAGGCAACCATTCTTACTTTCCAGTAAGCAAAGTTGTTTCCATCAAAGAGTGGAGGTTTGGACAGATTACCAAACCTTTCATTCTTCTCGTCCATAGTTAGGTTTTTCAGAAAACGATTTCAGAAACACAAGATCTTTTTGAAATAAAAGTTTACAGGGCTCTGATATCAATTGAAAAACGTTGCTAATGCCGTTTAATACAAGATTAAACTGTATAAGCAACTCCGAGATGTTTGTTGAAGATACCCTTTTCTTTTGAAAATAAAACTTATAAACAACAAGATGTGTTTACAAAAACTTATGTACGAGAGTAATCAAGACTTTGTAATCAGTTTTAAAACTAAGACAGTTTCAAAAATTCAGCACACTATAAAATGAGATGAGTAGATGAAGATAATCATAACACACAGTTTTTAATGTGGTAAAACCTCTCCCAATAGAGGAAACATCCACGGTGACTTCTAAGTCACAAAAGTAAAAATCCACTAACAACAAATAACAGTTACAAACAATACAACATACATGCACACAAATCAACCTATTCTAAGTTTAGGAATATACCCCACTTGGTGTCCTTCTAACTTCTCATAGATCTGATTGTTGATGATGTTCTTCCAGTTTGATAACTTCCTTTTGCTTTAGCTTCCTTGCGTCGACTCAATAATCTTTGATCTTATTCACAACACTTCCAGTGTGGTAGTGTGTTAAGTGTTTGTGATGTGATTCCTATCAACATGCATGAACTCACACACACTTAGTTTTACAGACAGTCCTAGAAAATTACATATAAAGACTATATGTTGTGATTTTCTTTTCTTTCTTTCTTACAGAACTAGAAACCTTTTTGACCTTTAATATATCCCAGATTCCACGGAAATCTTGCTTTAAAATCGGTCAAGACCTTAATCAATCTCTGTTTTAAAAATACTTTTGAGATTGAAAATCTCCAAGTGTGAATCCAACTAGGTCAAGGTTAAGTTTCGTAAGAATAGAAACCATAAAATATTTACAAAACTAAATCAGTAAAGATTTTCTTAAATCGAGAAAGAAACATGCAGATCTAGTGAAATATAACATGCAAAGTGTAGATCTACAATTTCTATGAAAAAGAAATACAAATCTTCACACGAATGTTTAAGTTGGTAATAAGATCACAGATCAAGAGGTTACAACTTCAATATGAACAAACCAGTAACACCACTCTCTCTCAAACACTCAAGGTTGTGTTTGGGGTTTTGTATATACGAAGGTTTGAATCAGATATGAAGTGTTTAGGGTTAGGGTTAGGGTTTGGCTAACACAGTTTTCCCTTTCTCTCTCTTCTCTCTTTTCTTTTCTCTCTTCTCTCTCACTTCTCTCTTCTCTCTATTTTTTTCTCTCAGAAATGACGACTGCCAAAAGTCTTGAAAGGTTGAGAATTAGAGGGCTTTTATAGGAGTGGAGGAAGGTTCTGGATAGTCGAAGGCAATCAAGGGCTGAGATTAAGTCTTCCTAATATTGACTTGATCTAAGGGTTATAAAATAGCGGTGGTTAAGTTGAATGTGATTGGTCCAAAGAGATAGCACAAGGATAGGTTTAAAACACATGCAGGCCATCGATAAGGATTGATCTAACGATCAGCAAACCACCAGGCAACCCTCTCACATAACAAACACAAAATTTATATATCAGGAACGTGACAAGTGTTGGCATATAAGAGGCTTGCAAACGCGCGTCAAAAATAATTACAGGCAGCACCCTGAAGTCTCTAGCGCATTTACATTCTACCCAATTAAACATTCCAATGAAAAATGAAATTTTCAAAATAGCAAATTAACCCCACAAATTTTATAATCACACTTTTATTAATGAAAACATTATTTTAAAAATGTTTAAAAATGTTTAAAATTCCCAAAGAATTATTAAAACAACATTTTAAGGGGAATTTAACACACAATCAATTTTGAGCAATATATACACATGTATGCACTTCTAATGTGTGTAGTGTGATTCAATTTATACCTTTTTGGATCATTGAAGAGGATTAGAGAGAATAATTCTGAGGTTCTTTGGATTCTAGGTTAGACAACCAATTTTGTCACTATTTCCAAATTAGTTGAACACTTATACAGTATAGACTTAAGTAAGTCAAAGGTATAAGGTGCTTCATTAACATCTTCCAAAGGCTTAAGTAATGTAACTCAAATCATATAAACTCGAGGAAATACACTGTCTATGTCTATCATCTAAATAAGTATGGTCAATACCACGTAAATCATAAATGGGTTCCTATACATAACGAAGGCTTATGTCTACCGCCTTTGAGGACCGCTCGTGATTACTAGGTATATTTATAGGCTATCCCACATTTATATCCTCAAATCATCAATAAGGATAACCACCACGCCTTCACACTAGTCATATGGCCCCATACCCCAGGATATATTAAAGTATTACCCCGTGAATCACATTTATATACAAAGGGTATTCTCAGCACATAATGTTCGAAGTAATCATGACCAATCTAAAGCCCATATTTATCTATCGAGGTACCAGCGCAATCTCTATTGCACACGCCCTATAAGGATATCCTTCTAGTACGTATGCCATGAGTACTCACACCCGCTATATTTCACATAATACATAAGAAGAGTAATCATTACCTAAAGATTACAAGTCTTAAATTAAATATATTAACTTAATTAGTCTCCATTAATTAAGAATACAATCTCTAAATTTTTGCCAAGTTCCTAAAGCTAACCAAACAATCTCTAAGCTAACTTAACTCCGATTACAACACGGGTTGGAACTAATTAGTATTAAGGTTTATATCTACAACCCACGTAATTATTATAAATATTAACCGAGCCTAAACTCTCAATAGACTAATTTAAACAACCATAAAAGAAAGCCCATCCCAAACTAGGTTCAGTAACCCAACCAACCAAACCATGGTCCAACCGTAGACAAAACAGAAGGAATCGATCGATCGACTCCCAGGGTCGATTGATCGATGGTCCCAGATCACATCTTCTTCCTCATTATGGAATTTCACCCCCCAAACCTCCATTAAATATATTTCAAACTCTCATTTCAAAATGAAAATCAACTACCTTCATACCTAATTGTTTCCACATCGATCTTAACCTATGACTAAAGTTTTTACACAATTGTAACATGAATTAAAAGAATAATGTCAGATTCAATCTAATAACCCTATATTTTTATGTTTAATTAATTAGGTTCCAATTTGTTATCAATTAGTTCAATTATCAAGGGCTTTTGCATGATCTAATGATGTGATTCACTATATAACAATTTAAATCTGAATTCCAGGTTAATTAAATAGACTCGCATCAATTTATTGTAGTTTATTAACTAATGATTTAGAGTTTATATTTGTAAATGAACTAATCTCAAAAGTGGATTAATCTCAGCTTATGCTCATGTCAGTTCAGAATCCAATGGACTACTACTACCATATCACAATCTCAAATAAATTCTTAATCAATCGAAACTTGTCATGGGGATTCATCGAGAAATCAATCCCCCAATTCTTCTTCTCCATTGGGTGCCTCTCTGTTCCTTATCTTTTAGGTTTTTTATCAAGACTTAAATGTATTTTAGGTTAAACTTATTAACCTAAATAATAGGATTTCCACGAAATTAGGCCTTGGTCCAATTTAAGCCCCAACCTAATGAGCCTAAATAACCTTCTAAGTGGTCTAAAACTCTTCCCAAGCTATGTACCAACCCAATGGTATTAAACCCCAATATATTAAGTCAAAACGAACATTCTAATTGTCCCTCAAGCCAACCCAAAATATAATACTACACAACTATTATTTATCTGATCTGTGTCTAAATATTAGTTAATGAATTAATGGATTATCGTATATTAAGTTCGATTTATATCACGAATAACATCACTCATATCAATATAAATAGTGTCATCTCATGTCACAGCAAGCACATATAATTAATTTTCACAATTAAAAAAGGCACAAAAAATAAGGGGTATTACACTATAGAAGGCTATGACCAAGCCATGTGTGGCCATCCCCGCTCCTTCCCTTTTCCTTTTCTCCTTTCGGGGGAGGGTTTTGACGCTCGACCACATGGTTAGAGGGAGATAAGAAGAAGGTCCCATGCCCTTTCTAGGAATGCTTCGGTCATCGTCGATGTGGGGTGATGTAAAGAGATAGAGTCGCCAGCCATATATTGCACAAAATAGGAAAAATAAATATTTTCGTCTCGAGAGACATAAAAAACATATTGATGCTTGCGAAACCAATTAGTTCAGAGGTTCAGGTGCTAATTTACGAAATGGGAAGGTGTTAGGAACCCATCCCGCCCTTTCGGTCCCTCATGGGATTGTGTTCTTATTCTCCTTAATAACTCCGTGAAGTGTGTGTGCACGTGTATATATAAATGGAGAATAGAATTTCTCAACTCACATCATGAAGAAAGGTAGAGTGAGGTCATCCGTAGTAGTGTTCCCAAAGTAATCATTAAAAGCACAATGTGTGCGCTCATCGTATATCGATCGTTATGGTGAAATGATAGTATGTGTAAGATGAAGTACGAATAAGAATGACAAGTATAATACATGGCAATAATATATAAATAAAAATATGAAAGGAGGACTCGAGTACCGAGTTTTGACCCAAGACACCTACGTAGCCTAAAAAGGCATCAAAATCCACGTAGTTCGCATAAAACATGAGGGTGGGGTTTATCCCATAAATCTAACTGGGGATTTTATATAGATATGTGTGTAGAGAAAAAGGATGTTTTAATTTGAGAAAATGTGGTGAGGAATCTCGTATGGAATTAATGAGCAAACCCTATTTTTCTTATTTTTTTATAGAGAATATGGTATGCGCAATACTAATGATAAAAAAAATGGGATTATTAATACGCATGGACTAACAAAGATGAAATGCTAAAGTAAGGATTAAATAACAAATGTGAAAATAAGAAAATATTTAAAGAGAGTGAAGAATATTTGGACCTTCTTTGGAGACTTAAAGGTTGATCTTGATTGTTGAAAAGGATACCCTTGTAAGTATATGGAGATGGTAGGAGGAGGGGGAATAGATTTTGCTAAATTGGGTGTGAAAGGGATGGGAATGGAATATAGAGGAGAGGTTTTAATCAGGATACCACATTGACATTGAGAGAATGTTACTGAGATCATTGAGAGGGATGTTTCTCAGGTGCCTTTCAAAGTAAGCTCATGCTCTTCTTGTATAGGTTCAAGGGGGTGACGATAGACATCGTACATACCCTACCTATCGTCAGGCATTCTCAGACACGCTGTCGATAGGCTGGGAAATGGGTTTACCCTTTGCAACCTCATGTAGTTTTCTAAAAAAAATGATCGTAAAACGCAATCCATAAGTTCGAATCGCGCACGGGGCATAATGGTATATAATGTATTCAGAGCCCTTTAAGAATCCATTGGACCACTCCCAGGTTTGAGAGTTGACTTTGGTCAAATGGGTCTCAAAAGGGCCCGACGGTCTTTTGGACAATAGAGTCTCGTTCGATCTAAAGAGTTAACGAGAGTCAAACGGAGTCTGAGAGCGCTCTGTGGCCTCCGAATCAATTTTCGGGAGAAAACAGACCATTCATTTGAATCGTACGAACGATTCACACATAGGGAGGAATGTTAGAAAGGGAATTTAGAGCCCTTAGAAGATTCATTGAGCTTTCACTCAGGCGAGGAAGTTGATTAGGGTCAAACCGGGGCTCGGGAGCCCGAGTGGCTTCCAGATCGATTTTCGATAGAAAAACGGACCGTTCGTTCAAACCATAAGGCTGATTCATGAACATGGTGGATCATTGGAAATGGGATTCAGATTCCTTCTAAGATTCATTGAGCTTTTTCCCGGGCGAGGAAGTTGACTAGAGTCAAACGGGGCCCCGAGGCGCCCGGTGGCATCTAGACCGGTACTTGGAGTATGACGTAGGGTTCTATGGTTAATGGGGAAGTTATAGGGACCTAAGGAGAGTCTTAGGGAGGTCTTAGAATGTAGTATCTACACCATGCATATGGAATTGGAAAACATAGGTGAAGATAGAGTCAGTGCGTTGAATAACATATTGGTACAAAAGAAGAAAATAACATAAAATTATAACAAGAAAGTAAAAAAGAGGACCTTTAATGAGGGAGACTTGGTTTGGAAAACCATGTTTCTCTTAGGAACAAAGGATCCAACATATGGAATGTGGTCCCCAAAATGGTAACGGCCATTACAAATATATAGAATATTTAAGGGTGGATCATATCACCTAAGAGATATGAATGGACACATTCACATGAGGAAAACAAATGCTAGATTCCTAAAACATATTACCCAATCATATGGAAAGCAAGGAAATAAAGACACGCGAACATGCTAAATTTTACTTTCATTTATGTATTTCTAAAATGTTGAGTTACAAAAGACCTAAATTTGGTCCAATAGTCCTGATACATTGCCTTCTTAATGTTTATTTGGATTTGCCTCTCCTAAAATAAAATTGAATTTTTGGTAGATAATAGCATCTCCTAAAGTAGCTAGCTCAAACTTTATTGGAACTTAATATCCTCCAAAGAACTCACTCTAACTCAGCATTAACCTGAGTCATTCTCTTCTCCAGTTCCACTTTTTTTTAAAAATAGTACCCTTCTTAGTTTGAATGGTGTTCAACTCATCAAGGGCACTAGTTTACCTAGATTTTTAATGAGAGTATTTGGCTCGATCAACAGATAAAATGACATTTATGTATAAACTTGGGACATCAACTCAAGATAAAGTAAAAGATAGGAGATACTATTCATCAACTCCTTCAGGATGCTTGCTTCAATATCCCTAAGATAGGAAAGGTTAGAGTAAGTAAATTTTAGTCTAGTGGTAAAGGAAACATAAGATAAAGGTTCAAATATCACCCTATCGTAGCTTCGAAGTAATTTTAAAGCTTTTGGATAATCCAAGTACCAAAAGGAAGGAGCTGAGTGGGTTTGAAGGGAAAGTTGCATTTATTGCTCCACGCTTGAGGAATATTCTACCAGTGGAAGAAAGGAGTCTTGGGACATTACTTATTGGAGTTCTTCTTGAAAAGCATTAATGTCATTAGAAGATATCACCTCAAGGATAACCATATCAAGAGAGATGGTCTCAATCGATAAAGGAACACTCATTGATGGAGTAGTAGATGTTCTTCAGTGTGGCCGAGAGTGGGAGCAGGGGGATTAGTCATAAGAGGAGATGAATCCATAACATGAATTGGATTCGAAACAAGGGTAAAGCCCTGAGTAGATGCCCCAATGGGTACATGACTTGGGGATGGAGGTGAAGGCGAGCTAGAATCCTTAATTGGATATGGATCCTTCATTCCAGTAGAAGCAGTAGCTAGGTTTACAAATAAGAGAAGAAATTAGAAGTTAGAAATGTAGGTAATAATGCCAAAGTGTAGTAAGAAAAAATAATTATTATCAAGGAATGGAATATTACTATAATTGGAATCTTAACCTTAAAAGGGGGTCTTCTAGCTATGGTCTTCACCCTTTTCTTATTAAGAACCTTTTACATGCCCTTTAGTGGAGATTCCATAGGCTCATGAATGGGCACAGGAGCACCAGATAGGGACTCAGAAGTAGATTTCTTATTCGGAATTCGAATAAGGGGGTAAGATCACGTGACACCCCATAAAATTTAATAATAGATTGATCAGGTCTAATATAAGCTCACGAGAATAAAATAATTGAATATCATTCTAAGCATGACTGTAACAAAAACTAAATGCATAAATAAAAACTGAAACATACCATAAGTGAACCACACAACTCTGATATCGAACCAACCAATAATACTAGTACCATCGTGTAAGTACAACTATATCAACGTAAATCAAACTAATGAAATAATCTCAAGGAGGAGGCGACACATATGTCTATGTCTTAAAAAATGTTAATAGTAGACACTAACAATAAGTCTAAGTAGCATAACGATATAATTGATTTTGGCCCATAATACAACTACACATCGTCTTCTCGTATTTTAGTTTCTTTTAAGTTAAGCCAACCCAAAACAACCCTAGATATCACATGTGTATACTACTAAAACCCATGTGTACCGCATGATTACATATTTTTTAACTCATTTTAATATTCATAAATAGTTGTTCATATCTCTTTAGTATATACTAATCTAAGAAGACATCTCTACAGGTATATTCATATAGATACTATTCATGCAAGTATTTATACTAACTACCGAAGTACCAAAGTGGTCACCGTCTCACGGTCCAGGGTAAACATGTCACTCTCTCTCGGGATACTGAAGCAACATCATTGTCTGGATATGGTACATTTCATCTCAGTCTATCAGAGTACCAAAGCGGTCACCGTCGCACGACCCAAGGTAAACCTGTTGCTCTCTCTAGGTCTACTAAAAAGTCATTATCGATCGACCTAGAATATGAGACATCATTATCTAATAAAGTACCAAATCAGTCACCATCGCGCGGCCCAGGCTAGATCCCATCGCTTTCTCTAGTGGGATACTGAAGAGGTGCCATAACCCGACTCGAGGTACAACTCAACACTACCACCCACAATAATATAATAATCATCATCGCATGATTAATAAATATATACATGCCAATACGTATTTCACAAACATACATATTTGATGTTTTGCACATAAATATATTAATTCTACGCATATCAGATTTCAAGTATTAATCCCAAAAGTCTTAAATTAAAACACATTTATTAATTAAGATCGTTACTCGAACCAGACTCTCACCAATGAGTTAAAACACCTAAAGAAAGGTTCATCCTAAACTAATACTGTGGGTACTCGGAACTGGCGTTACAGGCCTGGACGAGTAGCCCAATTAAAATGGTCCAAAGTCCAAGCCCTTCGCACCTTAACATTAATTCAGTTGCAACTTAGTCTTCTCCCATGTTCTCAAATAGAGATATTTCGGGAGAAGATGGTAAACGTGGGGGAGTCCAACACCTCCACTCCCCGAAGACAGATATGTATCTAATAAACCCTAGGTCTGGGGCAAAAGACACGCACTTTATTCTCTCTAAACACTCCCCGGAGTACATAGAAATAATACTGACTACACCACCGTGGACGTAGGCGTTCTTGCTAAACCACGTACATATCCTGTTGTGTGATTAGCATTTTATGTTTCTTATTTTATTTGGTGATTGCGCTTTTCTCATCTATTTGTGTTGCAAATAATTGTCACCACAATTGGCGCCATCTGTGGGAAACGTTTATCTTCCCTGAGAAAGTCCACACCAATAAAGAGGTTTGAAATGTCTGGTCACAGTAGTAATGCTCCTCAGGCAGGAGATATCCAACCTGTTCCTCACAGGATCAGATCTGAAGTTCGGCGTTCGGATCAGAGGGCTCGCCTAGAGAGGCCAGTCTCAAAAGAAAGCCAAGGACCAGCGAGGTCCACACAAATATCTAGGCTGATTTATGCATATGAGGCGAGGCTCCAAGAGTAGAGGGAGTCTTCTCGCAAGCACGAAGCTGAGAATGCTCACCTCAAAAGAATATTAGAAAGAATGGAGAGAGAGCTCCATCGTGGTACCAAGAGACGTTCGTAATGCACTCCTACCCTCAGGCGAGCAAGTCTCACAGCCGAGGAAGGATCCCTAGACGCGGGTCCTAAAAAGTTGAGGGAAACGAGTCAAAGGATAACCTGCTCGAGCAACTACACTAGCTTGCAATTACAGGAGCCCAGCTCGCAACAACGAGAACATACGAAGTCTGGTCCGAAGGGAGTTGAACCAACACCCTTCGCATCATGGTACCAGATCGACCCGAGAGCTCGCTAGGCGAGCTCTTAAAACTCAGATAAAATCACCCTTCTCAAGGGAAATAGAAGAAGAGGAAGCCCCCAAGAAATTTGTTATTCTAAGGTTCAAGATTTATAATGGTAAAACTGATCCCATTGATCACGTCAGGCAGTACACGCAAGCCATAACCCTCTGGAACCATCGAGACGCACTGATGTGTCGAATTTTTCCCTCGAGCCTGCATGATGTGGCGTAGAAATGGTTTCAAAAGGCTCCCCCACAGGTCCATCAGAAGCTTCAAGTCCCTGGACAAGCTCTTCACGGCCCGCTTCATTACTAGCAACTCCCATCCCAAATGGATGGATGCTTTGCTAACAATGAAAAAGACACCTCAAGAGACCCTCTGATACTACGCGAAGAGGTACTGGGAGTTATTCAACGAGGTCGAGGACTGCTCGGAGCAAGTGGCAGTGGCCTCTTTCAAAATTGGGCTACCCATCTCTTCCCTTCTGTACCAGTCCCTGACAAAGAAAGAGTCCATGACCATCGACTACCTGATAGCTCGCATTGAGAAATATGCCAAGGTGGAGGATGTGACCCGCCTCAGCACAAGGGAAAACGATCGAGCTAAGCTCGCTGCCAAAGGCAGTGACAGAACTGAGAACCAGAAGAAAAGAGGAAAGAATGGGGGCAAGAATGGCTCCAAGAACGGAGGCAGCAACGATGTGGCAAAAGAATCTCAGGCGATCAACACCGTCTTTATAGAACCAATTTACAAAATTCTCGTAAAAATCAAAGACGATCCATTTATTAAGTGGCCCAAAAAGATGGGAGGATATCCCTCAAAGAGAAACAATGCGCTGAGATGCGCTTTTCACAAAGAAGGAGGACATAAGACTGAGCATTGCAGGGCTCTTAAGTCCCACCTCAAAGAGCTGGCCCAGTCCGGGAATCTGAAAGATTTTATGGAAAAAAAGGCAGAGAAAGTTGCTGCCTATGGAGAAGCAAGGCCTGATAACGTACTCGAAGACGATGGCGGCCATGAATTCGTAGTAATTCATGGGGCATCTGACGCAAAGCAGATTCAAAAAAAATTTAGCTCGAATGGAGGTGAAAAAGCTTACAGCGGTGATGCAAGCTTTTTAGATCGATCCAGTAAAGACGCAATCAGGAAAGTATCAGCGAGCAGATGACGTCGACTATAGTAAGCATATCGTATTCACAGATGAAGATCTGGCGGGAGTGAGAACCCCACATCATGATGCTTTGATCATTACTCTCATGATAGATAACTATGACATCGAGAAGTTGCTCGTCGATCAAGGAAGCTCGTCCGAGGTAATGTATCTCGACTTATTCAGAAAATTGAAGTTAAGCATCGCCGACCTAAAGGAAGCTACTGTCCCTTTAGTTGGCTTTACTAGAAAAGTGACTATGCCCTTGGGAAAGATCGTGCTGCCAGTAAGGGCAGGAAATGTCTCTAAAATGATTGAGTTTCTAGTAGTCGACATTGACTCACAATACCAGGCTATCCTCGACAGAGGATGGCTGCACGCAATGAAGGAAGTCTCCTCGACCAACCACCAGAAGCTCAAATATGTGACCGAGCGAAGAGTAATGGAAATCCATGGCGATCAGCGATGGCAAAAAGGTGCTTCATAGCGGCCATCCACCCAAGACCAGAGAGGAAGGTCGACAGGCCCAGTGAGAAAGTTGAGGAATAAGAAGGTCTGACACCTTCGAAATAACAATTAAAGTAAGGAAGACCCGGAGTAGAGGAGACCAGGTTCCTCCCCTCTGAATGGGTCATCGAGAACCTGGAAGAGGTTACAGCTGGAGGTAGCGACGATGACAGGGTTTTCTTGATTGGAGCTTCTCTCACGGATCAGGAATAGAAGGAGTTGACGATTCTGCTGAGAAGCAATGTAGACATTTTCGCATGGAAACCATATGAGCTGCCTGGGATTGATCCTAGTGTGGTTTATCACCAGCTACATGTCGACCCCACCTTCAAACCAATCACACAGAAAGCACGGTGAACTGCGCCCGAGAAGGCAAAGGCCATGGAAAAAGAAGTTGAAAAATTATTGGATGCAGGATCCATTCGGGAAGTCCAATTCTCTAAATGGTTATCCAGCCTAGTAGTAGTCCCAAAGAATAACGGAAAATGGAGAGTCTGCATCGACTTCACTGACCTTAACAGGGTATGCCCTAAGGACAGTTTCCCTCTCCCAAAAATCGATCAGTTAATGGACGCCACAACAGCTCACGAAAGGATGAGTTTTCTGGACGCATACTCGGGGTATCATCATATCCCTCTATATGCTCTAGACCAGGACAAGATAGAATTCATCACCACTGTTGGATTATACTGTTACAAGGTCATGCCTTTCAGGCTCAAAAACACAGGGGCAACCTACCAGCGGCTGGTAACCAAGATGTTCAAAGATCAAATGGGAAACACCATGGAAGTTTACATCGACGATATGCTCGTCAAAAGCAGGAAGAAAGAAGACCACCTCCCAGACCTATCAAGAACCTTCAAAATCCTCAGGAAGTTTTGAATGAAACTTAACGCGAGCAAGTATTCTTTCGGTGTCCAGTCAGGAAAATTTCTTGGGTACTTGGTCAGTAAGAGAGGCATCGAGGCTAATACAGACCAGATCGATGCAGTAAACAGGGTACAACCTCCTCGTACAATTCGTGACGTACAGAAGCTCATCGGCATGCTCGCTACCTTGAACTGTTTTATCTCAAAGTCCTCCGAGAATTGCAAACCGTTCTTCCAGCTCCTAAAGGGAAACAAAACAGTAGAATGGAATCAAGATTGCTCGCGGGCATTGGACGAGCTCAAGGCTTACCTTAGCTCCCCACCACTGCTCGTCATACCACAGGAAACACATTTCTTGTACTTATACCTCGCCATTTCCAACCACACTGTCAGTTCTGCATTAATGTGCGAAAAAGCAGGAATCCAGCACCTCGTTTACTACACGAGCAAGACCTTATTAGAGGCCGAGCAGCGGTACCTACCACTAGGGAAGCTCGCCTTTGCACTTGTAGTGGCTTAGAGGAAGTTAAAGCACTACTTTGAAGCTCACACTATCATCGTCCTTACATCGCACCCCCTTAAAGCAATCCTGAGGAAAGCGAATTTATCGGGCAGACTATCTAAATGGTCAGTCGAGCTCGGGCGATTTAACACATAATTTCAACCAAGGAACGCAATCAAAGGGTAAGTCCTTGCTGATTTCATAGCCGAATTCACAGGAGAGCAACCTCTCGACCAACTTCAACCCATGAAGCAAAGGAAGAATTACACGACAGGGGAAATTTGGAAATTGTTTGTTGATGGAGCCTCCAATTCAAAGGGGTCAGGAGTAGGCATCATGCTTATCACTCCGAAAAATGCAATCCTTGAACATGGAATTAGGCTTGGATTTGAAGCCTCCAACAATGAAGTAGAATATGAGGCCCTGATAGCCGGCCTCCAGAAGGCACACACTTTGGGGGCAAAGCAGTTGCAGGCGTTTGGCTACTCATAATTAGTCTCCAATCAGATAAGTGGAGACTACAATGCAAAAGATAAAAGGGTGGCAGCCTACCTCGCCTTGGCAAAAAGGCTATTGGCTAACTTTGAAGAAGTCAATGTCCAGCAGTTTTCCAGAGGACAGAACAGCCATGTTGATGCCCTAGAAGCCCTGAGTTTGGCAATCAATTCGAACTTAAAAAGAATAATCCCCATCGATTTCCTAGCTGATCCGAGCATTAACCCTAACAACGAGCTACCAAGCGTGGAGCAAGTGCTCCAAATTGAGTCAGCGCCCAGTTAGATGGATCTTCTAAAGGACTATTTGAAGGATGGCGCACTTCCAGATAATAAAAAGACGGCTCACCAGATAAGAGTCAAAGCTACTCGCTTTCACTTATCTCCTGAGGGCAAGCTATATAAGAGATCGTTCTTGAGTCCCTACCTTCAAGGTGTTCACCCGAGGGATGTCGAGCAAATTCTACATGAACTCCATGAGGGAATATGTGGAGGCCATATTGGAGGAAGGTCATTGGCTTTCTGAGCAATGAAGAAAGGCTATTGGTGGCCATATATGCAAAGAGACTCTGTAGTGTATGTTCGCTAATGCGAAAAATGCCAACTTCATGCTCCCATGGTCCATCAACCCGCCAGCGATCTAAAATCACTTTCCAGCCCATGGTCATTCACCCAATGAGGAATGGACATCGTAGGACCTCTTTCTACCGCTGTTAGCAATCGCAAGTATCTATTGGTCGCAACTGACTACTTCACCAAATGGATCGAGGCGGAGCCACTGGCGAACATCCGAGATGCGGATATGATAAGATTCATATGGAAAAATATAATCACCTATTTTGGGATCCCTAGGACCATCATCACTGATAATGGAACGCAGTTCGAGAGCGAATCTTTTTAGAATTTCTGTAATGACCACGAAATCAGACACCATTTCAGCTCGGTGGCCTATCCTTAGAGTAATGGCCAAGCCGAGGCTTCCAACAAAACGGTGATCAATGGGATAAAGAAATGATTAAAAGAGCCAAAGGCACATGGGTTAATGAACTACTGCATATTCTGTGGGCCTACCATACTACCCCATGTCGAGCAACGGGGGAAACCCCATTCTTACTAACATACGGAATGAAAGCAGTCATCCCATTGGAAGAGGGCTTACCCACCATGAGGTCCACCCTTGTCGACCAGGGCCAGAATGATGCAGCATTGCTCACTGAACTTGACCTAGCTGACGAACGCCGAGAGCTTGCCTTGGTCAAACTAGCGAGCTATTAGCAACAGCTCGCAAAGCACTATAATAAGAAGGTCAATCCAAGGGCAGTCTGAGTTGGGGACTATGTCCTAAGGAAAGTCTTGGGCAGCGCAGTAAAACCATCAGATGGCAAGTTAGGGCCAAACTGGGAAGGACTATTCAAGATAACAAGAGATGATCTGCGAGGAGCCTATCACTTAGAAACGCTGGAAGGCAGAGAGATACCTTGAGCATGGAATGCAGCCAATATTAAGAAATTCTATTTCTAGATTCTTCTTTTGCATTGTACTTATGAGACTGAAAGCTTATTTCCTTATCATTAATAAAAGTTGTTTAACAGTTGCATTCTACAAAGTGTTAGTTAACTAGTATATAAACTTTATAACTCACACACCCTTTCCAAGTGACAGGCACATTAATCATTACGCTATATCAGGGAAATCACCCTCCTCAGGTTTTCGTTATGAAACACAAAAAACCTCTTAGAATTTCCCCTGGCAATATATGAAGCCCTACAGGAGATCCTTAGGAAATATGTCCAGTTCAAAATTGTTTTCCAAACAATGTTTGGTTAATAAAATTATGATCGGATAGAGTATCTAACACCAGGTGTGTCCTCGCCAATTTCCACACTTAGGCCTAAGGGAGTGTAACGACACAACCTAAAAGGTAAAGTGGCGTAGAATGGTATCTCATAAGCATACTAAACTGGAGGGACATTTACTTGACAATGCAAATTTATAAATCTAGTCAGTCAGGAGAGGCCCAAGGTTATTGAGCAAAGTCTAAAGGATGTGGAAAATATAAAACACTTGTTTAGTCGATAAATTCTCCCAAAACATAAATTTTATATTACTTCATCACATTTACAACAAATACAACCCGTGTTTAGTCGACAAGCTCGCCCAAAACATCAACATTACATTATCACATATGAATACAGAGTTACTACTGGCAAAATCTTAATGAGGTCGAGGCCTTTCAACAAGATAATCAACTACTTGAGCTCTTACACCATCGTCGGGATGGGGAACTAGCTCCTCCTCAACTTCGTTCGCATCCCACTCTAATAGCTGTCGAGGGATTGCATCGATAGGAATCCATTGATCATCTCTCCGGAAGGGGTTAGGCATTAGAGTAGAAGGAGAGATCTCATGACGATACCAGAGCATTGAGTTCCTTGGGACTTGCAGCTCCTTCAGGGCACTCAACCATCCCCTGATAAAGGCGAGCTCTTCAAACTCTATTAGCCTCGTCGGAGCATCTAGCCAACCTTGATTATAACCATCGGCCCATACTTGCCGAGGTCCTCTCTTAAACAGATGCCTCAGCCGAGTGACATCCCTTTGAAGCCCAGCAGCAATCACATATGCTCGTTGGACATCACCACGGAGCTCTTCCATTTCCCTAGTTGAACTCCTTATGTTTGTGCCAGCTCGCGGAACAGTCGGCGGGGCAGAACCTCGCAGCACCGGAGGAACATCGCTTGGTCCACCTCCAGCTCGTGAGGAGGAGGAACCTCGTAATACTACAGGAGCGATGCTCGGTGCATGCTCCCTAAGTCGCGAGACTTCCCTCCTGAAAGCCTCATTCTCTTGCTTAAGAATTTCCCCAACCTGGTTGATCTCAGAAGCATCTAGAAGCTTTGCTCTCAGTGTATTCACCTCTTCTTGGACTGAGGCACCAACTTCCTCCATCTCTTGGAGCCTGTCTTTCGGTTTAATGATGAGCTCAGTCTGCTCTATGAAACGCTTGTTCCTCAATCGCAGTGATTTGCCAATCCTCACAAAGGTATGACGAACTTCAGAACTTACATCAGGACCAAGCATTCTTCCCAATTGAGAAGTGGCTGGTATATTATCATCAACATCAATTAACTACAAGCAATAAAAGATAAATAAAAGATAGAATTATTCAGTACACTAAAGGAAAAAGTCTTCTCATTTCATTCATACGAAAAGATCAGAGTACATTGAAGAAGCAGAAAGGGAAATTATAAACAAAAATACAAGAGTAACCCTAAGGGTAAATTAGCTAGCAACCTCAGGCTGCCCAGAAGAAGCTGGCTACTTCCCCTTGTCAGCAGCAGTAAAAGCACCTCCCTCAGCAGGGACAACCTCTGTCTCCTGAGCAGGAAGGGCATCAGCAGGAACTGTCTGGGAGGTAGGGTCAACACCTTCAATGGTTGGGGCAGGGGATTCATCCATAATTGGCTTTGGGCCTGGATCGTGCTCGTCGAACAGAGGAGAAGTAACGTCCACACCAGCAGCTAAAAGGGCCTTATTCCTTCCCTTTTTAAAGTTTAGACGGCTGATGTAGCCTATCTGAACCTCAGCATCTTCATACGCAGCAGCCCACCCAGAGTTATATGAGTCTTCCTTTATAGTGGTTGCCTGAGACTCTTTCCTTCAGCTGCTCGATCAACACCTTATTCTCCTCCATAACAGCTAGTTTGCTTGAGCATACCAGATCTTAGGCTTGCCGCAATTCGTTCAGTTCTTTAACTACTGCCTCCTACTCACGATTGGCTTTAGCAAGATCAAGATCAAAATATGTCTGAGCTGCATCAGTGGCCTTGAAACTAGCCTCGAGCTATGTACCATTCACCCTCAAACAAGCATCCTACTTATATAGCTCGTCGTTATTATTGATCAGCTCGTCACGAGAGCGATAGAGCACGATAAAATCAGTCACAAACTGCAAAGTAAAAGAAGATATTAGAAGAAGGAAACAGATAGAAATTGGGAACCATTAGAGAAGAGAAATAGACTTACCAAGGCTAGCCTCTGGCTCGCTTGCAGAGCTAACTGGTCAGTCCCCATCGCCCTTTGGCGGTCAACAAGAAGGACTGCTCACTCGAGCAGTGCAGGGGCCAACTGGGGAGAAGTGGCAATCGAGGCACCCTTCGGCAATGCGAACACAAGCACCAAGGCCTGCCCAGCCTTTGTCCTTGCTTCTATTTTTCTCCTCTCCTCTTCTTTTTCCTTCTCCTTCTCTATCCTCCTCCTCTCCTAGACCTTCTTCTTCTCTTAAATTTTCTTCTTCTCTTCTTCCTTCCTCCTCTTTCTCTCTATCTCTCTCTCTCTCATCAGCTCTTCTTCCTTTTTCTTCTTCTCCTATTCCTGAGCAGTAGACTGAGAACCAGTAGTAACAGTCCCAGTGTTGGACTTCTGCTTCTTCGACCTCTGAGCGAGAAGTACATGAGCATTATCATCATCATCATCTCGGATCAAATTTTTCCTTGGAGGAACCATTTCCTCGCTAAAGCTGTTGGACGTGCTCGAAGGTTCTTGGGCTTCAGAAACCTCTTTTGAATCAGAAGAGCTGTCACCACTGGAGCTCCCCTCGCCAAAATAGCCTTCAGGACCACCTCTGATATCACTCTCAGAGCTACTCTTCTCCTCGTCCAACTGAATGGGATCGGCAGCAGTCTCTTCAGAGGTATCAAATTCCGGAATACTATCCATAGGCCTCACTATAAAGCTAGACCCAACATTTTTGTACTCGAGCAAGAAAGCAGCAGACCGGGGATGTTCACCGTCAGCTAAGGACTCCCTTATATTCCAAGCCTTGACCAACTTTGAAATCCGAACCTCGCTAAGAGCAGGCTCTAAGTTCTTCAACCTCGCTGGGAAAAAAACAGGAAAGGGTGATAAAGATAACACATTAATAAAGAAATTAAAAGGATAGAGCAAAGACTACCTATATACTCTTCCCCATAAAAGGGAACAATAAACCTATCAGACCTCAACCCCTCAGTCTGGGGGGAGAACTGCCAATTTTTAGCAAGAAAGCCATCTTGCCAGTAATCATTGGGGGAATCAGGTAGGTTTACTACCAACACCCTGTCAGGACTCCTGGCCTTAAGATAAAGAACACCAAAGCTAGTTCGAGAAAAGGAATAGCAAAAGAAAACTTCGACGAGCCCTAATTTAGTGCCATCCAGTTGATTTATTCTATGAACGCCATTGATTATCTTCCATACATTGGGCGAACACTGTGCAGGAACAATGTTGAAATAACCAAAGAAATGCAAGAATAAATCGTTTGGAGGAAAAGTAAGCCCCATTGAGCAACTAACAAGACGTGAATCCAATGGGTACCCTCTATCTCTCTAACATTTCTAGGAAGAGAGGCGCACTCAATCTCTACCCACTCTGGGATATTGTAAAACTTCCTAAAATCGGACACTGATCTATTACCTATCTTTGCCATTTGTAAACCCTAAACTAAAAATTCAAAGAAAACACAGAGAGAAAGCAAGGGAGACTTACGAGATGGAAATTTGGCCTGGGCAGTGCAAGGCCACAAGCCCAAATGATGAGAGAGATCAAAAGCAAAGAAAATGAAGACCTGGAGAAGAGGGCACAAATTGCTAAAACTCGCAGAAGATAGAAGAACACTAAGAAGCTTGAAACGGTAACTATGAAACACTGCTCAAAATGACTTTTAAATGATACTAATCATCTCGCAAAGAACACTAAGTTACTGCCGCCTAAACCAGCTCTCAAACTTTGCGTGATATGCAATAGAGCCATTATGATAAATCATTTAAATTTATTGAGCCCAAATTATGGCCAACAAATTTAGGGGCAATTGTGGGTACCCGAAATTGGCGTTACGGGCCTGGACGAGTAGCCCAATTAAAACGTCCCAAAGTCGAAGCCCTTCGCACCTTAACATTATTTCAGTTGTAACTTAGTCTTCTCCCATGTTCTCGAATAGAGATATTCCAGGAGAAGATGGTACAAGTGGGGGAGTCCAACACCTCCACTCCCCGAAGACAGATATGTATATAATAAACCCTAGGTCTGGGGCAAAAGACACGCACTTTATTCTCTGTAAACACTCCCCGGAGTACATAGAAATAATACTGACTGCACCACCGTGGACGTAGGCATTCTTGCTGAACCACGTACATCTCATGTTGTGTGATTGGCATTTTATGTTTCTTATTTTATTTGGTGATTGCGCTTTTCTCATATATTTGTGTTGTAAATAATTGTCACCACAAATACCATTAACCCGACCAACCAAACCCTGGTTCAAACCTAAGAAAAATTGGGGCGTCAATCAATCTCCAACAAATTTTTAGAAATTTATGCCCTGCGCATTGTTAAAAAAATATTTAAAAGATATTCATCTAAGATCCAAACATTATGAAACTACCTCCAACACCTTCTTAACTCAATATAACACTTTCTTTTATCCAAAAAGACAAATTTGCAGATATCCTATGTCGAAAATAGCCTCAAAGTGGCAGATTTGCTCCAGAAATTTAAAACACTATGTGTTGTTGAGAAAATATTCATAAGATATTCATCAAAACTCCAGAAATTATGAAACTAATGCCCATGCGTTCTTAATTCAATTTAACTAGGATCTTATTTTGGCAAGAAATTCATATTTCCAAGTATACAACACCAAAAATGACCTGAAAGTGACGTATTAGCTCCAGAAAATTTCTGCACAATCTAAACCTCCATTAACGGCACCTTAAGCTCCCAAATTACCCAACTAGCATACTATAATTCCACATACATATTCCTACACCAATTCCATTACATACATATAATTTTTAATCAACTGAAACATGGATCTAAAGGGAAAGTATATAATTGGATTAACATCCTAAATTTTCAATCTCTATTCAATTGAGTTATAATTCTCTATCAATTCTTCAAATTATCATGGGGCTTTCATTAATATCATACTATAGAGAAATATATTCACCAATTAATTTAAATACTAATTCAATTTCATAAACTATTATATAAACACGGTGTTTATAATGATTTACCAAATTACTAATTCCCAAAATTATGAATTCTTCTCTGATTAAAAGTTTACTAATTTAAGTTTAGAATCCAATGAGAAACCATATCATAACACAACCTCAATGATATAATTATACTAAATAAACTTTCCTTGAGTGATGATAGGAGATTCCAAATTTTTATCCCAATTCTTTCTTCTCCATGACTAATTTCCCCTAATTTCTTCTTCTCGTCTTTTAGCTTTATGGTTTTGTTTCTAAAATGCTAAAATTATTCCTCTTATCCCTAAACCCCCTTTTTATATGTCTATCCATGGAATTGAGTTTAATTCCCACATAGACCCTAACCCAATTAGATCAAACTCACTTCTAAATAGTCTAAAGTCTAGCCCAAACCATATATAGTCATATGGGGCTTAAAACCCAACCTTTTAAGGTGTAATTAGATCTTCTACATATCCCAAATTCACTCGAATTATTTTACCAAAATTATTTTTTTTATTCGTTGAAAAATTATTAATTCATTCAACTCAATTTTAAATAATAACATGAATCCCGTGACATCTCCAGTCATTACAAAGAAATACAAATTGATATAACACATATTTAATTTATTTAATTTACTCTAAATTAGAAGGAATTACATTTCCATCCCTAAAGCAAGGAATTTGTTCCTCGAAATTCGAATTTTCTTATATTCCTACTCGAAAGTCTAAGAATATCTCACCCATAGAGTCCTCACACTACTATAAGAAATCTACTCCTTTATGACCTAAGACACCCTGGTCTTTCGTGTCGTACCTCGCGTTCAGTCATTATTCTAAACCAATTCATCCACCTACTGAACTTTGTCTTTACCTTGTTAACATAGATCTTCTTTCATTTTCGTGTTGTCTTCATTTGTGATCAGATGAGTTCCACCTTCTCTGAGGTGTCCCAAATAATATATGATTCGAACATCCCATGCTCCCCTAACTTCAATCAATTACTCAACGAATGACACGATCGCCGATATAGTTCCTCATAAGGTTCCATACCAATAGTGTGCCGATCATTATTGTTTTAAGCAATCTCCATGAGAGGTGAATGATAATCCCAACCGCTTTTGAGATCCAACATACATGCCTGAACCATATCCTCCAAAATGTGGTTCACTTACTCAATTTGCCTGACAGACTGAGGGTGAAATGCCATACTCAAACTCAGTTGTACACCTATAGCCTCCTGAAACCCCCCTTCAAAAGCAATATATGAAATTACCATCTCGATCGGATACAATGTCATTCAGTACACCATGAAGCCACACAATCTTTGCTATAAATAATTGGGTGTACAACTCGGCATACTCCTCATTCGATCGATAGTAAATCAAGATATCATCGATAAACACAATGATGAACTTATCTAGAAACTTTCAAAATACATGATTCATCAAATCTATGAATACTTTTGTTGCGTTGGACAACCCAAACGGCATAACCCCAAACTCATACGATCCATATCGTGTCCATAAAGCTATTTTCGAAACATCCTCCTCCCAAATACATAACTGCTGATATCTTGAGTCCAAGTTAATCTTACAAAAGAATAACGCACCCTTAATTGATCAAATAGATTGATACACAACAATGATTACTTGTTCCGTATCGTGACCTTGTTCAGCTCCCTATAATCCACCCATAATTGGAGCAAACCATCCTTCTTCCCAAATAACATTGAGGCTCCCCAGGAATATGTACTCCTCCATATGAACCCCTGACCACTGAATTTGCTCACGTAAATGCTTAATCTTTAATGGAACTATCTGGTACGGATCCCCCGTAACAGCCTGGTACCTGCCACTAAAACTGTACAAGGTCTGCCTCTCTAACTGGTGTAGTCTTGTTACCTCATCAACCACGTCTATAAACTCCTGGACTATCGGTATCAAATATAATAATACAGTGAATTCCTCATACAAAGTCGCATGCAAGTAATACAAGTGTACACTAGACTCTCACTCGAGCCGATGAATAACTATACAAAAAATCCTCACAGACTTGTCACAGTCAATGGCTGTGACAAAAAATGTGTGTTCTTTTGTCACGATCAATGATCGTGACAAGGCTGATCGACTAAAAGGTGATAATTTGGCCTTTATGGTGCAACTACTTACCACTTAAATAAAAAACGTACGAATCATAAGACAACATGTCAAAATCACAAGGCATCTGAACACTAAGTCAACCATACAAGTTATCACACATCTACAATCACGACATAAGGCACCCCCATCCAGTAGAGTATCCCCATGTAAATAAAGTTCGATGATGACATCTATGTTACCCATAACCATAGTTTCTACCTACTAAATAAAAGAATGACACCTCCTTAATGTCTAATACTCGTTATTCCAAGCCATAAATATAATCGTAATCCATCCCACGGTGGTAACCCCACTACTACAGGTTTCCCTATGGAAAATACTTAATAGGTGGTCTCATTCTCTACAAGTGCATACCTTACACTAAATGAACTATCAAAATGGCAGTCCTACTTGCGAATCTGTTGATTTTTCTCTTACGATTTTTTGTGCTAAAAATTGTGTCATTGGGTCTACTCTCATAGTTTGTGACTCCACTCATCATAATTCCTTGGATCTATTGGCCATAACATATCATATTGTTTATTCTTTGAAATCCCTTGGGGTCTACTTTCCCCCTTAATGCTTTTCCTTTTCCTTTTGATGGTGATGTCTAGAGCCAAAGATGTGATGGAATTGGTTCATTCTTATTTATGTGGGAATATAAATATTCTGGAAAGAGGTGGTTACGAATACTTCATCATTTTCATCAATGATTACCTAAGGCATGGATATGTTTACCTTACACACCATTCTGAATCTTTTGATAAGTTCAAAATATACAAGCCTGAGGTGGAGCGTAGGCACAGAAAACTAATCCATACTCTGTGATTTGATTGTGGAGGGGAATACCTCTTGGGAGAGTTTAGGAAACACTTGTCAGATTTGGGTATTACAACCCAATTGTCTGCATCAGGCACTCCTTAGCAAAATGGTGTATCGAAAAGAATGAAAGGGACTCTTTTAGATACGGTTAGGTCTATGATGTTTTATTTGGATCTCCGGAATTCTTTTTGGATTTATGAATTAGATACAGTCACTTATTTACTGAACTTAGTTCCTTCTAAGTCAGTCTTCAAAACTCCTACAGAACTATGGACAGGGTTAGTCTAGGACATATTTGGATATGGGGTTGCCCAACACATGTGCTGTAGAAGGATATTGGAAAGTTAGAATCAAGGAAAAAAGTGTGTTTCTTTGTGGGTTACCCAAAAGGAAGCAAGGGTGTTTTTTTTATAATCCTAAGAACCATAGGATCATTTTTAGCACAAATGCTCGGTACTCAGAGGAATATTATATGATACCTTAATCCCAAGAGAAAGATCTAAGAGCTAATTCCTTCCTTCTCTAAATGTGCCAGGAGAAATATTATAGTATCTATTCCCAACTCGAGATAGAAATCAGTCACCTGTGTGTGTATGTGACCGTGTGGGCAGAAACTAAACTGGATGGGAGCAAGGAGTGGCGATTTTTAATTTTCTACATTATCGTGTGTACTAAAAATGTGTAACTCACCTCTGTGGTGGTTCAACCCTATGTAACATATTAATAATGAATAAAGTTATTTTATTCTGCCTTAGCTTTAATTCATTGCTTTATGAGTACTTCTTGTTCATTCGTACCAAAAGGCAGGGTGTGGCATCACCTCACCACTAGTTGTCCTTCCTCGTTAGCAGCAATCAAGGATTTTAGAGATTATGTGTGGAAATGACGTGACCTAAGAACTTGGATGTAGAAAGGTCTAAGGGTATTTCTAGATCACCTCATGACAAATTGTGCTTAGAAGCGAGGGTTAGGATATTATATGTGATAAGAGTGACCCAAACACTTAGAGGGAGACAATTCTTATGGGTTTCCTAGTCACCTCACAACTAGTTGGCCTTCATGGTTAGTGGGAAATAATTGTTAGGAGATTAAATTGGGAGCAACATAACCCATAAACAAGGATGGAGAAAGATATGGGGGGTTTCCTTATCACCTCCTGATTTTTTATCCTTCCTTGATAGCACAAACCGCAGGTTGTTAATTAAGTATGGGAATAGCCTGAACCGGACACCATGAGGGATAAAGATACGGGGCTTTTCTGGTCAACTCCTGACTGGTTATCCTTCACGGTTGGTGGATCCAAGGGTTAGTATATCTGATGTGCAAATATCATGACCTAAAAACCTAGAGGAAGAAATCGATGGGGGGTCATGATCACCTCACGACTAGTTATCCTTCTTTATTTTTGGAACCGAGGGTTAGTAGATTAAGTGTGGGAATAGAGTGACCCACACACATGGAGGGAGAAAGATCAGGGGAATCCTAGTAGCCTCAAAACTAGTTATCCTTATTGGTTAGTGGGAACCGTGGGTTAGGAGATTAAGTACTGGAATAATATGACTCACGCACCTAGAGGGAGAAAGCTCTGGGAGTTTCCAGGTCACATATCGACTGGTTAGATTGAGCTTACAGTTACGAGACTATATGTAAAATGATCATAACCCAAAAACTTTGGGGAGAGAGAGATCCAGGGGGTTTCTTAGTCACCTCACAACTGGTTATCCTTCCCCATGAGTGGGAACCGAGGGTTAGAAGATTGAGTGTAGGAACAAAATGACCTAAATAAATATAGGGATAAATTATTGATTGGAGAACACCTCATGACTCGTGATCCTTCCTAGTTAGCAAGATCTCAGGGATATGAGATTAATTATCTGAAGAGTCTGACCTAAACATTAGGAGGGATAAAGATACGGGGGGTTTCCTGGTCACCTCATGACTAGTTATCCTTCCTGGTTAGGATGAACCAAGGGTTAGTAGATTTGATGTGCAAATAGCATAACCTAAAGGCCTAGGGGGAGAAATATTGGGTGGTTTCCTGATTACCTCAAGACTAGTTATCATTCTGTTTAGTGGGAATCAAGGATTAGTTGATTAGGTGTGGGAATAGAGTGACCCAAACACCTAGGGGAGAAAGCTCAAGTGGGTTTCCTAGTCACCTCACAACTATTTATCCTTCTGAAGAAACATTTTAGGGTAAAAATCTTATTTACAAGATTAATAATAGTCTGTTATAAGTAGTGTAAACTCCGAATAAACTTTTTGGGCAAAACTATTTTCGAAAAACACAAGATGTGTTATAAAAGACTTTCTAAATGTATGGTTTGAATTCTATAGTTGGTTACCTTCTTTTCAAATTTTAATAAACATCTACTAAAGTTACCTTGCAGTCCCAATCATAACAACAGTTAAGAACATTCAAAGAAATAGACACAGGAACTTTTAACGTGGTAAAACCCTTAATCAATGGAAACATCCACGGTGCCCTCTACGACACAAAACAAAAATTCACTAGAATAAAGAATCAAGTTACAACACTTAATCAAACCACAAAGATCTTAACCTAAGTTCAGAATGTACCTACTTAAGATTCTCCACTCCAAAGGTAATAATCTGAATTGGACTGATATTTTCTTGCCACTTCTTTGCTTTTTCCTTGATCTCCTTCTCTTTGAATTGTGATTCCAGTCACTCCTTTAAACTTCCAAATTCTCAGACAGAACCACAGTGTCTAAGTGTTCGTGTGAGATAGTGTTTATGATGTGCAACTACATGCAAACATGCTACTCACCCTCTCAAAATTATACAAACATTCCTAATAAATTACAACAGTTATAAAATGATAGGTTATTTACGAATCTGATTTTTCAAGTCAAGACTTCTTGATCTTTTATTTATCCACAGATCTCAAGGATACCTTGCTCAGAAGACGGTTCAAGGTCTTAAATAATTTTCGTATTTTAAAAATATTTCTGAAATTGTAAACCTCCAATTGAGACCCAAACTAGACTAGAAGTCTACTTAGTTAAAACAGATTCAGACTTAACATGCAGAGACTGATTCAACATATTTTGAGATAAAACTTCTTTTCTCAGATCTGTAGTAATGCTTTTAAAACTCTATCATAAGTTCTTTGTGTTTTTTTTTATTTTTGTACGCACGTATTTCATAAAACATGAAATAGAAAGCCAGAAACATAAACAACTCAATAGATCTGAAAATATTTTAAAACTTAGAAGTTTTTATTTCAAAACTTGTTGAAACAGAATATATCTATAAAACCAGATCTAAAAAGAGAATAATGAAAACAAATCGTGTGATGCTCTCTTATAGAAAAACTCGGTTTCAATAATGAAACTTAAGTTTCTCTTAGAGATGAGTTATGAGAGAATCAAGAACTTGAAGACGCCTTCAAAAATGAAGAATAAACTCAACACCAAAAATACAGAAACCCTAAAAGTGTCTAACTCTCAAGAATGGGTTTTCTGGTATAAGGGACTTTTAGGTTTTGGTGTTTGGTTTGGGAGAAAACACTCAGAGGTAGAACTACAAAGACATAGGGTTTCTTTTTTCCTTTTCTCTCTCTTTTCTTTCTCTCTTCTCCCTTCTCTCTCTTCTCTCTCTACTCTCTTTTTTTCTTTCACGTTTTACGAACTGGCCAAAGTCTGTAATGGCTGAGCCTAGGATCCTATTTATATTAGACGAAGAAGGATCCAAAACTTAGAACTCAATCCAATGGCAAGGATTGAATCTTGACCATTTGACTTAAATCCAAAGGTTCAACACAATCGGTGGGTTAAACGTTTGTTGATAGGTTTAAACTGGGTTCACAAGGATTGACTCTCAACGCATGCAGATCCTTGATGATGTTGATCCAAGGGCTGAAAAGGTATACGCGTTTTGTGTCTAACAGAAAACACCATCAAAGACACCAGGAATGCAACACATATACGAACCAGATGCAATATAAAATGCGTGTTGAAAATAATTACAAAACACACCTTGAAGTTGTAATACCCCATATTTTTACGCATATTTATTTTTATGAAATTATAGAAAATGGGGATTAATTAATTTAAAGGGAGAAAATTTAATTTGTAATTAATCTGATTTAATGGTAATAATTACTAGCGTGATGAGAGTTAGTAGTTATCGAAGTAATATTATGGTCGGGATGAGATACACGACAGTCATGTTATAATTATTTGGGATGCGCGTATGAGTCGCGTCATCGGTATGTATTTGGGGGTTAAAAAAAGCTAAATTATTGTTATATAACTCGAATGACTATTTTGAGTGCGCTAGAGTGTTCGAAAGGGTTGAAATAGCCAAAAAATACTACTCGGGTATTTTATTTGGAGTCCGAGGCATTTTTGCCCAAAACGCCACCCTGGAAGGGTATTTCGGTCTTTTAGGATTTTTAGGTAATTAAATGGACGAAAATTTTGTTTAATTAAAAGCATTGAGGGTTAGTGGTCTATCAGTTTCAACTTACGTGAGAAAGAGAGAAAAAGAGAGAGAACCAAGGAAGAAGAAGACTCTATTGGAGCCCTAAGCCAAGAACTCGAGCTTTTGCACCAAAAATTACACCGATGCGTAGATCGTGTCAAGAGGATCGTTCCCATACCAATTTCAGCCCAAGAATCAGAAATTCATTCTGAGGCAAGTGTTTATCTTGCTCCTCTTTTAGCATATATTATTCCTGTTAATTTAGGGTTGATGATATAAACTTGGTGCAATGAAAACTTAGGTTTAATTAGATTAAATTGTGAAGAAACCTTATGAATTGGAGATGGGTATGCATGTAGAGGTTTTGACCTTAGTTAGACTATTAAAATCTTGGAATTTTATGTTGTAATCATGAATTATAATAAGAGTTTTGGACAATTAAAATTATGTGTTCATATTTAAGAGACTTATTGGAAATTAAAGAGATTGTCGAATTCCATTTGATTATGTAGGGATTTGACCTTTAATTCGTGTTAGAAAGTATCTTATCGTGATTGGGATTTGTGTAGGAACAATTAATTTGGATTGGGTTGAGTATTTGAATGTTTTTTAAGATTTAAAAGTTGAGAAAAATCGAAGTTGGGGAAGAACTGGGCCAATTCGGAATTTTCGTTAGAAGACCTGCCCAGGTCATTCGAACGACCTCGTTCAAACAAACCTTCTAACAAGATTTCCAATGACTCTTCTAACGAGTTGCTGAGTTCATTCGAAGTGGGAACTTCGTTTGAACGAACTCGTTCGAACAAGAATCCTAAAACTTTTAACGAGATTCTCGATTAAGTTTTTAGGGTTCGTTCGAGTTAAAAACCATCCTAGGGTTATCCAAGCGAGTGTATTAACCTACGTGAGTAACTAGTGGCTTAAATTCCAAAGTGTTAGGGAATGAAGGGTGTAATGGTCCTCGGGGTATCGAATTTGTGTGAAAACCTAGGAGAGAATGTAAGTTCTAGAGAGGCTATATATATATACGGATATCGTGGAGAGTAATGGCATTAATATTACTTGCGGATTATAGTATTTGGGTTATGTGATTACCTATTAATGTATATAAGTTGTGTGCATGCTTATTACTTGGAATATAATGTGTATGACATACCAAGCTATTGGCTATCGAACGGGGGTTAACGCGTTGTGGGCGACCATATCTTGTGTGCCTTCGGGGGGTTTCGAGTCGTACCACTAGAACATGGAACCTAGGTATGGGTTATCTGTGAGAACGATAGTGTTGACGGACGTATGGGTGCGTAGGTATGTGCATAGCCCATTGTCTTGGGACTATACTCGCCTCCAATATGTGTATATGCTTTATTAGTTCTTGAGACATTGAACATGTTGTCCTTTATGCGTGAGCGTTGCAATGGGACTAGATAGCCGAGTATGCCTAGCACCAGGGGTTTCTTAACCATGGGTGTTGTATAGATATATTTGTATATATACATAGAGAGATTTTATATACGTATACTGAGTTCTTATTTTGTGTTTCTTGTTGGCTACTTTATTAAAGTATATACTTATTGGGTCACCAGTTGGGAATAAAGAATGCTATGAGAATAAGTTACAAAATCCTTAAACTTATTCCTAAATAATAGTAATATATTAATTTTGGGTTATTTAGATATTGTATCCGGTACAGTGATTATCCTACACATAGTCAGGGCATGATGAATGCCACTGAAGTTGCCACCATTGTAGCTCAGGCAGTGAATGCCGCATTGGCAGTTGTGCAACAAACACCACCTCAGGCACTGGTGGTGGCTCCAGTTCAGTCCCAGGCATTCCCGTCTTCTTGGGAATGTGTTAGGGATGCCTTCCAGAAGGCGCATCCTCTTGAGTTTACTGGGAGCTCCGATGTGGTGGTAGAGATCCAATGGAAGATGGTTATCCATAGACACTTGAGGATGTATAAGTGAGCGGAGGTGCAGAGTCAGATACTGGCCACGTTCAAGTTAGTGGGAGCAGCACTGCAGTGGTGGGAGTCTATTACCACCGCTGAGGAGAGAGACACACTCACTATTCGAGACTTTTAGGTGCAGTTCGACTGCAAGTATTTTCCCACGGCCGTACAGACAGAGATGAGACAAAAATTGGTGAACTTGAAACATGAGGGAAATACCATGGCAAAATATTAGGTAGAGTTTATCAACCTTCTAAACATTATACCAGATGAGATCCCAACTGAAGAGAAAAAGATTCAGCGTTTTGTGGATGGGTTAATATGGAGGATTCGCCAACACTTGTTATGCAATCTTTCTTTGGCCACCTATTCGGATGTGGTTAATTCAGCATTACTCCACTACCAGGACCACCATTTTCATCTGACAGAGGTTAAGTGAGTAGGAGAGTCTGGCCAGTAGGGCAGGACAGGAGGAAATAGTGCCAGTGGGGCACAGGCAGTTCAGGGTCAGCATAGGCATAGTGACCAGGGTTCCCAGCAGGGGGATTCTAAGAGGTTCAGATTAGGAGGTTTTAGACATGGGCAGGGAGGCTTCCAATATGGCCAACAAGGTCAGCATGGTCATCATAGACAGCAGGGCCAGCAGCAAGTTTAGCAGGGCCAGAATGGCTAAGAGATGGGTGGTAACGACCATCAAGGCCGGGGACAATAGGGACAAAGGGGAGGACCCTTAACAGGGAGATGTTTCACTTGTGGCAATACTGGCCAAAAGCGTTAAGACTTCCCTCAGAAGGGTAGAGGCCAGCAACAGCAGGGCACTTGCCAGGAGCCCCAGAGACTATTATTTCCCGTAGCTCTCCTAACACCCCCACAGATGCCAGCACTGTCGCCCATTCCAGCCATCCCGGTTCAGCAGGGACAACTTCAGTACGGAAGATTCTATAATCTTCACCAGGTCGTAGTCTCACAGGACCCACCCATGATTGAGGGTATGTTTTCTATCCAGGGGACTTTGGGGCCCATTTTATTTGACACGGGGACCACACACTGTTTTATTACCATGGGGTTTGCACGTACTATGGGATTATTTGATACAGCAGAGAGTACGGTCACTTGTGTGGATTCGCCGTTGAGTAGAGGTTTTGTTATTTCTTTTATTTGTCGGGGAGTGGGTATGGAGATTGGGAGGTTTATCTTACTCGTTGACATGCTCGTATTGGATTTGTCCGAGTATGACGTGATTGTAGATATGGATTGGCTTATCAGGTATGGGGCCATGATTGATTGTTTTAGTAAGAGTATATATTTTGCTATACTCTGTCAGGAGATGTTCCTGGTGGTGATGCCTAGCTCTGAGGGAGGATCGTCCACTCATTTATACTATATAGAGGAGGAGACCTCTACGGAGGTGGTGGTACCGCTTGATTCGATTCCCGTGGTTCGAGAGTTTATCGATGTATTTTAGGAAATTTTGGGGTTAACACCGAGTAGAGAGATAGACTTCAACATTGATTTAGTGTCAGGCACTTGATCGATAGCCTGCGCACCTTATCGTATCGCTCGAGCAGAGATGAGGGAGTTACGTGACCAGATTGAGAAGTTATTAGGGCAGGGGTTTATCCGTAGGAGTACTTCATCGTGGGGTAACCCCGAACTGTTCATTAAGGAGGGGTATGGATCGTTAAGGTTATGTGTTGATTACCGGGAGTTGAACAAAGTCACGATATGGAACAAATATTCATTAACTCGAATCGATGACTTATTCGACCAGTTGAGAGGAGAGACCTTCTTCTCAAAGATCGACTTGAGATTGGGATACCATCAATTGCGTATCAGGGAGCAAGATGTGTCGAAGACTGCCTTCTTGACGAGATATGGTTCCTATGAATTCAGGGTTATGCCTTTCGGGCTAACCAACGCCACAGCTGTGTTTATGGACTTGATGAACAAGGTGTTCAGAGAGTTCTTGGCCCAGTTTATCATCATCTTTATAGATGACATTCTGGTTTATTCACAGACCAAGGAAGAGCATTCCGAGTACTTGAGGTAAGTTTTGCAGACATTGCGTCAGCATGAGTTGTATGCAAACTATGAGAAATGTGGGTTTTGGCTGAAGGAGATCTAGTTTTGGGGGCATATCATCTCTGAGAGAGGAATATCTATGGATCCGGGAAAGGTGTCAGCGGTGAGGGAGTGGGGACAACCCACGACACCGATCAAGATATGCAGTTTCTTGGGCTTAGCTAGATACTACAGGAGGTTCATTCGAGGGTTTTCGAAGATAGCGGGTCCGTTGACACACCTGACTCGTAAAGGGGTTCCATTTATCTGGAGTGATGCCTGTCAATTAGCCTTTGATGAGTTGAAAGATAAGTTAAACTCAGCACCAGTGTTAGCATTATCCATGCCGGGAGTGGAGTATCTAGTCTACACTGATGCGTCCTTATTAGGACTTGGAGGTGTACTTCAGCAGGAGGATCAGGCTATAGCTTATGCTTCCCGTAATCTTAAGCCTCACGAGAGTAATTACCCCACCCATGATTTAGAGTTAGCGGCAGTAGTGTTTGCACTTCGTATTTGGAGACATTACCTCCTCAGGGAGAAATTTCGCCTGTTCAAAGATCAAAAGTCATTACAGTTTCTCTTCACACAGAAGGAGCTGAATATGTGTCAACGCCGGTGGCTTGAGTTTGTGAAGTATTATCATTTTGATATCCAATACCACCCGGGAAAGTCTAACGTGGTAGCAGATGCGTTGATCCGTAAGCTGGTAGGGGAGGTGGCCAATGTGTGGAAAGCGAAATGGAAGGATTTAGGGCACTAGGATATGGTGGATCGATCGTTCATGTCTGTGATGACGGTTATGCCCCAGATTATTACGAGAGTAGTACAGGCTCAGGCATCTGATCCGTTCTGCCAAAGTCAGATAGTGCAGCTTCTAGCAGAGGGGGCCGAGTCTTATACCGTGGGTTCAGACGGGGGTCTATGTTTCAATGGAATATTCGTTGTTCATGAGGGTGAGGACTTGCGCCATGAGGTGATGACAGAGTCGCACGGTTCGCGATTTGCGGTACATCTCGGTAGGGATAAAATGTACCAGGATATGCATAGACAATACTGGTGGAGCAAGATAAAGAAGGATATTATCAAGTTCGTCTCGAAATGTGCCACTTGTGAGTTGGTAAAGGTTGACCATCAAAGATCGACGAGACTTCAATAGACATTAGAGGTTCCTATGTAGAAATGGGAGAGCATTTCCATGAACTTCATCACAGGATTACCTACATCGCAGAGGGATCACGATTTGATATGGGTGATAATGGATCGGCTGACCAAAGTAGCCCACTTTCTACCAGCCAGGACAGACTACACCACGGGACAGTACGCCCAGATATTCATAACAGAGATAGTGAGACTCTACGAAGTGCCTCTCAATATCGTATTTGACGGAGATAAGGTGTTTGTGTCTCGATTTTGGGAGAGTTTTCAGTAGGCGATGGGTATGGAGTTACGACTGAGCATAGCCTATCACCCACATATGGATGGTCAGACCGAGCAAACAAATCAAATGTTAGAGGACATATTGTGTATATGCATCATTGATTTTGGCAGAGGCTGGGATCAGTACCTTCCGCTGGTGGAGTTTTCCTATAACAACTCCTACCAGTTTACTATTGGTATGGCTCCATTCGAGGCACTATACGACAAACCTTGTCGTTCCCCAGTATGTTGGTTAGAGGTGAGGTACAACAAGCTACTTGGTCCAAAGGTGATTCAGGATACTTCGGCAAGGATAGAGTTGATACGGATCTGTATTCGGGTTGCTCAGGATCGACAGAAGAGTTATGCTGATGCTAAATGGTATTTCTAAGAGTTTAACATTAGGGATCATGTATTACTTCGGGTGTCTCCTATGAAAGGAGTTATGCATTTTGGGAAGAAGGGAAAGTTGGCGCCTAGGTATATAGGTCCATTCCCCATTATCGAGAGGATTGGGCCAGTTGCTTATAGACTTGGATTACCGGAGCACTTGTATAGGGTCCATGACGTGTTCCATATCTCTTCGCTAAGGAGATTTCTTCGAGATGATTTGGCCCATACTCACATTGTGTTGGAGGAGATCGACTTACAACCTGATAGCTCCTACGAGGAGGGTCCGGTTGCTATCCTAGACCGTAGCGAGAGGAAGTTGAGGTCGAAGATAGTACCACTAGTCCGTGTTCAGTGGCGACACCATAATGTTGAGGAATCAACTTGGGAGCGCGGATGACATGCGTGAACATTATCCAGAGTTATTCTTGCCAGTTATATTGCCATTTTCGAATTTCGGGACGAAATTCTGTTATTAGGGGGAAGTATGTAATACCCCGTATTTTTACGCATATTTATTTTTATGAAATTATGGAAAATGGGGATTAATTAATTTAAAGGGAGAAACTTTAATTTGTAATTAATATGATTTAATGGTAATAATTACTAGTGTGACGAGAGTTAGTAGTTATCGAAGTAATATTATGGCCGGGATGAGATACATGGCAGTCATGTTATAATTATTTGGGATGCGCATATGAGTCACATCATCGGTACGTATTTGGGGTTAAAAAAAGGTAAATTATTTTTATATAATTATAATGACTAGTTTGAGTGCGTCAGCGTGTTCGGAAGGGTCAAAATAGTCAGAAAATACTACTCGGGTATTTTATTTGGAGTCCGGGGCATTTTAGCCCAAAATGACACCCTAGAGGGGTATTTCGGTCTTTTGGGATTTTTGGGTAATTAAATGGACGAAAATTGGGTTTAATTAAAAGCATTGAGGGTTAGTGGTCTGTCAGTTCAACTTACGTGAGAAAGAGGAAAAAAGAGAGAAAGAACCAAGGTAGACGAAGACTCCATTGGAGCCCTAAGCCAAGAACTCGAGCTTTCGCACCAAAAATTACATCGGCGCGTAGATCGTGTCAAGAGGATCGTTCCCATACCAATCTCAGCCCAAGAATCAGAACTTCATTCTGAGGCAAGTGTTTATCTTGCTCCTCTTTTAGCATATAATGTTCCTGTTAATTTAGGGTTGATGATATAAACTTAGTGCAATGAAAACTTACGTTTAATTAGACTAAATTGTGAAGAAACCTTATGAATTGAAGATGGGTATACATGTAGAGGTTTTGCCCTTGGTTGGACTATTAAAATCAGGGAATTTTATGTTGTAATCACGAATTATAATAAGAGTTTTGGACAATTAAAATCCAGGGTTCATCTTTAAGAGACTTATTGGAAATTAAAGAGGTTGTTGAATTCCAATTGATTATATAAGGATTTGACCTTTAATTCGTGTTAGAAAGTATCTTAGGGTGATTGGGATTAGTGTAGGAACAATTAATTTGGATTGGGTTGAGTATTTGTATGTTTTTGAAGATTTAAAAGTTGAGAAAAATCGAAGCTGGAGAAGAACTGGGCATGTTCGTAATTTTCGTTAGAATACCTGCCCAGATCGTTCGAACGAACCTTCTAACGAGATTTCCAACGACTTTTCTAACGAGTTGTTGAGTTCGTTCGAGAACGATCTCATTTGAACGAGAATCCTGGAACTTTTAACGAGATTGCAGATTGAGTTTTTAGGGTCCGTTCGAGTTAAAAACCATCCTAAGGTTATCCAAGCGAGTGTATTAACCTACGTGAGTAACGGGTGGCTTAAATTCCAAAGTGTTAGGGAATTAAGGGTGTAATGGTCCTCGGGGTACCGAATTTGTATAAAAACCTAGGAGAGAATGTAAGTCCTAGAAAGTATATATATATATATATATATATATATATATATATATATATATACGGATATCGTGGAGAGTAATGGCATTAATATTACTTACGGATTATAGTATTTGGATTATGTGATTACCTATTAATGTATATAAGTTGTGTGCATGCTTACTACTTGGAATATCATGTGTATGACATACCTAGCTACTGGCTATCGAATGGGGGTAAACTCATTGTGAACGACCATATATTGTATGCCTTCGGGGGATTTCGAGTCGTACCACTAGAGCATGGAACCTGGGTACGGGTTATCTGTGAGAATGATAGTGTTGACAGTCGTATGGGTGTGTAGGTATGTCCGTAGCCCATCGGCTTGGGACTATATTCGCCTCCAATATGTGTATATGTTTTATTGGTTCTTGAGAGATTGAACATGTTGTCCTTTATGCGTGAGCGTTGCAATGGGATTAGATAGCGGAGTATGCCTAGCACCAAGGGTTTCTTAACCATGGGTGTTGTATAGATATATTTGTATATATACATAGTGAGATTTTATATATGTATGCTGAGTTCCTATTTTGTGTTTCTTGTTGGCTACTTTATTAAAGTATATACTTATTGGGTCACCAGTTGGGAATAAAGAATGCTATGAGAATAAGCTACAAAATCTTTAAACCTATTCCTAAATAATAGTAATATATTGATTTCGGGTTATTTAGATATTGTATCCGGCATAGTGATTATCCTACATATAGTCAGGTAAAGTGATGAGACTAGTATGGGTAGTTAGACTCGTTAGGTATGCACATTAGATGAGAGGTGAGCATCTCAAGTGAGGACGCTAAGTTAACATGGATAATATATGTGCTATTTAAATCAATTTAAGCACTTACTATATTTAAACTGTTTTCTACTCGGGCTCTGACCCGTTTTTCTGCAAATCTTTTTTCTTGTTCTATTATTTTTTAGGTGCTCAGCCACATGAACACCAGATTTAGGAGATTTTATTCATTTGCCAAGCTGTCGCTGCTGTGGAAGCTACAGTATATTGCTAGCAGACGTTTCTGAGTCTATTGCTCATCATCTATCAGTCTTTTATTTCAGTTGTCCATGTCATCCCCCTATATTACATTCAGATATTTAGAGTTGTTTTATTCTATCATTAGACTTTGTTGTCATGTTGTTGGATTATTGTATGGGATTTTATCTGGATGGGTTTATTCCAGCTTTTCATATTATTTCAATTAGTTCTTTCCTTATTGTTATTGTGATGTATGGTGATGCTTAGATATTACTCTTTAATGTTGATGGTTAATAACAAGATAAAATTTTGACACCAACCTTTTTAAATATTAGCTGGTTAGTTTTTATTAAATTAAAATTTGAGTTTTCCACAATGATGCATTATTTGAACCAACTTGATATTCTGAAATTAATTAATTAAAGATTGATCACCCGGTAATTAATTAGGCGGGGTGTCATAGAAGTCTCTAGGTCTTTTGGATTCTACCCAGGCAAACAATCAGCAATGAAAATAATTTTCTGAAATCCAAATTTTACCCACAACACTTTTAAAAACATATTTTAATTAATTCAAAAATCATTTGAAAATTATTTAAAATTATATAAAATGATTTGTATTGAATTAAATTGATTTTAAAAAGACTTAAAGTGATGAAAAACCATTAATGCAAATAGGTGATATGCATGATGCAATGAAAGTGTCCTATTTGTGGTTTTAAGGTTATAAATAACTTCCCTTTATGTTGATCTTGAAGATTCTCTTGGACTGGATTTCTTCAATGTTCTTGAACCTTTGAGGTGATGGAGTTCTCATAAAAATCTAACCTATTTTGTCTAGATATCCAAACTAGTTGGAACTCCTTTATATGTAGACTCAAGTAAGTCAATATATAGTGTGTTCAAGGGTTAGGAGATTCAGAATGGGAATATAATGACTCAAACACTTAGAGGGAGAAAGTTTTGGGGAGTTTCTAGTACACCTAATAACTGGCTATCCGTCATATTTAGAGGGAACTGACGGTTATGAGGCTATATGTGGAAATATTTTGGTCGAAACACCTGGAAGGAGAAATATTAGTGGGTCCAGATCAAGTCACGAGTGGTTATCCTTCCTATTTAGCGGGAATCATGGGTTAGGAGATTATGTGTGATAGTAGAGTGACCCAAATACTTGGATGGAGAAAGCTCTGGGGGTTTCCTCATCACCTCAAAACTGGTTATCCTTCTTGATTAGTGGTAATGAGGGTTTTTGAGATCAAGTGTGGGAATATCATTACTTAAACACCTGGAGGGAGAAAGCTTTAAGGGGTTTCCTGGTTTCCTCGTGACTTGGTATCCTTACTGGTTAGCAGAAACTGATGGCTAAGATATTATATACGGGATTAACGTGACCCAAACACTAGGATGGATAAAGCTACAAAGGGTTTCCTGGTCATCTCATATTTCACTACACCAAAATGCACCTTTAGTAAGACAATTTTACCATTTTCCGTTAGAAAAAAGGCGTGGGGCATGACATTAGTTACAAAATTTTATGTTACTATTAGTAACGGTAAAATTCTGTTACTAATAGTAATGGTAAAATTCAAAATTAGTAATGCTAAAATTATGTTACTAATAGTAACGAAAAAAAAAAGAATTAGTAACGGTAAATTTCTGTTACTAATAGTAATGGTATATTCGGAATTAGCAACAGTAAAATTTTGTTACTAATAGTAATGGTAAAATTCAGGATTAGTAACGGTAAAATTCTGCTACTAATAGCAACGGTAAAATTCAGAATTAGTAATGGTAAATTATGTTACTAATCTTAATACATATTTAAAAAAATATTTTTCAATATCTAATATCCTGAATTTAAAATCAGGAGCACTATTTAAATCTTAAGAACATATACAAAAATAGTGGCCTAATCATATTTCAAACTAATCAATTCAGAAATAAACACGGACAACCTAATCATATTTCAAACTAAAAAGGGAAATGAAAAGCTTCCAACTTGAACACAATCTCATAGCAAGGCACCAAGGTAAGTAAACCAATCGAGCAAACAAACTATTACAACAGAATTGAAAGTTAAATGTACAATAGTTTCAATGTGTAACTAAAGTAATCCAAAAATAAGCAACACCCTTTCTCTCGTCCCTATATAATATTGTTGTTAACATAAATATATAACATTCCCCGATAATCAATTAAATAAACTTCACTGGCAAAGGATTAGAGATTAACAAGCCTAAAACCTTTTCTTTAGTCCTATTATTGTATAGTGTAGCCAAATGATGTCAATACAATATAGCCAAATGATGCGAAGACTCCACAATCGAAAGTATATTGGAGAAACTCTTCAACTCAGCAATCTCGCAAGTTATCTGAATTGGCAATGAAGATATACTCCTTGCCCTCTGAAAGATAAATGATATAATATTTTAATTATTAAACATTGTAAAACTCATGACAATTTTATATGTTAAAGTGCATCAAAATTGTTGAACAACAAATTGGGGCATAAAGCACAACCTTTGATAATAATGCGTCAAGCTTTCCACTATTCATTAAGGATGGAAACACATCACCGTGACCAGGGGATATCTTCACATGCAAACAAATTTCTTAGTCAAAATAAGAAAATCTAAGATAAAATAATAAAACATAGCCCACCATAAGTTCTTGCACTTCACCATAGCAGCTACTCTAGTGCATTAGCATATGATAAAAGAAATTTTAATCGCTAAAATGACAATGACATCAAGAATGTAGAATCATTTCCATGGGGATATAAACATGAGAAATTTGTAAATACACTAGGTAGAGTGTTCTATGGGAAATTGAATATAGATATAAAAAATATGAGACAAGAAGGATAGAAGCTACACTATTTTTTTTTCAAGAGGAGTTAAATCCCCAAATTTATTAGAAAAGGTAGAAAAGCCCTACCCTGGTGGCTTTTACAAGATAATGATGAAAAGAGAAAAATTGGGAAAAAAAACTATCTGATGAACTTAACAAATTGAAAGCCCATAAGATCCATTTTGAAATGACCTTTGTCTAGGAGGGGAATATCTTTAGAATTCTTGAAAGTTGAATATCTTTGAGTAAGAACTCCATATGAAGCTAAATTATCCGCCACATTGTTTGATTCTCTCCAAGAATGGTTATAGGACACTGAAATAACAGATTGGAGATCTATAATAGAGTTAATAACCTCTATAGAGAGCTTGAAATTTGATTCAACCTGAACTGATAGAATGTTTTGGCTTAGGCACATCTTTAAGCCTCTAAGGATAGCCAAGAGCTCGGCTCTGTTGTTAGAACAATAACCTTCAAATGCAAAAAAAGCTTTTGCAACCTGACCTTTGAAGTTTCTAATGATTCCACCTGATCCAGCAAGACCTGGATTACCTTTAAAGGCCCCATCGCAGTTTAATTTGAAGATGCCTTCAGCTAGTTTCAACTACTTAATTAGATGGATTGTTGGTTGCTTGCTGATTGAAATTTTTATCTTGAAAAGATGAGAGATATGCTCACAAGAAGTATCCTTTGAGTAGAAAAAATTTACGAGAACAGCATAAAGATACTTGATTAATGACCTGAGAAACAATCTTCTTGTGAGACATTTTGATACCTTCATATCTACAGTGATTTCTGCTTTTCCATAATTCCCATAAGATAAAGCGTGGTAAGATGGAAAATAAGACTTGGATGAAGTCTTGGGCTGGTCTACGAATCCACCATGACATAAGCATGATATTAAGAGATGAGAAAGAAATCTGCAAATCAAATAGGTCAGCAAAGAAATTCCAAGTATTGATTGCAATTGGTCCATCTAGAAACAAGTGATTAAAGGATTCTTGGTTGTTGAGGCAATAGGGGCAAATAGAAGATAAGTGAATTCCTTTATCTTGAATAGTTTCATCTAGAGGCACTATACAGTGGTTATGAAGGCCTTTGTTTAGAGATTCGGCTACAAGCACAAAAAGGGAAAGGGGATATCCTTGTATATGCCCTCTAAAAGATTTGAAGCTAAAAAGATTGATCATGTTATTACCCAGAGAGGATATAGTATATTGATCAAAACATCCAAAAACATTTAGTTTCGCTACAAATTCACAAACTGTCATATAACTGATGCTCTAGTGCATTAGCAACAAACTGTCATATAACTGATGCTCAACAGGTGGAAAATTCACAATATTTTGTTTCACTACAGATTTACAAATTTCAATCACCAAAAGTGCAGCAAGTAATAATACTTTTGATACTAAAAGTTGAGGAAAATAGAAATATTGATTCATGACGATGTCCAATTACCTTTTGTCCATACTTTGTAGTACTCAACATTTTTCATAAATGTTTAAACATTTATACAAAACTACAACCAACTTTGATAAATGGTTATACAGGACAATCATCTTCTTAGAGCAACTGCTTTTTAAGAAAGACATGAAAAGTAACTAATGGAACCTATTTCAGGCACTGGATTATGAGAGACAAGTGTTAGGCGTCAGATAGGCATTCCAAACTTAAGTAAAAGATCTAGAAAAAGGAAGAACAAAGTATATGATATCATTTACAGAGTGACTGTAATTCCATCTTCAATCACAACCAGTGTTCAATAAGGCAAAATTGTAGCACAAGGCATTTTTGTGTCAAAAAGCTAGGCATACACGTTAAGGCATAAGCATTGCATGGATATCACTGAATCCTTGTGAATAAGTTCTAAAAATTTTGATAGGCTATATCATATACATAACTATATGAGTTCTAAGATGAACTTTCTGATTTTGGGAGAGATTTCAAACCTGTTATTTTGGTGTACCCGAATTTAGATAGGTAATCGATTGCATTAAGGAATGCACGTTTGTAAGCGACATTGGCATCAAGATAATGCTGCCTCCCACTCTCATCGACGCTGATGCCCTCAAATACCAACCACTCCGAGAATCTTGGCTCCACAGGGCCTATCTCCTTCGTGACTTCATTAACACTAACATCGTCTTATAGCAGCTGTCGTTTGGACATTGTGAGTAGGAACACTAACCTCCTCTGTGACCTCATTAACTCCTATAGCTCCATTCTCAGTGTTTACTGGAATGTGAACCTCTTCAAAAAAGAGAAGCATCCCGAGGTTATGAGTTGTACAAAAAAATTGTAGTTTAAACATAAATTAAGGGTCAAAACACAGGGTGTAAAGTCAAAATTCCGGTAAAAATATACCAAACAACTGAGGTTATGAGATGTACAGAAAAATGACCCTCACCAACATTGCCACTGTCAGTAATAAGTATCTTTGTGCAACCAAGTCCATGACATGGCCATATCGAGGCCTAGGACCCTGTCCTTGAACAACCACGCTGCATTCCAAACACAACCACCAAATCAACAAAGAAGAAAACAATAGTAAAGAAGTTCAATCTTAAATCTTGGAAAAGGAAGCCTACTGGTGCCACTTGAATTTGTCATTGGTCATGTCAAGCACATAGATATCATCAGTAGAATGCCCAGTCGGCCCTATGCCACCCTAGCAATACAACATTAATCCCATCAATATATAATCAAAACACTAAAAAAGGCATATAAAACAAAATTCAAAGATCACTGTGCTTCTAGTTACCTGAAATTAAACCATGGTGCCAATAGCAGCTACTGCATGCGCTGCCCTTGGAGAAGGCGGCTCACCAGCTGGTCAGAGCCTGCGTAATTTGAACACACACATCAAGAAAATGTAATTTACATTCAACCCCAAATCCATTCCGTTTAAACCACACTTGTAATATGTTTCCTTATCAATATATTTCATGCAATATAAGAAACATTGGCGTGTTTGATTCGGTAAATTTACTTCCAAAACAATTTTAGCTTCTCCCAAAGTACAAAGAACATATTTGTGGGGTGGTTAGTGTGTGTTTGATTGGAGTAAGTCAAAACATTTCAAAGGAAATATATTCATCGAAAATAAATTCTTACCTTTGTGAATCAAGCAGCCCAAGTATTTAATTGGCATAGATTTGAAACACAGACCTGAATGATTGGCAATAGCTTTCTTTCTAGCTGGACTAGCGTCATGCCACATGACCACACATCTGCAATCTAAAACTATTTACTATCAGATAATCAAGTAAACTGTGATAGAAAGAAAAGCCAAATCAAGAATGAGAACTCAAAATTAAACATATGCTTTCCTTTCCCTCCTCCTTTATCCGGGCTTGGGACCGACAATGCTCAAATAAATATTAGCATTGGCGGAGTTAAAAGGGGTTTTACAATAAAAAATAGTGCAAATTAAGTCCAAATCAAATATAGATAGATCCAAACAAAGTTCACAACAAAATATATTGCAAATTAAGTCCAAATATAGATAACTTAAACAAAATTCACAATAAACACATAATACAAACTAAGTCCCCGTATAGATAGCTCAAACAAAGTTCACAACATAAACTAAACATATTTAAGCCAGCAATCCAACCAAATCAAATATCCCCCCAAGACTAGGTTAGCAAAAGTGAATTAGCCACCTTGAGGAGCATCAAACAACCTAGCATCCGGCTTCATCACCTCCTCCACATATGCTTTCCTCTCCCCGACTCCAACTCGCTTACCATGACATACATCCTTTGTTGCATCTATCATGACATACCCCTTTGCCAATTCTTCATTATACCTATCAAGCAAGATGACTTTGGGATTGTTGGTAGGAAAAGGTGTGGTCACGCAAAAAGGATGAGAAGCGGATGCAAAAACATTATCCAAATTTTGAGAGAAATTCCTATGTGGTAGACTTGTATTGGATGCATGCTCACTTATCGGTGTGATTGGTGGACCCTTTTCGTTTTGAGCATTGAAGGCATCAACCAAACGTTGTATAGCATCCTATGAAAAAACGAATCAAACAATATTAAGTTAATATCTATTATATCATATAGGTCTTTTAAATAAATGAAATTACATAAAATACATATATACCATAATTTGTGTGTTATTTTCCTCAAATCTTCTATTGACGGAAGAGATGATATCTTCCTTCAATGCATCCACATCATCATGTACCTTATTTCTTTATTTAAGTTTGTACTTTGCCACCCCTAAATACACCAACTGCTTCTTCGAATTAAGGGGACAAACTGCACGAACTCCTCCCTTTTTCTCCTTCCCAAAAACCTCCATCAACTCATCGTTCTCTATGCATTTTCTCTTGCTACTACCCTCTCCACTCTCGCTATTTCTTTTCTCCATCGCATCCTTTACTTTATCCTATCAAATGATAGTTATAAATTAGAATGAGAAAATTTCATTAATAAACGCAATGAATAATACAAAAAATACTGTTATTTTTCATGTAAATACGCACATTGTAAAACTTAGCACTATTTAGGAAATTCCTCGTTTTGTCCTTGTGTCCCGCAAGCCATGTATCTACTAGCGTTAATTCTTATTATGGGTTCGATTGAACCTACAATTTAAATATCACATGTTATACACAAAAGTAGTACTAATAATTGAAAAAAATTATGATACATACCATTTCATATTACAAAGCAGCATAGGTGCAACGCCCAAGTGTATGGGAATATTTTAAATTGGTCCGATTCTTCGCATTTTGAATGTTTCGTGACTTCTTTTTTGCTTTACTCTCATTCTCACAAAACAATCTCCATACGTTGGGATTAACACCTTTCGATAGGACTCCAGGATGATCTTCGATAGGCAAAAAATATCTCATATTATTTTTGTGTCCTAAACTTCTGTGCAAACTTTTTTCTCCATCAGCGGGTAGGCCACCTCTCGTTCAACATCTAACTCAAATCCTACCATTAAAGCTCCTATGAATCCTTAGTCTCCTCCTCTCTTTGGCCCTTGGTATCTTCTCGCTAGGGATGGGGTTGCTAGGGTTAAATTTAGATGAATGAATGGGACTTTGTAACTCCTTTATTAATTTATATTATTTTGTACTCCCAAGTTAAGCCTTGAACTATATATTTGGGCCCCCAAATAAACCTGAACCCATAATCGGAATAGCCCAACAACTCCCCAAATGGTGTACTTATACCATGGGCCCATTTTTAGAGGTCTAAAACACCTAAATGAGTCCCCAATACATCCCGAAACGTGTCCGAATTATTTTATTAGACATGCACATTTTTATTATGTTTAAACAACACGTAACCATAAGTTAATTACCATTTGACTTATTTTTCATGAGTGAACCCATCATGCCCAATTGAGTCAAATATATATGTAATCACGAATAAGCATTTATTCTTAATTTAAATTATACCAATTTAATTTAAATCCGACCGATTTAATTTTTTCTCAAATTTATTTCAAAATTATATAATTAAATACCGTCACAATATTTTATTCCAAAAACACAGGGTATTAATTCCCCCCCCCCCCCCCCCAATAATGGAATTTCGTCCTTAGAATTCGCTGAACCATAACATCACATTTTAATTTGCACAATTATAATAAGTTTTATATTCAAGTAGTCCATACTCATATCCCGTAAGATAAAAAAAAAGGCTCATCCACGCCTATCATAATATTAATGGGATGCCCATACATCACATATTACATGCACACACACGCACAAACATCCAATATGGATGACACCTATACATCTAACCAGAACTATACATACCACGTATATCTATAAAGAAAAGTATATTTAAATAACCTGTTGATCGTGACTCAATTCGTCTAGAGATTGTCCCACTTATTCCACTAGTGGTGTAAACATTATTAAGTGCTCTCCTAAATCACTCCTAAGCCACATTGGCCTTAACTCATATTATATAACGTCGTCCGATGCATTATATCTCCACAAATGTAAAACATAGCAAAAAAACATCCTAGAACCCAACATCTCTCAACTCCCAACATTTGTCAAATTTCGTGTGTGGGACATCTCGCAAGAGAAATCCAAATAAGGAACCCTCCCGATACACTACTACATAACTTAGTCAGTTATTTAGATTCATCGGTCCAAGACTAAAAATATACACTAACCACATAAATTCCAACTTGGGCCAATTTCAATAAAAGGTTCATCACTTCCAGGGGATACACTAAATCTCGTTAAGTTTATCGATTCGAAAATGCCAAGAACGCCATGTTCCTTTTTTCCAATACGATAAGACATACTCTATCCATTTTTAAGTCTATTAAAGTGCTTAATCACTTTTAAGACTCCAGAGACCTACTTATTCCAATAAAGGCTATTACTCCCCATTTTCAATAACAACGTCATTATTATAACGCTATTTGTGTTTGTACACATCTTCATGTAATCGAGACTATCACTAGTCATAAAGTTACAAAAGTAACCAAATACTTTTACAATATGAATGTTTCTCATTTTGCATATCCTTATGTACAAAAAATAAACCCGTCTCTGGATAACTATCGCATTTATTCACCCTTTAACGTATTCCATCATTACCATCTAGTCTATGTATATACCCCAAGCCGAACACTCATCGTGTCCCTAATTCAAGGAATACGTCAGTAACCAATCCTGAAATCATCACATTGTTGTGCCTATTCTTGATAAGGCAACACTTCTCAATTCATGCGAATCCCGCATTTATAATCCCAACGCCCGTATAAACTCTAACTATATGGGGGTTCTAAAATCCTTTGAACCATCATTGGTCCTAAGGTATATAAACTCTTTCGAACCATCATTGTTCCTAAGGTACTATCTTTGGGATTTCATTGTTGGATACTTGCTTGACCATAAACTTTATCCACCATTAGTACATTAACAAAATGATAAACGGTTCACACCATCCTCATAAAAATTTCAGAGTTACCACCCCTCATATTCCAGAATTACATTGTGACCCTGCTCCTAGGTCAAAACACTCGCACATTATTTAGACCAAAATCACGAACGATTTAATAACACAGTAAATCTTGACTAATCTGAGTACATCATCAATTGATGCTCTTTAATCGAAATTTGTCCGCCCCTAAAATCTCTCCTCAAAATTCTCACAATCGTATCACTACGTTGTTCTCTCTAAATTTTATAAGATCATTGTACTAATCCAAAGTTTAAATCGCCATCCATTTTACTATAACTGTATCCAAAATATTATAATACCCGCAATAGTTCTCACGGCTATAGCGAACACCATTGTCCAACTAGTTATCCTACCCTTGACCATTAACTTTATAAGGTCCCATAAAAATCAACACAGGCCTTATAATTGGCTTGTCAATCCATCCTCAGGATAATATCATATTCCAATATACTTAATGCAAATAGGTCTGCTAGAAACATAAGTCCCCCAATGTTAATCCTTATATCTCTACACACGAAGTAATATAAGCGTCTCTCAACTCGAAGGTGAAACAACGTAAAGCACTACATCAAATGCTACATATAATATCCTCGATGTACCGACAAAGTAGTATTAACAATCAAGTACTATGAACTAGTATCAAACAACACACCATCCACTGCTTATTCTGGCTCTGGTCCCTCTCCAGATGCGATGTGATACATACTCCCTTACTGCAGCTGTGAATACTGTCCCTGAGGTTGAGCTGATAGCGCTGGTAATGCTGGAATTGTCACCACCGGTTAGGCCGACAACAGTTGATGCTGACCTTGAGGTGCCTGGTGCCCTCGATGTCCCCCTAGCTCCTGTCCTACCCGATTTCCCTGAGGGCACTTCCTTGCGAAATATCCCTTCTCACCACAAACACAACAATTCCGTTGGAGCTGATGCCTATCTGGTTGTTTCCCCTATTGGCCTTGACTCTGTTGCCACTAGCCCTAGGGGCCTCTCTACTGCTGACCCTATTGGCCTTATCTGTTCCGATCATTGAAACCTCTGAATCTCTTATGTTGATTAGTAGACTGTGGAGCCCTAAACTGTTGGGTCCCCTAGTTGTTGCTCCCATTCTTCCTACACTACTAGTTAAATGTTTTGAAGCCGTGTCTCCTCTCTCCCTTGTTCTTCGGGAATGCCCTGTGGTCCTGACAATGTAGTAAAGCTACACTCACCATCTGATTATAAGTGGTGAGATTCGGATTCCCTAGTAACGACTGTCTGATGTTTCAGGTTGTCCCCGACACAAACTTTTCCATTTTTTTACCTTCGTGTTTACCTCGCCCCCACTAAAATAGGACAGTGCAATAAACCCCACCTCGTACTTAGCTATGGTGTGACCTTCCTGCTTAAGGTTTATGAATTTTCTTCTCATCTCAGATTTCATTACCGGTGGGAAATACTTTCCCTCGAAATTACTCAGAACTCATCAATCGACAAACTATCTCTCCTCCAACGTGGTGACAGACTCCCACCACTATAAAGCTGCCCTTACCAACCGAAATAAGGCTAACATCGGTTTTTAAACCAGCGTACACTCTACCATGCTCGAGTGTTGTTATATATCCTTCTTCCACTAAGTCGCCACCAAAATATCAGGACTGCCATCAAACTCCGATGGGTAGACCTTAGTGAATATCTCCCTAGCTCTATCCCATACTGAACCAGGTGTATGCACTGGTAGCATCACCTGCTATGGGGGTGGGGGTGGGGGTAGGGGTTATTGCTGCTACGGTGGATGGAAATGTTGTAGCATAGCGTCCATCGCTGTGGAAACTACTTGAGTCACCATTGTGGTGATCTCTACTAGACTAACCATAGGTGGGGCTGTGGATGTGGTTGTGATTCCTGTTGATCCCCCCCCCCCCCCCCCCATCTGCAGCCAGTGCAACAACACGTCGTGGTCTGCCTCTCCTACCATTTTCCATCTGAAATCAAACAAGGCCCCTCTTAGTAACGAATCACAAAGAATACAATGATTCCTAAACATAAGGCTCTATATGTTAAAGAACGCGATGCCGAATGTAATGAATGCAACACAGATCCTAATGACACTAAAACCTGGATGCTCTGATACCAACTTTAACAACTCCCATTTTCCACGTAAAGGTTGGCCAGACATAATATGCCGAAGATGGGGCTTGTATATCAATCTATATCATTCTTAGCATAAAAACTATAATAATAATAATAATAATAATAATAATAATAATAATAATAATAATAATAATAATAATAATAATAATAATAATAATAATAATAATAATAATAATCACATATTTGAATTTTTTTCTTTTAAAAGATGACATGCAAAACAAACCATTTAAATAGTAACTGATAATAAATAAAAATCAACACTCAACTAGTCATAAAATCCAACAACAATACAAACTGTCCCAAATGGTTGAATAATAGACTCGATCTTATGCCCATATAATAATCCGTAATAATAAACTGTCTAAAATGGAAATATCAACCTACGCTATAATCAAATGAACGGAAGTAGTCGATGTGCAAGTATGACTGCAAGTCTGATCTCCTGTTAATCCTGATGTCCCTGCCTATATAAACCTAGGGAGAGAAAGCAATTATGATTTGGTTCAGCGCCCTGGAGTTGCAAGAATTAACTTATGTAAATTAACATGCAATAATAAAGTTAATTCAAAGTATGTAATCCCCATCGTCACTCAAGTGCGTCAAGTACCTCATCCATCACCTAAGTGCCATACTACATGTATATCAACCCCAGTCCCCCTCTGTGAAAGACTAATAACCATAACACTAATTAACACCAGATACAATCTAACATAACTCACATACCTGCATTTTTAATTCCCAGAATACCTCAGATATACTACCCAAAAATATAACATGGATATCTCTCATGCATTCACGTAATATTGGTTTCATAATTGGTTGTCTACCTCGTTAGACTAATTATTTCATCTCGATTAATTTATAGGGTTATATTCATTTGTGTCCTTACATATATATGACACATAAAGGCATCTACCTCCATTGTCATGTTCTTACTCTATCGGTAAGTTAAGAGGAGTCCCTCATCCAAATGGACATCATAAAACGCATACAAGTTAGGCGATCCCTACGTAGTACACCATTGAAAAGTCCATTCCCCCAATGGTAATAATCGATCCCAACATCTACACATACCTCCTCGTAAGTGGTTCTACTACGTAGTACCTATAATAATGACCAACACAACACCTAGCCCACCTGTGCCAACACATATCATAGTCCCAAGACGTCCGTAATTCCAACTGATAAGCCATCCACAAACATGAGTATGTTCATAAAAATATATAAATACATATGTTTATCACATAAAATATATAGGTAATTAACTCTATAATTACCTCCCACGAGCAGTATCAATAATCCCCAAGTAATATTCTTACTTTAAAAGTAACCATCTATTTAATTGTCCATTTTTCCCCTTGACAAAAATGGTGATGCTAACCTATTTTTATCACACAATATATTTGAGTAATTAACTCCATAATCACCCCCCTGAGATGTCCCTTTAATAGCCTATTAATAATCCCCGAGATATCCCCATTTTTATCAACTTATTAATAACCCAAATTTACTAATTAATCATCTAGTCAAATGACGAGTTCATATTTATCAATAGTGCCACAAATTCATTTTTAATAAAATACCCACTCACTTGAATGACCTCCCACCAACTTGCATAAGTTCCTAAAAATCCCTCGGATAAATCCCTGGTTCCAACCTGGGAGCCGAATCGATTTGCCTCTTGGGTCCGAATCGATTCACCTCAGAAGGCCGAATCGATTCTCACCTGGGCAGAAGCGCAAAGCTGCTATGGTTCTTCAATACAAATTTTCATATTTCAACCCAAAATTCCATTCTAATGGTTCATACATTTAACTTACTATATGATTAAGTCTCCCAGGAGTTAGTACATCTTTGAAGTTGGTTAATTACACAAATTAGCATCCAATTCCATCCCAAAACCCAGGAGTTTATATCTAATACAATAAACCATTAAACTCACATTTTCATCCCATAATTCTCTTAATTCAAATCAGATATTGGTTCTACACATGGATCACAATCATTAATTCAAGATCCTAAAACATGAATTGTACATTCCAATTCTAGATTTCATTCCTTCTAATTTCGGGGTTTAACCTCCAATCAATTGATCTTTAAATATAAAATTCAAATTTCCTCCCTCTACACGCATAAGTTTAAATCCTATCACCTTATCATTAAAACCCAAAAAAATTATGGGGAATTTCTACAATGAATGAAGAAATACATTGAATGTTAATTTAAGCATGAAAATTCTTGCCTAATATGGAAGATTGAGTGTTCTCCCTTGGTATTTTCTCTCTAGGGTGAGGGCTGCTAGGGTTAACTTTAGATGAATGAATGGGACTCATTAACTCCCTAATTAACTTATATTATTTGCAAATCTCGAGTTAAGCCTTGAATCATATATTTAGGTTCCAAATGAACCTGAAACCATAATCGAAATGGCCCAACAACTCCATAAATGGTATACCTATACCCTGGGTTTATTTTTAGAGGTCTAAAACACCTAAACGAGTCCTCAAAAATCCCGAAACGTGCCCAAATTATTTTACTCGGCATACACATTTTTATTATGTTTAAACAACACATAAACATATGTTAATTGCCATTCGATTTATTTTCTACGAGTGAACCCATCAAGCCCAATTGAGTCAAATAAATATGTAATCACGAGTAAGCATTTATTCTCAATTTAAATTCTACAACTTTAATTTAAATCCCATCGATTTAATTTATTCTCGAATTTATTTTGAACTTATTTAATTAAATATTGTCACACTATTTATTCCTAAAACACGAGGTATTATATTAAACATGAGGGACTTAGTTGAGACAACCCTTAAACATCGGGACATATTTGTTAATAACCCGAAAACGAAAATACTGTTTTTTAAACTATTATTTTAAAATTTAAAAAAATACGATAATGTATTAGTGTAATTTTTTTACTTAACTGTATATTAATACTAGTAGGTTTAAAGTATTACAATTCAAATTCGAATAAAACCCCAACATTTGGGGTGAATTTAAATTTTACCTCATAATTGTAAAAGTTATAGGCTTAACCCCAAGGTACATATAGTAATGCTAATTTAACACTCTATTACATATCTGTTAAGAAACTTAATGGAATCAAGAAGTGGACCTTTTACGTGGAAAACTCATAATATTTTACCAATACACAAGTGACAATGGGGTTTATAAAATTTTAACTATAAAATATAGAAACTACTTTAATAAACGAAAATATAATGAGAATGAAATTAAATCATATTTGTGAATTCAATCATTAATTAGGTGTCATGTGGGTAAATACCACTTAACAAAATTTTGAAGATGGTAACAGGTTTGCGATTTAGTATTTTTGTTCAAATTTAGGTATGTCTTTTCTTTATGGATTTAAGTATTTTTTTTTTAGATTATTGAGCTTACTTTAGCAAATGTATGTTTTTTTTCCAGATTATTTACGTAAGCAAAGCTATTTTTGTATGAATTTTAGATTTTATTTTTGTATACAAAGATTGTTTTTAACAAAGGTATGTTGTTTTAGGGGTGGAAATTTCTAATACGACACAACCCAACACAAAATTGGAACAAAAACAGCCCAACTTGGCCTATTCAAGCCAGCTTTTTTCGGCCCGATAGCCAGCCATGTCATGTTCGTGTCATACGCATTGACACGACCCGTTAAGAACACGACATGAAATTATACGTCTTATCCAGCAGAGGGTCGGCCTTTGAAAGACTCGGCCCAGTCAATGACTTGCGAGAAAGGCTGTCCGTGTCAAGAAGCATCGCTTGCTTACGAAGAGAGGCTGGCGACTGTCGGCCCCATCATGGCCGACCCCCACATAGCCGAGATTGTGGTCAGAGGGGTCAATAGCTGACGTTGTGCAGCAGTTGGGGAACCCTCATTCCACCCTTTGGAAGTGGACGGGGACAACCTCGGCCAGGTCGACGTCGCTAAACCCTGGAACGACTCTATTCAAAGGCTGGAAGAGAAGATAGGGGATCTCATAAAAAGTCGAGATCCATTACAGAGGGGGTACTCGGAGGGTTCACCATTTGTGGCAATGATTGTCAACTTCCCAACCCCTTCCAAATTTAAACCTCCAGTGGTGTCTCCCAAGTACGATGGAAGTACCAACCCGGTCCATCATATTGAGATGTACCAATCTCTAGAAGACATTTATTCAATCTCTAATGAGATAAAGTGTCGAGCTTTCTCAAGCACTCTAACTGGGGTTACATATATCTAGTTCACTTCTCTTCCTACAAATTCAATTGAGAGTTTTAAAGGTTTGGCCGAGCGGTTCATTCATAAACTTCTATTTTGGGGTAAGGCCTCAGAAGAAGAAGACCCATTTAGTTTATGTAAAGCAAGGGAAGAATGAAAGCCACAGAGACTATATTACGAGGTTCAATAAGGAAAAATTAGGGGTAGAGGAATATGAAGAGAGTATAGCCATGACAACCCTCATTGGAGGACTTTAGAAGGGAAAGATACTCTGAAAGCTTGCTGAAGACCCTCCTAAGTCTATAGTCGAACTATTAGCAACATCTGGAAAAGTAATGAACGCAGAGGAAGCAATGGCTACGAAATATGAGGATGAGAATGGAATTAGCAGTGGGAAGTTCCAGAAGAAAAAGGATAGAAAGAAGAGGGCTTGGACGATAAGTTTACAGACTATACTCCTTTAACTGTGAGCTGTGAACACATCCTCAACGAGATAAAGAATGACAGGTCTCTGAGATGGCCAGAGAAGCTGAGGTCTCCTCCACATAAGAGAAACATGAATTTATGATATGAGTTCCATTAAGATCACAACCATATAACTGATAAATATTTCCCCTTAAAGGACGAGATTGAAAAAATGCTGAAGTCTAGAAAGCTGAGAAAGTACGTGGATGATAGAGCCTCAAAGGGTAGCCGAGCCGTCCCTAGAAGGAAGAGAAATGACAAATGTCGGGAAGATGCCCCTGCTATGAAAGATGATGCCTCCGATGATGATGACGATGACCCTGACCTCCCACCAAAGGACGATAATATCCTAGTAAAGAGAGTCAACATGATCTCTTTTGGTGTGAGAACTATATGCGAGGGACTAGCAGGAGGTGGTGCAGAGGTAGCTGATCGCAAGGCTCATGTGGCAGAGGCCAAAGCAGTGACCAAAGCCGAGGTTGTGAACTTATCTTCAACAGAGGTCAAACTTGAGAAAAGAAAGAAGGTAGACATGGACACCCTCGTAGTCGACTTCTCGCGACTTGATTTCAAGGGTATCTTAGACCCTCACGATGACCCTCTAGTCACCACCACAAGGGTACATGGATGTGAAGTTCAGAGGATTCTTATTGATGGGGGGAGTTCTGCAGACGTTATATTTTGGCCATGTTTCAAGAGCTTGGGTCTCAACCGAGCAAGGCTTGTCCTTTATCATCACCCCTTGATTGGATTCAGTGGGGAGAAGGTCCATTCATTGGGAATGTATGAAATGGATGTGAGAATGGGAGATGAATGGCCTAAGAGGTTGACCAGAAAAATCAATTTATTTATGATGGATGAGAATGTCTTCTCAACCTACAACCTCATCACGGGACGAGTGGCCCTCAAGGAATTTGAGGTCGTACCTTCAACGGTCCATCAGATGCTAAAATTACTGACTCTCTATGGAGTAGGGAACGTGTAAGGTGACCAAACTTCGGCGCGTGAATGCTACTTTAACTCTGCAGAAGAGAACAACATTGACACCCTTGATCCCAGAGACGAAATAAAGCTAAAAAGGGTAGAGGCTGTGGAGGAGGTAGAATCCATCATCCTCAATAAGGACGAGTCAGAAAAAACCATCCAAGTCGGAAAAGCCCTAAATATTGAGATCAAGGAGGAGCTAGTGAAGTTGTTAAGGAAGAGACAAAGTATCTTTGCCTAGAACTATGCAGACATGCCAAGTATTGATCTTGAGATTATGTGTCATAAACTCAATGTTGTAGAGGATGCCAAGCCCATTAAGCAGAGAAGAAGGATATACTTAAGAGAGAAGAATGAATTCATCAGAGACGAGGTTCGAAAGCTTAAAGAGGCCGAGTTTATTAGAGAAATTATATACCCTGAGTGGTTGTCTAATGCTGTCATAGTGTCGAAAGCTACCTGGAAGTGAAGGATGTGTGTAGACTTCACCGATTTAAACACGTCTTGCCCAAAGGACAGTTTACCCCTACCTCGTATAGATCATATAGTGGATGCCACAGCAGGACATAAGCTCATGAGCTTTATGGATGCATATTCCAAGTATAATCAGATCTTCGTGGACTCGGCTGACTCAAAGAAGACAATCTTCATTACAGACAAGGGGACCTATTGCTATAAGGTCATGCCCTTCAGACTGAAGAATCCATGGGCTACTTACCAACGCCTTGTAAATAAGATGTTTGAGGATCAAAAAGTCAAAACCATGGAAGTCTATGATACGACGCAAATATTGCGTATTTTATCCTTCGAACCTACGCATTTTAGCCCCCTCGAGTATCTTATTTCCTATATTTATGCTCGTTAATCAGACAACCTCAGATTTTTATGTTCACATGTTTTTCAGGGGTTAATTGAACTTTTATAGGTATTTGGATGCTAAGTGTGAAGTTCGGACGCATTCCGCTCGATTTTCATACATGATCACACATTCAAGGGCAATTTAGTCATTTCACAGCTTAGGCACGTGGCCCAACATCCATACAGAAGTTTTATCCCTCTTTGTAAGCTTTGCGTGGCCATAAACGGTGCGCAATTTGGATTTAAAACGAAGAAGTTACGGTGATTTCAACGGAGGAAGATTGCATTCAAGCCAAAATAGCATTGCAGGAGGCTGCCTTGGCTCATACCTGCTTGATCGATCGATCGATCCCTCAGTTTTCAGCCATCGTGGGGAGGCAGTGGGCATGATATTATATCATCGATCGATCGATCCCCTATTTCCAGGAGATATTTTGCCTTATATTTTCTCTTTCCTTTTCTTTTTCCTTTTCTTTTCTTTACTCATTCCAACTTACTATAAATACCAATTTTTGTTGTAATAATCGTATATTCTAGTTTAGGATGGATTTTAGCTTAGAATAGCTTAGGGTTTGAGGGTTTTGGAGAGTTCTTCTTCAATTGTTCTTGGTTTGACACCCCATTTGGGTTGAATATTTCACTATTCATCATCCTCTCCATTTTAATATAGTTGTATTCCTTTATTTCTTGCTTTGATAATTAGGTTTACAAGCTTTCATAATTAGATTCACATGCTTTGATTTACTTTCTTTCTAGTGTAAATTTACCGCGTTTATTTATCGCTTTATTTATCGCGTTTTTATCATTTTTTTCTAGCTAATTTAAATTAGGTTGTGTTTGAATGGAACTCACTCAGGTTGACGCGTTGCTTTGCTTTGGTGATGGTGTTTGTGGGTCTATTTCGGGTGCGTTGTCCTAGTTATTATGCCTAGGAGATTTGACGGGGCATATCATGTATGTCCCGTGCTTACGACCTTGCATGCGCAATTTTCGGGGTATTTGTTGACGCCAAAATCATATTAGGCTTTTATGCGGATTTATGGGCGTGACAACCCTTAGTTCAATTAACTGTCGAAACGTGACGCATTCTAAATAACTCATCGACCCATGTATCCATTTTATACAAATTAACTCGAGTGAGGGATATTCGACTCAACCTATAGTTTTTACCACTTTGTTAATCTATATTCAATTTCCCTCGCCTAGATTAATCATTTACCTTTTATGCATCTTTTCATTTTTAGTTTGTAATTCACCTTTTTCCTTTTTATTTCGGAGCACTAAATCATATAAATTCTTGCAACTCGTCCCAGTGGATTTTTGATACCCAACTTACCACTAGACTTGCCCTGCAAGTGTAGTAGTAATTTAGGTTTGTTTGTATTGAGTAGGCGAAACAAAAACAACGACCGTGCACCTTACACGCGCACGCATTTCGCACTCGATCAAAATGGCACCGTTGTCGGGGATGAGTTTGTTTTAGACTTTATTTGATTTAGTATTTCATAGTATTTTCTTTTTATTTGTATTATTTGCTAATCTTTTTGCAGGACTTCCACATTTGAGCACTTAGAAATGCTCGAATTTTTCCCGCGCGCACCTACTTTGTGGATTTCGCCACTTGAGCCATTTTTGGGGTAAGCATGTCTTATTCCAATTCTTTCGGTAATCATTGTTATAATTCTCAAAATTCTCGCAAATCTATGACTTTAGGTGAAGACTTAGAATCCCAAAGTATAACAAATTCAAATATGACTTTGGGCGAGTATAACGAAAGTCAAAACTTGGGTTATTGGAATTTTGATGATGATGATGATGATAATGATTTTGGGCCTTTACCTCCTTATAATAGGAATTTTGAAACGAATTGCAATAGTTTTTAAAATTCCTATAATAATGAGTTTTCGTTTAAGTCCGATGGTAATTTTCAAAGTTCCCATTTTCATGGATCCGCACCTCGACCTATGACATTCGGTGAGGGCTACTATAAAATAATAACACAATTACAATCTAAAACAAAACACTCCCCGGCAACGAAGCCGTTTGATAGGCTGGGTCTCGCCGTGGAGTTGAGTCACCTGCGCCCCGGCCGTTTTATTTTTGGCTCACCAACTCTATACAAAAACCTAAACTTATGACTACACTCAAAAAGGGAGTATAGCGGCCAATTATGGGTATCGAATCCCCAATAATGTTGCTAGGTTGTAATCAGATTATTATTTCAGGAATAAAAGTGTAAAATGTGATTAAAAGAAAAGAAAAGTTAATCTAGGCTTGTATTTAAACTAAGTTAACAAAAGCAGTAAAAACTATAGGTTGCGTCGGATATCCGTCAGCTCGGCTTAACGCATATAAATGGTTACACGGTTCTATAAATTCATTAAGACTGCATCTCGTTTCGATAGTTAATTAAATCAAGAGTTGTCACACCCCTAAATTCGCATAAAAGTCTAATAAGATTTTGGCGTCAACAAATACCCCGAAAATTACGCACGAAAGGTCGTAAGTACGGAGGATACATGATATACCCCGTCAAATCTCCTAGGCGTAATAACTAGGACAACCCAATCGAAATAAACACCTATCTTCCCTCACCAAAGCAAAGCAACACGATAAACACAAGTCAAGTTCAATCCAACACAACCTAGGCTAATTTAACCTAAAAAGCATGATAAAAAAGCGTTAAATAAACGCAGTAAATCTACACTAGAATGCATGTAAAGAAAGCAGTAAATCTAAACTAAAAAGCGAGTAAAAATGCGGTAAATAAAGAAATACAAACATTGGAAACTCGGATTGATAAAGAAGAAGGAGGATAGTGTTCTACACAATCTCGACGGGGAAACCCCTCTATAAAAGCAAACCCTCGGAGGGAGAAAATGGCACACTCCACAACCCCTCCAAACCCTAACTTCCCTTTTTAACCCTAAGTATGGAAAATGATCTATTATTCCAAGATAATGTAATACAAACCACAATTGGTTTATATAGTAAGTTGGAAAAGAAATAAAGAAAAAAGAAAAGAAATAGAACAAAGGGAAATTGTCGGGTAACTGCTATTACCGGTTGACCACGGCCAGGGGCCGGTCGATAGGTCCCTTAAGTTAAATCCCACCGGTAACTTCGCAAGGCAAAATCCCAAAATGTGATCGACCGGCAGCAAGGGCGCGGTCGACCGATAATCTGTTTTCTAGTGTTCTTTGGTCTTCACATGCGAGAAAAGGTTCATAACGGAAATAGCCATAACTTGATCATCCGAAATTGAAACGATGCGTCGTTTACGGCCACGCGATGCTAACTCAATGAACTATGTATATGTAGAATTTCCATGAGCCAAAGATGAATAGTGAATTGACTAAAATTCCCTTGAAGTAGCATCTGACGACGAAACTTCTCTGAAATGCCACCGATCCTCACTTTTAGCGTTCCAATACCTACAAAAACACAATTAACCCCTGCAATATATATATATATGTCCAAAATCGAGGTTGTCTGGTTAACAAGCATAAATATAGGCATTAAGGACCGTAAAAGTGCTAGAATGCATAAAGATAAAGGGCGAAAATATGCAATATTTTTGACGTATCGCATACCATCTCAAGCGGGGACTTGAAATGGTGCGAACCTCTTTGCGAACCATTTTTTTTTATTAGTAAAAAAATGATTTTTTGGATAATTGTTATTAGAGATGGAATCCATACTAAAAAGATCATCTACAAATAGTATTATAAAAAAATCAATCGAAAATTAAGTGATGTGATCATCCAAAGTTTTAATGGCAAAAAAATGCACATATTCATCAGTTTTGCATCTCGTTTTTTTTAAATGATAAACAATTGAATTTTTTTATTTTTTAAGTAGATGATGTTCGTAATGAAGATATCATTTACAAAAAATCATGAAAAAATTCAATTATTGACTATTTTAAATTTATAATTTTTACGAGGGTATGTATATATGAGGTTCTTACCGAAGACTCCATGTGTATATATTTTATAAGGGTACCAAAGCACATTAATCCTAAACATTTTCAATAAGGAAGATAAAACATATAAACAATGACTAAACTCACTTATAACTCTAGTTCAACTACAATGTGACAACTAATAAATAAAAAAACTCAATAAACCGTCAACCAAAACAACCTTCAAAACTGATCTAATGGTCGATTCATTATATTTCCCTTATTTATGCCCATACGAAAAGTGAATAATAAAATATGAACCAACTCTAGACAACATCCATAAAAGCATCAAGTAATAACTTTACACCTTCAAAAAGTTCATAAGAGAAACAACATATGTAAATCCTCGGGTTGTTAAGCATATGAATTGTTCCAACAAAGATGGACAACATATAAAACCAAAATCCCATTTGTAAAACCAACATCTAAAAAATATATAAATTTTAATAACAATGATATAATGATAAATGCTGCAAATTTGAATAACCAAAATCCAATACTTTAAATCTTCATAACTAACACTGCATTTGTAAAACTAAAAAATATAATGATGCATTGGTTCTATATCAGTTTAAAAATCATAAATTTGCACCATTTATTATAATGTTGTAGTATACAATCCACCTTAAATACAGTAGGCTTTCAAATAATCAAGATTACAATTGAAGTAATGATCAAAATCATGAAGCCATCTTCATATTTTTATTAACATTTACTAATGGACCTCTATTTTTTCATCAAGTACACAAATTAGATGTATGTTAGGTTCCTTTTCGTTAGGGAACTATGGTGGCACACCTTTAAGTTATTAATTGATTTTATTTTAAATTTTGATATGAGGTTATAATGAGATAACTACCTACTCTTATAAGGACTCTAGTAGTGGATAGATTTTGTTTCTAACCACTCTCCTTAATGGAAGGGAGTTATATAGATATTGTTGAGATAAAGTCCATAGCCTATCCTATAAATATGCTTGTGTATCCCAAGAAATAGGAATTCAAGATTTGAGTAGGTATAGGCTAGAAGACTCTAGTTAATATTGTGTGGTTGAAGAAATCATGTTAATCAAGGAGTATCTACAAAAACTTGACTTGGACAACAATGGGAGGAGATATTTTCTATATTTCTGGCTATGTAATTATCTTGTATTAAATTTTATATTTGGTATCAAAGCCTCCTTTAGTTAATTTTGTTCATATATATATATATATATATATATATATATATGTATATATATATATATATATATATATATATATATATATATATATATATGTATATATATATATATATATATTAAAAAACTTGTTATTCTAAAATGAATATTTATATTGAAGGTACCTAGTGTATAACTCATATGCAAGTTTTTTTTCTACTTGAAAGAGTAAATAGTAGATAACAATATAATTCCTTACAAAAGGTTATTCATGGTGACATTATAGAATGTATACATAGCCTTTTGAATATAGTGCATGTTTTAATACTTGAAATAATAGGAAACAACAAGATGCATACCATAGTTCCTGACCTACCATATAGGCAAAGCTGTGTTGGGGCTAAACTGGGCTATAGCTCAGGTCGAGTTGTGCTAAGAAAAAATATTAATGCTAGCCCAACCCATTTTAATAACCAATAGCCTACCAAAAAAAACAATCACTTGAGCCCAGTCCACACTTTCATTTACTCAGTTAAAAAACCCTATTCATTCAAAAAGTCACCCATTCTTTCTCTCAAAGACCAACCAAAGTGAAGAAAACCAACCACACGAGGGTGAAATTATGTGGGGGATAGACCGGGCTATAGCCTAGGTCGAGTTGTGCTAAAAAAATATTAGTGCAACCCCAACCTACTTTAATAACTAATATCCACCCCAAAAAAAAATTACTCAAGCCCAACCCCTACTTCCATTTACTCAACTAAAAAATCGTATTTATTCAAAAATTCACCCGCCTCTTTATCTCAAAGACCAACCAAAGTGAAGAAAACAAACCACCCTCTGTAGGTTGTTGTTCTAAATCCGACAGTGACGTCGGTCTGGCAACTTCGTGATGTCGACAAATTGGTAATGATCAAACTGTATTTACTAATGTTTCGCTATATTTTTTATATAATATGAAGTTTAAAAATCCCTAATTTGTGTAAAAACACTAAATTTTAAATCCTAATTTTTGTTCCTCATTTATTATTACAAGACTATTTATTGATGATTGGAGATTTAGCAAATTGCCTTCTTTGAGAACAAAGACAAATTGGATTTAAGCTCTATATTATCTTAAGGATGGCTTGGTTTGATGCTCTAAATCTTTTAGAGTCTCATCATAGAGTATTTGTTAGTTCTTTTTTATTTTCCACTTTGCTAGTTTCGTGTTTTCTTCGTTTCTCTTTGGACGAAAGGCCTATATCCCCCTCCTTGATGTAATCCATGTGGGAGAGGCTTTTTCTCCCTATTTTTATTAATAAAATGTGTGGGTATACTCTCCCTCTTGCCCCCCAAAAAAAGATTTAATTTTATACATATTCTCGCATCGTCAAGGTATATTAATTTCAAAACCCTAATTTTTGGTTTTTTATTCGATTCATTATTATTTATCTTGCTTAGAATTGTATGATTATGATTTTAGTCCTTAATCCAGTTAAAATTTGTGCAAAAATAAAACTAAAAATTGAATAATTATTTATTACTCGCATGTTTATAGAGTTGTGATTTGGCCATTAATTCCTAAAGTATTATAACTTTATAATATTAATTGTTAGTTATTTGTAGAATCGTTAATTAACATTATTTTTCATTGTTTTTCTAACTAAGATGTATTGATTTGTGCATTATTTTAGGTTATAATGTCAAGGAAAACTTGTTATTTTTTTAAATCAAAAAGTGACAACCAATCAAAAATTGATTCGCCTTTTATATTGACCGACGTTACTGCTTCAACCTCCACCGGGCCACCTCGTAAAGTTTAAACGAGTGAATCCAGTGAAGAAGATAACACTTTTACTGAGAATCTTTGCTTGCGTCTCCAAATATGGCAAGAACCCACTGACAACCGCGATGAGGTTCGAAAAAGGTACCTCAAAATTTGGGTTTTATCAACCCATACTTCAAGCTTATCCACCCACCCAAGATGGGAAATAATTCGTCGCTTTTAAAGTAGTTGGCTTAAAAGATATCCTTAGCTTGAGTATTCTATTGAAAAAAATATAGCATATACACTACTCAATTGACATTTACAATTGAAGGGTTCCAAAGTTAGAAAAGGGTTGATGGCCCTGAATATGCATTTTTTAAACACAAGGTATGTACCTCTTCAACATATATGAGTGTTGTTCATTCTGCTTAAGATTTGATGAATACTTTTTAACACAATCGGAGAGTGTCATATGTGCACTCTAAAGAAATGGCGGAGAAGAACCGATTGCATCTCAAGACATCTACGGAATATGCGTGTTGGCTTGTATTTCAAATATGTGAATTCAGAGCTCACGATGAATCCCCTGAGTCGCAAAATTGTGGCAGTTTTATTGAATTAATAAAGCACACCGCACGACATGATAACAAAGTTGCGAAGGTTTTCTTAAAAATGCTCCAAGAAATGCAAAGTATGCCTCTCTAATGATTGAAAAAGATAATTTGAATATTCTTGGGGATAATATGAGAAGTAAGATTTGAGTTATTTATATTGGTTAATGAAGCACAGGATGTACCTATAAAAGAGAAAATAGTCATTGTCTTAAGATTTGTTGATGAGGGAGCAGTGCTATGTGAACCTTTTTTGGGAATTGTGAGCGTTGAAGAAACTATTACTTTGACACTTAAAAAAATATGATTCCATTATTTACTTTCTCATTGAATCAAGTACTCCAAGTGAGAAATCTTCAAATGAGCGGTGGGAGAGACGATTTAATCCCATAACTTCGATGCTCAATAAGTCTAGTTTCAACACATCACTAGGGAATCCATTCCGAACTACCATAAGGCAAAAGTCATCATGAAGAAAAAAAATTGAGTTACGAAAAGGCACTTTATTGCACCCTGATAAAGAAACTTTTAGGCACAAAACATTTAGGAGTGCACCTGAGCACATTATGGAAATGTGAGACATTATTGTTCAACTTAAGTCATTGGAGATAGATATTTTAGAGTTTTCTTTATGCATTTCATACTGAATTATCTTCCTAATGAATAGGTTCCATTTAAAATTTCATATAACACATATACGGAAAAATGGTATGTTGATGAACCTCTAACCATGTGTGTGTAAAGGGAAGAAAGACTAAAACATGAGAAACTTTAAACTTCTCTCCTGGTGGCTTCTGACAATGGAAATTCTAATAAGGGTAATGGTGTTCCTCAAGTGGCTAAGAAAATGAATATGCCAATGAAGTGTAATGGTAATATGGAATCATGTTTCTTATGCAAGAAAAATGGGCATATGAAGAAAAATTGTGAGAAATACAAGAAATGGACTGAGAATAAAGGCACTCATGTATCCTTTGTGTGTCATGAATATTATTTTGTTGATGCTCCTAATAATACATGGTGTATTAACTCTCGTACTTAATTCACATTGCCAATATCATCTGTGGTCTTTTAAACCTAAGTGTTGATGTAAAAAACTAGATCACTCTAATAATTTAATCACAGATAAACAAATGAGACAGAATATTTTAAAGTGGTTCAGCCTTGTATGAATGGCCTACATCCACTGTTATGTTATTGCTGAGTGTTTGGGAATTCTCGATTACAAGTTCTATCCAGAAATTCCGGTCCCTTTGAATGAGGGCGATACAAGGTATTTATAGCCCTTAGGCTGTACATGAAAGGGTGTTACATTAAATGATACACATATGAAAGGGTAATTCATTTAATGCTCTTCAAACGTGTGCGTCAAGGTGATAAGCATTCAATGAATAGTTGAACTGTTGATTATCTGGCAATCAATGTTGCGGACGAGATGCAGCTCGAACCGCCTTAGTTGCTCGTCGTTCAAGAGTTCCTCGGAGCGTTGGAGTTCCTCGAAGACCTGGAGTTCCTCGGAGTATAGTTGTTGCTCGGAGTGATTTTGACTTGGTCGGGGGAATGAACTTTTTCGTTGCAATTGTGCCACGTAGATTGACACGTGTCTTCTTATTATTCGTCCACATCAGCATACTAATTTTGGTATCAACAGAAGCCCCCAATGTTTCATATTTTTAACTTTGAGGAGTATGGAACATTCTTTCTTGGTATATGGCGATATTAAATGACCTTCCTGGGTTTTAGGAGCCTTTTCTTCATATTTGAATTTCCTTCCAAATTCGCAGAATCCGCCTTTTTGCATTTTTATAGGCGCTTCGATCTTCGTGCCCTTTTTGTCCTTTTAGCCGCCGATAGCGTAATAGTTTCCTTTTTGTAATCATTTCTTTCATCGTTTCCCAAGACAAAGTATTTAAGCTTCAGAGACAATCCCATCGTCTTCTACCTTTTCAATTTCTGCTTTCGAGTTTTCTATAGCTTTTCTCTCTCCTGTGCGTTCATCCCTTTCTTCGTTTGTTTGTCAACAGATCTCCTTTTTCCCTGTAAGCTCTTCTTCCTTCTTCTTTTTTTCATCATGGTTTACATTATTGAGTCTCTTGAGAAATTCCGTTCTGATTTCTCTATTCCATCTTGGGTAATTTTGGAGAGTCTTTCTGAACCTTCAACTTATTTTAATTTGGTTGAGGGACATTGGTTCCCTAGCCTATTTATTGCTGAATGTGGATTTTCTTTTCCACCAAATCCTTTGTGTTTAGACTTCTGTCAGTACTTCGATGTTGTCCCTGCAAAAATAGCCCCCAACACATGGAGAATAGTTAATGGGGTGTATAGGTTAAATCAAACTCATGGAACTCGTATAGGAATTCCTGAGATTATGTACTGTTACAGATGGGCTGTTTTAGACAATGTTTTTTATTTAAAAACTAGGTTTTTGAATAGGGCCTTAGTAGTCAACCTCCCTGATGCAAACAGGGATTATTTTGAACACGGGGTAGTCATTAAAAATTGGCAACATGCCCCTTTAGTTGGTGATGAAGTATATGAGGGTCCCAGATGCCCCCCATATGGCAATGGGATAGGTTATTTTCATCTTATTTTGTTTTTTGAAATTATGATTTCATTGTGTTTGACAAAATGTATGACTGATATTTCACTATGTATTTGTTTGCAGTTGACAGTAAGAGAAAAACTCCAAAAGAATCAGAAATAAACATTAAACATTTGAAACATATCTGGAATTTGCATCGAAGAGTTGCAGACGAGCATATCAGGTCTACTTCATATTTGTTGCAGTACAGGAGCTACACATCATCCTTTACTGCTCGTCCTGTGGTCTGCATTAGTGAACCATTGTCAGCTTCTGAGGAATCTTCACCAGAATCTCATATTCCTCTAAGTCAGAAGATGGGCAAGAGAAGAGTTCCTGCTATCTTCGAGGATACCTCCTCTGTTGGTGGTGGAAAGAGAAATAAGGTTGATGTCCCAAAGGGGACAAAGAAAGTGGACGTTGCTCCTTCTGTTGCTGCTCAGAAGGCTGCCGAGAAGCCTCCAGTGGCTCCGAGCAAGAGAAGTACTTCTGTGGAAGTGGTTACCGTCTCCCCCACCAAAGGTTCTTTGGCTGAAACTACTGAAGTACCACTGAGGAGATTGAAGAAATCCTCCTCGGTCAGTTTTTCTGAAACCATTCCCCAGCTCCAAGCTAGTGGAGCTGGAGTTCCAACCATTATTCCTCCGAGTTCTGCGATGAGCTCGGTAAAGACTTGGACTATTCCTAAAGTCCAAGGGATTGAAGAAAACATGTCTAGGGATATGCTGACATCCCTAGCTACTCGTCACATTGCTTCAGTAAGTTTCTCGTATCCTGAATTTTTCTTTCTTTCAGTCAATATATGTATCTCGGCACTGACTTATCATTACCTTCTTTTTCAGCTGGTGAGCTGCTTTAACACCATAGTGAAGAAAGATGAAGTGCTCAAGGCTTCAAGATCCTCGTCCAGAGTAGAGGATGCTTTCCAGGGTTTGGCCCAATCTCTGAAGGAATCCCGTCAAAAATACGACGAGGATAGGGGTGAATGGGAAAAGAAGTTGAATGCGTCTGAGGCAGAGAAGGTACAGTTGGGCAATAAAGTGAAGGATTTGGAGAGAGAGAATAAAAAATATGCCGAGAAGCTCACAATCTTTGGGGAGCTTGAGAATAAGTTGAAGTCGGCCGAGGAAGAGCTGACCCTTCTGCGAGAAGTAAATCGCCAGAAGGAGGAGGTGGAGGCCAAGTTGAAAGCCACCGAGGATCTTCTATCCGAGAAGCTCTCCTAGGAGAAAATGAAGAGAAAAGTGGCTGTGAAGAAATCCTTTCGAACTGGTTGGGACAAAGGATGGGATAGGGGGTAGCGGCAATTATGACCCAGGTCAATTATGGGAGTTTGAAATACTTTCGAGATGGTTGGGTTGCTGCCCTGCAGGAACTGAAGGTGAGCGAGGACTCAGAACTATTTCAACAACATCTCCCTGGACCTCCTCCAGCTATTGAAGATGAAGAAGAGGATGAAGTTGCATCCGAGGAGTCTTCAGTGATAGTGGGTGATCAAGTCCTTGCTCCACAACCCAATCAGACAGCCACCGAGGAGATTTCTTCCTTGCCTGCTCCTCCTGAACAAGTCCCAACTTCTGCCAACCAAATCGTTGTTCCCACCGAGCAACCAAGCTCCTCGTCCCAGCCTCCCGAGAAAGTCTTGGGAGACAAGGAAAAGGTGTGAAGTTGTTCGGTATTCTCTTTTATTTTTCCTTTTACTTGTACTTTGTACCCCAGATCTTTGTAACTTTGCCTTATGATCTAATAAAATTTGAGTTCTTTTCTTCCATATGATTGTCTCTTCTCTATCTGCACTCTGTCTTGATCTTCTTTTTCTTTCTCTGTTAGTTTCTGGCCAGGATGGATCTGTTGTCTGCTAATGACACAAAGTTGATGCAGCAATGCCATGAATATTATAAAGCTGGTCACACAGACCTAAGTGCATCAGAAGTTGCCGACATCCTTGGCCATGGTGCTTCAGAGCAGGCAGTAGAAGCTTATCAATACCTGAAGGGCTTACTTGATCGAGTTGTGGCCAATAACGTGGCTTACTATGACATGATCGAAGAGCTTCAATATACTTTAGAAGATCTTCAGACTCAGTACAAGGAATCAAATGCCTTGTTGCATGAGGGGTATGAAAAGAAGTATCAACAGCTTTCTGCCGAGAAGGGCTACGACAAACTTCTTACTGGGTATGATGTCAGGGAGAGGACCCTAAAGGGAGAAGTTGAAGCTTGTAGACAAATTGATGAGCTGCTGGAGCAAGAGAATAATAATTTGCAGAAAGAGCTAGCACAATATAAGTCTGCAGCCTCTTCTTCAACAGCGGTAATCCCAGTGACTGATTAGGGATTTTCCTTCTTAGAGGTTGAGAATGCCAAATTAAGGCAAGATTTGGATATCCTGAGAAGGTCTGGTACTTCTACTTCTACTCGGGGACGAGGAAGAGGTTCTCGTGGGCGAGGAAGAGTTGCCCAGGATGTTATCGAGGAACGAAGTACTCCACCTGCTCGGGGTCGATCAAGAACTCCTCGTAGTATTGAAGAAGCTCGTACTCTGTCAACATTGGAAACTCAAGCGTACCAATTGAATGCAAAAGATCGGGCTTTGTCTGAAATGTCCAAGAAAATCCAAACTCTGGAGGATCAACTTGCATCGACAAAATCTGCTCTGAAGAATAAGGATGTTTTTGCCAGGAGCCTTCATGAGCAGTTAGAGAGAATAACTTTCCAATTCCACAAACAACCTCGTGAGTTCTGGATGGCAGGCTATAATGAGGCCCTTTATCACTTGGATGCTCGCCTTGAAAATGCCAATAATGAAGGTTATAAACAGGGATGGTTTAACGCCCTGGGTGTATTAAAACTAGAGCAGGGCCATTATTTATGGGATTATCATGCTCCTGGGCTACTAGACTTGCCTGTACCACCTTATAAATTGGACATGGAATGGATCCCAGCTCGTGCCATTCCTCGGAGCTTAATTTCTAAATACCTTGGTGACTATAATCTTCATTCTCAAATTGAGGTATCTCGTCCCGAGCATCTACTAGACACACCTTCTGTGATGAACGTTAGGATGCTGAAGGACTTGAACTTTATTAACTCTCCTCAGACTTTAAATGATCCGCCTGCTGGCGAGGAACCTATTTCAAAAGCAGATGGAAAGAAACCAATAGAGTAGGGATCTCAATGTAATAGTTAGTAAACATATGTAACTTGTAATTTATTTTGAGTTTTAATGAAAGACTTTCATTTTATGTTTGCAAATCTGTATTGCTATTGATATTGTCAAACACTTTATATTTGTGCTTGCATAACAATATTGTATGGTTCATCGACCAATTTAGTAATAAACAGTTACCAGTATCAGAAATGTTGAAAAATTATTCCAACCAACCAAGGTTGTTAAATTGTACTCGTCGACCAATTATAGTTAGTGAGAGTTTTTATCCCCGACCAACTATACTTGGTACTGTTTAAAATGTGCCCGACCAACCAAGGTCGATGATTTTTCCTCGTCGACCAACTACAGTTAGTGGGTTTTTATCCCCGACCAACTATACTTGGTTCAGTCTGGAATATTTGTTCTTCGAGGAACTTTTATGTAATAGACTTACTTCCCGACCAACATAAGTTGGTATTTGAGAGCATATTTTGCTTCCTAATCAACCGAGATTAGCCTTTCGTCGATCATCTTGTGTTCTTGCCTTTTTACCAACCGGAGTTGGTCGTAGGTTTGAACTATCATGTCCACTAGTTATTTTACCAACCTGAGTTGGTCACGCTAGTGTACACCTCCTAACCAAAGGAGTATAGTTTTTTCTCGCCCTTTTACCAACCGGAGTTGGTCGTGGGTTTGAACTATCATGCCCACTAGTTATTTTACCAACCTGAGTTGGTCACGCTAGTGTACGCCTCCTAACCAAAGGAGTATAGTTTGTTCTCGCCCTTTTACCAATCAGAGTTGGTCGTGGGTTTGAACTATCAGTGTTGCCATAAATTGCTGAACAGCGTAGTGTTGTACACTAGTATTCCCCAAAAAACTTTCAATAAAAAGAAAGAGGATGGTGAAACATCATCGTTTTATTCATATTGATGGAACTGCTTTACATTTTACATTACTGATAATACTTGCGTAGATGTTCAGCATTCCATGCATTCTTAAATTCCTCTCCTTCTAGAGTTGTTATTCGATAAGTTCCTGGTCGGACAACTGTAGTAACTCGGTAAGGTCCATGCCAGTTTGCTTCCAACTTATTGTGCTTCTGAATGACCTTCTTTAGCACGTAATCTCCTTCTTTTAAGTCGCATTTTTTCACCCTCTTGTTGTAGAACAGGGTTGTTCGCTATTGATAAGCAGCATTCCTAATGGCTGCCTCTTCTCTAACTTCCTCGAGCATGTCCAAATCTAATCTCCTCATCAAGTCGCTGACTGGGGAATTGAAATTCAGCACTCTGTGTGTTGGAAGACCCAACTCGGCAGGTATTACAGCTTCACTTCCAAATGCCAGCATATATGGTGATTCTCCAGTTGTTGTTCGGGGAGTTGTTCGGTAAGTCCACAATACTGACTGTAGCTCATTAATCCAATTAGCTTTAGATTCACTTAGCCTCTTCTTCAAACCATTTAGTAATATTCTGTTCGTCACTTCAGTCTGTCCATTGCTTTGAGGATGGCCTGGTGCTGAATGAGTCTTCAAAATGTTTGACTGATGACAATAGGCGACAAACTCTTCATTATCAAATTGTGTCCCATGGTCTGTAATGAAGGCATGAGGGAGACCATATCGGCAGATGATATTCTTCCAAACAAACTGGTACACCTTCTCATATGTCATATCAATAAGTGGCTCAGCTTCAACCCACTTAGTAAAATAATCCACTGCAACAACGAGGTACTTGAATCTTCCTCGGGTCGTTGGCAGTGGTCCAACCAAATCAATTCCCCACATGGAAAATGGCCAAGGAGAAGTTATGGGTGTCAACAATGCTTGTGGAGTTCGTCGGATGGAGGAAAAACGTTGGCACTTGTCGCACTTCTTGGCATATGCTATACAATCCGCCCTCATCGTCGGCCAGTAATATCCCTGCGTCATCACCCTTTGTAAAAGTGTCCGACCTGCTACATGGGCTCCACAGGATCCTTCATGGATCTCTTCAATCAATTCTTTCACCTCGGAGGGATGTACACATCTCTGCAAACCTACCATAATCTCTCGTCTATACAAAACACCATTAGTTAGTACATATCGAGCAGCTTTAAACTTCAATTTCTTCGCAGTGAGCTTATCCTCCGGCAATTCTCCCTCTTCAATATATGCTCTGATGGGATCCATCCAAGATGGTCCTAAATCAAGGGTTATAACATTCATCGTTAGGGCTTCATCTATGCTCCGAGCTTCTAATACTTCAATTGGTATCGTTCTTCGCATCTCGGTACGAGTAGCTGATGCTAGTCAGGCCAGTGCGTCTGCTTGTGCATTTTCCAGTCTTGGAATTCTGATCAACTAGATGGCATCAAATTCGGTCAATAATTCCATCACCTTTGCATGATACCTGACCATTAATTCTCCTTTAACAGCATATATTCCTATCATCTGATTCACAATTAATTGAGAGTCACTGAATACCATCACTTGTTGCGCTTCCATAATCTTTGCTAAATTAAGACCTGCTATCATCGCCTCATATTCAGCCTCATTATTGGAAGCTTTGAATTGGAATCGTAGGGCGTATTCCACGTCTATCTCGTCTGGAGTGCTCAGAACTATTCCCGTGCCACCTCCGGCAGTGCAGGATGAACCATCTACATATAACCTCCATATAGGTAACTCGTCTTCAAATTTCTTATCTGACAAAGTTCCTCGATGAAATATCTGTTGTTTCCTTTCATCCTTCCCTGGTATTTTTTGCTCTTCGTCGATCATCTCTTCTTGCCCTTTTACCAACCGGAGTTGGTCTGGGTTTGAGTTTGATGATCTTTTTACATCCACAAGCCCTTTTACCAACCGGAGTTGATCTGGACTTATGTCTGTTGATCCTGTAACATCCACAGGTTGGTCAGCGAGCAACTTTTGTTCCTCGGGGGTATCAGGATATGTAAATTCTGCTATGAAGTCTGCTACAGCCTGCCCTTTTAATGATGATCTGGGTTCATACACGACATCATATTCACCGAGCTCTATTGCCCAATACATCAGTCTCCCTGATTTTTTTGGCTTATGAAGGGCTTGTCTCAATGGCATATCGGTATACACGATGATGGTATGAGCCTGGAAATATGGCCTCATTCTTCTACTTGCCTCAATTAATGCCAATGCCAATTTTTCTAGCTTTGGGTACCTGATCTCTACACCTCGGAAAGCCTTACTTGTGTAATAAATGGGCTTTTGGACTCCATTCTCCAATCTGATTAGTGCCGAGCTGACTGCATTCTCTGATACTGCCAGGTACAAGTACAACTTTTCCCCCATTATTGGCCTGGACAACAATGGAGGTGTTCCCAAATATTTCTTCAAGTCTTGAAAGGCTTTTTCACATTCATCATTCCACTCGAAAGTTTTTCGAAGTGTTTTGAAGAATGGGAGGCATCTATCAGTTGCTCGGGATACAAATCTATTGAGCGCTGCAACTCGTCCTGTAAGACTCTGCACCTCTTTCTTCGTCGTTGGAGATCGCAACCCTAAAAGAGCTTTGATCTTTGCTGGATTTGCCTCAATGCCTCGCTGGTTGACGATGTACCCGAGGAACATTCCTTCTCGTACTCCAAAGGTGCACTTCGTCGGGTTGAGCTTCATCTGGTATTTATCCAACTGATCAAAAGTCTGGCCTAAGTCAACTAGATGATCAACAGCTTTCTTGCTCTTTGTCAGCATATCGTCGACATAGACTTCCATATTACAACTGATTTGTTCGGCAAAAACCTTGTTCATCAGCCGCTGATATGTCGCTCCTGCATTTTTCAAACCAAAAGGCATAACATTATAACAATAAGTTCCCCTAGGGGTAATAAAAGAAGTGCTTTCCCTGTCTTCAGGTTTCATTTTGATCTGGTTGTAACCAGAGTAAGCATCCATGAAGCTGAGCAGCTCGTGTCCCGAGGTAGCATCCACTAGTTGGTCAATTCTGGGCAATGGGAAGTGATCTTTTGGGCAGGCCTTGTTGAGATCAGTGAAATCAACACACATTCTCCATTTATTGGTTTTCTTCTTTACCATCACCACATTTGCTAACCAATCTGGATATTTCACATCTTCAATGAATTGGGCTTTCTGGAGCTTCTCGACCTCCTCTTGTATGGATTGATTCTTCTCGGGACTAAACACTCTTCTTCTCTTCTTTACAGGCTTGATCTCCTTATTCGCATTGAGTTCATGGCATAAGAAGTTTGGATCTATTCCTGGCATGTCTTCATGACTCCATGCAAAAGTTTTCTTTCTGTTTCTCAAAAAAGTTATCAACTCCTGTTTTATTGAAACATCCAACGATGAACCTATCTGGGTTACTCGTTCAGGGTGCTCGTCGTCTAGAATAACATTTTCTGTAGATTCCACCACCTGTCCTTTTACAAGTTGGGATTCATCTCTAGGATCAAGTGTCTCAATTTCTGTACCTTCCTCCACCTGGTAGGTAGTAGTATTTTTCCTTGATTCTTCAAGCTCCTCTTGGTCGGCAGACGAATAATAGCATTCCCGAGCTACTTTTTGATAACCTTTCACAACTCCTACTCCGAAGTTTGTTGGGAATTTTAGGCACTGATGTACTGTAGATGGAACTGCTTCGAACTTCTTTAAGACAACTCTTCCCATGATGATGTTGTAAGCTGACTGCACATTCTTATCCATCACAAAGAAGCGTATTCTCTCTGTCCGACAAGCAGGCCAAGTTCCAATGAATATATCCAACTTGATCGTCCCAAGTGGAAAAACTTTCTCGCCAGCAAAACCCAGAAGGGGTCTGTGATAAGGTTCTAATTGAGATAATTTCAAATTCAAGCTGTCAAAGCATGAATAGTACATGATGTCTGCCGAACTACCATTGTCTACCAACACCCTTGAAATCACTACCTCCTTCATCCTCATTTTGATCACCAAAGGGTCGTCGTGAGGGTAAAGAACACCTGCTAGGTCGTTTTTTGAAAAGCCAATGACCAGCTTCTCTTTGTTTATCTTCCTCGGGCGATCCTCCTCAGCTAAATTTATTCGCTGAATATACGAACAAGCTTGAGCCTCTCCAAGGTAAGTCTTTCTTTCTGCAGTAAGGTCTCCTCCTCCTACATCTCCTCCTGTAATAACATTACAATCAAATGACCCAAAACGTATGGAAAATACCTCTCGTTCTGGCTGCCTTGGCTTCTTGGGAAGATCGGGGTCTTCATCTGGATCATCTTCATGATCTCTCTTCTTTTTCTCCTCTGCTCGGCGAGGAGATCTAGACCTCTCTCTAGTTCGATCATTATTTCTTCTTTCGCCTCCCCGATCAACGTACTTTGCTAGTTTCCCTCTTCGGATGAGTGTTTCAATCTCGTTCTGAAGAGCTATGCAATTTTTTGTCATATGGCCGTGATCCTTATGGAACTCGCAATATTTATCCCTGTTCCTCAGGTCAGGGTCTGACCTCAATTTTTTTGGCCACTTTACTTCTTCGTTATTCTTGATTTCTTCCAAGACATGATTAATACCCATTTTCAAAGGAGTATAATTATCGAATTTCTTTAGGACTTCCCATGACGATTTATTATTCTTGGAATGCTTGTCACCGCCATTCCCCTTATGCTCTTTCTTCTTAGATTTGTCGTCTTCCACTTTGGTTTCTTTATCCATATTCTTCTTCGCAGCCATATCCTCCTCGGCATTCATGATTTTGGCCGCTTTCGCCATTAACTCTGACATAGTTATAGGTGGATCTTTGGCCAAAGTGTAATACAACTTGTTAGGCAACAATCCGCTCATCAAGGCGGTGATTGCTGTCTTTTCTTCATAATCTATAACTTCCAGTTTCTCGTTATTGAAACGAGTTATGTAATCTCTAGTACTTTCATCAGTTTTTTATCTAACACTTAACAAGTGTGCTACTCTTTTTACTGGCTTTGCTCCAAAACAGAAATTGTCGATGAACAACTCGGCCAACTGAAAGAAAGTTGAAATCTTACCCCGAGGAAGATTGTTGTACCATATCTGGGCAGATCCAGTAAGAGTTCCCGAGAATGCTCTGCTTCTCATCTCGTCGGGGACAGCATAGATGTCGGCGGCAGCTTGATATTGCTCTATGTGTAGAACAGGATCTGTCTTTCCATCATATTTGGGGGTCACCACAGGTGCTTTAAACTTTGACGAGGTAGGGAAATCCACAATAGCCTTGACAAACGGTGTCCCTTGAACAAAAGTTCGTTGTAGGGAATTCTTCGCCTTAGACATTTCTCCCAATCTATCCTCCAATCGCTGAATGGAACCTTTCCACGCATCGTTTCCTTCCTCAGGCTTATTAGTTCGAGCAATTGATTGTTCTGATGTGGCCTCTTGAGACCTATCTTGACGAGCAATTGGTCGTGATTGTGTTGATCCTTCTCTTAGATCTGATGGTCGTCGAAAACTCCTCGATATGGACTTAGGTGGACTCCTATTCCTCCTAGGGCCTAATCGACTGAAAGGAGACACCCTACTTAGTCTTTCCAAGGCACTGGGTCTCTCTGGAGAGAGAGTGATACGATGATCAGTATCTGTAGCCCTTATTGACGAAGTTCGCCCAGGTTGATAAGAGAAATCATCAGATTCCTCATTACGATATGACTCAGTACGCCTGGATCGTGAAGAAAGTAAGTAGGTTTGCCTCTGACCACTTCGCTGTCCTGAACGTGCAGGTGCACCGCCATGAAGGGTCTGTATGAGTTGTCGCATTGTTTCTTGCATGGCGGTTTGTCCTTGAGCCAGATTCGTCATAATCCCAGCCAGATCTGGAGGTGCAGAGGGATTTGGAGGATTTCCAGCATTTCCAATGTTTCGATTGCTGGATTCCGGGTTATCTGCCATTGATGATGAATGATTTTTGGTGAAAAACGATAATAACAATCGTTTCCACAGACGGCGCCAATCTGTTGATGTAAAAAACTAGATCACTCTAATAATTTAATCACAGATAAACAAATGAGACAGAATATTTTAAAGTGGTTCAGCCTTGTATGAATGGCCTACGTCCACTGTTATGTTATTGCTGAGTGTTTGGGAATTCTCGATTACAAGTTCTATCCAGAAATTCCGGTCCCTTTGAATGAGGGTGATACAAGGTATTTATAGCCCTTAGGCTGTACATGAAAGGGTGTTACATTAAATGATACACATATGAAAGGGTAATTCATTTAATGCTCTTCAAACGTGTGCGTTAAGGTGATAAGCATTCAATGAATAGTTGAATTGTTGATTATCTGACAATCAATGCTGCGGTCGAGATGCAGCTCGAACCGCCTTAGTTGCTCGTTGTTCAAGAGTTCCTCGGAGCGTTGGAGTTCCTCGGAGACCTGGAGTTCCTCGGAGTATAGTTGTTGCTCGGAGTGATTTTGACTTGGTCGGGGGAATGAACTTCCTCGTTGCAATTGTGCCACGTAGATTGACACGTGTATTCTTATTATTCGTCCACATCAGCATACTAATTTTGGTATCAACACTAAGGAAACAAAAGGAAAGTGAATGAAGTGTCTATTCGGTAAATTGAATGCGTTCACAAGTGAAAGTTATGGGAACCTTAGTTATTTCAAAATATGGTTTCCATTTAGACCTCAAATATACCTTTTATATTCCGTCATTTAATAGAAATTTAATTTCAATTTCAAGACTAACACCCATAGGATTTAAGTTTAGTTTTTAAAACTCTGGTTTTAGTTTATTCAATAAAGTACAAATGTAAAAATTGGGCTTTTGGTTAATAATTTATATAACTTTGATGGACACTTAGCAACTCTATATTTGATTGATTTTGGTACTTATATGGATTGGGTTAAAGGAAAGCAAACCAACAAGTCCAAAAAGGGTGCCAATGGGATTTTTGAAATACTAAAGATCATGCACACCGATATTTGTGGAGCATTTACTACTCCATATATGAACGGTCAGAGATATTTAATCTTATTTAGTGGCGACCATACAAGATTTACGTATCCCTATCGTCGTTATGATAAGTTGGAGGTACTAGATGCATTCAAGACATACATAGAAGAAGTAGAGAAACAAAAGGCAATAAAAATTGTAAGGTGAGACAAGGGTGGGGAATATGATGGAAGGTACACGGGAAATAAGTAAACGTCAGGTCCATTTGCTAGGTTCCTTAAGGATGAAGCCACTAATGCACAATATACAATGCTCGACATACCTCAAATTGGTTTAGCTCAAAAGAGGAACCTAACACTTATGGACATGGTACAAAGCTGTAATACATCGTATTTTCCTTGCATTTTGTGACAACATCAATTTTTCCACGCTGAATATGGGGCTTATCGAACAATCTATATCATTCACAGCATCAAACCATAAAGTAAAAAGTGTAATAAAACCATCCACACGTATGAAATATAACTGAAATGAAATAATCACATAATTAAATAAGTCTCAACCCAACTGACATATGAAATATCTACGCATCACAACTCTGAATAAAAACTGACTGAATAATAAATCCGAGCTCATACCTATACAAACTCTAGAACGAAATTAGCTCAGACTGGAGTAAATAGCAAACTATGCTAGAATCAAAAGACTAAAATCTGTTATGCATAGTGGAGCTGAAAGTCTGGTCTTTTCTCAACCCTATTGATCCTGCCTAAATAAACCTAGATTTTTTTTTATATAATTTTGGGCCAGAGAACTAAAGTTACAAGAATTAAGTTCAATATTAAGAAATAATCATGCGCTTGATTTAGAATACATATCACCCATCGGTTCTCACATGCAATAAGCATCTCACCCCTTATCTAAGTGCAATACTACGCGCAATACTCAACCCAAGTCATATTATGATAAATAATCTTTACACTATCATAAAGAATGAATTACAACCCATTATCATATAGCATGGATGTAACTACCTATGCGTATACGAATATAACCCCAATACTAACCCCGATAATTTCACCCCCAAAGGATACAAATAAATAATTTATGTCTTTAATAATAATAGTTACTTATGTTATAAGTAACTATTCTCTATTATTATTTTTCTACTATAATTACAATAATTTATGTCTTTATGTTCATGCTACAAATCCCCACTTATGCATTATATCAATCATTCCTCAAATGGATAATCTTTTATATACTCGAATCGACTCGGAATAACTTCACGGTCCATTTTCCAAACTTGACCCAAACGGACTCAGGGACCGAATTAATTTTTCCCAGAGCCAAATCGATTCGCGTCGAGTAGTAGATCCAGATTTTCCTAAAAGAAAATGCTTTCCTTTACCAAATTCCATTAATGAGATCTAAAGCTCTTAAATCTCAAATCAATAATTCTATAATCAAATCTAAATATGGTAATAAGTTTCCATTGATTCCTAATCATCATAAGTAGATTAATTGATCAATTTCAAGGGTTAATTATTAAAGGTCGCCTATTTTCCTAAAACATCAATGGTTTACAATTCTCTTTCAATTTCAGAATAAATTGTTAAGTTAATACATGGGTTTGATTCAGAAACGTGAATGGATCCTAGAACATGGATTCTAACATGGTTTCCAATTAAGATACTATATCGATTTCAAGTTTTATCACCAAACTATCAACTTTAAACATAAGATTAATTGATAACTCATCCTAATTAGTCCCAACAATAACATAATTCAAATAATAAGAATTAAATCTCCAAACATAATTCAAAACATGAAATCGGCATGGGAAGAACATGATTCTAAATTAAGTACATATTATTTAATGATATTATTAGAAAATTCTTACCTTAGGTTTGAATTTTGAAGAATCCCCACTTGAATCGCTTTGATTTCTCCTCTCCAGGCTTTCTCGAAAAATTCCAGGTGTTTATGGATGCTAGGGTTTTATTTAGTTGGTAAAATAACATTAATGAAATAGTCTTTATAAACTTTAATTCTCACCCCTCGTAATGAGGTCTAATTTTAAGCCCTTAAAAGATCCCAGAATACTACTCGGAATAGCTTAAAATCTCCCCATAAGGGCATACCTACCTGTTTAAAACACAAAAACGGGTCTCAATACCACCCTCGAGTCCACTCAAAATAGGTATACCTCAAATCGCACGGTAAAACCTCTTGATGTAAAATATGATGAGACACTTAATTATTTTACGCATTAACCACCTATAGTCCATCTCATTGATTTCACTTATTAATTATAATAAAATGCAGTCCAAATATTTCATATAATCAGGCTTAATGTAAATTACCTAATATTCTGAGTAATTATTAATTCTCATTTATTATTTTCTATAAATTAAATGACATAAACTTATGGGGTATTATATTCTCCCCCTAGTAAATGAATTTCGTCCTCGAGATTCAACATGTGTCTGACCAGAAAAATTCTAGATATTTATCTCGCATGTCATCCTCCCTCTCCCACGTTGACTAATCCTCGTTGTGGTGCCCCCACTGGACACACACTGAAGGAACTACCTTGGAATGAAGTTTATGCTCCCTATGATCCAAAATAGAGACGGGTTCTTCTCTTAACTCACATCAGGCCAAATCTCTATATCATCAATATATATGTGCTGAAAATCTCCCTCATCTCCATAACGTCGAAATATAGAAAACATCGTGAATCCTCCGCAAGTGACCCAAAAAGGATAAACGATACGCTATTGGTCTGATCCTCTCAATAATAGAAAATGGTCCCACGTATTGGGGATCTAACTTCCTTTTCTTCCCAGAATCGCATCAGTCCCTTCATGGGAGACACCCTGAGTAGAACCGAATTTCCAACCTAAAAATATAAGTGGCTCATCTCTGTATCCGTGTAACTCTTCTGCCAATCCTATGCAATTTGAATCCTACCCATGATCATCTTCACTTTTTTCGAGGTGTCTTGGATGAAATCTGGTCTAAGAAGCTTTATATGCCCCACCTCTAACTAATAAGAGGGCAAACGACAAGGTCTCTCGTACAAAGCCTCAAATGGAGCCGCACTAATAGTGAACCGATAATTATTGTTGTAAGTGAACTCTACTAATGGTAAGTACTGCTCCCATCTACCTTTTAAGTCTAATATATACATTCATAACATGTCCTCCAACATCTGATTCACCCGCTTTGTCTGATTGGCCGTTTATGGGTGATACGAGGTACTCAACCTCAACTCTGCCACTAATGCTTGCTGGAAACTCCTGTAAAAGTGGGTCAAAAACATCTTGTCCCTATCCGACACAATATTAAGTGGTACACCATGAAACTTCAAAATATCTGCAAGGAAGAGCTTGTCGTAGTGTTCTGAAGTATAATCCTTCTGAATAGACAAAAAGTGAGCCATCTTTGTCAAATGGTCTACGATTACCCAGATGGCATCATGTCCCCGTTATGACATAGGTAATTATGTGATGAAATCCATAAAAAGGCTCTCCCATTTTCATATCAAAATCTCGAAAGGCTATAGAACACCTGCTGATCTATAATGATCTACCTTCACCATTTGGCACATGGCATACATGGACACAAAAATGAAAATGTCCTTCTTCATGCCTGACCACCCGTACTAGCACTTCATATCCAGGTACATCTTTTCCCCACTAGGATGTACCAAAAAATATCCTATTAACCTCAGTCATTAGTGCCCATCGTAACTCCTCATCCTCGAAAACTACTAACCTATCGCGGAATCGTAAACCTCCCTCAGAACTAATCGAGTGATACTCTGCTACCTCTGCCAATAACTTTCTGATCTTCTCCTAACAAAAATAATCCACCGTCCGTGCCTTTACGATCCAAATGATAATCTCAGGTGTGATGGTATGAATTGTCATAAATGCGTTCGATAACTTATCGTATGTACAAAGCGAACTCCACTTCACCTTTCACGTTGTTGTTAACTCGACTGTCGATTTACGACTCAAGATGTCAGCTATAATATTGGCCTTGTCCGGGTGATATTGAATATCCAACTAATAATCCTTCATGAACTCAAGACATCTACGCTGCCTCATGTTCAACTCCCTTTGCATTAATAAGTATTGCAAACTCTTATGGTTCGTAGACAAATGGAATTTCTCTCCCAAAAGATAATATCTCCAAATACGTAATCCAAAAACTAGGTCTTCCAAATATAAATAATGGGTGGGGTAATTCCCTTTGTGACGCTTAAGCATTCGGAAAGCATAAGTTATCGCCCTCTCCTCCTGCATTAGTACATCCCTAAATCCCTGCACGGACGCATTAATAAAGACCTTATAGCCTTTCCCCATGATGTAAAGTGAGCACCGGAGCTGAAGTAAACTTAAACTTCATCTCTTCAAAAGTCTGCTGGCATGAATCATCCCAAATAAATGGTACGCCCTTCCGCATCAAATTCTTCAGAGGAACAACTTTCCTCGAGAACCCCCGAATGAAGTGACAGTAGTACCCGCCCAAACCTAAAAATTGTGCACCTCTGGAGGTGTTGTGGGTTGTCCTCAATCCATCAATACTAAAACCTTCCCTGGATCCATTAATATCCTCATCTCAAACATTACGTGTCCCAAGAACTGAACCTCCCTCAACCAAAATCCGCACTTCTGAAACTTAGCTAAAGTTGATGGTCTCGTAATGTCTGTAAAATAATCTGCAAGTGCTGAGTGTGCTCATCTGCAGTCCGAAAATAAATTAATATCTCATCTGTAAATACTATGATAAAATGATCCAAAAAGTCCCTGAATAACCTATTCATCAGATCCATAAACATTGTTGGCACGTTGGTTAGACCGAAAGGCATAACCATGAACTCCTAAGACCCATATCTCCTCAGAAATGCTATTTTGAGACATACTAATCCCGAATTCTCAAATGATGGAACCCCGATCTCAAAAAAATCTTCAAGAAGAACAAAGCATGCTTAAACTAGTTAAATAGGTCACCGATATGGGGTAATGAAAACTTGTTCGATATGGTGACCTTATTTAACTCCCGATAACCAATACACAACCTTAATGATACGTACTTCTTCTTCATTAACAAAACTGGAGAACCTCAAGCTGAAGTACTTCTCCGAATAAATTCCCAACCCAGAAGTTGATGAATCTGATCCTTAAGATCTCTTATATCTAAAGGAGCCATACGATACGATATGAGGGCAATAAGTCTCGTACCCAGAGCCAAATTAATCACAAACTCGATCTCTCTACTCGATGGTAATCTCGAAATATCTTGGAACACATATGAGAATTCCTTAATAACCAAAATAGTCTAATAAAATGATGATTACCTCATAAGCCTCCTCGTGCTTGACCCTCCCTCTGGGCGTGGTATCATAACCAAGTACATCTCTTGCCACGGAATGTCAAAGATGATGGACCTGGAAAAATAATCCACACAATCTCTATAAGTGGCTAACCATTCAATCCCTAAGATAACGTCATACTCTAACATATTTAAAATAAGTAGGTCGACTACAAACCTAAGTCTCCCAATGTCTACCCCTATACCTTTACATATAGAACTTATAGGTGACCATCTACCCACGGGCGAGTCTATGTGAAGTATTGTGTCTGATGCTAAGTTTCCATCGTCGATAATCGAGCAAAGCTAGTACTAACGAATGAATGTGATGCGCCACTGTCGAATAAATTATGTCCTACATGCCCAAAGATAAGAAATATACCCGCTACTACCTGTGCTGGTGCTGGTGCTGGTGCCTCTCTAGGTGAGACGTGATACACACGCCCTACTATAACAACTATTGTTGCCCTTGAAGTGGGTCAGGTGGTGCTAGTAGTCTTGGCACTGCTATAATTAGCGAGGCTGGCAACTATTGACGATGTCCCTGAGGTGCCTGATACCCATGGTGACCCCTTACTCCTATACCCCATTATCTCCCTGAGGGCACTTCCTTTCCATATGTCATGTCACTCTACAGGTAAAACATTAGCCCTAAAACTAACGTCTATCCTTTTATTGTCCCCGTTGGCCCTAATAGACACGACCTTTCAGGCCTTTTGTATGTTGTCCCTAGCCCCGAAGGTCGTGCTAGAACTGTTGTTCTTGGCCATGGTGGCCCTGTTTATTCCAATAATCAAAACCCCCCATTCCTCTTAAAATTATCTCCTACCTGGGACCCCTTAAACTTTTGTACCCCATGAGTATTACTCTCATTTCCCTTGCCCTCATGGCTCCACGACTTTGAATTAGGCCTCTTATCGCCCTTACTCTTATGAAACAACCTGTGATCCTCACAAGGTAGTAAGGCGGCATTCACCATCTGTATATAAGTGGTAAAAGATGGGTTCCCCCAAGAGGGACTTCTTGATGTTCCAAGCTAACCCTTCGCAAACCTCTCTATTTTCTTATCCACGGTATCTATCTCATCCAAGGCAAATAATGATAGTGCGATAAACTCCTCCTCATATTCATCTATAGTACGATTCTACTTCTTGAGATCCATAAATCTTCTCTTCATCTTTGTCCTCACTACGGGTGGGAAGTACTTGCCATCGCACTTTACCAGAACTCAATAATAGTCATCTTGTCCCGCTTTTCCATTATGGTCACTGACTCCCACCATTGTAGGGTCTCTCCTACCAATCTGAACAAAGCTAACATCTACTTATTCACTTGTGTGAACTCTAATATTCTCAAATGACTCTTAATATCCTTTTTCTAATGGAATGCTACGATAATGTCAGTGCTCCCAACAAACTTTGGTTGGTGGCTCTTCGCAAAAGCCTCCCTTGCTCTCTCCTAAATGGAAACTTGTGGCTGAACTGGTAACACCACTTGTTGTGGTTGTAGTGATGGTTACGGTTATGGCTGGAAGTGTTATAACATAGTATCCATTACTATAGAGACTGCTTAAGTAACTATAGTAGCTATGTCTATTATCATAGCTATGAGTGGTGTCGGTGGCAGATCTGGTTGCGGCTACAGCTCCTACTGAACCCTACCCTTTACAGTCTCGTTGGTCGAGAGTCGTGGTCTACCGTGTCGAGTGTTTTCCTTCTGAAAGCAAATAAGGATCGTATTAGTAGGAAATCGTAAATAGTATAATGAATCCTAAACATAGGGATCTACTTATCAAATAACGTAACGTATAATATAACGAGCGCAACACAGATCCTAAGGATACTAAAACCTGGATGCTCTGATACCAACTATGACAACTCCCATTTTTCCACATAACAGTCATCAATGCTAATAAGCAGAATATGGGGCTTATCTAATAATCTATATCAATATTGCAATTAAACCATCCACGCATGCGAAATAGAATTGAAATGACATAATCACATAATTAAATAAGTCTCAACCCAACTGACATATGAAATATCTATCTACACATCATGACTCTGAATAAAAACTGACTGAATAATAAATTGGGGCTTATGCCCATACAAAACTCTGGAATGAAATTAATTGAAATTGAAGTAAACAACAACCTATGCTAGAATCAAAAGACTGAAATCTACTATGCAAAGTGGATTTGCATGTTTGATATTTCCTCAGCCCTGTCCAGCCAAAATAAACCTAGAAAATATTTTTCTAATTTTGGGTCAGAGCCCTAAAGTTATTAGAATTAACTTTTTAAAATCAAAAAAATAATCATGCGGTTGATTTACAATACATGCCAACCATCAGCTCTCACCTGCAATAAGTATCTCACCCCTCATCTAAGTGCAATACGCATCGTATTACTCGTCCCAAGTCATATTATGATAAGTAATCTCCACAATATCATAAAGAATGAATTATAACTCACTATCATATAGCAGGGATGTAACTACCTACACGTGTACGAATACAACCCCAAAACTAAACCCCATAATATCACCCCTAAAGGATAAAAATAAAGCACATAATGTATTTATGCAACATCAGGTTTATTATCAATTGTCTATATTTTGACTATATTATCTCTTTCTCGATAGTTATTAGTTCACACAAAGACCACTACTATCGGTGTCTTTTCTCATTCCTCTATCAGGAAGTTTGTAGGAGTCGATCACCTAGCGGGCTTAAGAAAAACACATAAATAAATAAAATGGATGATCAATACACAGTAGCACCACTAATGAACCCATAATTAACCCGACTAATGGATTCTAGGGTTTTGTTTAGTTGTTGATATAACACTAATGAAAGAGTCTTATCCCCTTTACAAAAACTCTAATTCCCGTACCTCTTGATGAGGCCTAATTCTGCTCCCTTAAAAGAGCCTGGATGCTACCCGGAATAGCCCACATTCCGCCATAAGGGTATACCTACCCCTCGGGCCCAACTTAAGACATTTAAAACACATAAAAGGGTCTCTATATCACCCCGGAATCCACTAAAAATAGGTGTACCTCACATCGCACGGTAAAACTTGTCGGTGTAAAATAAAATGGCACACTTAATTATTTTACGGGTTAATAGCCTATAGTCCATCTTATTAATTCTAATAACATGAGGTGCAAATGATTCATATAATCATGCACAATGTAAATTGCCCAATATCCCAAGTAATTATTAATTCTCGTAATTATTTTCTATTAATTAAATGACATAAACGTACGGGGTATTACATATTTAAATTATTTATTTATTTAATTATTTAATTGCTTGCTGTGAAATGCGGTATGTCATATAATATATTAATATATTGCTTATGTAATAAATTTTATGTGATTCTCTTATATGACACATGAATACACATTCTTTAGAAATTGGCAAAAATACCTTAATTCACTAAGTGAATATTTAAGTGACTTAGTATTATGGGGGCTATGGAATGGTCCGGGACAAGGTGTCAAGGGTTTCTTATTTGGATTATAACCTCAGTATTGGGTTCCACTTATTATGAAGTAGGTTCTCATGATACCAAGTCATACTTAACTACTTAATAATTAAGTTTTAATTAAATCAACCTGCACCAACTAATAAATTAATCTAATTAGATGATTAATTTATAAAAATATGTTCCCTTTTGCATTTGGTTCTCATGATGATTAGAAAGTCCATTTTAATTTTAAAAAAATAGTGGAATTTAAGTCCATTGGATTATTATATGAGTTGGTCCAAGTTTCGGGCCATTTGGAGCATGTTTTTCGCTTGTTGGGTTAAGGCCATTTCAGAGCCTAAGCCTAATGTCAAAATTTATGATTTTTACAATCTCATTTAAAAATCCTAAACGCTCATAACATCATTAAAAAAACAACCCTAGGAGATAAAGAGAAAGAGGGGGAAACAAGGATTAAAGAATTGGGGGTTACGGGATTTTATTCGTGCAATCGAGCCAGGGCAAGTCTATTTTGATCAACAATTGAATTAAGTTTATGTTGGAATAATAGTAATATGTTGAAATATGAAACTCATGTAATCTGAGTTTGTAATAATATTTAATCTCATTTCTTAGATTAATTGCATGTTAAACCCTTACTTATGGTATGAAAAACTAGTGTAGATTTGATAATGAACCATCAAATTGAATCACAAAATCTTGTAATCTGAACCTAAAAACATTAGATATGAATTTTAATAATGTTAGTCTGTAAAAGCCCTCACTTTAGATGGATTCTTGTATTAAAATCGTACGCTAAACTATTAAATCATGTTTACATGACGAACTTAGGGTTAAATATTTAAAATCTATCATCGGATCCTTACAAATAGTTTAAATCATCTAAAGCTTGTTAATTCATGTTAATAATACTCGTATGCACGTTAGATTATAAGAAGTTGGGATAATTTTATATTTAGAGGCTTTAAGTTTACATTAAGGTTTGGTTATGGCCGTGGCTGCCTAAAAAAGAAGAAGGGTTTTCCATCTAGGTCATTCGAATGACAGTGGAGTCTCGTTCGAACGACAATAGGCATCTCATTCTAATGACTTAGAGTGCTCGTTTAAACGAGTTACGGTATTTTGTTTAAAAGACTTAGGAATATCGTGCAAAGGACTTTGGGTCAGCATGGCTATGAACTTTTTTAATTCCTAGATTAGATTAATCTGAGATTTAAGGGATTACTATAATGTAGGATTTATATCCGTTTTGCTAGACTTCTATGCATTCATATCGAGGGTGTATATGTGCTCATGGGTGACGGTAATACAAGGGATTTGATGGGGCGCGTACAAAATTGACCGGGTGGGTATCCTGATGATTGATACAGGATTTACCTAGGTCCTATTTATCCCGATCTTATATGTTGACGTACCTGTCTCCCAAGTGGGACAATGGGGGGTTCTTCTCGTATATCATTGGGTATGGGGATGCACGTTTGGTTTAATGGTGTATTGATTTCCCTTTAATGATACTTTGAGGTTATGTGGTCAAGACTAATTATAATTATACCAAGTATGCACGAGGGATCTCCAAAGGCATTAGGGATAGGCATTCATACCTTTACTTATGGGCTTGAGCATAGCCCATTTGATTTGCATGTAAGTGAGGCATACGCATATGGTTATTGTATTATGCGTTCCTTTCATTACACTGGCGATTATACTGTTTACACCATATAATTATCATCCAATAAATATTTGACACGTATTATTGTTAAACAAAAATTATAGCCGAGTAAAATGCATGGGTTTAATCATAAAAGGATCTTAAACACTTGACACGTCAAGGCATTGGATGGGAGATTAAGCCCTAAGCAGTGGTTATAGGGGAACTAATACACCTACGCGGGAAAACCTAATTGGGTAACCACCCAACAGTTACGTGACTATTACATGTCAAGACACTCTATAAATAAGACTCTAGAAAAGAACGGAAAGAAGGACTCTCTCACCTAAAAAAACTACAATTACTTATTTTATCCTTTCTTTTCATTTCATTTATTTAATACTTTTCTTTCATTCGAATTAGATTGCAACTTTCTTTACAGTTTATTAAAAGTTTCTTGCCTTTACATTTGATTTATTTTACTTTCTTGCTTTACATTTCCTAGTATAATCATTTAGTTTACCGCACTTATCTTTATTTCATTTTGAAGTCTTACTTTCATTTCAATTTAAGCAATTTACAGTTTCTTCTCTTGTTCTATTTAGTTATAGTGATTTATCACTCACATCAATGTCTTCCCTAAGGGGAGCACAAATCTTCTTAATTGAAGCATCATTTGATTATCACAAGGCTAAGATATATTGGTTGACAATACCGCAACCTTTCCTGGAACGCTCGTAAATAACTAAGATCCATTAACTATGACAAGTGAAAACCACAAACATATTTTTAGCATGCACAGTGGGACACAAGCGTTGGATTGTTGTTTACAATGGCTAGGGCATGAAAAAGCGACGATATTACATAAAATATTGGTGAAATTGGCTCCACCAGCCAACACATTACCACTGCTAAGCAAACAATGGTTGAAACTGTTCATGTGTTAGAACCAATTACTCACAGTAAAGAATTAAATGTGACAACGGCTCTAATAGCCAATAATATTCACACAAGATGTAACATCCCACTCTTCTACAGCCAATATTTTCCCCACTTTAATAACCACACACAAAGGTGTGGGGTTTTATCAGCTTTAAATCCACAAATTGGTGTAAGTGGGTTTCGAACATCGGCATATGCATCATCAATCACATGCATTACCAATGGAGCTAAAAGTCCTCGATGTTAGAAGAGTGCAAATCTACATATATGAACCATTACTTTCCCTCACCCAGGAAATGTGGGATGTAACTCTTTGGCTAGCCGACAATATTCAGACAACATGTAACACCCCACTCTTCCACCACCAATATTTTCCCCACTTAACCACCGCACACAATGATGTGGGGTTTTATTAACTCTAAATCCACAAACTGGTGTAAGTGGGTTTTGAGCCCCGGCATGTGCATCATATATCACATGCCTTACCAATGGAGCTAAAAGGCCTCGGTGTTATAAGAATGCAAATTTACATCTATGAACTATCACTTTCCCTCACCCAGGAGATGTGGGATCTAAGTATCTGGCTACCAAATCAACCATGACACCAGTATATTACAGTACACCCCCTTAGGGAGCCAAAATTCCTCATTGGGATGAAATTAACCATTATCCAACATGTTGTCATACTTATTCCAGCTGGGTACTAACTCTACTACCATTCTATAACACGCCACTCTTCCACCACCAAAATTGTACCCACTTTAACCACTGGACACAGTGGTATGGGGTTTTATTACCTCTAAATCTACAAACTGGTGTAAGTGGGTTTGGAACCCTGACATGTGCATCATCAATAACACGCTTTACTGTTGGAGCTAAAAGGCCTCGTTGTTAGAAGAGTGAAAATATATATATATGAACCATTACTTTTCGACACCTAGGCGATGTGAGATGTAAATCTCTCGCTACCAAATCAACCATGGCACTAGTCTATTACACAACACTTGATGTTGGTGTATCCACAAATGTACAAGATCAATTGATCAACCAATTAAACCCTGTTGTTGATCATCTTGGGAACAGGATGCAAAATATTAGCATTATGATCACCATAGTAACTAGTAGGTTATCTAAACATACTATTATTGTGTCTAATGTTCAGGGATGTGCACCATGGTTTGGTGTAAATCCCATTATGCAACCCAATCCTTACCATCTTGTCTATTACGGACCTAACACAGGTGAAATCAATTTTAAAAATAACCTAAGGATAAGAGGATACTCTAATGCCACTGGTCTAGGCATGAACAACCCACTAGAGGGATTAGGAACATCTAGTACCTACCAACAGTTGGGTTATAACCCAATAGGGAGAACACCACTTATAGAGGTAGTAAGAACTAGGCCATAACAAAATGAAACAAATTTAGGATTCTCAGGTCCTTCGAACTATAGGATCATCAACAATCATGTGTTCAAATAAGAACTCGGGGTCGGAGAACAACATGAGGTTTAATAACATGGCCCCTCAAGTATCTCAATTCATGCCTTATCAAACATAACAAAATGTGCCCCCATAAATTACACCACCATTGGTGCAACCATCTCCCATTGTGAACCAGACAATTTCCCCCAAAAAACAGACAGTTGCTTAGAGGGGTTGGAAGAAATGAGATTGTGGACATCATACATGAAATTTATGGACCAATGACTCAAGGGTGCAACCCTAATCTATAGGAAGACATATCCTGTGTGGATAAACATGGTAATATTTCCAAAAGGCTTTAAATCCAAAACCTTCTCCCTCTTTTCAGGAGATGGAAGTTAGTATATTGTGGAACATGTTGCTACGTTCAGTAGTTAATGTGATGATGTTGGAACAAATGAGAATCTCAAAGTGTATTTGTTTTCCAGTTCACTCACATATGCAACCTTTTCATGGTTCATAAGTTTTCCACCTAACTTTGTCCAAACTTGGCATCAAATGGAAGACATGTTCTATGTATAGTTCTTTCAAACTGAGCCAGAGGTATCTATGGTTGATTTAGCTAGGCTAAGCTAAAAAACTGATGAAAAGGTCATTTGCCTTCATAAATAGGTTTAAAAGGGATAAAAATAAATGCAAAATAGTTTTGTGTTAGTCTTAATTTATCAAATTAGCCCAAAATAGGATATAATTTAGACTTTGAAAGAAATTTGATGCAAATGAATTCAAGGATTTTTTATAATTGACGGCCAATGTATCTAGATTTAAGTCTCTTCTAGAGGAGGAGCATAAAAGAAATACCTATTATTTCAAGACATATTACAAGGATTTTAACCTGAAAATAGATATTGTTGAGATTGTAGGAATTGAAACTATAGTTTGTGAACCATTAGTTCAAAAGTACTCAATAGTATGGTCTTTTTCCCTAAAATCTAAGGGAATGGTCAAAAACTATTCATTTGATATTTCTAAGGAAGATGAACTCTTTGATTTTCTCTTAAAGGCAAATATGTTAAAACCTCCTAATGATGCTAAAACTCTAAAAGAAATTAAAGGGAAAAATTATTGGAAATAGCACAATATTTTCTCCCAATTAACTAATACGTGTTATGTGTTTCGCGATAGGATTCAAGAGTTGATCGGGAGAGGAAAACTCAAATTTCCTAGAAAAGAAAAAAGAAGCATAGGTGTGGACGAAGACCCATTTACCAATGTTAAAGAAATGGTTACAAAGATATAGTATAATCAGCTGCCTCATAATAAAGAGCATGTTAAATTTAAGATGAAAACTAATGCTGAGTCAAAGTCTTAGAAGCCTGACATGACTGAAGACCTAGCGCAAAAAGGTCATGAAATACCTATGCATCAGGTGTGGGGAATAATATGCAAAAATTTGCCAGTTTGTGGCTTCTAAGGGAAAATTACGATAGAAAAGCAACAAAAATGAGAGTAGTGGCTATGATTTTAAGGCCCAAATATTTCATGGTCAAGAGGAATTTCAAGGAAATACCTTTGGGAAAGTGAGACCATTTTATGGTCCTTGCTACCCTCAAGGAGATGTTAAAATGTGACGAAACAACTATTACATCAGGCACGGCTTCAATTAAGCCAAATTACATCAGTATTTGGGGAGATCAAGGCGCATAAACATTTTAAAATCAATCTCAATAGTGAAAGGGGTGCCTGGATGATTTGTAGTCCAAGACCCAAAGGTGGATTCATAATTCAATGAAATTTTAAGGAGTCCAAAAGTAGTTAAAGCTCAACAAGTGGCCTTAGTATATGGCATTTGGTACAACCACCAAAATCAAAGAAGAGAAATCAAGATATAGTGATTTCTATTGCCCAATAAAGAAGAATCTAAAGGAAGTATAAGGATTGGTAGGAATCCTTTGAGACTTTGAGACCAAGTGCATCAGAGGATTTTACTTCTTCATCATCAAAGCCAAAACTAAGGTTCCATAGGAAACTAGAAGGGAGAAAATCTTCTTCAGACCTATTAGTTAAAAGGCTTAAAAAGCTTGAGAAAGTCATAGGTGATGAGGACAATTCGTCTGGGGATAACTCTTTTGGCGAGGAAGAGAAGGACTAGGTGATGGCAGTGGACGCCATAGCGTTTGATCAAGAGGTTGAGCATCAACATTTCATCCAATTTGGGTCTCTGCTTCAGCAAATGCCAATTAATATGGTTGTGATACTCCTAAAGAGTCTTAAAGCTAAATAACGATAAGAAGTCCCAGCAATAAAGGTGGATGAGGATGAAAAATTTGAGGTAGACAACTTTGATATATTTGTATCTGCTTTAGATTTGATATATGGGTTCAAAGAGGCTACTACGAATATGATTAATCATATTAAACATTTATTTATAAAAACTTTAATAAATGAAGTTTTAACTAATAAAATATTGGTAGATAACGATGCAGTTGTTAATATAATGTCATACTCCATGCATTCCAAAATAAATAAACAACACACTAAATTGGTCCAGACTCAAATAATAATCTCTAGTTTTGCTGGAGATAAAAAGTCGACCAAGGGTGCGCTACCAATTGATATTAAAGTTGGCACTAGAAACTCTAACCATGCTTTATTTATAATTGAAGGCAACCTAAGCTTCAATGCATTACTTGGTAGGAACTAGATTCACTCTAACAAATGTATTCCTTCTTCTATGCATCAGAAACTGCACTTAATGAAAGAGGATATGATTGTAGAGGAGGTGGAAGCTAATCCATTATGTTTTCACACTAGCTCAAACATTTTGGAGGTTGGGATTTACCAAAATAATATGGGACCAGTAAAAGCATATGCTTTGGTACCAGAAGCATCAAAGGAGAAGTCTCAGATGAGGTGTAAGGACATTTTTCTCTTGTCCAACATGTTACATTTGTGTATGTCGTACGCCGCTACATTTGGCACGTCACCTCAAGATCTCACTCGACGGCCTCAATCCGAATTCCGGGAATCAAGCTTTTATTATCTCCATCATGTGTCCCTCATCTGCCCTAACGACTTCACGTTCCATGATTTTAGGAACTTTATGCAAGTGGTACGCAAGAGAAGTCAAAACAGTGCAACAAGGCTTGATAGGGAAGTTCAAGGGAAATTTAGTAATTTTACAGCCACCGTCTGGAGGATCGATCAACTGGAAAGTTGAAGAGCTTGCCGCAACAAATATACTGGAAGAAACGGCACCCCAATCCAAGCTACGGTGAACAAGTTATGGCCCGTTGAAAATGGAGATATTTACATTGAAAATACTGGGAATTTTTCTAAGTGTTTAGCCCCTGTTCCCAGCGAGTTTCCCCGAACCCAGCCCGAACCGGTTCGGTGGGGCGAATCGGTTCGCAGGGTACCCGAACCGGTTCGGGGTCCCTATACGCTGGATAGAATTTCAGTGTTTTAAATTGGTGGAACTCTTCATTTGTTTTCCTATTTAAACCAACTTCGGGGGAGCTGTTTTGCAAGACTTTGATAGACGAATTTGAGAGTCCTAATACCTCAAGTCTTCATATTTTTTGAGTCCCAAGACTCATGTTTTGATTCACACAATTTCCAAAGCTTTGTGAATCTTTTTGGTAACCCAAGAACACAACTCTGCTTTTGTTCAACCCTTGTGGAGAAGCCGTATTTCTTCTTCATTGCTGCCCTCCTGGAAAGGGAAAATTCCAGCCGACAAACTTGTGGAGAAGCCGTTTCTCTTCTTCATTGCTGACCACCTGGAGTTCCTGTGGGAAATTTCAGCCGAGACATCGAAACCGACGCCTGAGGGTATTTCGTATGTCGCACTTATTTCATTGTAATCCGTGTAAGTCGTTTTCTTACAAATTATAGTGAAGTAAAAGGTTTTGCCCCTTTGGGGGATTTTTCCTGAAATTGTTTGTTTTATCCTGCATGCTATATTTTATTTGATAAATCATCTAGATGCATGTTTTAGGGTTTAACTAAAATTTGGGATTAATTAAAATTGGATTTTATTTGAGAAGTCGCAATATTTCCGCTGTAGCGATTCTACAAATTGGTATCAGAGCCTGTTGCACTAAGTTATTGTGTTTTGATCCTGATTTTGCACAAAAATGGATTTTGATGATCTTCGATGTCAAATTTTTGAAAAATTTAATTGGAAAATTCACACAAACTCTTGTTTTAAATCTTCTGTTGAAAACGAATCTGAGAGGTGTCCTTGTTGTGAGGGTGTTGGTCACACGTTACATGAGTGTACCACAAATTTAAAGAAGAAATTGAATAAATCGATTTCTCGTGTTTCTACCCTTAGTGATTGTGATTCCGAAGAAGAAATTTTTTATGCTTCTAAGCGAGAGCTTTCCACCCATGTGATTAGTGATGATAGTGAAGGTGATGGGAGTGTGGATGAAAGTGAGGAGGAAAGTGTAGATGAGCATGACTTGCAAACTTCATTCAATAAACTTTATGATGAAACTTTGAAAACAAAGAAAGAAAATTTGAAATTAAAAGCTCAATTGAAAGAGTGTGCCATAAAAAATAATGATTTTTTAGTTAAAGAACTTAGGGCACATGAGAAAATTTTGAAAGAGAAGCTTGAGTACGTCGAGGGTGAGAGAGATAGTCTTAGAGGGTTGATGGAGACTATGAAAAAGGATCTTTTAGAGTTTGAGGATTCTAAACGAGTACTTGAATCTAGGATAGGTGAACTTGAGGTGAAATTGAAAGATTCAAGTGAAGTGAAATTTGATTTGGAGTCTAGGTCTGAAAAACTTGATAAGATTTTAGGCACAATAGAGATCAAAACGGATAGGGGTGGGATTGGTCTTCAAAAATATGTTGCACCCATTCCCACACGTGTGAGAGAGCCTCCTATGATTGTTAATAAAGAGGCACCTAAGTTTGTTAGGAAAGCACCCCATAGGAACATCGTGAGAGAACCTCCTAGGATCATTAGGAGAGACCCACCTAGGCAAATTCGTAGAGAGCAGCCGAGAAATTTGAGGAGAGGGCCACCTTTGGGTAACACACACCGCCCGATTTACTCTTGCACACATTGCGGTAGGCAAGGTCATCTTAGACACTTTTGTTACAAGCTTTTAAATGAACCTAGGAAGGTTAATGAAATAATAAATTCGATTCCCAAAACCCCCACACTCCGATACACATCTATTTGGGTTAGAAAATCGGATTTAAAGGCTTATGGTTTATTTGTCCACGATTCCCGTTTGCTTGCACGTGATTCACCCCATGTGAAATCTTTTGGTTGATTGTGTTTTCATGTTTGTCATACACTAGTTGTGGTTTCATGATATATTTTTTTGCTAGTGTGATGACTTGTACTTTTTGTATAATTTTTGTTGTTTTTGAAATTTTTTTGAAAAATACAAAAAGATTTTATTCTGATAAAATTTGAAAAATCCAAAAAGATTTTTGTATTTTGTTTGCACCATTTATGGATGAACACTTAGGATGACCGAGTCACAACATCATTCCATTATTTTCATGTGACTATTTGATACTGTTTTGAGACAATAGGTCAATTCATCCTTGTGCTTTATAATGTTTGGAGTCATTAAGATGTAATTAAGTGTTACTTCCTACATGTTTGACTCATGTTTCCTTTATTGCACACATGCACGGATTTGTTTGATTATTGTGCTTGCCTTATCACATGTTGGTCGGGTGTTTTCACTTCAATCCTGTCCTTAAAACGAACCAAGCGCGATAAATTTTTAGTAAGGAAACTGTGCATATAAGAACCGTTTTGTGAGTTTGTGTGCTTTGTTTTAAAACGGGGAAGGGCTGCGAAAAGTTTATTTTGCCTTTGCGAATACTAAGCCACTGTTAAATTGGACCTAAAAAATGGAGGAATTTTATTATCCGAGGTCCAAAGAGGTTAAAAGAGTCCGAAAAAAATTGAAAGGCAATAAAAAGATATTCATGCCAAAAAGGGGCCATTTAGGTTTTTGCACCAATTCTCCAAAGTTTGAGAATTTAGATTACCTCTAAAAGAAAATATATATAAGGGAGTTTGGTTGGAGAATTTAAAACGGGTTTGCACGTCCTTGAAATGCTTGAAAATGCGCTACATAGTTTTGGACGTTATTGGTGTGGAAATCACTTTGACTTTGATTTGTTGGTTTGCATAAGACGATGTCATTTAAATTCAACAATTTTTTTTTACACCTAAGGATAATTTTGATGATCATTCGTTAGGGGTACACATATGCATCGTGCGCATATGATTGATTGAGTTGATTTACCTATCGAATGTGTTCACACCCATTCATTCCGTTTCCATGACTTGGTTGTTTGAGTCTAAATCCATGGTGTGATTTTTGTATCATATTTTTTTTTTCAAATGGTATCAGAGTTTTTTTTGTTCGAAAAATTTGAAAAATAAAAAATAGTTTGTGAAGGTTTTTTTTGGCAACTCTTTGCTAGAGCACGTTTGCCATATTGTTTGATGCCTTGTTTTGAATACCGTGACCCCCCCGATTTTGCTCGTTTGATTCATTCTTCTTATTTGTCTATTTGGGGACATCATAAAAAGGGGGAGAAAGAATTATCTTATTTTGGGGGAGTTTGAATTTTGGGGGAGTTTTGAGATTTGACTTATGCTTATCATATATTGGTATCTATGTTTATCTCATTTCAAACTCGATACGTCACTTGGTATTTTTTATTTATCTCATGTGTGTAGGTACTACATTGATGATCACTGAATTGCACACCCTGATGAGAAAAGATTTGAGATTCCTGAAGTTTTGAAGATCAAACGATGAAGACTTATTCATTTTATCTTTCCAGTTTTGGGTTCATGGAAGGGTAGATTTGTATAGGCAATTTGTTATTTGATAATTCGGATATTTTTATGTATGTACCGGCATAGACATGGGGAGAGATTTGTAAGGACATTTTTCTCATGTCCAACATGTTACATTTGTGTATGTCGTACGCCGCTACATTTGGCACGTCACCTCAAGATCTCACTCGACGGCCTCAATCCGAATTCTGGGAATCAAGCTTTTATTATCTCCATCATGTGTCCCTCGTCTGACCCCAACGACTTCACGTTCCATGATTTTAGGGACTTTATGCAAGTGGTACGCAAGAGAAGTCAAAACAGTGCAACAAGGCTTGATAGGGAAGTTCAAGGGAAATTTGGTAATTTTACATCCACCGTTCAGAGGATTGGTCAACTGGAAAGTTGAAGAGCTTTCCACAACAAAGATACTGGAAGAAACGGTACCCCAATCCAAGCTACGGTGAACAAGTTATGGCCCGTTGAAAATGGAGATATTTACATTGAAAATACTGGGAATTTTTCTAAGTGTTTAGCCCCTGTTCCCAGCGAGTTTCCCCAAACCCAGCCCGAACCGGTTCGGTGGGGCGAACCGGTTCACAGGGTACCCAAACCGGTTCGGGGTCCCTGTACGCTGGATAGAATTTCAGTGTTTTAAATTGGTGGAACTCTTCATTTGTTTTCCTATTTAAACCAACTTCGGGGGAGCTGTTTTGCAAGACTTTGATAGACGAATTTGAGAGTCCTAATACCTCAAGTCTTCATATTTTTTGAGTCGCAAGACTCATGTTTTGATTCACACAATTGCCAAAGCTTTGTGAATCTTTTTGGTAACCCAAGAACACAACTCTGCTTTTGTTCAACCCTTGTGGAGAAGCCGTCTTTCTTCTTCATTGCTGCCCTCCTGGAAAGGGAAAATTCCAGCCGACAAACTTGTGGAGAAGACGTTTCTCTTCTTCATTGCTGACCACCTGGAGTTCCTGCGGGAGATTTCAGCCGAGACATCGAAACCAACGCCTGAGGGTATTTCGTATGTCGCACTTATTTCATTGTAATCCGTGTAAGCCGTTTTCTTACAAATTATAGTGAAGTAAAAGGTTTTGCCCCTTTGGGGGATTTTTCCTGAAATTGTTTGTTTTATCCTGCATGCTATATTTTATTTGATAAATCATCTAGATGCATGTTTTAGGGTTTAACTAAAATTTGGGATTAATTAAAATTGAATTTTATTTGAGAAGTCGCAATATTTCCGCTGTAGCAATTCTACATGAGGCTTCTCACAAGTTCGTCTAATGGTACCGAGTGAAGAAAATAAAATAGTTGATTAATGGATAGTATATCCATGATGTTGATAAGCTCAATGAGACTTCGGCCATAATTTTATACTAGTTTGGAGAATTAGAACAAAGTACCAGAATTGTTAAGGAAAATACCATTAATTGGGCCGATTATGTCTTCAAAGAGGATGTGGAAGATAAAGTGGTGAATTAGAAAGTTAACCCATTGATTAGGAAGAGCCCATTGTGAATCAATCGAATCCCTATATATAAATAAATTTGGGAACTGAATAAGACAATAGGGACACATACATCAGTGCCAACCTAAGCAAAGAAAACCAATAATTGGTTATAAATCTTTTGCATAAATACAAGGATTTTTTTTCCTGGGAATATGATGAGTTGCCTAGCTTAGATGGGAAATTGATAGAACGCAGACTACCAATCAAAGAATGATATAAGTATGATAAATAGTTTCCAAGATAAATGACACCAGAAGTCACAACTAAGATAAAAGAAGAAATATAGAGGTTGTTGAAAGTTGGGTTCTTTCCAGCTACCATGTATGTTGAATGGGTTTATAATATAATGCCAATAATTAATCAAAATAGCAAATTAAGAGTGTTAATTGATTTTCAAAATCTAAATGCAGCCACTTCAAATGATGAATATCCAATACGAGTGGTAGATTTATTGGTTGATAGATCAGTTGGTCATGTTATCATGTGTATGATGGATGGTTATTCTAGTTATAACCAAATATACATAGCTGGAGAAGATGTGCATAAAACTGCCATTAGGTGCCCTGAAAACTTGGTAACCTTCGAATAGACCAAAATGTCATTTAGATTAATGAATGCAGGGGCCACATACTAAAGGGGAATGCATACTATTTTCCAGGACGCGATTGACACATTTTTTGAGTGCTATGTTGATGATATAATTGTCAAGTAAAAAGCAGTAACTCATCATATAACATACCTAAAATTTACTTCAAACGAGTGAGGCTTTATCAACTTAAATTGAATCCTTTATAATATGACTTTGGAGTTTCTATTAGAAATTTCCAAAGACATATGATACATCAAAAAGGGATACAAGTTGATCAAAACAAAGCTAAAGATATAATTAAAAGCACAACTCCCAAAAATAAGAAACAATTATAAAGCTTTTGGGTTCACTCAATTTCCTCTGTATTTATATCTAATCCTTTCTGGAAGTTAAAAGACCAAGATAAGTTAGATTGGAAGGAAAAGCATGAGCTATCTTTCTAGACACTCAAGAGATATTTAGTCAAGCCACATATTTTGTCTCCTTCAAGGGAAGACAATCCACTGAAGTTATATATATACTCCTTTTATGCATCAATTGGAGTTATATTGACTCAAGACTGTGAGATCCATAAAGAATAAGATGTGTATTATCTTAATAGATTTCTGAATGATTGTGAATGTAATATTCTTTGATGTAAAAACTATGTTTGACTTTGTACTTTGTTGTTATGAAATTAAAATACTACTTATTGCCTTGAGAAGTCAATGTTATTTCGAAGCTTAATTTACTTAAATACATATTAACTGGGCCGATTTTGTGAAATAGAATTGGTAAGTGGGTGTTAGCTCTATCTCAGTTTTTCCTACATTATATACCTTAAAGGGCAGTAAAAAGGCAAGTTTTAGCTGATTTTTTGGTAGATCATCTATGTGAGCATGAGACAAAAGGGGAATATATATATAAGTTATTGGAAATTATAGTTTGATGGTTCGAGACTGAAATAATTTCAGGAATAGGGGTAGTCATTAAATCCTCTAAACATATTAAAACCAAACATGGATATAGGTTGAAAGAGAACACATGTTTTAACAATCAAGTAGAATATGAGGTTGTAACAATGGACCAAGATATTCTTCAAAGTTATAATAATTATGTGATAAATTATTTCTGTGATTCAGTTAGCTAAAAGACAGTTAAATGGTGGTTAATATAAATGTGTTCATAATGGTTCAACTTTATATAACCAGGTGGATTTGAATTTACTATCCAAGTTTGATGAAGTCACACTAAATTATGTCCCCAAATTTTTAGATGAAGAAGACAATGAAATAGCTCAAAAGGCTATAGGTTTTACTCTTGATGATAACTTCAAATAAAAGTTAAAGTTCATTTCCATTGATGGCTTCTTACCACTGTTGCATAACAAGTGTTCCTTGGTTGAAATTGAGAGTATTGGTATTAAAAAAGATTGGAGAAATATTAAAATTGAATATCTAATTCACCCAAATATCAAGAGTAATAGGGTTGTCAAACCAAGAGCAACCATCTATGTTATGTGTGCGGGAAAATTATTCAAAAGAGATAGAATGATCCTAGAGTGCCTAGGTGAGGATAGACGTTTAGCAGCCATTGCATAAGTCCATAAAGGCATTTATGGGGATCATCAAGATGGTTCTGAAATGAGATGGTTGTTAAGAAGACTTGAATTTAATTGGCATTCTATTTTAAAAGAATGTATTAAGTGTTGCAAAAGGATGCTAAAAATGCCAATAACATGGTCCTCTAAACACGTGCCTTCTATAAACCTACAATACATAGTGAAGCCTTGGCCATTTAGAGGATGGGATATTGATTTCATTGGCAAAATTTATCCTCTATCCTCCGAATTGCATAATTTTGTGGTAGTAGAAATATACTACTTTACCAAATGGGTAGAAGCAAAAGCTTTGAAATCAGTTACCCAAAATGAATTGGTGACATATTACTAGACATTGTATATAGGTTTGGATTAATAAAATCCATAATATAAGATAATGCAAGTATCTTCGAATCAGAGATGGTTTTAGAATTTACCTTAAGGTTGCGAATTACTTTGACAAAAAACAACACCTTACTATGCTCAATCAAATGGTTAGGTGAAGGCTATAACCGAGGTAATTAAAAATAACCTGAGCAAAGTGATTGAGAAAAATCCTAAGGATTGACATAATTTTTTTCCAGAAGTTTATGGGATTATAGGAACTCTAATATTTTTCAACTACAACGATAAATCCATGTGGGTTAGCTTATGGGTATGATATTGTTTTTCCAGTTGAAATCACTTTAAATTCATTAAGAGTGGTGGCCCAAAATGAATTAATAGTAGAAGGCTATGGCCAAGCTATGCACATAGATATAAAAAACATAGATAAAGATAGGGTCAGAGCCTTGAACAATATACTGGTCCAAAAAAGAAAATAGATGACAACTATAATAAAAAAAGTGAAAAAAGTAAACTTTAAGGAAGGGGATTTGGTTTGAAAAAATATTTTGCCTTTGGGATAAAAGGATTCGACTTATGGAAAGTAGTCCCCATAATGGCAAGGGCCATTCCAAATTTTTAGGGCATTCAAAGATGGATCATACCATTTAAGGTCACATTCACATGAGGAAAATAAATGCCAGATTTTCAAAGCCATATTACTCATCCATTTAAAAAGCAGGCAACAAGAAAAAAAATGCATAATTTCCCACAAATATTAGCAATTTCATTCTAATAAAATTATTTGAATACAAAACACCTCAAATTGGTCCAAAAGTGTTCGTATGCAAGTCTCTTGGTTCTAATTTGAATCTCTCTTTCATCAAACTGAGTTGCATCACTGGTTGAGATATACATCTCAGCTACCAATTGGCTCATTCTTTTCTAATAGTCAGTTCCTCCATAATTGCCAGCTCCAGTTCAGCATTGATTTTAGCCAACTCCTTATTTAACTCCTCATTATCACAAAGAAGGACATTATTTTTTCTTTCAACCGCTCCTAAGTCTTGCAAACCCTTGGCAGCTTTAGCTCTTTGGCTAAAAAATGACTTATGTCTTCACACAATGCATTCTCCTCAGTCTCTAGTCGTGATGTGATCTAACATATTCATAAGTCACCAGTATCTAATGCCTTCATAAAACTTTCCTACAAGACTTGGAGTTAGGAGATAGAGGATCATGTTTCCTTAGGCCCACTAGCAAAAGTAAAGTCAATTAAGGCCTCACATGGAACCCCAAAAAATATTTGAAGTAGCTTTAAATTTTATGGAGCCTTCAATTTCCAATATGGGAGAATCGGTTGAACTTGGATGAGATGTTGAAATTGTTTCTCTACATTATTGGTGGTGATCTCCATGGTTCAAACTAGTGCATGATACATGATCTCTTGAAGTTGTTCATAAAAGGAAGTGACCTTTGTTGGTGCTATTATATTAAGAATATCCTCAGGTAGAGCATTAATATCTGCCTCGGGAGGAAAAATCTCTCGATCGTGAAGCACTTGGGCTTGGAACATCTTCTGGAACTAGAAGAATAGTAGGTGACGTTAGAGCACTATCGGTAAGTTTAAAATCCCCCATGGGTTCTTTTCTCATAAGAACTAAGGTCTTAGCATCCTTACCCTTGGATATGGGAATGATGGTAGGAGAATCAATAGTCATTGGGTCCATCTCTTCCTCACGACTTGGGTTTGAAGTGGGAATAGATGTTGTACCTGGGCGATCATCTGGCTCGTGTTTAGGGGATGCTGGAGGAGGTGTCATAAGATTTCTGGCTAGATAAGGATATTTTCCATATTGGTTGAGGTATCAACTAAACCTATGATAAGAGAAAAATAGTTTAAAGTCAAGTTTATTTGTGCAATAATGCCAAAGTATGAAGAAGTACTTTGAAAAGAAACGGACAATGGCATACCTACTAGCTTGATTTTGTACATAGTTTTTTGGGCCATTATTTTCATGTGTTTCCTTTTAGAAATATTGAAGATAGAAAATATGGGAGGTTCGACAAGCTCGAGAGTACCCGAGGAGGTGCTAGTTGAATTATCAAAAGATAACTTTGAACTGGATGGTCGAGTAAAAAGGATTTTTTTTTATTCCTCTCTCTCCTCCCTCAAAGATTCTTCCCTCAAAGCCTCTAAGACCTCGGAAAGGAACATAATCTTTCGGAGGTAGAGCTTCTATAAGAACGAAAAATGGTTGAGTTATTTCAAACACATGAGGGTTGGCATAACTCCTTATGGGGACTTGAATGGACTGGTAAAAGCCAAACTTCCTGTCAAATTGGGTAGGCAAGTAAATTTCCCCAAAAGACCTAGAATTGGGGGCAGTGGGAGGTGATAGATACTCCATTGTACAAATCTCTAGAAATTAAAAATCTTCCCCAATATGGGTCCACCTGTTCCGGAGGAGTTGATTTCTTCAAAATTAAGGTAAGCCAAAGTGGTGCTATAGTGCCTGCCAATAAAGGTTGTAAATAGATCATTGGTCCGTTAATTATTAAACCTCTAAACATATTGATGAGAGCTTTAAAGCTTTTATTACCAGGCTTAAAGCGATAAAAAGCATAATGATAGCTAAATTCAGAGTTATTTTTTATATGGCCAATCTCTGAAAAATACGCATGTAGCCACATTTGAAGGACCCAAAGTGGCCCACCTTGTTTGGCATTAAAAGGGTCTTCAATAAGCTCGGAGAATCTCTTGTAAAGAGAGATCAAAAGGTAGGGAGAAAGGGAAACTTCCTTGCCCTTCATAAGGATGTCAGCGAAAAGGGAGTATTCTAACATTATCCTATGAGATTTAGCACAAAAGACGTGTCTTGACAGCCAGAGCAAAAGAAATAAAAAATTCTCCTTATCATCCACACTCTAAGTACTCTTAATGTGTGCATGCAAAAAAGTGGAGTATGTCAGGTGAATGTTTCCACTTTTTAGCCTCCATGGAATTTCAACTGATGGCATATGGGGGTGAATATCCTCTCATAGAGATTTGAGACCAGTCAGTTGACAAATATCTAATACAGTGGGACCTGTAATCCCAAATTAGAACTCGAAACAATTGAATTTTGCATTACAACAGCAAATGGCACTAGGGATATTGAATGGGTTTGGATCAATATTCATTAATTGAGTTTAAAGGCACCGAGAATGCCAGATTTCTCCATGTCTCATGCTCTGTTAGCAAGCACCCAATGCACCTATGTACGATATTTGTCATTGTTTTGGGCCAAACCCTAAACCAGAATGAAGATGGTGATTGGAGGTTGGAAGAGTCTTGTATTAAGATATTGTGATCCTCATATATAGGATAAAAAATAAAGACATGCAGTAGGAGTTCTTCCTTAAAATAGGGACTAACAATAAAGAGAGATTATTCACGTGAAGATTTAAGAGGACACACAATGTTCTTAACATCAATGAAAGTGTTGGTTGAGAGCTTATTAACAGATTCATCAAATAGAAGGTAATCATCATTACTTGAAGAGTTGGATGCCATTGATGGTAAAGAGTTTCAAGAGAGAGATAGTAGTATTGGGAGCTGAAAGTTTTCTTAGAAAGGGAGAGTGAATGGTAAAAGAGGAGAAGAAATAAAGAAATTAGCTTAAATATTAGTGGTACCGTTTGAAATATAAAAGAAAGATAAGCAGGTTTTGACACGTGTCTCTGAGAATGTACCTTCAAAAGAGTAGAATAATGGGAAAGTGGTGGGATAAAAAAGCTCATTTAGTTGCCCCGTAAATCAAAACGTTCTCATAATTACATTTCTAGGTCATTAATACCCAAGGAGTCAAAATTAAGCATTAGGAGTTCCAAGGAAGATAAATATTTTGGCTGAAGAGAATTGCAAAAGTTGCCTATTTTCTAAGAATTAATTTTCTAATTGGCAGTAAAAAGTTATCATTTAGTCACTTCTACATTCGCAATGAGATTTGGTGGGACCATTACTAAAAATGAAACGTGCATTCATTATAGGCTATAATTAAAAGTTCACTTGGTCTAAAAGTACAAAAGTAGTTATAAGAACATGCAATATACCAAATTTGGTTAAGGCATGGAATGTTGATCAAATGGTTAAATAAATATTATGCCATAGGGATAAATATTGGTTTAATTAATAATTTAACTACCAAATAGATAAGATAAGTCATAAAATATCCATAACACATTGGTTTCACTTCAAGCCATTAATAAACATTCAAAACCAAACAATGGGAAAATACAACGTCACACTCTGGGAAGAGTGTAGTAGTGAGGAAAAGAATAAATCATAAAATGGTGGAAAGTATTCCAGAAATAATCGAGGTGTTTTTTCTCCAAATCAATTCCAAGAATAATAGCTCACGATATTGGAAATTATGTATGGCCTCTCGAGCTTTACGTTTCGGATCCTGGGACTTATGGAGAATGGCATCTGATGAAAGGGCTCCAGAGCCGAAGATGGATGGATCCTCCTAGCCATTTAGATACACCTTCTCAAAGTTCTTCCACTCCTCCGAAAATCCACTAGAAAGAGAGTTAAGATCATTACCAACTTTAACTCAGGCACTATAGAATTATTAGCAGAAAGTTGACTAACCTATTTAATGATGGAATGGTAAGTTTTGTCCAAGTTTGAAGCATGGGCTCTGGGTGTTTGAGGGAAATGTGGAAGATGATCAAGGATCATGCAAGGCCGAGAAAAATTGTTCTTGGTTTGTTCTTTCAGCAATATAGTGAGAGGAAGATGTGAAAAAGCATGAAGAACTTATAAAGCCTTATCAACATTAGTGGAAGAGGAAGGATATTATAAATGAGGATGATCAGGAGGTAAACCATCATTGACATATTAATCTAAATAATATAAATGATCCTCTACCAATTTATGGGGGTAAGCTATCATGTCATAGAGAGGATCAATTACACAAAATGGTTTTAGTAACCAAAGCTTTGAAGGTATCCAAGTCAAATTTATCATCAGATAAAATAAAATAAATGTACACGCCATTTTAAATTCGATGGTATAAAGGTTGGGTAAAGGAATATGAAAAAGAGCATACCATATCATTCCTAGGAATATCATAGGTGGCCCAATGCCAAGTGACTAAAAGATTTAGATAGTTGTTGACCTCAGTTAAAAAAAGGATAATGAGGTTTAATTGGTCATGACCAAGCATAATCCCTCCTAACTTAAGGAGTCAATGAAGTATGTGCCATTTGTGGAAAGTATTCAAATGGATAATGGGGTTGTATGACGGTACAATTGACATTCAACTCATTAAGAGGATGAGCTAGTAGAGATTTTGAATTAATCAAAGTGGGATGATGGCTTTTGTCAACTACCTTTTTGAGGTCATGGCCGGCTTCCCCATTTTCAGACACTTTTATCTCGTCACACGGAGGTTTGCTAATGGTAGAGAATTACTTAGCGGTCTTATAAGAAGCAAGGAAGTCAAATCTTCGATCGGCCTAGCCTTAGAGAGCTTTAAATAGTATGGCATACCATCAATAGTAAAATGCTTAGGTGAGGACTTTGAGGATGGTTTCATAATAGAGAATCCAGTTAAGATATGTGAAGGAGGAGTAACAAGGTCTGAATTTGAAGCGCATTCAATAATAGCCGAATCCTAAGAACCCTAGTCTCCAGCATCAGACTAACTTCCATCCTTGGTCGGAAAGGTAGCAACAAGAACAATGGCCTAGGGATCTTTATTAGTAGGTTTTGAGTTAAAAGTGGACCCAAAATTAAGGACACTCTTGGGGATAATATATTTGTTCTCTTAGTAGTATACCCAAAATATGTCCTCATATACGCACATGACATATGGCAGGGAGCCCACATATGTAGAATAATGAGTAGGGCTGCAGAAGGCAAAGTTAATTATGCTTATAACCGTAACCTGGGCTACAGACAGGTTGCGGACCTAGATTTTAGGAGTAGAAGGCCAGGGCCATGCCTCTCATAAATCGTGACCGCCTACCCCAACACGGGCGCAGTGTCTGCCGCAAACATTGATACATCACTAATTTCTTGCTAGCTATCCACATTCTAAAAAGATTCCATCTCAACGATACTTATCTATATATTATGTGCACCATTCACATGAAACTGTCACCAAATTACTATAAACAGAGGTTCTCGCCTCCTCATTTTGGACGAGACTTTTAGATATCAAATCTCTGCCAAAATCTCTCCTCTATCTCTCTACACTTGAGAACATACTCAGGTCACCTGCTTCGGTCACCTGAGCCACACGAGGCTGTGGCCTATATTCAACCAATGTTATAAGTTCGCAGCTTATTTAACGTATAACTTGTATATTATGCATCTAGTCTATCTCTTTCCTCTTGTACGTCGCAAAGGCCTTCCAAACTTATACTACTACACGTATATAATGAGAATAAGGCGTCCAAGTGGACGTAGGCTCATTTTAATGGCCGAACCATTCTAAATCTCGTATTTCCTACTCTTTATCTATCTTTTACTTTACTTCTACTATTGTACAACATTATGTTATTTCCACCATTGTTGTGTAAGCTTAGAAACCAAGTTAAATACCTTGGATAATATTCAGCATCATCATTTTAGCACCGTCTATGGAAAGAAACTATGTTTTCTTTCTCATCTCAGCTTAAACTCTTTGTTTCTCACTCTAGTGGTGATCCAGGTCCACCACTATTAGAGTTGAATCATCATTGAAAGAGCTTGAGTTGTGAGGTTCATCGGCTTTTGTTGATTCATCCTGTCTTTGGGTTTTTATCCTTTTTTGTCTACTTTTCTATTGTTATTGTTATTATTAACCGGAGATGCCTTCTAATCAACCAGCAAACGCTGGCTAGCTTTAGCCAGCTACCCCAGCAGTCTGTATTGGCCGATGTGGCGGCGAGGATCAGGTCACTTGTCGCTAGAAAATAGCAAATGAAACACCAATTCTTAGCCTTCAGTCAGGACAATATGAGGCGGATCTCAGTGTAATACCCCGTCCCGACAAATTTATCAAATTATATATGAGGAGGAGATGATTATAAGTATAAGGAAAACCATTGGATTATGGACTTTAAATTATAAATATTGAATTATATATATGTAACAACCCGCGTAATTTTGGGGTATTTTCAAAATATAAAGGAAAATAAAGGTTTTGGTAAAATTATTTTTATTGCTCAAATATGTTGAATTTTATTTTTAAAGATGAGTATTTCAAACGATTTCAGAATTGGAATTAAAATGGAGTTTTAATTGAATTTTTATTATATAGAAGAGTCCTCAAAATATAAAACTCTCTAAGAGTTCTCAAAACATAAAACTCTCTAGAAAAAAAATATTTAAAAATACTGAACAGTCCGATTGAGCTGAATTTTTTTCAGTAGCTTCCTCTCGTCTTCAGCTAATTCTTTGTAAAATTTCATCCAATTCCAACAGTCCGATCGTCCGAAATAAAAATTTTAGTGTTTGTATTTGATTAGAACTCTTTTCTTAATCAAACTCTTAATCCTTTATATATCAACAAATTCGTGGCTTGGCTTTTCAAATCACATTTTCTCAAACTTTTCAACCAGAATACCTCTCCAAAATTACTCCCTTTCATCTACAAACCATAGCCCCAAACTTATTCAAGATTTCAACCTTAGATTAGAAGGCTTATTTGGTGTTTTCTCGAGTTTGGGCTAGAACTTGATTGGATTATTTTCGCTAGAGGAACGTGATGGTGTGATTAGATTTTGAGGCTGAAATTATGTGATGATTCATGTGATGATTTTAAGGTATGGGGTTTTACACAATATGCTCATTAATCTCGCGAGTGTTATTCCCTTTGTTTTCTTGTGATTATTGACTCATATTTGAATTGCTAAATTCAATTGGAATCTAGAAATATTTGTTGGAATCTAATTTTGATTCGTGTGGTATTATATTTGGTGTTGAGCATGTTGTCATGAGATTTTAATACGGCACGGAGGTTGGTCACCCGCCAATATTCCTTTTTTTGGATATGCTAAAAATGCATAGGTGCGGTACGTTGGTGAGGCCTGGTGACCCGGTTAATGTGTTGTTGAGAAATTATATTGATATAATTGCTATTGAGATTCGCATTTGATTTGAATATTCGTACTCGTATTGTTATGCTTTATTCACCGCTAATATTTGTTGAGCATCTTTACTATCGTATTGTGTACTTCCCCATATTTTCTTTTAGTGGCAGGTTAGCGCGGATTTTTGGGCGCTTGGGATTTTTGGAGATGGATTTTAGAGTTGATTATTTTGGGAAGATTATTTGAGAGTACGTGAGAAGAATTGTATTTGTTTTGGTTGTATAGAGCATTGGCAATTTATTTGTTTTCGAGATAGTTAGATTGTTGTAATTATTTCGAGAGAATTGTTGTATGTAATTTGAAGATGAGATTATTGGTTTCTTTTCGATTATGGGATTTAGATGCTCTATACCTTGTTATATTGTGGATTAGTTTTATCGACAGTAGCGCTCCGTTCGCTCTCCCCGAGCGGGCGGGGTGTTACAATATAATAAGGTAAAAATTAGAATTGAAGAACATTATCAGATTAGGGTGCGTATACATATAGGAGTTATAGAATTCTGGAGAAGGTTAATGAAAGAGTTGGATTAAGAAGCTAACGTTACACCTTATGGTCATTGCTTAGATTTCAAAATTTGTTAAGGGGAAAAATGGAAAACATAAGACTGGTCACTCGAACGACCATACACATCATTCGAACGATGTGTAAAAGACTCGATTCTCTCTATTAGTTGTCGACTGCTCATTCGTTAACACCAATTCCAAGTCAGCCTTGGTCCTGACTTTCTAATCATCTGTGTTTCTTCTTAAGTAACATACGAAAGATATGTGTATAAAATAAGCCTTTTATACACAGGGACATTTCTGATCAAAGTCAGCATTTGGATTTTGTTGTGTATAAGAAATTAAGAAAGCATTGCATTGTAAACTGACGTAACATACTGACAAAGGTTTGCGATCAACTTACCCACCCTTGGATGTTGTGAGTTGTCAAGTATTGAGCCTTAGTATACCTGATATAGGAATATTTAGTGGGGAAGAGCTCTCTCTTTTAATTGTAGCTATTGGGGATTGGGTAATATAACACAAACCATGTAGTCTTAAATGAAGACCATCAGATATTCCAACATTTTCTATCCCTCTCAACACTCTCAAACTTCCCCTCCACGGTTTGTAATCCATCCGAGGTATTTATATATAATGACTACACTCACACAACTGATTAAAGGGTAGAGTCATGAAATATGAGAAACATTGTTGGGGTGTTTTGTGGTGTATGTGGAAGGGGTTATTTTAGAAGAATAATGACACATTTTGCAGGTTGTGTGGAGGGTTTAGTGGAGTTTCTTGGAGCTGATTTGGTGGAGCATTTTGTGACTCTGTTTAGGGCCACCTTTGAAGGTGGGGGAGTCACCCATCTTCATCACCACCAGGACTTTGGAGTCATTTGAGGTGGGTTAAAAATATGTGTATTGGGAGTTAGCTTGTATTCTAATGCTGATTAGTAACCATATTAGTAGTTGTATGGTATGGCATCATAAAGATGAATTAAAATGGGTCTTGAAAATAGAATAAAAATTCAGAATAATAAATAGACAATTTTATGGAGTAAAAATGCTAGAAAAATATTGTTGTGATGGTTTTTCTTAATAATCTGAAAATATACATTTTTATGGAATAGAAATGTAGGATAATATTAGACTAGTGAATTTGCTAATAAAGTTGAAAATATACATTTTTATGGACAAAAAACGTAAGAAATGCCATTTTATTGTATTTCCAGTGAAAAAGAAATAATAATAATTTTTATGGAATAAAAATGTAAGAAATGCCATTTTTAGTGTAATTCTAGTGAAAAAGAAATAATAATAATAATTTTGTGGAATTATAATCTTTTTATGGAATAAAAATGTAAGAAATGTCACTTTAGTATATTTCTAGTGAAATGGAAATGATATACATTTTTATGGAATAAAAATGTGAGAAATGTTATTTTGGTATGTTTCTAGTGCAAAGGAAATACTAAACATTTTATGGAATGAAAATGTTTGATAATATTGTTTTAATGTGTTTTCTAGTAAGACTAATAATGAACACCCTAGGAATAAAAATGGATATTTTGTGGATCAGAATATTGAATAATGAATAGTATAAGACTATTAGTTCTTAATGGAAGAAATGTTAATTTTTAAGAAATAAAAGGTAGTCTTATGTAAAGGGTGTTATTAAAGTGTTAAGGGGGTTAAAGTGACAAGTGTGAAAATTGGGCAAAAGTGTGGTATTAAGTAAGTGTTAAAAATGGCTAAGGTGTTTAAATGTTAAGTTGGAAACTTGATAACCATGTCGAGAAATAACACTTGTTAAGGAACTAAATCGTAAGTTCGGTAAACAAAGGGGTAAATTGGTAATCTACTTAAAGTGGAACATTTTTATGGAATAAAAATATTAAAGAATATCTTTACAGTAATGTGTGTGAAAATGAAGTAATTCCTAACACGTGAATAAATTTAGTATAAATCACGTGTTTGTGGATAAGGGACTTAAAGAAGAAAAGAAAAAAAAATTAAGTGTTAATGGAAAAACGGATGGTTAAGTCCGGGTTTTGGCTTCGGTCGGGTAAAAGCAGAAAAGTGGATAACGTGGACATTTATAAAATGTTAAAATACATAAAAGGAACTCGGATGACACCGAGATAAACCAAGATGGTCCCAGAGCCCTTTGGTGAAAGCTCTAAATCCCTGAACAAAGTATATGGTGCGCATAGCCGTCGGTGTGGAGCCCATGTAAGTATGCAGTAAATGGTAAAATTTTGAGAAGTGATAAAAATAACAAGGTACATCTCAAGAAAATGGGTTATGTGGCAAAACGGGTTAATACACCCTAACTTTAATGAATGAAATAAATGTTCCGGTAAAGATTAAATGGACAAGCAAATGCAAAAATCTATTAATGTCCATAAGATGAGATAAAAAGGCTAAAGTAAGTGGGTAAGCGGACGATTAAGTAACCTAAGTTTTTTAACCCATAATTTGCACAAGTATGTGCCGAAAGGTTTTAAAATGACAAACAAGTATTTTCTAACACGGAAAATGCATACGTTGAAATGGTACTTTTCAATGGAAACACTGAAGTACATTTTGATGAATAAAAAGGGGTGATTCCGGTAAAGGAATTAGTTTGAATAAATCAAGTGTAATGGTTTCTTGTGTTGAACCGGGTGTGTTAAACAAAGTGAGAATGCTAACTATAATTAAAGAAAATTTTAAATAAGAGTAAGGTTAATTAATCTGGGCAAGTAAGTTTTTCAAAAATAAATCGATTAAAGCATTGGCATGTGTATTTCAAAGGTATAGCTATGCAGATATATACATATTTTTGCATGCATATGGTTGTAGCCTATGAGTATTCCTTTATGCCGATCATTTTTATACTGCTTGTATAAATCCCACTGGCATAATCTCAGACCCCCACTTTGTTACGGCAGGTTGGGACTAGTTCCGTATTTTGAGGGTGTTTTATAGGTAAGTATATTTTATCTATGTTTACATCAGTAGCTCTCTTTACTTGGACTTCGAAGGGCTCCTCATGGGTCCCTCATGCAGTTTGTCTTAAGAATGTAATCGCATGTTAACAAGTGAAACGTAATTAAAATAAAACTGGATTAACAACATTATATAGGTTGTTCCATTGCACTTCATACATAACGTCCGATTCGGATCGGGTTAACTCATGGGGGATCCATAAATACGGGTTGGGTCGTTACAAATAGTATCAGAGCTCTAGGTTCAAAGTTCCTTTCGGGTGTGACGTGGTGAGGTCGGTATTGGATCTTTCGACGTTGATGTGGGTTTGGGCCAGTCACGCTAATTTGATGACGATTTAGTTTGTATCCTTGACAGTAAGGTCAAAGAGGTTAGCACGACTAGTAAGTTAGTTCCAAGTGGCATACACTCGAGTTAGTTGTATAAATCACTTTCGCAAATCTGATTAGGTAAGTATTAAATTACGGTTGTCCATGTAAGCTAGTAAGTGGGGACACTGTGGTTCGTAGTTTGAGGTGTTTGTTTCAACCTTTATTGACGTAGAGTTTTTGGAGATATAAATAGAATAAAATATCACTCGTTAGGGCAATTGGCACCAAATTGTGAGCAATCAATAATAGGGATTTATTGTTAGAGTGTCACAATTATGTAAAGTGAAATCATGATTTAAATTATATGTAGCCTTGGGTGTGACACAGGTTACAGGTCAATATCGATGTGGTGATTAGGTAAATTCGATCCTTGGGGTAATACCCTAATTATTGGTAAGTCTAATGAGCATATAAATTTATATAGGCCAACGCTAGAGGATAAGTCAATCCTAGTGGATAGGTTTCTATCCTTATGAGTGGACGCCTTAGTGGTTGTTGATGGATGAAAGTATTCACAAGTGTTAGCTACATGGTGAGAAAGTATTAGGTCCCTTGGTTGCATGGTTGTGTTTATTATGCCTCGACTCATGTGCCTTGACTATAGTGAGGATATAGATAATCCTAATGATTGAATTAACCTGGGAGTAAGCCTAGATAATCGCGGTGACTTGGTATTAAGAAATTAAGTCGTGAGGTTTAAAATTGGACCTCTTGCGGTATTGTTAGGGTGGGGCTCCTCGTGGGCGATACCCGACGTCCCTTTTCCTACCCAAAACCTGAATGGTATTAATTTAAGAAATTGGTGATCACAGGTTGGAATTGAGTAATAATATCCCTTGCGACATTCGTATGCATGGGCCTTAGTGTTCATAGGCAATTCTCGATGTCCCGTATCCTACCGAAGTATATATTTATGGAAATTCGTAAATTTACACATAGTATGAGGTTCACATAGTAAGGCAAATCGGTCATAGTAGTTAAACACTCATTAGAGATTTAGAGGTTTTAAGTTTATGAAATCACGTCGAAAAGTACCTTGGAGGTATATACTAAGGTTTGTCTAATGAAATGTTAATGCGAGTAGTAGTCATTACCTAGTCACAGTGAACCTGAGGTTGTGTACCGTGAATAACAACAATGATACTATCTCTCTTCAAAACCTTGAGATTTACTCTTACATTGAGGTTTATGTAATGATGTCCATTTCATGGTGAGAAAAATTAAGGTTGCATAGCATAGGCCATGATATGACTTGGGATTACATGCGACATGTATGTAGGTTGTTGAGAGATGACAGAGTTTGGTGTCATCACCTATAAAGTATTTAGGAATCGTGGGGACATCTGATGTAAATAAGTGATGGTAAGACCATTGATGTTAGTAGTGTGTTGGGATTTATTGACTTGTGGCAGTGTTTTGAGCTAGCACTACGGCTTATGCTTATAAGTTGGTATCATGATAGAATCTTGAGGTTGATGTAGAAGATAGACTACTAAGTGCTATAACAACCACTTTAGAGATTTAGAACGTAATGATGTTTGTCATGATTTTAGAAGATAACATTCAGAATGAAGTGTTAATTATAACACCCAAGTGTGCTACCTATATAGTTAGTAAAAGGGCATCATTAGGTATGAGTGAGGCTTGAATATTGAGATGTCTCTAGAATGGTTAAGGTTGGGTATTATGAAGGTAGTTCTAGGGGTGGTAGTAATGGTACATAAAGTTTGATGTTTGAAACTACATGAGTGTTGTGTTGCATTTTATGAGAGTGGTCTAAAAAATAGAGGTTAGTTACCGCCTATTGGAATTTGACAGCCCAGTTATACTAGGTCAGTAACTAATGATAAGTGTCAAGAGAAGTAACTTTGCCTTGATTTAGGATAGTTGTGCTTACGAGTAATTAATAGGTAGCATTAGTTCTAATAAGGGAAGTCTAGCATCTCACCTTCCCAAAGGGGATTTATTTTGTGTTTCGTCCATCCGATATGAACGGGTGATTTTTTAGTAGAACTCGTCAAGGTTAAGGGGAAAACTAGGGTATGTGGTAAGGCTAATGTGTTGAGCAGGTATCGGTAAAAATTTATAAAAATCAAGTATACGTTGTGGGTTTGCACTTCACGCGGGCCGATTTATTATCAAAATCTTATAATTTCCTTTCGGCATGGCAGTCGCCTGATTCATTGCATTTATAGTATCTCCCTTGAACCGTGTACTGGGAAGTTGTTAATTAGTTGATTTGAAAGTATCTCTATGTAAGCTCAGTAGTGGTGCGAGTTAGGCCTAAGTGGCTAATGCATCACGGTAAGTGAGTACGCTCTTCTACACAAGTCTGTGTGTGCGCGTGGCCTCGTGATCTTACATATAGTTTTCATGTGTTACTTGATTAATTTAGGTTAGCATGTCGTTAGTCAGTCGGTTCAACTAGTTACGACTTGACCATGCGTTCCGAGGTCATGACTTGATAGCACTTGTGAATATTGGAATTTGATAAAACATTAGATGATAGTGTTACATTTGGTTCGAGAATATTATAATTTTGGGAATTGAGGAGATGATCTATTGTATGTGTTCGTGTAGTGATACTCAAGGTGACCCTAGGTAGATATAGGGGTCTCATAGGAGACATCAGTCAGGTAGAATTATTAACTAGACGATGGTCTTATATGTCATTGATATGTGTAACGAGAAGTGTTGAAACTATATCCTCCTAGCCTAGGCGTGATTCGAGAAATTATTTGAGGGAACGTGAATTGTGAATCCTAATATAGGAGTGATTCGTGTTAATGAATTCATTGGTGACATTGGGATGTTTGGCAAAGTGTTAGCCATCGCAAGGTTCTGTTAGCATAGGCACGTTAGGCATGCTTGAGGACTAACAATGTGACCTTAGGGTCCGTCGTGATCAGATTAACAATGGTGATCGATAAAATGAAATCTTTGGGATTGACCACAATATTGAGAATGACTAGGATCAGATCTGGTCGTAGGTGACTAGATTATAAGTTGTGATAAATCAAGAATTTGGAGGATGAAATTCACTAAGGAGGGAAGTTTATAATAGCCTGTCCTGATAAATTTATTAAACTATATATATATATATATATATATATATATATATATATATATATATATATATATATATATATATATATATATATAAGGAGGATTTGATTATAAGTATAAGGAAAACCATTGGATTATGGACTTTAAATTGTAAATATTGAATTATGTACAATAAGGTATAAATTAGAATCGGAGAACATAATCGGATTAAGGTGCGTATACATATACGAGTTATAGAATTCTGGAGAAGGTTAATGAAAGAGTTGAATTAAGAAGCTAATGTTACACCTTATGGGCATTGCTTAGATTTTGGAATTTATTGAGGGGCAAAATGGGAAACAGAAGACTGGTTGCTGAACGCCCATACACATCGTTGGAACGACGTGTAAAAGACCCGATTCTATCTCTTAGTTGTCGACTTGTCATTCGTTAACACCAATTCCAAGTCAGCAATGGGCCTCACTTTTTGATCAGCTGTGTTTCTTCTTAAGTAACATAAGGAAGATATGCGTATAAAATAAGCCTTTTATACACAGGGATGTTTCTGATCGAAGTAAGCATTTGGCTTTTGTTGTGTATAAGAAAATAAGGAATCATTGCATTATAAACCGACGTAACAGAATGACAAAGGTTTGTTGTCAACTTAACCACCTTTGGATGTTGCGAGATGTCGAGTTTTGAGCCTTAGTATACCTGATATAGGAATATTTAGTGGGGAGGATCTCTCTATATTAAAAGTAGCTCTTAGGGGTAGGGTTATACAACACGAACCATGTAGTCTTAGGGGGAGACTAAATCAGATTCCAACAGTTTCTCTCCCTCTCAACACTCTCAAACTTCCTCTCCACAGTCTGTAATCCATTAGAGTTATTTATATATAATAACTACACTCACACAAGTAAACTCTTGTTTCCCCCACTGATTAAAGGGTAGAGTCATGAAATATGAGAGACATTATTGGGGTGTTTTGTGGTGTATTTGGAAGGGGTTATTTTAGAAGAAGAAGAAAGACATATTTTGGAGGTTGTGCGGAGAGGTTAGTGGAGTTTCTTAGAGCTGATTTATTGGAGCATTTTGTGACTCCCTTTAGGGCCACCTTTGGAGGTGGGGGAGTCACCCATCTTCATCACCACCACCACTTTGGAGTCATTTGAGGTCGGAAAAACTAACTTTGATCCAAATTCAATATGTATTGTGTGTTCAACGTGTTATTTACATATATTGGGTTAAAAATATGTGTATTGGGAGTAGCTTGCATTCTACTGTTGTTTAGTAACCATATTAGTAGTTGTATGGAATGACATCATAAAGATAAATTAAAATTGGTCATGAAAATAAAATAAAATTCAGAATAATAAATAGATATTTTTATGGAGTAAAAATGTTAGAAAAATATTGTTATGATGTTTTTTTTTAATAATGTGAAAATAAACATTTTTATGGAATAAAAATGTAGGATAATACTAGTCTATTTTATTTGCTAATAACGCTGAAAATATCCAGTTTTATGGACAAAAAATGTAAGAAATGTCATTTTAGTGTATTTCCAGTGAAAAAGAAATAATAATCATTTTTATGGAATAAAAATGTAAGAAATTCCATTTTAGTGTATTTCTAGTGAAAAATAAATTTTAATCATTTTTATGGAATAAAATGTAAGAAATGTTATTTCAGTGTATTTCTAGTGAAAGGGAAATAATATACATTTTTATGGAATAAAAATGAGAAATGTTATTTTGGTATGTTTCTAGTGCAAAGGAAATAATAAACATTTTATGGAATGAAAATGTTTGATAATATTGTTTTAGTGTATTTTCTAGTAAGACTAATAATGAACACCCTTGGAATAAAAATGGATATTTTGTGGAATAAAATATAGAATAATGAATAGTATGAGACTACTAGTGCCAAATGGAAGAAATGTTAATTTTTAAGAAATAAACGGTAATCTTATGTAAAGGGTGTTATTTAAGTGTTAAGGGGTTAAAGTGACAAGTGTAAAAATTGAAAAAACGTGTGGTATTAAGCAAGTGTTAAAAATGGCTAAGGTGTTTAAATGTTAAGTTGGAAACTTGATAACCATGTTGAGAAAAAACACTTGTTAAGGAACTAAATCGTAAGTTTGGTAAACAAAGGGGTAAATTGGTAATCTACTTAAAGTGAAACATTTTTATGGAATAAAAATGTTAGAGAATGTCTTTGCACTAATGTGTGTGAAAATGAAGTAAGTCCTAAAACGTGAATGAATTTAGTATAAATCACTTGTGCGTGGATAAGGAACTTAAAGAAGAAAAAATATATATATTCCAAGTGTTAATGGAAAAATGGATAGTTAAAAACGGATGGTTAAGTCCGGGTTTTGGCTTCGGCCAGGTAAAAGTAGAGAAGTGGAATAATGTGGATATTTATAAAATGTTAAAACACATAAAAGGAACTCGGATTATACCGGGATAAAGCAAGAAGGGCCTGGAGCCCTTAGGTGAAAATCACTAAATCAATGGCCTGAGTATATAGTGCGCATAGTCATCGGTGTGGATCCCGTGTAAGTATGTGGTAAATAGTAAAATTCCGAGAAAAAATAAAAGGAACAATGTACATCTCAAGAAAATGGTTTGTGTGTTAAAACGTGTTAATACACCCTACATGAATGAATGAAATAAACATTCCATTAAAGATTATATGGACAAGCAAATGCAAAAATCTATTAATGTCCATAAGTTGAGATAAAAACGCTAAAGTAAGTGGGTAAGTGGGTGGTTAAGTAACATAAGAAGTTAAACCCATAATTTGCGTAAGTATGTGCCGAAAGGTTTTCAAATTACAAACAAGTATTTTCTAATAAGGCGAATGCGTACGTCAAAATTGTACTTTTCAGTGAAACACTAAAGTATGTTTTGATGAATAAAAAGGAGTGATTCCGGTAAAGGAATGGGTTGGAATAAATCAACTGTAATGGTTTCCTGTGTTGAACCGGGTGTGTTAAACAAAGTGAGAATGCTAAGTATAATTAAAGAAAACTTTCAATAAGATTAAGGCCAATTAATATGGGCAAGTGAAGTTTTTGGAAATAAATTGATTAAAGCATTGGCATATGTATTTCAAAGGTATACTTATGTTGATATATACATATTTTCACATACATGTGGTTGTAGCATCTGAGTATTACTTTCTTCCGTTCATTTCTATACTACTTGTATAAATCCCACTGGGCATAAACTCACACCCCCACTTTGTTACGGCGGGTTAGAGCCAGTTCCGTATTTTGAGGCCATTTTACAGGTAAGTATATTTTATCTATGTTTACGTTAGTAGCTCTGTTTAAATGGACTTCGAGGTGCTCCCCATGGGACCCTCATGTATTTTGTCTTAAGAATAGAATCTCATGCTAACAAGTGAAACGTAATTAAAATAAATTTGTATTAGCAACATTATATAGTTTGTTCCATTGCACTTCACATATAACGTCCGATTCGGATCGGGTTGACTCAGGGGTGATCCATAAATCCAGGCCGAGGAGTTAAACCTAGAGGATCCTACCATCAATCTCATCACTTCGGTGTTTAGAGAGGCAACGTATCTAATAGCCGAAGGACCACCCCTAGCTCCTACTAAATAAGTCTAATCCAACCTCAGGCATAGGGAAATCGATGACCCACACCGTCTCTGCCTCGATAAGGAGGATCAAAGGTGACAAGAGGAATTAACGTGTGGAAAGGAAGATTATTGAGAGAGGTATGAGACAAAAGATACCTCATATCAGCCAGGGCCACCCCAGCTTTGACTTTTCAAGAGAAAATTGTTCAACACACCTTTTAAGGTTGCCAGAAGGGTAGCACATTTGATAGTCTAATTAGGGGATCAATCTTTAATCGTCTCGACCTAAAAGGTAATGGCAATCAATGTAATATTCCCCACAGCATGGGTGGCACGCGCATTACTAGTTATCCCGGCGAGGTAGGCCGAGATGAGATTGAGAAATAGGGGACCATACAGAAGTCAATAGTGGACAGAGAGATCTGAACAGAGAACCGACCACCGAAGCAGCTACTGAAATAGAAGGAGCAGGTGATAATGCGATGATAGAGGAAAAACCTTAGAACAACTCAATCCAAAGGTTGGAAGATAAGATCGATCATCTCATTAATAGTCGAGGCCCAATCCACTAAGGGTAAATGGAGGGCCCTCATTTTGTGCTAAGAATAGTCAGCTATCCAACTCTCAGTAAGTTCGAGCTTTCAACCGATACTCCTAGGTATAATAGGAGCACAAATATAGATATGTATCATTCAACTGCCGATAGATATTCCACCCGAATGAGATGATGTGTCGGGGTTTCTCTAGTACTCTCACCGATGCGGGCCATGTGTGGTACATTGGCTTGTCGAGAGGATCTATAGAGAATTTCAAATAGTTGGTCGAGAAATTCATTCACAACTTCTATTTTGGCATAAAGCCATCCAAATATGTGACTCATTTGCTGAATCCTAGGCAAAGGAAGAATGAGCCTCTGAGAGATTATATGTCACGGTTCAACAAATAAAAGTTAGAGTGTGAAGATTATGAAGAAAGCATTGCAATAATAGTTCTCATTATCAGGATTTAACCAGGAAAACTTTATCAGAATCTCTTTGAAAATCCTCTAAAAACTATGATAGAACCTCTGGCCACGATCGAGAAAATCATGAATGCGGAGGAAGCTATAGAGGCTAAGAGAGGAGACCAAAAGGAATCCAGGGACAGCAATTCTGGCCAAAGCACGGATAAAGAAAGAGATAAAGAAGGGAAAAAAGGTCTAATGATGATAAATTTGCTAAGTACACTCCGCTGACAGTTAGTCCAGATTTGATTCTGAACGAAATAAAGGATGACAAAGAGATCGAGTGACTAAAAAAGTAAAGAGATCCCCTTCACAATAGAGATAAGAGTAAATGGTGTGAGTTCCATAATGATCACGACCATACAACAGACCAAGGCTTTACTCTGAAAAATAAGATTGAGAAGTTGTTTAAACAAGGGAAGATGCCTAAGTACATTGACAAGAGAGGGAGTCGAGACGACAACAAAAAAATACTCCTCGCCAAAGGATAACATGCTCAAGAAGAAGGATGTGCACGTAAATAGAAATTATCCAAAGTCAGATAATTGTGATGAAAATGGCCCAGACCTTCCTGCTAAACCTCCTGCGGATAAAGGTAACCTTCATATGATTTCTTTTGATATGAATATGATATATAGAGGAATGATAATGGAGGAATAGATTCAATCGATAAAAATTCTCATGTGATTGAGTCCAAGGAATGGCCTAAGAGAGTAGAAGTAAACCTAACCAAGGTCAAGATTAAACGAAGCAAGTTGAAGAAAATTGATATGGAAAGTCTCATTGTAGGCTTTTCCAGGTAAGATTTTAAGGGGATTTTATCCCCGCGCGATGATCCTCTCATCATCAGCACATGAGTATATGACTATAACGTGTCTCGTATTCTGGTAAATGGAGGAAGTTCAGCCGACGTCATGTTCTGGGATGTGACACCCCGCCTACTCAAATATCGGGTGGCCAGCCCGTGATCAAAATAAAATGTTGGTCTCATATAGCCATTCTTAGCATTAATGTCGAAAAACTTTTTAAACTTACTCACCACCATGTAATTTAAATAGACTGGTGGCAAATTTTATCTTTCATTAATTAATCACATGCGAAAATGAATAACAATTAACTTATCAACACAAACTGATAACTAAATCCAACACAAATGAATAATATAGATAAAGGTGACCGAATCAACTATCAGTTCTATAATAAAGTACAACAATAAACTAAAACAGTAACCTGGATACACAAGGTCAAATAGATAACTGAATACTAAATCTGAGGGCGACACGCCTAAATGAGTACTGAAGTAAAGTTCCTACATTAGGAATGAATGAAGGAAGTGTCTACAGCAAAGTCCTGCAATTTCCACATGAGCTACAGCTGTGTATCCTTGGATAAAATCCTCAAACTGAACGTCCATGTGGTGGGACACCTAAAAGGTTTTGGAAAATATTTTAACACGTGTCAGAGCCCGTGTAAAACATTTTGAAAATATTTAGCAAATAGTTAAACTGCAATTATTATATATGCATGCACACTCTTCATATTTAAGCTAGTGTTGCACTCACTTGAGGTACAACTCAACCCTCATCTAACAGGCCTGCTAACCTTCCTAGCTATGTTGCCCCACCTAACTAGCCATATTACACATCTTTCTACCGCACTAATCTAAACCAACTATTCTTACTTTGATTATTAAGTTATTTCTCATTATCTTATTAATCGGTACAACTATTTAAAATCATTTAACGTTCAAACTAGTTATATAGGAAACCCATTTTTAAATCATACAACTTTCACACAAGTTATATAGGAAATTACCTTTACACTTGTGTATTAATCCCGTCTATAATTATCTATACAAATTATATACGTACTAGTATACTACAACATTCACACACATGTCAAAAATATATCCATCTTCCTGAGTAAGGACTCACCGGATCTTTTCTCTAAAATGCTATCAACCCAGGTATACCCAATCCACCCGGATACCCCGAGACAGTTAACTCACCGAATCAGAAAAATAAAACAAGCGTAGCGGAGGCTGTCATAGTTCCCCGGGTGAGAGACTGAATCATACCCAAGATGTCTCACCCCGAAAAGAATCAAAACATATAAATACTGGACGCTATGACCTGGGGATTATACTCTCCCTACTCCTCAAGCCAGGGGATTCACCCACATCGCTCAATCTCCTATGATAGAACTAGAGGGGTAAGTATTCCTATAAATATCATTCACACCGATATCTATAAATCACACAAATATATATATACTATCACACTACCGTATACATATATTTAATAAAGTTCGGCTAACCCGTGCCTAAAACCCACAACACTAGCCCTAAATACCCGAGTCTCTATCCCGACTTGTAATTTAATTAATCAACTATTTATTAATTTATTAGCGTAGTGTCACTCAACTACAATACCCGAACTCATTCACTCGACCAGTAATTTAACCTTTCGAATGTATTTCACCCAATTCCTTAATTATGTGACACACCTTGTCTCACCCTCCTAATCCCAGTTACATCCATCTATAATTGCTAGGAGATAGGCCCCTTATTCATTTTTCACTAAATAAATAAGCCTAAAACAAATTCCAAAGAAAATTTAACATATATAATCAAATAGGCAAAATTGCCAAAATTTTGGGATCATCGATCGATCAATGAAATCCATCGATCGATCCATCCAGCAGGTGGCAACCTTCTTCTCTGACTGCAAATTTCACCATTTTTATAAATCAAAGCTTTGACTCCAACCCAAACTTCAACCAAATAGTATCCTATGTTTATTTCATCCATAAACAAGTTCTAATCACCAATATATGTCATTTATCACCACTGATTTTCATAAAAACTTCTAGGGTTAACGAATTGGTTTTTTCTCAAAATTCTTTAAATAACAATATCAATTCGATTCAAAAATTTGAATTCAACAATAATTGTTACTGGGTTTCGATTCTAAGTCATATTCTAACATCATATGATAATATTTTCACATTAATTAAACATCGATTTCACCTTTAATGTTTATCTCCCCAAAAATCTAATTTCTCACATACGTCACCCTCCCAAAACGAATATGGTTTATAACCACCATGATATGAATCGCAATACCGAAATTTAAATGAAAGAAAGTTTAACTACTTGCCTGCATATATTCGTAGACTCTGATTCCTTTGATGAAGAGGACGAATTTGACATAAACATCTCGATCCCTCTTCGAATTGGCTCCCAAAAATCTCTTCAATTTCTCCCCCTATACTCCTCTGCAAATCTAGGGTTTTCTAAATGAGTTATGGGTGCCAATAACTCCTAATCTTAGTTTAAATAATGTTAATCCCATTTTTAGACTAATGAGCCAAGCCCGAAGTACTCGAACACCCCCATGTGATCCCGATTATGCCTAAAAATGCCCCGAGACCCGATTACTACCCCCGGATACTCTTTTTCGACTATCAAGACCAATTCGGAATCGACCATGCACTCATAATTGTCATCCAAGTTACTTAACTAAAATCTCCGATCTCAACCTCAAATTATGACACATGTGAATTTAAAAGATAACCCAAATTAAATAAAATCTTAATTCACTAATTTAATTAAATCCTCCAAATAAATTAATTCTTATATCACCGAATGAATTAAATTTTAAGTCCTCAGAAATACGGGGTGTTGCATACTTCCCCCTTACAAAGGAATTTTGTCCTCGAAATTAATATGATTCTAGTACTCCAAGACTCGAATATCTCCCTACTCACATGCCCCTAAGACTGCTACACATAACTCTACCCCTTCTAATCATGAATTATATTAAATTTAAATTAATTATATAGGGCGCACATACACCCTGTACCTGTGCTTATCTACACAATGTTACCTGACTCCACTAGCCTTAGATCATATTATAACTTTCAACTCACAGTTATAACTACATATATGTATAATAACTGAGGTACCAAACCCATGTCTTAATGAGCACACATCTCCCCACTTTCAATGTTGCGCTAAGTTTCATACATGGGACGTCTCGCAAGGTAAAATCCAAACAAGGAACCCCCCCGATACACTACTACCTAACATTGTCAGTCGTTGAGATCCGTTAGGCCCTCAGTACATAACACGTACCCCCAAACTCCCGTCTCCTGACATAAAAGTAAACTCGCCCACTCTCATGATACAAAAGCCATCATACAATACGGCGCCCCTTACTATCACTAGTTTCTTAGCGTGAATCAATCACGAGCTATATCTCCCTGCTCGATAAAAAGCATATCCACCCTGAATCCCACCAGCAAACGTCCCTACTCCCCAGGATTAAATATAACAATACAAACACTTTCTTATAAGTCTATTATGCAACACACAATAACACATATATACGCGTATATATAGAATAGACCCTCTCAGGTTATAACTAGCACAAGTAAATCATATCTCAAAACAACGAACACGCAGTTTCACCATACTATATACTATAGCCCAAATGTCCCAGCATAAATATCACTAACGTCTCGTACGTAACATACTTTTCTCATGCTCATCTCCTTACTCTCGGCGTGGCTATATCATACAGGTATTCTCGATTACCCCACAAATTTCAATTAAATTATCCTCGATATTGCCCCACCCATTAACTTGTGGTGCAAAATTTTTCTCAATGCTTCCTACACAACACTATCCGGTTCCACTGGCCATATATCGTAATAGCTCTCAGCTTAAAGTATTTCCTCTACACGTTCAATAATTTGACATTTAAAACCAATGCACTAGCATCAAACAACGTCTCACTACTCCCAACATTTATTAAGATCCATGCGTGTAACATCTCGCAACGAAGCTCAAAAGAACTTTCTCTAATGCACTATTCCCTATCATTGTCGATCATCGAAATCCGTGGGTCCAAAGCACACAACTAAGATCTCACAAATTATGTCTCCCGACGCATAAATTCAAATCGTCTATGCCCATGTCTCTTAAGGCGTCACAAGATACGACGCTCTCCCTATCACTAAGTTCTCAGCGCGTAAATAATAATGAGCTAAATCTCTCCGGTCAATGGTAAACCCGATATACCCTGAATCACATCAATAAAAGTCCCCACGCACTGGGATCCAATATAACAAGACAATTGTACTCTCTTAAGTTAACTTCCTAAAAATATCGCCATGAGCCCGACCCTCTTCCAAGTGAGACATCGCAAAAATATACATCATGTCCCGAAATAGTGAACACACTAGTCTTGCTGTAACTGCCCACCATCGCTCAATACTCCGTACCCAGGATAAAATCATACCTCGAATATCACCTTTCAAAATGAGTTATCCTCATAAAATATATATCCTCGCAGTGTCCACCCTCGCTCCCTTGCAGATGGAACTGAAGAGTGCCCGCTACTCCACGATAAATATACACACACTATAGTGATATTAACGATACCTCTACTAAACCCGTTTCACATGCAAATCTTGTACTAATAAATTATTGTGACTTGCCCGTGTCATCCAAAACAGACCTCAATCACCCCGGGATAAAACTCATACTTTCAAATACCAATAGCATTTGTGGCTTAAATGGTTTCTGTACATAACAGCCTCGTCCCAACCAAACTAAAACTTCTTACAATTATTTCCCCTACTGAGCATCCCATCCTTGACCCCAATTCGCTCCAGACAAGATCCACACATGTGTCCCTACTCTTTACACATAACACATATCTCCGCGTCATTCCCCTTCCTCTGGCCCCACTAGACTTGTCGAGGTTGTCCTTCTCACGGACCTAGTAGACTTGACCCTGATTGCTACCCCCGTTGTCCGTTTGGCTCCACTGGCCTGATAGGACTCATTGCTAGCCTTGACGGCCCAGACTGAATCCACCATCACCTGGTAGGAATTCTATTGATCTCAATCATTAAGTTGGGTCCTCTACTGGGTATCCCCTCCTGTGATGCCTCACTATAACTGTTAATTCCAGTCTTGCCCTTCGGTTAGCTTGCCCAAGTCTCTTGGCTCCCTTATCACGGAAGCGCCGATACTAAATTGTAAACGTACGACATTGATGACAACGGTATCAGTTGTTTTAACCAAATTTCCCTATCTATGCTTGTATATCCTACCCATGAGTACATTATTAACTTACGGACCTTCTTAATCCTTTGTATTCACCTCATCGGGTACGAAGTTTGCAAAACACGTCAACTTTCCTTCATGATCGGCCACTATACAGCCTCCTAAAATAAATATTGGAATCTCCTTTGCCTCTCTGTTTAAACAGCTGATGAGAGGATCTGTGGTCAAACCGCACCCCAACTTCTTCATTATTCATGGTATCTATCCATAGTTATGGTGACTGACTCCCATCAATAAAACACCGCTCCTCTAAGCTAAAATTTTGCCTAAAATTTAATCATGGGTGCTACTGCACTCCACCCAACACAATTTCCTTTGGGTTATCCCTTCCATTGACCCATCACACTCCCTCTATCCTCCAATTCCTCACAAATGGCTTTTCGGGAGGGTTACTCTGACTCCCCCTCCCATTTACCGACTACGCTAGGTGAGCCTAAATTTATACCACTGCTTTCTACGATGATGATTATGGAAACTACTGCGTCCTAGATTATCCCAACGTCAAATGCCTGAACAATAATCATGGTGACTTTTATTGCGGTCACCGTTCCCAGAATATTCTACGGCTTCTGCTGAGCCTCTCCCCCTACAGTCCTTCTAAGGGACCTCACTGGTCATCCAAAATTGTTCGGCGTACGAAGCCCAACCAAACTTGTATATGAATCGCGTCAACTATACTTAATAGCAAGAGAATGCAAGTTGCATACGTAGACGAATACAACAATCTTATAATAAGTCTCTATATCAAAGAACGTTACGCTAAAATGTAATAAGTCGCACAGATCCTAAGGACTCTAAAACCTGATTCTCTGATACCATCTGTGACACCCCGCATACTAAAATATCGGGTGGCCATCCCGAGATCAAAATAAAATGTTTGTCTCATATGGTTCATTCTTTGCATCACTGTCAAAAAACTTTTTAAATTTACTAACCACCTAGTAATTTAAATAGACTGGTGCCAAATTTTATCTTTCATTAATTAACCACATGTGGAAATAAATAACAATTAAATCATCAACACAAACTAATAAGTTGAAAAATTGTAATAAATGCGGTGTGTGATATCGATTTAAAATAAATTCACAAGTTTCCAATTAAACCTTATATAATTAGAGTCTATATAAACCAAATCAATTCAACCCCTAAACATGCATCTATATGTATTCGTGTGTCAACCCATAAATAGATAAAGCATGTGACACGAATATTAAGGAAAAATCCCCGAAGGGCAAAACCTTTTATTTCTAGAACTTTTAAGAATTCACAGGACCATTGACTTACATACAACTTGATAATCACCCACAAGTGTAACGCACGGTGTCTTCGTTAAACCTCCAAAACAACGGCTAGAAATAACGTCGATTGGAATCTCCTGCAAGAACTCTAGGTGGTCAGTAATAAAGAAGAAAACGGCTTATCCACAAGTGTGAACTTTATAAGGACTCCCTCCACAATAGCACGCGGTTGTCAGTTGTAGAGTTTTCCCCACAAAGAATAAACCAAAGCAAAATATGTTCTTGGGTTCCACAAAACAACTCACACAAAAGTAATTGGGATTTTTGTGAATTGTAAACAAACAAATATTTGAACCCTTAAATTGTTGGAGAAAAACTTTCTACCAAAAGGTATTGAATTAAATTATGGGAAGATAAACAAAAATTTTCAAAGGATAAAACTCTTTAAAGTTGAAAACTCCTTTTCTCGTCTAAAACAAAGGTTGCCAGACCCCTTTTTATAAAAGAATTAAGTCGGTCAAAGGATAAGCATGAGGTCAGCGTGTCAGTCGAAAAGTAGCATCGGTCGAACGAGAACCCATCTCGCTCGAACGAGATACACGTATCGCTTAGACAACTACGCGCGACATCTCAATGTCGTTCGAACGAGATGGTGATCTCGCTTAAACGACCTTGGCGTCGAAACCCAGGTACGCTTGCTGCCTTAGAAAATTTTCTCAAAACTATTCAAAACACATTTTTTCTAAAACAGTAAAGAAAGCTTCTTATAAAAAATATTTATAAAAATATTTTTATATAAAAGCTTTTTAAAACTCCTTTTAAAAATATCCCAACACTCTTAATATGAAATGTAAATGAAACTGTAAAACATTATCTTACCAAAGATCATATTGTTAGGCTTGAATGTTAAAGACAACTTGTAATTCTGATTCGTCTTTTGTAGATAAAAACTTCTCCAATTCTTCGACGATTGTAACGGTATACAACATAATTAATTATGACGGAAATTTATAAAAATATGTCCTTACAAATCTCACCCCTTTTCTATGCCAGTACATACATAAAAACATCAGAATTATTAAATACCAAATTACCTATACAAATCTACTCTCCCATGAATCCCAAAACTGAAAAGGTAAAATTTGCAAGTTCTCAAATTTTTTCTCAAACATCAAAACTCTGAAGGCTTTTCTCATCAGGGTGTGCAACATCATGATCTTCAATATTTGTACCTACACACATGAGATAAAGCAAAAACCTTCATGACGCATCAAGTTTGAAATGATAAAAGAATAAATCATTAGTAAATCAAATATCCTCCATAATGCAAAAACTCCCCCATAACATGATAATTCTTTCTCCCCATTTTTATGATGTCCCCAAATAGACAGATAAGAAGAAACAATAAAAACATGGAGTGCTACGATAAAATTCAATGCAAACATGAATCAATCAACGTGCATGCAAAGGAGTATCCCATAAACATCCACAAACTATTTTTAGATTTTTTAATTTTTTCATATAAAAATAAGATACTAAAAATCACACCATGGATTTAAACTCAAGCAACCAAGTCATGGAAATGGAATGAATGGGTGTGAACACATTCGATATGTAAATAAACTCAATCAATCATATGTGCACGATGCATACGTGTACTACTATCGAATGAACATCAAAAGAATCCTTAGCTGTAAAAATTTGTTGAATTTAGATGACATCGTCTTATACAAATCAACAAATCAAAGTCAAAGTGATTTCCACACCAATAACGTCCAAAACTATTTAGCGCTTTTTTAAGATTTTCAAGGACGTGCAAACCCGTTTTAATTCTCCATCCAAACATCCTCATATATATTTTTGTTTTAGAGGTGTATAAACTAAATTCTCAAACTTTGGAGAATTGGTGCAAAAACCTAATTGACCCATAATTGGTATGAATTTCTTTTTATTTCCTTTAAATTTTTCGGGCTCTTTTAAACCTCTTTGGACCCCGGATAATAAAATTCCTCAATTTTGTAGGTCCAATTAAATGGTGGCTTATTCGTAAAGGATAAATGATAATCTTTCGTAGCCCTTCACTATTTTTAAACAAAGCACACAAACTCACAAACGGCTCTTACATGCACAACTTTATTATCAAGTTTTATCGCGCTTGGTTCGTTTTAAGGACGATATTGAAGTGAAAACACCCAACCAACATGTGATAAGACAAGCACAATAATCAAATAAATCCATGCATGTGTACAATAAAGGAAATTATGAGTCAAATATGTAGGAAGTAACACTTAATTACATCTCAATGACTCCAAACATCATAAAGCACATGGATGAATTGACCTATTGTTTCTAAACACTATCAAATAGTCACATGAAAAATGGAATGATGTTGTGACTCGGTCATCCTAAGTGTCCATCCATAAACGGTGCAAATAAAATGCAAAAATCTTTTTGGATTTTTCAAAAAATTTATCAAAATAAAATCTTTTTGTATTTTTTCAAAAAATTTCAAAAATAAAAATTTATACAAAAAGTACATGTCGCAACGCTAGCAAAAATATATCAAAATGCATAACTAGCGTATGACAAACATGCAAACACAATCATCTATATGATATGGCAAGAGAAGAATCATGTGTAAGCAAACGAGAATCAATTTGTCTAAAATCTAGTGCCTCTAAAAGTGATTTCCTAACCTAAATAGATGTGAAACGATGTGTGGGGGATTTAGGAACCAAGGGAACACTAGACATAAACCTCCTAGGACATTTTCCAAGATCAAAATAAAAACGCCTAAGATGACCTTTCCTGCCACAATATGAACATGTGTAAACAGGTGGAACGACACCAATGGGTTGACCTTTTTTAACATCCTTGAAATTAGTTGACCCTCTAAAACAAATAATGGTTTTGGCTTTAACATTAGAAGCATGAGAACAAGATGATCCATTATCATCACTATCAAACCTACTCGAGTCTGTCAAATCATTTTTTAACTTCAAAATTTTTTACTCAAGCAAGGAATTAGACTCTTCTAATTTAAGGGATGCCTTTTTCAAATTTTCAACAATTGCTAAAAGGGTATCTCTCTCTCCCTCAATTAAAGCAAACTTTTCCCTAAGAGTCTCTTCACGTGCCACAAACTCGTTGACTAAACTATTTTTATCCACTTTGGCACAAACACAAACCATCGAGTTTTTAAGGTCCTCCAATTCTTTTTCTAAAAATAGGACACTATCATCACTTTCCTTCTTGGACAATTTTAAAGCAATAAAGTCATGGTCCAAGGAAACAAATTTTTCACGATAAAAATCTCTTTGATTTTGAAACGTTTGCAAAAGATGCAACGCAGATTTAAAACGAGAATTTTCTTTTTCCAAACAATCAATTCTTTTATCAAACGTCAAATTCAAGTGATTTATATCATCAAAACTTTCACTCGTGTCATCAAAGGGGGGCATCCGATTACATAAGTGCTCCATTGGAAAAATTACGATTTTTCACAAAACTGATTTAAAAAAATTAATATCACACAAATTTTGTGAAAAATAGGAATACGCGATAAATTAGCCCAACCCGCTCTGATACCAATTTGACGACGTGAGAAGTTAAATTGTATAAAAAAAATCCTCAAAAAATCAGGATCACGCGATAAATTAGAGTAACCCGCTCTGATACCAATTTGAAAAATCATAATAAATGTTGTGTGTGATATTGATTTAAAATAAATTCACAAGTTTCCAATTAGATTTTATATAATTAGGGTCTATATAAGCCAAATCAATTTAACCCCTAAACATGCATCTATGTGTGTGCGTGTATCAACCCATAAATAGAAAAAGCATGTGACACAAATATTAAGGAAAATTCCCCGAAGGGAAAAACCTTTTATTTATAGAACTTTAAAGAATTCACAAGACCATTGACTTACATACAACCTGATAATCGCCCACAAGTGTAATGCACGGTGTCTTCGTCAAACCTCCAAAGCAACGGCTAGAAATGACGTCGGCTAGAATCTCCCGCAAGAACTCCAAGTGGTCAGCAATGAAGAAGAAAACGGCTTATCCACAAGTGTGAACTTTATAAGGACTCCCTCCACAATAGCACGCGGTTGTCAGTGGTAGAGTTTTCCCCACAAAGAATAAACCAAAGCAAAATATGTTCTTGGGTTCCACAAAATAACTCACACAAAAGTAATTGGGATTTTTTTGAATTGTAAACAAACAAATATTTGAACCCTTAAATTGTTGGAGAAAAATTTTCTGCCAAAAGATATTGAATTAAATTATGGGCAGATAAACAAAAGTTTTCAAAGGATAAAACTCTTTAAAGTTGAAAACTCTTTTTTCTCGTCTAAAACAAAGGTTGCCAGATCCTTTTTTATAAAAGAGTTAAGTCGATCAAAGGATAAGCATGAGGTCAGCGTGTCAGCCGAAAAGTAGCGTCGCTCGAACGAGAAGCCCATCTCGCTCAAATGAGATACACGTGTCGCTTGAACAACTACGCGCGACATCTCAATGTCGTTCGAACGAGATGGTGATCTCGCTTAAACGACCTTGGCGTCGAAACCCGGGTACGCTTGCTGCCTTAGAAAATTTTCTCAAAACTATTCAAAACACATTTTTTCTAAAATAGTAAAGAAACCTTCCTATAAAAAACATTTTTATATAAAAGCTTTTTAAAATCCTTTTAAAAATATCCCAACACACTTAATATGAAATGTAAATGAAACTTTAAAACATTATCTTACCAAAGATCATATTGTTGGGCTTGAATGTTGAAGACAACTTATAATTCAAATTCGTCTTTTGTAGATGAAAAATTATTCAATTCTTCGACGATTGTAATGATATACGACATAATTAATTGTGACGGACATTTATAAAAATATGTCCTTACATAACTATATCCAACACAAATGAATAATATAGATAAAGGTGGCCAAATCAACTATTGGTTCTACAATAAAGTACAATAATAAACTGAAACAGTAACCTGGATACAACAATAAACTTTCACACTAGTTATATAGGAAATTACCTTCACACTTTTGTATGAATCCAGTCTATAACTATCTACACATATTATATACGTACTAGTATACTACAACATTCACACACATGCCAAGTATATATCCATCCTCCCGAGTAAGGACTCACCGGATGTTTTCTCTAAATTGTTATCACCCCAGGTATACCCAATCCACCCGGAAACCCCGAGACGGTTAACTCACCGAATTAGAAAAATAAAATAAGTGGAGCGAAGGCGGTCATAGTTCCTTGGGTGTGAGACTGAATCATACCCAAGACGTCTCACCCCGAAAAGAATCAAAACATATAAATATCGGACGCTATGACCAGGGGATTATACTCTCCCTGCTCCTCAACCTAGGAAATTCACCCACATCGCGCAACCTCTTATGATAGCACTAGAGGGGTATGTATTCCTATAAATATCATTCACACCGATATCTATAAAGCACACAAATATATATATATATATACTATCACACTGCCATATACATATATTTTATAAAGTCCGTATAACCCATGCCTAACACCATTGCACTAGCTCAAAATACCCGAGACTCTATCCCGACTCGTAACTTAATAAATCAATCATTTATTAATTTATTAGCGTAGTGTCACCCAACTACAATACCTGAACTCATTCACTCGGCCCCTAATTTAACCCTTAGAATTTATTTCACCCAAATCCTTAATTATGTGATACACCTTATCTCACCCTCCTAATCCTAATTACATCCATATATAATTGCTAGGAGATAGGCCCCATATTCATTTTCACTAAATAAATAATCTTAAAACAAATTCGAAAGAAAATTTAACATATATAATCAAATAGGAAAAATTGCCAAAATTCTGGGATCATTTATCGATCGAGCAGGTGACGGCCTTCTTCTCTGACTGCAAATTCCACCATTTTTAAACCTCAAAGCTTCGACTCCAACCAAAACTTCAACCGAATAATATCTTATGTTTATTTCATCCATAAACAAACAAGTTCTAATCACCAATATATGTCATCAATCACCACTGATTTTCATAAAAACTTATACGGTTAACAAATTGAGTTTTTCTCAAAATTCTTTAAATCATAATATCGATTTGATTCAAAAATCCGAATTCAACAACAATATTTACTAAGTTTCGATTCAAAGTCATATTCTAACATCATATGATACTATCTACACATTAATTAAACATCGATTTCACCTTTAATGCTTATCTCCCCAAAAACCCAATTTCTCACATGCCACCCTCCTAAAACGAATATGGTTTACACCCACCATGATATGAATCGCAATACCGCAATTAAAATAAAATAAAGTTTAACTACTCGCCTGTATTTATTCATAAAGTCTGGTTCCTTTGATGAAAAGGATGATTTTGACACAAGCACCTCAATCCCTCTTCGAATTGGCTTCCAAAAATCTCTTCAATTTCTCCCTCTATCCTCCTTTGCAGATCCAGAGTTATGGCTGCCACTAACTCATAATATTAGTTTTAATAATATTAATCCCATTTTTAAATTAATGGGCCAACCCCAAATGACCCGACCCCCCCTCCCCGTTTATAAATTAATGGCTCAAGCCCGAATAACTGTGCACTCAGAATCGGCATCCGAGTTACTTAACTAAAATCTCCAATCTTAACCTCAAATTATTACACATGCAAATTTAGAAAATAACTAGAATTAAATAAAATCTGAATTAACTAATTTAATTAAATCCTCCAGATAAATTAATTCTTATATCACCGAATTAATTAAATTCTAAATTCTCATAAATACTGAGTGTTACATGGGATTGTTTCAAATGGGTAAAACCGAGTAAGAAAAGACTCGTCTCATATAATCATACATTGATCGGATTCAGTGAATAGAAAGTCCACCCTATAGGATTTTTTGAGATGGATGTTTGTATGGGAACCTGGCTGAGATGCCTGACTAGGAAAATTAACTTTTTTATGATGGACAAGAATGTTTTCTCGGCTTGTAACATAATTCTGGGGAGGGTATTACTCAAGGAGTTTGAAGCCATGCCTTACACCGTACACCAAATGATGATATCCCTGACCCCTTATGCGGTTAGGCGAAATGACTGCTGATTAGGTGGAAGCTCACGAGTGTTACATCACCTGAGCGGAAAAAAGGGAGGCCCACAAAAGAAAGATAACCTCGTCTAACATTGACACTCTTGACCCAAGAGATGAGCAGAAACTCAAAAAGGGAGAGCCTCCAAAAGAGGTAGAATCCATTGTCCTTGATGAGGACAAAACGAAAAAAATCATCCAAATAGGCTCATCCCTCAAACCAAAAATAAAGAAGGAGCTGATCGAGTTATGAAGAAGAAGGCAAAGTATATTCGTATGGAGAGCCAACGATATGCCGAGGATTGATCCCGAAGTTATTTGTCATTAACTTTACTTGTACGAGATAATAAAATCGGTGAAGCGGTAAAGATGAACTTATGTCAGAGATAGATACGAGTTCATACAAGAGGAAGTAAAGAAGCTGCAGACTGCAAACTTCATTAGAAAATTACAATATCCAAAATGGCTATCCAATGTTATCATAGCACACAAACAGAACGAAAAGTGTAGAATGTGTTTAGACTTCACTGACCTTAACAAATCTTATCTGAACGATAGTTTTCCTTTGCTGAGAATCAATCAAATGGTGGATGCCATGGTCGACCATGAACTCATGAGTTTTATGGACGCTTACTCTGGACACAATCAAATCTCCATGGATGAAGGGGCTCCAATAAGACCTTCTTCATCATAGATGAAGGAATGTACTGCTACAAAGTAATGTCGTTCGGCTTAAAAAATTAAGGGTCTACCTACCAGAGGCTAGGCAATAAAATGTTCAAGGACGAGATTAGGCTAACAATAGAAGTCTATGTGGATGATACATTAACAAAAAGTTTGAAAGCTGAGAGTTATGTGGCCGACTTGGAAACAACATTCAATACTATGGATCAATATAGAAAGAAGTTGAATCCGGTAAAGTGTGTATTCAGTGCCACGGCAGGAAAATTCTTGGGATTCATTATCAATCTGAGGGGGATCTAAGAAAATCCTTCCAAGATAAAGGCACTGGTTGATATAAAGACACCAAGAATAATCAAAGATATTTAGAGACTGACAAGATGAGTTGTCGCTCTGAAAAGGTTTATAGCGCAAGCAACATATAAATGTTTGTCATTTTTTAAAATCTTGAGGAAATTGTTCGTTTAGGGTGAGGAGTGTGAGAGGGAATTTAAATATTTAAAGGACTATCTTGGCTCACCAATGCTCCTCCCTTGGCCCTTCTATGGAGAAAAATTATATTTATATTTGGTTGTGTCAGAGTCGGCTATCAGTGCAGCAATAGTCAGAGACGATAATGGGCTTCAAAACTTTGTCTATTTCAATAGCAAGGCGCTACAAGGGGCGGGGCTGAGATACCCTAAGCTGGAAAAGATTTAATATGCCTTAATCCACGCCATAAGAAAAATGAATCCCTTGTTTAAAGCTCATATGATGGTAGTGATCATCGACACGCCTCTCGAACAAGCCATATATAAACCTAAAAAATCAGGTAGGCTAATGGCTTGTTGGTTGATCTAGGTGAGTTTGATATTATATATCAGTCGAGAAATGCAATCAAAGGGTAGGCATTGGTATGTTTTATAGTCGGGTTCACATGGGATTCGACCGACGATGCATTAAGTGAAATACCGATTGATGTCCAGGAGGTTTTCCAAAATAGGAAAAAAAATGCAGACGAAGGTACATCGACTAACACCAAAGTTTACACATGGAACTAAGATTTATTACTAAAAAATAGTTCCTTAGCTGAAGGAAATTTTTCACCAGAATCCCCTATATAGAGTTTATTTGTTGACGGTTTGTCCTCTGAGAGCGGAAGTGGGGCAGGCTTGATACTATCGATGCCCTATGGGACTGATATGAGATTTAATTTTTGAAGCATCAAATAATGAGTCAAAGAACGAAGCCCTTTTAACAGGACTTACATTGGCCAAAACATTGAATGTCGGCCAAATATTTGCCCACAATGATTCCCAGTTGGTTATTAACCTAATTTTTAGGATCTATGAAGCCAAGGACAAGAAAATGGCTATGTACTTGGCTAGAGTCAAGAAGATTTTAAAGAGTTTTCGGGAAGTAAAGATCAAAAGGATTCCAAGGAATGAAAATGGGAGAGAAAATGCACTAGCAAGGCTCACGTTGACCACTAGAATAGAGATCCGTCGATTAGTTCTGGTAGAGATTCTCCTAAACCCGAGCATAAAGAGAAAAGAGGCCAATATTGAAGTGTGTATGAATCTGAACTTGGGACCATCTTGGATGGGCCCAATCATAGAGTGTTTGAAAGATGAGAAGTTGTCGAAAACTAAAGCCGAGTGCAAAAATGTATGATATTAAGCTATTAAATTCACTATTATTGGGGATGTGTTGTATAAGAGGGGTTTTCTTCTTCCCCTTCTGAGATGTGTGCACCCGCTCGAAGTAAATCACATACTCAGAGATGTACATGTGTTATCTTGTGCAAGCCACATTGATGGATAATCCTTAGCCCAAAGGATCATCGCTCAAGATTATTATTGGTCAAAACTTGCCAAGGACTCGATCGAGTATGTTCTAAAGTGAGACAAGTGCCAACGATTCAGTAACGTACCCCATCAGCCTGATCAATATTTTTCTCCAATATCGCCCCTTTGGCCTCTTGCTATGTGGGGGATTAACTTGGTTAGCCCCCTACCTTTTGCTATTGCGATAGACTAATTTTCCAAATGGGTAGAATCCAATGCTATGATTACCATCACTGAGGCGAAGTGCTTCAGACTTATTTAGAGGAATATCATTTGTCCGTATGGACTCCCCAATGCCCTAATATCCGACAATGGTAAATAGTTCAAGAACAAGTCCTTGGTGGCCTATTATGGAAGACTCGGCATCAAATAATTCTATTTTGGGTTGGGCTAACCACGGGCTGATGGGCAAATCTAGGTAACAAACACAACAATATTAGATGTAATCAAGAAGTAATTAGAAGATGTTAAGGGCAAATGGTTTGGCGAGTTGCATAGCGTTCTATGGGCATGTAGGATAACAAAAAGAATCCATATGGGAGAAACCCCATTCATGTTCGCCTACAGGTTAGAAGCCGTCATTCTAATAAAAATAAGGTTGCCAAGCCACATGGTTCAAACTTATAACCCTAAGGAAAATCTAGAGGAAAAAATACTAGATTTAGACCTTATTGAAGAAAGAAGAGAAGATGCCGCCATCAGACTGTCAACCTACCAACAGAGAGCCATTAAATTCCACAACAAGAGAGTCGAGTCTCGGCCTATCATGGTGGGGGATCTCGTACTAAAAAAGGTCATCCAGAAAAAATCAAAAAGCTTTATCCTAACTAGTATGGCCCCTTCAGATTTCCTCCACTATATAATAAAAATAGGTGGACAAACCTCCCTCAGGACGAGGCATCGCCACCAAAAACATCTCCTGACTCGGTACGGCGAACATAATACTACGACTATAGCAATCAATCATGGCCCTATATGTAACTAGCCAATATATCCCAATAATAACATCATACTCAGACATATCTAATACAAGTAGGTAAAATCAATCTCCCTATCTCTATACCCACACCCTGACATATAAAGAATATCAGTGATCCATAGCCCAGCGGTGAATCTACACTTGTAACCAAAGTATATGTCGTGTCTAATAATCCCGTGGCACGTGCAAATCTAGTGGCGATGAAAGAGTGTGAAGCCCCGTGTCAAATAATATCCGCCCCAAAGTCCCCTAGATAAAAAGCATACCCTCAACCGCGGGTGGAGCCTGGGGAACTGCGGCCTGGTGGACGTTGTAAACACGCACATATTGTAGTTGTCCCTACTGAACTGGAACTGCTGGAATGGCCGGTAAGGCTGGCATCTGTGGTGGCACTAGGAGGGCAGCTGGGAATATAGGTCGTTGGGGCTCCTGTCGAGCACCCTACTACTGCGGGGCCTGCCCTTCTCAAGACACCCCTGTTTCTTATGGCTAATCTTGCCACATACAAAGCATTTACCCATAAAGTTCCCCCCTCTCTACCCCTGCTGTCCTCGGCATTGATGGTCATTACCACCCCTCCCTTGGCCCTGCTGAAAGCGCTTCTATCCCAGTTGGCGCTGCCTAAACCTCCTTGTCCGTGCCTATGGTCACCTGATATGAACCTCTTAGCAGACCCCCTTGATGGAAACCCTGCTCACCCTGTCTCTACTGAACCTGAGCTGGTTGTGCCCCACTGGCATCATTACCCCCTGTCCTGCCTTGCTGGCTGGACTCCCCCACTCGTTTGCTTCCCTTCAGATGGAAGCGATGATCCTCGCACTGTAGTAGGGAAACGTTAAGCACAACAGTATATGTACCCAATTAAAGCTTACCCAAAAGGTGATGACGAATCCTCCAAGTCAAGCCATCCATAAACATCTGAAATTCCTTCCCCTCAGTAGGTACCTCATCTGGCACCAGATTAATCAATCTCGTAAACTCTTCCTCGTACTCCGCAATGATTTTCCCTTCCTGGGTGAGGTTCAGTAATTTTTACCTTATCCCAGTGTAAACGGTGGAAGGAAAATATTTACGGTCGAACCGCACCCAGAAGTCTTGAATGGTCATGTTGTCTCTCTCTTCAGCAGTGGTGATAGACTCCCACCACTGTAGTGTCGCTCCCACTAGCTTAAAAGTAGCTAGTATCTGCCTTTGTACCTCGGTGAACTCGTACATCCTCAACTGCCACTGGATGTCTTTCTTCCATTGGCTCGCTACCACAACATCGGAACACCCTGCGAACTCCGGAGGATGTGCCTTCTGGAAGGCATCTCTAACTCGCTCCCAAGTAGAAGTGAACGCGTGAGCTGGTGCTGGTACTGGTGCCACCACCTGTACCTGGGGTGGGCCCAGCTTTACTATGGCTAAAGCTGCATTTATCGCTTGTGCTACGATAACGGCAACCTCGGAAGCATTCATAGTACCTTGGGACGGAGCTAGCCGGGGCTCGGGCTGAACACCCCTAAGAGCTCTCTGTGCACATTTGGGAGGCATCCTAGATGATAGAGAAGCGTTATAAGTCCACAGTAAATATCTCAAAATAGCTGAAGACGTAAAATGCGCAATTAATGAATACAACAGTCATAAATATAGGGCTCTACATAAAAGAAAGCTACGCTGGAAGCATAATAAGTCGCACAGATCCTAAAGACTCTAGAACCAGATGCTCTAATACCACCTGTGACACCCCGCCTAATTAAATACCGGGTGATAAGTCATTTATTAAATTTAAAACAGAATATCCAGTTGGGTCAGTCTTAGCATCACAGTTAAAAACTTTTTATTAATTACTAACCACCTAGTATTTAAAAAATTTAGATGTCAAATTTTATCTTTTTAATATAACATGCAAGAAAATAAATGATTAACTAAACATCCACCATACAATAACAATCTCATAGGCATTAAAACGACATAATGAAATAAACTGAGTTTGGAGTAAACACTTCCAGTCTAAGTCCCAAATACAATAATTTGAAATGAAATAAATCCCAAAAACTGAAATATAAATGAATGTCTGAAACCACAATCTCTAAATAAGGGTGGTCAACATGCCCTGACTTGAATAAATAACTCTGAATAAATCAAAGATAAATATGGAGGCGTCTAGTACCAAGGTCGTGTAAGTTTCACAACAACTACAACACGTCAACTGAATGGAACTCCTATGCTTGACGTCCTTGTGGCTGGGCACCTAAATTTTTTTACAAAGAAAATAGATTTGAAAGCAAATGGGTCAGAGCCCGAGTTGAAAATAGTTTTAAAACACCAAGTATTTAACTGCATAAATACTAGATAATGGTATACATGTTAGTCATTTTCTCTCACTTGAGATTCTCACCTCTCAACCATTTTGTACACCTAATGCATAATTATTACCCTTCCTAGTTACGTTACCCCACCGAACTAGATTTTAATCGTTCTCCATCTATGCCGACTAACCTATTGTGTCCACCCGTATAATAGAAATATACATTATATAGTGCCTCATATTTTCTTACTTGATTCCCAAGTATCTCATTAATCTATTAAGTTCTTACACACTTAATATATATTGGCATAATCATTATATTCTACTAGACAACATAGTAGAATAAACAGAGTGTGTATATATATATAAATTTCACTATTATAATATTTACTAATTCTTCACCCCACATAGGCAAAACTAACGGTGTGTACATACTCTACAATCAAGTCCCGGTACCTCACGTACTTAATAAGGACTATCGATTTTGAATCTCTCAGGAATCGTAATAAAACAATCACACACAAACGACATGCAAACATGGACCACGGTGTAATGGGTCAAGCACATACCTACGCACCCATATAACCCAAACTTATCCACTCACAGATAACTCCTCCTTAGATCCTATGCTCTGAGGTACCAATCTATAATCCCCCCCCCCCCCCGAAGGGCTCCTCAAGACAAGACTGTCCCCTTCAAAAACCTCCCGGTGATAGCAAGTATGGTAGGTATGTCATGCGCATAAAAATCCACGCAATAGGTTTTCAGGCTACCTAAGCATTTTTAAATATCAATCTAGGTATTCACATGTCCCATAGCACAAGTCTCATATGTAGTATATTTATATCCCGAATAGCTAACGTATTAAATAATTTAAGCTTTATTTCTCATCGTATGCTCCTGAGTAATTTTTCGCCGCCCTAAGTGTATCCTTTACTCAACACATAATATCAGTAAGTAAACATTATGCCCTACTGGTCTAAGTCACAGTAATCCTCGAGATCCCTTTACTCGAATAATTCTCCAAATTAGGTATTATCTCGATTTAACCTGATTAAGTTTAGCCCATAATTCTCCCTCATAGGACCTAGCCCAAAACCAAATCTAGACCTACTATTTTTCCCATATATCCCTCAATTTAATCAAATTTAAGTCCCAGAATCGAATCTTGAAAGAACTAAAAAAATAATCTAATTAAAAGGAAAATTTAACAAAAACTGGGCAGCCGAATCGATTCGCACTTATTCAAATGCACTTCGTCTTCTTCGTTTTTGCCTACGGGTTTCACTATTTACTTTCCCAAAACATCTAAGATTTAAACCCATTCATCCAACCATGGTTACCCATCAATACATCAACATAATTACATGATTTCTAACGTAGCAAAATCATTAAAACATCAAATATAACGATTATATGAAATTAATTCAAGATTTCCATTTAAGAACCCTAATTTATGGTTTTTCTTTAAGAACATGTCTACACTCCAATTTTTCTACATATAAATTCTCAAAATATAGTCAATTTCGTTTTTCCATAACAGTGATTCAATCCTAACTATGAATCATACCCAGAATATGATTTAATCCACAAAATTGTCCTCTACGTGCATGAAATTTTACCTTAATTATATTCCACTAACATGGATATTTTTATCTACTTGAATTTAAGCAAGAACAATACTTTCCTTATAACAGTAGGTCTTATCCTTTGATGATGAAGGGTATGGTTATGTTTCCCATCTTCCGATCTACACTCCAGTGGTGTTAATTGTGAAAGAGGTGCAACTATGGGTGGTTTTTTTGGCTTGGGATCTCTTCTCCTTCCTCTTCCAATGGCCTCTATTATTTTTTTTGTTTGATAACCATAGAATACCTAACCCTAGTAGATGATATAGACTTAGTAAATTCGTGGGTTTAATTACTCCAAAAATTAAAATGACCGAAATCCCCTCTCGGGATGCCGGTTTGGCATAAAATTGCTCCGGGACCCAAACTAAACGCTCGGGTAGACTTTTCTGACTATCTCGACCCTTTTGGAAACTTTTGCATACTCAAAATGGCCATATGGGTGACTTATAAATAATTTACTTTTATTCCATAAATTTTAGTTCTAACACGACTGACACGCGCATCCCGACTTAATTTCCCATAACTGTCATATTATTCACTCGACAATTTGAATAAATTCATAATTACATATTACTTTACTCACTAAGTAATATTTAACATAATTCACATCAATAAATACTAACTCTCATCATGCTGGCAATTATCTATTTAAATTCAGATTAATTTTAAATAAATTTCCCATTTTTAAGTCAATTAATCCCATAATTAAAATCATTAAAAATAGGGGGTATTACATACTTTCCCCCTAATAACAGAATTTTGTCCCGAAATTCAGAAAAATATAGGTATACCTGGTAAAAATAACTCTGGATATTTATCATGCATCTCGCCGTCGTGCTCCCAGGTAGACTCCTCGGCATTTTGATGTCGCCACTGAACACGCACTAACGGTACTATCTTCGACCTCAATTTCCGTTCGCTATTGTCTAGGATAGCAACAAGCCCCTCCTCATAGGAATTATCGGGTTGTAGATCAATCTCCATTAAAGCAATATGAGTGTGGGATAACTCATCTCGAAGATATCTCCTCAGTGAAGAAATATGGAACACGTCATGAATCCTATGCAAGTGCTCCGGTAACCCAAGTCTGTAGGCCACTGGCCCAATCCGCTCAATAATAGGGAATGAACCTACATACCTCGGCGCCAACTTTCCTTTCTTCCCAAATTGCATTATCCCCTTCATAGGAGATACTCATAACAACACCTGGTCTCCCATGTTAAACTCCCAGAAGAACCTCTTGGCATCGACGTAGCTCTTTTATTTATCCTGAGCAACCGTATACGGATCCAAATCATCTCAATCCTGGCTGAGGTATCTTAAATCACACTTAGCCCAAGCACCTTGTTGTCCCCCACCTCTAGCCAACACGCTGGAGAACGACAAGGCCTACTGTATAACGCCTCGAATGGAGTCATGCCAATAGTAAACTGGTAGGAGTTATTATAAGAAAACTCCACCAGTGGAAGATATTGCTCCCAGCCCCTGCTAAAATCAAGGATACACATTCGCAACTTATCCTATAGCATATGATTTATCCGTTAGGTCTGCCCATCAGTTTATGGGTGATAGGACGAATTCAATTATAACTCCGTACCCATAGCCTCCTGAAAGCTCTCCCAAAATCTGGACGCAAAAATCTTATCCCTGTCGGACATAATATTAAGGGGCACCTTATGGAATCTCACTATCTCGACAATAAAGATCTGAGAGTACCGCCTTGTAGTATAATCGGTTCGAACTGGCAGAAAATGAGCAACCTTAGTCAACCGATCCACAATCACCCATATGAAATCGTGACCCCTTTGCGATGTAGGCAACCCTGTAATGAAATCCATGCAAATACTCTCCCATTTTCACATACGAATCTCTAATGGTTGTAGGAGCCCTGGCGGTCTCTGATGGTCCACTTTTACCAGCTGACAAGTGGCGCATTTTAAAACAAACTCAGCGATGTCCTTCTTAATTCCACTCCATCGATATTGTTGCCTCATATCCTTTTACATTGCTCGGGACGCGCAAAGTTCTAAGTTAGGGGGGTTTGATTGGACATAAATATTGTATATTTATTCCCCTAATTTCAGTGCATTTGTGAACCCGAGTGATGTAACCTATATGGATTTGACGCACATTTATTCTACTAATATTCGTTGGCAAGTATTTCATGTTTCGTGCTTCTCTTATTGGTTTTACAGGTTAATTATGCAAGCAGCGCAAAAGAGAAAGCGAGACAATGAAAGAAAAGCTAAGAAGGCAAGTTCAAGGGTATTTTGGTAATTTTGCAGCCAAATCCCGAAGGAGGAGTCAACTGGAAAGTTGAAGATCTCGGAACAACGAGAACACTGGAAGAAACGGTACCCAAATCCGAGCTACGGTTGATGAGTTATGACCCGTTGAAGTTGAAGAAAAATCCAAGGAAGAAAGGAAAGAAAACAAGAAAAAATTCTAAGTGTTGAAGGGAAGAAAAAGCACCCCAGACCAACAAGCATTCGCGAACCCAGAGGCGAACCGGTTTGGGGGGCGAACCGATTCGGGGTACATGCGAACCGGTTCGGGGGTCCTGAAGCGCGAATTTTTATCCTTCATTTTGATTGGTTCAAAGAATCTCTTTAGGTTAAAAAACTCTCCAAGAAGTGTAGATACGTAAGTAGGAACTTAGGAACAGCCATACTGGAGATTTTGTAGTAGTTTTTTATAGAGAAAAAGAGAGGAAAACATCTAGGAACATAACTTCAATTAATTGCTGCAAGATCTATACATTTTCGGGTTTGTTTTCAAGTTGTAATCTAAGTTTTATTTTTATGATCATTATTCTTGCATGGTAATTTTTCTGCGTGATTTGAATAAATTTCTGCATTTATAATGCTTAGCCACGTATTTCGATCTAGTGTTATCATGAATTCTTTCGCATGCAACGTTATTATTTCATGCATCCTTCAGTTTAATATGTCTGGCTAGGTTTAAAAGGCCGGGATGCATGAACCCAACCTAATGTGTTAGTGCATGTGTATAAAATTAATCCGATGAATTTAGTGATTGATTATGATCGTATTGCGTGGTTACATAATAATTGTGGATCTTTATATCTCGTTTACCTTTGGGTACTCGTGATGATTTAGAGTACAATTTGAGTGTCACTATCGCGATACCGATTTACTCATCCTCAGATTAGGTATAACGCGGGCTTGAACCTCGTATACATAATGCTTGGGAGTACTAAATTCCGGGTCAGATCAATCAGATAAATTTACGATTAATATTATCACCGCACTACACTAGGGTTGGGGGATTGTATTCCCATCATGTTTCTCTCATCAATTAAAATAAAAAGGTTTTGAAATCATAAGTCATTATCCATTTCGGTAGAGTAATTTAGTTGCATCTTTGTTCATTTTCATTATCGCATTTAGCTGTAATCAATCTCAAAACCAAATCAATTTTTCCTTTCCTTTTTAGAGTCAAAGTTAGGATTTCTCCGTCTCTTCCCGTCGTCACAACTCCGTTGTCCTTCTTCCCTGTGGATTCGATACCCGACTTACCGGGATTATTACTTGAGCGACAGGCTTACACTTGAGCTTAGAGTGAACGCACTTCTGAGACACATTTTCAGTCACGTCACCTTCAGTATCCGGCTAGCCCCAAGAAACTACGTATTTCTGTCGGTGTAGTGGGTTGCCCCCACTCCCTCACCGTTGACACCTTGCACTGATCTACGGATATCCCTATTTTAGAAATAATGTGCCCCAAAAACTGAACCTCTCTCAACTAGAACCCACACTTCTCATATTTCGCATACAACTCGTGCTCGCGTAGTGTCTGTAAAACCTTTCTCAAATACTCGGCATGCTCCTCCTTAGTTTGGGAATAAATCAGGATGTCATCTATGAAGATAATGACGAACTGATCCAATAACTCTCTGAACACCCTGTTCATCAAGTCCATAAACACGACCGGTGCGTTGGTTAGCCCAAATGGCATAACCCTCAACTCGTAGGATCCATATCTAGTCAAGAAGGCAGTCTTAGACACGTCCTGCCCTCTGATACGTAACAGATGATTTCCCAACCTCAAGTTTATCTTCGAAAAGTAGGTAGCATCTCTCAACTGGTCGAATAAGTCATCGATTCGGGGCAACGGATACTTTTTCCATATCGTGACCTTATTCAACTCTCGGTAGTTAACACACAATCATAACGACCCATCTCTTTTCTTTACGAACAGTACGGGAGCACCCCGAAGGCAAGGTACTCCTACGAATAAAGCATTGTCCTAATAACTGCTCGATCTAATCTTGTAACTCCCTCATCTCTACCGGAGCCATACGATAAGGTGCACGAGCTATCAACCGAGTGCCTGGCATCAAGTCTATCACAAACTTTATCTCTCTTCTAGGCGGTAGCCCTGGTATGTCCTGAAATACATCAGCGAACTTACGAACAACCGGAATCGAATTAAGTGGAATCATTACCTCCTTAGAGGTTTCCTCCTCTATATAATTTAAATGGGTGGACGAACCTCCCTCAGGACGAGGCATCACCACCAAAAATATCTCCTGACTCGGTACGGTGAACACAATACTACGACTATAGCAATCAATCATGGCCGTATACGTAACTAGCCAATCCATCCCAATAATAGCATCATAGTCAGGCATATCTAATACAAGCATATCAGGAGGTAAAATCAATCTCCCTATCTCTATACCCACCCCCCGATATATAAAGAATATTAATGACCTAGAGCCCATCGGTGAATCTACACTTGTAATCGTACTATCTGTCATGTCTGACAATCCCATGCACGTGCAAATCTAGTGGAAATAAAAGAGTGTGAATCCCCCGTGTTAAATAATTGCGACAACGTCGGTAGCATTCATCGTATCCTGGGTCGGAACTGGCTGAAGCTCGAGCTGGACACCCCTAGGAGCTCGCTGTGCATGCCTGGGAGGCATCTGAGATGAGAGAGAAGCGTTATAAGTCCACAGTAAATATCTCAAAATAACAGAAGACATAAAATGCGCAATTAATGAATACAACAATCCTAAATATAGGGCTCTACATCAAAGAAAGCTACACTGGAAGCATAATAAGCCGCGCAAACCCTAAAAACTCTAGAACCTGATGCTCTGATACCACCTGTGACACTCCGCCTAATTAAATACTAGGTGATCAGTCTTTTATTAAATTTAAAAAAGAATATCCAATTGGATTAGACTCAATATCACTGTCAAAAACTTTTTATTAATTACTAACCACCTAGTATTTAAAAAGTTAGATTTCAAATTTTATCTTTTTAATATGACATGCAAGCAAATAAATGATTAAATAAACATCCACCATACAATTACAATCTCATAGGCATTAAAACGACATAATGAAATAAACTGAGTTTGGAGTAAACACTTCCAGTCTATGTCCCAAATACAATAATTTGAAATGAAATAAATCCTTAAAAACTGAAATATAAATGAATGTCTGAAACCACAATCTCTAAATAAGGGTGGGCAACATGCCCTGAATTGAATAAATCAAGGATAAATATGGAGGCGTCTTGTACTGAGGTCTTGTAAGTTCCACAACAACTACAACACGTCAACTGAATGGAACTCCTATGCTTGGCGTTCCTATGGCTGGGCACCCAAAAATATTTTACAAAGAAAATAGATTTGAAAGCAAACGGGTCAAAGCTCGAGTTGAAAATAGTTTTAAAACAACAAGTATTTAACTGCATAAATACTAAATAATGGTATACATGTTAGTCACGTGCTCTCACTTGAGATTCTCACCTCTCAAATAATCTGCACACCTAACGTATAACTATTACCCTTTGTAGTTACGTTACCCCACCTAACTAGATTTTAATCGTTCTCCATCTATGTCGACTAACCTATTGTGCCCACTCGTATAATAAAAATAAACTTTATATAAGTCCTCATATATTTGTTACTTGATTCCCGAGTATCTCATTAATCTATAAAGTTCTTACACACTTAATATATATTGGCATAATCATATTGTTCTACTAAACAACACAATAGAATAAACACTGTGTGTGTGTGTCTATATATATATACTAATACCGCACCCCACATAGGCAAAACAAACGGTGCACACATACTTTTCTATCAAGTCCCGGTACCTCACATACCTAATAAGGACTATCAATTTCGAATCTCTCAGGAATCGTAATAAAACAAATCACACACAAACTGGAGGCGAACATGGACCACGATGTAATGGGTCATGCACATACCTACGCACCTATATAACCCAAACTTATCCCCTCACATATAAGTCCTCCATAGATCTTATGCTCTGAGGTACCAAACTATAATCCCCCCGAAGGGCTCCTCAAGACAAGATTGTCTCCTTCAAAGACCTCCCAGTGATAGCAAGTATGGTAGGTATGTCATGCACATAAAAATCCACACCATAGGTATTCACACTACCTAAGTATTTTTAAATATTAATCTAGGTATTCACACGTCCCATAGCACAAGTCTCATACGTAGTATATTTATATCCCGAATAGCCAACGTATTAAATAATTGAAGCTTTACTTCTCATCGTATGCTCCAAAGTAATTTTTTTCCGCCCTAAGTGTATCCCTTACTCAACACATAATATCAGTAAGTAACACTCTATGCCCTACTGGTCAAAGTCACCGTAATGCTCGAGATCCCGTTACTTGAATAATTCTCCAAATTAGGTATTATCTCGATTTAACCTGATTAAGTGTAGCCTTTAATTCTCTCTCATAGGACCTAGCCCAAAACCAAATTTAGACCTACTGGTTTTCCCATATATCCCTCAATTTAATAAAATTTAAGTCCCATAATCGAATCTTGAAAGAACTCTGAAAGCAATCTAATTAAAAGGTAAATTTAATAAAAACTGGGCAATCGAATCGATTTGCTGACTGGCGAATCAATTCGCACCTGTTCAAATGCACTTCGTCTTCTTCGTTTTTGCCTACGAGTTTCACTATTTTCTTTCCCAAAACTTCTAAGATTTAAACCCATTCATCCAACCATGATTACCCATCAATATATCGACCTAATTACATGATTTCTAACTTAGCAAAATCATTAAAACATCAAAGCTAACGATCATATGAAATTAATTCAAGATTTCCATTTAAGAACCCTAATTCATGGTTTTTCTTCAAGAACATGTATACACTCCAATTTTTCTACATATAAATTCTCAGAATATAGTCAATTTCGTTTTTCCATAATAGTGATTCAATCCTAACCATGAATCCTACCCAAAATATAATTTAATCCACAAAATATTCTTCTACGTGAATGAAATTTAACCTTAATCATATTCCACTAACATGGATATTTTTATATACTTGAATTTAAGCAAGAAAAATACTTGCCTTATAACAGTAGGTTTGTACCGTTGATGATGAAGGGTATGGCTACATTCCTCGTCTTTTGATCTACACTCCAATGGTGTTAATTGTGAAAGAGATGCAACTATGGGTGGTTTTTTTGGCTTGGGATCTCTTCTCCTTCCTCTTCCAATGGCCTCTATTGTTTTTGTGTTTGATAACCTTAGAATACCTAACCCTAGAAGTTGATATAGACTTAGAAAATTCGTGGTTATAATTACTCCAAAAATTAAAATGATTGAAATACCCACTTGGGATGCCAGTTTGGCCTAAAATTGCCTCGGGACCCAAACTGAACTCCCGGATAGACTTTTCTGACTATCTCGATCCTTCCAGACACTTTGTCATACTCGAAATGACCATATGGTTGACTTATAATTAATTTACTTTTATTTCATAGATTTTAGTCCCGACACGACTCACACGCGCATCCCGATTTAATTTCCCATAATTGTTGTATTATTCACTCAACAATTTGAATAAATTCATAATTACATATTACTTTACTCACTAAGTAATATTCAACATAATTCACATCAATAAATACTAACTCTCTTCATGCTAGTAATTATCTATTTAAATTGAATTAACCTTAAATAAATTTTCCATTTTTAAGTCAATTAATCCCATTATTAAAATCATTAAAAATACAGGGTATTACACATCACTCTATATAAATATTGAGAGGTGGGAAACACTTAACATCATTTAAGTATGGTGAAACTATTAAACACCATTTTGTGGTGATCATGGAGTTATATTATACTCTCAGCGGTACGAGAGTGGTCTGAAATCATCTTCAAATCACTCTAATAAAAAAATGAGGGATAAATTGTACGTCCTTGTTAAATATTATGGTGAAAATAGAGCTTAGGCCCAATGGGAAAGACATATCATTCCAATATCCATAACATATAGCACACGGTATTATGAAAGCAACTAAGCAGATACTACACTTGGGAGAAAATAATAATAAAGTAGACAAGTTGCAAAGCCAAAACATTCTAACTGTGTTATAGATGGCATACCTAACATTATAAAGTTAAAAACAAAATAGATGTTCAGAAGTTGAAACAAAAGATGGATTACAAAACTTGGGCCTCAAAGACCACAAAAAATCATCTAGAAATCATAGAACTCAAGCATCGACTCCCAAGGGTTCTATAACAGGATGCTCGGATGGATTCTCATCTAGGTTAATGGTGGTCCCTTCTTGAACACCGACCGTATCATTCCCATCTTCCTGAGAATTCAGGGTTATCTCGACCTCAGTTAGCACAGGCCCAACAACATCATCATTAGCCTCAGCTTAAACATCCGGAGAAGCAATAACACTCGTTGGATCGATAAAGTTGAAGAAGGAGATAATCTCAGCCAGTACAGGATGATTGGTGATGAGATCACCATATTGGTTGGCAACCCACCTACAGATAATTTTGGCCACCTTCTCCATGTACTGTATAGCGTAGCCAAAGAATTCCTTAACTGCTTGAAGTCAATAATAACCATCTCACTAACTTCCTTAATACGCTCTTCCCAATCCTCCTTATGTTACTTGAGATCGACCTCAAGCTTCTCAACTTTTATTTTATTATTCTTCCTCACAGCAACAATACGCTATTTATGTCGATCCCGGAGCTCCTTCGTCTTGGTGTCATACTTGGCCTTTTGATCTTCGAAATTTTGCTTCAGGTCAGAAAGTTGGGACTTGGTCTTGTCGGCCATCTTCTACCTAGCCTCAGCCTCCACCACCTATTGCTGAATGTTTTGGAGGGCAGTGACGGACTATAATAACCAGAAATTAAAAAGTAAGTACAAAACTACACAACACTTCAAAAAAAGGAAAATTTTGGAGTTGGCCTTTACCTGAGTCGCCCTGTAAAGAGCAAAATTAAGAGCCTAAAATTAAACCTATTCAGTAAATATATACACCAAAGAGAAATGAAATGATTCCAATTCAATAGGGATTTAACTTAAACAAAACCCAAAATTAAACTTATTATGTATACCAAATTAAAGTAGAAAATCAAGCCAGTGTTTATTTCAATTCAATGATATGAATCAATTGGCAAACCAAAAACTAAATGACCCAATTCGAGTACGGCTCAAAGACCTAACTAAACAGTTTATCACTTCAAAGAAATCGATTGTTACATTACAAATTAGCAGGAGAAATTCAAGCCCTACTTCATTTCAACAATCCCATTTTCAGTTGTTCATTTAACATATTTTCAGTTGTTCTTGAATGTTTTATCATTTCAACACTAGATGGATGGGTATATTACAAATCAGTGGAAGGAATTGAAGCAAACAGTTTATAAAGCAAGAATCGAATGGGAAATGAAGAAAAACTAACCTGGATCTAAGAAAGGCTGCCATAAAACTCGTCGGAGAAGAAAAGGTGGATCGCCTGAAAATCGCCTGCTTGAATATGCTCTCAACAATTTGGGTAAGTAATGAGGCTGCGACCTTACCTCATTTACATAAGAGAAGGCTGGAAGTCGAAACGCCATAACAAACTGCCGCATCACTCATATGGTAATAGCCCCTGTGACACCCTCCTATTATAATACCGATTGATCAGACATTTATTAAATTATAAATGAATCATATCTGATTTTATTCTTAGCATCACTGTCAAAAACAATTTAATTACTAATAACCTATTAATTTTGATGCCAATTTTAAATCTTGAACATGCATAATTAAATTAAGTTAATCAATATGATAAACATCTACAGTAACTGAATCACAATAAAGAACGATAATATAAATAAATAAAATAAACTAAATAACCCATCGATAACTAAGTACAATAATCAAACGAACTAATAAGAGTAAATAACAACAGATAAAGAAATCCTATCCAACTACGGGTAACATGCCCAAAGAGAATAATACTAGTTAATGATCATATCTAGATGGGAAGATCTAAAGCGTCTATAATAAGTCGTACATGCATTCACAGCTACTACATGCAACATCTGACTTGAACGGATATCCCCAAGGAACTTGTGGTTGTGCACTAAAAGGTTTTGATTTTTTTATGCAGGTTAAAGTACAAAACATTTGAAAACATTCGCAAGTATTTATTCATAATAATTGAATGTGTAGTGTATAATATTCACAGTAACTTACGATCTCATTCACGTGAGATAATCCTTACATCTCCTCTATAGTGCACACCTACCACATTCATTTTAATCACCTAGTTATGCTACCCAACCTAATTAGACTAACACCCGCTAACTTAGCCAAAACCCGTTAATCAACACTATTAGCAAATGAGTACCATATATATATATATATATATATTCACACACACACACATTGACTATCACATAACTACACATATGCTATGAAGAGATAATCACACAAATACGTCACTATAAGTGTCACATAGCTATACGCACACTACAAAGATATATCCACACAAGCATCTTAGTACACATACATATATAACTCCCAATACGTATATACTGCATCCTTAGAGCCTAACCTTATGGATGTATTTCTCGTATGCTATCAGGCACTAGGTACATCGCGTATCACCACTGGCCATCAGGTCATAATCTTATCATCGATCCCAAATGTAAACACAAACAATGGAGGCAGTCATAGCCATACACCCTGGGGTCACAAACCACACCACATCTCACCCAACCGAACTTAAACCAACACCTATACTCACATATGGATAGTGGCCAAGCAATAGTACTATGCCTAGGGAATCAATCGAATACCTGTTGGTCAACGCCAAGATGGACAACCCACTATGCGCATACTCTAACGATAGAATAGCTGAGTAATTATGTTCAATTAAAACAAGTAGTATGCACACATACATATATATACACATTACTCTAATATGTATATAATAAGAATTGAACTCGTATGCATATCCCAGAGCGCACACCTCACCCAATCCCGAAGTTCAATCCCAACTTCCTAATTCATATATGAAATTCACTCACTTAGATCCTCGGTTCTCCTCACTTGAACCCATCTACCGTGGGCCTATCACCCGTACCGAATTATGTAAAGTGGCCATCAAAGCGAATTGGTTTGTTAGCCCCAATAACAAAATTTTCAAAAGAAAGCCCAATCCAAAACCACCAATTTAAAATTTGGTGTCGTGCACCTATTAGTAGAAAACTCATAACAAAAAAAAATAAAAAAATAATGAAATTGACACCCACACCTTCGTAATTCGATTTCGCACAACCTTATCCAACTTCTAAAAGTGAACCGGTTCGGTTTTTTGAGCTGCCTGCAATCTTCTTCCTCAGATTTTCACCTCTAAGGTCCATCCAAGGAGGTCCCAAGCCTCCCTAAATACCCATCTATGAACCCTAACACATATACCATTGTACTAGGTTTGTTTTCAACCCAATTCAAACCCCAAAACTTCAACGATAAAGATCAAGAGTCCCAATTAATTTCACTACTTTGATAATAATTTCCAGATTTTTCATGTTTTATTAAATTTATCCTTAACTCTCGTTCTTCATATGGTTTCTACTCAAATTTATTTCTTAAACACGTTTAGAATAATTTCCTATTATTAACACATGATAAAACACAGTTTTGTATTCATCTATCAACCCCAAATCAACTCTATTTTTAGATTTCCCAAAACAGAATTTATATGAAAAATATTATATACAACATCAATTAAAGCAAGTGAATACTTGCCTTAGAGGATTAAATCCGATGTTCTTTTACCCAAAAAACTCTTCTTCCCTTGGAAATCCCCGTCCAGAGATGGTCTCCTTCTTCTCCAACTCCTCTCTCTTTCCTTTCTCTCTTGTTTTCTCTTCTCTTCTCTCTTTCTCTCTCAAATCTTAGCCACCCAATGAGTAGAAAATGCAGTCCCACTCTTAACCTAATCTATTTTTACCCCCAATTAAACCTATTTTCGGATTTAGGTAAACCCTAAGGTGTAAAATGACCACCATGCCTCTATACGAGTCACACATAGTTTAAAAAGCTCCCGGAATCCAACTATAACTCCCGCGTACTTATTCCGGACTATTTCAACCCATTTCGGATCGCTGGTGCACTCGAAACTGTCATATGAGTCATCCAACTAAAGATATCCTATCGCACCCGACACGTATTTCTCGTGCGCATTTTCGATAAACCCGTTGCTTTTACTGAAAAACTACCACTTAAGTTGTTTAATACAAGACTAAACTATCTAAATGGCTTCGAACTGTTTGTTGAAGAAACTCTTTTCCTAAAATAAATTATAAACACAAGATGTGTAAAACAGTTATGAATGAGTAATTTCAATTATAGGTTTACCAGTTTTGAAAAACATAACTTTAAGCAAAATAAACCAACACAACCTCAAGAAGGGGATGAGAGTAAAAGGAAGTGTACACAAGCAATTTTAACGTTGCAAAACCCCACCCAATTGGAAAAACATCCACGGTGACCTCTATGTCACAAAAGTAAAAAGTCCACTAAAAATGAGTAATATATTACAAGCTATATAACAATCAAGACACACAATTAAACCTAATCTAAGTTCGAAAATGTACCAACTCCTCTGTCATGTTTCGACTTCTCCTAAGGTTCTGATGTTGCTGATGTTCTCCCAGCTTTTTATCTTTACTCCTTTTAGCTTTACATCGACTCTAACTGTCCAATATCTCAACACCAACACGTTTTAGTGTAGTAGTGTGAAGGTGTATGTCGTGAAATGCTCTAAACTCATGCACACAACACACACACACACACACACATACACTCACACACTTAATTACAGACAATATGAGAATCAAATTACAAACGGATCTCTCTAGATGCAAATTTTTTCTAAAATCGGCTTAGATAAATAAGTCAGATTTTGGATCTTTCAAATAATCCGCAGATCAAGAAGGAATCTTACTATACAAACTAGCCAAGATCCTATACACTTTATTTGTTTTGAAAATAGTAAATGAAAGTGAAAACCCCAATCAAGATCTCAAAACTAAATCTAAATCTGATAGTTTGAGTACGTTAAAACCAGAAAAGGATATTATTGGTTTAGGGTTTGAAAACAACATTTATTTTGAAAATAAACAACAAATAATAGATTTCTCGAAATAAGAAATCAGATCTAGTCACTAACTACGTGATCTGTATCACAGAGATCAAATCTTAGATTTATATATGAAGAAATAGAGACTTAATCAACGTGATTAAGTTAGCAAAGAGATAATAGACAGTAGAAGAAAAACTTCTCAAATCACAAACTATAAACACTCAAAAAAAGGTTTTTTGGATTTGATTTGGTTTGAAGTTTTGAGTTACGGTTTGTAAAAACTGTACGGACTCTCTCTCTCTAACTCTTTCTCTCTCCACTCTCTCTTTTCTCTCTACTCTCTCTTTTCTCTCAGAGGAAACAAATGACCAAAAGTTACAAAATCGAAGACGAGGTCTCCTTTTACACTGAGAGTAGAAGGCTCTGGAAGATCGAAGCGAAATGAACGAACAGGATGCATTCGAAGATGATCTAAGGGTTGTCAATCCACCACTTTTAAAATGATTTTGATTGGTTCAAACTCAAACATGGGGATTATAACAAAACACATGCAGATCGTAGATTAAAATTATCTAATAGTGCACAGTGAGTGTTAAGTATGTGAGTGTAAGAAAACACACATCAGGCCGTTGTAACTACAACACGTGTAAGGTTGAGATCGAGTGAAAAATGCGTGTTTTCTGAGTTCTTAGAAATACAATTTGCACCCACAATATTCTCAAGCGCTTTCGGATTCTACCTAACCAGAAATTATTCCATAAAAATAATTTATAAATCTAACCTCGAAGGTTTTTTATCCAACCAAATTAATTTATAAAAATCATTTTAAATTCTTCAAAATTATTTAAAAATTCCCAAAAATAGTAGAAAATCAATATCAAGGGAATTAACTCACACACAACCAAATATATTATGATATGATGTATGCATGCAATCCTAGTGTGTGTTGGTAAGCTACCTTTAAGAACTTATAGAGGAATAAACGAAAGATTCTGAGGTTCTTTGGTAATTAGGAGTATGACTCAAATTTTGTCACAATTTCCAAACTAGATGAGCACCTATATAGTATAGACTTAAGTAAGTCAACGATATAGGGTGCTTCAATTTTCCCCTTTGGAAATATGAGACAAAATCTCCTTTGAGTCAACGAGTACTCGTAGGGATACAAAAGAAATAAGAAAATCCTATTCCTATACAAAAATTCTATCTACCCAATATCCTAGAAAGATATAATTACATAACTTAACTAGATACAAATCAATACCCTAACAAAATTCTGCTGCAACCAACGGTACTGATTCCTGAAAGTAAGAAAACTAAGATCAAGCTTTTTAGTTGAGAATATATGACAATAACTCAAATTTCTCCCCTATTTTGTCTTAAATGGACAAAGGGCAAAGAAAAACAGCCATACGGCATATAACATTATTCAACAAAAATCATGGCAATCGATTTGCGTAAAGATTCAAAATGCGCATTATTCAAAGGTTTAGTGGATAAATCAGCTAATTGCAATTCAGTAGGAAGGTAGTTTATTTCTAACTCCTTAGATTCAACTAACAAGCGTATGAAATGATATCTGATTTTAATATGTTTAGTACGAGAGTGTTGAACAAGATTTTTAGAAATATTAATCGCGCTTTAATTGTCACAATAGAGATGCAACTTATCTTCAGTGATACCATAATCTTTTAGCATTTGTTTCAGCCAAAGTAATTGAGAGCAACGGCTTACTGCAACAATATATTCAGATTCTGCTGTAGACAAGGAAATGCAGTTTTGTTTCTTTCTACTCCATCCTACTAAGTTGTTATCGATGTAGTAACAGGCTCCTGAAGTACTCTTACTATCATCGATACACCCAGCCCAATCAGCATCGGTGTAACCTAATATAGTACTAGAGGTGTCTTTAGTGTATCAAAGTCCCAAGTTTAGAGTGCCTTTGATGTATTTAATAATTCTTTTAACTCACAATAGGTGACTCTCTTTAGGATTATTTTGATATTGGGCACACACACAGACATAATACATGATGTCAGGACGGGAAGTAGTAAGATAAAGTATACTTCCTATCATACTACGGTATAATGTGGTATCAATAGATTTTCCATGCTTATCTTTGGAAAGTTTGACGGTGGTACTCATAGGAGTCCTAGCATCTTTAGCTATTTCTAGGCCAAACTTCTTAACAATCTCTAAAGCGTATTTAGATTGCGATATAAATAATCCTTCTGAATTATGTTTAACTTGGAGTTCTAAGAAGAACTGTAACTCCCCCATAAGTGACATTTGGAATTCTTTGTGCATAATGTCAGAGAAGTTTTTAACTTCTAAAGGGGAAGTAGAACCAAAAATGATATCGTCAACATATACTTGAGCAATAGTAATGTTGTTGTCAAAATGTTTGACAAATAAGGTTTGGTCATTTCCTCCTCTCCTAAATCCATAATCTAAAAGAAAGGTGGATAGATGTTCATACCAACCTCTAGGAGCTTGTTTTAATCCATAAAGTGCTTTCTTAAGACGATAAACATAATTTGGGTGATGATGGTCAATAAACCCTTTGGGTTATTCTACATAGGTCTCCTTAGTTAAAATCCGTTAAGGAAGGCTAACTTAACATCCATTTGATATAAAGTGAAATGTAAATGACATGCTATGGCAAAAAGTAAACGAACAGATTCGAGGCGAGTAACAGGAGCAAAAGTTTTCTCGAAATCTATTCCTTTAATCTGAGAGTAGCCCTGGGCAACTAATCTAGTTTTATTCCTAATAATTATCCCAGACTCATCAGTCTTATTTTTAAAAATCCAACGTGTGCCAATAACCCTTTTATTTTCAGGCCTAGGTATAAGATACCAGACATCATGAATGACAAATTAAAGAAGTTCCTCCTGCATAGCACTTATCCACAAAGTGTCATTCAATGTTTCATTTACATTTTTGGGCTCAATAAGTGACACAAAACATGTAAAATGAGCAATGTTACGAAGTTGAGATCTTGTATGAACAGGATCAGTAGGATTACCAACTACACTATCTAAAGGATGATCTTTAGAGACCCAGTTAGGTACATCAGGGGTCTCAGTTGGTAAAGATTTAACTATTTCTGGAGAGTCATAATCTAAAATGTGTTCGGACTCATCCACAATAATTGATTATTTGGTCTTACTTTCTACATTAGTGTCACCTACAACCACATTAATGGATTCTATAATGGTTTTGGTATGAAGATTGTAGACACGATAGGCTCTACTGTTTGGAGAGTATCCTAAAAAAATGTCTTTATCACCTCTTGTTTCGAATTTGGACAGATGTTCTCTGTCTTTACAAACATAACAGGTACTACCAAAAGTTCTAAAGTATTTTAGGTTCGATTTCTTTCCATACCAAAGCTCATAGGATGTTTATTTGGCATTCTTCCTTAGATAGACGCGATTGATTATATGACAGGCAGTACAAATGGATTCTACTCAAAAGTATTTTGGTAGGTTTTTAGCATGAATCATCACGCAGGCCCTTTCTTAAAGAGTGCGATTTTTACGCTCAGCTATCCCATTTTATTGAGGTGTCTTAGGAACACTAAATTCATATTTGTAACCATTATGGTCACAATATTCTACGATACCCGAGTGTACGAATTCTCCTCCTCTATCACTACGAATTCTATATACTTGGGTGTCCTTTTCATTTTCTATACAAACTATAATTTTCAAAAACTTTTGAAAGGTTTCTGATTTATGCTTCAGGAAGGCAACCCAGGTAAATCGAGTGAAACCATCAACCATAACAAGGATGTAATTGTTGCCACAGAGACTAACAGTACGAGAAGGACCCATTAGGTCTTATGGATGAGTTATAGAGGTTTAGTGGATAGAACTTCTTTGACTTTTTTATGGGGAGCCTTGATAATTTTTCCTTCTTTACATGGACCACAAACAATGTTTGAAATTGGTTTGATCTTAGGAAGACCTCTAACTATCTCTTGGAGCATAATTTTCCAAGGTTATCATAATTAATGTAACCCAACCTCTTCTACCATATCTCACATTGTCATCCATTCTGGCAATGTTACAGACTCTGTACTTGGATTGACTGTGTAACAGTTATCTGGAGTACAGAGTCCTGTAATAATGCAGTCACCTTTTTCATTTAAAATTTTATAATTATTTTTAAAAAAAGTGACAGTATGGTTGGAGTCACAAAACTGTGATATACTTAGCAAATTTGCTTTAAGTCCTTTTACCAAGAGAACATTCATAAGAATGGGTAATCCTTCTTCATGGAGTGTTCCTTTACCAATGCTCTGGGTTGATACACCATCTCCAAACAAGACTTTTCCTCTGGAGAAGTTAGTTTTGTTTGAGAGTTTGAAATCATCCCCGGTCATATGTTTAGAACATCCTGAGTCTAAATACCATCCAGTTGTAGTGTGTTCATCTCTAAAGGCACTGATCACTATGTTGCATTTTAACTGGGGTAATAGATAATCTTTTCTAACCCAAATTGCTCTAGTTTTTAATTTGCGCTTATTAGCTCGTATTTGATAAAGCTTGCGAGCTTTTGCCTTTTGTTTAAAAGATTTTTGCGCAATTTTATTGTTATTATAAACAGTTGGAGCAATTAGTCTAGAATAGAATCTAGGATTCCTTCTTGTAGATTGTCCTTTAGTATTAGTACTTCTCCTTCTATTATGATAGTTAGAGTTTTTATATGGCTGTCTAGGGAGGATATAATTATTTTGGCTACTCCTAGAATAGTTGAAGTTTGGATAAACAGGGGAGGCATAGACATGATTATATAGACATTTAAAATAGCAACCATCTAAGAAATGTCCATAGACATCATAATAAGAGCAGTAAAGATGGCACCTTGAAATCATAACCTTGGGAAAGGTATTATTTAAGGGTTCGTCTAGGTTTTGAGCTCTAGTCTTATTCCTAGGTGGCACATGACGAAATGTCGAATCTGCATGTCGAATAGGAGGGCATACATAGTTGGTCTTTTGGTCAATATTATGCTTAAATTAACTTGATTCACCAATGTCTATCTTCAATTGGTTTTTCTTAAGATCATTTTTTAAACCCTGAAAATCTGGACAAATTTCAATAGGCCTTTTGCCACCAGACTCAAACTTTATGGTTTCAAAGTTCTTAGTTTGTGTCTTAGAATTGGGACGAAATCCTATTCCAGTTCTGCCATCAGAATTGGTTTTACTTTCAGCCATACAATCTTCAAAACACTTGGAATTATTTTCAAAATTTGTAATTTTTTTTAAGATTGTGGATGTTTTCTCTTTTGTTTGTTCCAATTCTAACAATGTACCTTTGTATTTATTTTCCAGAATTTCATCAGAGTTAGACAACTCTTTCAGTTTTTGTTCAAAACTTTTGGTTTCATTCTCATGAGTTAGACATTGGGTAGTATACTCTTCAACATTTTATTTGATCATCAGACTTAAGGTCTCTATCTTCTGGGTAAGTTGCTTGACAGTTTTTTTAAGCGTAGTGCTTTTCTTGAGAGTTTTTATGTACAGTGTGTGAATGTCAGGAAGGTTATCATTTTCGGAGTCACTAAGTGTGCAGTGTGCAGTGTACCCTAACGGTTCATTTATAGGACTCACACACCCATTGACATCAACAATAACGCGTTCCATTTTACTCACACACATAGCGTTTGAAGTATTATCAACATTCTCAAGCAATAAAGCAGATAAATCAGTAGGCATACTATCAGTCATGGTATGATCAGATTCCTCATCATCATTGTAGATTATCTTAGCAAAGAAGGATATGCAAGGGTCAAAATTATTAGATGACTCAGGTTCATCATTTTCAGAATCACTTGAGTCATCCCAAGTCTTGCTTAAATAATCCCTATTATGTTTGTGAATTTTGTCTAAGTTAACTCCACAGTCACTAGCCATGTGTACTAGCTTTCCACATCTATAGCATTCAACATTCTTAAGGTCTTTTTCAGGTCTCTTGTGATTGTCAGACTGGTGTTTGTCTTGTCTTATCTCATGAGGGTTGTTATTAGATTGATTTGGATAAGTAGGCTTGCCTTGTCTTTTTGCTAGTTTATTTCGAAAACTCACAATTTTCTTAAACTATTTAGACATTAAGGCAATCTGATTATCCAAAGTATCTAAATTACGGTCCTCATGAGAGTCTAAGTCAATGTTAGGTAAGTTAAATTCAGGTGTGGTCAACTTAGATGAAAAGACAAGATTAGAGGTAGATTGTCTCTTTTGGTACTGGGTTAATTGTTCTTAAATTCTAATTCCATTTCCACAGCTCTCAATTTTCTACTGAGGAGTTCAGGTGTAAGATTTTGGTCATCCATCTCCTCAATTGCATATCTTTTTGTTATTAAATTTTTGTGGAAGTGATCTTAGAATTTTAGAAACAATTTCCTTTCTGTCATAAACAATCCCATTAGCATGCAATTTGGTTACAATATCTCTCAGTCTAATATAGAAGTCATCAAATGACTCAGTTTCAGTCATGATCAATGAGTTATACTGCTGGATTAACATTTGAGTTTTAACAGCTTTAACTCTGGTATCACCCTCATGTGCAGTCACTAGGGTGTCCCAAGCTTCTTTAGAGGTAGAACATAATGATATTCTTTTAAATTTGTGTCCATTTATAGACATGAATATAACATTTTTGCCTTTATTGTTATTAAGTGAAACTTGTTTCTCTTTTTTAGTGAATTCACTTAGTAACTTTCTAATCCTCACAAAACTTCCTTTAGCGGCTGGTTTAGTAGGAAAAGTGTAACCATTTTCTATAACTTCCCAGACATCATCTCCCAAAGTCCCTTGGATGAATGCAACCATCCTTGCCTTCCAGTAAGGGAAGTTGGTTCCATAAAAGAGAGGGGTCTGGACAGGTTACCTAATCTCTCAAATTTCTCATCCATAATTTGTTTTGAGAAAACAATTTTAGAAACACAAGATCTTAAAAACTTTTTGAGAAACCAAAAATGTGATACCAATTGAAAAACTACCACTTAAGTTATTTAATACAAGATTAAACTATCTAAATGGTTTCGAACTGTTTGTTGAAGAAACTCTTTTCTTAAAACAAATTATAAACACAAGATGTGTAAAATAGTTATGAACGAGTAATTTCAGTTATAGGTTTACCAGTTTTGAAAAACAAAACTTTAAGCAAAATAAACCAACACAACCTTAAGAAGGGGATGAGAGTAAAAGGAAGTGTACATAAGCAATTTTATCGTGGTAAAACCCCACCCAATTAGGGAAACATCCATGGTGACCTCTACGCCACAAAAGTAAAAAGTCCATTAAAAATGAGTAACATATTACAAACTATATAACAATCAAGTCACACAATAAAACATAATCTAAGTTCAGAAATGTACCAACTCCTCTGGCGTGTTCCGACTTCTCCTGAGGTTCTGATGTTGCTGATGTTCTCCCAGCTTCTTATCTTTACTCCTTTTAGATTTACGTCCACTCTAACAGTCCAGTATCTCAACCCCAACACGTTTCAGTGTAGTAGTGTGAATGTGTATGTGGTAAAGTGATCTAAACTGATGCATGCAACACACATACACACACACACACACATATTTAATTACAGACAATATGAGAATCAAATTACAAACATATATCTCTAGATGCAATTTTTTTTTTAAATTAGCTTAGACAAATAAGTCAAATTTTGGATCTTTCAAATAATTCGCAGATCAAGAAGGAATTTTTCTATACAAACTAGCCAAGATCCTATACACTTTCTTTGTTTGGAAAATAGTAAATGAAAGTGAAAACCCCAATCAATATCTCAAAACTAAATCTAAATATGACAGTTTGAGTAAGTTGAAATCATAAAGGATATTGTTGATTTAGGGTTTGAAAACAACATTTATTTTGAAAATAACCAATAAAGAATAAATTTCTCGAAATAAGAAATCAGATTTAGTCACTAACTACGTGATCTGTATCACAGAGATCAAATCTAAGATTTCTATATGAAGAAATAGATACTTAATCAACGTGATTTAGTTGGCAAAGAGATAATAGACAATAGAAGAAAAACTTCTCAAATCATGAACTATAAACACTCAGAAAAAGGTTTGCTGGATTTGATTTGGTTTGAAGTTTTGAGTTTGGGTTTGTAAAAGCTGTACGAACTCTCTCTCTTTACTCTCTCTTTTCTCTCTACTCTCTCTTTTCTCTCAGAGGAAACAAATGACCAAAAGTTACAAAATCGAAGATGAGGTCTCCTTTTATACTGAGAGTTAAAGGCTCTGGAAGATCGAAGCGAAATAAACGATCGAAATGCATTCGAAGATGATCTAAGGGCTGCCAAGCCACCGCTTTTAAAATGGTTTTGATTGGTTCAAACTCAAACGCGGAGATTATAACAAAACACATGCAGATCGTAGATTAAAATTATCCAATGGTGCACAGTGAGTGTTAAGTATGTGAGTGTAAGAAAACACACATCAGGCCGTTGTAACTACAACACGAGTAAGGTTGAGATCGAGTGAAAAATGCATGTTTTTGAGTTCTTAGAAATACAATTTGCACCCACAATATTCTCAAGCACTTTCGGATTCTACCCAACTAGAATTTATGCCATAAAAACAATGTATAAATCTAACTCCAAAGGTTTTTAATCCAACTAAATTAATTTCTAAAACTCATTTTAAATTCTTAAAAATTATTTAAAAATTCCCAAAAATAGTAGAAAATGAAGATCAAGGGAATTAACTCACACACAACCAAATATAGCATGATATGATGTATGTATGCAATCTTAGTGTGTGTTGGTGAGCTACCTTTAAGAACTTATAGAGGAATTAATTGAAGATTCTGAGGTTCTTTGTTAACTAGGGATATGACTCAAATCTTATCACAATTTCCAAACTAGATGAGCACCTGTATAGTATAGACTTAAGTAAGTCAAGGATATAGGGTGCTTCATATACTCACTAATGACATAATACACATTCATATGTTCCTATTTACTTATCTCACAAGTAACTATATTTATAGATACCCATTAATCCAAAACATGCTAATTAATATTTATCAAAGTTAATTTAATTTTCCAATTAAATTATAATTACGTGCACGCGTGTAATTTAAAATGTTATAAAAATACGGGGTATTACAATCCCCCCCCCCCCCCAATAAAAAAAATTTATCTTCGAAATTCGAACATACTTAGCATAAAGAGCTTTGAATATTTCTCTCGCATGTCGTCCTCACGCTCCCAAGTAGACTCAACGAAATTATGATGCCCCTACAGTACGCGTACTAATGTTATCACCTTAGACTGAAGATTTTGCTCACTACGCTCTAGGATAGCAACAAGTCTCTCCTTGTATGTAATGTCCGACTGTAAGTCTATCTCCTTTAATGCGATATGACAATACGATAACTCGTCCCTCAGATACCTTCTCAATGACAACACATGAAACACATCATGAATTCGTTGTAATGCTTCGACAATGCAAGTCTATATGCTACTGGCCCTATCCTCTTAATGATCAGAAAAGTCCCCACATACCTCAATGCCAACTTCCCTTCTTTTCAAAATGTGTCACTCCTTTCATAGGAGATACCCGCAATAACACCTGGTCACCTACATCAAACTCCAAGTGTCTCCGGTCTGCATCGAAGTAACTCTTCTATCGGTCCTCAGATATCTGAATACGACTACTAATCAGTTCAATCTTCATCGAATTATTTTTAATTACCTCCGGCCCGAGAAGCTTCTTGTCCCCCACCTCTAACCAACACGCGAGCGAAGACATGGTCTACCATACAAAGCCTCAAAAAATTCCATGCCAATAGTAAATCGGTACGAGTTATTATATGCGAACTCCACTATTGGAAGATACTACTCTCAACTACCTTTGAAATCTAGGATACATATCCTTAACACATCCTCTAACATATGATTCATCCTCTCCATTTTCCCATCGGTCCATGGGTGGTAGGACGTACTCAAACATAACTCGATCCCTAACGCCTACTGAAAACTCTGCCAAAAGTGGAACGAAACCCTTATCTCGATAAAAAATAATATTGAGCGAAACCCCATGCAGTCAAACTATCTCTACAAAGCTAGGTGTAATGCCCCGTCGTATAGTTAACCTGAACTGACAAGAAATGAGCCACCTTAGTTAAACGGTCCATAATTACCCATATCGAATCGTGACCCCTCTGTGACATCGGTAGCCCTGTGATAAAGTCCATCGATATACTCTCCCATTTCCAGATCGGAATCACTAACGCTCGTAAAACCTCGATAGGTCTTTGGTGATCAACTTTCACCATTTTACAAGTAGTGCACCTGGAGATAAATTACGCAATGTCTTACTTCATACTAATCCATTAATAATGTCTCCCCATATCCTGGTACATCTTGTCCCCTCCAAGATGCACCTAAAATTGCGACCCATGTGACTCTGACATAACCGCCTGGCATAGGTCCCCACCATCTGGGAACATTAACCTCCCACTGAAGTATAAGCCACCCTCTGAACTGACAGGATAGGACTTAGGCCACTCTGCTAATAACTGGCACACCTTATCCTAATTAAAAGGAAACCCTGCATGTGCCTTCATAACCCGTAAAATGATCTTGGGTGTGATAGTTGATATCACCATACAAGACCTAGCGATTGCGACCTCCTGGTGAAGTTCATCCCACTTTGCTCTCCAGATTTATGCTCACTCCCTCGCATGTCTATAGCTTAATGCGTCTGCCACCACGTTAGCCTTTCACAGGTGGTACTGAATATCAAATTGATAATCCTTTACGAACTCAAGCCACATGTGTTGTCTCATATTCAAATCCTATTGTGTGAACATATATTGTAGTGAATTGCGGTCCGTGAACAGGCGAAACTTCTCCCCAAGGAAACTATGCCTCAAAACCCTCAAGGCAAACACAACTGCTGCTAGTTCCAAATCATGTGTGGGATAGTTCATTTCATGGAACTTAAACTTACGAGATGCATATGCTATATCCCGGCTCTCATACTGTAAGTTTCCCTAAATCCTTATAGGGATGCGTCGGTAAAGACAAAATACTCCACTCCCCTAGGAAATGCGAGCACTGGTGCCGAAGTTATTTTTTCCTTTAACTCGTCGAAAGCTAAATGGTAATGATCGTCCCATATAAAAGATATGCCTTTACGAGTCAAATTCGTCAAGGGACCCGCAATATTCGAAGAACCTCCGATAAACCGATGGTAGTAACCTGCTAACCCTAGAAAGCTATGACTTTCTATCGGTATCGTGGGTTGGCCCCAATCCCTCACTGCTGACACTTTACTTGGATCCACCGTAATCCCTCTTTCAAATATTATATAGCCCAAAAACTGCACCTCCCGCAACCAAAATCCACACTTTTTGAACTTGGCATCCCATAAGGTCTGAAGGACCATACGGAAGAGACATACTCGCCCTTTATCTAAGAGTAAATCGGAATGTCATTTATAAAGACAATGATCAATTAATCCGAGAAATCCCTGAACACTGTGTTAATAAGGTCCATGAAAATTATTGATGCATTGGTTAGCCCAAATGGCATAACCCTGAACTCATAAGACCCGTACCTCGTCAAAAATGCGGTCTTCTCCTTGATACGTAACTGATGGTAGCCTAAACTCAAACCAATCTTCGAGAAGTAGGCTGCTCTTCTTAGTTGATTGAATAAGTCATCGATACGCAACAATGGATACTTGTTCTGAATTATGACCTCGTTCAACTCTCGGTAGTCTATACACAGCCTTAACGACCCATCTTTCTTTTTCATAAACAACACCGAAGCACCCTATAGAGATGTACTCATACGGATAAAACCTTTCCCTATAACATGCTGAATTTGGTCTCCCAATTCTCGCATCTCTAAAGGAGCCATACGGTAAGACACGCACGCTATCAGCCTAGTACCCAACGCTAAGTCTATAACAAATTCTATCCCCCGATGCGACGATAATCCCAATATCTCCTAAAATACATCAACAAAGTCCATAACCACAAGGATCGAATCTAGCGAGATAATAACACCCCTTGAAGTCTCCTCCTCGATATAATACAAATGAGTTCTCAACCCTCCCTCAGGATGAGGCATTGTTATGAGAAACATTTTCTATCTCGGAATAGCGAAAATGATAGTCCTACTGTGACACTCCACTACCTCTCTATACCCTGCTAAGCAATCCATACCCAGAATAACATCGTACTTGAACATGTCCAACATTAGTAAGTCTACGATTAAACATAGCCTCCCAATGTCCACACCCACTCACCTACAAATGAAATAGATGTAGGCCCTGTTACCCAGCGGCGAATCCACGCATATTATAATACTAGATGTCGTGTCCACTAAACTCGACTTTTACGCGAATCTGGTTCTAAGGGGAAGACGCCTTCAGCGCCAAAGCCGATGAAGTAGAATAAGCATAAGGGGAAGACGCCTCCAGCGCCGTCGGATTCTCCGGTGGATTTGCCTGACGGTGATTTAGCGGATCAGACGGTTGATCAGAATGACGCTGTTAGATTTGACGATGGGAGAGTTATTATAGTGGGTTTGAGTATGTGGTTGGCTTTTTTCCTGCTGTAAGTGAAATAATTAAGGCATTTATATCTATAAATTATTTGCACGGAGGTTTTTTTTTCGCGTTGTTATTTTATTTATTTATTTAATTTATGTTTGAGAGGTTTTTTTATGGTGGTGTTATAGACATTGTTGATGAGGTTAATTTTCACAGATATATATGATCAGTTGGTTAATTTGTACTAAGATTCACTTCAGTCTTTGCTTTGTTTACATTTTAATATTGTCTTATTATACAATGATTAGTGCCCCCAAAAGAAAAGATATGGACATCAGTGTAATACATTGTAACACTAATTAATACCCTAGGATACATGTGTCACACATATTCCCAGTTTTATATCATGTAGCGGCGGATCCATAATTTAAATAGTGGGCCAAAAATGAATTATCCACTGGGGGCTGGGAATTCGAAATATCAAACAAATGCTGTCTATAGTTTGTGATGGGTTGGAAATGATCGCCAATGCATAATCAAAAAATTATTTCCACATAAGTGAGGCTTTGTTTTTGTAATATTTTTTCTGATCGTCGAAGTATTAAATAAGCATAAGCCATTTTAAATTCAAGTTTTTTGACTCAACAAAAGCAAGTCATGTTATTCTTTTACTCTATTACTTTAAGCATTAGAGGTTGTAATATACATCTCAAAATGTTAAAACTTATCTATCAACATTTATAATCGTTGAGTTATCATGAATGACCGGTGCCCTTCTCTTAATTTGAGGTGGCTCTTTTTTTTTTCATTTTGAATTAAAAGAATATGACAATTTGTGAGAAATTTTTATACTCGGACACAGACCCCGGAAGCGGCTACCCATTTAGCGATAGATGGGGAAAAGGGAATGATTGCGGATTTTTTTTTAATATGCAAAATATAATCTGCTTTTCATTCCATTTATTAATATTTATATATTTGGATGTTAATATGTTCTTCTTTCAATATAAGAATTCATGTTCTTCTTTAGCATATATATTAAGATTATTCTTTTATGCGCTAAAATGTTCATCCTTAAATATAAAAATACGGGCTAAAATGTTTGATATCTCAATATTTACTTTTCATTTAAAATAATACAGTTTAAATAAAGTTGATCAGGCATTGTGTAGGGTCACGCTAATATTGCATACGACGACGACCTTTTTACCTAACTTTAAATTTTCTCAAAAAAATAAGAGTAATTCTACATAGCCCGCCACTCATCCCGCCTAGGAACCGTATTCACCAATTTTTTTTTTTACTTTCTTATTCTTTTTGTGTTTAAAAATTGATATAGAATTTTTTTTTTTATATAAAAAAATAGTTTTTCACATAAAAAAAAACAGTTTTTCTATAAAAACTATTTTTTTTATAAATAAAAAAAATCATGTTAATTGAAATGATATCGCGATTAATTATTGCCACCCATTGAACAAATGATGTGGGTCCGCGCCAACGATACTAATTAATTGCCATATTTTTTCAATAAAAATATCGCAATTAATTAATGCCGCTGGCTCGGATCCACATTCAACAAATGATGTGGCCCCGGGAATGGGGGTCCGCCCCAGCGACACTAATTAATCGTGATATCATGTCAATAAAATATCGCGATAAATTAGTGCCGCTGGCGTGGACCCCCATTCCCGGCCCACATCATTTGTTGAATGTGGGTCCGCACCATCGACATTAATTAATCGCGATATTTTTTCAATAAAATATCGCGATTAATTAGTGCCGCTAGCGCGGACCCCCATGTCCATCCCACATCATTTGTTGACTAATTTATCGCGATATTTTAATTTGTACCGCTGACGTGGAGCCATATTCCCGGACCCACATGATTTGTTGAATGTGAGTCCCTAGCGACAATAATTAATCGCGATATCATTTCAATAAACATAATTTTTTTTATTTATAAAAAAATAGTTTTTTTAATTTTAATTTTAATTTAATAAAAAACTGTTTACTTTCAATATTTTTTTTTTTATTAATAGAAAAATTATTTTTTTTAAACTATTTTTTTTATATAAAAAATTATTTTTATATTAATTTTTAAACACAAAAGAATAAAAAGTTAAAAATAAAATAAAATTGATGAATGCGATTTTTAGACGAAATGAGTGGCGGGCTATGTAGAATTACTCAAAAAAATAATCCTAAAGTTTGTTTTTTCTCAAAATTTGTTGTGTGTTACATCACAATTCACTAGGGGTGTTCAAAAAATCGACTGGACCGACGGACCGAACCGAACCGAGCCGAGCCGAACCGATCCTTTTTTTTCGGTCTTTTTTCTTAATCGGTCCGGTCTCGGTTTATTTTTTTAGTGGACCGACCTAGTCGGTCCGGTCCACGGTTTACAGTTTCAAAAACCCTGTTAGGATCGACCCGGACCGACTGTATATAAAATAATATATTTTTACGTATATATGTATATATATAAGATAAATAAATAGTAAAAGTATATATTTCAATATTTGATTAGTTTAAATTATAGTTTAATACAATAGTAGGTTTGTTTTAATCGCAAATTTTGATATTTTTTAGTTTTTAATGTTTGAAAAAAATAGACTCAGGTATATTTGTACTACTATAAATGATGTAATTCATTAATGTGAGGACCGACGGGTTAAACCGGACCGACCCTATAAAAAACCGAACCGATTAGGATCACTTAATCGACATTATCGATCGGGTCTCGGTCACAAACCTCACTCACACTTGGCCACACTTCTTGGCCACCCGCAGACCATGACAAAAAAATGGAAAACACGAAGGAAATGTCCACACACGGTTGAGAAAAAACGCAAACGGACGGCACTCAATGGACCAACCACTTCCCCCCTCACTTGCACCATATACCGCCACGTCATCTCCTCCCATCCCAACTATCATCAACTCCCCCCTTTTACTTTAATCACTCCCTCTACATCCTCTTCGATTCCACCATGGACGCAGCTTCTCACCTCGTCTACTGCAAGATCGACCCTCTCCGACGCACGTGCTGGACCCCAAACAACGCACGTGCTGGATTTCGGAGACGAAACGGCGTCGTACGCGCCGTAGCGACCGAGCCTAAGCCAGCAAACACCAACACTCCACAATCTTCGTCCCCCAAAGTGGTCAATGGATCAGCACCGCCAAAGGCTGTCAACGGATACTCGAATGTAATTATTTGTACGTGTTTAGTGATTGCTTAGTTAATTTATAGAAACTACTGATGGTGTTTGATACTGGAATTGTCAGAATATGGCTAGTGTTTCGCAGGAGATTAAAAGAGTGAGAGCTCAGATGGAAGAGAACGAGGAAGTTGCCATACTTATGAGAGGGCTTCGCGGTCAAAATTTAAGTGATTCGCAGTTTGCTGACAATAATATTCAGCTTCGCCTCGTTGAGGTTTGGTTTGCTCAATTTCCCTATATAACTGTTTGAACAATTTCTGATGACAAAGTTTTAAGATTTACATTTGTGCTTTTGTATATTGTAGGCCATTTAAAACATGTGTATTAGGCCATTGAGTTTACGCAGGGCAATTACAAAATATTGCCTATCAAGCGCACCCCAACTATTCCATGGCTCATCTTTGAATCGTTAATTATGAGGAACAGAAAATGTTATCAAATTTGAAGCTCTTGACCAGGGGCGAAGCCAGGAATTTATGTTGGCGGGGACCACAATTTACCGGGGGTTCGGGGGCAGGAGCCCCCGAAGCGATTTTTTTTAAGGTTATTTAAGCTTTTATGCAATATTTTAGCACTAAAAATAAATTAACCATAAGCATTTTTTCCAACAATATCTTATATATTCACCATCAAAATATAATAGTTGCATCGTATACAAAACACATTTTTTCACCATAACTAAGATCCAACGTTATAAAGTAATTGTTAGAACATAATACAAACCCCTCAATTTCAATACGTTTTCCAAGATCACGCTCTAAATTATCAATATCAAACCCCTCAATTTCAATTATTAAATATTTTAAAGTTTGTTGTTCAAGTGTTTTACGTACCGAATTTTGAACATTAGACTTGGCAGAACTGGAGACTCGCCGACATTTTCACTTTCAATATGTTTTCTCTTGAAAAATAAATCACGGGTCTTTGATTTGCCCATATTTCTACAACACAAAAAAAAAAGTTCAAATTTGTCATTTTTCCTAAAAAAAAGTTAATTTTCATATATTAATTTAACATTAAAATATCATATAAAAATTAACAATTACAATCGGTTTGGTTAACAATTAACAATAACAATGGAGATACCTTTGCTAGCTTAAAATATCAATACTACTTTGAGTTGAAGTATTAATACTAATACTACTTAAAATATTAATAATAATAATACTTAAAGGTCTAGCAATAACAATAACAATATTAATACTACTACTACTTAAAGATCTAGCAATAACAATAACAATAACAGTTAAAATATTAATACTACTTAAAATATTAACAATGGACAAATGGAGATACCTTTGCTTTGCTAGCTTTGAAATTGAAAGGGACAAGAACAAGACAAAAGTGCTGTGCGGCGTGCGTTCTATTGTGAGGTGAGATACCTTTGTTTTTCTTTTAATTAACCTAACCAAACCAACCGTTAGCTTAAGAGAAAAAAACCTTTGGGCTTGGACTTTTTTTTTAAAGTTGGGTTTGCTAAGATATATGGGCTAATTTTTTTTCAAATGTTGGTAGGGGCCATGGCCCCCCACAGCCATGGCCCAGCTTCGCCCCTGCTCTTGACAAATTCATATATTGAGTTTTTTCGGTTAGTTTCTTAGATAGAGAGTTGATACGATTTGGATTTCATATTTCAATTCTTATAGTTTTCCCCTATTTTGACCTTCTGCTAAGCTATAAACAACAGCCCAAAGTTCTCTTCTCTTGTAAGCAACACTGCAGCAGCTACTAGTGTTCATTTAAAATTATAATTTCTTTCTTTTACGAGTGGACAGGAGGGGTAGAATGAAGACATTCGAACAACTGACATGTATTTTTGCATACATGGTTAAACATCAATACTCAACTCAACTCAACAAAGCCTTTTCCCAATTATGATTCTAACTTTTGCAAAAATAAGTAATCCCCATAGCTTGGTTAAGGTGAAAGTTTGGATAAGCTAGAAAAACGTCGCTGGTATTGCTAATGTAACAATTTGAGCCAATTTAATTTGTACAAAATTCATGTGAATATTTCATGGTTCTTCCTGCTTTATATATGTGATGCATGGGAAGCATAAATTTAGAAGCTTTCTTGTTGGAGTGCCTTTTTCTTATCCGAAGAATGAACTGTTTGTATGAGAACACATTACATTGTTCTGTGCTCCTTCAGGTTGACGAAAGTAGCGAGTTTTTACCGTTGGTGTACGATCCTGCTAGCATCTCTGCATACTGGGGTAAACGACCACGTGCAGTTGCAACCCGTATTGTACAGTTACTGTCTGTTGCTGGAGGATTCCTTTCGCGTCTTGCCTGGGATGTGATTAACAAAAAGATTAAAGAGGTGAGTCTTTGATCCCCTGCTTTCCTTTCTTTAAGTCATAGGTATGTATTGGATGAATTGATCATTAGTTTAAGTCTAGAAAACAGTAGCTTATCATGTGGAAGTAGATATTGGAGTTTGCATGATTCAAATTAGTAGTGGCAAAACTGTTGGTTCGGCCTAATTTGGGCGGGCCAAATATGAGTTGGGCCAAATGTGGGTTGGCCAAATATGGGTTCGGCTACATGTAGGTTGGGCCAAATATGTGAGGACCAAATATGGGCTGGGCAACCCATTTTTTCTATATAAATAAGTATTACAATTCCAAGTATATGTAAAAAAACTCATATTATACTCCTAACTTTTAAAAATGTACTTTATATTTGACTGGTAGCTATCAAATATGGGTTCCATATTTGATTCATAGCTTTCAAATATGAGTCCATATTTGACTCGTAGCTTTTAAATAGGGGCTTCATATTTGACTCATAGTTTTTAAAAATGGGTGCCATAATTAAGTGATTGGACTAATATGGGTTATTTTATTATAAGGGGCCCATTTTGCCATTACTAATTCGAATGTACTATTTTTTCTATAATTGTTTTTAGATAAAAGAAAGTTCTTCTGTAGTCTGTAACTGGTTTAGAACAAAACTTCTATCACGTATTGTACCACCTGAAGAATGGAACAATACTTTTGTCATTCTGCAACTTTTATTATGTGGTTTGAAAAACAATAAAATGTTAAATATTCTGTATGAGAGAGAAGACACTTTTGACCCCTTTAAGAAGTGGTATTAGGAAACTGTAATAATTTTCACACACACACACACACACACACACACATATATATATATATATATTCTTGTGCGGACCCGTCCGCATTTTAAGAGTGCGGACCGGAACCGTGTCACCTGATGACGGTGAACCTAGAAAAGAGCGAGAGTGTGCTTATAATTTAGCCGATAATTTCTAAGCTCACCGCCAGGTTATGAAGCACGGACACGTAACATGTGTTTCGACACGCGACACGTGATTGATCCAAAAACTAGGATACGACACGCTATGATACGTACAATATATAACACATTTAAATATATATTAATGAAATAAAATAGATTTTCTCCATAAAATACATTATTAGAGCATTCTTAGCATGAAATTAAGAAAATGGACCATACAAAACAAAATTCAAACACACTTTGACTTTAAGAATCATAAATAAAGCACAATCACCATCACTTGAATCAAAGTTGGCTCTTGGCTTCCGGGAGAGTGTCCGTGCTTCATAGCCGCCAGGTGACACATGTTCGGTCCGCACTCTTAAATTGCGGACTGATCCGCACAAGAGCAGTATTGTATATATATATATATATATATATATATATATATTGAACGAAATAGTTTGGGTCCAATGACACCACCAGAACGCATATCTTAGAGTTTGTCAATGGCAAGTTTTATTTTTATTTTTATGTTTATGTTTATGTTATCGCTAGTTTTTGTGATTAATATACAGTGGTGAGTTTCTTGATATGACATTTAAATCTATGATAAGCTCGAAGATTTCAAAGAAGAAGTTTTAAGGCAAGATGTGGAATCCTTTCAGATAACGTCTATGTAATTAAAAGTCTGTATCTTATAGAATACGGTCAGGAGGACAGGAATTCCATTTGTTCGAAATGGAACCACAGAAGAATAAATTTTGGGAGTATAGCACAATTAATACAATTTATAAAATGTTCTTCAAACTTATATAATATAATTTTAGACTAATACTACTCTTACCGTCATGTTGTACTGTCATAGTGTGGCATTGTGGAAACCACAAAATGAAACACAATACCACTCTTACCATCATGTTGCACTGTCTGTTGCATTGCGGAAACCACCGCAAAAATGAAACACAATTAATGAGGGAAGAATCTTTCTTGTGATTCACTGTGCCACATCATATTAGTGCAAATCTTATGTAGACGATGGCTGAAACGAGCTTATTTTGAGCTCTTGTTAATAGTTCTTTTCTGTTTTACGCTAAGCTGGAAAGACATATGAGGCCAGAGGCTCTATAGCTTGTGACCATGCAAGACCTCAAGGATAGGGAGCTGGAATATCATGCTAGAAGAATAAAATTTGTGATGAACATTAAAAAGCAAATGTGACCACGCAAAACCTCAACTGAGGGGCCTTGTATAAATGCCAGATATACCTAATTTTTTCTTGCCTCTCTCTCTCTCTTTCTCTCTCTCTCTTCTTCATTGAATTGTAGTCTCTTGAACCTTTTTGTTCTTGCTGCTTACATAATGATTTCAAAACCAGGGGTTATGGATAAAATGCATTGCTATTATCTATCACTTTCACACCACTGTTACTTATTAGTTTGAATTACGGTTCTTTAAAGGGTCATTTTGGGTTTGGTACCCATTTTGTTTCCGGAATTCAGTCTAACTTCCGCTTGTTGACTTCTTTAGGGTTTGACCCCAATTTCTAACTTTACCATCCGGTCAAATGCTTTGACCGTTAACTTTCATTTAATTTCCCATTTTACCCTTATAAATTTTTAGGATTTGGTCCTTATTGTATATATTTTGGCAAATATTAAATAATTTGGAAATTTTTTATGAAAAAACTATTTGAAGAATTTTTTTTATCTGCGTTTTATATAAAATATTTGTACATGTTATTTAATTATTTTATATTTATAAAAATGTAGAATATTTATATAAAAAACTTATTAAAACAGTTTTGTACAGTTGTATAAAACCGTTTTTTATACAATTACACAATAAAACTGTTTTTATAAAAAAAATTAAAACTGTTGAAATAGTTTTAAAAAAAAAATAATTTTTTGAATTAAAAATTCAAATTGTTTTTTATATAAACATTAATATTAATATACAAACTGTTTTTATATAAAACAATTATATTAGTAATTTTTAATATAATTTTTAATAATCATATAAGATAATATTTGTTTTTTTATATATAAAGATATTGTTTTATATAAAACAGTTTTTCTTACATTAATAAGCTTTAATATATATATATATATATATATATGGGACAATGGTGTTATGAATAGTGACTTAGTGGGGTTTGTCATGCATGATAAACATGCGTGACATCTTATGTGTTGCATGCGTGTATGCAACATACATTATTATTTTATAATTATTTTTATTAAAAAAAATAATATTTAAATATTTTTTTTAAAAAATATGTTTTAAAAAAATTATTTTTTTTTAGGTTTTTTCATTTTTTTTTAGGTTTTTTCATTTTTTAAGGTGTTTTTTTTTAAAAAAAAAGACGGGTTATTATGGCTTGAGTTTTATCATGGGGGCAAATTTATCGCCGTGCCCTCGGGCCCTATCATCCGCTAGTATATATATATATATATATAACCTTTTTTATTTTTTAAATATTAAAAACATTTTTTATAACTTTTTTATAAACTCAAGGAAAAGCGAATTTGCATGCCTAATATTCTCCTGGATCACAATTACTTTTCTTCATATTGTTATAACAGTTTTATAACATTTAAGTGGTTTACTTTTTTATAATTGTTTTGTACAGTTTTTATAAAAAAAATGTCTTGGAATAGTTTTTTTATAAAATATTCTTTTTGAATTAAAAACAGTTTTATAATAACATGCAAATAGTTTTTTATATAAACATTAATATTAATATTAGTCTATGTAACACGGACACGGGTGTCGTGTCCGACACGACACGGACACGCCGACACGGCAAATCTAAAAAAATCAGGACACGACACGGCGAGGACACGGTATTAAATAAATATTTTTTATAATTATTTTTATATATAAAAAATATGAAATAGCACATTAATACTAATCTCATACTAAGAACAACATTAAACATATAAGCATTAAGAGTATTAAATCTATTCTACACATCAAACATCACAATGATACTAAATCCCATACTAATAATAACAATCAAAATGCATATGGCTAATGCAATTTATTGAACAAGAGATTAAAAAAAAAAAAGAATAAACAGGTGAGAAAAAGGAGAAAAAAACATATGTTTCCTGCCCTTTTTTTTTAAAGTTATTATATATTTATGTCAGCCGTGTCCCTTACGTGTCTCGGCCGTGTCCCTTGCGTGTCACAGCCGTGTCCCTTGCGTGTCCAACTATTTTTAAATGCCTTTTAAGCCCGACACGGCACGTGGCGTGTCGGACACGTGTCCCATCCGTGTTCCTTGCGTGTCCGTGTCCTTGGAGTGTCCGACACTCGTACGCGGCCTTCGGAAAAGTGTCCGTGCTTCATAGACATTAGTAATAGTTAATAATTATATAAGAACTGTTTTATAATTATGAGCTTAAAAGGTTTTAAATGGGACCCACTCCAAAAGCAACTTGCAGAATCGCGCGAGAAAATAAAAAAGAATTAAAAAAAAAATAACTGAACGTTTCATTGTTTTATTAAAATAACATCATTTTTTTAAATAACTAAACAGCTTTTTTTTACAAAACATTTTATAAAATCGCTTTATAAAAAGTACAGTTTGTTAAAAAATACAGTTTCACAAAACATTTGACTTTTTAAAAAAAAGTGTTATAAATAAAAATATAAATTAAATAGGAAAACGAAAATTAAAAATATAAATAATCCATTTCGTATTGTATTGTAAATTTTGCTTTATAAAATTACATGAAAAATATAAAGGTTTGTTAAATTTTTTTGTATTTAATATAATATTTGCCAAATTTTGCCAAAATAGTTAATATTTGTCAAAATATATACAATTGGGGCAAAACCCTAAACAATTCATAAAGGTAAAATGGGAAATTAAAGGAAAGTTAACGGTCAAAGCCTTTGACCGGATGGAAAAGTTAGAAATGGGGGCCAAACCTTAAAGAAGTCATCAAGCGGGGTTTAAACTGAATTTCGGAAACAAAATGGGTACCAAACCAAAAATGACCCTTCTTTAAATCTTAGCCTTTTGTTTTCCTTACCGTATTGATAATATTATTTTTTTATCTCTATGATCAGAATGAAGTTGCCCGAGCAATTGAGTTAAGGGAGATTGTAACCTCTTTGGGTCCAGCATATATAAAACTTGGTCAAGCATTGAGCATTCGACCTGATATATTATCGCCCAGCGCAATGACTGAGCTGCAAAAACTTTGTGACAAAGTAAGCTGAAGCTCTCTTTCAGTATGCTTTAGGGTACATTATTGCTTTTACATATAGTCAATTTAAATTTCTCTGCTCTCTATACGAGATGTTCTTTCACCCATGCCACCCATTATAATTTTTTTGATAAAAAAAGAGTTGATCTATCGTACCTTTTAATTTATTGATGCAAACCTCTCATTTGGGAACCTTTAAACTTCACTGCGAAGCCTGTCCGGCTCTTTTTGCATGGAGTTAGACCATAAATGACTTTCTTTCACAATTCGAATCACATTGAAGTAAATATGTAAACTTAGTAGAAAGAACTTAGTTATGTCGGTTCTATATACTAGGCATAAATGCTGTAGAAAAATCACACGAGACGTGTGTATCTGTTATGCTGGGTGTCATGGAGCATTTTCTTCTCCCTTATTTTTTGGTTTTGTAACACTGTCAATTCTGCCTACGTTTTCTAAAGATATCATTAAGTGCCCCTGCCTAGATTTATTGTTAAGGATCGGTTTATAATAGTAGCTCTGATGGCCTGTGCACATAAACCTACATACTATGTTTGGTAAATTGAAGTAAAATACGTGAAATGTTAGTGTGGGGAATTGTAACTGAAAAGTGTTTGTCTCAGTTCTCGTCTCTGACTCCTTCATTTTATTATGTTTTCAAGGTTCCGTCATATCCGGATGATATTGCTATGGCTCTTATAGAGGAGGAACTTGGCGAACCGTGGTACAACATCTATTCTGAACTTACTTCCTCTCCCATTGCCGCAGGTAATATGAATAATACCACTCAATTGAAACAGAAGTATAGTTTGAATTATGGTCTTAATCCAGTTGCAATAATTACTTATAAAATAGTCTCTTGAAGTTATCAACCCTTTTCATATTTATTGAAGTTGACAGTTTTTTACTCGTCATGGAAAATCCATGATAGCATCTCTTGGGCAGGTGTATAAGGGCCGGCTAAAAGAAAATGGGGATTTGGTTGCTGTTAAAGTACAGAGGCCTTTCGTTCTTGAGACGGTAACGGTTGATCTATATGTCATAAGGAATTTGGGGCTGGTTCTTCGAAAGTTTCCGCAGGTATTGTTTGCCAAATCACAGTCCGGCAATCACTTACCCTTTCTACACGTAGTTGCTCCTGTCCTTTTAAAGAGTTTAGTGGTTGTAATGGCACCCCTTGCCCTTCTTAATTTTCCAGGTTTCAATTGATGTGGTTGGATTGGTGGATGAATGGGCTGCTCGCTTTTTTGAGGAGCTTGATTATGTTAATGAGGGCGAAAATGGAACAGCATTCGCTGAGATGATGAAGAAGGACCTTCCACAGGTAATTTTAACCACCCTAAAAACTTCTTTCTGTTATTTTTTTTTGCGTCTGTTTCGTGCAGCTTCCTTTGTGATGGGGTTAGTACGCGTGATCTTTATTTTTGGTGTAACTAAATATAGCACTAAAAACTATTTTGGTTTGATTACTTCTAAGGGCCCACCCAATTGTACATTTCATTTCGATTCGTTGTACATAATGTAAATCAGTTTAGCATAATTAATCATAATTCCTCCCACTATTGTAAAGCATAGCTATATCCATCAAGAGACTTTTATATTAAAAATAAATCATAAAAATATGGAAACATAAATAAATATTCATTTATGTCATTAATGCAATTCATTCTACGCTTCATTTAATTGAGTGTTTACTCTCTCACATGCCTGTCTTTCTGTATTGCCGTTGATGGTTCATTTTACATGGGAAATTGTTGGATGGTTTTGTATGATTTTGCTGTTGTGCGGTTACTCACTCAATGGAGTGATTCATGCACGCCCAAGATTCAAGATAAAGAGCAACCCGAGAGATAACAAGAGAAATACACTCTAAATGCAAAGTAAAGAGAAATCACACACACCAACAAATCACAAGACAAGATGTTTGTGATTCACCAATTTGGATACGTTCACGGATGATGGCTTCCTTTATTTGATATAAACTAGGGTTACAACTCTCTAGAGCCTCGTAATCCTCTCAAAGTGTATACACGAGCACTAAATAATGAATAATAAAAGCTCTCTTCTATTTTTATGTGTTTTAAACCATGGCTGAAACTCTCCTTAAATAAGAAGTAAAAGTGAACAACATACTGTTTATGAACAGTAACCCACGTATGAACAGTACTCGCGTATGAACAGTGCCCGTTAAAATTCAAGCCAAAATTCACAAATCTCCACCTTGGCGAAAGAATTCTGTAACCTTCGTACATCAACGCAATCATTTAGGACCACCACCAATCAATTCCGAAGGACGTCAACAATATAGAACATTGATCAAGTTTGAATAATGCTCAAACTTCCACCTTCGTCAACATGTCGGACGAATTATTTTTGGTGCCAATTTTCTTCAAAACAACAATACCCCTATCGATAACCTCCCATATGAAATGAAACGGGATATCAATATGCTTGGTCCTATCATGATAAACTTGGTTCGCGGCTAAGTGGATAACGCTTTGGCTATCACAATGCACCTCCACACACTCTTTTGTAATCCCCAAATTGCCAATAAGACCCTGAAGCCATAAGACCTCTTTAACGGCTTTCGTTGTCGCCATATACTCCGCCTCTGTAGTAGACAAAGCAACCGTTGCCTGCAACATGGACCCCCAGCTCACTGGACCACTAGCTAATGTAAAAACATATCCTGTAATTGATCGCGTTGGTACACAAGTCCCACATCAGGTGAACCCCGTAGATACCCCCAAATCCACTTCATCGTATTCTAATGCTCTTTGCTCGGATTTGCCATATATCTACTCACAACGCTCACAGCTTGAGCTATATCCGGTCGAGTACAAATCATGGCATACATCAAGCTACTCACCACACTTGCATACGGAACTTGAGCCATATACTCCACCTCATCCTCGGTGCTTGGAGCCATTGTAGCCGAGAGTCCAAAGTGTGCAGCCAAGGAGTATTCACAAGCTTTGTATCATGCATCCCGAACCGTGTTTCAACTTTCTTTAGGTATAGCCTTTGGGTAAGACTCAGCCTTCCCTTCTTCCTCTCTCTACTAATCTCCATGTCGAGAATCTTCTTGGCTTTACCCAAATCTTTCATCTCAAACTCTTGGCTCAACTGAGCCTTTATCTTGTCAATTTCTACCATGCTCAAACAAGCAATGAGCATGTTATCAACATACAAGAGTAAATAGATGAAAGTACCTTCTTTGAGTCACTTGAAATAAACATAATAATCAAAATCACTCCATGTGAACTTCTGGCCAAACATAAACGTGTCAAATCGCTTGTACCACTGTCGAGGTGATTGCTTCAACCCATACAAAGACTTTTGCAATTTGCACACATGATCTTCCTTGCCAACAAAACCTTGAAATCCTCCTGTTGAGACATGTAAATCTCCTCCTCTAAATCCCTATGCAAAAATGCTGTTTTGACGTTGAGTTGTTCAATCTCTAAGCCAAAATGCGCTACTATAACCAATAGCGCCCGAATGGAAGTGTGTTTCACCACCGGAGAGAACACTTCATTGTAATCAACACCTTCCCTTTGTGCAAAACCCCTGGCCATTAACCTTGCCTTGTAACGAACATTGGAATCTGGAGCCCCATGTTTCTTAGCATACATTCACTTACTCCCGATAGACTTCTTTCCCTTAGGTAACTTCACAAGCTCCCAAGTTTGGTTCTTATAACCAATCTTCCCATCCATGGCAACCGTCCACTCGTCACAATGAGTATTACTCATCGCCTCACGATAGGTAGACGACTCATCACCACAAATCAATAATGCATAAGCAACCATGTCATCATTGGCGCCATATCTCTTTGTAGTTTTTCAAACCCTCGGTTCTCTTCCACTTGCCAAAGATAGTTGTTCTTGCCGTTGTTGACTAGGTCCCATATCCGGAACCTCAACCTCTTCACTTGAAGAATCGATTGGAGTAGTCACCTTCAATTGCACATTTTCACTCTCATTCTCTACCGGAGAATATTTTTCCTGTACTTTTGACATCTTGAGCATAAATTCCTCATCAAAAGTTACATCCCTACTCACCACTACCTTTTTATCTTCCGGGGACCATAACTTGTTTCCCTTGACCCCATTTGCTTGAACCCATGAAAATTGCCTTTCGAGCTCTCAGATCAATTTTTCCCTCACTAACATGAAAATAAGTTGGGCACGCAAAAACATGCACCGTCTCCATAGGAGTCTTATAATCAATTACGGTAGATTACAAACAGTTGGCAATGAAGCAAGTATAGGATAAAGCCTCTACCCTAAATCGCTTCGCAAGCCCGCATTGGACAACATACACCTCACCTATTTAAGTAAGGATTGGTTTATCCTCTCGGCTACTTCATTTTGTTTTGGAGTTTTTTGAATCGTAAAGTGCCAAACAATACCCTCCTCCTCGCAATACTTCAAGTAAGGATTATATCGGTATTCCCGGCTGTTTTCCGACCTAAGAATCTTGATCTTCTCATCGGTCTGATTCTCCACCACCGTCTTCCATTTAAGAAATACCCTAAAGACCTCGTCTTTGTATTTCATGGTGTAGACCCAAGTTCGCCGAGAGTAGTCATCAATCAATGTCACAAAATAGTGACTACCCCCTACAGATAGTGTCTTCGAAGTACCCCAAACATCTGTGTGAACGTAATCAATTATGCCCTTCGTGCAATGAATCGCCGTGCCAACTTCACCCGTGTTTGCTTCCCAAGCACGCAATGCTCACAAAAGCCCAACTTGCAACTTTTCGTAACTTTTAGCAACTTTTGCTTACACAACACTGTCACGGCCTTCTTCCCGACATGTCCCAAACGCATATGCCAAAGCCTGGTGGAATCCGTCTTTGCCTCATCTTTGTTATCAACAATCGAGGCATAACATGCTACAACGCTCCCTTGAAGAAAATAGAGGTTTCCCTCCTTTCCTCTCGTCATCACCACCTAGGCACCCAAGACAACCTTTAGCATTCCATCATCGAGTACAATCTTACACCCGTTGGAATTTAGAGCATCCAAAGAAATTAAATTCTTCTTCAACTCCGGAACATACCGAACATTCGTGAGAGTTCGAGTCACTCCATCATGCATCTTTAACTTTCATCGTTGTGGAGGACGATCCTCTTCAGAACCACTTTTCGGTTTTGGTAGAGTTTCCTGGACTGCCGATTTTTTTTTCTAATTTATGTGGAGCCCGAAGATGAGCTGGTTCTTATGACCCTTGTTGGTCTTCTCCTTTAATAGTGCATTGCAAAAGTCTTTCATTCCAATTCTTTCGCCCTAGTTCTCGATTTGCTTCTGCTAGTGGGACAATCAGTTGTGGTATCTTCTCTTTAAGATTCGCGATATCGATTGGAAGCCGACCTAGGCCTGGAGTGCTTCACGTTTAGATACAAATCATGCCAATACCCTTCCACCAATAACATGATCATTACCTATAAATACTTTACCTCCATCCACCTCCTTAAAGGTATGGAATAAATCTCTATTCGGACACATGTGGTAAGAGCACCCCGAGTCGTATCCACTCGCTTGAAGAGTTTTTCCGTGAATAAACTGTCAACATACTCCCAAATTCATCATCCTTCGAAGTGACAGAATTGGCGGATTCCGCCATCGGTTTCTTATGGTCTCTTGCCTTTAGCTTAGGGTAATTCTTTTTGAAATGCCCCTTCTTCTTGCACTTGTAACACATGACATTTGCCAAGCCCTTGGTTCTAGACTTGAACTTAGAGCTTCTTCTTCCACCTTGCCTTCTCTCCTCGGTCCTACCCCGTGCAACCAATGCATCGGACGGAGAATTATTTCTCCTTTTTTCGCTTCTCACTCCTCAACAATGCCGAAGAGACGTCGTCATATTTCACCTTCTCCTTCCCATATGGCAATGTGGTGCTCAAATGCTCATATGAATCCGAAAATGAATTTAGAAGTAACAAAGCTTTATCTTTGTCATCAATATCAACATCTAAGCTTAATAAATCGGAGAGAATTTTATTAAACTCATCAAGATGTTCGGACATCGACATGCCTTAAATATAGCCAAATCGGAATAGTTTTTTCTTGAGATAGAGACGATTCTCTATGCTCGTCGTCATATATTTGTCTTCCAATTTCTTTCCTATTAACTCTGCCGATTCTTCCTTATGACATAGTATACCACATTTTGTGCGAGATTTAGTCGGATTGTGCTACACACTTGTAAGTCGTACTCTCTCCAATCATCCACTGACATATCCTCGGTTTTAGCTGAAATGCCCCTCAACATCTTATACAAACCTTGTTGGATCAAGACATCTCTCATTTGACATTGCCACATGCCAAAATTAATGGTTTTACCATCAAACTTCTCCAGGTCAAACCTTACCGTTGATACCTTTACAACCTTAGATGTAGACATTCTCTAATCTCCGAAATGAGTCTTCAACAAAAAACAATTAGGTCAAGACCAAAATCCCATTTAGGAATTTTATCAAACACCTTGGTTGCACACAAAACAAAGGCCTTACAAGCCAAAACTCTAATACCAATTTGTTATGCGGATATTCACTCAATGGAGTGATTCATGCATGCCCAAGATCCAAGATAAAGAGCAACCCGAGAGATAACAAGAGAAATACACTCTAAACGCAAAGTAATGAGAAATCACACACACCAACAAATCACAAGACAAGATGTACGTGGTTCACCAATTTGGCTACGTCCACGGATGATAGCTTCCTTTCTTTGATATAAATAGCAAGGGTTACAACTCTCTCAAGCCTTACAATCCTCTCAAAGTGTATACAAGAGCACTAAATAATGAACATTAAAAGCTCTCTTCTATTTTTAATATGTTTTGAACCATGATCGAAACTTTCCTTAACTAAGGAGTAAAAGTGAACAGTATACCACATATGAACAGTAAATTGTGTATGAACAGTACCTCCGCGTATGAACAGTACCACGTATGAACATGATGTGAATCTATGAATGCAGAAGCGTTCATATGCGGGTACTGTTTATTTGTTGTTGTTGTTGGTGGTGGTGTTGTGTAGTTAGTAGTTGTTGTACAACTACACAACAACTACTAACTACACACCACCACCACCACCACCAACAACAAATAAAACTAAACTAAGGAAATGGGTTTCTTTCTCTCTCTATATTCTCTTTCTCAATATTCAAATGTAATTACAAATGAATGTCACAGGCCTATTTATAGGAGAAAAATTACTTGGGGTAACCAAGTAATGATCCAAAAGACTAAAAATGATAACTAATAACTAAAAATGACTAATTAGCCCCAAACATGCTTTGAGACCAATTAAAGTGATGCGAATCAAGGTCATTTTTGGGCATATTAGCAGTTTTATTTCTTTTTATTATCTTTCCTTTATTTTTGTTATAGCATTTTCTTTTGTTTTCTCTTAGTATTTAAAGGGTTAGGAGTAGTAGTGGCATTTTTGTAATTAGGGCCTTAGCTTGGAGCCTAAGCTACCCCCCTTTAAATACCCATTTGTAAGCCTCATTTGAGGTAGACTTGAATTTTGAATAGAAGAAGAGTATTTCTCTCTCTAAAAGTGTGTGTTAGATATTTGTAGGAGCCTTTTGACGCGTAGTTTACGTCATGAAGACTAAAAATAAAAGGAAATGACAATATTACCCTAAACTAAAATACAAAATAAAAGAAAGTCTTCTCCCGGGAGCACAACCACGCGGCACATGTCGCTACGTATCACAAAACACATCAGAACACCCGCGAAAATTCAAGCCAAAATTCACATTTGCTGGTGCTGCTTTTTTATTTATTATTTTCATTTTATTTGGTCCATTAGCCTTGCAAACATTATTGCCGGCCTGACAACTTGTTCACTGTTAAAATCTTTCTTTGTTCAAATCTTTCTTCTGTAATACCATGAAGCATTAGCTTATTTGGCTTACTTGCTTGTATTGTCCCTTGCATTGAGTGAAGTGGTGGACCCATTGCTTGAGATACTTTTTGGTTTATTGTTTCTCTTCTCTATTGTTTCCTGTGATATTTGTGTATTTTGCTCTCGGGATTGATGTGTTTAGTGTCTCTTGGGAATAATCCACCTCATCCGACTAGTCCAGAAATGTTGAGCTGGAGCAGCTATTTTGTCTTGTTAAAGACGTGTCCGTGAAATTTCAAAATATGGTTAAATAAGAATGAATTTTTAACTTCATTGCTGGCCTAAATATGGAGTATGATAAGATAATGGGAAATTTTCTTACTTGTGACCGAGAGGTCTAGGGGTCTACAAATTGTTGCTAACTTGTCATACTGGAAACAATTTTGTCTCTGTTTATTTATTTATTTATCCATTAACAAATTTGTGCCAATCTGTTTTTAATAATATCCAGTGTTCCAGGTGATTGTACCTAAAACATATAGCAAATATACTTCGAGGAAGGTTCTTACCACACAATGGATAGATGGAGAAAAGCTGTCACAAAGTAAAGAAAGTGATGTTGGGGAGCTGGTAAATGTTGGAGTCATATGCTACCTAAAGCAGGTATGAAGGATATACTACATGCCATCGATGCCTTAAATTTGCATCTAATCCATGAGGGTTTGTGATTGATTTGTTCATGTTGCATACTCTATTACCTCTCTCCATTGATTTGTCAGCACTAAATAGCTATATACATTGTGCTTTGGAACCTCCACTGTAATGTGGACTATTGCGATTGGTTTGATTGATGAGAAATGATTGAAAGAGGGGAAAAAAAAAACGATTTTCAGCATCTTTCGTAGGTTTGATTTTACAGGAAAGTGTCTCACCGTATTTTTTCTTTCTCTAGGATACATATTCTGCAAATCCTTTCAAGAATGTATCACAGGATTTTGTATAGCAGGAAACTTAATGAATAATAATACCTATAATGTGGGTTACCTAACTACCGGTTAGGGTACAAATACTGGTACATGTTTCAGGCATTGCTTTACTTGTTAATTGGTACGGTGGGGATAAACTTGGTTTACTGTTTCACCTCACATAAAACTTCAAAACTATTGGGGTTGCTGTAGTATATGTATTTTTTCAGTATATTAATAAAAAGTATTGAAGCAACTCCTTATATGTTTCCTTTCTGGTTGAGAAATTATATTTTTCCTTTCATTTTTTGAAAATGAGAACATGCATCTCTAACGAGAGCTAAATGCTAAAATTGGGGATGCCAATTTTGAAAATTTGGAGCAAAAGGCAACCGCATGTTTAGAGGTCCCTATGATTCAGACTGAGTAGAGAAAGTTTCTCCTTTTTCCTTTCTTCTATTTGTTTAATGACATCATGGACAAGGGATAGCATGTCCGTTTTTTATCCGGGGGCGAATCAGGCATGAGCAAATTAGAAGTCGTGTAAATTGTTTTTGACTTTGTGATTGGATGAGAAGTTGGGTATGTTAGGCGTATTAAATTCACAATTCCACGAGCCTTGAATGTTTTGTTCCGCATAAATATGAAAATAAAAAATCTAAGAATTATATTTGGAGTAGAAACTGATACATAATCCCAATCTTCACAATTAGCTATCAATTAATTTAGAAATAATACAAATAAAAGATTTAAGGTAGTATAGATATACATGTAACTATGTTTCAAACGTGTGTGAAGCGAAGGTGTTCTCTTTTCTTTTCTTTTCTTTGTTTCATAATGCCATGTAAAACTTGTGCCTGACTGGCACTTCAGTCCAATCCCTAAAAATATTCAGTGAAAACTGGTAGTATATAATTTTGACTATGTAACTATGATTCATGCATTTAACTCTGACTTACTGTTTTGCTCCTTATGCTCACATAAAATCTACAGTCTTCTATGTCATTTTCCTTTGGGTACAAATTTTTAGTGGAAATTCTTTACAGTGGCTACCTAGCATTGCTGTGTTTTGCAGTCAATAGGTGGACACACGTCCTCCATTTGCTCCCACATTATCTTAAGCATTGTCGTTTGGATTTGCAGTTGCTTGACACTGGTTTCTTCCATGCTGATCCACATCCTGGGAATATGATCCGGACTCCAGATGGGAAGCTGGCTATACTTGATTTTGGTAATGATCGTTTGAGACGTATATAATGAAATATCATCTTTCTATGTGTTAACAGCATGTATACGATATAAAATGTTATGTGATTTACTTAATTGTAATATTGTATTAGGTAAGTGCACCAAGTGTCAGTATTGTATGTTAGATAATGGTACACCTACTAGAAGGAGATTTTTGTGATTATTCAATTGATCATTTTTGTTCTTTTTTTTATGATAATTCTTATTTATGATTTTAAATATTTTTTGGCCTTCTAAGTAGTCTACTTTTTATGTATTTCCTGGACTTGATACCCAGTTCAAAGTCGAGTGGTCGAAATGTTGGCCAATACTGTGTGACTGCGTCTTTGAAATAACTTTGTTGAAAAAAGAAATCTATCAATCATTGAAACTAAATGTTGCCAATCTGCTTATAGATGTGTACAGGTTGGTCTCCCGATATCCAATTATTCACCTATGGCTAATGACTTAACTCCTTTTGTTCAATATGCAATTCTTACGGATGTTGCATTGTGCAATATGTGAGTTGTCTTTTGATCAGAATTTAAGGGGCTTCCTTGGGAAAAGAAAAGATAAACTAGCTCTTTGACCATGTTTAAGTAGTGTCTTTTATCTATTATGTTGTAATGATTCAAGTCTTCTCAGAGCCAACTATATGTTGGTTTTCCCTTGAACTAACAATAAATGTGGTAGGACTAAAGCTAAGCCAATTTGTGTGCTTCTCAAACAGCAGAGAATTCTTCCTGATTCATAAATAATTTCATTGGGTGCTTAAATGAATAATATACTGACTGTTTGATGCTCCAGGACTAATTTAAAGTATGGCTTTCGCTTACAGGCTTAGTCACTAAATTAACTGATGATCAGAAATATGGAATGATTGAAGCAATTTCTCACCTTATTCATCGGGACTATGGAGCTATAGTCAAGGACTTTGTTAAACTTGGTTTCATCCCAGATGGGGTCAATTTGGAACCCATCATGCCAGTTCTGGCCAAGGTTTTTGATCAGGCACTAGAAGGTGGTGGGGCAAAAAATATCAACTTTCAGGAGTTGGCATCAGATTTAGCACAAATAACATTTGACTATCCATTTAGGATACCACCTTATTTTGCTCTTATAATTAGAGCAATAGGTGTTCTGGAAGGCATAGCTTTAGTGGGGAATCCTGATTTCGCAATTGTTGATGAAGCATATCCATATATTGCCCAGGTAAGGAGAAGCTGATTTTTTTAATCTAACATGCATTGGAATAACCTTTTTGTTGAATTAATTAAATGTTTTTTTTTTCCAAATCTTATAATATTTCTTGTATAATTATTTCAAAATTTTATTTCAATAAATAATTTCAATCTAAAATAGGTGAATACTTTTCACCTCTGTTCTTTTCTCACAGGTGTAAAGTATGTTACCCCAAACCAAATGGTATCTTGTATATAATATCTCTGCTTTCTCAATATATTTGCTGCACATCAGTAACGACAGATGTTTACTATGTTCTCTCTAATGACAGAGGCTCCTGACTGATGAATCCCCACGGTTAAGGAGTGCTTTGCGTTACACTATATATGGAAAATCAGGAGTTTTTGATGCCGAAAGATTCATAGATGTCATGCAAGCCTTTGAGAGTTTCATAACTGCAGCTAAAAGTGGAGGTGGAGAGGATCTCAATGGGGACATGGCTGAGCTTGGCGTTCTTCAAAAAAGTCAAACAAGTTTTTCGTTCCCAGGGTTTCCATCTGGTGTAACTCAGGCGCAGCCAATTCAAACAAGAGCAGCCTTAGGATTTCTGCTGTCTGACAAGGGGAACTTTTTTCGAGAATTTTTATTGGATGAGGTAATTCTCAAAGTAATTATGGGAACATTGTTATCCAATTATTCATGACCATTGACCTAGCATGAAGCAGCTTCATTTGCCATTATGCCTGCAGACATTCAATTCTTATCCCTCATTTATTAACAGTTTTGGTAAATTGCAGAAAACGCCCTGGACTATTACACCAATCGAAAACATATCCCTGAAGACCTGAACTTTTAATTTTGCAAAAAACGCCTTTAACTGTTTTCTTTGCTTGCAATTCCCCCCTTTCGTGTCACAGATTGCTAGTTTAGGGGTATTTGCAACTATTTTATAATTTAGGGGTTATTTGCAATACTAGGGGGTATTTGCTAGGTAACTGTTAGTTTAGGAGGTTTCGTGCATTATTTGCTCATCCTAGCTCTTCCAGATTCGTACCCACATGTTTAAGCTTTTACACCATTTTTTTCACAATAATACCAAGCAACCGATCGCGATTGAATTATGTCAGTATGGTCTTTCCTGAGTTATTTGGATTATCATATATCATCATTGCCTGCCTAGACGTACATTATTTCCTTGAGATATTAATATGCGAGATTTTCTTATTCAAAGTTCTGGTGGATAATATTTTCTTATTCACTATTTGGCACTTGTGAATTTAGAATTATGTGTACCAGAATATTGAATTAGCAATTTTTCCCCATGAGAACAGTTTAGATTTTCTGAGATGTTTTTAGATTAGATGCTTGGAGTCTTGGTAATGACTTTCACTTCCATGTAAATTAGATTGTGAAGGGAATCGATGCAGTTACAAGAGAACAGTTGGTGCAAATAATGGCATTACTAGGGATTGGAAATGTCACCCCAGTTTTCAGCATGGTCCCTTCTCTGGGGCTCATTAGGCCCGCAGGACTTCTACCCACTATTACCGAGGAGGACAAAGTCATACTGAACAATGTTCAAAAAATATTTGAATTCTTATCGGCTGGAAGTTCAATATCAAGATCAGCCGATCAGGTAATTCAACCTTTGCGCCGCGCCCTAAGGTTGAAATTGTAACATGAATATGCACGATGGATGTTATTTTCCTTTATTATTTCTTTCTAAAATATTAAAGATAAGTAAATATTACTCACTGTAGTAACCTTCTCACTTTTGTTGCATCTCTTCTGCATCTACAGGGTCTAAATATTAGTCAAGTTATTCAAGAGATGCTTCCATTATTGCCAGGCCTATCCACCACAATCATCCCTGAGGTGCTCAGTCGATTATCTTCACGAGTATTGGCACGAGTAATTCGTGATACTTTTTTGTAAATCCGAGAGGTACTGTCGGTTTTCTCCACGAGCACTGGCATGCTTAATTCGGTCTTCATAATTATAAGTTGCGTAGCCTAGCCGCCCAAATCCCTTCAATTGTGCATATGTTGGTTTACAAAGTATAGAAGCCATACATAAATGTAACATGATTCCTTCAATTCATCCCATTGCTCCACATATTGTATATGATACTGTCAACTCAAATGGCTGAATAGATGTAAAGTTGGAAAGCATGAATAACGAGAAGGCTAACAATGATTTATTTATATGGAAAAACTGTGAGACCTTTTTCTTTCTGTTGTCAATTGCCAAAAGCTGAGATTTTGAGAATAGGTTAGACGAGTTGGACGACGCTAGCGGATGAAGTCAATTTGGATGACCTAGTATGAAATCTATGAATTGGATTTTAAAAAATAAGGAAATAAATGAATTTGACACAAGTATCTAACGTTGTTCAATCCAAAGAATTTGGCTTACGTGCATGAACAAAGGATTCATCTCTCTTATATTGATAAAGGGCCAAATGCCGAGTTACAATATTACTAGTAGAGCAAGAGAGGTAGAGAGCTCTAGTATCTTGTTCTTGAGGTTAACCATTGAGTTGGGTATGTGGGTGCATAAGTGTACCTTGATTCCGTTCAGAGTGGAGTGCCCAAGGATGTTGTAGCTTGACGGTCTGTCGAGTATCAAAAAGTTGGTCATAGTGGAAGTTTGTAATGGTGTTGTGCCCAAGATCACTTTGAGTTCAATATAACCTGACGTAAATTACATGTCAATGGATAAGAAGAAATACCAAACCCTAATTTTAGAGAGAGAATCAAAAGTTGTCTTATATTTCAAGAATGGGAAAAAGTAAGTACAAATGAGATTACATGGGGTATTTATATGAGAAGGATTACTTGCTAATCAAGTAATTAGCTAAAATGACTAATTAAAAATAAAAGAATGTCTAATTAGTCTCAAACATGCTTGTAAACTAATTGAGGAAAAAAATGTCTAAAAAGAACTAAAAATAGAAAATAAAAATGAAAAAAGAAAAGAAATAACAACGGATTACCATAACTCTCCCTGGCTTCGAAACGCCCGTCCTTGAGCGTAAGAGATGAACGACCAAGAAGTAAGACAACCATCAAAGAGATCTCCATTAGAAAGAAGAGTCGTCGTCGGACACGTCCTTTTTATCGGCTTGCAATAAATCTAGGGAGAATGGGATCACCATTCAAACATGGACGATCAATAAAATCTTGGCTCGAGTTTTCCATGATGAACCCTTTCAATGCTACGTCGTGAAAAACATCCACCAAGCCTATATCGAATGTCACAAAAAATGGGTCCACATCCCACCATCAATCACATCACCCAAGATCACTACTTCATCCCCGGTAGAGACAACCGCCGATCCATCCTCATCAAAATCATCATTCCTTCTCCTAAAGATTGGGAAGAAATCTCCCCAATAAAATATTTTCGACTTGTGAAAGTGCGTGCGAGGCACCCAAACATCCTCGACAAAAATGTTAAAATAATTCCCAGTAAATAACCCGATTTCATCGTTTTGATCTTTCTTGCAATCAACCGGCTTAGGAAGGAAGTTTTTATCGTTGATTTGACCCGATTGAATGAATGATGGAGGAAGAATGATTGGGTGAAGCATCCAATCTTGAACTAGTCGCTGATAATCTTGAATTGAGCTTCGGGAGTTAATCAGGGCGAAAACATAATTTTTTTGATGTTTGGTGTTTGAAAAATGGGCGGTGGGTTGGAGGGTTCGGGTGGTGGTGGAGGAATTTTGTAGGGTTGGAGGCTAGGGTTTGTAAATTGTGGATTGAATTGTAAAATGATAGATGAAACCCTAAAAGTGGGTTGTCTTGGATCTTGAAGTGAGGGTTCATGGAATAAATTTGGGTTTTGGGAGAAATTAGGGTTCAAGATTTGGGTTTTTGCGGCGGTGGGTTTTATGGTGATTAGGCGGAAGTGAGAGTCAACGTTCTTGATGAGATCTTGAATGTTTTTTCTCCATTCTTGATCGTCTTTCTTCAATTTTTGAATCCCCCACTGTCGTTGTTTAAATTTTTTTAGAGTCATCGAGAGAGTAGCGTACGATTTTGATAATCTATGCACACCGATACACATTAACACAAATGTTTGGAGCGACACCTGCTTTGATACCAATTTGACGTAAACTACACGTCAATGGCTAAAAAGGAATACCAAACCCTAATTCTAGAGAGAGAATAAAAAGTTGTCTTATATTTCAAGAATGACAAAAAGTAAGTACAAATGAAATTACATGGGGTATTTATATGGGAATGATTACTTGCTAACCAATTAATTAGCTAAAATGACTTAAAAGACCAACTAAAAACAAAAGAATGCCTAATTAGTCCCAAACATGCTTGGAAACTAATTAAGAAAAAAAGTGCCTAAAAAGAACTAAAAATAGAAAATAGAAAAAAAAAAGAAAAGAAAGAAAGAAATTACAACGGATTACCATCATAACCTAAGGAATACGCCTTTTCTCCTGAGAAGTCGACCAAAGGACCTCTCACTAGTTGAAGGATTTCCTTTGTCAAATCCATCATTAAAAAATGTCTGATTCGCTTCTCGTGTCTATCAATACCCATTAGACTCGGTGTGATGCAATAGTCATTGTGATAATTAAAGAATCGTCAAGTGGATCATGGATATTGCGTGTGCCCTCCTCGGAGAAGGATATTACCGTAGGAGTTATGCGGGGCATTTTAGCGTCTCTTATTGGGTTTACTTCTGAGCACTCTCGAGACCCTAGAATTTTTCTGTGATATGATTTTTCAGCGGAGCTACTTTCTCCTCCCCTTGCACATCCTCCGATGATAATAAAAAAACTTTGCTATCGGGGCTTATGCTTTGCCATCGTTAGCTCTATCTGGATCTTGGTGCCTTTGTTACGGATTTCTGGGGATGAATTGCCTCAAGTGCCCCTATCAAATGAGCTGTTCAATATTCTCCTTGAGCTTAATACATTTATTAGCTTCATAGCCGTGGTCCGGTGGAACCTACAATACTTTTGTCTATTTCTTTTTTCATTCGGGGTCCTCATTTTGGCTGGAGCTCTAAAGAGGTTGGTCCCCTCCATTTGTACGAAGACTTCCGTCGTTGGAGCTGTCAATGGAGTAAACCTCAGGAATGGTGGAGGTCCAGATTTCTCATTTTTCTCTTTTTGTGGTCTACTTCCTGAGCTTGTGGGGTGGGGTTGGATCTCTTAAGTCCTCCATTTGCCTTAGCCGTGGACCATGTCAGTTGTGCACCTTTCACATTTATTTTGTTTTCTATCTCTGCCAAGAGTTGGGCCATGATGGTTGGAGGGCTCATGGCTAAGGCCACAATGCACCTGGTGGACTGGACTTCGGCTGTGAAGGCAGGATTAGTAAGATTATCCACTTTAATAGATTCTTCATTGAATCTTTTCACATAGTCCTTAAGGGACTCCCCCTTTTGTTGCTTCACATTTAACAAGTAGGTTGGGGTTTTTAGATGCTTCCTTCCTTCTAGCAGCCTTTATATAATCTCCAATTTGGTTTCTTATTTCTTGATGGAGCCTTTCGTCCCTAGCATTCTCAGTCGGCCTGAAGGAGGCGTTTTAACGGTTGACCTGGATGGTCAACCTCTCTCGGACTGAGATGCGAGTATGCGAATACACATACGATGCTTGAGGACCGTTCTCATGTGGGACTTAGAATCTGGAAGGTTGTGGTCTGCCAGAGGCATATGAGAGCCTTTGGTGGACGAATACCCGTCGCCTTTGCAAGGGCCCCTCCACTTTAACCATACTCTTTGCATGGTTTTCCTCTAGTGGAAGGCCTTGGGTATTAGCCCTGGTAGTAATTACTTCAACTGGGCATGCAGCGTAGCTTGGTTATTGAGCATTTGTTGCATGCCTTCAAACATTGCTATGATATCCATGGAGAAGGAATCCAACTCACTAGTAAAAGAGCGATTTAAAAAAGTGTTAAGTCTTTCAAGTGGATGGTCTGGACCCTAGAGACTACTAACTCGAGATGCAAGGAACCCCTCATGAGGAATTGGAAGAGTCCGACTAGATGAAGAATACCCAGAACGCATAGTATAAGTGGGATCCCATCTGGACACCTTTGTCAAGGAATCACTTGTGAAGTTCCTCAAAAGCAATAAGGGTATATCTGCTTGGAGTCACACAGATATGACTGGGGTATATCTAATAATATTGACCCGTCATTTATGTGTAAATTCAATTTGCAAGCATGTGAAGTTGACGAGGAGGTCCTTTGTAGTAGAAAGAAATGAAGCAACTAAAGAAGAGGTGGACAAGTTGCTCAAGGCATGGTTCATTAGAGAAGTGCACTACCCTGAATGGCTTGTGAAGAAGCCAAACGACAAGTGAAAGGATCTGCGATCCAGTTGATGATTTGGATCTGCGAGTTAGTGGGAAGTGAAGCCTTACAAGTGGATGTACTTGATAAAGACGACCAACTTGAGAAGTAAGGGGCCCCTAATGAGGAACTGGAAGTAGTCTGGCTACATGAAGAATACCCAGAACGCACAGTGCAAGTGGGTTCCAATTGGACCTCTTTATCAATGAATCACTTGTAAAGTTCCTTAAAAGCAATAAGGATATATTTTCTTGGAGTCACACAAACATGGATGGGGTAGATCCAATAGTTATGAATAATCATTTATGTGTAGGTCCGGCTTGCAAGTCGATGAAGCAGAAGAGGAGGTCCTTCGCAAAAGAAAGAAATGAAGCAACTAAAGAAGAGGTGAACAAGTTGCTCAAGGCATGGTTCCTCATAGAACTGCATGTGACAACCCAGATATAGTTATGATGAATCATGTTTAAATCATGCTTACTTTATGTGATATGAATAATGTGTTATTATGTTTTGTCTAATCCTACCTTCATAACTCATGAAATATCGAATTAGTTACAAACACAAGATTTTGAAGTTTTCGGTAGGAATGTTTATGTTAGAGAGTAGTTTTAACCTTTATAATATAAGAATTGACTCGAGGTAAAAACTATACAGTTGTAGATATATGAGTTAAGTTTGTAACACAACAAACGGTGTGTTAAACGAAAGTTCGAGTAAGAAGTTGTATCAAAATTACGAAACATGGGCAAAGCTGTCCATTCGTTAAGTGGTATTTTGTCCTATTAGTATGACAAATGGTTTGTTTTGATTGGTTGGAGAAGGAGGTGGGTTTGGACGAATTTAAACACTTGAAATAACTTCCTCCTTCAGCATATTTCAAGCATGAAAGAGTTTTGCCTGAAGAGAGAGAGTCGAGAAGTTTAGGAAGAAGAAAAGGCGAGGAAAAGTTGGAGAAAAATTCGTAAGAAATTACGAAAAAGTCCCCAAGGTAATTCTATACGTAAATCTTATTATATGTTTGGTATTACTGATTGAAATGGTAGAAATCATTGATTGTTTATAGAACTTTCTTGTCTTTGTGTATATGTATGGATAGATGCGAGTTTGAACAAGTTGAATGTGTAAACCCTTGAAATTGATTCGTTTAGAAACCTTGTGTATTCAAACTTCTATATATTTTTGTATACTTACTGGAATTGAGTAATTTCAGCTGGAGATTAAAATAGACTCATATATGTATTGCATAGCCGAAAATTATATAAAAATACCAAGAAGTGAATCTTAGGTGATAGTTTGAAGTTCAGGTATATAATCTACCACAGAAGAGTAAGTATGCACACTACGTGTTCGATATTTTGCTTGACATAGCAAGTGAACCTTAAAAATTATGAAACTTTAATTTTGTAGTATTAAATATATTTATTGAAATTTGATGGAAGATCATAGAAATTTATGATGTATTGATAAAGTACAAGAGTGAAAATGATAAAGTGCAAATCAATTAAAGCATTAAAAATGGATTGATAAAGTAGAAATTGGAATATTTATTACAAATTGAAAAATTGTTTCAAATTCGAGTTCTCATAAAAAATGGATTGATATTCGGTAGGAGCAGCCAAGTTATCCACACTACTATTTAGACGCTTTGGCGCGTGTAGGACAATTGAGCACGGCTCGTTGTTGATATACTCCGAGTAAAACACTTAGTTAACCTTTTGAAATGCACAAACAAACGACTCATCGCTCACGTGGTTGTTGCTCTTCAACTTGGACAAGTCAACTATGATCAAATTGGTGCATGATCAACTTTACAAGCATTTTTATCCTCAACTCTTACCCAGTCACAGTAAAATACAACCTCTTCGAAGCTTATATAATCCAATTCAAATATATTTCGAATTACCCCATAGTAAGTCATTTTAGCTTCAACGAGGTTTTTATCTTTTGCGCTCGCTCGAAAGAAAGTAAGAGCCTTGTATGAAATGTCCGAGTTCTATACATTTGTACTTTCCTCGTACACTTTTGCGCCGAATACGTAACCGTTCAATCGATACTTTTTGTACTCTTGTACCACGAACAAGGGTCCAGTGGCTAGATGAGCAAGCCTTGATGTCGCATCACCCGTCTTTAAGAGCTGAGAATATAGATAAATTAATTAGATGAGTTGTAAAGTTTAAGTGTAATGTAACGTTATATAACGACCATTTTCATTATAATTACCTCTTGTGACAACCACAACCTAAATTCGCTGTCTGATTGTACCATTGTTTTTCGTCTTTTATTGTTCTCACAGGCTTCATATTTTCTGCATATTACAAAATTAATCATGTATAAAATAATCTAAAATATTCTAAAATAATGTTAAACATTAAAATAATTTAAACTTACTTTTTCCATTCTTCAACATCTTCATGTGTGTCAAATAGATAACGAGCTACTTATTCATGTTGCAAACTCGTTAATTTCACTCGTTTTTCCATCACATGACCACCATCATTGACGAACTCATCAGTGTCATCAACGCTGGTCGAGTCAGGCATATATTCCCGAGTATATATTAATGACTCCATGGTGATGTATTCCCGAGTATATAGTATGCAGTCATACACACAAGCATGAATTGATTTATACTTCATTCCCAAACCTTTCAAACTGTTCTTCATAACAGGATATCTATTTGGAAGCGTATTCTCCATGGGTAGTAAGCCCTTCACCCATTTCAGAATTCCTGTCACGCTATTGCCAGACAAATCGTACTGCGTCTTCAAACTGTGCAAACCAACCATGGCATATAAAGTTGTTTAATCTTTCTCACAACCAGAGCATAACGGTTGGGTCTCCTTAAATTTTAAACTTTGGTAGTCATTGTCAAGGTTTATCGTGGTATCTTCACGAGCACTTAAACCTTGTACATCATCAGTAACCTCATTCTCCTCTGCTTAATAAACTCCATACGCATCATCAACTAAATCCTCTAACATATTATGATCTACGTCGTCCCCTTCTACATCTATCCTACTTGTTGAAGGTTGTTGTGAAGGTTGTTCGGGGACAAAAGGAACTTTCAATTCACCGTGAAAACTCCAAAATCGATAATTATCTTGCATACCCGATCTTAACAAATGTAGTTCAATTATTTTCCACTCAAACACCTTACCATTTTTACACCTAGCACATGGACACGAAAACTCTTCATCATTATGACATCTCTTTGCGTATTTCACAAATTCATTAGCAACTCTGCGAAACACATCCCCCATTCTATTTGTCTCACCCATCCACTCTTTGTATTTTGGATATCCCATCACAGCTACCACAACTAATCACCTATTAAAGGTAAGAAGCGTATATTCATGGATTAGTATAAACAACACTTAGATTTTTAGTATGTTTCATTTAATTATGTCTTAATTATATTCAATTTTTAAATTTCAAATTCAAATTCAAATTCAATTTATAATAGAAATTCCTATTTCCTCCATCTCCTCTAAAGGGTGAGTGGTCCTATCCCATTCAAGATCGCATATTTCTGTAATAAACTTAACAGCTCATGCACATTATTACGATTTGAGAAAAATTCGGCAGCATATCCCCGTAGTTCTCCAAGTACACGATGTAGATTGGCAAGTGTGAGTGTTATTTCAATTGATCAATTGAAATAACAGTCACACTTGTCAATCTAGTATGTACCCAGAGAACATTATGATACAACTGCATAACTTCTTTCAAAAGTAACAACTTTAAGCCACTAAGAATATTATTATACAGAAATTATGCAGTTCCAAACTGTCCAAATGGGACAATTCGAGAGATCTCATTACAAGGGTAATGACTCTCGAACGGGTCTAAGGGCTATTGAATGCGTACGCATAAGAACTAGAAGGCTAGTATCTATGCGCACTATATGTAATTTCAAGTATGTTTCATTTAATTATCATACTATATATATATTATTCATTATACAAAGTAATTTTAAAAAAAAAGTTGAAAAATTCCACCCCCATATAGACAATAATCCAGTGGTCATGTCACTTTTAAAATTAACCAACCCAACATCGATCCACTATAATCCAACCGCAATGGCAACAACAAATGTGTATCCCATACTCCTTCTAATTCACCTGCTCAATTAATTCTTTTCATCAATTAAACTAACAATTAAAGTATACAAATTATTAATTTACTAATTTACAAAGAGGGGGCAATCCTACTTGCATATGAAAGGGGCACTAATTATTAATTTATAAAAAAAATTAACAACCAATCAATATTAAATCAATCAATTCTTTTACAAGGGGGACTACAATATGAGGGGAAATATCTAATAAACCAATAAAAATTTAATTAAAAAACACACACACACGCACATATACACACACAGCCCCTGCCCCCCAGCCCTGCCCTCTCCTCCCCACTGCCGCTGCCTACCACACACACACACACACACATATACACACGCACATATACACACACACGCATATATACACACATAAACACACACACACACGCACAAACACCCCCCTCCCCTCCCCCACCCACGCATATATACACCACACACACACGCACACACACACACACACACACACACACACACACACACATATATATATATATATATATATATATATATATATATATATATATATATATATATATATATGGAGGAGAAATAGAGAGAGAAAACATACCAAAGTTGTAGAGAGATAGAGTGTGCAATCGCTAGAGAGAGAGAGAAATGGAGGGAATGAGAATCGGTGGGAAAAAAGAAGAGGGAGGGTTTTTTTACTGACAGAATTGTCACGGACATGTCACGATCATTGACCGTAACAACTTTATATCATTGACCGTGACAAGTCCGTGGCAAGTATAGTTGTCACGGAATTGGCCTTGTCAGGTCAATGACCGTGACAAGGCTGACCGGTTGAAGGGTGACAATTTGACCATTTTGGTGTAGTGAATGGAATAGGTTGTTTTGTGTTTTAGTAAATTTACCCTATTTATGTTTGATAAAATGTCATACTGACTGTTGTTTTATAAATTGATTTGCAGTTGAGAAAAAAGGAAAGTCCCCCAAAGAGAGTGAAGTAAATTTGAAAGAGTTGAAGTTTATCTGTGGTCTTCATAAGGTAGTTGCTGAAGGGCACGTTAGGTCTGCCTCCTATATGCTCCAGTATAAAAACACTATTTCTTCTTTTATTACCAGAACAGCTGCTTCTCCTACTCTGGTAATTGATCTTGACCAAGAGGTTGCTGTTAATTCTGATACTCCTATGTCCTTGTTGTTGATTGGTGGTTATTTCTTCTTGCTAGTTTATAACGAATGTGGAACAACTGTCTTCCCATGATACCGAGCTACTGAGGAACTACAATGCTTTTTCAAAGCTGGTCATACGGACTTATTCGAAGAATAAATCACTCAGTTTCTCGGTGATGATGCATCAGAGCAGGTTAAAGAATCCTACACGTAGTTGAAGTACTTACTTGATCGTGCGGTAGCAAATAATGTTGGCTACTATGAAATAATAGAGGAACTTCAAGAACAGTATAAAGAATCCACTGCACTGTTGCACCAGAGCTATGAGCAAAAATATCAAAGCTTAAGTGTAGGTCGGGTTTTTGATAATTTTGTCTCTGTTTATAATAAAAATGAAGCTTTACTTAAGCTTGAAGTTGAAGAAACTAGGACTGTTGCAAACTCTTAAAAGAGGAGAATAATAATTTGAGGAATGAAGTAAATCTTTTGAAGTCTGCCTCTGGAGCTATTGTTACTACTACAAAGGAAGGTTATTCCTTTTTAGAAGATGAGAATTCAACATTAAGAGATGAATTGGAGGCCTTGAAAAACATTAAATTTGTGCCTTCCTCCCGAGCTAGAAATAGGCCTGGCCGAGGAACCACATAGGAAATTAGGTCCCAACAGGCCCTTGCCAATCAAGCTGCACAGTTAAAAGCAAAAGATCGAGCTATTGTCGAGATACCCCAAAAGTTTCAGACTTTATCTGAACAACTATCCACTTAATCTTCCCAATTAGAGGTTAAGGATGGGGTACTGAAGAAGCTGCAATCATAAGTTGATAAATTAACCTTTCAATTCCACAAGTAGCCAAGAGAAGTTTGGATGGATGGGTATAATGAAGCTTTGGAACATTTTGACAATAGACTTCAATAGGCCCATAATGATTCCTACAAATGGGGGGATAAATGTTTTAACTGTGGTGAAGGTGGATAGAAACAACTCTCTATGGGATTGGTATGATTCAGGATTGCTGCAGCTTGACAATCCTCTTTTCAAATTAGATGTTAATTGGATTCCCGTTCATCGTGTTCCCCAATGCTTCATTTCCAAGTACTTGGGAGATTACGAGCTACATGATGAACTAGAGATCGTTCGTCCTCCTCATCTGCTTGATCGTCCTAGTAGCAGCAATACCGGGATGCTTCAGGATTTTAACTTCATCAACTCTCCTTTTACTTTGGATGATCCTCCAACTGGCATGGATCCTGTCTATAAGGCTTAAGGGAAGCGTCCTGTAGAATAAGGCTTTGTATTTTATTTTTGCATATTTAAGAAATAATATGTAATCATTTTATTTTAATGAAAAGCTTATTTTTCGAATGGATCAACTTTTAGTCAATCTTTGCATATATAGATGTTTCTTTAGTCTTTGACTATAAATGGATCAACTTTTAGTTAATCTCTAGTTTTTCATCGGTTCTATTGATATCCTTAGGATTATCCTAAGTGTTATACCAATTACCAATGTTTCACCATGGTTCTACTAATGTACCTAAATTTTATGATAATTGCATTAGTTACCTTGGTTTCCAGGCATGAGTGGAATATTTGTCCATCTTTTAGCCCATCTTAGATGAAAATTATTTATCTAGGTCTTTGTTAACCAAGCATTTAGGACTTATAATTTTGCCTTGCGTGGTTTTATATGTTTGACATCCAGCTTTGTTAGTGCCTTTATTGATGCCGATCAACTTTGTTGGTGGTTTTATTGATGTCGACCAACTTTGTTGGTGGCCTTTTTTGATACCAACCAACTTTATTGGTGGCCTTAATTGATACCGACCAACTTTGTTGGTGGTTTTATTGACGCCGATCAACGTTGTTGGTGGCCTTTGTTGTGTTTGTAAATGCATAACACCAGTACTCCGAAAAAGAAAACAAAAATAACAATTCTGGGAAAGTCGTGTTCTAATTAAATTTGAAGTGAACTGAGTACATCATAACTACATTTAGTGATAATACTTCTTCAAGTGTTCTGCATTCCATGGGTTCTTGAATTCTTCACCTTCCAAAGTCTCAATCCGATATATGCTTGGTCGGATAATTGCAGTAATACGATAATGCCTATGCCAATTGACTTCCAGATTATTGCTCTTTTGAATTAATTTCTTCAAAACATAATCACCCTCTTTTACGTTGCCCGACATGACCCTCTTGTTGTAGAAACGTGCAGTTCTTTGTTGATAAGCTGCATTTTCACGAACTTCTTTTAACATGTCTAAATCTAGCCTTCTCATCAAATCACTGACTGGGGTATTAAAGTTAAGAACTCTATGCGTAGGTAAACCTAGCTCGATGAGAATTACGACTTTAGTACCAAACGCTAATAAGTAGGGAGTTTCTACAGTAGCTGTTTTGAAAGTTGTTCGGTAAGCCCACATGACGGAATGCAGTTCATTGATCCAATTCCCTTCGGCGTTTTCCAACCTTTTATTCAGCCCATTAAGTAAAGTTCTATTAGTTACCTCTGTTTGGATGTTTCTTTGAGGAATGTCAAGAGCAGAGTGGATTTTTTGGACATTGGACTGGGCACAATAAGCAACAAATTCGTCATTGTCAAACTATGTGCCATGATCAATGATAAAGGCATAGGGTAAGACACACCTGCATATAATACTCTTCCAAATAAGCTGATAAACCTTTTCATATGACATATCAATCAACGGTTCATCTTCTACCCATTTAGTAAAGTAATCAACAACTACAACCATGTACTTGAACCTTCCTCGGGTGGTCGGTAGAGGCCCGACCAAGTCAATCCCCCATATAACAAAGGGCCAAGGGGATGTGATTGGTGTTAGGAGAGCTTATGGATCCTTGTGTATACTAGAAAATCTCTGGCACTTATCAAACTTCTTGGCAAAATCTGCACAATCTGCTCGCATTGTTGGATAGTAGTATCCTTGTGTATAAATAACGTTCTTCCTGCTACATGGGCTCCACAAGACCCTTCATGGACTTCTTTAATTAAATCCTTCATTTCAGCTGGATGCACACACCGTTGTAGACCAACAGTTAATCCTCTTCTATATAACACACCACCATCTAGCACATATCTTGCAGCTTTGTATTTCAGCCTCTTAGCTTCAAGTTGGTCAGCTGGAAGAATCCCATCTTCAATATATGCTCTTATGGGGTCCATCCAAGATGGCCCCATATCAATTGCAATAAAGTTAATTATCAGATCTTCGTCAATGCTCCTATTAACGAGTAGCTCAATAGGAATAGTTCTTCGTATCTTCGTTCTGGTTGTTGAAGCTAACCGAGCAAGTGCATCTGCTCGGGCATTCTCCAATCTTTAAATCCTGACCATCTGAATAACTAGCAAAGTGGCATATATTTCCAAAATTTTGGCCAAATATCTGTTCATCAGTTCTTCTTTTGCTTCATATAAGCTCAACACCTGATTTACAACTAACTGCGAATCACTGTATACCATAACTTGCTCGGCGTTCAGTGATTTAGCTAGATTTAAACCAACAATCACAACTTCATACTCTGCCTCATTATTGGAGGCTTGGAATTGGAATCGTAGAGCGTACTCTATGTCTAGCTTGTCTAGAGTATTGAGAATGATTCCAGCTCCACATCTGGTTGCACAAGATGATCCATCAATATACAGACTCCATATGGGAATAATGTTGTCAAATGCTTGGTTTGTCAGAATACCTTGATGGAAGATTTTATCTTTCACCTCCTTATACTTCCTCTTCATCTCCTGTACTCCACTAGAGGGTTTTGGTTGATCATTGATAACTTTCTTTGTAGTTTCCCTTGCTTGGAGTTGGTCGGGCGTCTCTTTAACAGGTTTGCTGACTCTTGCCTGTTGCTCGATTAGAGTCCCTTGTTGCTCGGGGACCTCTGGATAAGTGAATTCTGCAATAAAATCAGCCACATCTTGGCCTTTTAAAGCAGTCCTTGGTTCGTATACAAGGTCATATTCCCCCAACTCCACAACCCAATACATCAATCTTCCAAATTTCTCCGGCTTATGCAAAGCCTGCCTTAGTGGCATGTCAGTGTATACCACTATGGTGTGGGCTTGGAAATATGGCTTCAATCGTCTACTAGCCTCAATTAAGGCCAGTGCTAATTTCTCCAGTCTGGGATATCTCACTTTTGCTCATCGAAAAGCTTTGCTAGTGTAATTAACTGGCTTTTGGACTCCATTCTCCTTCCTGATCAAGGCAGAGCTAACTGCTGACTCAGATACATCCAGATATAAATACAACTTTTCTCCCAGCACTGGTCGGGAGAGTAGTTGTGGTGTTCCCAGGTACTTCTTCAACTCCAGGAAGGCTTTTTCACATTCATCTTTTCATTTAAAGGTTTTTCCGAGTACCTTGAAGAATGATAAACATTTGTCCGTTGCTCGAGACACAAACCTGTTGAGTGCTGCTACGCGCCCAGTTAGCCTTTGAACATCCTTTTTACAGGTCAGAGATTGCATTTCGATCAGAGCTTTAATCTTATCTGGATTAGCTTCAATGCCCCTTTTATTCACTATATACCAGAGGAACATTCCCTCCTGCACGCCGAAGACGCATTTGGTGGGGTTTAATTTCATCTGGTGCTTCTCCAATTGATCAAACGTCTAGCTAAGGTCGGCAATATGATCAACAACTTTTTTGCTCTTAGTGAGCATATCATCAATGTACACTTCTATGTTCTTGCAATCTGTTCCTCAAATACTTTGTTCACCAGTCTCTGATAAGTAGCACCTGCATTTTTCAAACTAAATCGCATAACATTATAGCAATACATTCCTCGAGGAGTGATACAAGAAGTGCTTTCTCTATCTTCGGGCTTCATTTTGATCTGTTTATAACCAGAATATGCATCCATGAAACTCAGCAGCTCATGCCCTGAAGTAGCGTATACTAATTGATCAATTCATGGCAAAGAAAAGTGATCCTTTGGACATGCTTTGTTCATGTCAGTAAAATCTACACATATCCTCCATTTGTTATTCTTCTTCTTGACTGTAACTACGTTGGACAGCCAGTCTGGGTACTTCACATCTTCAATAAAAGAAGCTTTTTGAAGCTTCTCTTCTTCTTCCTGTATAGCCTAGTTCTTCTCCGGGCTAAAAACTCTTCTTCGCTACTTAACAAGTTTAACCTCCTTATTCGAATTAAGCTCATGGCATAGGAAATTTGGGTCTATGCCTGACATATCTTCATGACTCCACGCGAACACCTGTTTCCCATGTCTCAAGAAAGCCACCAACTCCTGTTTAAGAACTGGTTCCAATAATGCTCCTATTTGAGTTGTTCGTTCTGAGAACAATGCTTTCTGCTGTCTCCATCACTTGGCCTTTTACAAGCTCAAATTCATCTTTTGGATCTAAGGTTTCAACTTCAGACTCGCTATTCGGCCCAGATATATCCACTTGATAAGTGGTTGTTTTCCTCTTTATCTCCAACATATCTTCTTCCTCGGCAGAGTAATAGTAGCACTCCTGAGCTACTTTCTGATCTCCTGTCACTACTCCAACTCCAAAGTTGGTCGGGAACTTCATGCATTGATGAACAGTAGGGGGTATAGCTTCGAATTTCTTCAGACCAACTCTTCCCATAATCATATTATATGCAGAATGAACATTTTTATCCATTACAAAGAATCTCACCTTCTCTATCCTGCTCACCGACCATGTCCCGATTAACACATCTAGCTTGATAGTCTCCAATGGAAACACTTTCTCTCCTGAGAATGCAATGAGGGGCCTGTGATAAGGCTCCAGTTGACTCAGTTTTAATCCCAAACTATCAAAACAAGGATATAATATGATGTCTGCTGAACTGCCATTATCCACTAATGTTCTTGCTACCAATACTTCTTTCATCCTGACTCTGATCATTAAAGGATCATCGTGAGGATACAACACTCTAGATAAATCATTTTTGGAAAATCCAATTACGAGATTATCTTTGTTAACTTTTCTTGGTCGATCCGCTGGATATAGGAACAAGCTTGAGCCTCATTGAGGTAAGCTTTCCTTTCAGCTGTATGATCTCCTCCTCCGGCATCTCCACCTTTAATCATGTGATAATCAAAAGATCCAAAACTGAGTGTGAATACCTTACGTTCCAGTTGTCTAGGCTTTTTAGGAAGATCAAGATCATCTTTTGGATCATCGTCGTGGTTCCTCTTCTTCTCTTTCCCGGGCTTAACTGGCAATTTAGATCTCTGTCGACCTCTGCCTCTATTTCTTCCACCATTCTGCTGATAAACAAATTTTTCCAACTTTCCTCTTCGAATGAGCGCTTCTATCTCATTCTGGAGGGCAATACAACGGTTGGTAGTATGACCATGATCTTTGTGAAACTCACAATATTTGGACTTATCCCTCTTATCAGCACGCGGACTTAACTTTTCAGGCCAACTCAAATCATTGTTGTGCTTGATTTCCTCTAACACATGATGTATATCCACCGTTAAGGGAGTGTAATTAGTGAATTTCCTGAGCCGATCTAGGCCTTCCTTTACATTCGAACTCCTGCACTCATTGTGATTCTTGTGCTCCTTCTTGTCTGACTTCCCTTCTATTTTTGCTTTCGCCTTTGCGTCTGAATTCTTTTTAGTAGCCATAGCTTCCTCGACATTCATAATCTTTACTGCCTTGGCCATTAATTCTGTCATCATCTTCGGTGGATCTTTTGCCAAAGTATAATATAATTTATCAGGGAGCAAACCACTCATGAGGGCAGTAATTGCGGTCTTCTCTTCGTAATCAGTGACTTCCAATTTCTCATTGTTGAAACGAGTGATGTAATCCCTGGTACTTTCTCCTTCCTTCTATCTTACACTGAGCAAATGAGCTACTCGTTTCACTGGTTTTGCTCCAAAGAAAAAATTACCAATGAATAGCTTGGAGAGTTAATGAAAGCAAAAAATCTACCCCCGAGGAAGGCTATTGTACTATATTTGAGCAGACTCAGTGATTGTTCCTGAGAATGCCCTACATCCCATCTCATCAGGAACAACATAGATATCAGCCGTTGCTTGGTATTGTTATATATGAAGAATTGGATCAGTCTTCCCATCATATTTGGGAATGACCGCTGGAGCTTTAAACTTGGCCGGCGTAGGAAAATCTACGATGGTTTGCACAAAGGGGGATCCCTTTATAAAACTTCTTTAGAGGGGATTCTTGGCCTTGGCCATTTCTCCCAATCTGTCTTCCAAGCACTGAATGGAACCTTTCCAAACATCACTGCCAGCACCAGATCTATAGGTGACAAATTTTCTATGCCGACCAACTGATCGTGATGATCTTTCTTCTTGTGAACCTTCTCTCTGACTGGACCTACCAGTTCGTCGGGTGTTTAATCTGAATTGGGCTGAACCTTCCTTCAGTTCGCTTGGTCGTCGAGTATTTCTCGATGCAACCCGTAGGGTATTTCCCTGGGGTACTAAACGATCGAAAGGAGAGGCCTTACTTAGCCTTTCTAAGGCACTCAATCTTTCTGGGATGAGGGATTGTCCATCAGTGGAATTAGTGACCCTAATAAAAGAAGTTGCTCCAGGGAGGTATGAAGGATCCCTAAAAGTTCTGGAATGACTATGCCCAACACTCCTTGTTGGCAGTGGTGGCATATTCCTTTGATTAACTTGTGCTGGAGCTCCCGCTTGTAGAGTTTGAGCCAACTATCGTATATTATCCTGTATGGCTTCTTGACCCTTAGCCAAACTAGCCAAAATTCCTGTTAGATCATTGTTGTTTAGAGGGGCGAAGGGATTAGGTGGAATTCCCTCGTTTCTGGTACTTAATTCTGTAATTTCAGCCATGGATGATGAATGAGTGAAAATGTTTAGCAATACGTTTTTACAGACGACACCAATATCTTGATGCAAAAAACTAGACTAGGCCTAATTAATTGATCATAGATAAAATAAGTAAAACAAACAAGACACAAGAAATTTTAAAGTGGTTCGGTTCAAGGGAATAACCTACGTCCACTGTTTTGTATTGATTGACTTGAGTTGTGTTTCCCGTCCCTTGCAATGAGGGTGATACAAAGTATTTACAACCCAAGAGGGGTACTGATAGTTATCGTGTGAATGGATGGAATACCTTAATGTTAGACATTTATAGCAATACATAATGAGAATTAATTGTATGAAGGCTGTCGCTTCATTTGCAATACAGGCTGTAGGACTGATGTCGCTTTGTTATCAATACCAGTCGTTGTTCGAACTTCCCCATTGGCCGGGCTTCTCTATTGGTCGGGCTTCATTGTTGGTCGAGCTTCTTTGTTGGTCAGGCTGACTTGGACTTGTGCCACATTGGATGATACGTGTTGACTTGTGATTGGTCCACGTAGGTTCGTAAATTTTAGTATCTAACAATAGCCTTCGCCCATGATCTCTTCACCAAGTGTCGTATTCCGGGTGCATTTCCACATAAAATATGGAAATGGTCTTCCAATTGGGGATATAGTAGTATATGATATGCTCTGGATCCATGTGTTGGCATGCCATGTCGCTCAATGAGAGGGGGTATATGACAACTACATGTGCTGGCATGCCATGACCCTAGATACTAGATGTGGATACCATCCATGACATATAAAAGATCCATTTCTTATAACGGTATGGTATTGCATTATCTTGTCCCTATTTAAGTGTTGGCTCCCAATCGAGGTTCGCCACACAATGGCCATGACATTTTGCTTCTCTAGCTGATTACGAGCCATGCTGAGATTGTGATGAACTTAACATATATTAGTATTCTTGTTATCCCGCTCCCATCATCATAGAATGCATGGGAATACATCGGTGTTGGCATCGTCCTCATCCAGCACCGGGTGCATACATTGCAGGTATTCAAACCATCAAGACTAAAAATGAAGTTATAAAAAAATTCAATCCTACGAAATAAATATGTGTTCGAATAAAATTAACTAACTCTGATGGCACTATTTCTAGTTAGAAGAACAAGTAGCCTAGACTGCCAGCCAAAAATGCCTAAACATACCCAATAACATTAACCTGTACCTAATCATCGCGGACCCTATTATTTAGCCTATGAAAATAACTCTGCTAAACCACATTATACATGATATGATCATCCTCAATTCTAAGGAGATACATGGTAGCATATACACAGGTCTCGTACTCGCAGTTAAGTGGAACGGCCTCTCCTCGCCTTACCTTCAACCACCATCATAGTGAAGTCAAGCGGTGTGAACCCTATCTCCCCACATCGAAAACAAAATGTGTGAGTAGTGTCCCAACACCTATTAAGTAGTGCAAGGATAATGGACCAATATATCTGGACGTAGGGCATGGTAATAATGGGCTTGGAAATAGTGTCATTAATCCACTGAAAAATTAGTTTCCAATCCCCACTACATCGTGACATACTATGCCACAATGTATAATCCGATCTCATTAAACAAAGAAAATTAATTTCCTCAATTACCCAGGAATTTAAAAAGTGGGAATATGGTGATTTATTATATTTTTCAACTATATATTTACTAACTTAACCTATTTATTTATTAAATGAATAAATAGTCCTATTAATTAACTTAATTTATTAACTAATAAATGCATTACATTATTAAAATAATCAATATGAAATCAAATATAAAAAATTAAACAATGTTATACCTTGTTCAACACCCACTACAACCAGTGTAACGAGGATGCAATGGAGGCAGTGCATAATATTCGCACCGTTTGTTCGAATGATGAAATGCCATCCAAACTCGCTGGTGGAATATTTATATGTATAATTATCATGACATTTGATATGCTGCTCAAACTTGGCTATCACGGTATTTAGTCCACTGTCAGAAAGAGACCTATGATTACGGAAGTTGATTATTTTGGGGGTGAAAAATAGCATTGGATCTTTTTGGTAGACATAAATCATCCACACCTTACAAATGAACCTATATGTGGCTTGTTAATATGTTTAGGGGCACATATTAACAAAACCATATACATATTTTTGTTCTGTTCAAGTTACGGACTAGTATGGATGACTTCAATTGACTGAAGATCATTACTTTCGAACTCAAAATATCAATATATTAACCTTATTGAATTATATTTAATGTTGAAGATGTTTTTGGGGTTTCTTTTTGAGTGTATTCTCATTTAGATTAATACTTTAACTCCGTGTTCTAAAAGGCCCGCCTAGGCTTGAGGCTTGAGAGAAACGCATCGCTTAAGCCTTATTCTTGGTAAAAGGCTTAAGGCACACTTTTTTTTAAAGCAAAGGATTAGTTGACAAATATTGGTTATGAAGCATAAATATGAGAAAGATGGCAACCAAATATATGGATATATTTTCAAAATTCATCGTATGTATTATTTTATTATATTACTAGCCATAGAAAAATTGAAATAATAAAAAAAGGAAAAATGCCTTTCTACGCCTAGGCTCCTAAGGCTTGAGGCTTGACCTCTACGCCTCGACCACGCCTCACGCCTTTTAGAACCTTGCTTTAACCCTTTGGATAATGATAAAATCATTTGTGATATCCCCAAAAAGGAATATAAAAATATCAATATTGATGAGGATCAGACATTTTGTTAAAAAGAACACGTGGCATTTTTTTTTGGAGAAAGATATATTCTTAAAATAAATTCTAATTCAAAACATTTGAATAATACTCATAACCGAACACATAAAGCCAACTATATCTAAGAGGAAAACAATTAGTCATTCCATTATGAATTCATATAAAGTCATTATTAAATCTCCTCTCCAGTAAATAAATAAAATAAGACAAGGTGGGTTAATTCATGACATTTTACAGAAATATGAATACGCAAAGAAGATTGTAAACCAATAGTTTATCTACAACCAATGCATTGGGATCAAACCATGACAACCAAAATATAATAATTATTAAATATAATAGCTTTTACATTCATTGCCACAACTGGTTGACACAAAGTTAAAAAAAATAACAGCATAAGACATCAAATGAAAATTACAACCTTAATGAATCGAAACATATTAAATGTAGTGATAATGGTTACAAACTAAATTTTAGGCCACGAAATTTAGATTTATTTATTCATTGATAAATATAATATGAATCATAAATATATGATTCAAAAACCATAACCAAAGATAATATCAATAAAAAACCAAACTATATGTTTGAGATTTTTTTTAATCTCAAGATCAAGTTTGACTTTAATAACTAAATGGCTTATTGATAAGATCATGCTTAATAATTCAAGTTTGCGATTTTACACAAGAAAAAAACTAATCTTAAAACAACCCAAATATGTGAATGGACTCTGAGTTCGTTTATTAAATTGGGCATATGTGTGGCTTGAGCTCAGTTTAGTAACTTAACAAACAAGGTGATATCAATATTTAAAGAGTCGAGATGGAGTTTTCCAAGAACAACCTAGTTCATCTACCGTGATAATTATAAGTACACATGTCAAAAACTAAATGTAAGAGAGTAGTTTGTTTTGGTTACTTAAGGAATTAGTATGAAGTGTATCTCAACCTTACTGGTGTGGAGTAAATATGATTAATATCCTCAAATAAGTCTCTCGTTACAACTTAAAATAGTTTATAGGGAAACTAAATGTAAAAATGGTATAAAATAATGAAAAACTCTACAGTGGAGATGATTCAGAGGGAGAAAGACCAAGCAATCTTAATCACAATAAGTAGGAATATGTTTCATATCACTAATCAATTCTTAGTGAAAACGATGTATGTAAGAAGTAAATACTCAGATTTTGTTTTAATGATCTTTGCAAAGCATGTTTTATGCGAGTAAAAGATTAGTCATAGATCCTTTTTATAATGTTACTTTTATAGAGTTTAGAGTTATCTGACGCCTTAATTTCGGGTGTCAGTGCGGAAAACCTTTTAATAGTGTGATCTCGTTTAAGAAAATCATCTTTTGAAATAACAATTGATTTATTCATTTTTGTCGTAAATTTCATTTAATTTAATTAATGAAATGATGTCAAGCTTATGAAATTTATAAGAACGCTTGAAATAAAAGAGTTATGCAGTTTCAATGGAATAAATAATGACTAAAGTGGAATTCATACAATCCTTACTTATTATACTTCCACATTTAATGTACTTGAGTCAAAGTTAATTGATAAAAATCATTATTCGAAATCAAATTACGTAAATAATATGAATAGTGATAGAGCTGTAATTACGTTGATAACTCTCCTTTCCTTTCCCGTTATCCTTATCGTTTCCTTTAGAGGAAGTACCTAGGGGGTAGGAGGTAGCAGAGTATGAGAGTGTACCCAGGAGAAAAAATACTAGCAGAGTATATATATATATTCCTTTGTACAATATTTGATTTAGTGTTCTCATGTAAGTTGTATCATATCCATAATATTAACGTTTTAACTATGAAATCCAGGTGAGGAGTCCACTCACACTTGAACTTTTTTCTAATATTATCTATATCCCGTTAATTTAACCCGTTAATTTAACCATTACTGTACTTTCACATTTTTCAAGTTATTTCAGAAACTTGCTTTCACATTGATGAATGTTGTACTCAAAATCACCTTTTTCACTTGATTAATTGGGGTACCAAACAATGAGAGTTATACGACCTTTCATCAACTGTCACCATGCTGCAATATGATCCTAATTAGTGGTATTCGATTCAAGTATTAAGCCTCACATTAAGGCTCTGATCCCTCCTTAAATTTCCTGGTTAACTCCAAGTGTCTTTTACTTATTACGTCATTGTAACCCATTTTCCTTCCTTTATTTCTTATCCACTTTTAAGCCTTTTCCTTTATTTTTCTTTTCACCGGTCGGTGAGGCCAAAACCCAGGATGCGACTAGTCCCAACACATTTTATTTCTAAGCTTCACATTTTAGAAAAATTTAATTTTCATTTTACCTTTACCTCGATATTTCATATTTGAAAATAACTTTAATTATTATTTCTTGTAAAACTCAACCATTGAGTTCAAATATCCGCTTATACACTTTAATGCGCGGCTCATTCACACTTCTAAACTTGTATTTTATACATTTTTTCAAAAACAGTTATTTTCATCTTTACTTTACAAAATATGAGTTTTCACCATATAAAACTCTTTCACTAGATTTCTTTAATTTGGAGAATTTATATGTCGTATTTTCACATAAAATGACACATTTATACTAAAACATTACTTTTGTCATTACAATACTTATATTTCTAACTTATTAACTTATACTTTCTACCCCATTTCTTATCATTTATGTGTTCATATTTTAATATTTCACACTTTTACCCCAAGCAGTTTACTAGTTTCATATTTTGGTCCATTACGTCATATATGGAGTTTGTTCACACATGTTTGTATCATTTCATCTGATTAGTATTCTGAAATTTTCAACATATATCTTTTCATGTTTCAGGTTGAATTTAAAATAATTTCAACATATTTAATCCATTTTTCCAAGTGCATAAGTTTTTTTCATGAATGTAAGGGTTTTATACCTATAAAATCCATATAGGCATCCTACTATTTATTTAATAAATTCAGTATAACATTCAAAGGTGTAAAAATATTTAGGCATGTACGATCCCATATATATTTCATGAATGTAAGATTTTATACCTATAAAACACAATAAGCACTCATGCTCCCTCACTGGTATTGGTGGGAGTTACCACCAATTTAGGCATGTAAGATACCAATGCCATAGTAGGTGCGACTTGGTTTGCCATAGGTGTTAAAAAAGTAGTTAGATCGACAAGCGGGTCAAAAACTAAACCACCACCATTTTCTTATAAAAACTCTATGAATGTGTCCATCGTTATAGTAGTTTCTATGGTACCTAAAGATGCACCGTGAAAGCTTGGCCAGTATTCCCACCAATAATTGTTGTGGTGTGTTGGGGAATGTCAGTCCAACACTTCTTGTTTCTTTACCTGTCATCATTATCAATGAAAATGTTTCCCGTGGCATTTTCTCCATCAATCGTTGATTAAGAAGGCCTCCCAAGTGGAGTCACCAATTATGGGAGAGTAGTTTATTTTAAGTATCAAGGAATAAGTATGAGTTGTAACCCAATCTTAATGGGTGTAGTGAATTTGATTGATATCCTCAAATGAATGTCCCATTACAACTTATAACAGTCTACAAGGAATTTAAGGTAATAATGGTACAAAGTAAAAAAGTTATTTAATTGAGCCGATTTGGAGGGAGAGAGAGAGCAAATATTCTTAAGCACAATAAGTAAACGGTGGTTTTAAAGAACCAATCTGTTCTTGGTGAAGACCATGTATGTAATGAGTAAATACTTTTTATGATATTTGCAAAATGTATTTTTTGGGAGTAAAAGTTTAATGACCGGTCATGAATACTGTATATTAGTGCCCTTTATTCTTATGCGTTCTAAATAATTGTGTCTGTTATTTCTTAATTTTATGCTCATTTATTAGTTAACCTGGTTTATATATATATATATATAAAACAAAGGAGCATGGTTTTTGAAAAAATATCTCCTTTTTTAAGGCATGACATTTTCTCATTTCATGCCCATGAAATGTCATGCTAAAAGCAAATATTTTTTTTTTAATTTTTTTAATTATGGGTTGGAGTTTATCACGAGGGCAAATTTATCATTGTGCCATCGGCATGGACATTCTCTAGTGTGTGTATATATATATATATGCTTTGCAAGGTATATTTGAGCTTTTGTAGATGTTTGAACGCTTAACGGAGTAATTAGTTACGTTTCAGGAAAGTTAGTTATTTTATGCAACTTTTGGGGAATTTTCATAATTTTAGACTTTGGAGTCCGGTTAGCGGAATAGCATGGATGCATATCTCATTGAGCCATGGCTGCTGACCGCACATCAATTAAAGCTATAATGAAGTTGTTATGACCTTTTTTCTGGAGCATTCTTGTGAGAATTGAGCCTTAGCCATTTCCCCCTCCCCCACCATTGGCAACAGAATCCAAAAACTACAAAACCGTCCCGATCCGGACCTAAGAGTACAACCATGATTTTTCCTGTTTTTTGCTTATTCTTTATTTTTGTTTTCCTTTCCCCACTTAATATTAGAGAATAATATTCATCTTGTATTTTTAGGTTTAGTTAGGGTTTGGTTTGGGAGCTCTTTCCATTATTTTTTATTGGGTTTCATTCCAATTTTTACGTAAGTACACTATTCATATTCTTCTCCATTTATATAAGCTTCCATTTTATTTTTCTTGCGTTGGCACTTAGTTTCTTTATTTCTTCTTGCTTAATTTCTTACTTCCTTTATTTTCATGTCATTTAATATGCTTTGTCGCTAAGATAATTAGGTTGAGATGATTGGATCCACCTAGGATTAAATGGATCATTTACTTTGGTGATGGATTAGGATATTGTAAATTGGTTGGGTTGTTCTTGATTTTAAGCCTAGGATATTTAATGGTGCAGATCTTGTATTCCCCATATTTATGACTTTGCGTGTGTAATATCTGAGATATTTATTGATGCCAAAATTAATTATACTTTTACGAAAATTTAGGGGGTGATAACTCTAGGTTTTATTAATTTGAAAATGATATTCAATCTTGATAATCTTTTCTTCCCATGTAATTATTTATACTAATTGTAGGGGTTATTGGTCCACAATAAAAGCTAGAATTACGGATTAGCTCCAAAAAGATTATAGTGCAGAAACAATAAAAAGTAGACGGGATATACATGGTTTGGGCATGAGTTCGGCCCACGTCCACAAGGAAAGGGAGGGATCTCTTTTAGCCTATTTTCCCACCATGTGTCTCCCATGTGATGGGCCATGGGTTGGGTCATGTGGCACCAATTCAACTATATTCCCTTCAATTTCCACTAAGGTGGGGGTGCTGATCAATCACTCCAATAAGTTTTTCCTTGTCTATAATCTTCAGGTCATGTGTGGACTGTTAACACGCTGGTAACCCATGCCTTATCTATCATTTGCTTTCCATATGTCCATTTAATTCAAAATTATGTTACACAAGAATTTGTTTTTGGGAACACGGAGGGAATAATAATCATTATTGGCACATGTATCCCTACCCTACGGCTACGCGTCCAGTGTCATTACCTAGAGAAACGATGGCGCGTGGGTATATAGTGCTTTTTCCCAAGCATTGGGATGGCAGATGAAGTGATGTTGAGCAGCTAAAGGTTTGCTAAGGTATTTTTTTACTTTTTCTCTCTCTAGCTTCCAACAAGTTTCTTACTTTCATTCTTCTTCATCTCCTTCATTTTTCTACCATGTCTAGACATGCAAGGAAATACAAAGTCTCAACAGCTAACAACTTTCAGGAATTTTTTATTAATATGGAATCCTCGATAGTGTTAACTTGAGAGTTTCCCAAGAGGAAGAATTTTTTTTATCTTCTTTTTTGAGAGGTTGCCTTCTTGACATTAGATATACTAGAAGGGGGGGGGGGGTTCGTTTTCCCCTTCACCCATTGTTGGTAAGGGTACTACATAATACAGAATACTCCCTGCCCAAGCAAACGATAGCTTCGATTGGACTGTGATGGTGACAATATCCATAAAACGAATTTTGGGGACCAATTTAAGCCTTGAGGAGATCAGGTTTTACTACGTCTTGAGGGCTTCCCCAAGTATCCGGTTCTACCACTTCCAGGCCAGGGATATGTTTTGCAATTTAGTCACCTATTTCTCAAATCCCAAAAGGATACTGAAAAGAATATCCTTTTGGTTTCTGGAGATATACATGGTGAAGGATATGATGATCTTGGGGTTCCATCCACCAAGGGGGGCACTTGGTAGGTTGCCTAAATTACTTTACTTTTTTTAACTATTAGTCATTCTTTACCAACCGACCTGATTTTCTGTTGCAGATAGCTTTCTGAATACCAAACCGTCCGACTACCAAGTTAACCTTGACATTTTGGAAAAAAATTGGAGAAGAAAGTCCCCCATGGAGTTCACTCCCACTTGAGAGCAGCCCACGTCTTTTTCTGTTACAACCTCACCTACCACTCTCTTACCAATTTCACAGCTATCCCTAACGTTCAGATTACTGATTACCCGTAGTCGATGATGATTCCATCCCAACTTCCACCTTTATCCTTAACCAAGATGGCAGAGGGGTTTACATAGAGAAATCTACCCCAAATATGATCTCAACAGACTTTGAATCCAACTATGTGGAAGAGGAAGATGAATAAGATGAATAATAAGAACGAGAGGAAGAAAAAGATGAAAAGGAAGAAGAGGGGGGAAGATCTTGCTATATTTTCGGATGACCTATACCCACTCCTCTCCTACAAGGCTAGTGTTTTTGGTTGTCCTTGGGAGAGGTAGAGGCCAAAGATGACTTTTCCTTTCAGGATTTCCCTTTCCCGCCAATCCCCATTAGTTTTCAGATGTCCGACCGATCAAGGAAATCGGTTGAATTGATAACTGCTAGGGTCAAATTGAAGAAGTAATTAGCTGCTAATATAAAGGCTGGTCAAACCTCTTTCACCGATGAGCAGTGAAAGATAAAATTGATTACTCTTAGTGAGAAAGAATCCCTAAAGTTGGAATGCCAATATGCGGAGGCCGATCATGCCAAGAATAAAAAGACTGATATGACACCGATCGATAGTGGCTCAAAAACTCCACCTGCACATTGCAATCGACTGGTTATTATTAATGAGCCTGAGCATTGGCAGGGGAAACGACTAAAAACCTCTCCTCCCCAAATAAGCTATACTGGGAACTGGAAGATCTCCTTCCATAAGAGGAAAGAGCATGTGACCGAGGTCGATTTAGCCCACATGGAGATTGAAGTTGGCTACTCTATCACTTATGTGGCCATGTTGCCATCTGACATAATTGAGATTAAGGGATTCACCTTGGATATTATTCATAAGGAGGTCCTGTGCCACAACGTCTTGGCAAGTTGCATTCATTTTTTATTTAGTCAACTTACTTAGCCAAGTTTGTTCAAGACTTTCCATTTTCTTCCTTTTTATAAAGCATGCATGTTACACAAATGCTCGCTGGCCGAGATAATTGCTACTGAATGGACCTTGAGTCATATTCCAAAGATAATCTTATCCTCAAAGACCAAATTACGAAGCAAAGTAGGGACATTAAGGATCTTGGTAAAAACCTGAAGGAGGAAGTCGGTGCCAATACAAAGGCTACAAAGGAAGTTGAGCAGACTTAAAATGAGTTCAGCCGAGTGGACAATGATTTATCCAAGATGAAGACCTCTCATCAGTGCATAATCTTAGAGAAACTCATCTTATAGAGGACGAGGAGACAAATGGAGAAGGCATGGGAAGGAGAACTGCATAAGTCATATGATGAGGGCTATAAGGCGGTTGTTCAGGAGGTCGCCACCCAGTTGGACTATTATGAGTTCGTTGCCTTTAATAAAGGTTACAACAAGAAAATATCGATGAAGGAAACCTAACTTATGGCGGCCAACTCCCGATTGCCTATCCCTTTCCAATCTTCCTGTTGACTCTTCGTTCCAGGCTCCACTAATCCTCCTGCCCCTTGTGACACCCCGCCTAATAAAATTCCGGGTGATTAGTCCTATACCAAATTAAAACAGGAATCCCAGTTGGATCATCCTTAGCATCACTGTCGAAAACTTTTTAAAGCTTACTAATCACCTAGTATTCCAAAAACTGGTGCCAATTTTAACTTTTTAATTAAACAAAACAATACATGCGGAATTAAAATATAAACCATTCACACAACTGAATGAAAGTAAATAGAATAATAATTACACAACTTGCCGAATAAATCACCGGCCATCAAATAAATAATCCAATACAAATATTCAACACCTGAATGAATTACACCTGAAAACTGTACCGAGAAGTCTGGGCTACAAGCCCTAAATAAAACTGAGACTGATACATGATTCCTACTCTAGGAATGAATGAATGATGCGTCTAATCCAAACTCCTGCTAGCATCCACATGTGCCGCAGCTCCGTGTCCCTGGAATAGAATATCAATCCTGGCGTCCTTGTGGCTGGACACCTAAAAGGTTTTGAAAATAGTTTTTATATCAAGGGTTAGAACTGAAAACATTTTGAAAATATTTAGCAAGTGAATTAACTGCAGTAATTTAAAATGCGTGAATGCGCTTCATATTTAAGTTAGTGTCGCACTCCCTTGAGGACATTCTCACCCCTCCACTATTGTGCACACCTACCGGTTACCTTAACCCCACCTAGTTGTACTACCCCGTCCAATTTGTCCTGGTATAACCTTCCCTTGCTGTACTACTCTAACCCGAGTATAATGATTCTTGAATTATAAGTTATTTCACAATTAACCTAATTAATTCCTCTTAAATAGCAGCATATAACCGTGTCACAAGTTATATAAAGTACATACATCACACACTGTATTATTCCCACCAATGATTAACTTAATTAATTTCTCATTAATTAACTGCATATAACTGTAACCCGAGTTATATAAGATAAATACATCACACACTGTATTATCACCTACATATAATATTTATTACCATATTATACGTACCTTTACTAACATCCACACGTATATCATACGTGTATCCATCCTTTCGAGTATACCCTCACCGGATGATTCACTATAAAATGCCATCTCACTAGGTGTGCTCACAAAACCTAGTTTTCCAAGTTGGATTCGCTCACCAACCTGGTCTACTACATACGAATTGGAGGCGGTCGTATTCCTTCCTGAAAGTGAGATAATCTCCTCACCCATGTACCGGACGCTATGACCTGGGGATATACTCACCCTACTCCTCAAGCTAGGGGATTCACCCACATCGCGCAACCTCCCTTGATAGCATTAGAGTATATAATTTGAATAAATATCTAGTCACTGATATTTAATATCACACACAATATATATACACGTATATATATACTATCACTACACCGTATATATATAATATAAACCCCGGCTTTACCGTGTACTCAAAATATCCCGTATACTGCCTGAAATTTAATATCACGCACCATATACACGTATATATATATATATATATACACTATCTCTACACCGTATATATATATTATAACACTGGCTTTACCGTGTTCTAAATATCCCGTATACTGCCTGAAATTTCCTGAGTCTGTGGCTCGACTCAACGTAATTAATTTTCTCACTTAATAATTTACCGTCTTCCCGAGTCTATGGTCCGACCCTAATATATTTAACTCACACTTCAATGTATATAATACTTTCCCTGAGTCTATGGTCCGACTCCAATTAAATTAATTAACATACCTATTAATTTAATATCTCCCCGAATCTATCACCCAACTCTAATTAAATTAACTAACACACATATTAATTTAATATCTCCCCGAGTCTATCGTCCAACTCTAATTAAATTAATTATTACACCCATTAATTTAATACTTACCCGAGTCTACAATCCGACTTTTATTTAATTAATTTACACATTAATTAATCAACACATATCCGAGTCTACAATCCGACTCTAATTAAATTAATTATCACCTTTATTAATTTAATAACTTGGTGTCACCCAACCATTATCCCCGGACTCTCTCACTTGGCCCGTACCTCAACATTTCCCGAGTCAATGTTTCGACTCCAAACTAATTTCTTTCTCTCAATAATTAATTTAATGCCTTGATGTCAATTAACCAACATACCCGGACTCGCCCACTTAGTCCAATTTACATCTCATAATATAATACCCACATTTTCGCCTACAATGTGTCACACCTTTATTTCTATAATTTTTCCAAATATATTTGCCTATAATTATTAACATATCCGGACTCGATTCACTTGGCCCGAAATGAAATATTTCCCGAGTCTATATCCCGACTCTAAATCACTTAGTTTATCTCCAAACTTAATTCACTACCTTGGGTCTCTTGACCAATATACCCGGATTCGCTCACTTGATCCGTATCTCACTATTTTGGATTAAAATCTCTCAAATTCATCCATTAAATGCCCCACATAAATTCATCCTAGTCCCAATTACTCTTTCCCATAATTACTAGGAATAGGTGTTTCAAAATTAATTATCACAAATTACAGTATGGAAATTAATTTATAATTAATTTCCCCCTTATATCACACACAGGCCGAACTGGCCAGAATTTCCCATCATCGATTGATCGATGCCCCTGATCGATCGATCGACCCCTTCGTTACATCCCTTCTTCCCCACTGTTTCCACCATTAACGAACTTCAAGGTTTATAACCATAATTTAAACCTCTAATTACATCATCCCATCATCTACACATGGTTAATCCACATCCTATTCATCATAGAGACCTTAAGATAATCAACTTCTCTACTTATCTCATAATTTTCGAAATGGGTCTTTCTCCATACAATTCAATTATCTGTTTTAAATCCCAAATTCCAGATTCGATTTCCACTCTTTTATGTTCTGGATTTCTCGTTCAAATAATATATACATATTCAGATATCAATCACCCATCTAAATCTTACTTTGAATCTCATTCAAGTGTTTCAAAAACAAAAACCCCATTTTGTACCCATTTACACCCAAAAATGAATTTTGGTTTACACATCACTATGATATGAATTGATTATCATGCTTTAAGAATCATAACAGTTAACCACTTGCCTCTAAGTGTTTGTAGTGTCTGATCCGTTGTTGATGTCCCTTAATTTGGCTCCAATAACCTCCAATTTGCTCTTGATTTGTTTTTCCCCAAATCCCCTCTCAAACCCTAGGTTTAGAGTTATGTTGGCTGCCATTCCTTAATCTCCCAATTTGATTAATAACCCTCCATCCCGTTTTTAGCCTAATGGGCTTAATTAACGTGGCCCAACTGACCCGTGTGGGCCCGGCTATGCCCAAAATGACCCCGAGATCCAATTACTACCCCCGGGTACTCTTTTCTGACTATCTCGACCCATCCGGACTCAACCGCGCACTCAGAATTGGCGTACGAATTAATTTATAAAAATTCTTATCTCACACCCAATTTAGTCTATACCGACTCCCGACTGGGATAAGTTTATACCTTGTCATTAATACTCGAAATGACGTAATTAAATTATTACTATTCACTTAGTAAATAAATTTTCCTAAACATTAACCATTCACTCCCCGATTAATATTTAAATATATATATTGCCATAATTAATTCAATTAAAATTACAATACACAAGTAATTTTTAAATTCCCAAATTAATTAAATATTAAATGTACAAAAATACGGGGTGTTACATACTTCCCCCCTTACAAAGGAATTTTGCCCTCGAAATTAAGATAAACCTGGTGTTCCAATTTTCACATATTACTCACTAGTCATGTGCCTCCAACCGTGCTATATCTATCACATCCTCTTCTAACCATACGTTACACAAGTATGCATTTAAAATTTGCCAGGGCGCCCATACACCCTATACTCGCGCTTAACCGCACAAAATTTTGTCTTAATTAAACCGGGTGCCCATACACCCTATCCTCACGCTTTACCGCACGAAAGTTACTTGACTATGCTAGTCGTAACCCGTAATATAACTTCGAACCCGTAGTCAAATTACATATATATGTGTATATATATATATATATATATATATATATATATATATATATATATATATATATATATACTGTCCGGGTACTCAACCCATGCTACGTCCAACTATCTCCCCATAAATACTTATCTCTCAACACAAAAGAATATACGCTTACCCTTATCCTACCAAAGACAACATAATACCGTGCCCTTACTACCACTATTCCTTGCGCAAAATAAACCCCGAGCTATCTCTCTTTGCTCAAAAATCAATTTAACCACCCTGATTCACTTCAGTAAACATCCCCACTTACCGGGATAAAATGTGAGAACACAAAACCTCACTATGTGCCATCGCACCACGCAATACAACATATATATCCACATATATATAGGCTATACACCCTCTCCGATGACACCTAGTACCAACCATACCCTGGTGTTGCGGACACCAAAATTTAACTCCACTATCCACAATAGCTAAATTCCATCTCTATCCAGCCGATGTTTAAAAAGTATTATCAACCCTACTCCCATAATTCTCGAAAGTAGTAATTCCTCGCATAATTCAACCAATCACTCAGTGTACGCCTCCACTCTCCCATGAAGAACACTAAGGAACTCCGCTACCCTACGAAAAGTTTATCCACATGCTATGGCTGCTACCGCCAACGCACCCACTAAGTTCGACTCACCTGCGAACTCTAGCGAAAAATAAGTCTTATACTGCAACATCCTCTTTGTCACTCAACAATATACCCCATGCCCCTAGGGTAAAATAATTACTTCTATACTCCAGCTACAACGGCTGGTTCTCGGTTTTCGGAGCAGCTTCTCCCTGCTCGAATGCAGTCGTGACTTGCTTTAGTGGCTGTACATCCAGGACCTCGTCCTGTAGTTGACCCCTGCCTCGCTTAAGGCAATATCTCTTCATTTGTCTCGCTTTTCCCACAAACGAAACACTTTATAATATGTTCACCCTGCCACTGATCCCTTCCATGCCAACCTTGTTGGAATTCCTGGACATCCCGTCGATAGCCTCCAGTTCTAGATCGTTTGGCATGATTTCCTTGTCGGAAATCCTGCCCCTGATCTCCCCCAGTCTGCTGCTGGGATACCCCACTGGTATTGTTCCCTTCTGCCTCATCCGACTGGTTAATCCCCACTCCCTTCCCGCTTCTTTTCGCGTGGAAGCGATATTCCCACCAGTGCCGGAGTGTTGCGTTAATGACATCAGTATAACCTACTAATGCGGAATTATCAATTAAATGTTGTCTGATTCTCCAGACTAACCCATCCATAAACTTTGCTTTCTTTCTCTTTTCCTCGCTTACCTCATCCGGTAAGAATTTGCCAACGAGTGAAATCTTCCTCGTAATCGACCACTGAACGGTCTGCCTTTGAGTCTCCTCAAAAAATTTTCTCCTCATTTCGATCTCAACCGCTGAAGGAAAAATACTTGCGGTCGAACCGTACCCAAAACTCTGCAGTAGCTAGTGTGTCCCTTTCCTCAACTGTGGTGATCGACCCCCACCACTGTAGCCCGCCATTAACTAAAAGTGGTTAGCATTTATTTTCGCACCCCATCGCAATCTCCCATGAGTAGGTGACGCTGGATACCTCTCTTCCTTGACACGCTAGTACTACACCTGAACCTCCTCGCAACTCTGGTGGGTTCCCACTAAAAATATAACTTCTCTTTCTTGTTTGCACCCCAACAACCCTGCGTGAGTCTGAACATCCGACGCCACTAACACTTGTGGCGGATCCCGTGGAAAGTACCTTGTCGTTTGCAACTACCGTCGTTTCAATCGCCCGCGCCATTAGTTCGGTTACCTATGCTGCCAAAATTATCTTTGGCAGTTGCTGCCGTAACTCTTGCTCCAGACGACCCTCCCTCCTCTCACCTCCCCTAGCTACTCTCCCTCTCCTCGGCGTCATCTGGAATGAGAATCGAATTGTATGAGTTCACTTTCAAATATAAATTTCGCAGAAGAACGTATATGCGCATACGTATGAGAATACAACAATCCTATGATAGGGCTCTATATCAAAGATTGCTAAGCCGAAGCGTGAAAAGCCGCACAGATCCTAAGGACACTAGAACCTGATACTCTGATACCATCTGTGACACCCCGCCTAATAAAATACCGGGTGATCAGTCCTATACCAAATTAAAACAGGAATCCCAGTTGGATCATCCTTAGCATCACTGTCGAAAACTTTTTAAAGCTTACTAATCACCTAGTATTCCAAAAACTGGTGCCAATTTTAACTTTTTAATTAAACAAAACAATACATGCGGAATTAAAATATAAACCATTCACACAACTGAATGAAAGTAAATAGAATAATAATTACACAACTTGCCGAATAAATCGCCGGCCACCAAATAAATAATCCAATACAAATATTCAACACCTGAATGAATTACACCTGAAAACTGTACCGAGAAGTCTGGGCTACAAGCCCTAAATAAAACTGAGACTGATACATGATTCCTACTCTAGGAATGAATGAATGATGCGTCTAATCCAAACTCCTGCTAGCATCCACATGTGCCGCAGCTCCGTGTCCCTGGAATAGAATATCAATCCTGGCGTCCTTGTGGCTGGACACCTAAAAGGTTTTGAAAATAGTTTTTATATCAAGGGTTAGAACTGAAAACATTTTGAAAATATTTAGCAAGTGAACTAACTGCAGTAATTTAAAATGCGTGAATGCGCTTCATATTTAAGTTAGTGTCGCACTCCCTTGAGGACATTCTCACCCCTCCACTATTGTGCACACCTACCGGTTACCTTAACCCCACCTAGTTGTACTACCCCGTCCATCTAGTCCTGGTATAACCTTCCCTTGCTGTACTACTCTAACCCGAGTATAATGATTCTTGAATTATAACTTATTGCACAATTAATTTAATTAATTCCTCTTAAATAGCAGCATATAACTGTGTCACAAGTTATATAAAGTACATACATCACACACTGTATTATTCCCACCAATGATTAACTTAATTAATTTCTCATTAATTAACTGCTTATAACTGTAACCCGAGTTATATAAGGTAAATACATCACACACTGTATTATCACCTACATATAATATTTATTACCATATTATACGTACCTTTACTAACATCCACACATATATCATACGTGTATCCCTCCTTCCGAGTATACCCTCACCGGATGATTCACTATAAAATGCCATCTCACTAGGTGTGCTCACAAAAGCTAGTTTTCCAAGTTGGATTCGCTCACCAACCTGGTCTACTACATACGAATTGGAGGCGGTCATATTCCTTCCTGAAAGTGAGATAATCTCCTCACCCATGTACCGGACGCTATGACCTGGGGATATACTCACCCTACTCCTCAAGCTAGGGGATTCACCCACATCGCGCAACCTCCCTTGATAGCATTAGAGTATATAATTTGAATAAATATCTAGTCACTGATATTTAATATCACACACAATATATATACACGTATATATATACTATCACTACACCGTATATATATAATATAAACCCCGGCTTTACCGTGTACTCAAAATATCCCGTATACTGCCTGAAATTTAATATCACGCACCATATACATGTATATATATATATATATATATATATATATATATACTATCACTACACCGTATATATATATATTATAACCCTGGCTTTACCGTGTTCTAAATATCCCGTATACTGCCTGAAATTTCCTGAGTCTGTGGCTCGACTCAACGTAATTAATTTTCTCACTTAATAATTTACCGTCTTCCCGAGTCTATGGTCTGACCCTAATATATTTAACTCACACTTCAATGTATATAATACTTTCCCTGAGTCTATGGTCCGACTCCAATTAAATTAATTAACACACCTATTAATTTAATATCTCCCCGAATCTATCACCCAACTCTAATTAAATTAACTAACACACATATTAATTTAATATCTCCCCGAGTCTATCGTCCAACTCTAATTAAATTAATTATTACACCCATTAATTTAATACTTACCCGAGTCTACAATCCGACTTTTATTTAAATAATTCACACATTAATTAATCAACACATATCTGAGTCTACAATCCGACTCTAATTAAATTAATTATCAGCTTTATTAATTTAATAACTTGGTGTCACCCAACCATTATCCCCGGACTTTCTCACTTGGCCCGTACCTCAACATTTTCCGAGTCAATGTTCCGACTCCAAACTAATTTCTTTCTCTCAACAATTAATTTAATGCCTTGATGTCACTTAACCAACATACCCGAACTCGCTCACTTGGTCCAATTTACATCTCATAATATAATACCCACATTTTCGCCTACAATGTGTCACACCTTTATTTCTATAATTTTCCCAATTATATTTGCCTATAATTATTAACATATCCGGACTCGATTCACTTGGCCCGAAATTAAATATTTCCCGAGTCTATATCCCGACTCTAAATTCCTTAGTTTATCTCCAAACTTAATTCACTACCTTGGGATCGCTTGACCAATATACCCGGATTCGCTCACTTGATCCGTATCTCACTATTTTGGAATAAAATCTCTTAAATTCATCCATTAAATGCCCCACATAAATTCATCCTAGTCCCAATTACTCTTTCCCATAATTACTAGGAATAGGTGTTTCAAAATTAATTATCACAGATTACAGTATGGAAATTAATTTATAATTAATTTCCCCCTTATATCACACACAGGCCGAACTGGCCAGAATTTCCCATCATCGATCGATCGATGCCCCCGATCGATCGATCGACCCCTTCGTTACAGCCCTTCTTCCCCACTGTTTCCACCATTAACGAACTTCAAGGTTTCTAACCATAATTTAAACCTCTAATTACACCATCCCATCATCTACACATGGTTAATCCACATCCTATTCATCATAGAGACCTTAAGATAATCAACTTCTCTACTTATCTCATAATTTTCGAAATGGGTCTTTCTCCATAAAATTCAATTATCTGTTTTAAATCCCAAATTCCATATTCGATTTCCACTCTTTTATGTTCTGGATTTCTCGTTCAAATCATATATACATATTCAGATATCAATCACCCATCTAAATCTTACTTTGAATCTCATTCAAGTGTTTCAAAAACAAAAACCACATTTTGTACCCATTTACACCCAAAAACGAATTTTGGTTTACACATCACTATGATATGAATTGATTATCATGCTTTAAGAATCAAAACAGTTAACCACTTGCCTCTAAGTGTTTGTAGTGTCTGATCCGTTGTTGATGTCCCTTAATTTGGCTCCAATAACCTCCAATTTGCTCTTGATTTGTTTTTCCCCAAATCCCCTCTCAAACCCTAGGTTTAGAGTTATGTTGGCTGCCATTCCTTAATCTCCCAATTAGGTTAAAAACCCTCCATCCCGTTTTTAGCCTAATGGGCTTAATTAATGTGGCCTAACTCACCCCGTGTGGCCCCGGCTATGCCCAAAATTACCCCGAGACCCAATTACTACCCCCGGGTACTCTTTTCTGACTATCTCGACCCATCCGGATTCAATCGCGCACTCAGAATTGGTGTCCGAATTAATTTATAAAAATCCTTATCTCACACCCAATTTAGTCTATACCGACTCCCGGCTAGGATAAGTGTATACCTTGTCATTAATACTCGAAATGACGTAATTAAATTATTACTAGTCATTTAGTAAATAAATTTCCCTAAACATTAATCATTCACTCCCCGATTAATATTTAAATATATATATTTCCATAATTAATTGAATTAAAATTACAATACACAAGTAATTTAAAATTCCCAAATTAATTAAATATTAAATGTACAAAAATACGGGGTGTTACACCCCTATTCCTGAAGAAGTTCCCCCTGGATCTATCGATCAACACGTAGCAGCCGATTAGTTTTAGCTTTTTTTTATGTATTCTCTCTTTCCTTTTGACCCTTAGTGGCCATTTTGTAGGCCCTAGGCCATTTTTAAATTATTAATGAAAAAGTTTATTTTCCATTGTTCTCTTGTTGTCTTTCTACCACACTATCCAAATTTGTTAGATAATTTTTGTTAACTTATTTTGTGTCATTTTTTGCCATAAGGTCATTTCTTTGTTAAGAGAGAAACAAATAATTTATCTGACTGAACCTGGTCGATCTTTGTTACTTGCTTAAAGCACAATGTCTATTAAGGCAAACCGAAGGTTCTTGATTCAATCTAATATTAATAAAGTTTTGAAATTTCAATTTGCCTAGATCATAACATGTCTAAATTATCTCTTTCTATCAATTGGACTGATATATTTTAGGTCGTTCCATTTCATAAAGTAAGTCTTCGATGCCCAATATAAGTACCGACAATTGCATTAGTTATACCACCCAATTTTTTGCATAGATTTTTAAGCAACCTCTTTTGTTTCATAACTCCTTGAGTGGGTTTTGACCGATCTGCCTCAGATCGTACCACTATTCAAGTGGTTTTTAACACCATAAGTTGGCGACCAATCTGACGTTTGTGTTGAACCACATAATTCTTATATTGTTTTTTTGCCTCTTCTAGGCCGATTTATTTTATCATACCACTCCATATGGGACTTTTAATTACTAATAAACTTAAACATGAATTGGAATAATTTTGACAATCACTCGTATATCGTTTTATTGCGCATACATTAAGAAAAAAGGAAAAACTTTGACTCGCTACCTAATGATAGAGTTGTCTAAGGTTCATGGCATTCTATGGCCATGGAACCACCTTCTCATCTAACCCTTCTAAATGATAGGACCCTCACCTCCTTTCGAAGCTATGTAATAAGGTCCCTATCAGTTTGGCGCCAACTAACCATCTGACGAATTCTGTACATGGGCCAATAATTTCTGAGGATAAAATCTCTGGCCTAGAAATTTCTGACCTTTACCTTCTTGTAATGTTTTCTAGCTAGTTCCTATTGATAAGGGGACAAATGTATCAGAGTTTCTTCCCTTCATTCTTTAGCTAGATTTAACTTGTGGGCTATTCAATCATCGTGATGGCTATCCTCAAATGCTTCTGACCTGAGTGTTTGAAGTCCTATTTGTATAAGAATGAATTCTTCTATACCATAGACTAAGGAATATGGGGTTTCCCTTATTGATTTCTTGGGGAACGTTCAGTATTCCTAGTGAATAGATGGAAGCTCATCAGCCCATCGTCTTTTGTAATTCTCTAATTAACGCTTGATGCCTTACAGGAGGGTCTTGTTGGTTATCTCTAACTGCCCATTTCCCTAGGGGAAGACTATGGATGCATAGTGCATTATGATTCCGTACTTGGCTAAAAAATTATAAAAGGAATCGTTATCAAATTAAGTTTCGTTGTTCATAACCAATGCTCCTGGGATGCGAAAATTGGTGATGATGTTCCTCCAAATGAACCTTCTGGCATCCGTCTCTCTAATACGGGTGAGTGGTTATGCCTCAACCCATTTTGTGAAGTAGTCGGTTGTAATTATCAGGAACCTTCGATTCCCTAGTGCATTAGGTATCGACCCCACTTTGTCTATTCCTCAATGGGCGAAAGGCTACGGGCTTGTAAGAGGGTTCAAATCTCCCTTAGGCTACCTGATCATTCGTGAGAAAATCTGACATTTGGAGCACTTTTTGGTGAACCATGTAGAGTACTTCTGCATGAAGGGCCACCGGTATCCCCGGGAGATTTCCCTATAGGAAAGTGATCTTCCACTTGTATATTCCCCGCAGAGGCCTTCGTCCATCTCGCTTAAAATTCCTTTCCATTTAATCTGGGGGAACGCACTTCAGTAATGGGTCGATGAATGATCGCTAATATAACTTCCCATCGAAGTTAAGGAAGAATCTAGCCGATTTGATTTTTAACTTGCGTGCTTCCTCATCATCTCCGGTCTTTAAGAAGGAGATGATGGGGTATGTCAAGGATGAAGCCAATTCCACCTGAAAGATGTCCAAATCCTTCTCTAGAACTTCAATGCTTGGTTTTTCTGTGTACTCGTCTTCAGTTATTCTTTTCATATTGGTATCTATGCTGGATGTTAAAATAGAAAAAGCCTCTACATGGCTGTTATCATTCCTTCGAAGATGCTTAATTGAGGCCGACTTGAACCATTGGAGGATGCCTCTCACCCTGTCTTTGTAAACTATCATTCTGAGATCCCTTCCATTATATTCCCTATTCAGCTGGTTGGAAATTAACTTAAAGTCACAATATATAAAAATAGGTTGGGAGCCCAAGCCATTTGACATGTTGAGATCATGCACCATGGCCTTATATTCGTCTTTATTGTTTGAGACTTTGAATCCCAATCTAACGACCTGCTCAATGAGACCGCCTTATGCTGTTATCAGTGATATTCCTATGCCAACGCCTTTCTAATTTGATGCCCTATTCACAAAGAGCTTTCAAACCTGTTTGTCTTAAGTGATTGTTAGTGACTCCAGAGCTAGATGTTGTTGTTCGACCTTTCTTCTGGGGGATGTTGAAAACTCTGCCACGAAATTGACCAAAACCTGACCATCGATTGCTATTTTGGGTTCGAATTTAATGTTAAACAGGGCTACTCAAGGGACTATTTGGTCCTTCTGTTGGAGAGGTTGAACTTTATGAGTGCGTCCCACAAGGGGTTCATTATTAGGATGATTTTCACATGAGCATCAAAGTAGTGGCTCAACTTCTTTACGATGGTCACTAGTACTAAAACCATCTTCTCTATGGACATGTACCTGTTTTCTTCTTCAAGAAGGGTATGGCTCACGTAGTAAACCGATCTCTGCTCTCGATCGTGTAGATAGATTAACACCGCGCTGGTTGCATGGCAGAGGTAAAGATCTTCTCCATCTTTAGGAGTCGACAGTACGGGAGGGGATGCCAAGTGCTGTTGAATCCTTTCTAAAGCTTAATCATATTTTTCTGTCCAGATAGCGAGGCTTTCTTTCTTCAAGTTTTGGGATAACGGTCAACACTTGTTTGAGTATCTTAAATAAAATAGTTTAAGGCCTTTAGCATTTCACTGATGACCTGTATCATTTATAGTAGTTGTTCTTATGATGTCTTATAAAGCTTTGATCTGATCTGAGTTCACCTCTATGCCCTTCTAAGTCACCAAGTAACCCAAAATGTTTTTAGAGCTCACACTGAATACACATTTGGAAGCGTTAAGGTTCATCCTATATTCTCTAACAACGTTGAAGGTCTTTGCAAGGTCCTTAATATGATCGGCCGAACGCCTTCTTTTGACGAGCATATAGTTAAAATATATCTTCGTGGTGGGACCGATTAGTTTCTTGAACATCTTGATGACTAGACTTTTATAGGTTCCCCTATGTTCTTTAAACCAAAGGGAATTACTTTGCAATAGTAAAGTCCCAAGGTCGTGATGAACAAGGTCTTCTCCTGATCTAGTCAAAACATGGGTATCTAGTGATAGCAAAGTATGCATCCATAAATCTCACGCATTAATGCCCTACTATAAAATCCACGAGCTAATCTATTCGAGCTAGTAGGAAACTATCCTTGGGGCAGTGCTTGTTGAGACCAGTGAAGTCCACACACACCCTCCACTTTTTGCTCGCTTTTAATGAAAATAGTGTTGGAGATCCAATCTAGGAATGGACTTCTCTAATTACCTCGGCTTGTAGAAGATTATTAACTTCAGCTTCTACAATCTTCACCTTTTCTGCGGCTGACTTTCTAGGCTTTTTCCTGATTGACTTGACACTTAGATCCATGTGAAATTGATAACAAGTAATCTATGTGTCTATTCTTAGGAGACGATAGGGTTGCCATGTGAATACGTCTACTTTTGCTCTGAACAAGTGAGAAAGTTGCTCTGCTTCGTCTTTTGACAACTCCAATCCAATGAGGAAAACCTTTTGTGGTTGTGATGCATCCAAAGGAATAGAGGTGAGTTCCTTTGACATGTATTTTAAAGGATCCAGCTGAGTTTCTTCAACTACTGGCTGAATGCCCTTTGGTTTCTACTTGGGGTGATCATCTTTCAAATTCTCTTCGTCCTAATTACTCTTGGAGCGGGTATTCTTTACTTTGATGTCTGAAATAAAATAACTTTGTATTTCTCCTTGATCTCCTTTGATTTCTATCACTCCCTCGCCAATCAAGAATTTGAGCTTCTGGTGGAGGGAAGAGGGGACCGTCATCATATCACTTAGCCATCCTTTACCCAGTATGGCATTGTAGGTCCACTCCGATTGGATCACATGGAAATCTACTTCCTTATTGGTTAGGCCAATCTTGATCAACAAGTTAATTTTTCCTATGGGGTCTCTACATCTCCGTTAAAGCTGCTTAATGAGGCACCATTAGTGTTCATATCCTTGAAGCAAAAATCGAGCTTGTAGAGCACTATCAGGTACATGACTTTTGAAGAGCTTCCTTAGTCTACCAATACTCTTCTTACATCAAAGTTAGAAATTTGCAAGGTGAGCACAAAGGGATCATTGTGAGGAAAATTGATGCAAACCAGGTAGTCATAAGTGAAGACGATATCACGATCAATATCTTGGTCTTTTCTTTCCTTCTTGTCTAGGACTGGCTTGGATAAGTCTACCTGAAATGCCTGTTGGATGTTGGCTATGATTCTCACTTTCTCCCTGAGCTTCTTATCGGTGCATTGAATCGGTTCGGTATGACCATGAATGGTGGTGGCCAATCTTGCAAGTGGTACATCCTCCTCAACCTTATGGATCGTGTTGATCTTAGTCATCACTTTAAGCCTTATTGTGCTGATATATTCCTTGAGGTGCCACGCTTGGACGAGTTCCTCTAGGATCTTCTTGTACCCCGCTTCGATGTTGGCTGTAATTCGTCGTGAGGTGCTCGTGGTCCTAGTGGTAAGTACACCTGAAACTTGTGTCCCTATTTTCTAAATCACTAGTCATCTTAGGAGGCCTATTGAAAAAAGGTTTTGTCTCTAATCTATGGAATGATCTTATAGATAGGTTCCTTGAAGATGGTCTCCAATGCTGTCAGCTACTCTCGTTGGCCTGAGGTTTATAGTGACCCTTTGAGCCTTTATTCCTGGGTCCTTTCTTGGACAAGGAGGGTTGATTTCCCTTCTTCGCGGCTTACCTTCTTGGATTTGTTCTTCCTCTCATCAGAGGAGGTTTCCACATTGGTGAGTTCATCCTCCATCGTAGTGTATTTGTTTATAAGGGACATAATATCGTCCATGGTGGAGGCCTACTTCTTTGTCAGTGATTGGTACAGGTCATCTGATCGCTCCAGACTGAACTTAAATGAAGAGATATCCAACTTGTCATTACATGCATCAATCTCGTTGGAAAGCTCCCATCACCTTTGAGCATACTTTTTGAGGGACTCTTCATTTTTTTATAGAGATGAGGGAATCAACCTCTTTGGTAATTTTTCCGCTCATAATGAATCGAGCCATGAATTGCTCGACTATGTGTCTAGAAGAGGAGATTGATTACGGGGCTAGATTTTTGAATCACTTGAGGTTGATTTCTTCCAAAGTGGAGGGGAACACTCGGTACATTAGGGCATTATGGTGGCTCCATAGAGACATAGTCTGTTGATAATGTCTTATGTGGTGAGCAGTGTCTAGTTTTTTATCGTATATTATAACCTTTGGCATGGAAAATTTTTACGGGGGCTCAAACGAATCAATTTGTTCGACAAAGGGTGATGCCTAACCGTACCCTAGAGACCTACTGGATAGGTTTTTAGGAGTCCCGACAAGGTTTGGATTCATCGTTGCTTCCAACCCCTTTCGGATGAGCCCCCTTAGATCATCACTTTTTAATCTTATCTGGCCTCACTTCTGGGCGAGCTAACTTATTTCTTTGAGCTGAGTCGGTAGGCTGGGACCGATGGAGGCTACAATTGATAGAATTCCTCCCATGAGAATAATCACTTAATTTGTAGTGATGAACAATACAAGGGATCCTCGAATGGGAAGCCTTACCACATTGGTACGATCTGTGATTTCTTAAAAAGTGAGGTCGCCTCCTGCGATGGTGCTGGGTAGAAGACTTTATTTTGCAATCCTTTGACTGTTGAGTCAACTGCCTCCTCAGACAGGCAATTTATTGATCGTGATCGTCTAATCTTTCCTCATAAATGCTAGCCAGACGGGAAATAACTTTTCCCTCTGGCGATCAATCGACGACGTGTGATATCGTTAGTTAGGTACAAACCTCCCAAGCGAGCGCCCTCTGGACGAATGTCCGGGAAGGAGGGCAGTCGAATTGGAGTGTGGTCCCTCCTTTCGATGCGTATTTCAATCTAAACACGGATCCTTATATGAGTAGGGTTAGATTGACCTGATTTCATTATGAACTTCGGGCTTTACTGACTTTAATAGTGGTGAGAACTTCGACTTCCCGCAGACGACACAAAATTATAGGGGTTATTGTCCCACAATAAAAGATAGAATTAGAAATTAGCCCCAAGAATATTAGAATGCAGAAATAATAAAAGTAGATTGAATATACGTGGTTCGACTGTGAGGTCAGCCTATGTCCACGGGTAATGGGAGGGAGATTTGTTTATTAAATTTCAAAGGAGTGGTAACAATTAGAGTGCTAGGGATGCTAGCCAAGTGTCCAAGCTATAATGTGGAAGTTACAATAATCTAATATGAGCTAGATCGTCCTTGTTTATAGACCTAAACATTTTATAGCCCATGGTCTCTTAGCGTTTATCCTAACCTAGTTATAGAACCCCATTGGTGACGGTTTTCCAATTTGTTGATATGATACTTGAGATTCGATTATATCACTTTAAGGTTCGTGATCTCTTTTAGCCCATTCTCCCACCAAGTGTCTCCCACATGATGGGCTACATGTTAGGCCACGTGGAACCAATTCGCTCATATTCCCCAGGTGAAGGATATTATTATCAATCTATAGTTTTTATTCTTTTTTATTAATCTTAATTTAAATACATTCCTAGATAAATATTTTCATAAAACAATTATCTTTTACACTTTTATTGAGAAGTAAGAAATCAGTTAAAGTCTAGAAAGCATTCCCCGTGGATTCGATACACGGACTAGCCACTATACTCCTGTCAAGAGTTTAGTCATAATTTAGATTTTATATGGCCGTGGTATCCAAAAACAACGCTAACGTAATAACACGGATGCCCGATTTTCCATAGTTATCATTTAGTATTAAGTATTTATTAAATTTTCCTTTTTATAGATTTTGGTTATGGATTAAGCTCCAAGATATTATTTAATGCTTAACCACCCTAACCATACCTAACATGTGAAGTGCTTTAAATGCGACGAAAATGTCGATGGACCTACCATGTTGCCTCGCATAAAAGATCTTTGACCTCTCCATTTATAAAAAAATGGTTATTTAGATTTAATAGTGCAAATTCTTGCAATGACTTCTTAAATCTAACATTTAAGCTTTGAATGCTTAAAAGAAGCCCCACTTTGAGGAGTTTTGGGCATCAACCATGTATCGATAATCCCTGCTGAAAGTGGAGGAGTCATGACAAAGAGAAGCCACGTGGGAACATGGTTTGCACCCTAAATATCCACACACATACCATATTTTCATTTGGAATTTTATTATATTAAACAACTCAAGGGGGAACATGTTATTGTCTAGATTTATTTTATTTTTTAAACTATTCAAACGGTCATGTGATTCCCGTCTATTTTTTATCTTTTCATTTTTTTTTCTAGGCGGTAGTTTGGATTTCACCTGGATATATTTATCTGGATCACATTGCGACAACTTAATTTTGAATAGCTTAAACATTGTTTTAAGAATCTTAGATGTAATACTACATTGAAGATGCTCTAATGAATTATATATTATGGTTTTGTGTATCAATTGACTTGATATCAAAACATAGTATCTCGGATAATGACCACATGATAGACTCGAGTCACGTTACACTTAAAGGGGTAATGTTGGGAATATAAAAACCCACAGTGAAAACTAAAGCCGTACTTCACAATGTTTGAGTTTGAGTTGGATGCTCCAAATTTAACAATTATTTTTTCAACGTAATATTCAAATTTCTAAAATTAGAGTTAAAAGTAGATTAATATTTCTAATTTTCTAATAATGGAAACTATATAAGACTAACTCAAGTCATGTTATAATCCTAACATTTTTTTTAATCCTAACATATTTTTTTAAAGTTAAATTTATAAGTTTACTATTTTTTAGAAAATGTTAGAAATAAAAATACTAATTTATTTTATAAGTATGTTTTACACCCGGTAAAACATCTTCCACATGTCCATTAGCATGGTATAATTAAGAGTACATGCGTAGAATACTTTTGTCCTCTTGCTGTTTTCCTTTAAGATTTAATGATAAATTTATTTTTACATTCTACCTTAACTTTACCAACTCAAAATAGCTAGGCACAAATAAGTAAAAACAATGTTTTAAAAGGCGCCTAAGCTCCGCTTAGGCTTGAGGGTTGGGAGAAACACCCCCCTTAAGCTTTTTACGCCTTATTCTTGGTAAAAGGCTTAAAGCGTACTTTGTTTTAAAAATAAAAATGTTTTAGTGAAACGATATCGCATTTTAAAGACTTTTTTTAAAAAATCGGCCCAATAACTCATTCAAAACAATTAAAAGACAAATGGTATTCCAAACCTCTCTATTTCTCGTCCAAAAAAATGCTCGTTTTTTTTTTTGTTTTTTTCTTAGTAATTAAAAAAACAGTATTTTAGTTTGCATATATTCAGATATATTTTAAGGTATGTACCATTTTAGTATTTTTAATAGCGTTATTATAGTTAATAATGTTAAAATATATTAAAAAATGTCTAAATGCCTTTTTCATCTCTAAGATCCGTCTAGACTTATAAGACTTAAGACTTGACTTCGTCGTCTCGATCACGTCCGTACTTTTTAGGACCTTGAGTAAAAGTAAATATCATATCAAATGTTTTTATCAAAAGCAAAGTTCGAATACTTTGAATCACAGGTGACACATTAAAAGTTGGAAACACGATAATAATTAAAATTTTAGTTTTCATAGACTTTTGGAACGAGAAGGTGATTCCTCAAGTAATACCTCCTCTCTCTCTCTCTTACATAAAGTGTGATAGCATAAGAAAAGAATAAATCCATTAAACCAATGAACACAATCTCGTAAACACTCAAAAAGAAACGAAAAGGTAAGGGCACTTTATTTTTGTGTCACCAATTTCACCTCACTAATGAGTGGTGAGGCAAAAAGCAAAAGGAAAACATCTCTTAGTGGGAAGGCAGGCATGTATGGTTACTTTTTTACTGCCTTCTTTTATCCATCTTTTTCCAATCTAAGAAAACTAAGCACCCAAGTAGCCCCACCTCTCAACAAAAAATCCCATGCCCTAAACCCTTCGTAAAGCAAACTAGAATCCTTTGAGATATTACCCACACCATACTCTCTTCCTCACACGCGCGCACACACGGAAAAAAAATTCACCAGTTTGAACTCAACTCCGAATCCACTACACTAACAAACTAATGTTGAGACTACCCACATAGTAAAAATATATTCGCTCTCTCTCACATTCACACAAACGCATATATTTTGATCTCAACTCCCAACCCACTACAGTATGTACAAGGCAAACTAATTTGAGACTACCCACATTCAAATAATACAAATACTCCCTCCCCCCTCTCTCTCTCTCTCACACACACGCACACGCACAAAAACACACAAATGGTCATGGTACCATAAAATAGGGGAGTGCAGGGAGTTTAGTATTAATCAAGTTTGTTTATCTGTACTCCTGGCTGCGTCGGCGCAAAACAGGTGCACCTCTCTAGTGTGCTCTTGCTATGTACCATCAAAAAATTCTTATAAGGGAGAAGAAACCAACAAAAAAAAGAAGAAATCATCGCTTAGTACAGAAAATAATAAAGATGATGGGTCCATGGGAGAAACTGTTTGCAATAATAAGGAATTGCAAAGTCAAGGTTATGAGAGCTATGGTGGTTGGAGCAACAACAGCAGTGGGTCTAATGATGGGCCTCATGTTGATCCCACCCCTCTCAAGAGTAATCTCAAGAAAGCTACATTAGTGGAGCTAAATCAACAAAGTACAGGAGAAACTAGGAGAGTCAGTTGGCCAGATGCTCATGGAAAAGATATTGCTCATGTTCAAGAATTTGAGACCAGGTAATTCTTTAAAATGTTTTAATAATCAAAATCCTCCAAATTTCAACATTTTGTTGTGAAGATTCTTTTTCTGAAATTTTTAGCGCTTGTTGATATGATAGATTTTAGGACACATCGAGAGCTTTCATCAAGTAAAAATAATTCATAGAGATTTTAAGCAAGTAAAAACTGCATAATTTATGAGTGGCATTTTTCCCCACTATAAGCTGTATTATTATTATCTTCTTTTGTGTCTCTAGATCTGATAAAACGTGATCCGTGTAGAATGTTCCTTTAAAATGCATTCATCTCTATTTTTTAGTTTGCAATTCAGCAAGAGTACGGGTTATACAATATTTGAAGTTGATGAATTATTTGAATGACGTCCATACATTCAATACAAACTGAAAACAAAATCTTATACATGATTTGGGCTCAGATGCAATGCTTGAAACTATAAATTGAAATGATTTTTATTTAGAAATTGTGAAAGCAACCTAATACTATAAAGGGGCATTTCACAAAAAAGCTATAGTACTAGTCTAATACTTTTTCTTTGGCACTCATTATAACTCAAATTGGTCAGTTTATGCATAAAGCCTTTGTGGTGGCCCGTGAGCCCGACTATTATGTTTAACGTCTGTGGTTATGTGACTGTGCTAGGCCAGTAATTTTGACATCCTCATAGGAAGGTGGCATAAAAGTCATAAAAAATGTTGGCGTAGTAGTACCATGTCTTCACTAGCGTTTCACATGCAACATTGCTAAAGCCACTACTTTGTTATTTTATAAATGAGGTGAATTTTAAATTCAATGAGATTATTTTATAGGGTCTTCAAATGATTTCCTATACCTTTAAAAGGTATTTTAGAGGTGTAGAAGGAAAGGGTTACCATAAAAAATGGAGAAGGAAAATGTAAAGCAACTGATGCCTAATTAATTGTACATTGTGCATGTAGAAGACTATATTACTTTCATAGAAGACATTTTCACATGAAAAAAAAATAAAAAAAGAACTAAACAACTGGACTTGATCTTACAACTAAAGAACTTCAAAGTCCAATGTTCCACCTGCTACCACTACTACTTGCATTTATCAAACAATTCGTAGTCATATTGAAAATCACTGGAATAAAGTTTTGGGACAAGAATACTTATTTTCTTACTATCCTTTATTGATCTTACAGCGTATCCGATGACGGAGAGCTAGAGGGAGTTCAGAATTCATGTGCCAACTGCGTAATTCAATGACAAAGCACAAAGGTATACAGTTTTGCTTCTCAATGAATGTAAACACATTTTTTCTTAGTTTTTTTAATTACCAAGTTTATTAACATACACAGGTTTAATTTTCATGTTACAATGTGTTTTAGTAACACAATTTTACTGTGTATTAATGGAAGAACTACTCTCTCTCTCTCTCTCTCCAAAAGTTTGCAACCCGCTCAAGGTTCCAACACTTTATAAATTTTTATTTATTGTAAATAAATAAAAATATCTCAAATTAATTGATTACACAATAAATAAATAACAAAAATATACATGATAACAATCTACGTTATTCGATATGCAAAAATAATATTTGACATAAATATTCACATATAATATAGTTCAAAAATTTACGAGACAGTGAATAAATTGACTAAAATTTTGAATTTTAACAACTTACAAACAAGACCCGTCTTTTGTCAATTACAATTCTATCGGGAATTTATACTTGTTTATAATTTTAATCAATTATAGGTTATTATATATAGAGGCCCCGACTCTTAATGGTGCAGATTCCGGTACATATCATTTTTTTAAAATAGTAAAAAAATAAATTTTTGATGAAACTTCATGGATATGATCTCTACGATGAGAAGATCATCTCTAATTTTTTTCATAAAAAAATTCAATAAACAAACCTTTGAGATGAGATGCTATGTAAAAAAAATGGTATAAATATGTATTTTCAACCATTAAATTTTTTTACTATTTTTAAAAAATGGTATGTACTGGGTCTGCACCATAAGGAGTCCTTACAGGAGATTTTTTGTATATATATATAATAATACTCTTGTGCGGACCAGTCCGCATTTTAAGAGTGGGGACGAGACATGTGTCGCCTAACGGTGCGCCTAGAAATTATCTCCTAAATTATAGGTACACTCTCTCTCTTTTCTGGGCTCACCGCCAGGTGACACATGTCCGGTCCATACTCTTAAAATGCGGACTGGTCCACACAAGAGCAGGACTATATATATATATATATATATATATATATATATATAATAGAGAAATATTTTATGTTTAACATGAATTTCTAAACATAAAATTGACCTTGAAGTTTCGGTTCATTTTCACTTTTTGAACCCGATATTTCAAAAAGTACAATGTCAACTCTTATGTTTAGAAATTCATACTATTTTAGTCATAGGTCAAATATCTAAATGAGACATAGCAAAGTGGATGGCTCGTGAGTATCGTGTTCCGTTATATCATCCATTTAGTTAATTCTCCTAACGAAGATGTGATGGAGAGTCAAAATTGCATGAATTTTTATACATGAAGGTTAACATTGTAAATTTTGAAACACTACAAGAAAAAAAAACTTTTAGTTGCAGAAAAAAATTATGACTAATCATTAAAAATTTGCCACTAAATCATTTGGTGGCAATTTTTTTTTGTCACCGCTTTGCTACTAAAGATCTGCTGCTAATACCTTTAGTGACAATATTTTGGCGTTTGCGAGTAAATGTTACAAATTTAGTGGGAATTTTTTTTCTACTAAATGATGTAGTTTTAGTGGCAAATTATTTGCTACAAAAACGATCGTAATTGTCATCAAAAGGCATATTATTTGCCACTAAAAGGTTCATTTTGTAGAAAATATAAGATTTGCTACCAAAACTAAATTTTTGCTCGAGGTAAAAAAGTTCTATGGTAATTCAAATTTGCCACTAAAAATATCTTTCTGTAGCGAATTATTGCCTCCATTAATAGTTATTGCATTCAATATTCATATTTTATGCTTAAAATAATTAACCAACAATGCTAAATACATTCAAGTTTCATATTTAATACTTAAGATAATTAAGGCATTCTAGTAAGAACTTTTATGGCACAAAACAATCAAAGCATATTTATAATATTGTATACTCAACGTGACAATCAATATTTGAACTATTCCACATCAAAATCAAGTCAAATACACCAATTACATAAATAGTTTCATTGTTCACAAAAAAAATAAAAAATAAACAAGTACAATGGAAATAGATATAAGACATTTGATCATTTATACTTCATACATCTCTTTTGCTACTCATGTATTTTTACGGGTTACGCAATTAGATAACTCCTCAAATTTTTTAAAAAGACCATCCATTCGTTCTTTCATTGTAGTGTTCTCCCTTCAAGCTTCATTTGGTTCTCTCCTCGCCTCTTCAGCTTCCCTTCTCACTTTATTAGCTTCTCTCATGGCCGCAACAACTTGTCTATCCCTCTCAATCTCTTTCTTCCTTTGCATATATTCATGTTGTTTGGTATTAGAACCAATCCATCGTCTACGTACATAGGTAGAGCGATATCCTAAAATATTTTGAAATGCTTTCATATCATCCATCTCCATACCTGCTTTAGATTGTGATGCAAGTATTTATTTCACCTCATCCTATTAACCGTTGTAAACAATGTATAATTTAACATAATGTTATAACAAAACATTGTAAAAAAACTTGAAAGCATCTTACATATATACTTCCAGCCTTTGGAGTAACCCAATTGCCTTTTCTTTTGATCCAATGTGTCGTATACCACATCTTTGTCATAGGCGCGGGATCTCCGGTTTCCTTGTCACGCTATAAAAATTTTAATATAAATAAAATATCATAACCAATAATAAAGAAAAATTAAATAATTACTAAACATAACGTTTTAAAAAAATATATAGTACCATCTTATACTCCACTTGACGAAATCCTTTAGTTCCGCTGCAATGCAAAATCTACTGCTCAGATCGATTGATCGAGTTAATTTCACTTCTTTTCTGAAAATAACAGAAGGCATTTATTTTCAATAAAACATTAAAATATTTATCATGAAAAAAAAAGTACTTAACATTTGATCTAACCTTGTACTTTGCCTCAATAAATGTCTCACAAAGATCAATCCATTTATCTTCTGATGATAATTTCGGTGGACGACACTCAAAAGCTTGTTCTAAAGAGCCGTGTGGCTTAAAGTATTCACGATACATTTTTGACCGAAAGTTACGAAATTGAGTATGGAGTTGATTAATCATTACAGACTTTATATTTTCATCATTTGACAATTGAAACTTATCCTATTTAAAACAAAATAAATAACATTAAAACTAACTTTATATGGGACTATGTTCTATATATGAGCATAAGTAGAAGCTTACTCGCATAAGGGTCTACATGTGTTCTTTACTCTCTTCGGGGATATTACTCTACAACCAGAATTTAAATGGAGTGTGATCACGAATAACAATGCCTATTTCATATTTGAAATTAGATGCAAAACAACCCATTATACAACCCTCTGAGAGGATGATTTTGATATTATCCCCCTTTCAAGTCTCTTTTGAAAACCAATTTCTCGTGGTGGTCCTCTGACTCGTTTCTTAGAAGACGATCCTATTAACATGTACATACAATGAAAATATTAACCAATAGAACTTTCAGTGATACCAGACATAAAAAACACAATTGGAACTATATACAAAGTAGGAGTAAATATCGGAACATGCCACCATTATGGAAGATATACAGCATCAACTTGAGTTTGATGTTGCATAACGCCACCTTAAGTATGACTTTGAGCATTCAGAGATTGCAGCAATGAGCTTGAAATAAGGGCTATAGGACAACAAAGTAGTGAAGAATCATGTGTTTAATTCACTTTCATATTCTTCTAATAATTTAAGTACAGGTTGTCCTAAAATAGTTTTAAATATTTATGTAATAGAAAGATAAATAATTTGTATGAATTCAAGGTAATGATATGGAAGTTTAAAATTGAGCTTACAATGCAACATAATACTATAAAATATAGTCAATAATATATCAATCAAGTCAATTGGTATATTCTTAAGTCTTTAATTAAATATATCAATAAAGTCAATTACATCATCATAATATAAAATTATCCAAACATGCCCTTTGTCGCAAACAGGTATCGTGTCGAAATGATCCAAATAAGTCTCAAGTAAGTTACACTATCATAATACATATTGGTTGTCACAATATGGGATATGTTATTTTCCTTCAATTAATTGCAAATCCATTAGTGATAAGAACATTTAATCCAGTTGTCCAATTTGAATGAAAACAGGAAACCACATTATTGCAACTATTTACTTGATTTGCTCTAAAATGAAAGTAGAAGAATTAAGTTCTTAAACAAGCAAAATCAAAAAACACATCAGCAGTCAGCTCCCAGCTGGGACACTAGGGATGAGAACTTAGTTATATATCAGCTAACCAACTAACATAATGAACATGCTACAAATAGATGAATTCCTTCATAGCAGATCGATTAACAATATGAGCAGGAAATTAATAAAATAAAATGGCCCATATATCTCGAACTATGCTACCATTCAACATGATTGCATTTATGAGTCTGCATTCAGCAAACCGCGTTCAACATAAATTTGTCAACACACTAATGTAGCTACTTGATAGATTGCATTATTTGATCTAGTTTTGCTTACTTTAAACATTGATTTGCAATCCAATATGATCTTGATGAATCTAGGAGACATTTTTTTTATGGTTCTACTGTTAATAATATAATGACCTGTAATCTAATTATGTCTAGATTTTTCTTTTAAATGTTTTTTTAATAATCTGCCATTCCAAGATTTATTCCCTTACTTGCCCAGATGAATTTGATCTCATTTTTGCATTTGCTTTATTCTTCTATAATTGAAAGCAATTATTCGACCTCTGCATAAGTACTTATATCATTACAACCCACAAGTACTTTATTAAAAGAATATATATTTCAAAATAGTGTGTATTTGATGTTTTAGGGGGAGGGAAAATACTCTATTCAACATACTACAAATGTAGCCACTTGGCAGATTGCATTTATTAGTGGATTTAACTATTCAAACAATTGGTATCAAAGGTCCCTCTAAATGTATATGTTGTAAAAGATTCGAATTGAATCTATGGATCACCTATTTGGTGATAGCGAGTCTGCAAACTTGATATGCTAGAGATTTATTATGTCAAAGATAATCTATTTTCCCTAAACATTGATATTAGATCTCTGCCTCGGTCTCCATCTCGGTCTCTGTTTCTCTGATTCCTTCCAAATTTAGTGTAGCTGTTGAGTTAATTCATTATCAACGTCTTTTGTTATTACAAAGAAAGTACCTTTTAAGATGGTGGCCTAACAGTCTCAAAAGATCATCTATCCGTCTCAAATACTTTTTGTGATGCTATTTGGGATGGCTAGGACAGAGTCTTTTTTTATAGGGGTTATAAATACTTTTTGTGACGCCATAGCCATCTCAAAAGAGTTTTTTGAGACAGGAACAAATCCCTCTCAAAAGGTCCTCGGTTTATATGAGCCTTTTGAGACAGTACAAGAGCCATCATAAAAAAATATTTTTGAAACGGGAATTAATCCGCCTCAAAAGATTACTATTTTTGAAGAGTTTTTTGAGACGGAAACATAGCCCTCTTTAATATATTTTTGGGACAGTTTTAACCATCCCAAAAGAGGTAAAGGGATCTTAAAATTTTTGCACCAATATTTTGTGGAGAATAAAATCTACCGCTAAAGTTTAATATATAATTGAATTACATTTGAAACAACACAAACAACGAATAGTCATATAATGTAATACATAAGATGATTTTTAACCAACACAACGAATCATTTTCATTCAACAATAAATAGAGTTCTTACAACCATCTCCAAATATTCATCAAAATAAAAATTATAACACTAAGTTCAAATATTTGACTTGACAACAAAAATACATTAATTTATTAATACTCCAAACATGAAATGCTTTTATCAAAGTAATTTCGCAACACTGAAGATTACGACCTCCAAAACCACTGATTAATATTTGTGTGTTCTACGAAAATTGTCACTTGCATAAAAAATAATAGTGTCAATTATGTCAGAATTAATACCCCTCGTCAATAATACAATGTGAAAAATGAATTAATATAGTATATTCTCATCATAAATAATATAAATATCTAACTATTATTATTTTGAAAAAATCGCAAGAGTCCCCTTTGTTTATTCATGAAAACCACAGGTAGTCAATCAGTTTTAAACATTAAAATTGATTCTAAGAATAACATACAACAACCAACATAAACTTTTAACCTCCACTATAATAAATTCTCACCACCATAATAAATATTCATCCCACTATTGAAAATTTAACTTTAAACGAGAGAATTTTCCCATATATATATATAAGTAATTATATGTAACAATTGTAATGTATTACCTAGTTGGATGAATCGTCGAGGTAGTGGAAGCATGATGAGGGGTAATACTTTGGAACAAACGTTGCATTTCACTTCGCATTTCACTTCTTATATCATTCTTCATATATAATAAAGCTTGTTGGTTGCGAATCTCTAACTCTTCGAGCTCTTGTCGATGTCAAGTCTCTCGGTCTTCAGCTTCTTTCTTTAATTGGTTAATTTCTTCCAATAATAACTGAGATGAACATGATTTTATCGACGTCTCCCTTTAGTAAAGCATACCCATACCCTCCATATCCTACTACATCAGTAAAAATCTTGTTCCACACTTCAGAGTCATTTTGTTGCTCTTTTGGTAGCTCATTTAGTCGTCTTTCAAGCATTTTCTACTAATTAAATTGATATTATAATTAATGAACATAAAATAATTTTCAAGAACACAATTTATAGCAAATATTAAATAAATCTTTCAAGCATCACTTATTAATTAATATTTATACATACCGCTCTATCAAATGATCCATCTTCAACACTGAAAGGCTTATTATTTGGATCTCGAGTGGCTTTCCACATGCTAATAATGTCGACAGGCTCCCCCTGTTCTATCCTCTGAAAAAAACAATGTATATATATATATATATATATATATATATATATATATATATATATATATATATATATATATATATATATATATATTAATACTATTAGATTAAAATAAAAAATATTTATAACAATAAAAATTCTAACCTCCTTGGTTATTTTAGAATGTGGCTTTCGTCCTGTCATTGAGTAAGCACATTCAACTTCACGATTTTTGATCCACAATATCCTAAATATTTGAAGAAATAAAAATAAAAATTATGATTCTATTGACGAATAATGTAGGTATAAAATTCTTAATAAGATGTGATATTTATACCTTAATCTTCTTTAGACCCCAATATTTCACCAATTCAGTCCACTGATCTTTTTTGACTCATTCAGGCGTATAAATCAACTGTTCTTCATCTGTTTGAAACTTTTTATAGTGATTCACTTTCACTCGATGCTTCCATTTCTTCCACGCAAGTCCCATCCTTGCAAAGAAGATTTTTTTAAAACTTTCTGGTGCATTTGTGTTATTGTGAGAACAAAAAGAATAAATTAGTTAAAACTTGACAAGCTAATGTACAACGGCACAAATAAATAAATCAAACTAATAAGTTACCTTCACTTCCTTCCATATAATGTCAAGTGCTTCATCGTCCGCCTCGCTCCAATGCAACATTGTCAATGGAAATAAATTTCCACACTTTATATAATAACCTAAATATGACATCAATTTACTTTCAAGCTTACAAACTAGCTGAAAAAGTTCATTCCATTCGGGCCAAGGCCTTGCCCCCTTTCTAACCCTTTTTTTTACTAGTAAGGGTAGTCATTGTACCTGAACAAAAAATTGGTAAATAATGTTTATACATCTTGTTCAATATGAATATAAACATAAAATGTAATACAAATGGAGATATACAAATAATGCATTGTGTAACACAACATACCTGTGATATCCTCACCATCTAAAGCTATCTCATTGGATGGAGGATTGACATTCCCAACTGAATTATTAATCTACTCAATATTTGGGGAAAGTTGACTTGTAGGTGTTTGAAATAAAGAAACTTGAACTCTTGAGTTGCGCTGTGTATTCTGTGACTGGGATGTTAATTCAATATTTGGAAAAAGTTGTGGTTGCATCTATCTAGTTCCATGGTACCTTATGTTGTGTTGTAAGAAAGTAATTTAGGATGTCCTCTCTAAATCATTTCCCACTGGAGTTGCGGGTGGTTGCTTCTCGAGTGGGCTTTCCTTGGCTACGAGGTCAGACATAGTCAATCGATGACGACGACGCTTCAACGTCATGAATTTGTATATTTGCATTTATCGTAGCGAGAAGTCACATTTTAGTTATATATCACATTTTAATATCAATTATACATCAGTTATAAAACTAATCAAAATATAAGAATATGTGCACTTTAAAATTGAAAAAAAAAACTGAATATGTTAGTTTTTGTACAGTGATGAGATGTTTACTTACCAAATTCTAGTTCTTGTATAGTTATGAGATGTTTAGTTACCAATTTCAACCAAAAAATATATTTTTCTAACAACTAAATAAATGAATTACATATCCATAGAAAGAACTCTAAATATGAGGGTAAAAATAGTTATGAGATGTTCAGTTACAAAACTTTTACTTTTTATTCCGTGATGAGATGTTTATTTACCAAATTTAATATAAAAAAATATTTTCCCAGAACCTAATGAATTGATTTAGTTGTAAAACAAAATATTTAACCAACAACTAATGAAATAACTAGTTATAAAGAGAAGGAACAAAATGTATGAGGGTAAAAATAGTGCTAAGATATTTAGATACACACATTACTATTTAAAAAAAAGTGCAGCCAAAGAGAGAGATTAAGAGTTGCCGATCAATCGATCTTAATCATAATTCCGTTCTTCATAGCTTGCAATCATACAAGTTGTACGGTGGATCTGTCTCAAGGTCTTTGTCAAGGTCAAGGTCAAGGTCAATGTCAAGGAGCCGTTCAAGGAGATCAAGATATTCCCAATACCCTACACCATACAATTTGTACGGTGGATCTGTCTCAATACCCAAAAGATCAAGATATTCCCAATACCCTATACCATACAAGTTGTACGGTGGATCTGTCTCAAGGTCTTTGTCAAGGTCAAGGTCAATGTCAAGGAGCCGTTCAAGGATCTATGATTCAACTGATGTTGAAAATCCTAGAAATAGTCTATATGTAACAAGATTATCGCCTCAAATCACAAAGAGGGACTTCGAGAAGCATTTCTCGACAGAGGGGATGGTAGTGTATGTTTACCTTGTCGTCTATCCTTGGAGGATAGAATCTCGAGGATTTGGTTTTGTGACAATGTCCTCATTTAAGGAGGCTGATCGCTGCATAGAATATCTGGATAGATCTGTACTTGAAGGTCGTGTGATCACGGTGAAGAAGGCTAGGATGCGGAGGGGTAGAACACCTACTCCAGGAAAGTACCTTGGGCTGAGAACAGTTCGAGTGAACCGTTGGTCCCCAAGTTAGGGGAGCCGTCGATCCCCGAGTTACGGGAGTCGTTCTCCTCCTTACTTATTTGAAGGAGATAGGAGCAGGGGCAGGAGCAGGTCATACTCTCCTTACTACAGTCGACATCCTAGCAGATCATACTCTCCTTATTATAATTATCGAAGGTCCTTCTCCAGATGGCTTATGGCTAGGTTGTGAAGATTCAGGGTTTTAACAAGATATCACATATGAGAATATACCATCTTATTGTGGGCTTTGTTTTAAGTTAGGCCATAATGTAAAAACCTGCTTGATTCAAAATAAAGGCCCCAAGAAACCTTCAGTAGGAATAAAACTGGAAAACCAAATTATTCCCAACTCAAAAGTTCAACAGGTGTACCAGATAAATAAAAAAAGATAAGAAGTCATCAACAAGGCCAATACAGACCAAGAAATTATTTCTCACATAGAAATAATTCAATTTTCTCCTCAAATCAATAAAATTCCTTCAATTCAAGATACCAGAGCCTTGAATTCCCAACTTCAAATAACATCTAAAGAAGTATCTCTGCCAAAAATTGTGTCTAGTCCTAACAAACAGTTAAGGAAAAAGGGAATTCCAATAGAGATTCTTCAAGCCCATATTGATAAAATCAAGTCTGTAGACATTGATTATGAGGACACTAGAATAATTGAAATGCTACACTTGCCTCATGAAGCCACTGAATTACCTATAAAAGGCAGAAAATCTTTCTATGATAGATTGTCTCAATCAGATAATGAAGCCAACATCTTTGAAGAAACCCTATTTCTAGAGGAATTGATATTATTCTCAAAAGACTTGGAGACAAAAATTCAAAAAACAAAGAAGAAAAATGAAGATATATTAAAGACTCAGAAACACAACATTGACCAATATTATAGTCAATCATTGATTAGTAAAGAAGATATCAAGAAGAGCAATCAAATAGGTGATCCAATATTCAAAAGAATCACAAGAGCAAATGTCAAGAAATCCAATAAAGTTCCTTATCCTAGATCTAAATAATAGACACAATCATATGGAACGCAAGAGGAGTGGGAAATAAAGCAACCAAGAGAAGGCTAAAAAATCTCTATAAGTTTCACAAACTACCCTTCATATCTATTCGAGAACCTGAAATTGATAAATCTAAATTAGAAAACTTAAGAAGAACTATAAAGTTTGTTGGCTGTGAAGCCAATATCAGTAATAAAATTTGGTGTCTATAGTGGCATGGTGTAAATTGTAAAATCATTATTGACCACTATCAAAATGTTCTGCTTGAATTAACTCATCCCAATCTTCAAAAGATGTACATTAATATTGTATATGCTAAATGCACTAGACTAGAGATATTAGACTTATGGAGTATGATAGAATCGAATTCTCAATTATGCATTGAAGATCCATTAATAACTACAGGCGAGTTCAACACTGTTGCTGATAGTAATGAGAAGACATGTGGTAGAGACATAGATCCAATAGGTGTAAAAGATTTTAATAACTGTGCATATAGAGCAAGCCTCATAGATTTGAGGTACATAGGCTCCAAATTCACTTGGTATAATTATAGAGACTTTAAAAGGTCTATTTGGGAAATACTTGATAGGGGTCTTATCAATAAAAAATGACTTTCTTGCTTTCTTAATACTACAGTGAAAATTCTCAATAAAAACTGTTATGATCATTACCATTCATTAGTTTCTTTTGGCAGAACTCAAGATAAAATAGTTAAATCATTTAAGTTCTTAAATATGTGGTGTAATCACAATACTTTTAGTAATTTGGTTCATAATTCATGGAGTAAAGAAATAATAGGCAGCCCTCTCAACAAATTCTCAATGAAACTTAAAGTTTTGAAAAAAGATCTTAAACAGTGGAATAAACAAACCTTTAAAAATATCTTTCAAGAAGTAAACAACTTGGAGGATGAATTGTGAATTAAAGAAGACACATATCACCAAAGTCCAAATCAAAGTAATAGAGAAGCCTTGGAAAGAACTAATGCTAAGTTAAATTGGGCCATTAAGTGTGAAGAGCAATATTAGAGCCAAAAAGCCAAAACAAAATGGATAAAAGAAGGGGATTTAAAGACAAATACTTCCATGCTATTGTTAATAATTCTAAAAGACATCTTTTGATCAAACTTATTAACAAATCTAAAAGTAAGTTTTACACTAAAACTAATGGTACTGCTTATAGAGCTAAAAACATTCATGAGGTTACAGGACTTGAGAACGGCAGTGCTCCTATAAAATACCTAGGTTGTCCTCTATTTAAAGGTAGAAAAAATATCATCTATTTTGAAAGTCTTATAACTACCATTAGAGATAAAATAAAAGGTTGGAAACCTATATTTTTAACTCAAACAGGAAGTAGTCCTTATTAAATCCGTGCTCAGTTTAATTCCACTATACACTATAGCTTATCTTAATCCCCCCCAATAGATCCTAAATAGAATAGAAACTATGTTCAATAATTTCTTTTGGGGATTTCATAAGGAGTATGGTAGAAATCATCACTGGTGTAAATGGAAAACCTTATGTTTCAATGAAGAAGACGGAGGCTTAGAATTCAGAAGTCTTCAAGGCATATCTAAAGTTCAAAGTGGAGAATAGGTTGGAATTATATATCAGGTAATAACTTATAGGCTGATTTCTTAAGAAGAAAATACAGAAAAGGCCCTAAGTCTTATGGCTCTACTGCCTATAATAGTTTCAAAGCTGAATTACATGAAGTAGATCAGTATATAATTGATATAGATGGTAAGAAAATCTGGACTTTGACTGTTGATGGTAACTTCAGTTTCAAATATACTTACAATATAATTAAAAGTTCTAAAACTTCTTCTATTTGTATATGAAAATAGAAGTTCAAACTAACTTCTATTTATAGATGCTATTATTCTTATTCAGAAGAATTAAATCACCTTTTCCTAAAAGGTCCTATAGCAAGGAAGGTTTGGTCTCATTTTGGTAATTTATTTGGTATTCAGTTATCAATTAAGTCTTTTTATATAATGCTAATGGAATGGTGGTATATAAGTAATTCAAATCTCATCATCAAGTTCCCTTTTAAAATAATTCCTACATGTATCATTTGGGAAATACGGGAATAAAGAAATAAATCCATCCATGAAGATATTGAAATGTCATCTGCCAATGATCAACAGTCAATACAAAACATGCCATGATCAGATCATAATGGTGACTAGTTTTGGATATAATACCCATTACTATCAATAAAAACCAAACTACAAATGCTTCAAGTTCAAAAACAAAATAACTAGTTTAGGACTGTATCTCCCTCAAGCATTGTCCCTCTAAATTTCATATCCACCTTCATCTGCATTTGCATCTTAATGATCATTAGCTTGAACCACACTAGTGTCAACTATTAATCCATCTCCATCCCTCTCCCACCGTAAGTTTTGATCTTCATTCAAATTTTGCATGACAAACGACTCATCTCCATTAAGCAACAACTTTTCTTCAACTTCTTGAACTGTCGTGTACCTATCAAATTGGACTCTTGGTGTCATGGGAACAATAATGTTCCAATCCATATCGATAGGGTCTTGCACGTTAAATATTTGTTCGTCTTGGGATGCTAGTATAAAAGGTTTGTTACACTCTCGATCATCCTTATATTTCAAATGCTTGAAATTCACTAGAGTAAAATTAAATTCGTCAACTTTTGTACCCATACGATTTTCAACCCAATCACACTTGAATAATACAAACTTCATGCCATTAAGATACTGAAGTTTAATAATGTCTGTTAGTTCCCCACAATATGTAATATCACCCATAGTGGGGTTTTTATCATTTTGGCTAGAATAACTCATTTGTTCGGCTTTTATAATAACTCCTCTATTTTGAGTTTTCTTTCCCCTATCACGTTTCTTTGTTCGAAATCTAAAACCTCTAACAATGTAAGTGTTGAATCTGACGGTATCTTTAAGAGGACCTAAAGTCAAGCATTTGATTTCGTCAGATACTTCCACACCATCGTGCCAATTTATTAACCTATAATATATTAAAGTAAATGTTAATATAAAAGTATAGTACTTATTCATAATCCAAGTATTAGTTATGATAATTTCGCTTACATAATCCTTGAACCATTAGTGGAACTCATAGTTGTGAAGACGATTAACACGATGCTTTTGTGTATCTTGAGGGTACTTTGATAAAAGTTATGCAAGATGCTTTCTATAAGCAAACAAATAGCCATATATCAATTCCACAAAAAATATAAAAATGGTTTTCAAAAACACCAAATAATTATAATAAAACTTACTCAACAAATGGTGTCACTGCCTCGATGTTGGTAAGAACGTGCTGATGATCTTGCATATATATTGCAGAATCAAGTTCAAATTTAACTTTTTCCCAATTTCACGACCATTTATATACCCCCAATCATCATTTTTAGCCGGTCGGTTAGCCTTAGTTTCCACATCCACATACTGGGAACAAAAAGTCATGCATTCCTGAAGAATAACAGAGTTGCAATTGAGGCCTCAGGATGAGCCCAATTACCAACGTAGCCTTTTAAAGTGTGGAGGTACCTCTTAATCGAATACATCCAACGTTAAAGGACACAACCAACAATCAATAGTTCATTCGACAAATGCATATGCAAGTATTCCATCACATCAAAGAAACTCGGAGGGAATATCTTCTTAAGGCTACAAAGTGTAAGGGCCATTCGATCTTCAAACTTTTCCAAATCAGCTGCGGTAACTGCTTTTGAGCACAATATCACAAAGAAATTTCTTAATTCAATCAAGGATTTGACAATATGATTGGACAATACCCATCGCGCCGCTATTGGAAGTAATTGTTTTATAAAAATATGATTATCATGGCTCTTTAATCCCGAAATATCTCTTTCTTGCATGTTCACACACCGTGAAAGGTTCGAAGAGTAGCCATCAGGAGTTTTAACATTCTGCAACACTTTAAAAAAAATCTTCTTCTCTTTGTTACTCATCGTGTACTCTGTTGGGGGAGGTAGTGTAGATTTGACCCCCGTGGTTGAGGATGTAGCTATGATCTAATACCCAAAATTTTGAGATCTTTTAGAGACTGTAAATTATCCTTTATCTTCCCTTTAGTTCCCAATAATGTAAACATGACATTATCACAAACATTTTTCTCAATATGCATGACATCAAGATTATGGAAAATAAGATTATCCTTCCAGTATGGCAATTCAAAAAATATGCTCTTATATTTCCAACCAAATCTACATTTTGGAACTACTTGTTTATTTTTTTTCTAACACCTCTCTTTCCCTCCTTTTAAAGACATCTTCCATCTTATATTCACATTTAACGTCAAGATCATTCAACTGTTTCAATACTTGCAAGCCCTGAAGTTTAAGTGGGGATGGACATAATTCTACCCTCCCTTTAAATGGTGCCTTCTGCCTACAAAGCCTATGGCATGAGTATAAGAATCGACGATGACCCTAATAACAGAACTTCTTACCATTATCTAATCGCATTGACTGTTGGTCTTCGTTACATCAAGGACAAGCAAATGTAACTTTTGTGCTCCATCCCGATAACATGGCATAAGCGGGGAAATCATTAATGGTCCATAACAACGATGCATGAAACTTAAAGAACTCCTTACTTGACACATAGTAATTGCATACACCATCAACCCATAGCTCAATCAACTCATTAATAAATGGTTGTAAAAATACATCAATCTTATCTCCAGGTCCTTTTGGTCCATTTATAAGAATAGACAAAATCAAGTTAGGTTGCTTCATGCACAACCACAAAGGTAAGTTGTAAATAATGAGGATAACTGGCCATGTACTATGCTTAATGCTCATAAAACCAAACAGAGTAAATCCATTAGCTGCTAATGCAAGTCTAACATTACGAATCTCCCTCGCAAAAGAAGGGTTTTTCTTATTAAAAGTTTTCCAAGCAGGAGAGTCAGCGGGATGTTTCATTACACCATCGTCGATCCTTTCCTCAACATGCCATTTCATTAGAGGAGCTGAATAGGATGACCAAAATAATTTTTACAATCTCAGTTTCAAAGGGAAGTATCTCATTTTCTTTACGGCTACCTTTGGACCATAGACACCATCAATACTAGAGTCCTCATCTTTATATCGAGAAGATCCGTATATGCCACACTTTTTAAGACCCTCGTTTTTATTACAAAACATCATACAGTTATTTGGGCATGCATCCCATGTCTCATACTGAATCCCAAGTCTTTTTGTAGCTTGTTGGCTTGGTAGTAAGACTAGGGAATTCTAGCATGTGGAAACATTCTCCCAAAAATTTCAATAAATCCGTGAGAGAACAATTTGTCTAACCATAAAGTTGCTTCATTTGCAAGAGTTCAACAACAAATGACAATTCGATAACTCTAGGCGGACAAGTCGCATTGAGCCTTTTTCATAAGTTTATAGTAATCTGGAACATCTTTGTTGGATTCAAAGACATCTTCGGTGTTACATTCCTCCTCACGCATATTGCCATATGTGTGGGAAATACCTATTCCCTCTTGAACCATTATAACCATGTTATCTCTAGCACTCAGTTCAACAGGTAAATGTATATCATCAACTAACATATCATCTCGCAGAGTATTTCTATCACTCCTTACACCACTAAAAGTTTCTCCGTGAAAAATCCAAACCTTAGATGTCTTGTCGAAACCACGCATGTCAAGGTGATCTCTCACAGTTTGTCGATCGTGGTACACTCGATTTGCGCATCTCTTACAGGGGCAATAAATCTTTGTTGTCTCGATGTTTTTATTTACATATGCATAGTTAAGAAACCCGTCAATCCCATTAATATGTTCTTTTGAATACCAGTTGCGTAAATCAATCCAACTCTTATCCATGGTTCCCATCTACGAATCTAAAAAAAATATCAGTAAATTTATATTTCATAATATAAATAAAGAGATTAATAATGTCTTCGCAAGATGATGAAAATATAAAAAGATTAATAACGGCAAACATGAATTCCTAAAGAGATTATCACATAAAGGGGGAACAAGCTATGAAATAAGAATATAATTCATCACATCAATTTAAGTATTATTATGGCTAACTAAATAGAACAATTAAAATTTGAAATATTGAAGTACTAATGCATGCATGATAATGGAAAGTATCAAATAAGAATTCACACAATCAACTAATTAACATCTACATCACTAAACATTTACACATTGAAAAACTCACAAGGCACATACCCATTTTCACCCTCGTTTGAATCTGTATGCTCATTTTCTTCTTCACGTGGCACAAACTTGTCATCATCATCAATGATTTTTTTTACTCTTTGAACCACTTTTTTTTTTTATTTTTATCTTTGTTTTGACTTGCCAAATACAATTCGTGTATTCCCAATTCCTTCAAATTTGCTCTATTCTCTTCCCCTTTTGTATCTCGTACTCCTTCATTGTCACAAACTTTTTCGGAGAAAAGATATGTAATTAAAGAAGGAATGAGACTCATACTAAATGAGACTCATACTACTTCTTTAACATGTTAATTTCATTTCTATACTTGCTGTTAAAGTATTTGTAGAACTTTAAAGCATTTTTATCCTTGCATTTAGCTTTGTAGTAATAAGACCTAATGTCATTTGACTTCATTCTTAGAAATACATAAAAAAGAGAAGATCTACCAATCACAACTTTACATAAAAAACCTAATCAATCCTTCTACAAATCTCAAATACATAAAAAAACACATTAATGATTTTGGAGAAGAATAATTTAGGATCTTTGAATAATTGGTTCATGCATTTAAGAATTTATCTAAAAATTAAATGGTTTTTTGGTTTTAGTCCCATTTTTTAAATTTTGTTAGTCTCCCATCCCATGTATTTTTAAGTTGTTTTAAGTCCCATAACCGTCCAAAACTTCCCTCAACTTTCATGTAACCTCTCTAAACTTCCCATGTCTCTTTTTGTAGAGAATTACAAGTGTAAAAATATATGACCAACAAAAAATAATGGCATGGGATTAAACACACATATATTCAAAAAAGTAGGACTAAACACTTATAATCCCAAAATTAAATAAAAGCCTATTATAGAATCATTGAGCCAACATGAGCCATAATGCTATATAACATCAAACAAAATAAATAGCCTATTATAGATCTGCTTATTAGGTCACATTGAAAGCTAAAAAAAATTAAAATTAACAAATAAGCATACACTCTTTATTTACATTTTATATAAGTATTATGCATATGGTTATTTATTTACAACTTATGTATATGGCATCAGTAATTATGTCTATAGAATAATTTTTTATCCCCCATTGTTACCATTGTCCAACTGACTATTTACAGTAGCATATTTTGAAGAAGAAAAATAATAATAAATAAATAAACAATAATAATTTCTATGCTGTTTTCCTCAACAAAAAAACAAAGATGAAAAGTTACCATGAGACGAAAAATAACACGAGCGAGAAAAATCGACCGGAGAGTAGGAGAATGGCAGAGGAGAAGAATGCCTGGGGGGACGGTGAAGGAGAAGAATGCCGGGGGGTGGGGGGGGTGGGGTGGGGGGGGGGGGGGGAACAGCATAGGAGAAGAAGCTGGGGGTGAAGAATGTGTGTGTGTGTGGTGGGGGTGGGGGTTGAATGCCGGTTTGGCTTTGGCGATTGGGGAATTTTTGTGTTTTTTTATTTTTTTTGATGTGGGAGGTTAGGTTAAAGTGTTGTGAGCGGGAGATGAAAAGAATTAGTGGTGGGAACCAATTTTATTTAGCCATCTTATTCGGTATATCTTTTGATAAAGTAAGTATTTACAGTCTCATTTGGTTTACTTTATAAGATGGATATAACTAACCGTATCAAAAAGTGACATTTTTGGAGACGGATATAATTAACCATCTAAAAAAATAATAGTTTTTGAGACGGCTAATTATATCCATATAAAAAAGTATGTTTTAAAGACTATATTTTGTCTGTCTAAAAAAATAGGGTCTTAAAAGCAACTTTTTTTGTAGTGTGTGGTTAATCTAATCCAATAGAGCTCCAATTTTCCTAATGGACAGGCAACTGCGGCCACCACAATGTCCCTCATATGTAAAGAAACTAAAACTGCAGATCATTCAATTAATTTTAGCAGATTTCTAATATATATTAAAATATAACCAAATGCCTTTTGTGGTTATTCATGATAGGAATGTGATAAATGTTATTCGTTTTCATGTTTGTTGTGAGTTATTCCATAGGTAAAATGGCTTCTACTTACAAGTCTTTCATCAAAATGGGGTAGAAATCAACACAATTGTGGAATTTTTGGAGAACAACTAGTGTGCAAGAAATTGTGGGTAGAAATCAACACAATTGTGGAAAGAAATTAAAATATCTTGTATAATAATTTCTAAGCATTCTCTAATTTTGAGAATCCTTACCTATCTGTAAAGTTGATACGAATTCGAATAATTAAAAATTGTATCAAATGTAAATAATCAATTATTATTATATATTTGGGTTTTCAAGAACTACATTAGTTTGTAAGAATTCTCATGAACTAAGGAAGTTCATATAAACTTTTAACACACATAAACTTAGCCATTTTTACCTATCACTATTACTTGATTTTTCTCCCACGAAAGGTTATGAAATGTGTATTTTTAGTTTTACCAGTTCAAAGCATACACCATTGTGGATGCTCTTAAATAGTGCAAATATTATATGAATAGTACATGCCCTTACATGAATAGTGCATGCGTAAAATGCTAGAATCAAGTCCATCCATTTCAAAATGAATATGAGGAGAAATAAATGAAATGATGAAATGAAAATCTTCCCAACTTTCACATCCAAATACACATATCACAAAATAGGACGAGCTAAAGAGATATTGGTCCAAATTCTCTACATCTATTTCATTGTGTCACATATGTTTAGAAATAAACTGCCAATCTTTTAATGCTTTGCATGAGTGAAACATTTTATAACTACAAGTTTCTCTCATTTTACGGATAGAAAAAATATATAAAGTGTTCCACTTTACAAAAAGTCATATTGATTTTTTTTTTCTAATTATCATTAAAAAATAAGGTAAATTACACCAAGATCCCCTAAACTATTGATTTTTTTCACCCAACCCCTTTTCATAAAATAAAATTGATAAAACATAATTTTATGCATAAAAAATGTTAAAAATTTGTTGAAAAGGAACAGGGTGAAAACAACAATAGTTCAGGAGGTCTTGGTGTAATTTACCCGTAAAATATTCTCATTATTTTAAGTTTGTATTCTTAGCAAGAAGTTGAAGTGTATCAGTTTTTTTATCTTCTTCTGTGGAGACAAAGTGATTCTGGCCTTTTTTTTTCCTGGGTACAACGCGACAATAGACTACCTACACAGAAAGGGTAGAGCCATGAAACGTTTTAAAAAAAATGACTTAGTTCACGAATTAACCCAAGGAGTACGTTGCTTAATCATTCGATTTCTCCATTAATTTCTCCAATATAATTTATCTTTATTATATTAAATTGTTTCAACAATTTAAAGACGTTTTTATCTTCCATGGATGTCGAAAACAAGTCTTTTGTTCCCACTGATATTAATAAACCCTTCAAGTTTGAGGGATTGAACTTTAAACGGTGAAAACAAAAGATGTAGTTTTTACTTATCAACTAAAACGGTATCTTTTGTTTGTACCTAAATCAAATATGAGATTAGTAAATTTCCTACTACTGAAAACTCTAAAAAATTAGAAAATGTAGAGGTGGTGATTTTCTTTGTAAGAACCACACACACACACACACACACACACACACACGCACACACACACACACACACACACACACACACACACACATATATATATATATATATATATATATATATATATATATATATATATATATATATATATATATATATATATATATATATATTAAATACCTAACCTAATAATCTATATGATTATTATTCCCCTTTCGAAACGGCTAAGGAAATTTAGGACGCACTTCAAAAACAAATATGACATTAAGGAGGTTGGAACAAAAAAATATATTGCGAGTCACTATCTAAAATTTGAGATGGTTAATGATAAACCTATTATTTCACAGTCTCGCAAGCTATAAAATTCTTTCATGAGATTTTATTCGAGGGCATGATATTGGATGAACAATTTCAAGTAGCTATTATGATTGACAAGTTGCCTCCTAGTCGAAAGGATTTAAAAAATACACTTAGCACAAGTCTAAAGAAGTTTTACTTGAAAGCTTCATTGATTCCCTTCGTATTAAGGATGAACCTTGAAAACATGACAAAAAATAAGATGTTCCAATTGTGTAGAAGCTAAAGGGCACAAACATGAAACCAAACTAAAACCAGAATTCATATAAAAATATGAAGCTGTGACACCCCGCCTAATTAAATATCGGGCGATCAATCCTTTATTAAATTAAAATCAAGGTGAACAGTTGGTTCATTCTTAGTATCACTGTCGCAAAATAAAATCTACCAATTTAAACACCCTTAATAATTAAGCTAAGTGTCAAAACAATTCAAAACTTTATTTCCATATCCATTAAATTTCAAATTTGAAAACCTTTTAACAACCAACAGTTTAAGAATCACATAAGCGCTACGGATAGCAATCAACACAAAAGAATGAATGCATCTAGATTAACCGTTCCACAATTTAAACTATAAATGAAATCATCCTGCAAAGAGTTAATACCCAAAGAGTACCGAATACTGAAAATAAATGAACATACATCTCTGACAAATCTACACTGAATGAAGAAATGGGCGACACATGCCCTAACTATGAAGAACTATACAAGAACCGAATCAATGAAGAGGTCATAAAAAACAAAGGCCTACAATTCCCACATAAGCTACAGCGCGTCCAATCCAAAGAACCTATGCATGACGCCCCTGTGGCTGGGCACTTGTGTAATATACATATATATATACAAAAGAGAGATAACAGAATGGGTCAGAGCCCGATTGTAAAACAGTTTTAAAAATAGTTTAGCAAGTATTTAAAATGCTTACCTACTAATGCAACAACCAAGATAGTATGCGACACTCTCTTGAGAATTCTCACCTCTCATCTAGTGTGCACGTCTACCGTACTACTAAACCTCAAAAGTCTATCTCACTTATTCTCTATAAAGTTTCATCTTGAGAATTAACAGGGTGATAATATTTTGTTTAGAAAGATAAATCTCTTCAAGATTTCTTACGCTGTTTAGAACAAATCAGTACTGTTAGGAAGTTCCCGAACACCTTAAGAGAGTTGCAACATTTATTCATTACTTAACTACTTATACGCACAGTAGAAAGTTCCCATATAGATATACGTATATATAATAGTTACACATATAATATATATACTAACGGCACCCCACATAAAATCTATGGTGCAAAGTTTCCATATATAAGTAGATATATATACCAATCACTCATATAATATATATATACACACACTATCTGCACCCCACATACAATCTATGGTGCTGGCATACTCTGTTATCAAGTCCCCGTATCGCTCATACTTAGGGAAATACTAGTTCGGAATCACTCTCGAACTGTTTTAACACAAAACACATACAAATGGAGGCGAAGCATAGTTCCCGGTCCTAAGAGGTCAGAACATGCCCTCACGTCTCTTAGGACCATCTGACTATCACTCAGATAGCCTGTAATCAAGGATACTATCTTCTAGGGTACAAGTCGTTATCCCCCATAAAGGTCCAATCTAGATAAGCCTGTCCCGGCGTGGAAACTCCAGTGATAGCAAGTAGCTCGGGTACGATTTTTACACAGATATATAATGTATGCACAATCACACAGTCATATTTATATAAATATTCATATTTCTAAATTAGGTGTGCTCACGACCCATAATCATAATTATCCGTTATTAACATTCTTTACTCGATCATTACGCATAACGGACTCGTCATTTTTATTATCATTTATAATGCACTTCATACTCACTTCTCCTTTATCGAAGTATTCTAAGTATAATTTTAGTAGTCATACACTCACTTACGTTCGGATCTAACATCCTTTCGAGTCTCGATCTTTTTATTACATATACGCATGATTTCTTATACACATGAATTATTCCTCGTTAACCCAAAATCTCATCCTACACTAAAATGTTAGTCAACGGGGTCTACCTATGCCCTACTGGTCTTCTCTATATCCCATTATACTCCAACAACAACAATCAAGGGTTCCCATACATCTTAATCGGATCAAACTAACGAATGAGAAACATGAAGTTTTCCAGGAGGGGTCGATCGATTGAAGAAAAGGGGTCGATCGATCGATCAGTCGATCGATCGATGCTCTTGGCTCGATCGATCGATCAAGCAATTCTTGCCCAGAAACTGCAAATTTAACCTACGGGTTTCATCTTCCAATTTCTCCAAAAATTTCATTTACAACTCTAGAATTCTCAAATAACAGTACTACAAGTTCTATATACATATATATAAGATTTCCTACGTGAAACCTGTATAAATTCATCAACGATATCAGATTAATGGGGAAAAATTGACATAATCTTGAAGAACCCTAATTTTGAAAGAAATATACATTGCTCTAATTATTTCCCAGATTTCTTGTTTCTAAACTCATAATAATTCGCTGGTAATCCTCTACATATGATGGGTATATCCAGAATATATGGAATCTCTCTAAACATGCGATTTAAAGTCTCTAAATTAACAATTTCTTTCATAAAACATGCTCTTGGTAATCCTAAACTAATATGGGTGAGGCATCAACCAAAAATAAAGAAAGATAGATACTTGCTTGAAATTCAAGGTTCTGATTTCGTGGATGAAATGTATGGTTTTGTTCCTCGTCGCGCAATCTACGTTTTGGTGGTGGTGGCAGTGCAAACGGGTGAGTCCTTGGCCTTGAGTTGCTTGGAAAGCTCTCTAACTCCTTCTCTAATGGTCGTTCTTTGATTTTGTGTTTGCTAACCCTAAGAGATAACTCCAAATGGCTGATATAACCTAATTAATTTCGTGGGTTTAATTACCCAATAATGCAAGATGTCTATAATACCCTCCCGGGATGTCAAATAGGCCTAAAAATGCCCCGAGACCCTAACTAAACTCCCGAGTACACTTTTCTGACTATCTCGACCCTTTCGGACACATTGGCGCACTCAAAATGATCATACGGGCAACTTATAATTTATTCACTTTATATAATAATAATTTAGTCCTGACACGATACAGGCGCGTCCCGACTTAAATTTCCATTATTGCCATTTTATTCACTCGTGACAATTTTCAACAAAAATCAATTCTACATATTACTTTACTCAATAAGTAATATCTAACGAATCAACAAACTTTCAATAATTACTAACTCTCGTCACGCTAGTAAATATTTAAAACAACATTCAGGATTAAAATTAAATTAATTTATCTCAATTAAATTTAATAAATCCCTAAATTTAAAAGCTATAAAAATACTGGGTATTACATACTTCCCCCCTAATAACGGAATTTCGTCCCGATATTCGGAAAATAAGGCCTACCTGATAAAATACATTTTGGATACCTTAACAGTACGCAACCTATCCATATAGTAAGGCGCTCAATCCCTATAGCCCCCGCCTCACAGCAAGCTTGTTTAACACTCTTCATTAAATATACTTCACGTTGTGCTCCTATCCGACAATATTCGCATAAGACACGCATATACACTATTAATTCCCATTATTTCAATATCATTAGGAGGAAGCACCTCACTACATGACAACTACTCGGATTTATTTAAATACCAAAACTCCCATTCTGAGAGAAACCATACGAACATCTGACCACTTTTGTTCGCCTAAAACAGTCGTGGAATTCCACCATAGTCATCGGATTATTCTCGACTGATCCAAAATTCTGATTATCCGCTCACCTCTAAACTTACACAGAGGGAGAATAGTTAAGGTTTTTCCACACCAAAACTTCAATAAGAACCTCGTTCACGACAAACAGGTGCGAGTGCTTCCACGGAACACTACCATTAGGCAATATCCTCCCCCAATTACTGTACTGCTCCACTTGTTAGCTATAACCATTGTGGAAACGAAATGATCACCAAGATTCTAAAATCGCCTTCACGCGGCTCCACTACTCGTTAATCACCGTGCGCCTGCTCCTCGGCTATGGGCGATACCTCATACTCAAAACAAAATGTTATCTCCCTGTTTCCTGAAATCCCATATTGAAGGTGAAATTAACAAATCTCTTCCTGATTCAGAAAATAATACCGTGTAGGCCCACGTACCGGCGCAATCCCTTCCTTTCAAAGGAAGATTGGGCACATTAGTTAATATTGTAAATCACCCCAAAGGAATGTCAATCACTTCCTTCCTGGGTGATTTGTTTCACACATTTGGATGGACCCTTGATCTTGCCTTGAGGATGGCAACCCATCCAAGAAGCTTTACCGACTTTACCAGCCTCTTCCATTACAGAAATTATCGATAGCCCCCAAATTCTCTGGTTGATCCTCTCATTCTAACTGATTTCTATCTATGAGTGGTGCCTGCGGAGACTACTCACTATGTCCCGCTCAACATCGACTTTTCTTGAAGTGTCTCACATTAAGTGGCACTTAATACTCCCCTTCCTTCCTTGGTGTATACCGAAAGTTTCGACCCATGCACTTTTCTCCACGATGCGCACTTCTGGATCTTTTATACCATACTACCATCACCACTCTTTGTATTCACAAGTCGCTATCACATTTGACTAATTACAACTCCGCTCCGAGTGTTCTCCATATAGTTAAATTCTGCCCTTCTCAAGGAATACCCCTCTGTAATGTAACAACCCGTCCTTTTGGAGACAATTAAATTCCATAATTAAGTATAATTTGAGAATTTGGAGAATTTCTCGAAATAGTGATTTTTAGGATTTTCGAGGATTTAATATTTTTCGATGGGTGTTGTAATTATTTGTGGGACTAAATAGGTCGAAGTATTTTAATTATACGCCGCCGCGCAGTAAAGCGACAAAAGAGGTAAGATTTTAATTAGAAAACCCCGCATTAAGTGATTTGGGTTAGAATAGTGATTTGCGATCAAGTACCTCGGACAAGGCAAATTTTGAGAAGGTATGTTTTGGGGATGATGTTCGTAGTGTTCCTACAGAAAGTAGGCACTTCGATTAGTTAGGTTTCCTTTCGTATGGGCGGAAGGATAGAATAGTAGAAATGCGTTCGTAGGTTAGCATGGTAGGATTTAGGACGTCCCGCTGGTGTGCCTTAGGTCGCTACATCTCGATGACCGACTACGCGAGGGAGTAGTGTAACGGGGCCTTGTTTGGATTTCGCCTTGGCGAGACGTCCCACGCACGAAACCAAGCAAATATCGAGAATTGAGAGAGGCCTTGGGCACTAGGGACATACTTAGGATTAGACTCGTTTTGCGTAGGTAGGACATCGCATAGACCTTAGTAGTATTAGGATGTAAGTTTAGTAGGATTAGTGGCGCCGAGGTTAGGCGAATTGAATTTCGCGGGTTCGGAGGACCCATAGGTGAGTATTACACCGAGGAAAGGAGACCCTTATTGGGAGAGAGTGTTACGTGTCAGACGTTCGCTACGGATGTGCAGATGTGCACAGGTTAGAAAGGTGTATGGACACCTCAGTAAGTTGGTTTATATACCGCCTGAAATAGAAGGGGCATGGTATGTAAGTTTGAAGTTTGTACCGTTAGGCACTAGAAATGATTAGTGCGATTTGACGATGTTGGAGTCACTTTATGACAGTGGTAGCAGTACGGTATATGGTTGGGAACCATTGGGTTAGTATCTTCCCCTTTGAGATATTAGGATTTAGAGCGATTATAGGAATTGGTGGTGTAGGTTGTATCTGAATTTCGAGGACGAAATTCCGTTGTAAGGGGGGAGTACGTAACAACCTGTCCTTTTGGAGACAATTAAATTCCATAATTAAGTATAATTTGGGAATTTGGAGAATTTCTCGAAATAGTGATTTTTGGGATTTTCGAGGATTTAATATTTTTCGATGGGTGTTGTAATTATTTTTGGGACTAAATAGGTCGAAGTATTTTAATTATACGTCGTCGTGGAGTAAAACGACAAAAGAGGTAAGATTTTAATTAGAAAACCCCGCATTAAGTGATTTGGGTTAGAATAGTGATTTGCGGTCAAGTACCTCGGATGAAAATTTTGACTGCGCCATGAGTCTCGGAATGTCCGAGATAGTTGGAAAAGGGTGTCTGATTATCGAAATTTAGTTTCGGGGAATTTTAGAGTTAAACGGGCTCGTAATTGAGTAAACGAGTCAATTTTGGGGTATTAAGGGATTTAACCCTTTTTCTCCTTATAAAAGGAGGAAGAGTGGGAGAAAAAGAGAAGGAAAGAAGAGAAAAGAGAGAGAAGAGAGAGAGGAAGGAGAAAAGAGGAGAAAAGAGGGAACTCCGGCCAAACTCCGCGGGATTCAGCTCGGGGTCGTCGGATTTCATCCTCCAGGCAAGTGTTTACTTGTTTTATTTCATTTCGTGCAATTATCTCATATCACATTTGGTATAAACATGATTTTAGGGTTAGAACCCTTAAAATAAAATTGGTAAAGTTGGATATGAGTTTACAAATTGATGAAATGTAAACTCTTAATGATTTCTAGTATTAAAATCATGTTAATGGAGTATAAAATGGAATTGAAATGGGAGAAATATCAAAAACTAGGTTTTAAGGATTTAGAGTTCAAATCCAAGAGATATGGGTTAATACCCAAAAATAATTGATGTGTTAGTTGTAAAACATAGATTAGATGTTTATTGAGTTGTTGGATGAGCTTAGAAACAACAAAAATGGAGAATAATGGAGGTTTGGAAATTTTTTGAAGATGATGAATAGTGACCTGCGTGTTAATGGAATCGATTCGACCAGGTCGAATCGATTCGGCTCTCGGTCAAAAAATGAAATTTGTATATCTCCTCGACACGGTCGCGTGGGCGCCGACCGCGTATTTTTCTGATTTTTTTTGGATTTATAGTGATTTTTCTACGGAAAGCTGTCCGAGATCAAAATAGTTAGTCAGAAATTAAGGCTATAATTATTTGGAGATAAATATTAGGGGTTCTCAAATAGAGTGTTAGGACCTCTAAAGGACTTGATGAGAGAGGAAAACTTTGGGTTTGTAGGAATAAATCCGACTTAAAGTTTAAATGGTGAGTGGATTAAATTTTGGGTTTTGGGTTATATATAAAACCTTATGCAGATTTGGGATTTTCGGACAAGTCGAATCGATTCGGACAGGCCGAATCGATTCGGTAAGAGACAGTTTGAAAGTAGAACCATTTCGAATCGATTCGGATAGGGAGAATCAATTCGGTGGCCGGCGAATCGATTCGGTGGCCAGCGAATCGATTCGGACAGGCCGAATCGATTCGATCCTGGCAGATTTTTGAGGTTTTCTCCTTTTAAGTTTAGGGAGACTTAATGTATGATTTTTGGAGACTATTATGGGAGTTTCTAAATGGAATATTAGGACTCCTAGATGATGATTTGAGGAGGATAAGAAAACCTTGGATTAATTTAGAGTGTGATCCGGGGTATGGAGTTAATTAATGCTTTGGGATTATTGGTCATCGCTAGATGTAATTGGAAATTATGGCCATTTATATAGATTCTAGGAGGAATATACGGTATATGTATACTATGTGCTTCAAGTATATATATATAATTTGAGATACATGATTTTGAAAATTAAATATGTATGTTTTCAAAATGGAAAGATAAACGATTTTCTTAATTAATAAAATGTGGATACACACCTCTCTAAATCGCTATCATAAGGGAAGTTTGCGTACGTGTGGTGAAGCCCCCTGGATAATGACTTCAGGGTGGATATAGTCCTATAGGCCATATGAGCGTTTGTTGTTTTTTTCTGCGCTGGTTAGGAGATTCCGGGTGTGGTATTGACTATCCCGCAGGCATATGGCCGCTTCCCGACGTCTTGTGATGTAGGATCCCAGGTTGTCTTGATGATAGGACCTGGAAGATGATAGCCATTTAGGGGCGCGCACAGTGGGGAAACCCGGACGGGCGGTCTTAGAAGGCGTTATGTTAAAGCAATTCATGATAATGGATTGACTTTAATTACATTTCCTGGATATAGGAAGGGAAATGGGTTATATGAATTGGGCTTCGGTAACACTTCCCGGATGGAAGAAGGGATGTGGAAGCATATGATATGATCAAAGCATTTTTATGATAATGAAAATGGCTTTGAATACATTTCCTGAATATAAAAAGGGAAATGGGATATTTTGAAACGGAAAAGTATTTTTTATGATAATAAAACTGGCTTTTGAAAAGTTATATGTTTTGTTAAAGAAATTCATGATAATGAATTGGCTTTTAAATACATTTCTTGGATATGAGAAGGGAAATGAAAAAGTTTCGAGATAAATGGAAATAAAATAAATGAATTATCATTCCGGGAGATAGATCCGAATGTATATGGTAATATATATATATATGGATGAATCGAGTGCCGAGGGTCTAATGGATCCCGACGATCGACCTTGCCGCATAGTAGTGTATCGGGGGGGTTCCTTGTTTGGATTTCGCTTTGCGAGACACCCCACGCACGAATATGGCATTGTGTTGAGACTAGGGAGAAGTTTAATCCTTAGTGCTCTAATATTAGTAATTCTTATGGTATATATAAATATATATATTCTGTACTGAGGGACTGTAGGATCTCAACGATCAACCTTGCCGCGTAGTAGTGTATCGGGGGGGTTCCTTATTTGGATTTCGCTTTGCGAGACACCCCACGCACGAATATGGCATTGTGTTGAGACTGGGGAGAAGTTTAATACTTAGTGCTCTAATATTAGTATTTCTTATGGTATACATATTTATTTATATATATATATATTCTGTACTGAGGGACTGGCGGATCTCGACGATCGACCTTGCCGCATAGTAGTGTATCGGGGGGGTTCCTTGTTTGGATTTCTCTTTACGAGACACCCCACGCACGAACATGGCTTAGTGTTGAGACTGGGGAGAAGTTTAGCCCTTAGTACATTTCTTGGACTATCTAGGGTTGATAGTGGTTGGGTGATAGACTAGTTTAGCAGGATAACTTGATTAGGATGTTTAGAGGGATGCGCTAGGAGTGCACTGTTAGTGGAGAGGTGAGGGGTATCTCATGGGAGTGCGATACCAAACTTAAATATGAGATAAAACTATTTTTCTAAAAATAAAGCATTTATGCACTTGCAAAATATTTTCAAACTCGGGCTCTGACCCGTTTATCTACTTTTCATTTCTTGCTATATTATATATATATATATATATAGGTGTCCAGACACAGGGACGCCTGGATGGCACTTCTTTCGAGTCAGACGTCAGCTACAGCAGCTGTGGATGCGTACAGGATTCTCGATAGATGCTTCTATCCTTGTACTCTAGATAGGAGGTACTGCATAAATACTCGGGCCAATGGTCCAACTGCATTTATTTATTCTTTTAGAGTATCATTCGATATGGTTGTATATTTTGACCGAGTGTTCGGTTATTTTATTTCATTTCAGTTTCATTTACGCAATACTATGTGAATGTTTTAATTATCTTCGCTTAAATAGAGTAGTTAAGTAAAATTTTTAACGCTCGCCTAATAGGATATTAGTAATTAAATGTATTTTCGACAGTGATGCTAAGAATGATCCATATGTGACTCCTGTTTTAATTTGATATAGGAGTGATCGCCCGGTATCCCATTAGGCGGGTTGTTACATGTAAATGGTTTCCCACAGCTTTTCAACCAGATTCGGCGTGCTGCTCTGATCGTACACGTATATATGGATTTATCGTTCTTCTTGCGACGCTTAATCCACTCTACCACTTCCACCTCGTAATGCTAGTCCCATAAACATATATTCCACACGTCCATTCCCACGTCCCCTCAACTTGGACGATTCGATCATCAGATAACCAGGATACCCACACACCCTATAAACGGTGCATACTAGCGTAAGCATCACATACGCTACACACCTAATACCCAATTCTTTATTTTCCCACGTCCCCTCAACTTGGACGATTCGATCATCAGATAACCAGGATACCCACACACCCTATAAACGGTGCATACTAGCGTAAGCATCACATACGCTACACACCTAATACCCAATTCTTTATTTTCCCTAGTTCTCGCAATGTGATTGCAACACTTGGGTACTCTCACTCACCCTAGAAATTGAAATTCTAAATCCTCCTTATCATCGTTCCAACCCTCAACTCGTGGTGGTAAAACAAAACTTTTAATGCTTTCTTACCATGCAACCGACTCCATTGGCCTTAAATCATAATTCAACTACAAACTTACAGATATAATTATCTGCTCCTATTATGACCGAGGTACTGAACTCATGGACTAATGACCAAACATCTCCCTATTTCCAACCTTACGCTAAGTTTCATGCGTGGGATGTCTCGCAAAATGAAATCCAAATAAGGAACCCCCCGATACACTACTACCTAGCATTGCCGGCTATCGAAATCCGTTAGGTCCTCCGTCCATATCATGTACCCCTATATTCTAGTCTCTTGACAGAAAAGTTACATCTCTTCCTGTAATTATACTTAACAACGAACATTTTGCCGATTGTACAATCATTCAATATTGGTGGTAATCATACTCGAATACATACGCTGGGGGATCTCAAAATCCTGTCCCCAAACATATGGGTCCAACTCTTAACTCTCACATCGCTAAAAGATAGATATATCAATGCGCTCTTCCTATCACCAAGTCTTAAGCACTAAACATCATAATGAGTTAAATCTTTTCGCTCCATAGTAAACCCAGTACATACTAAATCATAACAACAAGGTCTCTATACACACCGGGATCGAATATTTTGAGCACATTATCCCCTCCGAGTCTCTAAAGTAGATAATGTAAGTGTGAGTCTGTCCCTCTCGCAGGTGAGGCCTCTCCAGAACAAAACATGTTGCACTAATGCAACCATTTCGATAGCCTTGCAATAACTACCTACTATCGTACTAACCATTACTATAAAGTTGTAACCAAGATAATATCATACTTGTGTACCACAACACTAAAACGAGTAATCTCAATAAGGTATATAACACTATCAATACACTCATTCATCCTCCACGGATAGCACTAAGGAAAATCTTGCTACACTAGGGAAAAATATTCACATAATAATATCGTTTGTAGTTATACGCATTAAACTCGTCTCACATGCTAATCTAGCAATGAACAAAATATAATACTCGCTCGTGCCACATAAAATACGCCTCATCCTCTGAGGATAAAACTTATACTTCTACCTTGCCGATCGTCTTGATTGCACAAATGGTCTCCGGACGTAACACGCCTGCCCAACCAAAACAAAACTACTTTAATCGCTGTCTTTTACTAGGCACCATATTCTTATCCCTTTACTCACTTAGGGAAAACATCATCGCGTGCGATTTCACTCTGCACAAAATACCTCTACACATAATCCACTTATCACCTGTTGTACCAACCATATTAGGATTGTCCTTCTCTCGGACTTTGGTAGGCTCAATTCATGTTGGCTATCCCCCGTGGTTCCCTTAGCCTTGTTGGCCCTAAAGAACATGCTACTGGCTACAATAGTCCTTACTGAATTCGCCATCGCTTTGGTAAGAATTAAGCTATTCGAATCATTTAAATGGGTCCCCTGACGTGTATCCCCACCCCCTTGTGGTGCTACACTACCATTGTTGCATCCAGTCTTATTCTTGACTAACTTCTTCGATTCTTTTAGCTTCCCACACAAAGAAGCATTAATATCTCTATTGTCAAAGCACGACATTGATAACTTCTGGATCGACCGTCGAGTAGAATTCCCTTTTTGGTGTTATTAACTATTTTTACGAGTCGATCTCCCACTTGGAGTCCTCTCCTCCATTTGTATCTACATCCCCCGATACAAGATTCGTTAATGGATTAGATTCATATTCACAAATGGACCTCTGTCAGGTCCTCATGTGATGAGTTCAGGACAACGTTCACTTCTTATCCTGAACATCTGATGAAGGAACATGCTGTACTTAAGATTCTTCTACAGGCATAGCATCTAACTTTTAAAAGTGGTGGCTGACTCCCACCATCATAACTTCGTTCCGACAAGCTAAGAAAAATTTTCTCCAAATTTTCACTTTCAGTTAGCCACACTCCGTCCTATGTCTACACATTTGGATACTTTACCTCCTTTAGCTAACACACACAATTCCTGCACTTCTAGAATTCCCACTGACAGTTCTCTACAATGCTTCGTCTGACTTTTCCAGTCGTGCCACGTTAGGGTGAGTTTACTCTTGCACCTCTTTCGACTATAACAACATTTGGAAATTATAAGTTGCGCCCTAGCCGTCTTTACAGTCCTGGCTTCCCGTGCCATAATAGGGGTGACCTTAACTACGTTCATCATCCTCGAATATGCTCTACAACCTCAACCGATCCTTGCCTCCTGCTGTCCGCCCAACGGCCCGTGCCTGCCATATTTCATTGTTCGAACACGCCCGAACGAAATTAAGATTCACTAATGTACATATGTTATAGCAGGATAATGGAATCTCACCATAGAAAATAACAATCCTAAACATAGGGCTCTATATCAAACAAAGTTATGCTGGAAGCATAATAAGTCGTACAGATCCTAAGGACATTAGAACCTAATGCTCAGATACCATGACATCCCGCCTAATTAAATACCGGGCGACCAATCCTTTATTAAATTAAAATCAAGGTGAACAGTTGGTTCATTCTTAGCATCACTGTGGCAAAATAAAATTTACCAATTTAAACACCCAAAATAATTAAGCTAAGTGTCAAAACAATTCAAAACTTTATTTCCATATCCATTAAATTTCAAATTTGAAAACCTTTTAACAACCAACAGTTTAAGAATCACATAAGCGCTACGGATAACAATCAACACAAAAGAATGAATCCATCTAGATTAACCGTTCCACAATTTAAACTATAAATGAAATCATCCTGAAAAGAGTTAATACTCAAAGAGTACCGAATACTGAAAATAAATGAACATACATCTCTTACAAATCTACACTGAATGAAGAAATGGGCGACACATGCCCTAACTATGAAGAACTATACAAGAACCGAATCAATGAAGAGGTCGTAAAAAACAAAGGCCTGCAACTCCCATAAAAGCTACAACGCGTCCAATCCAAAGAACCTATGCATGACGCCCCTGTGGCCGGGTAACTGTATAATATACATATATGTATATATATACAAAAGAGAGATAACAGAACGACTCAGAGCCCGATTGTAAAACAGTTTTAAAAATAGTTTAGCAAGTATTTAAAATGCTTACCTGCTAATGCAACAACCATGCTAGTATGCGACACTCTCTTGAAAATTCTCACCTCTCATCTAGTGTGCACGTCTACCGTACTACTAATGTAATGACCCCATTTTCTTATGCCAATATATAATTGTCTTCTTTCAATTTCGTCACACTTACTATCTAATAATGATATAATATTACATATATGATATTCTGAGTTCTTAATATGATAAAGCCCGTTTTTAAATTTGAAGAATCAATGGTAAAATGGGTCAAATTGAGATTTTATGGCACATCCTAAGCTAAGTGATAAGTTTTGGGGTAGAAAATATAATTTTAAGAAACTTTAGGGACTTGGTTTTAATAAAGAAAGTTGCAGGGACCAAAATGAAAAATAAAAAGGGGCCTTTTCGTAAATAAAATATTTTCAGGGACCTATAAGAAATATTGAAAATATATGGTGTGAAATTACCTAAATGCCCTTCAGGTGCAAAATGACCCTTATACCCTTAATACCTTTCCACCTCATGCTCGACACCTCGTGCTCGATTTTGACACCTCCACCGTACACGTGTCGTCATTAGAGGAGAAGCCAAAACACGTGTCGTCGTTAGAAGAGTAGCTAAAACACATGTGGCGGTCCACTGAAATAAGATTGCAAGATGCCTCTGTTACGCGACACGTTAACGCTGACTCTCATTGTAAAAGCTTGGTCAGCATGGACATGTGTCAACCCCGGGATATCTTTGGAAAACTATAAGTAGGGCCTTTGGGGATCATTTGAAACTCACACCAATTCCTTGAGAATTATAGAAAGAAATAGTGAGAAAAAGTGTGTTAAGAAGAAGTTCATAGGGATATTCATCTTAAGGTAATCTTAATGTTATAATGCATCTTTATAGTTTTAATTTATTATTTTATAGCTTTACTTAGTAGTTATGCTGGTAAAATACAATAAAGAATTCACTAATCAAAACTTAAAATTTAGAACGAATCCAAGTTGATTTTATAAACTTGTTTGAAATTATACGCTTTTAAAAATTATTCTTTTTGAAGAAATTTCTCGTTATTATGGAATCCCATTTAAGTAATTCCAAAGTCAGGCCCGATGAAGTTCTGTCTAGATGAGATGGTATTTAAGTGGTACCCCTGTGACCCTCCATCTCTACTGGGAACCGACTGATGAGGAAAGACTATGAATTGAATTCTTCAATTACGATCAATGAGTTTTAAAAGTTGACAAATAGGGATTCAGTAATCCTTTAAAAGAAGAGGTTATTATAGTATAAACTGGACCTTAGAACGTGTACTTAAATCTTTATCAGATTAACGTGTGATTGAGGACTCAATACCAGTAAATTCGACCTCCATTTTGGGTGAGTACTCTGACATTCCTTGTGTATTTTGATTATATGATATTATGCAAACTATATATATTTTGTGAACTGCTTTTATTCTCAAAATACGGTAGAAGAATACGGTATTAGAGTGCACTTGACCATCAAAATGATATGATTGAAAGAAAAAGATATCACATTTGATTTGTTGCATTCGTTTTATTCTGAGCTATCCAATTGTGATATATATACTTTCATTTCAAAATATATATCTATTTACTGCAAGTTCCTATCCATATATGTATATGCCTTCTCTGTTGACTTGAATAGGTATCTATTTTCCGAAAACCCTGGAAATGTCTAGAGATTAAACCTCACTCGGCTTTTAGCTGATGTTGTATGACTAACCATTTTTCAGGAAATAAATAGGTTTGGAGGGAATGTAAAAGGACTATATGGAAGATCCAGCTTTTAGAGCTCTTTTTGTTATTTTAAGTAAAAAGTTGTTATATCATATAGAGCCTATTTGGCTCCCTTGTAATAAGGTTTAAATTTTCCCATAAGTTGTAACTCGTTGTTACTTTTAATATATATGAAGTTTCCTTTAGAAAGCTCTGATGATGTAATTCCTTTACTTTCAGTATTTTACGATTCATAACCGTGTGATAATATTTCCGTTGCATTTATTTAAGGAAATAATTAAATCGAAATATTTGTTGCCTTGGTGGCATGTCAAGACACTCGTTCCCCAATACTATTTTGGGACGGGGTTGTGACAACTAAACCTCAAAAGTCTATCTCACTTATTCTCTATAAAGTTTCATCTTGAGAATTAACAGGGTGATAATATTTAGTTTAGAAAGATAAATCTTTTCAAGATTTCTTACGCTGTTTAGAACAAATCAGTACTGTTATGAAGTTCCCGAACACCTTAAGAGAGTTGCAACATTTATTCATTACTTCACTACTTATACGCATAGTAGAATGTTCCCATATAGATATACGTATATATAATAGTTACGCATATAATATATATACTAACGACACCCCACATAAAATCTATGGTGCAAAGTTTCCATATATAAGTAGATATATATACCAATCACTCATATAATATATATATATATATATATATACTATCTGCACCCCACATACAATCTATGGTGCTGGCATACTCTGCTATCAATTTCCCGTATCGCTCATACTAAGGGAAATACTAGTTCGGAATCACTCTCGAACTGTATTAACACAAAACACATACAAATGGAGGCGAAGCATAGTTCCCGGTCCTAAGAGGTCAGCACATGCCCTCACGTCTCTTAGGACCATCTGACTATCACTCAGATAGCCTGTAATCAAGGATACTATCTTCTAGGGTACAAGTCGTTATCCCCCATAAAGGTCCAATCGAGATAAGTCTGTCCCGACGCGGAAACCCCCGTGATAGCAAGTAGATCGGGTACGATTTTTACACAGATATATAACGTATGCAAAATTACACAGTCATATTTATATAAATATTCATATTTCAAAATTAGGTGTGCTCACGACCCATAATCATAATTATCCGTTATTAACATTCTTTACTCGATTATTACGCATAACGGACTCGTAATTTTTATTCTCATTTATAATGCACTTCATACTCACTTCTCCTTTCTCGAAGTATTCTAAGTATAATTTCAGTAGGCATACACTCATTTACGTTCGGATCTGACTCCCTTTCGAGTCTCGATCTTTTTATTACATATACGCATAATTTCTTATACACATGAATTATTCCTCGTTAACCAAAAATCTCATCCAACACTAAAATGTTAGTCAACGGGGTCTACCTAGGCCCTACTGGTCTTCTCTATATCCCATTGTACTCCAACAACAACAATCAAGGGTGCCCATACATCTTAATCGGATCAAACTAACGAATGAGAAACATGCAATTTTCCTGGAGGGGTCGATCGATCGAAGAAAAGGGGTCGATCTATCGATCAGTCGATCGATCGATGCTTTTGGCTCGATCGATCAATCAAGCAGTTCTTGCCTATAAACTGCAAATTTAACCTATGGGTTTCATCTTCCAATTTCTTCAAAAATGTCATTTACAACTCTATAATTCTCAAATAACAGTACTACAAGTTCTATATACATATATACAAGATTTTCTACGTGAAACCTGTATAAATTCATCAACGATATCGGATTAATGGGGTAAAATTGACATAATCTTTAAGAACCCTAATTTTGAAAGAAATATACATTCCTCTAATTATTTTCCAGATTTCTTGTTTCTAAACTCATAATAATTCGCTGGTAATCCTCTACATATGATGGGTATATCCAGAATATATGGAATCTCTCTAAACATGCGATTTAAAGTCTCTAAATTAACAATTTCTTTCATAAAACATGCTCTTGGTAATCCTAAACTAACATGGGTGAGGCATTAACCAAAAATGAAGCAAGATAGATACTTGCCTGAAATTCAAGGTTCTGATTTCGTGGATAAAATGGTATGGTTGCGTTCCTCATCGCGCGATCTACGTTTTGGTGGTGGTGGCGGTGCAAACGGGTGAGTCCTTGGCCTTGAGTTGCTTGTAAAGCTCTCCAACTCCTTCTCTAATGGCCGTTCTTTGATTTTGTGTTTGATAACCCTAAGAGACAACTCCAAATGACTGATATAACCTAATTAAATTGGTGGGTTTAATTACCCAAAAATGCAAGATGTCTATAATACCCTCCCGGGATGTCAAATAGGCCTAAAAATGCCCCGAGACCCAAACTAAACCCCTGGGTACACTTTTCTGACTATCTCGACCCTTTCGGACACATTGACGCACTCAAAATGATCATACGGGCAACTTATAATTTATTCACTTTATATAATAATAATTTAGTCCTGACACGACACAGGCGCGTCCCGACTTAAATTTCCATAATTGCCATTTTATTCACTCGTGACAATTTTCAACAAAAATCAATTCGACATATTACTTTACTCAATAAGTAATATCTAAGGAATCAAAAAACTTTCAATAATTACTAACTCTCATCACGCTAGTAAATATTTAAAACAACATTGAGGATTAAAATTAAATTAATTTATCTCAATTAAATTTAATAAATCCCTAAATTTAAAAGCCATAAAAATACGGGGTATTACAGAAGCTTAATAATATTGATAATAGAAAGCCAAATTAGAATAATTATCAACCCCTTCACACCAGGCTCAAAACACTAAATCCTTTGAGTTTTATGTTACAATTGTCACAAGTTTGGACATTTATCTCAAAACTGACGGAATCAACATCAACATGCTCCTCAGGTGCACTGCCCGAATAACCACTTATGGCTAGGACATTAGAGTCCAGTTTGATAAATAAATTCGAAGGGTGGTGGGTAGACACTGACGCTTCATGACATGTTTTCTATGATAGTTCAATGTTAAAGAATTATTCTGAGGAGGGTGATTAGAAAGTGTTGTTTAAAGATTTTCACACCACTAAGTTTAATGGAACTAGTGAGATAGAACTAAAGTTTACTTATAAAAGGATTATCACCTTGAAAGAAGTCATGCATACCCCAGAAATGAGAAAGAGTTTATCTCCGACTATATTTTCAACAAGGCCAAATTTACTCAAATTGTAGGTTTAAACTAGGACACCTTCACCCAAAATGGAATGCTTCTTGAAAAGGGATATTCTACTGATGGCATGCTTAAACTAAATGTTAAAGTTAATAAAATCCCTTATTTTTATTATATTGTGTGTTCCATTACTGTTTGACATGATAAACTTGATCACACAAATGAAAGGTTAATTAGAAAATTGAGTATATTAGGTTTATTCATAATCTCTCTTTCAATGATTTTGAAAAACGTGGATCTTGTAGTCAAGCTAAGATAATAAAAAATCCTCATACTTCTTGGTTTAATTCACCCGGATACATGTAAATTCGATGATGTTTTAACTGGAAATGGAAAAAAGGTATTTTACTACTTTTATTGATGACTATATTAACTATTCTTATGTTATCAAATGAAACATAAATTGAAGCAATCAATATGCTTAAGAATTTTGTTTAACTAAAGTATAAAATAAATTTAATCAAATAATTAAATGATTTCGCAGTGATAAGCCACTAAATATGATTTTGGGGAATTTAAGGTATTATATAAATCAACTAGAATAATTAATAAGACCATTGATCTTTATTAACCTTAGATGAATGACAATGCACAAAGAAAAAATATAGCACATAATGAATTAGTTGTAGCTCTTTTAATAAGCTCGGGTGTACTTTACTTTGTTAGGATGGGGTGTGTGTGTGTGTGTGTGGGGGGGGGGGGGGGGGGGGGGGAGGGGGCTCAGGGAGTCCTATTGACTGTTTGTTATGTTTTAAATGGAGTTCCAAGCTCTAAAAATAAAATTTCTCCCTATGAATTATGGAAAAATAGGAAGCTTAATATATTTTATTTTAGAATATGGGATTGTTTAGCATACGTTCACATCCCAGACCCTAAAAGAGAAAAATTAGATAGTAAAGCATATGAGTGTTTTTTTTTACTATGCTATTAATAGTGAGCATATTAATTGTTCGACACAATAATAAAGTAATAATAAAATCCAAATATTTTGATTTTTTGGAAGATAAGTTTCTGTTTAAATTGAGAAATAATGGGAGCTTGACACCCACTAATGTGTTTATAACACGAATTTAAAAACACAATGACTTTGAATTAAAACTATGAAAGAATAAAAAAGTTAATATATCAAAGGATTTCGGTTCAGACTTTAGTTCTTTAGCTTAGAAGAGGATCCAATACCATCTTACAAGCCTTGTCTTCTATCGATGCTAATCCATGGAAATAATCCATTGATGATGAAATGGACATGGAATTTAGTTGAACTTCCACCTGGTTGTAAAACCATAGGATGTAAATGGATTCTTAAATGAAAATTAAAACCTGATTATACGAGGCTCGACTTGTGCCTAAAGAAAATAAACAAAGAGAAAATATAGACTTCATTGACACACATTCCCTAGTGACTACGATAATATCTATTTGTGTATTATTCGCCATAACATCTATTCATAACTTAGTAGTACATTAAATATATGTCAAAACTACCTTTTTAAATTGATAACTAAATGAGGAGATTTATATGGAATAACATAAGGGATTTTTTACTGATGGATAAGAACACAATGTATGTTAATCACATACATCTCTATATGGTCATATGGAGGATCCTAAATGGTGTCATGTTAAATTTGATAATCTAGTCATCTTAAATGGATTTAAAACTAATGAAAGTGACAAATGTATTTGTGAGAAAACTGTTAATTTGTGACACCCCGCCTAATAAAATACCGGGTGATCAGTCCTATACCAAATTAAAACAGGAATCTCTGTTGGATCATCCTTAGTATCACTGTCGAAAACTTTTTAAAACATACTAACCACCTAGTATTCCAAAAACTGGTGCCAAATTTTAACTTTTTAATTTAACAAAATAGTATATGCGGAATTAAATATAAACCATTCACACAACTGAATAAATCAACTGAATAATTAATTTAAATAACTTGCCGAATAAACCATCGACCACCAAAGTAAAATAATCCAATACAAACATCAAACACCTGAAGGATTACATCTGAAAACTGTACTGAGAAGTTTGGGCGACAAGCCCTAAATAAAACTGAACTGAGAAATGATTCCTACTCTAGGAATGAATGAACGATGCGCCTAATCCAAACTCCTGCTAGCATTCACATATGCTGCAGCTCCGTGTCCCTGAAATAGAATATCAATCCTGGCGTCCCTGTGGTTGGACACCTAAAAGGTTTTGAAAATAGTTTTATAGCAAGGGTTAGAACCAAAAACATTTTGAAAATATTTAGCAAGTGAATTAACTGCAGCAATTTAAAATGCATGAATGCACTTCATATTTAAGTTAGTGTCGCACTCTCTTGTGGACATTCTCACCCCTCCACTATTGTGCACACCTACCGGTTACCCTAACCCTACCAAGTTGTACTACCCCATTCAACTAGTCCTGGTATAACCATCCCTTGCCATACTACTCTAACCCGAGTATAATGATTCTTGAATTATAAGTTATCTCACAATTAACTTAATTAATTCCTCTTAAATATTAGCATATAACCTTGTCACTAGTTATATAAAGTAAATACATCACACACTGTATTATTACTCGTATATAATATTTATTACCATTATATACGTACCTTTATCACAATATCCACACACATAACATACGTACATCCATCCCTTCGACTATACCCTCGCCGGATGATTCCCTCTAAAATGCTATCTCACTAGGTGTGCTCACAAAACCTAGTTCCCCAAGTTGAAATCGCTTACCAACTTGGCCTAAAATAATAACGTAGTGGAGGCGGTCATATTCCTTCCCTGAAAGTGAGATAAATCCCTCACCCATATATACCGGACGCTATGACCTGGGGATATACTCGCCCAACTCCTCAAGCTAGGGAATTCACCCACATCGCGCCACCTCCCTTGATAGCACTAGAGTATATAAATTAAATAAATATCTAATCACAGATATTTAATATCACACACAATGGATAATCATGTATATATATATATATATATATATATATTAGAAACCCCGGCTTTACCGTGTACCCAAAATTCCGTACACTGCCTGTAATTTAATATCACACGCAATATATACACGTATATATATACTATCCCTACACCGTATATATATATATATATGAAACCCCGGCTTTACCGTGTACTCAAAATCCCGTACACTGCCTGTAATTACCCGAGTCTGTGGCCCGACTCAACGTAATTAATTTTTTCACTTAATAATTATCATTATCCCGAGTCTGTGGTCCGACTCTAATATATTTAATTCACACCTCAATTAATATAATACTTTCCCCGAGTCTATGGTCCGACTCCAATTAAATTAATTAACACACTTATTAATCTAATACCTCCCCGAGTCTATCAACCGACTCTAATTAAATTATTTAACACACATTTTAAATTTAATACCTCCCCGAGTCTATTGACCGACTATAATTAAATTAATTATCACACCTATTAATTTAATTCTACCCGAGTCTACAATTCGACTCTAATTAAATTAATTATCACACCCATTAATTTAATAATTACCCAAGTCTACAATCCGACTCTTATTAAATTAATTAACACATTAATTAATCAACACAAATTCGAGTCTGTGATCCGACTCTAATAAAATTAATTATCACCCTTATTAATTAAATAACTTGGTGTCACACAACCATTATCCCCGGACTCGCTCACTTGGCCCATACCTTAATATTTTTCGAGTCTATATTCTGACTCCAAATTAATTACCCTCTCTCAATAATTAATTTAATATTTTGGTTTCACTTAACCAACATACCCGGACTCGCTCACTTGGTCCATTTTACATCTCATAATTTCATTCTCACATATTCTCCCACAATGTGTCACACATTCACCTCCATAATTTCCCCAATTATATTGACCTATAATTATTAGCATACCCGGACTCGATTCACTTGGCCCGAAATTAAATATTTCCCAAGTCCATATCCCGACTCTAAATTAATTAGTTTATCTCCAAACTTAATTGACTACCTTGGCGTCGCTTAGCCAATATGCCCGGACTTGCTCACTTGATCCGTATCTCCCGATTTTGGAATAAACCTTCCTAAATCTTATCCATAAAATGCCCCACATAAATTTCCCCTAGTCCCAATTACTTTTCCCATAATTACTAGGAATATGTGTTCCCTATTTAATTACTCACTAATGGATGTATGGAAATTAATATATAATTAATTTCCCCCTTATATCACACACAGGCCGAACTGCCCAGAATTTCCCATCGTCGATCGATCGATCCCTTCGTGCCAGCTCTCCTTCCTTGCTGAATTCCACCATTAACGAAATTTTAAGGTTTCTTTCCTCAAAACTAACCTCAAATCAGCCTATTAATCATCTTATAACATTTCTCATGAACTAAAAATATCATCTAAACCTTTTAACATCATTAACACTATGAATCTTGACCCACCCAAGAACACAAATTTCTAGGGTACAATCCCAATTTCAATTTCAAATTCCATCCTTTTATATTCCGAATTTTCTCATTCAAATCATATGATCATACTTAGAATTATATAGCACAACTAATTCTTACGTTAATTCTCACTCAATGACTCAATTAACAAAACCCCCTTTTTGTACCCATTTATCCCCAAAATGAATTTTGGTTTACACATCACTATGATATGAATTGATTATCATCAATTTAGAAATCACAACAGTTAACCACTTGCCTGTAAGTGTTCGTAGTGTCTGATCCGTTGGCGTAGTCCCTCAATTTGGCTCCAAAATCCCCAAATTAGCTTTTGCTAAGCTTTTCCCCAATTTCCCTCTCAAGCCCTAGGCTTAGAATTGTGTTGGCTGCTGATTTGCTAATCCTTCACTTAGGTTAAAACCCTCCATCCCATTTTTTTACCTAATGGGCTTAATTAAAATAGCCCAAATCACCCCGTGTGGGCCCGGCTATGCTAAAAAATGCCCCGAGACCCAATTACTACCCCCGGGTACTCTTTTCTGACTAGCTCGACCCATCCGGACACAACCGCGCACTCAGAATTGGCATCCGAATTAATTTATAAAAATCCTTATCTCACACCCAATTTAGTCTATACCGACTCCCGGCTGGGATAAGTGCATACCCCGTCCTTAATACCCGAAATGAGGCAATTAAATTATTATTATTCGCTTAGTAAATAAATTTCCCTAAACATTAATCATTCACTCCCCGATTAATATTTAAATATATATATTGCCATAATTAATTCAATTAAAATTACAACACACAAGTAATTTAAAATTACCGAATTAATTAAATATTAAATGTACAAAAATACGGGGTGTTACATACTTCCTCCCTTACAAAGGAATTTCGTCCTCAAAATTAAGATAAACCTAGTGTTCCAATATTCACATATTACTCACTAGTCATGTGCCTCCAAGCCCGCTATATCTATCCCATCCGCTTCTAACGATACGTTACACAAGTATGCATTTAAAATTTTCTAGGGCGCCCATACACCCTATACCCCCGCTTAACGGCACAAAATTTGCCTTAATTAACCCGGGTGCCCATACACCCTATCCCCGCGCTCTACCGCACGAAAGTTACCCGACTATGCTACTCGTAACCCGTAATATAACTTCGAACCCGTAGTCATATCACACACACACACACACACACACACACACACACACACACACATATATATATATATATATATATATACACATATATATCTACTGCCCGGGTACTTAACCCATGTACGAAAGTCCAAACATCTTTCCACGAAATACTTGTCTCTCCACACAAAAGTATATACGCTTACCCTTATGCTACCAAAGACAACATAAAATAACGCGCCCTTACTATCACTAGTACTTGCGCAAAATAAACCCCGAGCTATCTCTCTTTGCTCGAAAATAAATCTAACCACCCTGATTCACTTCAGTAAACACCCCTACTTACCGGGATAAAATGTGAGAACACAAAACCTCACTATGCGCTATCGCACCACACAATACAACATATATATCCACATATATATAGGCTATACGCCCTCTCCGGTGATACCTAGTACCAACCATACCCTGGTGTCACGAACACCAAAACTTACCCTCACTATTCACAATAGTTAAAATTCCATCGCCATCCAGCCGATATTTCGGAAATTATTATCAACCCTACTCCCATAATTCTCGAAATTAGTAACTCCTCGCTTAATTCAAACCTTCACTCAGTGTACACCTCCACTCTCCCGTGAAGAACACCAAAGAAACTCCGCTACCCCACGAAAAGTTTATCCACATACTATGGCTGCTACCGCCAACGCACCCACTAAATTCAGCTCACCTGCGAACTCTAGTGAAAAATAAGTCTTATTTTATGACATCCTCTTTGTCACTCAAAATATAACCCATGACCATAGGGTAAAGATAATTACCTCCACACCTCAGCTGCACCTGCTGATCCTCGGGTTCCGGAGCATCTTCTCCCTACCCGAATGCGCCCATGACTTGCTTTAGTGGCTGACATCCAGGACCTCGTCCTGTAGTTGACCCCTGCCTCACTTAAGACAATCTCTCTTCATGTGTCTCTCTTCCCCCACAAACGAAACACCTTCTAATACATTCACCCTGCCACTGGTCCCTTCCATGCCGACCTTGTTGGAATTCCTGGCCATCCTTCCGATAGCCTCCAGTTCTAAATCGTTTGGCATGATTTCCATGCCGGAATCCTGCCCCTGATCTCCCCCTGTCTGCTGCTGGGATACCCCACTGGTACTATTTCCTCCTGCTTTATCCGACTGGCTAGTTTCCAGTCTCTTCCTACTTCCTTTCACGTGGAAGCGATATTTCTGACAGTGTCGGAGTGTTGTGTTAACGAGATCAGTATAAGCTACTAATGCGAAATTACCAATTAAATGTTGTCTGATTCCCCAGACTAACCCATCCACAAACCTTTACCTTCTTTATCTCTTCATCGCTTACCACATCCGATACAAAATTTTCCAGCGAGTAAATTCTTCCTCGTAATCGGCCACGGAACGGTCCCCTGAGTCACCTCTTTAAATGTTCTCCTCATTTCAGTCTCAACCGCTGGAGGAAAATACGTGCGGTCGAACCACACCTAAAACTTTGCAATAGCTAGTGTATCCCTGACACACCCCAACCCAGTTACTTATAATTAAGTTTGAAGGTAAAAAAGAATCACATCATAATTACCTTATCCAAACCATAAACACAAGTATCTATACTCAATTATTAACATGAATCAATGAAACCAAAAGCCTTTCAAAATTTTAAGGTAATTATGCTTATTCAAACTTACAGAAAAGATAAGTAGGCTTAAATTACCCCATTTACGTTTGACCAAATTATGGTTTTATGCATCCCCTTGCTAACCCCACCGAACTCCTAGATTTGGCAGTGAGATCACAATACCTGAAAAACATAAACATAGGAACCATGAGCAAAATAGCTCAGCAAATGCATCCCTACTACACTATTGCATAAAAATTAAATGCAATAAATCGTATCTATGTAAAAATATAAAACATCTCACCATATCTTGGTTGTTAATAAGTAATAACATCTCTTGGCTGTTGATAATCCATAACATCTCTTGGCTATAATAAGCCATAACATCTCTTGGCTGTTGATAAGACATAACATCTCCTGGCTATAATAAGCCATAACATATCTTGACTATAATAAGCCATCACATCTCTTGGCTATAATAAGCCATAACATCTCCTGGCTATAATAAGCCATAACATCTCCTGGCTATAATAAGCCATAACATCTCTTCATAACACATACATATCATATCCATAATCAACTTAATAATTATACATATCATATCCAGAATCAACTCACTAAAAACACATATCATATCATGTCTATAATAAACTCAGTAACAACACATTTCATATCCATATTCAACTCGATGACTACACGTATCATATCCATATTCAACTCTGTAAGGACCACATATCATATCTATAATCAACAAGGTAACCATATCCCTATTCAACTCGGGAACTACACATATCATATCCATATTCAACTCAGGAATTACCACATATCATATCTATGATCAACTCAGTAAATACAACATATCAAATCTATAATCAACTCAGTAACCATATCCATATCCAATTCAGTAACCACACATATCATATCCATATCCAACTCAGTAAGTGTCACATATCATATCTATAGTCAACTCAATAAGTGCCACATATCACACACACACACACACACACACACACACACACACACACACACACACACACACACATATATATATATATATATATATATATATATATATATATATATATATATATATATATATATATATATATATATATATATATATATATATATATATATATATATATATATTCAACTCAATAACCATATCCATATTCAAGTCAGGTACCACACACATCATATCCATATTCAACTCAGTGACTACACATATCATATCCATATCCAACTCAGTGACTACACATATCATATCCATATCCAACTCAGTAAGTATCACATATCATATCTATAGTCAACTCAATAAGTGCCACATATCATATATATATTCAACTCAATAACCATATCCATATTCAAGTCCGGTACCACACACATCATATCCATATTCAACTCAGTGACTACACATATTATATCCATATACAACTCAGTGACCACACATATCATATCCATATCCAACTTAGTAAGTATCACATATCATATCTATAGTCAACTCAATAAGTGCCACATATCATATATATATATTCAACTCAATAACTATATCCATATTCAAGTCAGGTACCACACACATCATATCCATATTCAACTCAGTGACTACACATATCATATCCATATCCAACTCAGTAAGTATCACATATCATATCTATAGTCAACTAAATAAGTGCCACATATCATATATATATATATATATTCAACTCAATAACCATACCCATATTCAAGTCAGGTACCACACACATCATATCCATATTCAACTCAGTGACTACACATATCATATCCATATCCAACTCAATAAGTATCACATATCATATCTATAGTCAACTAAATAAGTGCCACATATCATATATATATTCAACTTAATAACCCTATCCATATTCAGGTCAGTAACCACACACATCATATCCAATTCATAAACATGTATAAATACATCTTACCAGTGAGTACACTCACCTTGGCCACTTCATGTGTTTTTCCCTTGCCTTTGTCTGGTACTTATTCAATCGGTTCTTCTCCCCTTTCACATGTAAAGTATTAAAATATTAGTATCATCATAATGATATTAACAGTCCAAAAAATAACTTAACCTTAATCGAATTCATAAGCATCATATCATATCATCCCATTCTAATCATTTATCACAAATGAAGTCTCATCCAATTTTATGTTAAAATATTTAACATATCCAATCCATAGCCCAAACATTATTTAATTTCTTATTGATAATCCAATTCTTATCATATAAGGTTCCCAACCTAGAAGACAACACATCATTTCAAGTTTTCTAGAGCAAGATGTGTCCATTTCTTTATTACAAATCAAATCTGCCCTATGGACTCTTTTATTGTTCAGTCAATTTCAAAGAATTTTCATAATTTTTTTGCATCATAACTTCATTTTATATTTCACCCAACATCCATAAACATATGGAACAATACAAAATTAAAGTTTCATAATTTTTAAAGTTCATTTGCTATGTCAAGCAAAACATCGAACACATGGCGGGCATACTTTCACTCTTGGGGCAGATTTGATACATGAACTTCAAAGTATCACCAAAGATTCATTTCTTGGTATTTTCACATAATTTTCGAATATTTTATACATATATGAGTCTATTTTCATATCCAACTGGAATTCTTCAATTCCAATCAATATACAAAAAGTTATAGGAGTTTTAACACACAAGATTTTCAATCGAAACAATATACATGATTTACACGTTTCACTCTGCTTAAACTCGCATCTATTCATACATATAAACCAAGCCATGAAAGTTCCATAAACAATCTATGATTTCTAATTTTTCAATCAGTAACACAAGAAAATTAACAAGATTTACCTATGGAATTACCTTATGGACACTTCCGTAATTTCCCACGGATTTTTCTCCCATTTTTCCTCACCTTTCTCTTCTTAACCTTCCAATTCTCTCTTCCTCTCAAGCCAAAATCTTTAATGGCTGAAATATGTTGAAGGAATAGATTATTTCAAGCCTTCAAAGTCGGTAAAACCTAGGGGTGGCAATTCGTGTGCGTCGTGTCGTGTTCGGGTCGTGTCATGTCGGGTTCGTGTCAAGTATTAGTCAACCCTAACTCGACCCATTTAACTAATCGTGTCAGATGAGCAAACACTAATCTGACCTATTTATTATCGTGTCGTGTTCGGGTTGACCCGCATAACCCATTAAGTAAAATATAAAATAATTTTTTCTTCTCTCTTAACCAATCATACCAATCATAGGCGTACAATAAATTAAATTTAATTAATTTCAACTTCTTTCAACACATAAATAATTTATCATCCGATTCTCCATGAATTTTATAGAATGCGTATCAAGATATATAAATTATCTAATATATTCTCCATAAAATACGAGTTAAGCGGGTCTATTCGTGTCATTTTCGAGTTATACGTGTTTGACACTAACTCAACCCGTTTATTATTCATGTTGGCGGGTCGTGTCATATTCGGGTTCGTGTCAAGAAATCGTCAACCCTAACTCGCTAACTTCGTGTCGAGTTCGTGTCGGGTTATCGTGTCGTGTCAAAAATTGCCACCCCTAGTAAAACCCCACCTCCTTCCTCCACCAATCAAAATCCACCATTTGTTAGCCTAATAAGACGAAATATCATTTAATGAATGGACAAATTCTCCCCTGCTTCGTAATTCCAGCATAACTTCTCGCTCGGACCTCCGTTCAACACACCGTTTTTTGTGTTACAACCATAACTCACATGTATACAATTATATAGCTTTGACCTTAAGTCAATTGTCACATTATAAGGGTCAAAACTAGCCTCCAACCCGAACATTCCTACCGAAGACTTCACAAATTTGTATTTGTGACTAATTCAATATTTCATAAGTTATGATGGTAGGATTAGACTAAACACAATAACTTAACATTATATATTCTAATAACACATTATCATCATACCATACTATAATCATGATTTAAACATGGTTTATCGTAATCATATTCGGGTTATCACAATCCCTTTCCTCAACTGTGGTGATCGACTCCCACCACTGTAGCACTGCTCCCACTAAACTAAAAGTGGCTAGCATTTGCTTCCGCACCTCATCGGAATCTCCCATGCGTAGGTGACGCTGGATATCTCTCTTCCTTGACACGCTAGTATTACCGCTGAACCCCCTCGCAACTCTGGTGGGTTCCTACTAAAAATAACCTCTCTTTCCTGTTTCCACCCCGACGACCCCGCTTGAGTCTGAACATCCGGCGCCACTAACACTTGTGGAGGATCCCGTGGAAAGTACCCTGCCGTTGTGACCACCATCGTTTCAACTATCTGTGCCACTATTTCAGTTACCTGTGCTGTCAAAATCATCTCTGGCTGTAGCTGCGGTAACTCTTGCTCCTGACGAGCATCCCTCGTCTCATCTCCCCCTGCTGCCCTAGCTGCTCTCTCTCTCCTGGGCGTCATCTGGAATGAGAATCGAATTTGTATGAGTTCACTCTCAAATATAAATTTGGCAGAAGAACGTATATGCGCATACGTATGAGAATACAACAATCCTATGATAGGGCTCTATATCAAATATTGCTAAGCTGAAACGTGAAAAGCCACACAGATCCTAAGGACACTAGAACTTGATGCTCTAATACCATCTGTGACACCCCGCCTAATAAAATACCGGGTGATCAGTCCTATACCAAATTAAAACAGGAATCCCAGTTGGATCATCCTTAGCATCACTGTCGATTTTTTTTTAAAACATACTAACCACCTAGTATTCCAAAAATTGGTGCCAAATTTTAACTTTTTAATTTAACAAAATAGTACATGCGGAATTAAATATAAACCATTCACACAACTGAATAAATCAACTGAATAATTAATTAAAATAACTTGCCGAATAAACCATCGGCCACCAAAGTAAAATAATCCAATACAAACATCAAACACCTGAAGGATTACATCTGAAAACTGTACTGAGAAGTCCGGGCGACAAGCCCTAAATAAAACTGAACTGAGAAATGATTCCTACTCTAGGAATGAATGAACGATGCGTCTAATCCAAACTCCTGCTAGCATCCACATATGCTGCAGCTCCGTGTCCCTGGAATAGAATATCAATCCTGGCGTCCCTGTTGCTGGACACCTAAAAGGTTTTGAAAATAGTTTTATAGCAAGGGTTAGAACCCAAAACATTTTGAAAATATTTAGCAAGTGAATTAACTGCAGTAATTTAAAATGCATGAATGCGCTTCATATTTAAGTTAGTATCGCACTCCCTTATGGACATTCTCACCCCTCCACTATTGTGCACACCTACCGGTTACCCTAACCCCACCTAGTTGTATTACCCCGTTCAACTAGTCCTGGTACAACCATCCCTTGCCATACTACTCTAACCCGAGTATAATGATTCTTGAATTATAAGTTATCTCACAATTAACTTAATTAATTCCTCTTAAATATTAGCATATAACCGTGTCACTAGTTATATAAAGTAAATACATCACACACTGTATTATTACTCGTATATAATATTTATTACCATTATATACGTACCTTTATCACAATATCCACACACATAACATACGTACATCCATCCCTTCGACTATACCCTCGCCGGATGATTCCCTCTAAAATGCTATCTCACTAGGTGTGCTCACAAAACCTAGTTCCCCAAGTTGAAATCGCTTACCAAGTTGGCCTAAAATAATAACGTAGTGGAGGCGGTCATATTCCTTCCCTGAAAGTGAGATAAATCCCTCACCCATATATACCTGACGCTATGACCTGGGGATATACTCGCCCAACTCCTCTAGCTAGGGGATTCACCCACATCGCGCAACCTCCCTTGATAGCACTAGAGTATATAAATTAAATAAATATCTAATCACAGATATTTAATATCACACACAATGGATAATCACGTATATATATACACCGTATATATATATATATATATATATATATATATATATATATATATATATATATATATATATATATATTAGAAACTCCGGCTTTACCGTGTACCCAAAATCCCGTACACCATCAGTAATTTAATATCACACGCAATATATCCACGTATATATATACTATCCCTACACCATATATATATATTAGAAACCCCGGCTTTACCGTGTACTCAAAATCCCGTACACTGCCTGTAATTACCTGAGTCTGTGGCCCGACTCAATGTAATTAATTTTCTCACTTAATAATTATCATTATCCCGAGTCCGTGGTCCGACTCTAATATATTTAATTCACACCTCAATTAATATAATAATTTCCCCGAGTCTATGGTCCGACTCCAATTAAATTAATTAACACACTTATTAATTTAATACCTCCCCGAGTATATCAACCGACTCTAATTAAATTAATTAACACACATTTTAAATTTAATACCTCCCCGAGTCTATCGACCGACTCTAATTAAATTAATTATCACACCTATTAATTTAATTCTACCCGAGTCTACAATTCGACTCTAATTAAATTAATTATCACACCCATTAATTTAATAATTACCCAAGTCTATAATCCGACTCTTATTAAATTAATTAACACATTAATTAATCAACACAAATTCGAGTCTGTGATCCGACTCTAATAAAATTAATTATCACTCTTATTAATTAAATAACTTGGTGTCACACAACCATTATCCCCGGACTCGCTCACTTGGTCCATACCTTAATATTTTCCGAGTCTATATTCTGACTCCAAATTAATTACCCTCTCTCAATAATTAATTTAATATTTTATTTTCACTTAACCAACATACCCGGACTCGCTCACTTGGTCCATTTTACATCTCATAATTTCATTCTCACATATTCTCCCACAATGTGTCACACATTCACCTCCATAATTTCCCCAATTATATTTACCTATAATTATTAGTATACCCGGATTCGATTCACTTGGCCCAAAATTAAATATTTCCCGAGCCCATATCCCGACTCTAAATTAATTAGTTTATCTCCAAACTTAATTCACTACCTTGGCGTCGCTTAGCCAATATACCAGGACTTGCTCACTTGATCTGTATCTCCCGATTTTGGAATAAACCTTCCTAAAACTTATCCATAAAATGCCCCATATAAATTTTCCCTAGTCCCAATTACTTTTTCCCATAATTACTAGGAATATGTGTTCCCTATTTAATTACTCACTAATTGATGTATGGAAATTAATATAAAATTAATTTCCCCCTTATATCACACACAGGCCGAACTGCCCAGAATTTCCCATCGTCGATCGATCGATCCCTTCGTGCCAGCTCTCCTTCCTTGCTGAATTCCACCAGTAATGAAATTTTAAGGTTTCTTTCCTCAAAACTAACCTCAAATCAGCTTATTAATCAACTTATAACATTTCTCATGAACTAAAAATATCATCTAAACCTTTTAACATCATTAGCACTATGAATCTTGACCCACCCAAGAACACAAATTTCTAGGGTACAATCCCAATTTCAAATTCAAATTCCATCCTTTTATATTCCGAAATTTCTCATTCAAATCATATGATCATACTCAGAATGATATAGCACAACTAATTCTTACCTTAATTCTCACTCAATGACTCAATTAACAAAACCCCTTTTTTGTACCCATTTATCCCCAAAACGAATTTTGGTTTACACATCACTATGATATGAATTGATTATCATCAATTTAGAAATCACAACAGTTAACCACTTGCATGTAAGTGTTCGTAGTGTCTGATCCGTTGGCGTAGTCCCTCAATTTGGCTCCAAAATCCCCAAATTGGCTTTTGCTAAGCTTTCCCCCAATTTCCCTCTCAAGTCCTAGGCTTAGAATTGTGTTGGCTGTTGATTTCCTAATTCCTCACTTAGGTTAAAACCCTCCATCCCGTTTTTCACCTAATGGGCTTAATTAAAATAGCCCAAATCACCCCGTGTGGGCCCGGCTATGCTAAAAAATGCCCCGAGATCCAATTACTAGCCCCGGGTACTCTTTTCTGACTATCTCGACCCATCCGAACACAATCGCGCACTCAGAATTGGCATCCGAATTAATTTATAAAAATCCTGATCTCACACCCAATTTAGTCTATACCGACTCCCGGCTGGGATAAGTGCATACCCCGTCATTAATACCCGAAATGACGCAATTAAATTATTACTATTCGCTTAGTAAATAAATTTCGCTAAACATTAACCATTCACTTCCCGATTAATATTTAAATATATATATTGCCATAATTAATTCAGTTAAAATTACAACACACAAGTAATTTAAAATTTCTGAATTAATTAAATATTAAATGTACAAAAATATGGGGTGTTACATAATTATGTTTTCACTATGATATTCTTTTATGTTAATGCCTTGCTAATATTTGGTTCCAACACCCATGTAATTAATGAGACTAAATTTTACTTCACGAAATTTTTTATATGAAAGATTTAGGTGAAACCTGTATGTAAACCTGAATGTACTCCTTATGACCATAAGAAAAATTATGACAGTGTGAGACAAGCTGAGTATGCTGCAATAATTGGTAGCCCTTCTTACTCTGTTGATTGGAATAGGACTCATATTGATTATGCTATGGGAAATATACGTAAGTTTACTAGTAGACCTAGCAAGGAGCATTAACATGCTATGGAGAGGGTAACGCAGAATCTGAAAGGAACCATAAACCTAGATTTACACTCTCAAAGGTTTTATTCTTTCCTTTAAGGGTATAACGACTCCGATTGAAACACCTTTTTAGATGAATCTAAGGCCACCAATGGTCATGTTTTTAATATAAACATGGGAGTAGTTTCCTAGAAATGCAAAAAATAAATAATTTTGGATCAATCCACGATGGAGTCTGAGATGATTTCACTGAATGATGATAGTGAAGAGTCAAGTTGATTGAGAAACCTACTATTATATGCCCCTTTATAGGATAGACCAATACCGTCCATACTAATCCATTGTGATAGTACAACGGCTATTGCAAAAGTTTATAACCGTTATTATAATGTCAAGAAAGACAAGTGCGTAATAAGCACACCACACTCAGAGAATTATTAAGCATTGGGGTTATAATAGTGGATTATATTAGGTGTGGGGAAAACCTGGATGGTTATTTGACGAAAGGACTTGCATGGGAAAATTTTTGGAACACCTCAAAAGAGATGGGATCAAAGACTATTAGAAGTTGAGTCACTTGTGATAGTAAACCAACCTATGGACTGGAGATCACAAGAGATAGGTTCAATGAGTAATAATAAGTAATGAAGTGATATGTGTTGAATCATGCTAATTTTATATGGAGTTACACTCCAAGTCCATTCCTAGGAAGCATGATATCCTGAAACGAGTAAAGGTTGAGTTATTACTACAAATGAGATAAATATATGTTTAGTGGAGTACTTAGCTACATTATTACTCTCGATAGACTCAGTTATTTGAATGTGGAGATGAAGCCACTTCCTATGAGTATTTTGGGAAAAATTATGTAGCATATTCATTATATAGGGATATAAGCTCAAGGTCATATTGTGTTGGTTTTGGAACTTTAAAATAGTAGAGTTGTGTGTGTTGTGCATTAAGAATTAAAGTTCAAGATACAATATCACTATACTTTTATGTGAAGCATCTTCTCTACATAAAGGTTCAAGTCAAATGCACCCTTATGCACATATTTATACCTCATGCTCGATGAATTTATATTTTCAAAAAATACAAGTGGGACATTGTTAAATATTAGTATGTATTAAAAAAAAAAGAAAAAAAAATACAATGTCAAGAGTGTCATTCATTCAAATAGTGAAAATAATATATGAATATACTTATCGTAACATAGATAGTACATGCATTAAATGTTAGATTCAAGTCCATACATTTCAAAATGTGTTTACAAAAAAATAAATGAATTAACGAAATGAATGTATTCCAAGCTTTCACATCGAAAGACACATCCCAAAAAATAGGGAGAAATATTGGTCCAAAATCTCTGCACTCATTGCATTGCACCATATATGTTTTGTAAAAATTGTCAACCATTTATTGCTTTGCATTTCCAAAAAAGAACCTTAACACTCAAGATTTTTCTATCCTTTATAGGAGGATCACAATTATATGATGAATAATGGAAATACATTGAAAGTTCCTAAGTATGCACTTTAAGGGTTCAAATTTAATTAATTAACCAAATTATATGATTAAAAAATAAAATAAATTAAAAATCTTTTATTCGAACCAAATTTTAATTTATCGAATAAACTAATTTTTAGTCCAAATTACATGTAATGCATGATTAACTAGTGTAATCAAATGTAAAAAATAATCACATAAAACACACATGATTTAGAGTCAAAACCCTCATGGGAAGAATCCCCATCACATCTAACCCCACACCAAGTCTACTAGTACTAAAGTTTTGAATCGAAGAGTTATTAATGACCTAGACATGACTTATATATATGAAAATGATGATCGCCACAATGTTGTTCCCTTACGTCAGACTCCTTTTCCTCTTCCCGTACTAATGATGGTCACTGCAATCCAGAAAAACCATCGCATAAACTCTAACGCCTATGTATCCATCGATCTTGATCGATAAATGATACCCACATGTAATCATATATGCTAACCTTATTGAATGCAAATGATCACCAAGGATTTGTAAACCTGGAGTCTACTTTAGTTCCATATATAGACTCTTTGAAACGAAAGGACTCTTTGCAAAATCAAATTACGATTTTGAGAAAACCAAGCTTCGTCAAATGAAATACGTGATATGTTTAAATAGTTTTAAATTTAAAGATATTCATTCAAATACATTTTCCAAGAAAGTAGTCCCTCGTTCAAACTAGAAATCCCTCATTCGAACTAGAGGTCCCTCGTTCGAACGAGGGGCTCTTGATCAATGAACAACTTCGATTGAAGCTCATTTTTGGTGGATAGTAAGCCTCATTTGAAGGCTAATTTCTATCAAGACCGTATTGTCTAAAAAAAGGCTCTTGATTGATACCCTTTTGATCGAGTAAGACCTCGTTTGAACGAGGTTCTTAAAATAAAGCCCTTTATAAAAATTTATAAAAAACATTTGTAAATATTTTCTAAAAGTGGTTTTGCTAAAAGTGTTAGCATGTCACTTCCAAGGACTTAAAATACACTATAAGGAATTACAAAACTTGAGAAAAAACGTTACTTTTACCAAATATTCATTATGTAATGTAGTTTTCTGATTTGGATCGATACACTCACTCTCGATGCCTTGTCTCGTGTCTTCATATAGTTTAGCATTATGACTCAATAGGCTTGATACAAAGGTACAATGACTCAAAGATTTTTTTCCAGAATAAAGCTAACACAAACTTAACCTAAAGAGCGCATAGAAAAGATTTCCTTACAAAAATTAATATGCAATAGTGAGAAGATAATTGCAAGAAAAAATCACACAACACTACAATATTAGTGATTCGACCAATTATGCCTATGTCCATAGGTGATGATGATATATATTTTTTGATAACTAATCAAGATTACATGGATTAAAAAATAACTCACAAAAGCTCACAATTTTTCTCTTAAAAGAAAAAATCACTCTTTAAACATTCTTTGTTTTTCTCTCGGATAACTTTTCTTCCGTCACCTTGGTATATATAATACCAACATATACCTATACCCATTAATGATGTATTAGATTCCCCATAGAACACATACCGCCAAACATGGGGAACCAAACAAATATCCTACAAAGAAAACATTTAGAGACAAATAAGGAGTCCACCCAAAGATTTTTTTTTTCTTTGAGTAAAAATGAGTGGGATAATATGTGAACTATGAAATCAAGAGTGTAGAGTACGAAATACCAACCATTGATGGCACCGGCTAGCCGAAGGGGTTAACAATTATTTTATTGGGGTTAGTAGCTTCTATTTGGGTGTGCTCACCAAATGTAACACCTATAAGTCACCAACTAACATGACGTTATGTCGGTTGAGACAAATTTTGGAAAAAATAAGCCAAAAAATTATGTTCCGTTAAACAAAGAAAACCATAGAGAAGTTAGAACCATGGGTAGCACGGGGTCCCAAATCTATTACAATGCTAGTAAACAATTTCATCATTTTGTTTCAAATATTGCAAACCATGTACTAATGTAAATAGTAGAAAAACATTATAGAATTGTAAAAATTAAAATAATAGAATTAGTGTTATCTCATAACATGTTTAGTCTCTTGTGTGAACATTATGAAGAATACACTCCATCTCTCTCATATGTTTGCATCAACAATGCCTCCAGTTGGCATCGTTATCCTACGTTCACATCCTAATGAGTAATTAACACATGTTGAGCATTTCATCCATTTATTTATCACCATTTTCACACAAAACACTTTCTATCATCAGCTAAATAAAAAAAATCCTTATGAATTTTTAAGAACTTCTTCCAGCTTTCAATCTTCTTGTACTGGTTTCTCTTTAGTTTCTTGTTAAAGTGAACTTCAAGATCCATTAATTCTATTTTACATCTCCTTAAGTGAAATAATATCTAGATTACAATTTGGTTATATAATTTATGTTAATGATTTATTATAAAGTCATTTAACTTTTTTTTTATAAATTGATTCCTATGGTTGCCAGAATGTAAATAGATCTTACTATTAATGTATGGTGACGAATTCCTCATATAATGATTTTTCACTGACTAAATAGTTATTTTGTCATTTTTGAGTTAATTAACTAAATATATATTTTAAAGGGTCAATTATTAAATAGTCCCTACTATAAATATATATTTTTTAAAAAGGACACATATTTTTAGTTTAACCCATTTAGTCCCTCAAGCACTCAATATCCTCTAATTTTTAGAGGTCCGCGCCAGCGGCACTCCCTCTCCAAAATATGTGGCAAATGACTTTTTGAGGCAAAATAAAAAGGTTTAGACTAAATGGGTATTAAAAAATGTCCGAGGGACTATTTGGTATATGTCCCTATGTTAAATTCAATTATTTGAATAAAATATATATATATAAAAGATGTAATACAAACAAGTGTGAGTGTTATGAGTAAGGTATACAATTTAGTAAGCATGTTTAAAAAAAAAAGAGAAATATATAACAACCAAAGCGGGAAGGAAAATCCCTAACCAAATGGCTTACTAACAACAAGGATTACTTAATATAACAGCCATCTAGAATCTGAAATTGGGAAGACCCATTTGGCCTACTCTAACCAAGCCTATCAAATTTTTGGGAAAGGAATTGATATTGTCCAACACTAAATTGGTCTTCTTATAACCCCACTGAGCTAGGAGATCAGTGATTTTATTACCTTCTAGTAAGATATGAGAAAAGGACACTGGGTAACCATGGGTGACGCACTTAATTTGGTTGATGATGACTCTAATGGACCACGGGAAATATGTATTGTTATGAAGCACGTCCACCAAAGGATTGGATTCAGACTCAATAGTGAGACCATAATGTAAAAACTCCAAGAGAATAGTAATCCTTTGAATAATAGTGTTGGCCCCCAGCCTGGATGTTGGAGTCTATGTCAGAAAATGAAGCAAAACCTCTCAAAATTTGACCTTTGAAGTTTCTCACGATGCCACTTCCACCGCTACTTCCATAAATCACATCAGAGAACCCAACCACATTAAGCTTTAGACTCATGGCTGTGGGAAAAACCCAAGTGATAATAGAATAGAACGAATGGATTTATTTTTACCATCGCCATTGTCCTCATGTAGCCTAATAAGGTCATAGATGCTGTGAATTGCTTGAGACCCGTTCATATTAGTGCCTTCTTATTTGTATTTATGTTTGGCAATCTAAATAGACTAACAAATGAACACTGGGATCAAGGCATCATACTTTCTGTTATCACAATTACACCACCAACTTATGAGTCTACCACGAATAGAAGTATTTTGACATTGGACGGACCCCATACACTCCATTTAAGTGTCTCCAAACCTCATTCCCAAACTCACTTTGCCCCAAAAGATGGTCTAGGTTTACTTCCATAGGAAAGTCACATCAACAACATTTTAAGGGACCGCGAATCCCCAACTTCCTTATTGTTAAGTCAATCAAGAGCAAGTTTCTCAGCAACATTTTAACCATAGAAAAATTGAGATTTTGGTAGGGACATTGGACCATGATTTAGAGAGGTGATTTCTAACCATGTTCCAAGTGGAGTTAATAGAAAACATACCAGACTCTTTAGCAACGCAAACCATAGCATCATCAAACTCAATTCCCATAGTTTTCACGGCGGCACACTTGTATAACAAGTTTTGGGGAAGCAACACAGATAAGACATTCAAATTCCAATCATCGTTCCCATTAAGCATACAATTAACTTTGGCATTAGAAATAATCGCTTGCGTAGCCAGAGAGCTATCTCCAATCCAGCTGTCCCAAGAAAAAGGGACGTCCCATTCTCTAATGAACCAGCTCAAATTGATCTCAACCTCATCCCTCCATTTGATAATTCTTTTCCAAGTATTTAAAATGAAAGTCAACGATATCTGAAAGACATGCTGTTTTCGATAATATTTTTTCTGCATAAATTGGGACCATAAGGACTGCTGATTCTGAAAGTTCCACCACAATTACAAGCTGAAACAAGAAACTCAAGTATCAATGGATCTAATATCAAAACCCCTGATCCAGAGGTGCCCAAACCTCCTCCCACTTTTCCAATAAGTATGTCTTTTAATAATGGATAATTTAACCTTAGTCACTTCTAGTGTTAATCTAATGTACTTATAAGGTATAAGTCATTTTACTTTTAACTTAACTAAAGTCACATAAGTTATGATTGTTGTAAAATATGAGGACGGTGTGTGATACTGATTAATTCGCAAGTTTTCAATTAAATCTTATTTAATTAAAGTTTATTTTTAAGTCAAATAAATTCAGCTCCTAAACATACAACTACATGCGTGCGTGTGTCATCCCTTAAATAAATAAAGCATGTGACACAAATATTCAAGAAAAATTTTCGCAGGGTAAAACCTTTTATTTCTAGAACTTTGAAGAATTTACAAGACCATTGACTTACATACAACCTGATAATCGCCCACAAGTGTAACACATGGTGTTTTCGTCAAACCTCCAAAGCAACGGCTAGAAATCTGCAGTGGTTCACGTGCAGCTATACCACAAGGACCGCAATCCAAAACACTCCGTAGAGACTTCCTCAACAATAACACGCAGCTCTCCAATTGTAGAGTTCTCCCCACAAAGGTAATCAGCAAAAGTTGCGTTCTTGAACACCGAAAATAATTCACTAAAGCATATGAGAGTTTTGTGAATTGTAAACAAAAGAGGGATTAAACCCTAAAAGTAAGAAGCCAAAAGCATTCTGCTTTCGCAGTTTTTCTGTTCTGTAAAATGCTGAGACTTCTTAAGCAAAACGAAACTATAGAATGAGTTTTTTTATAGAAAAACATGCCGCCTCGAAAACCGTGCTCGTTCGAATGAGATAAGTGCCTCGCGCGAACGAAGGACAGCGCGACACTGCCATGTCGTTCGAACGACGTACAGATGTCGTTTGAACGACTGTTGCGTCAAAAAATTAATATTTTAATGTACGCTCCAATAGTTAGAAAAAAATACTCATTCTCAAATTTTGACGAAAAAGTCCGCTCTAACATTTAGAAAATATTTTGTAAAAATATCCCAAAAGCTCTAAGTGAAAAGTTAAGGTATTTAAAACAAAATCTTACCAAAGTAAACTTCGCGGAATCTTGAATGATGAAGAACTTGATATTCGAATCCGTCTCTGATGCTTGAATGCTCTTGAAAGCTCTTTGACTGTGTAGCGGTATATGCCGTACTAAATTGATAACAGACTTATAAAAATATGTCCTTACAAATCTCCCCCTATGTCTATGTCGGTACATACATAAAAAATTCGAATTATCAAAAACCAAAATGCCTATATAAATCTACCATCCCATGAATAAATTTACAAGTCCTCAAAACTGTTCTTCAAATATCTTCGTCAAATCTCAAACTTCTCTCATCAGGGTGTGCAACATAATGATCTTCAATCTTCGTACCTACACACACGAGATAAAGCAAAAACCTTCGTGACGCATCGAGTTTGAAATGATATAAGAATAAAGCATTAATAATCAAATCTCTCCCATAATGCAAAAACTCCCTCATAACATGATAATTCTTTCTCCCCCTTTTTATGACGTCCCCAAACAGACAAATAAGAAGAAAAAATCAAAACATGAAGTGTCACGATAAAAATGCATAGCAAACCAGAATCAAACTACGCGCATGCAAAGGAGTATCTAAAAAAATTTCACAAATTATTTTTGATTTTTTCAATTTTTATACAAAAATAAGATACTAAAAATCACACCATGGATTTAAACTCAAACAACCAAGTCATGGAAATGGAATGAATGGGTGTGAACACATTCGATAGGTAAATCAACTCAATCAATCATATGTGCATGATACATACGTGTACCCCTAACGAATGAACATCAAAAGTATCCTTAGGTGTAAAAATTGTTGAATTTAGATGACATCGTCTTATGCAAATCAACAAATCAAAGTCAATGTGATTTCCACACCAATAACGTCCAAAACTATTTAGCGCTTTTTCAAGACTTTCAAGGACGTGCAAACCCGTTATAAAATCTCCAACCAAACTCCCTCATATATATTTTCTTTTAGAGGTGTTATATTAAATTCTCAAACTGTGGAGAATTGGTGCAAAAATCTAATTGGCCCATTATTGACATGAATTTCTTTTTATTGCCTTTAAATTTTTTCGGGCTCTTTTAAACCTTTTTGGACCCCGGATAATTAAATTCCTCAATTTTTTAGGTCCAATATAACGGTGGCTTAATCGCAAAGGATAGATAATTACCTTTCGTAGCCCTTCACCGTTTTCAAATAAAGCACACAAAACTCACAAACGGCTCTTACATGCACAACTTTCTTATCAAGTTTTATCATGCTTGGTTCGTTTTAAGGACATGATTGAAGTGAAAACACCCAACCAACATGTGATAAGACAAGCACAATAATCAAGTAAATCCGTGCATGTGTGCAATAAAGGAAATCATGAGTCAAACATGTAGGAAGTAACACTTAATTACGTCTTAATGACTCCAAACATTATAAAGCACATGGATGAATTGACCTATTGTCTCAAAACACTATCAAATAGTCACATGAAAATGGAATGATGTTGTGAATTGGTCATCCTAAGTGTTCATCCATAAAAGGTGCAAACAAAATACAAAAATCTTTTTGGATTTTTTCAAAAATTTTACCCAAATAAAATATTTTTTTATTTTTTAAAAGCAAAAATTTATACAAAAATGATACCTACTAGCAATAGGCAAATAATGTCATCATGAAAAAAATCCTATGATAGTAAACAAGTCAAATCTCAATCGTTAGGTGCAGAGGGATTTTCCAAAGGTGGTGCCAACTTATGAAAAATCTCCATAAAATCTTGTGAAGTTTTGACTAAAAAATTAACTTGCTCACCTAAATGTGCAAACTCTCTCATGTAGTATCCAGGAGCATGTAAGGTATCACGTGTGGGTGCATGTGTGGCAGAAACACGTGTAGTAGTAAAACGTGACACATAACCCAACTTAAAGAAAAATTCCCTAAAGTGTCCTCTCCTTTTGCAATGGGAACAAACATATATAGGCCTAAGAACACCTTTCTCAAAAACTCTAGGACGCTCTCTCCTAATAGGAATGTGACGCCTAGGTGGGTTAGGGTGAGACTCATGTGAATTTAACACTAAAGTGGGAACCGACTCGGGTGTTAATTGGGAAGTAGAAGCACCGTCACGACTTATTCCTAACTTCTCACCTTTACCCTTAAGAACCACCTTTTCAACCTTCTTAGGTGCGTTCTCAAAATTGACTTTGACCTCCCTGCCACGTTCGAGATCACTCTTGAGTTGGGGATACACGTGTCATCAGAGTAGACAACGTGTTGGTCAAGTCACACTTCTCCTTTCTTAAAATCTCCTTCTCCCTCTCCAAATCTAAAACCCGACGACCTAAATCTCTATTATACTTATTTGTTTTCAAGGTCTCGGTGTACAAATCTCTAAATGCTTTTTGGAGCTCACTTTCATCTCCACTTTCACTATCTCTTTCTCCCTCACTTGAAGTTCTCAAATCACCACTATCACATTCGTGTGCACTATTGTGGGATAAAGTGGGTGTGCTCACACGACTCGAAAAAGCGACAAACTTCTCACCACTAGTGTCATCACCCTCACCTTCACTACTATCACTAAGTGTGGCGGGTATGGCTATTTTCTTTCCTTTCTTTCTAAGCCACGTAGGACATTCAAACGACTTATGCCCCTTACCCCCACATTCAAAACAAGTCACGTTCTCAAACTCCTCCTCACACTCCTCATCTGAGTCATTCTCTTTTTCCCCCTCACCTCTTTCTTTGGCCTTTCCTTTCTTTTTATTTTTCTCAAAAAATATCTTTTTATTGGAAGAATTTTCTTTAAAAATTTTGAGAAACTTTTTGAAATTTTCCGCAAGTAAGGTCAAATCATCAAAGTCTCCCTCAGAATCGGACTCACAAAATTTTTCTTTCTTTTTCTTAAAATGAGTCTTTAAAGAAACGCCTCTATCCTTAGCCTTAATGGTTTGGGGAAAAATGTCAATCTCATAGGTTTGAAGATATCCTACAAGTTTTTCCAACTTAAGTGATTTCAAATTTCCCAAAGAGTTTAAAATAGTGACTTTAGGAATAAAGCGTTTTGGAAGAGATCTCAAAATCTTTTTAACGACACTCGTGTTATCAATCACCTCACCCAAATTAAAATTGGTGTTAACAATGTACGACAAACGTGCTTAAAAATCATCAAAGCATTCAGACTCAGACATGGAGATAGTCTCAAACTGGGTGGCCAAATTTTGTAACTTTGATTCTCTAACCGCGTTCGTACCCTCATGTGTCAGTTTCAAAACATCCCATGCCTCTTTAGACGTGGTGCACGTCATAATTCGATGGAAATCGTCGGGAGTGACGGCTCCAGAAATAAAACTCAGACCACGGGAATTAAAATTTGACATTTTATAATCATCTTCAGTCCAGGCCGACACGGGTTTTAAAGAGGTGATATTATCAACGGTGACCGTGGGAGGAGTCCAACCATTTTCACAAAGTAACCAAACACGCTCTTCAATAGATTTGAAAATAGATTTCATGCGAGCTTTCCAGTAGGCATAATTAGACCCGTCAAAAATAGACATCTGATTATATAAGTGCTCCATAGAAAAAATTACGATTTTTCACAAAACTAATTTTTCAAAAAAAAAAACAATATCACACAATTTTGCACAAAATAAGAATATGAGAAAAATTAGCTCAACCTGCTCTGATACCAATTTGTCGACGTGAGAAGTCAAATTATATAAAAAAAATAAATCCTTGAAAAATCAGCATCACGCGATAAATTAGCGTAATCCGCTCTGATACCAATTTGTCGACGTGAGAAGTCAAATTGTATAAAAAAAATAAATCCTTGAAAAATCAGGATCACGCGATAAATTAACGTAACCCGCTCTGATACCAATCGTAAAATATGACGACGGTGTGTGATACCAATTAATTCTCAAGTTTCCAATTAAACATTATTTAATTAGAGTTTATTTTTAAGCCAAATCAATTCAGCCCCTAAACATGCAACTACGTGTGTGCGTGTGTCATCCCTTAAATAAATAAAGCATGTGACACAAATATTCAGAAAAAATCTCCGCAGGGTAAAACCTTTTATTTTTAGAACTTTGAAGAATTTACAAGACCATTGACTTACATACAACCTGATAATCGCCCACAAGTGTAACACACGGTGTCTTCGTCAAACCTCCAAAGCAACGGCTAGAAATCTGCAGTGGTTCACGCACAGCTATACCACAAGGACCGCAGTCCAAAACACTCCGTAGATAATCCCTCCACAATAGCACGCAGCTCTCCGGTTGTAGAGTTCTCCCCACAAAGGTAATCAACAAACGTTGTGTTCTTGAACACCAAAATAATTCACTAAAGCATATGGGAGTTTTGTGGATTGTAAACAAAAGAGGGATTAAACCCTAAAAGGAAGAAGCCAAAAGAATTCTGGTTTCACAATTTTTCTGTTCTGTAAAACGCCGAGACTTCTTAAACAAAACGAAAACATAGAATGAGTTTTTTTATAGAAAAACACGTCGCCTAAAAAATCGTGCTCGTTCGAACGAGATAAAGTTCTCGCACGAACGAAGGACATATGTCATTTGAACGACATTGCGCGACACTACCATGTCGTTCGAACGACGTACAAATGTCGTTTGAACGACTGTTGCGTCAAAAGATTATTATTTTAATGTCCGCTCCAATACTTAGAAAAAATACTCATTCTCAAATTTTGACGAAAAAGTCCGCTCCAACACTTAGAAAATATTTTGTAAAAATATCCCAAAACCTCTAAGTGAAAAGTTAAAGTATTTAAAACAAAAGCTTACCAAAGTAAACTTCGCGGAGTCTTGAATGATGAAGAACTTGATATTAGGATCCGTCTTTGATGCTTGAATGTTCTTGAAAGCTCTTTGACTGTGTAGCGGTATATGACATACTAAATTGATAACGGACTTATAAAAATATGTCCTTACAATTGTTGTTATACCATAAATAGAGGATGACTTGTGGACCAATCATAAGAGGACATTTGGATTTACAAATCAATAGGAATGAGTTTGAACCTAGAATGAGGTTGGCTCAACCAGTCTTGACAGTTCATTTAAAGCCGTTAGTCAACACTTAGCTAACACTATTAGTTAACTCCATTACATCAAGTATGTACTATGTGACTGTATGACGTCAGCTACGTTTTTATGCACGTGCACATGGTAAAAGATATGCAAATATTTCACCATATGCTAATAACTAACCTTTAATCATTACTTTTACACATATATAAAGCATATAATCACGTAGCCTATAAAGGTGAGACATATGGAACTTTATTTTTTCCCTCTTAGAACACCCTATAAATAACAAACTCAAGCCAAATGTGGGGGGATATAATATTTTATGTACTATTATGATACCAAATTCTAGAGAGAGCTTAAGATCTTCACTATTGTACTTATCCATGGATTTTGCCTAGTAATTCAACGAAATAAACACTGGACCTATGAACGTATACACCATTTTGGTCCGAACAACTTAATTCCTGCTTTATTTCTCTTTCTCTCATCTCTTTATTATCTTCTCTAGTTTTCATTTCAGTAATTAAATCTATTATTTGTTATTTGCTTATATTTAGTACACTTAAGATATGCTAAATCAGTGTACTAATTTTAGGCGATAAGAAATTGGCGTCGTCTGTGGGAAACGGCATAGCCATTGTCACTTACCACCTATTTCATTTGCTAGGGCTTAAGGATACCTCGATTTCAGTGAGACAATGAATTGTAATCCAATTCAACTTGGTTTCACAGGGTTAGATATCTCTGAGAAGCAATTTATTTTTAATTCTCACTAATTCCTTGAATCCCCATATATATCTACATACTTCCGCGTTAGATTCACTTTTCCTGTAATTCAACTAATTGCTTGCTGTTACGATACTTTATTTTGTTATTACGATACTCTATTTTTTTGCACATTTTCTTTCCAAAATGTTTGATAACCCCAAAAGTAGTAGGGCAGAAGAGGGAGATCCTCCCTCAATTCCTGTTAGATTGGGAGATTTTTCATGAATGCTGCAGAGCCTAGGTACTATTCAGGAGAACATGAAGCAACTAACCTAGAGTATCTTAGGGAGACAAACTGGTCAAAAATTAACCTAGTCACCCCAATAGTTGGGGAGAACTTAGACCGAAGGCATGAGATACCACCTCCAACCCCATACACGGAAAGGAGGCAGACACACTCTGATCGAGCAGTAGAGAACTCCATGAGGTTGGATTTGGGTCCACGAGGTGAAGGAAGCAGGTTTAGAAGGTCAGCATTTGATCAAGGTGACCAATTCTATTGGTCATGGAAAACGTCCACCATGTGATCAATAGGGTACGATGATGATCAAACTAATTCATAAGAGCGTCCAAGTATATTTAAGAGGTTGACTAGAGACTCAACTTTTGATCGATTAGGCCCCAAGACCGCATAAGGACATCCAGTTGGGAAAAATAATTTGGGATTGACATTTTACGTGAGAAAAGTTTTCTGCCAAATGGATTTTTGATTAATCATACATTGAAAAAAAAATAATAACTAGGTTTAAAGATTAAACATAGGGTTTCAAAAACAAATACCACAATGAATCTTATTATTATTCGTATGTGAGGAGAAAAAGGTAGATGATGATGAATTATTTGTTTCCCTCCAAGGTATTCGAAAAACCTTGATTATGCCTTATGTACGCTAGGATCTTCTAGTGTATGATCCTCCAAAAGTCAGATAGGTGGGTGGCACCTTTAGAGGTCAAAACCTTTTCTAAAGCTTAAGATATGGTGGTAACCATTTATATTTCTTCACTAAAAATGTGAATAATATTTTATCTCACCCTCCCAAACCATAATCATCAATAATTATCATTAAAACCCCTTCCCACACCATTATATATAAGTACAAAAGGTGGGATTGTGCCAAATTAAATTTCTTGAGAGTATGAGCCAGACTACTTGGGTATATGTACTACACCAAAGACTCAAAATAAATAATTAAATTAGATTCAAATAAATAATCAAAAATATCAATTACAATTATCGTAATTATTTCCTTTCTCCATTTAATCGTTAATTAACTTTAGTAAATAATCACGATTGCACTCCAATTTAATTGTCTCAGAAATCACTCATATTTAATGAGGTCTTATTTGTAAATTTGATTATGATAAACAATATGATTCTCCACGTTAAGTTTTTGATACACGCTTGGTCAAATCAATTTGTTTTTAATTGACTTTAACCAATGTCTAATTAATTTCCTTGATCCCCGGATTTAAATTAATCGATACTTCACCAGGATTATGAAATAATCCACTGGTCGGGTTTTACTTGGATGAAACAAAACATATAAGTCTATTAAGGAGGTATCATAATCGAATATATCCCATGGATGTGGATTCTTTTAAATTATGATCTAAAACCTACTTACATAACTATCACCCAATATGAGGAGATCATTCGACCCGATATCAATCATATCGCATCCATAACTGACATTTGTGTAAGCATTCTAATCCCCATAATCCTTGGGATTAAGAATCTATTCACCTTGTGTAAATACTATGAGGTTGCCGGAGTGTAACCAAGAAAACCTTTAGACTCGAATCTCATAGGTAGTCCTATTCAATACATTCCTGGGATGTACCGATTATAATCCTCTATCAATTATCGAACAAGTTCTCAAACCATCAAACGGGTTCCTGTAGTTTGAGATAAACTACTAGGATTACATTACAACTGTTCTGTTAGGATGTCATCACCATATCTATGTTTTGAACGTTTTAATAGTGCTAGAACTAGAATTTTGATCTCCTAGTGATGATCCCGAAATCGACTCACAAGAATTCATATTGAGATCTATTAATCGACATGTTTATAATATATTTAAACTAATTATAAGGCATTCTCGTAACCATGAGCTTATTTAAAAATGAACTGACACACCTTTTCCAAAAAGGTATCCGTCATACATGGTCTTAAGAATAAAATCCCAATAATCTCCTACATAGTCTTAAAGACGTGTATCAAACTCCTAAACCATCGACATGGAAGTTTGCTGCCTATTGGGAGAAGGATTAACCGGACATTATCTGATATAACCTTGTGATAAACTTATCACCAATTTTGTTCGATCTCTCAAACTTAGTGAAACCCAAACTCAATGTGCTTAGACTCTTTATGGGTTACCGATTCTCTCAAACTTGCAACCATACTAACATGTTCATTAAAAAGTGTTATTAAAAATTGTACTTGCAGGAACCTCAACCAAGTTACTTAGTAAATAACCAATCCATACAGATTCTTTAGTTGTCTCCAAGGCAACAATAACTTTGGCCTCCCTCTTGGAGTTAGAAATCCAAGATTGCTTTTCACTCCTCCAACTCATCTCTCAACTTTCTTAGATAAACACATATTTTGAGGTATTATACTTGGAATCCTTATATAACTGGAAAACTTAGTCTTTTTGCCTAAAAGGTACAAGACTATTATACTGGAATCTATTGACCATGCCAAAGGCATAGTAAATTTCGATCTTTGCTCACAATATATAACACTCATGAGGCTACACACTGTCGAAACATTAGGTATACATTAATAATTAATAATCACATTTATCATTTAATCACCTTAAATTACTTCCCTTACGTAATTTAAATAAAACATATTTTCCCAATTAATTCTCAAATTAATTAAATTATAAATATGTAGAAAATACGGGGTATTACACCTTACAAAGTTTTTGAAGTTGTGCGACATGAACATATAGAATTGAGACTCTGGAAGGTGAAAAGTTTAAGAACCCTTGGAATAGTGAAAATCTAAGAAAATACTCTCACTGAGACAATAAGAATTATATGAAAGCTTAATTTTTATGTAATTAGTTTCAAATCATTGTAATGAATTTTCAGTTATGAATGAAAATCAACAATTTCTCTCCATTGTGTTATTATTTCAAGTTTGTAAATTATTTACTTCAAAGTTCATCAGTATAAGAGATCTGCAAGAATACCAAACTAAAGAGACCTCAGAGTTGAGCCGACCAACTTGACTATGTTCAAACTACACTTTATAAGGGGCTTCATCATAGATAGGACATGATCAAGAAGTTATCCAATCTAGGAAAACCAATGCTGTCATATGGTTAGGTTAACAAAATCTCACCACAACTGACTAGTAAGCTAGAAAAAACAATAGTAAATCTCTGTACACTTGGCCCATTAGGGAAAACCAATGCTATCGCATGCTATGGATGATAAGATCTTCCCACACGACCAGTAATTTGGATAAAGCAATGGTAAATCCCAATGCAAATGCATAAGGTAACCTTAAGTTTTCACTTATAACCACCTTATTGGGCAACCTAGTTTCATCCAACTGGTAGATAATAAGTCATGCCAAGTCGACAAGATTAGTATAAACACCACATTCTAGGACCCCCTAAGTCTCTCCTTAGGTCCCCTATCATCTTCCCATTTCACTACAAACCCTAGGTCATACTCCGAGTATCGATCTAAAGGCCACTGGTTGCTCCCGAGCCCGTTTGAATCCGATCAACTCTATTGTCAGAGAAAAATATCTTTGAATATTCGAAGGGCTCTAAATTCCCTTTCCAACAATCCACCCCATGCACAAATCGGCATAACGGTTTGAACGAACGGACTATTTTACCATAAAAAATTATCTAGAGGTCCCCAAGGCATCCCCGAGTCCCAATTTGACCCCAATCAAATTCATCATCAAAGCAAAAGCTCTTTGAATCTTTGAAGGACACTGAAACCCATTTCCAACGGTCCACCCCGTGCACAAAACGACATAACCATTCGAACGAACGATCCGTTTTCCCTCAAAAACTGATATGGAGGCCACCGGGCGCTCCTGGGCTACGTTTGGCCAAGTTCGACTCTTCAGATCGAATGAGACTGAATAAATCTACGAAAGGAACTGAATACTATTTCCAATGGTCCACCCCATATGTGATTCTGACTTATGGTACGAACGAACTACCCATTTTACTCCGGGAGGTCACCAGGAGCTTTCAGACCCCGGTTGACCAAAGTTAACTTTTTGAATCGAGAAAATATCTTTGGAATATATAAGTACCTCGCATAACCTTTCCAATGTTCCACCCTATTTGCAATTCTAACTTATCATTTGGATGAATGATTCGTTTCCGTCTGACGATATCCCGTCTAAAGGACCGACGAACGTTTTCGAGCCATGTTTGACCCAAAGTCAACTCCCGGACCCTGTAGAGATCGAAAGGAATCTTTAAGGTCTCTAAATTACCTTTCTAACGGTATGACCCGTGCACTATGTAGATCAACGAATTGCGTTCTGCGGCCATTTTTTTAGCAAAATCTACAGAAGACTATCGATTGGCAGGTCCAATTCCCTGCCTATCGGCAGTGTGCCTAGGGTTACTTGTCGAGTGGAAGGGATAGGTCTATGCCTATTGTCACCCCCTTATCCTTTAAAAATAGGTATTGACCTTACTCCCAAAGAACACTTCAAATCCATCAGGATCAGTGATCTTAGCAACATTCTCTTGCAATTCGCGAAATTTCCTTATGTGAAATTCCATTCCATCTTAAATTCCCATACTTTCCATACCTAATTTGGAAAATTTTTGTTCTCTCTCATCCCATATTAATCTTAACATTCGAGGTAGTTCATTCAAGATCAAGATCAAGATCAAGCTCCAATTCTTCAAAGAAGGTCCAAATCCTTCTATCTCTCTTTAAATTTCATATTTTTGCATTAATTATATAAGTTCATAATTTAGCTTTTACTTTAGTTAATACGTAGTAACATCTCACGTTTTTATTAGTTATACTGCATATACTCTATTTTCTATTAGAAAAACTCAAAACAAACGAAAAGAGGGTTGCATCTATAAATTCCAACGGGATCATCCATCACAATTTCTCAAAACTAAAACTAATTTTCTATACACTCACATATAATAAAAATCTCGTTCGAATATATAGGATAACCCCCACCCCTATTCCAAATGAGAACTACATGGTTTTGATGCCTTCGTAGTCTACGTAGGTGTTTTGGGTTAAAACCCGAGACTCGAGTTCAATTTTCTAATTTTCCAAAATTTCCAAATTTTCCCATCTTTGCATTTTTATCCTTTTCATCTGTACATTATTTTAATACATATTATGTTTATGATCCTTATTTTCATTTTATCCAACATATATTATGATTTCATCATAACGATTAATATTTCGATAAACGCATAAATCGTATTTTTTCTAAATATTATTTTGGGAACATTCCTATGGATGACCTCACTCTATATCTTCCATGGTATGAGTTGGGCAATTCCGATCTCCATTTACATATATACAATCACATACATTTCATGGAGAAATAAAGGAAAACAATATCAGATGCCCATAAGAGACTGAAAGGGTGAGATGGGTGCTTGACACCTTCCCATTCCATAACTTATCCCTCGAACCTTTGAACTGCTGATTCCGTAAGCATCAGTTTGTCTTTGATGCCACTCTCTCAAGGCTACGGCATGTTCTTTTGCTTATTTTGTGAAAAATAGGTTGGAGACTCCATCTCTTTACATTCACCCCACAACGACGACGGTCGAAGCGCTCCGAGAGTACGAGGTTGCGAGACCTTTTTCTTGCCCCTTTTCCCCCGCTCTAACGGGAGGAGGAGAGGATGGACATATCGGGATGACCACAATGGTGACTCCGCTTGGGACAATTTTCATAAGAGGGCTAGACTCTGTTTGGATGGGCATTTTGTTTTTCTTCTTGTGTGCGTATGCACCTACCTGTATGTTCCCTTTTTATCCTCTATTATTTCTTGCACATATCTACCTCATGATTATATCACTACTCACTCACGTACTTGTAGATTCTCTCCATAAATGCTTCACACCACTTATACATAGGATCACATATATCCACATGTTGCACACACCACTTAGAATATCCATGCTTAGGTTTCACTAACACACACCTCCACTTATGACACTTGTATATATCCATGTTCACTCACACTTGTCACACACCACTTGTAGTTAATCCATGCTTAGGTTCACTACTACACACTCATTTGTAGATAGTCACACATCACTCACTCTCACATATCCATGCTTAGTATAATATTAATGCTCCATGTTAGATTTACTCTTTATACTTGTACATTATCCCCTTCTTAGCATAATGCTTATCATGCCAAATTAATATACTCTCTCCATAATATACTAATCAAGAATCACGCATTTTGCACACTACATCACCTAAGAGCATGGCTATTGAATAAATTTTGTCTCATAATTGGGGGTCACTTCATGATGGGCGCTGGTCCGACATGTTGCAATTAACCTAAGCGATATGACTCTCACGTTCCATTGTCTAATTACCTTCGACGTATATGAAACGGTTCCCCTCGCATCTTACCACTTGACCGAAGTCATGAAGGGAGGTATATCGCAAGCAATTCATTCAGGTACGTCGAGTATATATAATTCTCTCTCACACGTACTGTTGATGTAAAAAACTAGATTGCTCTAATTATTCAATCACAGATAAATAAATAAGACAAAGATTTTTAAAGTGGTTCGGCTAGGAATAAAGCCTACGTCCACTGTTATCTTATTGCTGAGTGTTTGCAGAATTCTTGATTACCAGTTCTCTCAAGAAATTCCGGTCCCTTTGAATGGGGTTGATACAAGGTATTTATAGCCTTGAGGCTGTACATGAAAGGTTCGATACATTAAATGACATACATGTGAAAGGGTAATACATTTAATGCAGCGTGCGCGTCAAGAATAAGTCATTCAATGAATATTTGAACTGTTGATTATCTGGCAATTAATGATACGACCGAGGTGCAGCTCGGACCGCCATAGTTGCTCGTTGCTCAGGAGTTCCTCGGAGCGCTAGAGTACCTCAGAGCGCTAGAGTTCCTCGGTGCGCTAGAGTTCCTCGGTGTATCCTCGTTGCTCGGAAAGAATCATGGTTGGTCGAGAAATGAACTTCCTCGCTGCTATTGTGCCACGTAGATTGACACGTGTCTTCGTATTATTCGTCCACATCAGCATATTAATTTTGGTATCAACAGAAGCCCCCAATGTTTCATATTTCGAACTTTGAGGAGTATGGAACATTCTTTCTCGGTATATGGCAATATTAAATGACTTTCCTGGATTTCAGGAACATTGTGTTCAAATTTCCTTCTTATTTCGCAGCTTCCGCCTTTTTTTGAATTTTTTATAAGCGCTTCAATCTCCGTGCAGTTTTTGTCCTTTTAGCCGCCGGAAGTTCAGTAGTTTCTTTTTGGTAATCATTTCTTTCGCCGCTTCCCAATGCAAAGTATTTAAACTTCTTAGGTAACCATACCGTCTTCTACGTTTTCCAATTTTCTGCCTTCAAGCTTTCTATTCTCTCATTCTCTCTTGTGCGTTCATCTTTTCCTTCGTTAGTTGTCAGCAGACCTCCTTCCTTCCTGTAAGATTTTCTTCCTTTTTCTTTTATTCATCATGGTTTACATTATTGAATCTCTTGAAAAGTTCCGCTCTGACTTTTCCATCCCATCTTGGGTAATCTTGGAGGAACTTTCTGAACCTCAAAATTATTTTCGTCTGGCTGAGGGACATTGGTTCCCCAGTCTTTTTATTGCTGAATGTGGTTTTTCCTTTCCACCAAATCCATTGTGTCTTGAGTTTTGTCAATATTTTGATCTTGTCCCTGCAAAAATAGCCCCCAATTCATGGAGAATAATTAATGGGATGCACAAATTAAATCTAACTCATGGGACTCGTATTGGGATCCCTGAGATTATGTATTGCTATAAGTGGGCCACTCTAGATAATATTTATTACTTAAAAACTAGGTTTCTGAATAGGGCACTTGTAGTTAACCTCCCTGACTCAAATAGAGATTATTTTAAACATGGGTTGGTTATAAAAAATTGGCAATATGCCCCTTTAACTGGAGATGAAGTATACAACGGTCCCAGATGCCCCCCATATGGCAATGGGATAGGTTTATTTTTCATTTTATTTTACTTATGAAATTATGCTTTCATCATGTTTGACAAAATGTATGATTGATATCTCGCTATGTATTTATTTGCAGTTGATAGCAAAAGAAGAACTCCAAAAGAATCAAAGGTTAATATCAAGCATCTGAAACTTATCTGGGGTTTGCACAAGAACATTGCAGACGAACACATCAGGTCTGCCTCATACCTGCTAGAGTATAAGAGTTACACAACCTCTTATACTGCTCGCCCTGTTGAACCAGCTTCAACTCCAGAATGTTCATCTTCAGATTCTCATCTTCCTTTAAGTCAAAGGATGGGTAAGAAAAGAGCTCCTCCTGCTCTCTTTGATGATGTTACTTCTGTTTCTGGGGCCAAGAAAAGCAAAGCTGATGTCCCAGAGGGGACTAAAAAGGTGGATGCTGGGTCTTCTAAAGCTACCGAGAAGCCCCCAATGGTTCCAAGCAAGAAAAATGCTCCTGTAGATGTAATTACAATCTCTCCGACCAAGACTTCTTTGGTTGAAGGTTCTGAACTCCCGTTGAGGAGATTGAGGAAATCATCCTTGGTTACTCCGGCTGAAACTGCCTCCTCTCTACCTGCTGGCGGTACTGATGTTCCAAACATCACTCTTCCAAGTTCTGCAATGAGCTCAGTCGTACCCGAGGTCCATGGTATTGATGAAAGAATTCCTAGGGATATGCTGACATCCTTAGCTGCTCGTCACCTTGCTTCAGTAAATTTCTCATACTTCTGGTTTTTCTTTCTTTCTCTGAAAGCTTGCATTTTGTATTGATTTTGCTATTTTTCTCATCTTTCAGCTGGTGAACTATTTCAATAATATTGTGAAGAAGGATGAAGCTATTAAAGCTTCAAGCTCCTCGTCAGGTGTAGAGGATGCTCTGTTGGGTTTGACCCAGTCTTTGAAGGAATCTCGTCAACAGTATGTTGACGAAAAAGCTGTTTGGGAGAAAAAGTTGGCTGTGGCTGAAGCTGAGAAGGTGAAGATGGCTGAAACCTCCAAGAATTTGGAGGATAAAATGACAGGCTTAGAAGTCGAACATAAAAAATGTGACGACAAGCTGAAAAAGGCAGAGGAAGAGTTATCTACCCTGCGAGATATCAAGGTCCAAAAAGAAAAATTGGATGTAAAACTCTCCTCGGAGAAATTAAGAAGAAAAACCGCGGTAAAAAAATCCTTCAGCGCTGGCTGGGAGAAAGGATGGGATAAGGGGATTGCTGCTATGACATCCCAAGTCCAATATGGGAAGTTGAAATACTTCCACGATGGTTGGGTAGCTGCACTGCAAGAGTTGAAGGTCAAAGACGATTCTGAGTTATTTCAACAACACCTCCCTGGTCCTCCTCCAGCAATTGTGGAAGAAGAAGAAGATGAGCCTATCTCAGATGAATCTTCTATGGCTATGGGTGACCCAGTCTCTGCTTCTCAATTCTCTGTCATCGAGGATATTTCTTCTATGTCTCCTCCTGCCGAGAAGATTCCTGCTGATCAAACCGTTGTTACCACCGAGCAACCGAGCTCCTCGTCCCAGCCTCCCGAGAAAGTCTTGGGGGACAAGGAAAAGGTGTGAAGTTGTTCGGTATCATTTCTATATTTCAATTCTTATAATCGAACAATGTAACCTTTTGATGATCTAATAAAATACATCTTCGTTCCTCTTCATTATTGATACTCTGTCTGCTTTTATTTATTAACTCCTGCTTCCTCTTCTTTACTAGTTTTTGGCCAGAATGGAATTGATATCTGCTCCTGATACTGAGTTGATGCGACAATGCAATGGTTATTATAAAGCTGGTCATACAGACCTAAGTGTATTAGAGATTGTCGACATCCTTGGTCACGATGCCTCAGAACAAGAAGTTGAGGCTTACCGGTACCTGAAGGATTTACTTGATAGATCTGTGGCCAATAATGTGGCATACTACGAATTGATCGAGGAACTTCATGGTTCCATAGAGGAGCTTCAAAATCAACACAATGTATCAATGGCTTCGTTGCACAAGGATTATGAAAATAGATATCAGCAACTCTCTTTTGAAACAGGCCATAAAAAGATCATTGCTGGATATGATATTAGGGAAAGGACCCTAAAATGTGAAGTTGAAGCTTGCAGGCAGATTGCCGAGATCCTGGAACAAGAAAATAATAATTTACAGAAAAAGTTGGCTCAATATGAATCTGCAGCGTCATCTTCCACTACTCTAGTGCCCGTTACTGATGAAGGTTTCTCGTTCTTAGAGGTTGAAAATTCCAAACTAAGGCAAGAACTGGATGATTTAAGAAGGTCTGCTATTTCTGGGACTGCTCGTGGACGAGGAAGAGGTTATCGGGGGCGAGGAAGAGCTGCTCAAAATGTTGCCGAGGAGCAAAGTTCTCCAGTCGCTTCTCGGAGCCGATCAAGAGTTCTTAGTCGCAATGTTGAAGAGGCTCGTACTCAATCTACTTTAGAAACTCAGGCATTCCAATTAAACGTCAAAGATCGAGCTCTATCAGAAATGTCCAAGAAAAATCTATCCTTGGAAGATCAACTTACTGCAACGAAGTCTGCTCTACATACTAAGGATCTTTTTGCCAAAAACCTTCTCGAAAAATTGGACAGATTAACCTTTCAATTCCATAAGCAGCCCAGGGAATTCTGGATGGGAGGATATAATGAAGCTCTTGTTCATTTGGATGCTCGTATTGAACATGCCAACAATGAAGGTTATAAGCAGGGATGGTTGAACGCCCTGGGTGTATTAAAATTGGAGCGAGGGCATTTCTTATGGGATTATCATGCTCCTGGGCTACTCTACTTGCCTGTGCCACCTTTCAAATTGGACATGGCCTGGATCCCAGCTCGTTCCATTCCTCGTAGCTTAATTTCAAAATACCTCGGTGATTATAGCCTTCATTCCCAAGTTGAAGTATCTCGTCCATATCATCTAATGGATACACCTTCAATAATGAATATCAGAATGCTGAAGGACTTGAACTTTATTAATTATCCTCTTTGCTTGGAAGATCCTCCTGCTGGCGAAGAGCCTGTCTCAAAAGCAAAGGGCAAGAAACCAATAGAATAGGAATCTTAATGTAATAGTCAGCACATACATGTAATATGTAACTTATTTTGAATTTTTAATGAAAGACTTCATTTTTGTTTGTAAATCTGTATTGGTATTATCTCGTGTTTTTCAAAACACTTTACACTTATGTATATGTATCTGTTAAAAAGATAACAATAATATTGTTCATTGAGCAACTTAATAAAAAGTTACAAGTATCAAGGTTGTTCGATCACTTAATAATAAAGTAATGAGTATAAAATGTTCAAACCGCTTCCAACCAACCAAGGTGGATAAATAATGTTTGTCGACCAACTATAGTTGATGGGTTTTTATCCCCGACCAGCCATACTTGATTCAATTTCAAATATTTTCATAAAATGTGTCCGACCAACTAAGGTCAATAATTTGTCCTCGTCGACCAACTATAGTTAGTGGGTTTTTATCCCCGACCAACTATACTTGGTGTATTTTGGAATATTTTGTTCTTCAAAGAACTTTTTTGTAATAATTTTATCTCCCGACCAACATAAGTTGTAATGTGAGAGTATATTTTTATTTTACCAACCGTAATTGATCATGCTGGTGTACACCTCTTAACCAAAGGAGTAGTATTGGTTCTTTCGAACTTTTTGGCTCATTCGAGCTGTCCACTAGATATCTTACCAACCGTAGTTGGTCACACTAGTGTCGCCTCCTAACCAAAGGAGTATTTTTTGGCTCCTTAGAGCTGTCCACTAGATATCTTACCAACCGTAGTTGGTCACACTAGTGTCGCCTCCTAACCAAAGGAGTAGTTTTTGGCTCCTTAGAGCTGTCCACTAGATATCTTACCAACCGTAGTTGGTCACACTAGTGTCGCCTCCTAACCAAAGGAGTAGTTTTTGGCTCCTTAGAGCTGTCCACTAGATATTTTACCAACCGTAGTTGGTCACACTAGTGTCATCTCCTAACCAAAGGAGTAGTTTTTTGGCTCATACGAGCTTTTTGGCTCTTTCGAGCTGTCCACTAGATATCTTACCAACCGTAGTTGGTCACACTAGTGTCGCCTCCTAACCAAAGGAGTAGTTTTTGGCTCCTTATAGCTGTCCACTAGATATCTTACCAACCGTAGTTGGTCACACTAGTGTCGCCTCCTAACCAAAGGAGTATTTTTTGTGCGTAGTGTATATTACACTAGTATTCCCCGAAAAACTTTCAACAGAAAGAAAATGGTGAAACTTCCTCGTTTTATTCATACTGAAGGAAATGCTTTACATTTTACATTACTGATAATACTTGCGCAGGTGTTCAGCATTCCATGCATTCTTAAATTCTTCTCCCTCTAGAGTTGCTATTCTGTAAGTTCCTGGATGAACAACCTCTGTAACTCGGTAAGGTCCATGCCAGTTTGCTTCCAACTTATTTTGCTTCTGAATGACTCTCTTTAGCACATAATCCCCTTCTTTTAAATCACATTTCTTCACCCTTTTGTTGTAGAACAGAGCTGTACGTTGTTGGTAAGCAGCATTCCTAATGGCTGCCTCTTCTCTAACCTCCTCGAGCATATCCAAATCCAGTCTTCTCATCAAATCGCTGACTGGGGAATTGAAATTCAGTACTCTCTGCGTTGGGAGACCCAACTCGGCAGGTATCACAACCTCACTTCCAAATGCTAGCATATATGGTGATTCTCCAGTTGCTGCTCGGGGAGTTGTTCGGTAAGCCCATAGTACTGATTGGAGCTCATTAATCCAATTTGCTTTAGCTTCACTTAACCTCTTCTTCAAACCATTTAGTAATGTTCTGTTCGTCACCTCAGTCTGTCCATTGCTTTGGGGATGGCCTGGTGCTGAATGATACTTCAAAATGTTCGACTGATGACAATAGGCAGCAAATTCTTCATTATCGAATTGTGTTCCATGGTCTGTGATGAAAGCATGGGGGAGACCATATCGACAAATGATGTTCTTCCAAATGAACTGATATACCTTCTCGTACGTCATATCAATTAGTGGTTCAGCTTCCACCCACTTAGTAAAGTAATCCACTGCCATGATGAGGTACTTGAACCTTCCTCGGGTCGTCGGCAATGGTCCAACCAGATCAACACCCCACATGGCAAATGGCCAAGGTGAAGTTATGGGTGTCAACAACGCTTGTGGAGTTCTTCGAATAGAGGAAAAACGTTGGCACTTATCACACTTCTTGGCATAGGCTATACAATCAGCCCTCATCGTCGGCCAGTAATATCCCTGTGTCATTACCCTTTGCAAAAGTGTCCGACCTGCTACATGAGCTCCACAAGATCCTTCATGGATTTCTTCAACCAATTCTTTGACTTCTGATGGATGCACACATCTCTGCAAACCTGCCATAATTCCTCGTCTATACAAAACACCATTAGTTAACACATACCGAGCAACTTTATACTTCAATTTCTTGGCAGCTAGCTTGTCCTCCGGTAATTCTCCTTCTTCAATGTATGCCCTGATAGGATCCATCCAAGATGGTCCTAAATCAAGGGTAATAATCTTCACTGTCAGATCTTCTTCTGTGCTCCGACTTTCTAATACTTCAATTGGTATCGTTCTTCGCAGCTCGGTGCACGTAGCTGACGCTAATCGTGCCAATGCGTCTGCTCTAGCATTCTCCATCCTCGGTATTCTCACCAATCGAATAGCATCAAATTCTATCAATAATTCCATCACCTTTGCATGGTACTTCACCATTAATTCTCCTTTAACTGCATATATTCCCATCATTTGATTCACAATTAATTGAGAATCACTGAAAACAATTATTTGTCGTGCCTCCATAACTTTCGCCAAATGAAAACCTGTTATCATGGCCTCATACTCAGCTTCATTATTGGAAGACTTGAATTGGAATCGCAAGGCATACTCCATGTCAATATCATCTGGGGTGTTTAAAACGATCCCTGCTCCACAACCAGCTGTGCAGGATGATCCATCTACATATAATCTCCATGTAGGTAACTCGTCTTCAAATTTCTTATCTGTTAGAGTTCCTCGGTAAAATATCATCTGTTTTCTTTCATCATCCCCGGGTATCCTTCGTTCCTCGTCGGTCATCTGTTCGCGCCCTTTTACCAACCGGAGTTGGTCTGGGTTTGAATATGATGATTTTTCTACATCCACAAGTCCTTTTACCAACCTTGGTTGGTCTGGACCTGCGTCTGTTGATCCTGTATCGTCCACAGGTAGGTCAGCAAGTACCTTATGTTCCTCGGGGGTATCAGGGTATGTGAATTCTGCTATAAAATCTGCTACAACTTGCCCCTTTAATGATGATCTGGGTTCGTACACAATATCATATTCACCGAGTTCTATTGCCCAATACATCAATCTTCCTGATTTTTCTGGCTTGTGAAGGGCTTGTCTTAATGGCATGTCAGTATATACAATGATTGCATGGGCCTGGAAGTATGTCCTCATTCTTCTACTTGCTTCAATTAATGCCAGTGCCAATTTTTCTAGCTTTGGGTACTTGATTTCTGCACCTCGGAAAGCCTTACTTGTGTAATAAATTGGCTTCTGGACTCCATTCTCCAATCTGATCAACGCCGAGCTGACTGCATTTTTTGATACTGCCAGATACAAGTACAACTTTTCTCCTGTTATTGGCCTAGACAACAATGGTGGGGCTCCCAAATATTTCTTCAAATCTTGAAAGCCCTTCTCACATTCATCAGTCCACTCAAAACTTTTTCGCAGTGTTTTGAAGAATGGGAGGCATTTATCAGTTGCTCGGGATACAAATTTGTTGAGCGCTGCAACACGTCCAGTAAGACTCTGTACTTCTTTCCTCGTCGTTGGGGATCGCAGCCCTAAAAGAGCTTTGATCTTTTCTGGATTTGCCTCAATACCTCGTTGGTTGACGATGTATCCGAGGAACATTCCTTCTCGTACTCCAAAGGTACACTTCGTCGGGTTGAGCTTCATTTGGTATTTATCCAGTTGATCAAAGGTCTGGCCTAAGTCAACTAGATGGTCGGTAGCTCTCTTGCTTTTGGTGAGCATGTCGTCGATATACACCTCCATGTTGCAACTGATTTGTTCGGCAAAAACCTTGTTCATCAGCCGCTAATATGTTGCACCTGCATTTTTTAAACCAAAAGGCATAACATTATAACAATAAGTTCCCCTTGGGGTAATAAAAGAAGTACTTTCCCTGTCTTCAGGCTTCATTTTGATCTGATTGTAGCCAGAATATGCATCCATGAAGCTGAGTAGCTCATGTCCCGAGGTGGCATCCACTAGCTGATCAATTCTGGGCAATGGAAAATGATCTTTTGGGCATGCCTTGTTAAGATCAGTGAAATCAACACACATTCTCCATTTATTGTTCTTTTTCTTTACCATCACCACATTTGCCAACCAATCTGGATATTTCACATCTTCAATGAATTGGGCTTTCTGGAGTTTCTCGACCTCCTCTTGTATGGCCTGGTTCTTCTCGGGACTAAACACTCTTCTTCTCTGTTTCACAGGCTTGATCTCCTTATTCACATTGAGTTCATGACATAAGAAGTTTGGATCTATTCCTGGCATGTCTTCATGACTCCAAGCAAAAGTATTCTTCCTGTTTCTCAAGAAAGTTATCAACTCCTGTTTTATTGAAACATCCAACGACGATCCTATCTGGGTTACTCGTTCAGGATGCTCGTCGTCCAGAATAACATTTTCTGTAGATTCCACCACCTTCCCTTTTACGAGTTGAGATTCATCCCTAGGGTCAAGAGTTTCAATTTCTGTACCTTCCTCCACTTGGTAAGTAGTAGTCTTTTTCCTTGACTCTTCAAGTTCCTCTTGTTCGGCAGACGAATAATAGCATTCCCGAGCTACTTTTTGATCACCTTTCATAATTCCGACACCAAAATTCGTTGGGAATTTCAAACACTGATGTACTGTAGATGGAACTGCCTCGAACTTCTTCAAACCAACTCTTCCCATGATGATGTGGTAGGCTGACTGCACATTCTTATCCATCACAAAGAAGCGTATTCTTTCTGTTCGACAAGCAGGCCAAGTTCCAATGAGTATATCCAACTTGATCGTCCCAAGTGGAAAAAATTTCTCGCCAGCAAAACCCAGAAGGGGTCTGTGATAAGGTTCCAATTGAGATAATTTCAAATTCAAGCTATCAAAGCATGAATAGTACATGATGTCTGCCGAACTACCGTTGTCTACTAACACCCTTGAAATGACCACGTCCTTCATCCTCATTTTGATCACCAAAGGATCATCATGAGGGTAAAGAACACCTGCCAGGTCGTTTTTTTGAAAAACCAATCACTAGCTTCTCTTTGTTTATCTTCCTCGGACGATCATCCTCGGCCAGATTTATTCGCTGAATATATGAACAAGCTTGAGCCTCTCCGAGGTAAGCTTTTCTTTCTGCAGTAAGGTCTCCTCCTCCTGCATCTCCTCCTGTAATGACATTACAATCAAATGACCCAAAACGTATAGAAAATACCTCTCGTTCAGGCTGCCTTGGCTTCTTGGGAAGATCGGGGTCATCATCTGAATCATCTTCATGGTCCCTCTTCTTTTTCTCCTCGGCACGACGAGGAGATCTAGATCTTTCTTTAGTTCTATCATCATTCTTCCTCTCACCCCTGCGATCTACATATTTTGACAATTTTCCTCTTCGGATGAGCGTTTCAATCTCGTTCTGAAGGGCTATGCAATTTTTGGTCATATGGCCATGATCTTTGTGAAACTCGCAGTATTTGGCCTTATTCCTCAGATCAGGATTTGTCCTCAGTTTTTCTGGCCACTTGATTTCCTCGCTATTCTTGATTTCTTCCAAAACATGATTAATACCCATTTTCAATGGAGTATAATTATCGTACTTCTTTAGGACTTCCCACGTCGTCCTATTATTTCTGGAATGCTTGTCACCACCATTACCTTTCTGGTCTTTCTTCTTAGACTTGTCGACCTCCACCTTGGTTTCTTTATCCATATTCTTCTTTGCAGCCATAGCCTCCTCGGCATTCATGATTTTGGCCGCTTTTACCATCAACTCCGACATAGTTTTAGGTGGATCTTTGGCCAAACTGTAGTATAACTTATTAGGCAACAAACCACTCATCAAAGCAGTGATTGCTGTCTTTTCTTCGTAATCTATGACTTCCAACTTATCGTTATTAAAACGAGTTATGTAATCTCTAGTACTTTCACCTGATTTTTGCCTAACACTTAGCAAGTGTGCTACTCGCTTTACCGGCTTTGCTCCGAAACAAAAATTGCCAATGAACAGCTCGGCTAACTGAATAAAAGTTGAAATCTTACCCCGAGGAAGATTATTGTACCATATTTGTGCAGATCCGGTAAGAGTTCCTGAGAATGCTCTACACCTCATCTCGTCGGGGACGGCATAGATGTCGGCAGCAGCTTGGTATTGTTCTATATGAAGTAAAGGATCCGTATTTCCATCGTACTTGGGGGTCACCACAGGTGCTTTGAATTTCGATGGTGTAGGAAAATCCACAATGGCTTGCACAAAAGGTGTCCCTTTAACAAAAGTTCTCTGTAAGGGGTTTCTTGCCTTAGCCATTTCTCCCAGTCTATCTTCTAACCGCTGAATGGAACCTTTCCATGCTTCATTTCCTTCCTCAGGCCGTTTAGTCCAAGAAATTGATTGCTCTGACGTAGCTTCCTGAGATTTATCTCGACGAGTAGCTGGTCGTGATTGTGCTGATCCTTCTCTCAAACCTGATGGTGGTCGAAAAATTCTCGATGGAGCTCTAGGTGGACTCATAATCCTCCTTGGTCCTAATCGACTGAAAGGAGAAGCCCTACTCAGTCTTTCTAAAACACTAGTTCTCTCCGGAGAGAGAGTGATACGTTGATCTGTATCCGTAGCCTGTATTGATGAAGTTCGCCCAGGTTGATAAGAAGAATCATTAGACTCCCCATGGCGATATGACCCAGTACGTCTGGATCGTGATTGCCCACGATCACTCCGTTGTTCTGAATAGGTAGGTGCACCGCCCTGAAGAGTTTGAATGAGTTGCCTCATAGATTCTTGCATGGCGGTTTGTCCTTGAGCCAGATTTGTCATAATTCCAGTCAGATCTGGAGGTGCAGATGGATCTGAAAGATTCCCAGTAGTTCTAGCATTTCGATTACTGGATTCTGGATTATCTTCCATTGATAACAAATGATTTTTGCGAAAAATGATAGTAACAGTCGTTTCCCACAGACGGCGCCAATCTGTTGATGTAAAAAACTAGATTGCTCTAATTATTCAATCACAGATAAATAAATAAGACAAAGATTTTTAAAGTGGTTCGGCTAGGAATAAAGCCTACGTCCACTGTTATGTTATTGCTGAGTGTTTGCAGAATTATTGATTACCAGTTCTCTCAAGAAATTTCGGTCCCTTTGAATGGGGTTGATACAAGGTATTTATAGCCTTGAGGCTGTACATGAAAGGTTCGATACATTAAATGATATACATGTGAAAGGGTAATACATTTAATGCAGCGTGCGCGTCAAGAATAAGTCATTCAATGAATATTTGAACTGTTGATTATCTGGCAATTAATGATACGACCGAGGTGCAGCTCGGACCGCCATAGTTGCTCGTTGCTCAGGAGTTCCTCGGAGCGCTAGAGTTCCTTGGTGCGCTAGAGTTCCTCGGTGTATCCTCGTTGCTCGGAAAGAATCATGGTTGGTCGAGAAATGAACTTCCTCGCTGCTATTGTGCCACGTAGTTTGACACGTGTCTTCGTATTATTCGTCCACATCAGCATATTAATTTTGGTATCAACACGTACTATCCCCACGAGGTATATAGTGGGTCAATTCATGTATACTCATGTATATTAAATGGCTTGTCCACATGTACCGATTACCCTCAAAAGTAATATGTATATCGTGGAAGTCATGCCAAAGGGGGGAACCCTTCCAATTAGTCCCACAACTGCATACCCTCATATAGGTGTAAAACCTAGGGCATTCTTATTTAGTTTGCCGGTTTCTACTCGAAACTCTGCCTAAATGATGGGTCGGCATGCCACCCGAATTTTTGTATGATTTTGTCTTTTTTAAAATGGGACCCTATCCATGAGCCTGGAAATAAGTCCAACCATATTTTTTTACATATTTTTCGAACCTAATTTTCTGGGCTCGGGTCCCGTCCAACATTTCTTTTTGCATTTAGGTAAACCGAATACAAGTGAGAACATAATAAATATTGTAATAATCATGCTAAGATCCTTTTTATCATTTTTCCTATTTATTTACCAAAAGTGTCAACATTTTCCTTCTTTTATCAATATATCAAAAGCATTTTTCCTTCCTTATACCAAAAATATTTCTTTTACCCAAAAAACAATTTGTCCTTCCTTTTCTAAAAATGTCAAAAATATTTTCCTTCCTTTTCAGAAATATCAGTATTCCCCTTTCTCTTTTAAAAATAAATTCGAATTTTTCTCCTTCTCAAGTCGATCTTTTAACCGAACCTTGACCTAGTTCCCTATTAGCTTTGGTCTTCCGTCAAACTGCCCCAAGGCTCCGTCAGTTCCCTCGTTACTTACTCCGAGTCAGGAATTCACTTTCATCCACTTTCCATAGAGAACACAGACCAAGTACCGAATGTACAGTCAGATTTGATGACGATCCTAGCCCAACTCACTGCCAAGATGGACAACCTTCAAATTGAGGTTTAAGAAATACAATGAAACCGGGTCCCTATTCTTTGAAAATCCCAAGATCCTCTTCCCTTGTGCTATGGGTCGACCCGTACCCCAGCCTATTTGGGTCCCCGAGGAATATCAGCATGCTCTACGTGCTCCTCCTGTTAATGGGCCACCTCCAGCCCAAGTCCCTATATCGATTCTTGCCCAACCAGGGGCAAACCTACCCATGACTATTGATCTGAAGGAGGTTGAATTAAACAAGGTCAAGGAAGACCTTAAGATGTTGACTAAGAAGTTTAACCAAGTTCGAATCTATGGGAACTACATGGACTACACACATATGTCTCCCTATCCTAAAGCAATGTTATCGAAAAAGTTCAAGATGCACAACATCGAGAAGTTCAGGGGTAGTGGACCCCCAATTGTTCATCTCCTAATTTACCACCGAGCAATGACTCTCTTAGGAGCCTCCGAGGAAATAATGTCCCAAATGTTCCAACAGACTTTGGAGGACAAGACTCATTCACTCGTTCTTGTCTCTCAAAGAATCCAAAAGTCATAGTTGGGAAGATGTTACTCGCGAATTTATGTCACAGTATAAGTACAACGAAGAGTTGGAGGTTACCCGCCGTGATTTAAAATTGTGCAAATAGAATTTTGGGGAACCGGTCAATAACCTCATAGCAAGGTGGAGAGAGAAAGAAACCACCATGACCAACCGACTTTCTAGGGAGGAGTAAGTCAGTATCGTGAAGAAGAATTTCTTACCCCGTGTTCGAGCGACGATGGGAGGACAATACTACCCTCATTTTTTAGCCCTCCTAGAAGCAGGAGCAGAGATCAAAGAAAATCTTTCAGAAACAAAAGTTGAACCGAAGAAAGTGTCTGACAGTTCACTCCTAGAAAGTATGAAAAGCCTTCTAGTACCGCAGTTTCAACCATCAATAACATCTCTCAGACTGTCACTTCATGGGCACCAGAAAATTGCCTTAACCTAGTCAAGAAAGAATACACCGAGCTTTATGCTCCCCTCTCCAAAGTTTACCATGCCCCTTTAAGTAGAAATCTTATCAAACCATTTGACCCTCGTCCATTACCAAACCCACTTCCCAAAAATTTCAAACCAGACGCCCATTATGACTTTCACCAAATTCTTTCCCATGACATTGATCAATGCTTCCACCTCTAAAATGTAATCCAAGGTCTGATTGATCGGGTTGTCATTGCCCCACCTGCCAATCCTAAACCTCGCACTACCCACGATCCACTCCCAAACCATATAAATGCCATCTTCCTAGAATAAGACCCCGAATTTAATTTATCCACCCATATCGTACCCAGTAAATCACCCATTATACCCATATATTCTCCTAAAGCTCTCCAAGTTTGCCCATACTTGCTCCTACATCCCACTTATTTGGCCGATCAGGCTCTGTTACTCCTTGCTTGAGCATGCATTGCTATTCGTACCCGTTCTGGAGGAAAAGATATGGAATTATTATCAGTGTTGAACCAACTCCTAGATTTCAGGCTGAAATTACCCTCAGAAATGACCATTGATTACCAGAGATTCAGTACGCTATTCTTGGACGCTCATAAATGGGCTCGAGAGTTAGATAATTGGGTGGTATCTATCGATGAAGTCCGTTTAGATGATATCGTCGAGATCATGGAAGACTTATTTCGACAGACTGGTGAAATTTATAGCATGTCCGAACCACTTAATGCTTTAAAACTACAAGGGCGCCTGGTCCCTTCATTTCCACATCTCCCCATCGAATGGAAGGATCTAAACGAAGACTCTATTGAGGTTGTGGAGTGTATTTACTTCTTGCGAAAAGATGGTGTCATTACCACCAGATGGGGGGACGAATTTAATAGTTTAGACGAAGAGCAAAGCTTAGAAAAGACTGGCCCAATAGTCTGTATATATGGGATGATATCGTTCAAGGAAGTGCTAGGAGAAATCAACAAGGTGTCTTAATAACCCGAGATTGATGAGGAAATGGGGTTTCTATTTTTCCCCTTTTCTGTGAATTATATGACTAGATCAGGGAGGCATTACCAAATTCTAAACCTACAATCATTAGCAATCGACAAGGGAAAAAGTTTTGAGAATCTTCCTATGCCAAAAATGACCCTCGAAGAGAGCAAGATCCTCGATCAGTTGAAGAAGACCTAAGTTAACATCACGTTATGAGGACTCTTTATGTCTTCCCGACTGCACCTAAATGCCTTGATCAAACTACTCATCAGACCCACAGTCCCTCCTTCCACCATGGCAGAAGAAGAAGTAAATCTGGCTAGATCCCCAACCTCAACTAGAATGCTCTCTTTCTAAAAAAAATCCTTAAAATTGGTCTAAATCATAACTATGTTCTCAATATCTCTGTTGAAGTCATTCGAAAGACCGTCCCACTCTCTCTTATCGATAATGGATCAGCTCTTAATGTTTGCCCATTGAGGACCCTCAGTTGCTTAGGAGTGAGAGACGTTGCCTCAACCTCTGTCGCGGTGATCGCTTATGATAACACTCGTTGAGAAGTAATGGGCTCCATAAAGCTTACAATAGGGGTCGGCCCTATAAATTATGTTGTTAAATTCCAAGTCATCGACATCCCGTCTTATTTCAATTTATTTCTTGGACGACCATGTCTCCATAGTATCAATGTTGTATCTACTTCCCTCTATAAAAAACTAGAGTTCTTCGCAAATGGGAAGGTCATCACCATCTTGGGTGATGACGACAATGATAAGAATGCAAGTGCCAGTAATCCAATACTTGAGATACGATATGGGGAAAATGATATGCTTTTGTCAGGTTTTCGAGTTGAACCACTTCTACTTCCAATAGGGGATGGTTTTAAAGATAGGTTTTATCCGAAGTATAACCCTTATGGCAACGATAATGTAATGACGATGTTCAAGAACATGCACTTCATACCCGGATTGGGGTTGGGATGACGGCAACAGGGAATACTTGAACATATAGTATCCAAGGAAGATTTTTCCTTATGGCATGGGTTATCAACCATCAGCAGAAGAACTTAGAATGCTCTGCCAACCTTAGCTGAAGATAAGGATAGAAAGTGCCAAGACTGTCTCGAGAGATTCCTTAAACGGAAGACTCATCAGAGAGGTTGAAGATTTCCCTTTTTGCGACTTTCCCGAACCGTGGTATGATCATGTGGATAAGAAGTTGAAACCACGAATGGAGATATTTTTCCAACATAATTGTTCATGGGCTGAAAGTTCCCAGCATCATATACGACCACTCATTGAGAAGATCATAGCTAATACCATAGATTTAAAAGGAAGTGACTCTGAGGATTCATTCAACTTGCAGACACCGGGTCTGACATTCTGCATGATCCACTCAAGCACTATAACATCGGATCTATCCCACCTGATCAAAGTTGCTGATGCACCTCTCCTCAACTGGAATGCTGTACTGGTTCCATCTATTAAAATACAACCCAACTCTGATGTTTATCCTATTTCCTCTTCTTTTTTTGTTCCTCCTTCTTCCGATGTAATCGAGACCTCCTTCGATGAGGTCCTCAATGCTGTATTTCATAACAATGAAGTAAATGAAGATTTTGAATACCTTGCTGTGCCTTTTATTAATTGTCTTGATTCTAATGAAACTCTTGATGATGATGATTTTGCAAATGAATAATTCTTAACTAATCTAAATAAGGTTAATAACAACCAACATATCTACGTTCAAGTTAAAGAAGATGAAATTTGAGTAGCTAACTGCACGAGATTAGAATAGGGTCCACCCTTGACGAGCATGAGCGCGCACAACTCGAGGAATTACTGAAGGAATTTATGGATGTCTTCGCATGGTCCTATAACGACATGCCCAACATTGATCCCAAGATAGCTCAGCATGAGATTTTAACTCTCCTAGAATGTAAACCAGTCAAACAAAAACTACGAAAGCTCTGCATTAAATGGTCGCTCAAGGTTAAGGAAGAAGTGGTCAAACACTTAAACACGGGTTTCATTCGTATGATTGAATATCCCACATGGCTAGCCAATATCGTACCCGTGATAAAATCTAAAGGAAAGGTTTATATGTGTGTTGATTACCGAGACTTGAACAAGGCTTCTCCGAAGGATGATTACCTCCTACCCAATATCGACATGATTGTGGACAACACAACTAGTCACGCTCTTAAGTCATTTGTTGATGGTTTTATCGGGTACAACCAGTTCAAGATGTACTCGGATCATCAAAAGAAAATTGTATTCATCACCCTTTAGGGAACCTTTTTCTACACCGTCATGCCATTTGATCTCAAAAACACTGGGGCTACCTAACAGAGCGCTGCCACAACCACTTGTATGATCTGATACACAAATAAGTCTAGGTCTATGTGGATGATATGATTATCAAGTCTAAGACTAAGAAAGGTCATGTTACCGCTCTTCAAAAATTCTTCAAGTGACTACGACAATATCAGATGTGACTTAACCCACATAAATGTGTCTTTGATATTACCAAAGGAAAGCTTTTGGGATTCATGATTAGTGAGAAAGGGATAAAAGCGTATCTTTCCAAGATAAAAGCCATACTCGAGATGCCACCACTCCGAACGAAGAAGAAGGTCCGAGGATTCCTTGGAAAATTTCAATATATCATCCGATTCATCAGCCAGTTGACTTCTATCTGTGAACCCATCTTTAAACTTCTCCGAAAGGATTCCACCAAGATTTGGAATGAAGCTTGCCAAAACGGCTTTGACCGAATCAAGCAATACCTAACCCAACCTTATGTACTCATGCCACTGTAGCCTGGTCTTCCCCTACTCCTATACCTGACAGTAATGAATATTACAGTTAGGGCTTTATTATACCAATATCGTGTAGAATCCCATAAAGAGAGGTCTATTTACTATGCTAGTCACAAGTTTGTCGGGTACAAAGTTAACTACCCTGACTTTGGAAAAGCATGTGTCACCCTTGTCTGGGTCACCCAAAAGTTACGGCACTACATGCTCGCCTTTCCCATCAAACTTGTGTCCCGAATGGATCCCATCAAGTATCTTCTCGAGAAACCTACCATGTCTAGCCGAATGGCTCGATGGTTGATACTTCTGAATTTGATATTGTGTATGTCCCGCAGAAGGCCCTGAAAGGATGAGCTATCTCTGACTACCCTATGGAAGAAGTCGATATTTAGATTTCCGAGTTCTTGGATGAGAACATCCTTTGTACCTCCCAAAAATACCTTCGATCGCAAATGTTCTTTGACGGTGCCTCCAACAAGAAAGGGTATAACATTGGGATAATCTTATTTGCCCCTGATGATTCTCACACTCCAATTGCCATAAAATTAGGTTTTCCCTACACCAACAATAAGACTGAATACGAGGCAGGCACAGTAGGCCTCAAAGTCGCTCTCAAGAAAGGAATTTGATACCTAGATGTCTATGGGGATTCAACCCTCATCATTGGTTAAGTACTTAGAAGATGTAAAGTCTAGGACGAGAAACTCTTACCCTTATATGCCCACCTAGAAGAGCTAGCCTCCCAATTCTAAGATGTCACCTTCCACTGCCTGCCCCGAGCAAAGAACAACCTAGTCGATGCTCTTACTACCCCAGCCTTAATGGTTGACATTCTCGAAAGAATAACAATGGACCCCTTCCTAGTCCAAAATCAAGATAAACCAACCCACTGCTACCATATTGAGCTCATCACAGAAGAAGACCCTGAAATAGCCAATTTTTGGTACTATGATTGTTGATGCAAAAAACTAGAATATATCTAATTATTTAATCACAGATAAAATAAGTAAATAAGAGAGACACATAATATTTTCAAAGTTGTTTGGCTAAAGGGAAAAGCCTACATCCACTGTTGTGTATTGCCTTGCCTTTGTTCAGGTGTGTGCCCCTCCTTGGATTTAGGAATTACAATGTATTTATAGCCCCTGAGGGAGTACAAGAGTTGGAATATGAAAGGATGGAATGCCTTTATAAATTAGGCATTTACATTTTTACAACGTTCACAATGCATACAACTGATGACGCTTTACTCACCAGGTTGGTCGAGCTAATTAATGTGTTGGTCGACATTCCTGGACTTGGTCGAAGGATTAGGCCTTTCCGACTAGGATTGGTGCCACGCTGGATAACACACATTCCTTTTTTATAGGTCCACGTAATAAGGCAATTTTTTACATTAACAGAAGACCCTAATGTTTCATACTTGATTTTTTTGCAAAAGTGTGGAATATTTAGCCTTAAAGTTGATCGGGCAATAATTCCGATGCTTGATTAGTTACCAACGTTCCATACTTGCGAAATTGTTGATTTAACTAATGGCATTTTTTTAATTATCCGATGTTTTGACGAATTATTTTTGGGCATCAATGTCTTTTTCAGCATAGCTGCCAACAGTTCAATCGACGCTCCCTTTAATCATTACCCTTGCCAGTTTTCAAGGCAATCTATAAAAAGTGGGAAAATTCACGATTGTTTTCTACCTCTAACTTTCTGAGTTTCTGCTGCTATCTTCTTGAGCTTTTCCGTGTGACCATTTTTTATGTTCTTCAGTTCTTGCTGAATTCTTAAATCCTTGTAAGAATCCTCTCTCTTTTCCTCTTCTTCATCTTTGAACATGGTTTACTCAGTAGCTTCTCTATAGGAATTTAGGAATGAGTGGGATATTCCTTCGTGGGTGGATTTGGAACTTCCCAGTCCCCCTATGGACATTTTTTCTTTACCTGATGGCCATTATCTCCCTTCTATTTTTAATACTGAGTGTGGGTTTACTTTCCCCAAAACCCACTTTTCCTTGAGTTTTGCCAGTATTTTGACGTGGTCCCAACTAGAATAGCCCCTAACACTTGGAGAGTAGTTAATGTGGTTCATAGGTTAAATAAGCATCATGGAACCCATATAGGGATCTCAGAAATCTTATTTTGCAATAAGTGGGTCACAAGTGACAACACATACTATTTAAAGACTAGGGCTGTAAATAGGGCTTTAGTAGTTAACCTCCCAGACTCTAACATTGATTACTTTGATCATGGAATAATTTCCAAAAATTGGCAACATGTACCCATGACAAGGAACTCAGTTTATCAGGGGCCCAGATGCCCTCAATATGGCGAGGGGATACGTTCAATACTATTATATAACTTTCCTTAATAATTTCATTGGTTACACCACTAACTGTGTAAGGACATAATTTATAAATGTCTGTTATCAATTGAGTATGTCATACACCACTACAACCATCGAAGAATTATTCAAAATTGTTTAAGCATCAAGATGGATTCGAATATCAAAGATCTTCATCAAAGAAGCCTTCCCAAGATAAATTTGGTAAGGGTTGTGTTTTTATTCCTTTACATTTCACTTAAAGTATCGGGATTATTTTTCATAAAAAAATTTCTAAGTGTTGGGGCGGAGTCTGTAAACGTTTTTCTTTCAAAAATATATTTTTCGGAGTTTTTGAGGTGGTTCATTTATCAAGAAAAAAAAGAAAAAATATTGTTTTACTGTTCTCATTCGAAAGACATCATATGTCGTTCAAACGACATCGCATGTCACGAGATGTTCCTGATGTCAATCAAACGACACTGGATTTCGTTCAAATGACAATCTACCTCGTTTGAGCGAACTGCCACCTTAATTTTTCTATTTAAGGGACTCTTTAACTCCGTTTTCCTTAAGAAGACTTTCACGTTTTCCATTTTACAAACACTGTGAAAATATGCAGAAAACTTTTGGCTTCTTCCTTATTTTCAATTCATAAAAATTCCATATGCTCTAGTGAATTGTTTTGGAACCCAAGAACATACATCTTATTCAAGTTTGCTCTTGTAGGGAGGGTAACCTACTACTGAAAATAGTTACCACTAGGGGGAGGTACTGGGCTGATTGACTGCGTGTCATTAGGGAGTGCTGCGATACTTCTGGGATGAAGATGGGACTGTGGTTCTTGTAGGTTAGCTGCATGTGGATCTATTGCTGACGACACCGACCGACACATGCGGGTATTCGCATGTCAAAAATCTATTTCGTTATAACCGTGTAAGTTGTGATTTACAATTATAATTAAATAAAAGGTTTTTCCCTTCGTGGATTTTTCCTGATATTGGTTTCCTTTGCATGCTTATTGATTTTATGTTATCAAATCACCTAGATGCATGTGTTAGGGTTTAACTAAAATTTGGGCTTAATTAAAATTGAATTTATTTGAGAAGTTGCATTATTCCACAGTAGTACCCTCAAATTGGTATCAGAGCCTGTTGCACTAAGTTATTAGGTTTTGATCTTGATTTTTTTAAAAATCTATTTTTTGAAATCATGATTTTCCTAAATATGCCTTTTGGGGTATTTGACAATTTTAGATGTCACGTGTCTGATAGAACTATTTGGAAATCTCGGTTGAAATCTTCTTTTAAAAGTCTCGTTAAAAAGAAAAAATCTAAGAGATGTCTTTGTTGTGAGGGGATTGGCCATATCATGTATGAGTGCCCCACCAAAGTTAGGTCGAGTTTTAATAAACCAATTGCTTATGTTTCCTCCCTTAGTAAGAGTGACCTGAGTGAAGAAATTTTTTGTGCAAGTAAGCGTGTCTTTCCCAACTGTGTGTCCACTCATGAGAATGATGATGATACTTCTTCCACAACCACCGATAGTGTATCTCATATAAGTGAGGGTGATGGGAGTTAGGATAGAAGTGAAGATGAAGGTAACTTGCAAACGGCTTTCAATGAACTTTATGCTGAAGATTTGAAAACAAAGAAAGAAAATTTAAAATTAAAGGTTCAATTGAAAGAGCGTTCCTTAAAAAATAATGATGTTTTAGTTGAAGATCTTAGGGCACGTGAGAAAATTTTGAGAGAGAAGCTTGAGTACATCGAGGGAGAGAAAGATAGTCTTCAAGGGGTGATACGGGCTATGAAAAAGGAGATTATTGAGTTTGAGGATTCTAGGCGCATACTTGAATCTAGGATATGTGAACTTAAGAAAAGTTTCAGATATTCGACTAAAGAGAAATTTGATTTGGAGTATAGGTCTGAAAAACTTGATAAGATTTCAGGCATTATCGAAATAGAAAAGGATAGGGGTGGGATTGGTTTTGAAAAACAGGTTGCTCCCATACCCAAAGCCATCCCCACACATGTGTGAGAGCCTCCTAGGGTTGTTAAGAATGAGGCACCAAGGGTCGTTAGGCGAGAGCCACCTAGGATCATTAGGAGAGTGGCACCTAGGAATTTGAGGAGAGAGACACCTTTAGGTAACGTTCACCGCCACATTTACACTTGCACACATTGCGGTAAGCAAGATCATCTTAGGCGTTTTTGTTACAAACTTTTAAATGGACCAAGGAAGTTTAATAGAAAAGTAAATTCGATTCCTCAAACCCCCACTTGTCGTTACAAATCTGTTTGGGTTAGGAAATTGGATTTAGAAGATTATGGTCTAATTGTTCACAACTCTCATTTGCTAGCATGAGATTCACCCCATGTTAGATCGTTTGGTTGATTGTGTTGATATTTGTCATACGCTAGTTGTGATCCATGATACATTCTTGCTAGTGTTATGACTCACTTTCTAGTAGCTTACACTGTTTTATTAGTTTAGTTACTGTTTTAGCACTGTTTTGGATCTGTTAGCACCTTCCAGGTATCATTTTCTGGAATTTTTTTCACTGAGGAACACTGTTTAATTTTATGGGGAATCCGAATTTTATTTTCTCATTCGAGCGACTTCTGTTCTCGCGCAAAGCCTTCTTGCAAGATGCCATATAGTTTGAACGATATGGAGTCTCACTCGAGAGAACTAGTTGACTTTGACTATTCTGGTTGCAATACCCTCTGTACATTGGTTACATTATTTGGTATTACTGGGTTGCTTCTGACAGTTTATATGCAGCCATTCTTAATATTCATGCCTAATTGCTTATACTGCATTGTTTGTTTAATCACACCTACCTTGATTATTGATTCATTTGTGTGATTATTGTTTGCTAGCATAGGATGATGCTCATGTCGATATTATGCCTATTGCTAGTGTGTACCATGTTTGTATATATGGTTTTTGTTTTTTTTTATTTTTTTTGGAAAAATACAAAAAGATTTTTATTTTTAAAAATATTGAAAAAGACAAAAAGAGTTTTGAATTTTGTTTTACACCGTATATCAATGGACATTTAGGATGACGGAGTCACAATTTCATTCCATTTATCCATGTGACAATTTGATAGTGTTTTGAGACAATTTATCATGTCATCTATGTGCTTTACAATGTTTAAGGTCATTGAGATGTTATTAGTTGATACTTCCTACATGTTTGGCTCATTATTTCCTTTATTGCACATGTGCACGGATTTTTTTTATTATTGTACTTGTCTATCACATGTTGGTTGAGTGTTTTCATCTCATTCCTATCCATAAAATGAATCAAGTGCAATAATACGAGAGTAATAAAAGTAGTGCATGTAAAAACCCGTGAGAAATTTGTTTATATTTAAAAAATGATGAGTGCACGAAAAAGGGCTACAAGAGTATAAAATTGACTCTGCGTGAAAGCCCCCATTTGACAAGAGCCCGCACAAAAAATTAAGGCAATAAAAGATGAAATATGCCAAAATTTATGCCAATAGGTTTTCTCTAAGTTGAGAATTTGGTACCTCATTAGATATAAAAATTGCATTATTATATATGAGGGAGTTTGGTTGGAAAGTAATCAACGGGTTTGCACATCCTTTGGAAAATTCTCGAAATGGCACTAAAATAGTCTTGGACGTCATTGGTGTGAAAATCACTTAGGCTTTGATTTGTTGATTTGATTTAGTCAATATCATCTAAATGCAATAATTTTACACCTAAGGATATTTTTTGATGTTCATTCGATAGGAGTACACTTATGAATCGTGCACATAAGCTTGATTGAGTTTTATTAACTATTAAATTTGTTCACACCCATTCATTCCATATCCATGATTTGGTTGTCTTAATGTTATTTATGGTGTGATTTTTGTAAATTGTTTTTTATTTTAAGAAATGAAAATTCAAAAATAGTTTATGGATCCTTCCAGTATTTCCTCTACATGCGTGTAGTTTCAACCATGTTTGTTCTACTTGTCGTGACACTCCATGTTTTGTTTGTTTATTCTTTTCCTTATCTATTTCAGACAAATAAAAAGGGGGAGAACGAATTATGGGGGAGATTTGATTATATTGATTGTTTTATTCTTATATCATTTCAAACTCTCGATGTGTCACGAAGGTATTTTCTTTATCTTATGTGTGTAGGTACAACAGTGAAGATCATTATAGTGCATAACTTGATGAGACAAGCTTTGATATTTGAAGATTGACGAAGATTTGTGAAGAAAAGATTTAAGATTTTCATTTCAAGTACCTTTTCACTTTTGGGTTCATGGTAGGGTATTAGATTTGTATAGGCATTTTGAGTTGATAATTGAGATTGTTTTTACTTTGTACAAGCATAATAATAGGGGGAGATTTGTAAGGACATAATTTATAAATGTCCATTATCAATTGAGTATGTCGTATACCACTACAGCCGTCGAAAAATTATTCAAAATTGTTCAAACATCAAGACGGATCCGAATATCAAAGATATTCATTAAAGAAGCCTTCCCAAGATAAATTTGGTAAGGGTTGTGTTTTTATTCATTTACATTTCACTTAAAATATCGGGATTATTTATCATAAAATATTTTCTAAGTGTTGGGGTGGAGTCTATAAATGTTTTTCATTCAAAAATATATTTTTTGGAGTTTTTGAGGCGGTGCATTTATCAAGAAAAAAAGAAAAAATATTGTTTTACCGTTCTCATTCGAACGACATCATATGTCGTTCAAACGACATCGCATGTCGCGAGATGTTCCTGCTGTCATTCAAATGACACTGGATTTCGTTCAGATGACAGTCTACCTCGTTTGAGCGAACCGCCGCCTTAAGTTTTCTATTTAAGGGACTCTTTACCTACGGTTATTCGTGTGTCAAAAATCTATTTCGGTATAACCGTGTAAGTTGTGATTTACAATTATAATGAAATAACAGGTTTTTCCATATGGGGATTTTTCCTGATATTTGTTTCGTTTGCATGCTTATTGATTTTATGTTATCAAATCACCTAGATGCATGTGTTAGGGTTTAACTAAAATTTGGGTTTAATTAAAATTGGATTTATTTGAGAAGTCGCATTATTCCACTGTAGCACTCTCAAATTGGTATCAGAGCCTGTTGCACTAAGTTATTAGGTTTTGATCTTGATTTTTTTTTAAATTTATTTTTTGAAAGCGTGATTTTCCTAAATATTCCTTTTGGGGGATTTGACAATTTTAGATGTCACGTGTCTGACAGAACTATTTAAAAATATCGGTTGAAATATTCTTTTAAAAGTCTTGTTAAAAATAAAGAATCTGAGAGATGTCTTTGTTGTGAAAGGAATGGCCATAGCATATATGAGGGCCCACCAAAGTTAGGTAGAGTTTTAATAAACCAATTGCTTATGTTTACTCCCTTAGTAAGAGTGACCTGAGTGAAGAAATTTTTTGTGCAAGTAAGCGTGTCTTTCCCAAATGTGTGTCCACTCATGAGAATGACGATGATACTTCTTCCACAACCACCGATAGTGTATCTCATGAAAGTGAGGGTGATGGGAGTGAGGATAGAAGTGAAGATGAAGGTAACTTGCAAACGGCTTTCAATGAACTTTATGCTGAAGCTTTGAAAATAAAGAAAGAAAATTTAGAATTAAAAGCTCAATTGAAAGAGTGTTCCTTAAAAAATAATGATGTTTTAGTTGAAGATCTTAGGGCACGTGAGAAAATTTTGAGAGAGAAGGTTGAGTACATCGTGGGAGAGGAAGATAGTCTTCAAGGGGTGATAAAGGCTATGAAAAAGGAGCTTCTTGAGTTTGAGGATTCTAGGCGCGTACTTGAATCTAGGATATGTGAACTTAAGAAAAGTTTCAGTTATTCGACTAAAGTGAAATTTGATTTGGAGTCTAGGACTGAAAAACTTGATAAGATTTTAGGCATTATCGAAATAAAAAAGTATAGGGGTGGGATTGGTTTTGAAAAATAGGTTGCTCCCATACCCAAAGTCATCCCCACACGTGTGTGAGAGCCTCCTAGGGTTGTTAAGAGTGAGGCACCAAGGGTCGTCAGGCGAGAGCCACCTAGGATCATTAGGAGAGAGCCACTTAGGAATTTGAGGAGAGAGACACCTTTAGGTAACGTTCACCGCCACATTTACACTTGCACACATTGCGGTAAGCAAGGTCATCTTAGGCGTTTATGTTACAAACTTTTAAATGGACCAAGGAAGTTTAATAAAAAATTGAATTCGATTCCTCAAATCCCCACTTTTTGTTACAAATCTGTTTGGGTAGGAAATTGGATTTACAAGCTTATGGTCTAATTGTTCACAACTCTCATTTGCTAGCACGAGATTCACCCCATGTTAGATTGTTTAGTTGATTATGTTGATATTTGTCATACGCTAGTTGTGATCCAATATACATTCTTACTAGTGTTATGATTCACTTTGTTGTAGCTTACACTATTTTATTAGTTTAGCTACTGTTTTGGATATGCCAGCATGTTCCAGGTATCCTTTTCTGGAATTGTTTTTCACTGAGTAACACTGTTTAACTTTCTGAGGAATTCGTGAAAATTTTATTTTCTCATTCGAGCGACTTCTGATCTCGCGCAAAGCCTTCTCGCAAGATTCTATGTCGTTTGAATGACAGGGAGTTTCACTCGAGAGACCTAATTGACTTTGACTATTGTGGCTGCAGTACCCTCTGTTCTATGGTTACATTATTTGGTATTGCTGGGTTGCTTCTGACAGTTTATATGCAACCATTCTTAATATTCATGCCTAATTGCTTGTACTGCATTTTTTGTTTAATCACACCTACCTTGATTATTGATTCATTTGTGTGATTACTGTTTGCTAGCATAGGATGATGCTCATGACGATATTATGCCTATTTCTAGTGTGTACCATGTTTGTATACATGGTTTTTGTTTTTTTGAAATATTGAAAAAGACAAAAAGAGTTTTGCATTTTGTTTTACACCGTATATCAATGGACATTTAGGATGATCGAGTAACAATTTCATTCCATTTATCCATGTGAAAATTCGATAGTGTTTTGAGACAATATATCATGTCATCCATGTGCTTTACAATGTTTGGAGTCATTGAGATGTTATTAGTTGATACTTCCTACATGTTTGGCTCATTATTTCCTTTATTGCACATGTGCACGGATTTGTTTGATTATTGTAATTGTCTATCACATGTTGGTCGAGTGTTTTCATCTCAATCCTGTCCTTAAAATGAACCAAGTGCAATAATACGAGAGTAATAAAAGTAGTGCATGTAAAAACCCATGAGAAATTTGTTTATATTTAAAAAATGATAGAGTGCACGGAAAAGGTCTATGAGAGTATAAAATGACTCTGCGTGAAATCCACCATTTGACAAGAGCCCGCACAAAAAATTAAGGCAATAAAAGATGAAATATGCCAAAATTTAGGCCAATAGGTTTTCTCTAAGTTGAGAATTTAGTACCTCATTAGATATAAAAGTTGAATTATTACATATGAGGGAGTTTGGTTGGAAAGTAATCAATGGGTTTGCACGTCCTTTGGAAATTTCTCGAAACGGCACTAAAATAGTTTTGGACGTCATTGGTGTAAAAATCACTTAGGCTTTGATTTGTTGATTTGATTTAGTCAATATCATCTAAATTCAACAATTTTACACCTAAGGATATTTTTTGATGTTCATTTGATAGGAGTACACTTATGAATCGTGCACATATGCTTGATTGAGTTTTATTACCTATTAAATTTGTTCACACCCATTCATTCCATATCCATGATTTGGTTGTCTTAATGTTATTTATGGTGTGATTTTTGTAAATTGTTTTTGTTTTAACAAATGAAAATTAAAAAATAGTTTATGGATCCTTTCAGTATTTTCCTCTACATGCGCGTAGTTTTATCCATGTTTATTCTACTTTTCGTGACACTCCATGTTTTGATTATTTATTCTTTTCCTTATCTATTTCGAACAAATAAAAAGGGGGAGAATGAATTATGGGTGAGATTTGATTATATTGATTGGTTTATTCTTATATCATTTCATACTCTCGATATGTCACCAAGGTATTTTCTTTATCTCATGTGTGTAGGTACAAAAGTGAAGATCATTATGTTGCACAGCCTGATGAGGTAAGCTTTGATATTTGAAGATTGATGAAGATTTTTGAAGAAAAGATTGAAGATTTTCATTTCAAGTACCTTTTCACTTTTGGGTTCATGGGAGGGTATTAGATTTTTATAGGTATTTTGGGTTGATAATTCGGATTGTTTTTACTTTATACCGGCATAGACATAGGGGGAGATTTGTAAGGACATAATTTATAAATGTCCATTATCAATTGAGTATATTGTATACCGCTACAACCATCGAAGAATTATTCAAAAATTTTCAAGCATCAAGACAGATCCGAATATCAAAGATTTTTATCAAAGAAGCCTTCCCAAGATAAATTTGGTAAGGGCTGTGTTTTTATTCCTTTACATTTCACTTAAAGTATCGGGATTATTTTTCATTGTAAGGACAGTTTTGTCCATTATCAATTTGTATGTCATACGCCGTTACACCGTTGAAGAAATTCAAGATCGCATCTACATCAACGGATCCGAATATCAAAGCATCTTCAACATCATAGCCTCTGCGAGAATGGACTTGGTAAAGTTTTGTTTTTAAGTTCCTTAAAGTTCATATTTAGTATTGGGAAATTTTTATAAAACGTTTTTTATAAAAAAATTTAATTTTTCTGGACCTCCGGACCGGTCCGCCCCTTTATCGGACCGATCCGCCCACGGACTGGTCCGCCCCTTTACCGGACCGATCCGCCTTGCTCGAAACCAGTATACCCCGGACTGGTAGCGAACCGAATAATCCATTTTAAAAAAAAGAACCGATCCGAGGTCGGACCGATCCGCCTCCTAGCAGGACCGGTCCGCCTGGGATAAGTTCAAACAGGTCCGTGTGTTTTTTAACCACCAGCTCTTATTTTCTATATATATCACTATTTCGATGGTGTATTTCTTTAAGTCTTTGAGAAAACATTTCTAAGAGTTAAAACATAACAAGACTTCAACTTTTGATGTGCAAAACATCTTTTTGATTCACACACAAAAATCCCAATTACTTTTGTGAATCTTTTGGCACCCTAGAACACAACCTTTGTTACTGTTCATCTTTGTGAAGAGATCTTTGCAACCGAGGGCTGCGTGTCATTGCTGAGGGAGTCTCTACAAAAGTATTATGGCCGCGTGTCATTGAGGAGAGCTGCAGTTCTTCCTTTGTTGATTGGGCTGCGAGTCCTTAGAGGGTGCTGCGTGTATTCTCTTGTTGTGTTCAAGACTACGTGTCTTTGTGGGTTGGCTGCATGTTAATCCATTGCAGATTTCTCTATGTAATTGTATGTTGCGATTTATATATTCATAGTGAAATAAAGGTTTTACCCGAAAGGGGTTTTTTCCTGAAATCTGTGTCTCAGCATATTTTTGTGTCGAATGCTTTATTTATTTATGGGTTGACACTTGCACTTTAGATGCATGATTAGGGGATGAAATTAAATAAGTGTGTCAAATTAGAAATTTGTGAAGTTAATCAATTATCATACAATTTGTCTACTCACGTTTTCATTCATAAAATATTTTCGAAGTGTTGGAGTGGAGTCTATATATGTTTTTCTTTCAAAAATATATTTTTCGGAGTTTTTGAGGCGGTGCATTTATCAAGAAAAAAAAGAAAAAATATTGTTTTACTGTTCTCATTCGAACAACATCGTATGTCTTTCAAACGACATCGCATGTCACGAGATGTTCTTACCATCATTCAAACAACACTGGGTTTCGTTAAAACGACAGTGTACCTCATTTGAGTGAACCGTCGCCTTAAGTTTTCTATTCAAGGGACTCTTCAACTCCGTTTTCCTTAAGAAGTCTTTCATGTTTTTCATTTTGCAAACACTGTGAATATATTCAGAACACTTTTGACTTCTTCCTTGTTTTCAATTCATAAAAATCCCATATGCTGTAGTGAATTGTTTTGGAACCTAAGAACATACATCTTGTTCACGTTTGCTCTTGTAGGGAGGGTAACCTACTGCTGAAAATAGGTATCACTTGAGGGAGGTACTGGGCTGATTGACTGTGTGTCATTAGGGAGTTCTGCGGTATTCATGGGCTGAAGATAGGGTTGCGGTTCTTGTAGGTTTGCTGCGCATGGATCTATTGCTGATGACACAGATCGAAACCTGTGGGTATTCGTGTGTTAAGAATCTATTTCGTTATAACCTTGTAAGTTGTGATTTATAATTATAATGAAATAAAAGGTTTTTCCCTTCGGGGATTTTTCCTGATATTGGTTTCTTTTGCATGCTTATTAATTTTATGTTATCAAATCACCTAGATGCATGTGTTAGGGTTTAACTCAAATTTGGATTTAATTAAAATTGGATTTATTTGAGAAGTCACATTATTCCGCTGTAGCACTCTCAAACTGTATTTGTTTTCTCTTGGTTGTTGTTGATCAAAAGATGAAGTGTCCCAAGGAGGGTGACATCAACCTTAGAGAATTGAAGTTATTTGGGGCATTCATCAAAAGATAGGGGACGAGCACATTAGATCTGTATTATACCTCTTGGAGTGCATAAATACCATCACTTCGTTTGTTGCTCGCCTAACTATTACTGCTTCCTCCTCACTGATTGACCTTGATCAAATCTCTATTTCTACATCATTTGCCACTACATCTGGCAGTGGTGAACTTGCTGCTGCCTAATCCTCTTACCTTAATTCAGACTTGCCCTTTGCTACAACTATTAGGAAGAGGAAATGCACCAATATCTTAGGTAATATTTTTGCTTGTGGTTCCACCAAGCAATTTGCTGGTGGGGCCACCAATAAATAATAGATTGGGAAGAAGTCCCCAACTAAGAAAAATGATGAAACCCATCTCAAGAGGCTGAAAATGGGCTTCCCTCCAGGCTGGCTGAAGGTTCTTCTGCTAGAGCCGATCAACAAGAGTTGGTCGACTTACCTGATTCTGGTTCATAAGTGGCCATTGGTGGCCAGACAATTAATATAATCTGGTACACTACCAAACTACAGGGGAGCTACTTCTGCAATGTCCCATTCTAAAATTTCTGAAAGGGTTTCTCAATGACTTTCTTTGGTAAATAATGTTTCTTCTTCTTTTTTATTCATATCTTTGACACTTCTTGTACTAACTTGCCATGATTTCTTTTTGCAATTTTTGGTTGACTTTAATAATATGCTGGAAAAGGATGATATTATGCGTTCTTCTTCAAATGATGTTGAGGAGGACTTTGAGGATCTTAAAAAGTCCTTGCTTAACTCTTAACAAGCATTGGCTAACGAGTAGAAGAAGTGGGAGGCCAAAATAAAGACTACATAGGATGATGATGCAGCTGCTCGGGGGAGGTTATTGAGTTGTGTAAGAAGCAGGGTGCAGAGAAGTCAGAAAGTTGAAGGCTAAGGAATCTGCATTCAATAAAGGTTAGGATAAATCTATTGGCGCTGCATCTTTTCAAATTAAGTACTCCAAGAATAAATTCTTCAAGGATGGCTGGTCGGTAGCCCCTCCAGAGGTTGGCACTCCCTAAGACTTTGATTTGTTTCTCAGACATGATCTTAATAATCCTCCTAACGTGGATGAGGATATTGAGGATGATGGAGGGTCAGATGAATCCACCCTTGTCTTGGACTCTGTCGGCTAACTTCGAGAAGCTACATTTGATTCTTTAATCCCCCTTCTTCTGAGCAAGTTACTCCACAAGTCACTCCATCTATCTCTGTCCCCTCCCAATCTGGGGGCCACTTCTGATCGAAAGAAAGTGCAGACTTGTTTGCCTAGAAGCTTTTATTTTTCTATTTAATTGTACTTTTATTTTTAGTTCATGTTGATGTACAAGTAATCAACATTTTTGTCAATGAAAAGGAAAAGTACTTTACATTTTCCTTTCTCTTATGTTGTGGATTGGAAAATTTTCTTGATCTTTATAGTTCATGGATAAATTGGATCAATTTTCTTCAACTGACTCTAAGCTTCTTTAAAGATGCAATGATCTCTTCAAGGCTGGTCACTTGACTTTAACCGAGGAAGAATTATCCAAGTTGTTCTAAGAGGATGCTTCAGATCAAGCTAGAGAAGCCTGCCTTCATTTGAAGTGTCTTCTTAATCAGTCAGTGTCCAATAATGTGGCTTACTATGAAATGATTGAGGAGATGCAAGAATATCACAAGGAGACTACAACTCTTTTACATGCTGATTATGAGCATAAGTACAAAGATCTGAATGAAGGTTAGGGGTTTGAGAAGAAGTTGGAAAAGCATGCATCTTTCTTCAGGAGTTAGGAATTTTTTCTTAATCCTGAAGTAGAGGAGGTTAAAGCCATTGCCAAGATGTTAGAAGAAGAGAATAACAGTTTAAGGGATAAATTAAACTCATTGAAGACTTCTTTTACAACTATTATTGCTGACGATGATGGGGTTTCTTTCTTGGAGACTGAAAAAGCCAAATTAAGGGTAGAGGTGGAGACACTGAAGAAAACTAAGTCTGCTTCATCTTCCCGAGCAAAAAATAAACCTGGCCGAGCTACTACAGATGAGGCTAGAAAGCAACAAACTCTTGTTAATCAAGCTACTCAGTTGAAGGCAAAAAATTTGGCCATTGCTGAGATGTCCTAGAAGCTTGAAACTTAATTCGAAAAACTTGCTACTCATTCCACCCAATTAGAAGCCAAATATGGAGTGTTGAAAAAATTGCACCACCAGGTTGAGAGGCTAACCTTTCAATTCCATAAACAACCTAGGGAGATTTGGATGGATGGATACAATGAAGCTCTTGGTCATTTTGATGAACGATTTATACAATCTCGGAATGAAGGTTACAAATAGGGCTTGACCAATTGCTTAACAGTGTTGAAGGTGGAGCAGAACAACCCTCTTTGGAATTGGTATGAGCCTAGTTTGTTGGACTGTGAAGATCCTCCTTTCAAATTGGATGTTGATTGGATTCCTTATAACATAATTCCCCAGTGCCTAATTTTAAAGTACTTAGAGGGTTATGGCCTTCATGACGAGCTAGAGATTGTTCGTCCTCCTCATATGTTAGATAGACTCAATAGCAGTAATAAAAGAATGCTCCAGGACTTCAAATTTATCAATTCCCCTTACACATTGGATGATCCTCCAGCAACATGGAACCAGTTTTTCGTTCTTCTAAAGTTTAGGGGAAATGTCCCTTAAAATAAATTTTATTCTTGTAATTCAATTGTGAGCAGAGTCATGTAATGAACTATTTAAATGAATGAAATATATTTGATCAACTTATCTCGTTAATCTTTGAATGCGAATGACTTCTTTTTTTTCATTAGTTCTATTGATACACTTAAGCTCTTGCTTAAGTTTAGCATCAATTACCAATGATCTCATAGGTTTTACTAGTACATTTAGATTAAAATCCAAGTTTAGTACTAGTTACCCATGTATTTCCTTAGGTTCTACTAATGCACCTAAATGTTTAGATTTTGCATTAGTTACCAGTGGTGACTAGGCGTATGTGGAATATGTGTCTACATTCCTTTTTAAGAATATTCACAACATTCTTCCTTCATTTTGACCAGTTTGATAAAATATTGTTTATACTTAACTTTAGTAACTAAGTTTCTTGAGGACTTAGAATCCAGCTTTACTTGGGTTTTTGTTTGCGGCCGATTGAGTTTTGCTTATGCTGAGCAACGTTCGAACATCAAGAATCAACTATCTGGTTGCTATCGCGAAGGACCTATTCTGGGTGCTGATCAACGGTATAGTTGTTGTTCGAGCTACTTTTGAATTTTTTTCGAGCAACTTTCAACCTCAATCGTCGCTGATTAAGTATATGGTACATCATACTGCATAGCACTAGTACTCCCAAAAAAATTGAAAAAAGAAATAAAGGATATCATCATTTTTATCAGTACTGAAATGACATGAGTACAATGTGTTTCAGTACATCACTAGTAATACTTCCTAAGATGATCGACATGTCTTGGATTCTTGAATTATTCTCCCTCCAATGTCTCAATTCAGTAAGTTCCAGGTCGGACAACTACTGAAATGCGATATGGCCCATGCCAATTAGCCTCAAGTTTATTATTCTTCTGGATTACTTTCTTCAGCACAAAATCTCCTTTCTTTAAGTAGGTCAGCTTCATTCTTTTGTTGTAGAAGTGTGTTGTTCTCTGCTGGTACGCTGCATTTCTGATAGCAGCGTCCTCACGTACCTCTTCTAATATATACAAATCTAATCTTCGTATTAAATAAGTTATAGGAGAGTTGAAGTTCAATACTCTATGGTATGGGAGACCCAATTCAGCAGGTATTACTGCCTCAGTCCCAAATGCCAGCATGTATGGGTATTCTCCAGTTGCAGTCCTTGGAGTTATTCGGTATGCCCATAGAACAAGATGAAATTCATTAATCCAATTTTACTTGGCATCAGCAAGTCATCTTTTCAACCCATTAAGTAGAGTTCTATTTGTAACCTTAGTTTTCCTATTGATCCTTGAATGACCTGGAGCAGAATGTAGATTTTGGATATTAGACTGAGCACAATAAGTGAAAAATTCTTCATTGTCGAATTGTGTTCCGTGGTCGGTAATGAAGGCATAAGGCAACCCATATCTGCAAATGATACTCTTCTAAATGAATTGGTAAACCTTATCATATGACATGTCCACCAAGGGTTCTGCCTCCACCCATATTATAAAATAATCCACAAAAACGACTAAATACTTGAATCTTCCTCGGGTGGTCGGCAATGGGTCGACCAAGTCTATTGACCAAATTACAAATGGCTAAGGTGAAGTAATTGGAGTGAGATAAGCCTCTGGAGTTTTTTGAATGCTTGAATATCTTTGGCACTTGTCACATTTCTTGGCAAAAGATGCACAATCTGCTCGCATAGTGGGCCAATAGTATCCCTATATACTAATAATTTGCAGTAATGTCCTGCCTGCTATGTGAGTTCCACAAGATCCTTCATGTACTTATTGGATCAATCCTTGAACCTCTATTGGATGAACATAACGCTGCAAGCTAACTACCAATCCTCTCCTATATAACACTCCTATGTCCAACCTATATCTTGCTTCTTTACACTTCAGCGTTTTGGCCTCAAATATATCTGCTGACTGAGTTCCTTCTTCAATGTATGCTCTGATGCGATCCATCTAAGATGGTCCCATATCTACTGTGATAACATTAATCACCAGATCTTCAGCTATACCCTTCTTTACTAGAATCTCGATGGGAATAGTTCTTCGGAGGTTAATTCTTATTGCTGAAGCTAGTCGAGCAAGGGCATTTGTTCGGATATCCTCCAATCTTGGTACTCTGATCATCTGAACAACCAGTAATTTGGCTATCACCTCTAATGCTTTAAACAGGTATCTAGTCATCAGCTCTCCTTTAGCTCCATATAAGTTCAATATTTGGTTCACCACCAATTGAGAATATATGTGTGCCACATCTTGCTTGGCATTAGTGATTGGGCCAAACCCAAACCCACAATGAGATCTTTATACTCTGCTTCATTATATGAGGCCTGGAACTGGAAACATAGAGCATATTCAATATCTATATCATCAGGAGTGTTAAGTATTTTACCTACTCCACTATCGGTTGCACAAGATGATTCATCAATATACAAGTTCCATATTAGGAGATTATTATCAAACGATTGGTCTATCAGAATCCCTTGATGGAATATTTTTCTTCTTACTTCCTCATACTTCTCTAACATCTTACGGGCTCTAAAAGAGGCATCTTGTAGGTTTCCATGGATTTCTTCTAACCTTTCTTTCAATCAGGGTTGCTCGGACGATCGATCGATGACAGCCTTAGTTAGACTATCCCTTCCTGTGCCTTATTCTGCCTGCACTCCTTGTTGCTTGGGGACCTCAGGATAATTGAATTCAGCAATGAAATCTGCTACGGCTTGGACTTTTAATGAAACCTTTGTTCATACACAATATCACACTCCCCCAATTCTATTGCCAAGTACATTAATCTTCTAGACTTCTCCAGTTTATGCAAGGCTTACCTAAGAGGCATATCAGTGTACACCACAATTGTATGTGCCTGAAAGTATGGATTTATCTATCTAGACGCTTCAATCAATGCCAATGCTAACTTCTCCAGGCGTGGATATCTAATTTTTTCTCCCTGAAAAGCTTTACTGGTGTAGTAAATTGGTTTTTGAACTCCATTTTCTTCTCGGATCAAGGAAAAACTTATAAATGACTCAGAAACAGCTAAGTATAAATATGATTTTTCTCCCAAAATTGGTCAGGAAAGCAGGGGGAATGATCCTAAGTACTTTTTTAACTCCAAAAAAGCTTGTTTGCACTCGTCCTTCCATTTGAAACTCTTTCTAAGTACTTTAAAGAATCGTAGGCACCTTATCAGTAGCTTGGGATACAAATCTGTACAGGGCTGATACATATCCAGTTAGCCTTTGTACATCATTTTTGCAAGTAGGGGACTACATTTCAATCAACACCTTGATTTTTTCTAGGTTTTCTTCAATTCCCCTCTGGTTTACTATATACTCGAGGAACATTCCTTCATGTACTCCAAACACGCACTTGGTCGGGTTTAATCTCATCTGGTGCTTTTCCCGCTGGTCGAAAGTTTTGTTAAGATTGACAATATGATCGGCTGCTTTCTTTCTCTTCGTTAGCATATCATCCACATAAACTTCCATATTTTTACCTATTTGCTCCTCAAAAAATTTGTTCACCAATCTCTGGTAAGTAGCACCTGCATTTTTCAAACCAAATGGCATAACATTATAGCAATAAGTTCCTCGGGGAGTAATGAAAGATGTGCTTTCCCTATTTTTAGTCTTTATCTTAACCTGGATATAACTAGAGTATGCATCCATGAAACTGAGCAGTTCATGTCCTGAAGTGGCATCAACGAGCTGATCAATTCGTGGTAAAGGAAAATGATCCTTTGGGCATGCTTTGTTTAAATCTGTGAAGTCTACGCACATTCTCCACTTGCTATTCTTCTTCTTGACCATTACCACATTGGCCAACCAATCTGGATATTTCACTTCATCAATAAAAGTAATTTTTTGAAGCTTTTCAACTTCCTCCTGAATGGATTGATTCTTCTTAGGGCTAAACACTCTTCGCCTCTTCTTCACAGGCTTATCATCCTTATTGACATTGAGCTCATGGCAAAGTAAGTTGAGATGAATCCCTGGCATATCTTCATGACTCCAGGAGAACACATGCTGCTTTTGTCTAAGGAAATTCACTAGTTCCTGTTTAAGAACACGATTCAGTGTCGTTCCTATTTGAGTGATGCGTTCGGGCTTGTCTTCATCTAGCACAATGCTCTCCGTTGCTCAACTATCTGGCCCTTGATCAATTTCTTTTCTTCCCTTGGGTCTAAGGTTTTAACCTCAAACTTGTTATTGGGTTCAGAGGTGTCCACTTGGTAAGTGGTGGTTCTCTTCTTCATCTCTGCTAAATCTTCTTGCTCAATAGATGAGTAGTAGCATGTAATACCCTTTATTTTTGAGTAATTGTTTTTATATTTATTTGCCTTGTGGGTTAATTATATATAATAAAGGAAGTTGGAGTAAATATTATTTTAAGTGATTTAAGAGATAATATTTACTGAATTTTGCATATTTACTGTTAAGTGAATGTAAATAGCATCATATTATGTTTTATTGCGTCGTTGTGCCTTAAGCGACAATTATGATTTAAAATGATATTGGAATATGAAATCATTTATGTTATCCCGGATGCCAATTTAGAGGGCGCAGTTAATCCGAAAATGGTCGAGATTGTCAAAATAAGTACCATGTTGTATTTTTGGGTTCCGGGTACTTTTGTGAGGTTATGACTTAATTATGTTGTTACGAGTCACTTTAATTGTGTAGTAACATTTAAAGTTTTAATTTAGAGTAAATGGGCATTTAAGTCTCCTAAAAACATTTACTCTCATTTATATGCCATAACCCTAGAGAGAGAGAGAGAGAGAGAGAGAGAGAGAGATTGGGAGAAAAAGGAGAGAAAATGAAGAGAATTCAAGATTTAATCTTGGGAATCATTGATACCGGAAGATAATCCGAGACTACAACCCTAAGGCAAGTTTCAAACTTGCAAGTGTATGATTTAATGTGGATAAATTGTAGTGATAGTTGTGTATTTGGAAGAATTGAACAAATTGTGGGTTTTGAGAAATCTTGGTGTTTAACCCTTAGATCTTGATGTTTATAAGAGTTGAGTTGATTATATTGTTTTATTGTTGTGTAGAAATGTTGTGGTAATGCTGTTAGATGATGATAATGAGAGAAGTGGAGGAAAAGAGGGTTAGGGATTTAGTTTGGTATGTTAAAAGAGTGGTTTAGCCGTGAGATCTGGTGAGCGCGATTGACCGCGATCCAGAGCCCGATCGACCGGGCCTAAAGAGAAAAACCCACCTCTTCTCTCAATAGGCATATTTGAAAAGCGCGGTCGATCGCGGTCTAAGGACCGGTCGACCGGGCCTTGGGGAAGGGCCTTACTGCTTCTTTTATAAGGCCATTTTCTAATAGCGCGGTCGACCGGGGGTGAGGGGCCGGTCGACCAGTCCCCTATTTTTCACCCCGAAAACCTTAGTTTTCTTTAGCTCCTTTCTTTTGAGGTTTAGACCTAGGAACATTCTTACATGAAGTAAAACTAGAGTATTAGAGTCTAGCATTAAGGAAACCGAGAACCTAGGTTAGAAATTCAGTGTTCAGGCTTAGCTTGGGAATTGATTAATTAGTTTTTAGAAGAAGTTAGGGGCCCTTTTCATATAGTGAGCTAGTCTAGGACTATGGAAAATTAGGGTTATAGAATTTTGGACTTTTAGAATTGGGATGAGGTAGTATTATACTTGATGGTTTATAGAGTTGCCGTTAATTCTTAGGGACTTTTATGAAGATAATTAAATGTTTTGTTTTACGTTGTTAAACACATATGGCTCCGGATATGATGTAATGCACATTTCATTGGCATATCTGGTGAATATTGATTTTCATATACATACCTCTCTAAATGCTATCATAAGGGAAGTTACACAAATGAAGTGAAGTCTCCTAGCTAGTGAATGCAGGGTGAATATAGTCCTCGGCCATAGGACCGGTGGTTATATTGTGATGTTATTTTATTCGAAGTGAGTTAATTTTGGGTATGGTTATGACTCAATGCCGAAGGTATATGTCCGATTACCACGCGATGCGATTTAGGACGCCCAAGTTGTCTTGGTGATAGGACCTGGAAGATGATAGCTATTTAGGGGTGCATCCAGTGGGGTGACTCCCGGAAGGATGGTCTTAGAATTATTATGTTGTGATTATAACTATTCTCACGAAAGTGGTATTTTATAAATGGCTAAAGCATTTTATAAATCAACTGTTTGGAATAAGGTTCCTAATGAGGACTGAACTTGTGAAGTCATATGGTGCAAAACTGAAATGTAAGTTTATTAAATTGGAATTGAGTTATTTCTCTTGCATTGTTGAATAGTTAAGACTATATTGTCATTGCGCTAGGTTGTGCATTTAGATGAGAGGTGAGGAATATTCTTATTGTTAAGAGAGAGTTAAGCTTATTTATGATATTAGAAATTCATAACTGTCATGCATTTTATTCACTTGTATATCATATCAACCCAGTCCCTGACCCGTTCCCATTTTTTGTCTTGTATGGATTTCTTTTACGCCCAGGTGCTCCGCCGCAAGGACGCCCGTTTTGATCCTTCCTTCCAAGTGTCCAGGAGCTATAAGATTTTTGCGGATGTTTTAAGATATTTGTTATAGATGCCTATATCTTTTGTGTACTCTAGTTATGATCAATCTAAACATTCGGGTGTGTTGCCCAAGTTTTGTACTTGCTTATATACTGTGATATTTATTTTTAATACTCGGTGTAATCGCTTGTATTGGTCTGTTAACCGAGAACTTATTCGGTTATTATATTGTGTCCGAGCCGTTGAGGGCGAGATATGGAGAAGTCCTGCTAACAACTCCCAAGGAGATCGAGAAAATTCAGGCATAACTGTTGCAATACTGGAATTTATCCCCAACATGGCAGAGAACTCTTCATAAGTCGGACATACTTCGTCCAACCCAAAGAGAAAGACATGGTCTTTTGGGTACTAGAATTCCACCACTGCCATCAGCATGTTCTATTCTATAGGCCAATTTTTCCATAATGAAACTCGACGCATGTTTAAAGCATCATAGTCGACTCCAGGTTTTTGAGGTAAGTAGTTAATTCAAAACTTTCGGGGAGAGCCATATTGAAAAATGATGAGACAAAAAGAAAGAAGAATGCAAAAGAGAAGAAATATGGATGAGTGAAGAAAATGCTCCAACCTTACCCCTATTTATACTTGGAAAACCTCAACCAAAAATAAAAAAATCTATAGATTTTGGAGGGAAACCTATCCCACCAAGTACCAAGCAATTGAACAAAGTCCAATAAAAGCCTTGGATTGATTGGACTGAACTGATATGCCGATAGGAAGGACAAGGGGCATGCCGATCGACAAGCTCCTATATTTGGAAAATTCTTTTTTCCCTTTTTTTGTCAAAATAAAAAAAATCAATAAAAATAATTTTTATTCTTAAAGAATTTCGAATTTCCTTCTCCATATGTTTTTACTTATCACGTTTTAAAATAAATTTTCTCTCAAATTATTTTAAATTCTTTTTACGGTCTCGTCAACAAAGTAAAAAGAGCATATACATTAAGTCACTAAAGGAAAACAATTAACAAAACTTTTATTTTATTTCATAGATATTGTTTTATTACATTTGTCTTGACGGAAAGGGGAAAAACCACGAGACTCAGCTCGAACCCCCTAAACACACACATTCTCTCTCTCTCTCTCTCTCTCTCTCTCTCTCTATCTATCTATCTATCTATCTATCTATCTATCTATCTATCTATCTATCTATCTATCTATCTATCTATCTATCTATCTATTTCTTCTTTCTCTCTCTTTCCCTAATATCCTCCATCCCTGCGCCGCGCACATTTTCCCTGGCGATGAGATGATGTACCTCCATTCCCCAAACCAGACCCCTCCTCAGATGAGGCACACGACACCAGACAAGTAGGAACATGGATCAACTCCCGAATGTGAGCCGTTCCAGAAGCTACCCAATCCCAAATATCCCTCAGCCAGTTGGTCAACACCCGAATGTGATGCAAGAAAAATAGAAAAGAGCAAATCAGTCAGTCTGAGGCAAAGAAAGAAGTCAGAAAATCAAAAGATAAAGAAATGAAAAGTATGCCGCTGGTTGAAGAACCTCCTCTGTCAGCCCCAGATCCTCTAAGTTCATTGCATTGTCATGGTTCATCATACGCACCGACCCTCCTCAGACCGCTGAATATTATAAGAAGGAGGAGCCAACTGCACAAACGGTACCTCCAAGGTTGTCGCCGCTGCCGATGCCGACGCACCCATGCACTATGTCGACGCACCCCTGCACTATGGGAGGACCCCACTAGCCTACTTGAACCCATGGGGGGAAGAGGCATCACACCATATATGTTGGGTGGCATCAACCAGCTCGACACGATATCCAAATAATCATAAGTTGCCATCGTGTCAGTATATGATGAATAAGGTTCGCCGATCATCGCCGCCACCTTCGCATCATCCGACATCTCCCGCTCTCGCCTCATGTATATCAGGGGCCTCACAGGTGGCACCATAACCTCATCCTCCACCACCTGTCAAACTACTCTCTCCCTTAGATACCAGGAGTAGCCGACCTTATGCGCCAGCAAGCACCGCAGCTGCGCGTTCCCCTCGGTCACCCCCGTGTGTTAGATGACCGTCCCCCAGGGATAGAAGGTCACCTGAAAAATGCCTAGCAGAAAATAGGTATCTGAAAAGATCATCAAGGAAAAATGGTTTCAAGAAAAAAGAAGGATTTACCCGATCGCTCGTTAGGCCGTTCAAGACCTGACGCACCGCCTCTAAGGAGAGGAACTTCCTCGATTGTCGGTTGGACTTTCTCCACCGGTACATCTGGCAGAAGTCCCCAACAGACTCATCCTTCAAAGCTATCGATTGGGTGTTAATCACAATTACCTCATAGAACCACGTCTGGAAAGGACAAGGGTCAACAATAAGAAGAAAATAAAATAAGGAAAATGCGCAAAATAAAGAATATCTCCAGAAGATGCGTGGAGCCAGTAAAGGTTTGCCAACAGAACTTGTTGAATGCATCTAAAGAGAAATAAAGGGTCACCAAAGTCAGGCTTCCCTGGTTAAAATGAGGGACATTCGAAAACACCCTAAAAATGGCAAAAACCACAAGTGGACGACGTCGCCACTCATCTCCACTAAGAAACCTCCCAATAAAAGTTAAATAAAGAGACGGGACATCTACCTCACCTACCGCCCATCCATCTCATTGATACGTCGACTTAGAAATAACTCCATCAAAAGGGAAAAATCAATCGAGTCCCCAGAGATTATCCTCTCCACGTCACCCAAAGCCGCCATCACCGTCGCCGGCGTCACCTATAAGGTCCTGTACACCTCTATCTGCACCCCCTCGCAATCCAGTCCTAGCTTCTACATCACATCAATGGGAGTCACCATCATCTCCCCTAAGCCAAAATGTATGGTGTCGGTGGTGTCCCACCACCTCTCCCCCAAAGCGCAAAGAATAACCGTTGAACAAGGCGACTTATCAAGTGTAGATGCCAGTCTACCAAAATCCACTGATAACACCACCCAATGCACCACAGGAGGAAGTATCTCCTAGACTTACATAAGCCCCGTCGTCCCTCAAGAACGCAGTTTAAACATGGAAATGTCAGTCTGTCAAAGACAAAAAGGAAAAACCCTTATCCAAATTTAAGAAATAAGGAAATATCACCAAAAAAGAAGAAAATAATACCAATGGTCATCAACACTTACATAGCCACTAGGGTTCACCACCCTAGAATATCGATGACATGCTAGCTTGCACAAAAGGGTCCTTTCATTCGCAACTGGCTCGAATGAGTCGAAAGTGTTCTCACTGACCAACGCTATGGGCACCCGATCCCACTATTCCAAGTTCATCTAGTCATCGACATTTAGCCACGCCATGTGAGTCTCATTGCTTGACAAATCATCCATTTCTTGGTTTTGGAACGTTAAAAAACTTTGCAGAAGGAAATAGCATAAGAGAGAAAGTCTGGAAGGTGTGAAAAATGAAGAGATCTTACCCCCTTTTTATAGGAGGCTAAAGGGCATGCTGATCGATAGCTCCCACTAGCATACCAATCGACACTGTTCCTTCACATGATCGAGGTACCCCAAAAGACTGTGCAACTTCTGTTTGGCACCTCTCACACCATACCGGTCGGCACCCTCTCTGAAATTTCGTACAAAAATTCCACAAAAATGCCAAAAAAAAAAAATTAAAAAATCCCAAAAAAATTTCCAAAATTACCGAATGAATTTCGGAACCTTTTTCACCAAGAAAAACATTTTTACCTTTCTTACTTCCCAGCAGAACACTTATTTCCCTAGTGGAATTCCCAAAATCAATTGATATCTCCCCAGCAATGTCTCCAAAGGACACTGTAGAAATTCCCTGATAAGGGAACAACAATCCCTTGGACTAATTCCTCTTCTCCAGCAGACTAAAATCTCTAAATAAAATGCTTCTGCCAAATCCTCAGCGGAACCACAAGATAAATTCCCTAGTGGAGTCTCCAAGTTTCACTAAGAAAACTACAACTAAAGCCCTCAGAACTGGTTTCGACTCACAGAATTGGTCATCTCTATTTAAGCCCTCAGAATTGTCTTTGACCCGCAGTATTGGTCACCTCAACTTAAACCCTCAGAATTAGCTTCGACCCGCAGAGTTGGTCATTTCTACTTAAGCCCTCAGTATTGGCTTCGACTTGTAGAATTGTTCAATCCCAATTAAGGCCCCTAGAATTGACTTCAACCCTTAGAATTGGTCACCTCTGCTTAAGCCCTCAGAATTGGTCACCTCAACTTAAGCCCTCAGAATTGACTTTGACACGCAGAATTGGTCAGTCTAACTTAAGATCCTCCGAATTGACCTTATCCCACAGAATCGGTCGCTCCCTACTTTAGGTCCTCAAAATTGATCTCAGACCTCAGAATCACTTATCCCCAAAATTTCCTTAGGTCCTCAGAATAGACCTCGACCCTCTGAATCAATCATCCTCGTTCCTTACGTCCGCGAAATCTACCTCTTTCCAAAAGATCATGTGGTGTCTATTCTACGACTTTAACTTGTTACAAGATCACCCATCGAGGTGCTCTATAGACACCACATTCTACGACCCCCTAAGTATCTCCTTAGGTCCATATCACCTCCCCTTTTCACTACAAACCTCAGGTCATACTTCGAGTACCGATCTAGAGGCCATTGGGTGCTCACGAGCCCCGTTTGACTCCGATCAACTCTATTGTCAGAGAGAAATATCTTTAAATATTTAAAGGGATTTGAATCCCCTTTCCAGTATTCCATCCCATGCACGAATCGGCATAACGGTTCAGACGAACGAACCATTTTACCATTAAAAATTTATCTAGAGGCCAACGGGCATTCTCGGGTTCCGATTTGACCCCAGTCAACTTCTTTGTAAAAGAAAAAGCTCTTTTAATCTTCTAAGGGAACTGAAACCCATTTCCAACGGTCTACCCTATGCACAAAATGGCAAAACCTTCGAACGTATGATCTATTTTCCCCTGAAAACTGATCCAGGGCCACCGGGCGCTCCCGAGCTCCATTTGACCGAGGTTAACTCTTCATCTAGAATGAGGCTAAATGAATATATTAATCGAATTGAATACCATTTCCAACGGTTCAACCCGTGTGTGATTCTGACTTACGGTATGAACGAACGACCCATTTTACTCCAAGAGGTCACCAGGCGCTTTCGGGCCCTGGTTGACGAAATTCAACATTTTGAACCGAGAAAATATCTTTGGAATGTTGAATTAACTCACACAAACTTTCCAATGGTCCTACCTATGCTCGATTCTAACTTATTGTTCAGACGAGCGATCCGTTTTTGTCCGACGATCTCCCGTCCAAAGGACCAACGAGCGCTTTCGAGTCATGTTTGACCCAAAGTCACCTCCCGAACCAAGGAGAGATCCAAAGGACTATTGAAGGTATCTAAATTACCTTTATAATAGTATGTCCCTTGCGCATTTTGGATCAACAGATTACGTTCTACAATCATTTTTTCAAAAAAATATGTACGAGACTACCGATTGGCAGGTCCATTTCCCTGCCTATCGGCAGTGTGCCTAGGGTTACCTTTCGATTGGAAGGACTAGGGATATGCCGATCCAAAACCCCTTACCCTATAAATATAGGGCATGACCTCACTCCGAAAGAACACCTTAGATCCATCAGCATCAGTGATCTCAGCAACATTCTCTTGCAATCAACGAAATTTCCTTATGTGAAATTCCATTACATCTTAAATTCCTGTACTTTTCATACCCAATTTGGAAAAATCTCATTCTCTCTCATCCCACATTCATCTCAACATTCAAGGGAGTTGATCCAATATCAAGATCAAGATCCAATTCTTCAAAGAAGGTCTAAATCATTCTCTCTATCTTTAAATTTCTTATTTTTGCATTAATTATATAAGTTCATAATTTAGATTTTACTTTACTTAATACTTAATAACATCTCACATTTTTATCACATACTCTATTTTATATAAAAAAACTCAAAACAAACAAAAAGTGGGTTACACCTATAAATTCCAACGGGATTATCCATCACAATTTCTCAAAAACTAAAACACATTTTCTACATGCACAAACATATAATAAAATCCCATTCGAATATATGGTATAAACCCCACCCTTATGCCACATGAGAACTATGTGGACTTTTATGCCTTTATAAGCTACGTAGGTCTTTCGAATTAAAACCCGAGACTCCAGTCCAATTTTCCAATTTACTAATTTTTATAATTTTCCAATTTTTTTAAAATTTTCCCATCTTCGCATTTTCATCCTTTTTATGCATACATTATTTTAATACATATTATGTTTGTGATCCTTATTAGCATTTTATCAAACATATATTATCGTTTCATCATAGCGATCAATATTTCGATAAATGCATAAATCATTTTTTTTCTAAATATAATTTTGGGAACAGTCCTATGGATGACCTCATTCTATCCCTTCCACGGTATGGGTTGGGAAATTTCGATCTCCATTTACACACACACATTTCACGGAGAAATAAAGGAAAATAATAACACAAGCCCATGAGAGACCGAAAGGGAGGGATGGGTTCCTAACACCTTCCCATTCTGTAACTTCGCCCCCGAACCTTTGGATTGTTGGTTTCGTAAGCATTAGTTTGTCTTTGTTGCCGCTCTGTCGAGGTAGCAACTTGTTCTTTTGCCTGTTTTGGGTAAAATAGGCTGGCAACTCCATCTTTTTATATTCACCCCACACCGACGGCGACTGAAGCACTCCAAGAGTACGAGGGTGCGATACCTTTCTCCTTCCCCTTTTCCCCGCCCCTGAGGGAGGAGGAGAGGACTGACATATCATGATAGCCACAATCCGACCACAAGATCATAAGACTAAACTACTGATAGTCCTATTCTAAAAATCTAGTAAGTCAAGTTAGGTTGACAAGATCTGGCCACAAGACCAAATGATTAAAAAATACTGGCCAGTTGATAAGATCAGACCACACTAACTTTGTGAAAAAAAAATTCATACACCAAAAAAACTTTATTACAAGTGGGAGATAATAACTTAGTCGAGAAAAATAACTTTGGTAGAGAATCAAGACAAATGAACAATACTTTCATGAAGACGAGAAAAAAAATATGGAAAACCTTGCATTTAAACAAAACGTCCATCTATGACAATTGTAACAAGTATAGATAATTGTTTAGAAAATACAAACATTGTTTAAAAACTATGATGAGCAGTTCAAAACAAAGCTTCATAAAAAATAAAAGATAAAGAGTTCAGGCAACATGAGGATATTGATTATTGTATTAAACAACCTCATGATCAATAGGAGGAGTTATCTCAATGGAAGCAGCTCGATCGGTCTGTCCAATAGTTTGATCTTTATTAGTGAGTTCATCGACCTCTATTTCATCCTCTTCATTAGTAAGGCCCTGGCCTCCTCATCATCTCCCTCCCATTGGATGACGACCTTTATGATGTCAAGATAATGTTTCATTACCCTTTTCTTCAGTTCATCATAACCTTAAAAAATAAGGTCATGGTCTATAGGGTGAAGTGAATATAAGCTTTGCACCTCTTTATTAGCCTTAACGACGGCCTCCTCCAGGATAAATCTTTTAGCATCAGTATAAGCCCTCTCTTTCAACTTTTTAGACTCCTCTCTATCCACGATAATGGATAAGGTCTTCTCAAAAAGACATTTATCCTTCTCTTTCAACTCGTCACATCTCTTCTTAAGCTCATTTGTAGCTTTGTTGGCCTCTTCTTGCAACTTGATTACCTCTTGACTCTAAGTATTGAACTCTATGTAGAGCTATTAGTTTACCTCCTTTTCCGAAGTATAATCATGAATACTAGTTAATGCTTTCTCTCGAAGAACAACATAGGCCAAATCACCCTAAAAAAGATAAGGAGGTCAGTAAATTATAAAGATCTTGGGAAAATAAACAAATAGAAACTTACTAAGAACTTACCATAAATGCCCTGTGATGAGTGACCTTCCATAGGGTGTCAGGGTCCAATGCCTTAAAAAAAATTAAAATTAAGATTGTGCCCATGATAGCTGAGTACGTCCACAAAGTTATTCATATGATGGAAAATGGATTCTTTATCCTTTTTCAACTTCTCGGAAGTTATGTGGTTCTCTGGGTCAAATTTGATCTCCTCCACCACAGGTTAATGGGAGGACGATTCAATATCCCCAATAAGGTAATAAGAAGGCTATTCATCGATCATCATATTAGCCAAGTTATGCTTTGTCATCCTCGACTCCTCTATCCTCTGGTGCCGCGGATCATTTTAGGTAGTGAGGACCTCAATTAGACTTTTGTTACCATCTGCAAGAGGTTAATGATATGCAATGGATTTTCATTTATCACTCTCCTTGGTATCATCCTTCTTTTTAGATTTGATGTCAAGATTTTTATTAGCTTTGTCATTGGCCTTCTTTTTAGCTTCGGCCTCAACATCACCCTTTTTTAGCTCTGGCCTCAGTACCAACCTTCTTCTTATCATCATTCTCGGCCTTTCTCTGTTGAATTTTATGAAGGATATCATTGTCAATTTTCTTGGGTTTCATTCCAACTAAAGGTTCAATGAGAAATCCTAAAGCAGATGTAGTAGAAGCGACACATAAAGCTTAATCGGTTTGTAAAATTATAAGGCAAAGATGACCTAACACTTGAAGAATTTTTTCTTACCTTCTTCAACCTCCTTCCTATCATCTTCCTTAGCCTCAAATGTAACTAACTCTTAGGCTATCACTTGATCTTCAGATGACCTTAGATCCATGAAATATCCAAGGGCTACAAACTTATTTAAGCTCAATATGTCCTAAATTTAGGGGGTTCAGTCATGCAAACTTTGTCGACTAAACTCTTGAGAGTTTTGGACAAACTGGGAGATTTTTTCACTATAAAGAACAAACACAACTTATAATTGAATTTATTTAAGTAAAAAATAAAAACAGGAAGAGAGAAGTTATATACCAATATAGTTCGACCCACTCCATTTGTGAGAAAAATTGTCAGTCATGTCCCTCTTATTTGGGCCAAAATCTTAATTATCCTTAAAGAGGAAAAACTTAGTCTTCCAACTGTGGTTTCTCATTTGAGCAACTTTCACCAATATTTGGTGGGGTTTCCTAGAGTAGATTTAGTAATACTCCAAAGGATTAACGTTATCCTTTTCATTTATAAATGAAACTAAAGATATCCCCAATAATATCAATCCCAAAGTTCTGCCTTTAATATACCATAAACCCTGGGATTTTCCTATAAGCATTTGGGGGATATTGGGTTGGAGCCACGATGTATCCTCTCAAGATGGATCTAGTGATGGGGTGGAGAAATATATAAACGCATACCTATAAAGCCCGAATGGGGAAATAGATGCCATCAGTCGAGTGCCGATCATACACCCTTTCATCTAGACCGAACAATCAACATGTTAAACTAATGAGGATAACATAAAAATCCTGCAAATCCACCAGCTCATCCTTGGTGATGTCACATGCATGATATTATGCCTAATTATTAGCAACATCATACAAGCTGTTAGAGTTAGAGGTGCTCTTTTCGTCACCAAGTACAATGATGGGTGAAGTGGAAGGCTCAGGAGTTCATATATGAACTCTTCAGAAGATGTTCCTGGGTTAACTATGGATATCTCAGAAGCCGTGTTTGCATAATTTCTACCCATGATTGATTATTAACACCATTAGAACTAATAGACCCTAAAACTTCAGACCTTTTCTATTGTATACGTGGGGGTTGAGTAATTGACTCAATAGAAAATGGCACACGAGGTGTAAAATTGGGATGATCCCTATCTCCCTCGAGCCAAATGACTGCCCTTCTTACCACAAAAAACCAAGTCAGGTCTCGTTCAAATGTTGAATCTAATTCAATACTCTCTCAACACAAGAGTTTTCACTCATACAAGGGTATGTTTGAGTAAAAAAAAGGTATGATTGATTCTGAAATAGATAAATTAGGGCAAAGAAACCTAAGAAATTTAGAGAAAACCCTAAATTTAGGAAGCCCTAGGCTAACTAACTCAATGGTCACCTAAATCATGTTATACACCAACCAAACACCAATCAACAACCAAGTAAACTACATCAATAGTAATGAGCAACAAATAGTAACCCAAGTAAGGAGAAATTAAATAAAAAGCACTAGAGAACTTAAGAAATGGGTAAAGGCGTACTTGAAAACCCCAAATGCTGACAACTGACTCAGAAACGATCAACAACTGGGCGACAAAAAACTTTAAAAGGAAGAAAACATGCTGACAGGAAGATACTAAAATACGAGTATAATCGAAAATGACATAAATCAGTAAGTAATAGACGAAAAGGAAAAGGGGATTAGAACAGGAAGGGTTTTACCTCTCTAGGGTGTGTGAAAAAGATTTGAGAATTGAAAAGGTTGAAACAACTTATTATGGGCCTTTTATAAGTTTAATGCGTCAATCATTACATTTTCTAAAAATAAGAGTGACATCACGCCTCAAAAAGACAATTGGTGATCTAAACTACATGCACAGTGCCTCAAGTACACGTGCATTAATTAAGCATGCACCCACCTCCAACATTTGACATGTTGTACCCTCAAGGACAATAAAAAAAATTAAAATTTCACAAGTCAATGTGGTGAGCAACAGACGAGCTAAAGACATCCTAATTTGACGAAAACACTAGTCGATGACATCTTGCAGTTAAACATTCACTCACTCAATTTACCTAGAACCTACCCATAAGATATAACACTTCAGATGATGTTCTACAAGTTACAATTGTGAGAATAATATTGGGGCTATTATTATACCATAAATATGGAATGACTCGTGTACCAATCAGAAGAGAACGCCTGGACTCACACTTCAACATGAATGAGGTCGGCCCCAACTAGCAACCTTGTCGACCCCAGAATGAGGTCGACTTAACACGCCTTGACAGTTTATCTAACCCTGTTAGTCAACGATTTGCTAACACTATTAGATAACTCTATTACATCAAGGTTGTACTACGTTACTGGAGGATGTCATCTACCTTTTTATGCATGTGCACATGTGAAAAAATAAGTAAATATTCCACCATGTACTAATAACTAACTTGTAATCATTTCGTTTTCACATATGTAAAGTGTATACTCACCTAGCCTATGAAGGTGAGCCATGTGGTACTCTATTTTCTCTTTCCCCGAATATCCTATAAATAACACACTTCACCCATATGTGGAGGGATATAATATTTTACTTGATGATATAATGCGAAATTCTAGAGATAAATTGATAGCTTCACTATTATACTCATACACGAATTTTGCCCAACAATTTAATACAAGAAACAGTGCACATGTGGACGTAGGCATCATTTTTTGCCGAACTATGTAAATTCAGTTCTCTTTCTTTGATATCTCTACTATTTTCTCTTGTTTGCATTTCAGTAAATTACCTATTACTTGCTTATAATTTGTTCATTTAAGCTAAGATAAATTAGTGTGCTAATTTTTGGCGATAACAATTACAATAAATAAATATTGTAGGTATGATTATTAATTGACTAATGTAGGAATAACTCTATACGTTGAAGTTATTCCTTTGGTAAGAGGAATGATTTTAGGGATGTAGAACTAAAGTTAGAAACTATTAATAATATATTCACTAATAGTAAGTAGGACATTATAATATATATATATTTATATATATATATATATATATATATATATATATATATATATATATATATATATATATATATATATATATATATATATATATATATATATAGGTAGTACATTATAATATCATTACTCTTATATCCAAAAACAACTATACTTAATGGACCTTAGCAAGAGTACACGAATTATAAACTATAGCAGATAAAGAGATATAGATCACATAAAAGACAGTCTATATCAACCAGTAGAGAGAGATTAGAGAAAGAGAAAGCAACCATATTTATGTAGTTCGGCCCAAAGTGGTGCCTATGTCCACAGTAGTTAGATTGTATAGATTTAGTGGGCAAAATACATATATGAGGACTAGATACAAGCTCTCAAATTTACTCACTACACTAAAACACTCATTTAGTAACACATTATTTTTTGTATTACTAACACTCTTTTACCATTACTATTTCTCACAATATATTAGTGTTACTAATCTTAGCTAAGTGTTACTGGTATTATTTAATATTTTAAAAGTAATTTTTTTCTTGAAAAAAGGGTTAATTATTTCCTCCCAAACCAAAACATATTCCCAACTCTTTTCCAACCAAAGTGGGAGAATTTGTGGAAAGCTGAAACCCATATAGGGAGAATTCGTGAACCTAGGAATAATCTTCTCCCAAAACGGTTGCGTGCTCTTCTCCCAAATCGCAAATCGATTGCATGATCTTCTCCCAAATTGCAAACACGTTCGTCCCTCCGTCTGTTGCTATTTTTTCTCAATATCTTCTGCTCTTTGCCAAATCGAAAATTGGATCCAGGTAATCTTGGTGACATATATATATATATATATATATATATATATATATATATATATATATATATATATATATATATATATATATATATATATATAAGTTAGGCCTTTTTTTGTAACTGTTTCATTTTATTTATGTTTTTCTTAGATCTGATGTTATGAGTGTATATGTATATATTGATTTATGTTATGAGGAGTGATATTTAATAGGAAACAACGTATGCCACCTAAGAAACAATTTTTAGTTTTCCAAATAAACAAACATTTGTTTTATTTAACATTATAATTATTTTATGAGTAGTCTAGGCGTGGATAAAAATAGGTAGACCCACCCAAATGGACCGATTGAATATTGACTTCATTTTATTGTAATTTCATTAGATATGGGCAAAGCGCCAAGTCATTGAATGTTGTAGTAGGTGAGTAAATTAAAAATGGAATGGACCATTATTGAGACACTGTTGATTGTGTGCAATTTGGGATTGTGAGGGCGGCAGGCATACGAGTAGAAAATAAAATATTATGAGCTATTATGTGTACTTTTGTGCACTTTTCCTTTCCTATGCAAGACGGTCTTATGAAGGATGGTTGAAGCCGAAACCCATATAGTTCTTTCATTTCCCCTTGTGTTTATCGGTTACAAAGTATTTCTTTGCGCTCTTGGGTCCCATACTAAATCTACGTTCTTCATTTTTACTCTATATACAAGCTGAAAGGTCCTTAATCCGTTTGATATACCTACATTTTTTTATATCTGCTACAAATATTTAGCGTTGTTGATTTTTTAAGTACTGGTTAATATATGCCATTGTTCTGAAAATTGGCCCCCTCTTGTTTTTGCGAGGAAAAAAAATTACTTCGATAATCTCCTATCCCTCCGTTTTGAATGATAAACCTATTTTAAGAACATGAATCTTGGTTAGTCTTAATTTCGAAAGTTTTTTGTTAAATGGTTTATGATTGTTTATTGCAAATTATCTTTTTTCCCATTCAATATCCATTACATTTTCCTAAACACAATTGTCCATGCACTAATGCTTTTGAGTTATTTTGTGTTCATGTAAAGGGAAGACTTGCGTAGAGACTTATTTTAGGATTACTAATGTTACTATACTGTTACTATGCCATTACTTATTTTGAATTACCAACGCTACTATACCATTTCGGTAAAGTGTATGACGTGAGTCCAAAGGTGCACACTATCCTTTCATATAAAATAATGATAATTTTTTTAGTAGTGCAGAATGTCCCAAATATTGAACAAATGATGGATGACTGAGAGGAATAGAATAAGTGAGGTATACGTAAATGGAGTAACATATTTCCTTGATTTTGCGATTTCAAACAATAGACATCATCTCTGGACATTTACATGTCCGTATGTTAAGTGTCAAAATAAGAAGCGGTTCAGTGCGTCAGATATCAGGAGTCATTTAATTCGGCATGGTATAGACTCGACATATAATACATGGATTTTATACGGTTAAATAAGATCCTCGAACTTCCCGAATCCTATTATAGAACCTATTGATTGTGAAGAACATGTCGAAAATGATGAGAACATTGAGAATGAAAGGCTTCGAGACATAATTAACACGTTACGGAGTGCACGAATAACATTATGGAGAACTTGACCAGGCAAAAAAATCACATGTTAATAATGAGAATTATCAAGAGTATAATAGATTAGAGACTGAGAAATTGTACCCTTCATGTGATGGTCCTGAGACTACTCTCTCTACAATTGTGGAATTGCATAATTTGAAGAAGCAGTTTGATTGGTCGGGTTATAGCATTATGGCTCTTTTGTCGATTGTAAAAAGGTGGCTTCCGAAAGAAAACACTTTACCAGAAAAGTATGAGAACGGTGAAAGACTTAGGGATGAAAGCAAACTACATTCATGCATGTGATAATAACTGTATTTTGTTCTGGAAATAGAATGAAAACTTAGAAGAATTTCCTTAGTGTAGGGGACCAAGATATTTAGTGACCATAAGGAAAGGAAAAATGGTATGCAAAGAACCAATGAAAGTATTGAGACATTTCCCTTTGATTCCAACGCTAAGGAGATTATACACTATACCTTGGATAGTGCATGAAATGATGTGGCACCATCGAGCAATAATTTTATAGGATAATAAACTACATCCTTGTGATTCAACTTAGTGGAGAGTGCTAAAAAATATATGGCCTGATTTTTCTAAAGAAGGGTGCAATGTTCGGCCTGCCATATCTACAGATGGGTTCAATTCCCATGGTATACAATCTAGTAGTTATAGTGGTTGGCCAGTTATGCCTGAACCTTATAATGTGGTCCCATCTTTATGCTTAAAGTGTGAGTTTTAAATATTATCTTTGTTGATTCCTGGGCCCAAGGCACCGGGTTAAGATATTGATGTTCTTCTTCAGCCGTTGGGAGATGAGTTGAAGCAATTATGGGAGTGAGTTCCAGCTTTTGACATGCACAAAATGGAACAATTTACATTGAGAACTATGTTGATACGGGGGATTCACGATTTCCCCGCATATAAATACTTATCTATATGTATAACACATGACTACAAAGCATATCCTATTTGTGGTGATGAAACACCATCACTTCGGTTAGTTAACAATAGGAAAATAGTTTACACAAAATATCGTATATTTCTTGATAGTGATCACCCATTTAGGGGTGGTAATGGTTTGGGACTTAAATCACAAGAACTTAGATCTCCCCCAGTTCGAATTAATGGAGATTCATTTGTGGAAAAGTTAAACAAAATTAAGTATGTACCTGGTAAACCCTCAAAAGTTCCTTCTAAGAAGCGTAAGTCTGATAATGCGAATGGAAGTGACAGTGATGTGGATAAAAGAGACAGTGTTGAAGTTAAAGAAACGTGGTATGAAAAATACATTTTTGTACTTGGAATGCTGAGACATCATCAAGTTCGACATGTCCTTAATGTGATGTGCACCGAGAAGAACATCACAGAGCATTTAAAAAATGCAATTCTTAGTGCTAATAAAACAAGGGCTATTGAAAATGGCCGATTGGATATGAAGGACATGGGCATACGTAGCTGAAAATGGCTTAAAGTTGATGCGCGCACGGGGGAAAAAATAAAACCAATGGAACCATTTATCTTGGATAAAGAGTAAAAGAGACAATTTCGCCAAATTTTGAAAGATCTTAGTCCCCCATCTATGCACTCAGTGAATTCCCATGACTATCATGTCATACTGTAACCCTTGCTACCCGCATTGATCCAACATGCCTTCCCGAAATTAATTTTGTTTTTTAACATGTTGTGCACCAAGATACTCATTCGACAAGATGTCCAACGATCCAAATTCGTGGTTGTTGAAGCATTCTGCGTGTTGGAGAAATATTTTCCACTAGCATTTTTTGATATTAACATTCACCTCACTGTGCATCTAGCAAATGAAGCCTTGGTTTGTGAACTAACAAACACTCATTGGATGTATCCCGTTCAAAAGGTGATTTTTGGTCTTTTAATAAAATAAAACATGCACAATTCAGGTTAACATTGATTGTTATTAATTTTTATTGATTTATACAAACATGACATTGAAAAATTTCAAAGGTATACCAAGTAATAAGCGGTATATTGAAGGTTCCATTACAGATTCCTATGTCGAAGACGAATCTGTAGATGTTGCATGGAGTACATGCCAGATTCATTAGATGGAAATCATAAAAGCTCATGTGAATCCTTTTTAGAGGAGGATGGAGAGTTCTCTAATGAAGGGCCTTTGATTGGTGATAAAACTATAACATTGGGACCAATATAATTCCAACAAATACGTCGATGGGTGTTATTTGGACTTAATGTCGATAGACTTCAGGATTACTATAGGCTAGAATTCTTTCTAATATTATCAATTAAAATTTAATTAATATCTTGATTAATTATCACTTATATCAAATGACATATTGTAGTGAGTATGAAGCATCATTAAAATTCGTGTCTCGTGCGAAAGGGAAGGGGATTGAAATGATGGAAGTGGAGAAACAAACTTCTTTTATTCCGTGGTTATCAGATAAGGTGATTATATACATAATAATATTTTAATGCCTTTTTTGAATAACCTCTTAAGATAAAAACATATATTGACGTAATTATGATTTGTTTTCATTGGACACAGTTGGTGAAATCAGGAGAGACAAAGACGAAAGAAACATTGTGGGGATTAGTACAAGGGACTGAATTTAAGGCTAAAACGTACAAAAAGTATCATGCAAATGATTTTGTATTCTCTCATAAGTATCACGATGATACGATTTTTACACAGGATAGTGGTGTTTGTTTGAAGGCATGGACACAATTTCGAATAAGAAAAAGTGATAAGAACCTCATAAATACTTGGACTATGTGGTATGGAGTCATCAAGCAAATAATTGAGCTAGACTATACCGCATTTAAGGAGGTGGTATTTTATTGTGATTGGGGGAGGGTGGAGGATAAGACTAATGGTTGTAAACTTTGTCCGCACTCCAATTTAGTGATGGTAAATTTTGACAAGTTTGAGATTGTTGACAATGAGTTTGATGAGCCTGCTATTCTCGCATTCGAGGCTAATCAAGTGTTTTATTCAAAAGATCTTCAAAATCCAAATTGGTGGGTGGTTATACATTCACCGAAGATATTGACGAGTTAAGTGGATGATTTAGAGATCCCAACACGCTTTCAGGCTATTCTTGAAGACCAACCACATTAGAAAGTTTGCTGAAGCGCTACAATTCTGTTTAGTACGTTTAGTATTTTCTTTCTAAAATTGTTTGTTTTGTCCCGTTGATAATATAATATTTTGTTGGTTGTATAAAGCAACTCAAGTAGTTTTTCAGATTCGTTTAAAAAATTGTTTGTTTTGAATTTTAGTTTACATGCATGGTATGATCTTTTGATGTCTTGAATTTTTGTTTTTATGTTTATGAATATGACAATGATGTAAAAATGTGGTAATCCAATACCTATGAATTGTTGTCTTATGTAGTTATTCATGCTAGAGATTGGCTCAAATACGGATGCAAGTTACGGATGTAACTTACAGATGAAATCAATGACCCAAAACACACGCGCGTCTAACAAATACGATGATGTGTATCTCAACCAACTGTTCAGATTAAGCAACAAGAGTTTATTTAACACCTTGTTTTGATTTTTGTTTACTTTAACAGACATGGTTGTATGAATCTTGGTTATGAAATTGGCTTCAAGAGCTGATTTTGATAGTTGGTTGTATGAATCTTGATATGAATTTAGTTTTAACAGTTGGTTGTATTAATCTTGGTACGAATCTAGTTCTAACAGTTGGTTTAATGTATGTTGGTTATGAAATTACTTTTAACAGTTGTTAAACCGACCGTTCATATCAATTTGGTTGTAGCATGTTAAACCATTCTATAAAATGCACACTTATCATTTATAAAATGCCCGAACAGTTGGTTTTTAATGACTTTGACATATAAGTAGGTTTTTAAAATGTCTGAGCAGTTGGTATGAACATTTGGTTTTTAAAATGTCTGAATATTTACAAAATAAGTTTTGTGGATCAGAAATATTCTAGTAAAACTATGACTTATGTTTACCTCTCCAATAACATGTTCTTTGGGGAGCTTCCTGAATGTTTGATGCATTTCAATGACCTCACTATTTTGAACTTGGCAAATAATAGTTTACCTGGTAAAATTCTGAGCTTAATGGGATCCCTTCTTTGGATCAAGGAGGTTTATTTATTAAATAGAAGTTTCATTGGGGAATTTCCTTCGTCCGTGAAGAATTGGGCAAAGTTGTTAATAATTGATCTAGGAGACAGACTACCAGGAACAATACTGATGTCAACACATTTAATGGGAGTATTCCCTTGGAGCTTTGTTTCTATTTGCTTGTGTGATTACAGCTTGTTCTACTCTTTATAAAAAGAAGAATGTTGGCCTTGAGTTTGGTTATTTTTACATTTACAAAAAGAGGGCATGTTAAACCAAATGTTCAGACATTTGGTTCTTTTCATAGATTTGACAGTTGGTTTGTGGTAAGGTGAATATACCTATTGTAGGTGTGTAATTATGGATGTATAATAGGAACTATTGTAATTCTAGAATTGTAGGCTTTGGGAATGTAATCTTCTTTTCTTCCTACTATGTAATTGACTTATATTTCTGTAATGACTTATCTCATCTGATTCATTTGAAAATAATTTGTTGTTTTTATATTACTTGAATTAATTTTGTGTGATTGAAATGTAGTGACTGCAATGAATTCACTTATTAAGAAGGACCTCAAACTAACTTGATTTACACAAGACTCTTTCAAACAATAACATAAATCCAACCAACATTCTTTCAAACAAAAGTAGAATTTCAGACATTTTGACAGTTAGTTTTGACAGATGGTTTGTTTCAGACATTTTATAACTGTTTAGTGTACATTTGGAACCAAAATGCCAAAAACTTATGTCAATTAGAATATGCGAGGCCTTTAGAGAAACAAGACTAGTATTACTCTTGTTCTTTTCCCACGAACAAGTAGTGCAATACACTAAGCTTCTTCATAGACATCTCAATACAAATGGGACGTGGAATGTCTTGATTGGTTAGTGCCGTTGATGCGGACCCACATCCATAAGGCAATAACCAATCACGACACAACACGTCACTAGTCACGTGTCGACTTATTAACTACTATAGTTTTCGTTGTTTGTCATTGTTCTTTGTTTTGGCAATATTATTTTGCATATTATGGCTTCTAGTGATGAAGGATCTTAGAAAAACCGTCATTAGAAAAAGAGATGCAACAAACATTTGTTTCGCTATAAGAATAATTAGCTGATGGAGATTCGAACCAACCATCTTCAAGTGCGAGTAAAAAGAAGCAAGCAAAAAATGAAAAAAGGCTAAACAATTGGAATGTATGACCCCGAATGGTAAAATGATGATCACCGTTCTAGTTGATGGGAGTGTAGTTGGTTTGTGGAGTGGAAAGTGGAGTACTCATGTCGGTGATTTTGTTAGATCTTATATCCCAATTAATTATGAAGATTGGAGAGTTGTGCCAAAAAACTATAAAGATGACATTTGGAATGCTTTAATAGTAATATTTTCATATTAAATATAAAAATGACTTAGCCGTTGGTTATATGATATTCATTGTTTTATTATTTATTAATGTTAATTACAGGGGTAATTTGAGCTCGATGTTGAACTAGAGGTGACTCACATATTGATAGAGAAGAGGTTCCCACAAAAATTTAGGACGCACAAATATAATATGAGATCTTTTTTATCTACCATTAGAATTATATCGGAAGGTGTTAACACTGATGTATGGAGATCATTTTGTGAAAATGAAAGTAAAGCAACAAAAAAGACACAAAAAATTAAAAATACCAAGAGTCAGACCAAATTAGAACATGCCCATACACTTGGGTGACGCACCTATGCTGCGGTGGAATATGAAATGGTATGTATCATTGTTAGGACTTTTGCAAATATAGAGAAATTGTTATGTTCTATTGATAAACTTTATATAAGTGGGATGTAAAATAGGGACATTACTCCAATTCCCAATTCACCCAATTAAACTCACATCTAATGATATTGTTATAAATATATGGTATATTGTGATAACCTCTTCATAATAATTTTATTTCATAGAGCAGGACACAATGTCAGTTCCTCCATGACCATGAAGGAAGATCGAATTATTGACCAATTGATATTCCTGGTTTTGTTCTCGAGGTAATTCCTTTTCTACCCCAAGCCTTCATTTGAAAAAAAAATTGCAATTAGGATCCGTTTCTCTCTGATTAATAAAAAATATATCATTAAACCACCATCAAATAGTTATTTAGTTTATGATTACAATCGACTCCCATTGTCATCTACAATTACTCCGACCATCAAATACAACATCGTTGTAAATAACTTATGTCATCAAAATACACTCCCATCCATCATCTTTATGAAAAAAAAAATCTCCCATCAGAAATAGGGATTTTCACCTTCTCTACTCAGAGTAAATTTATATCACTTCTCTCATTTGCTTATGCCCTATTTTCAGTTGTTCATTGTTTTGTTTGCCACACGTTAACACTTTCATTTTCTCATTCTAAATTGTCTTTTCATCCCCAAATAACAACTTATTTCGCATACACCCCATTTCCAGGTATTATACCATTTTCAAAATCAATTTCTCTTTAATTCTCAATGGCATGTGAATTTTTGAAAAGTACATTTCTGAGTCATATAAGTAAAGAAATTAACTTTTATGGAATATAATCGACAACAATTAAGTTACTTGTTAATTATTCAATTCTAATTTGAATGAAACAGGTTCGGTTGAACCAGCTAACCCTAAAATTTCTCACTGCCTTGGCATAAGTGGACTACTTTCACTCTTTCACTACCACAACTTTCACATGATCGATTGAAATATCGTCTATCGACACCACATTCCATAAAAATCTCACCTGTTTATCACAAAAGTGACATCTAATGTGGCATCGATGATGGCAATCACAAAATTATCCAAGCACATTCCGAAAATTCTATTCATGAGGTCTATAAAGAAAATTGTGTTTTCATCAAAGGTTATGACCAGTAATTTGAATAGTTCATATTGGAAAATAGTGTTTTCATCAAAGGTGTAATACCCCGTAATTTTTAATGATTTTTAAATATGGGATTAATTTAAATAATGGGAAAATTTTAATTGAAGATTAATCCGGATTAAAATAAATATTAATTAGCGAGATAAGGGTTAATATTTATTTATATTGAATATTCCTTAGTGAATGAGTAATAATAATGGTGTGAGAAGATTAAACTTATCGTGAGTGACAAATACGACAGTTATGATAAATTTAGTCGGGACGCACGTGTCAGTCTTGTCGGAACTTAAATTGGAAAATAAAATATAATTTTATTTTTGCAATTTAAATGGTCATTTTGAGTGCGCCAGTGTGCCCGGAGGGGTCAAAATAGTCAAAATTAAGTACCCGAGGGTTATGTTTGGATCTCGGGGGATTTTCAGATTAATCGGGACTTATTTAGGTGACTTTTGGGCTTGTTAGTGGTAATTGAAAAGCCAAAAACGGGATTACACTTATAAAACGAAAGTTGGGCTTAGAGAATAGTCATTTTCACAAAACCAAAGGTTAGGAGAATTATACAGAGAGTTAGAGAGAAAGTGGGGAGAATTGAGAAACAATTTCAAGAGTCTAAGGGAAGATTTGAAGAATTTCTACAAGAACATACTTGGAACGAAGATTTAGGAAGGAAATTCTTGGAGGCTATATTTATTCTTCAATGGATCAGACCTACATTAAAAGGCAAGTGTTTATCTTGCTGAATTTTAGTATGTCATATTCATGTTAGAATAGGATGTTTACTATTTTGGAATTCATGAAAGGTTATGATAAATTGGGGAATTGAAAATTATATTTTTGGGAGAATTGATAGTATTATATAATTCTTAGGTTAGAAGATGAATATTGGTGAAATTATAACAATTAAAATTGGGAGAAATATGGGCTTTACGCGTGTTCTTGTTGATAAGTGGTAAAATAATGTTCTAGAGAACAATCATGAATTAATCCAATTTAAGTTGAGTTTTTGATGATTTGATGAATATAAATATTAAAAATCATATATATAGATTAATATATTGATGGGGATATTTGTTTGGGAGTTTGGAGTTATAGAATGGAAGATTGAACATTAAAAACAGTGGAGAAAACGCATGAAAAATCGTTTTAGGAAAATGATGAACATTGTATGATAATTTTAGGACTGTTTTAAGCAGAAATTGGTAGTGTGCATGCGAGTTCTTATATAAAATCATGTTCTACACAACTTTGTAGATTCAAGTTTTTTTTAAATCGGATCAGAAAAGACTTAAATTGAAATTTTATATTTCTGGAAAGAATGTAACTTTATCGAGAAAAAGGAGTATTGGGAATTAAAATACAATCCGAGCTTGTTATAATGAGTTTGGGTTTTAGGCGAATAAGTACAAGTTGAAGGTAGATACTGGAATAATTAATTAAATTATTTATATCCTTTCGGTTAACAAGAGATATTAGGAGTAATGGGAAATGTGAATTATTATCCTATGGGATAAACTTGAAATATACTCTATGTATGTATAGGATGAGTGTATGCATATATTATGTTGATTGTGATATTATGTGTATGACATACCTATTCTTCTTCCTATCGAGGGAGGTTTCGCGATGTGGACAGTCTTATACTGATGAGCCCACTGGGGTGATTTTAGACTCGTGTCCAGAATATAGAACCAAGGAAAGGCCTATCTGTGAGAACGATAAGTTGACGGTCATATGGGTGCGTAGATATGTGCGTAGTGACTCGTTCAGAAAATTGTATAGCGCAAGTGTACGCTAATCGCGAGAGTAATAAAAGCTCGGTAACACCGGAGTCGATTTTCGCAGAGAATTATATGAAGTACCGAGGATATTCTCCCAGTTAAAAATTAATAAACAAGAATAAAAGATAAAAGAAAAGATGATTTAGGTTTTAAGTGTTGTAACGAACCAAAGCGAACCAAGATAAATGGAACGCTAAACAAAGTAGTAACAGGAACAAGCGAGATTTATAAACAGGGTTATGACAAGATTTTTTAACAAAAGGTTAAGGAGAATTCCCCCACCTCGGATGTGCACAACTCAATGGGATCTTCCGATTAATTCACAATAAAATGGGAATAAGATATCTATATCAACAATCCTACATGAAGGATGTCAACCCAACAATATAAGATGAAGGTAATGATATATTATCGAACAAATGCGTTGATGTTGGAGTTAAGTCTTAAAATACAACCCTTACATGATAAGAGAAGATAAAATCCTATGAAACTCAAATATCAACCCACACACCAATGTATTGGATTTAATCATTGAACAAGCCAAAAAATGAACCCTCCAAGGTGGGTTTGTGCTCCCAACCTAAGGAGATTAGCTACTCATAACACTAACCATATCAAAACACACCATTAAATTAATAGTAAGTGTAATAACTATGGTGAGAACAAGCATTCAATACACAACCACAATATTAATTGCACAAAATGATACCAATAGTCAACAAGATACAACTAAGATGGAACTTTACTTGCAATAAATGAAGTAGAAGATGAAAATGGCAAGGGAATTGTCAAGCCCTAGGAAAGAGAGAAAAAGCAACAAAATATCTTCTATATATTTCCTTGCACAAAATTGTGATCGGGCATGTTTCAACAAATCAAACCACTCAAAATATGTACTAAGTGGAAGAAAACCACAAAACAAGGGTGGTAAAAACTAAACCAAAACTACGGGGTTTTGCAAAAATTGAGGCACCGGTCGATCGCTGGTCAGGGACCGGTCGACCGCGGGTCTGGAGGAAAGTACACTATCTCACTTCGTAGGCAAATGGTGAAACCCCGGTCGACCAGTCCTGTAAAATCATGGGTCCTATCGTCTTTTTATACACAAACAAGGGGCCTCGGGAAAATGACCATAACTTGGTCCTCGTGAACCGGATTGATAAACCGTCGGGGGCTACGCGAACTAGGAGAACTACAACATCCGTGAAGGGTTCGGGCACAAAGATCGAATGTAGAAAGGACAAAATTACCCCTAAAGTTGTGTAAAACATTGAACGTACCCGGATAACGCACACTTTCACCGTTTAGCACTCTAATCCCTACAAAAGCTCAAATAAACCTCGCAATGCATATATATATGGAAACCAAAGGTTATACAGTACATGAGCTTAAATACATGAAATAATGGTCACAAGCGTGCGTGCATGCATAATTGACGGGCACAAAATATACAATATTTGCGACTAATCACACCCCCTAACTTACACATTGCTAGTCCCTGGCTATGAAACAAAACAAAACCGCCTAAAAAAGGGGTAAGTATAGAAACAATATACACACAGACAAAGTTCCACTTTTGCGGGCGCACGGTTTCATTTAGCGAATGCAACAAGCCGTTAAACCGCTAGGTTACCCTAGCGGACGAGTGTTATCTCGTGAGGCTTTTCAGGGATGAAATCCACAAACATCATATTTCCTCAAAACATGCATGGACAAACAACAAGTATGCCAGACTCAAAACAATTAGATATCTCAACATATTATTAACAACGCAAAGGAGAGGTTTTTCCTAATAATCCAAAACTATTAACATGAGAAGAATAACTACATGGAATTGAAACCTCAAATGTGAGTTGTGATCAGGCACATGTAAAGAGTTTTGATTCGGTAAAAATGCATACAACCCGGATAACCATTAAAGCATGCTTCCACTCAATCCTTTCCGGATATCACACTCAACAAATAGATGCACTCGGAATAGGGTGTAACACATGGGACATGCGGGTATAAAGAGTAATTGTAAAAGGAAACAAAGCCGCGCACATGTCATTGATGAACAACGCAATATAAAAGTGAAAAATACAATCTCATGAAAGGATATCGCATATTAATAAATGTGAAATTCACATAAATAGATTATCACTAATGTTTGACCTTTGAATCACGTTACCCTAGGATCAAATAGGACTTTATTGGGTTGTAATGTAGGCTTGGGGTTAGGGGTACTAAATGAAATGATGTATTTACGGATACGAAAAGATGTTCGGAGATGAAGAACTTGGGATAATGGAAAATAGCGGGAAATTTCAAAATTGGAAAATGATTTCCAAACAAGCATTAGATATAACAATCGAGAGAGTAACAAGGATTATTGAAAACTATAGACAATATATACAGATTTCTCTTTCTTTTTTATTTTCTTCTTTTATTTTGTTTTCTTCTGTTTTCAACTTTCACTTTTTCTTCTCTTTTTCAGTACACTTTCTTCTTTTCTTACTCTTTTCATGCTTAAATTGCAACCACATTACACAACATTATTAAATCCCAAATATCATTCCAAACATAGGTAAGAAAGGTAAAATGTATGGTGTAAAACTCCAATGTGGAGTTGGTTAGGGGATTGGGAAGAAAAGAAAGGTCATAATAGGGCTCAACGGGGTTGACTAGGGATATGTATAAGGGTAAAGTTAAGGTCGTATGGGTTAGTAACAAAGTGGGTCTATGATCCTTTCCTAAAGCTTCATGTGATTCTCGAGACTCAACACCATTGAAAATCATGCTCATGTGATACTTCAATTAATATGCAATTAATGAAAAGAAAATGAGATCGCCAACAAGATACGTTATTCAAGAAAGATAAAGAGTAATGTATAAACACTATGAAACGAAGAAAAGCATGAAACTCTCTAGGGTTTTAGTGTACACAAAGCAACAATAAGATACCAAGCTATAATTATCCTACCGAATGATTTTAAAAAATATGCTTAAGTGCTGATGGGTTTTCAAGGTTTAATTCATGCATTTATCCCCAATGTTGAATAATATAAGGACTAAAGCTTAATAACATGAAAAAAATAGAAAATGCATTATTGAATTAGCAATTGGATAGGGAAATTATTAAGTTTATCATAGGAAATTAGGGCAAAATGCCTAAGAAAGGGAAGAAATAACGAAAATAATTTTTGATTTTTTGATTTTTTTAAAGCAACATAAATATATATATATATATATATATATATATATATCACATGAGGGATGGAAAAGAAACTGGGATGCCTAAACACACCCCCTAGCTTGAATCGCACATTGTCCTCAATGTAATTAAAGACATTATGAGAAATAGAGGGAGTAGAATAAATCACCCCAATTTGGAGTGAAGTCCGAGGTTGTCAACGTGCACCCTATACCGACATAAGAAAAACAAAAATATGTACCACAATGATTAAGTTAGAAAGAAACATGCCATGAGTCGCAATAGTTTAGAGGGGTTGAAATGCAGATACTAGATAATTGATGGTGGACATAGGATTTGAAAAAATGTATACACATCAAAATCTAATAAATCAACAACGACTAAATTACCATCACTAATTTCATAGAATTCAATACAAACAGCTTAATCAGTGTAAAGAAAGCAAAACAGAAAATACATAGTTCTCATAATCGCCCCAAAAAATAACACATATCATTAGTCACAAAAATCACCCTCACCCACAAAACAGTCTAGAGACCCACACCGCTGAACGAACCCCAAAAAGATGGGTCGTACGGACTCTGGAAATGCGGTGGAATCGATGCATCAGGGCCATGCTGCTGGATATACAGATCACGCATCATGGCCTGGATCATGTGAAACTCCTGCTGCCGCTCGGTTCGGTCCTAGCTCTGATCAATGCCATACTAGTCAAGCCACGACTCCAAAGTAGCCAATCATATATGGGTCTCCTCCCATATGTGCTCATGTCGTGCCTCGAACGTCGCAAAGCGGGCATTGGTAAGTGCGGTAGGCACCTCAGCGTGTTGGCCTAACCCCTGCTCAGCCCTCCTCAACTCTGTCTCCTCATTCACGTCCTTTACAACCACCCTTGGCCTCTTTTGGACTGCCGGCTCTCCCCAATAGTGCTACAAGCACCTCATGAGGTTGTTTCTGGTTAGGACGCCCTTAGGGTCCACTTTTCTGTCAAAAGGGTACTCGGGGCACTTGGATTGAAGGCAAATCTGAGTCATAATACCGGGCAAAGGAAGGGAGACATTCCACGCCTTTTCCTTTGACGCCAAGTACATCTTCTCTAGGAAGTATTGAGGGAGGTTGATGTCTCCCGACTGTTTCAGCAGTGTGTAGAGGAAGACGGCATGTTTATGGAGAACCTCAGATCTGTTATTAGTCACCATCAAACAATGCACGTTCACGTAGTGTAAGAGACTCGGCAAGTCTGTCATTGTAGCCGATCAGAACATTTTTTTAGTCCAAACCTCACCCGGGGCAAGAAATTCGATAAGAGTGTCCAGGTCAAAGGTTGCCTCATCTGAGAGGCTCACAAACGGGAACGGGTCCACACATTGCCCATCCATTAGGCCAAGTCCTTGAGATGAAATGTGATCCTTACTCCTCGTACAAAAGCCTCGAAAACACCCTTCTCTCCCTTACATTTAATCAATGAGGCATAGAACATGCGAACAAGTTCTTAATTGATTGTAGTTTGGCTCCCCACGAAAGAGTCCCAATTGTAACGTTTGAGAATGGCCAAGACATCATGAGGGAAGTCATCCATTTTCCACGACAGGTTGACTGCAAGTGGGCATTTCGAGGTTACAAAGTACGCCTTAAACCACTGTTTTTCTTGGGCACAACAGAACCCATCAATGCCCTTGGGAGGCACGCAGCGAGACACCTTATATTTGTCAATGTCACCCATTTATACCTGCAAAATAGAAATTAGTACAACAGTGTAGTTGAAACTAAAATCGCAATGGCAAGGAATGAAATTGCAAGAAAGAAAATATCCAAGAGATGAAAATAAGGTCATTGAGGCATTTGAACAAACACTTGGCGTGCAAAGCAGAAAAATAGGGGTGTGGGACAAATTTGCACCAACAAGGATCCCCCATTCATGGCAATCTCAAGAATAAACACTAACATTTTGCAATGAATGGGATTTTAACATCAAAAACAGTTGGCAAGGTTAACAGATATGGGTGTGGGCACAATTAGGGCAATAACATACACAAAACCATGTTCATTCATTTTAGCTACACAACCAACATAATGTGTCAATGGAGAAAAATGTGTGTGTGTGAGAAAATGAGGAGAACATTAAGAGCATAAAAAATGAATCAGAAACAATCACAAAAATCCCCAAAAAAATCAACCCTAGAATCATGAAATACACCCATGAATACTCACAATCAACAAACGTATTATGAAAATAGTAGTGGGATTCATACCTTGGAAGATGGGTGAGGGTATTGGAGGTGAAAGGGGAGATAAAATTGGACCTAGGGTCGAGTTTGGTTATTTTTGGGTGACGAGAGAATGGGAGAAGTTGGGAGAATAAAAGCGAAGTGAGGGGGAAATGAAAAGTCGTGGCCCAAATAACTGATGGGTGTGGTCGATCGCTAGTCTTGGACCGGTCGATTGCGTTTTAAAATTAAGCCTAAGAGTTGAGACAGTGTGCTCGAGGAACAAACACTGGTCGACCGCACTTTGGAATTAAGCTTGGGAATGGAGACAGTGTGCTCGATGGACATTCAGCGGTCGACCGTGACTCTGTTTCCTCACAAACCTCCCCACCTTCTGTTAAAAACTCACCTAAAACAATACAAACTCTCCACTCGAAAAGGGACACTATCGGGGCGATAAATAAACAACCGAGTGTTCATAAGCACGATTGCCTCGAAATCAATATGAAGCGAGGCAATCCAAAAAAGTCAAGGACAATCCGATGCCTAAGTTGTGACACCCTCCGAGGGGCCCGCAGGGGGTGGATCCTCTAGAGGGATTTTAGCAAGATCGGTATTGAAACCCTCAAAGAAAGGCTTGAGCCTTTTCCCATATACCTTAGAAAGGGTTCCGGTCCTTGGGTTCAATATGTCAACGGCACCGTGATCTTGTACCTTTTGCACCACGAACGTTTCGTTCCATCGGGATTGCAATTTCCTGGGGAAAAAGTGGAGGCGGGAGTCATAGAGTAGGACTTTGTGGCCCACCTCAAAGTGCTTATGCACTATCATTTTATCATGAAAGGCCTTGGTTTTTGCCTTGAAGATACGAGAGTTCTCGTATTGATCATTTCGTAACTCCTCAAGTTCATTGAGTTGGAACTTACGAAGGTCACCGCCTTCGTTAATGTCAAAATTGAGCTTTTTGACGGCCCAATATGCCCGGTGCTCCAGCTCTACCGGCAAGTGACAAGCTTTCCCATAAACCAAATGGTAAGGGGACATTCCTAGGTGTGTCATATAGTCCATCCGATACGCCCAAAGCGCGTCGGTTAACCTATATGACCAATCCTTGGTCAAAGGATCCACAGTTTCCTCAAGAATTCCCTTTATCTCCCTATTTGCCAATTATGCTTGGCCGTTGGTTTGTGGGTGATAAGTGGTGGAGACCTTATGGGTTACCCCATATTGCGACATCAAGCGGCAAAATAAATCATTACAAAAATGGACGCCCTGGTGGCTTACCAATGCTTTGGGTGTGCCGAAACGAGCCAAATGTTCTCTTTCAGGAATTTCAACACCACCTTCGCGGTATTGTTCCTTGTAGGCACGACTTCCACCCATTTGGATACATAGTCGACTGCGACTAAAATGTATTCAAAATGATTGGACTTAGGGAAAGGACCCATGAATTCAATTCCCTAACAATCAAAAACTTTGATTACGAGAATAGGGGCAAGGGGCATCATGTTCCTTTTGGTTATCTTCCCAATAGATTGGCAACGGGCGCAGATTTTACATAGGGCATACGCATCTTTGAAAATCGTCGGCCAATAGAAACCGCATTGTAACACTTTGAGGGCGGTCTTTTGGGAAGAAAATTGTCCCCCACATGCACTGTCGTGGCAAAACAACAAGATACTTGCGATCTCATCGTTTGGGACACACTTGCAAATGATCTAGTTCAGACATAGTTTGTACATGTATGGGACATCTATGAAGAATGATCGGGCCACCATCGAAAGTTTTTCCTTGTCCTTGGCCGAAACGTGCGGGGGGTAGGCCTCGGTGACAAGGAGATTGCAGTATCGATAAACCATGGAAATATCACCACGGCCATGAGTTGCTCATCCGAGAATCACTCTCGGATAGGGATGGTATTATATGATCGTGATCAAATGTAAGTCGGGACAGGTGATCCGCAACTACATTCTCCACCCCTTTTTATCTTTGATAGAGAGGTCAAACTCTTGGAGAAGGAGAACCCAACGAATAAGCCTACTTTTCGCATCCTTCTTAGAAAAAAGGTACTTAAGTGCGACATGGTCGGTGAAACTGACAATGGGTGATCCTACCAAGTACGCCCAGAATTTATCCAACGCGAATACTATAGCTAGTAGCTCTTTCTCTGTGGTGGATTAGTTCATTTGTGCACTGTCGAGCGTGCGACTAGCATAGGAAATCACGTGAGGTTTTTTATCCCTCCATTGATCAAGCACCACCCCCACGGCATAATCACTTGCGTCGTACATAATCTCGAATGGAAGGGTCCAATCGGGCGATTGCATGATAGGGGCAGTGGTCAACATGGATTTAAATTTATTGAAAGAGTCTTGGCACGCACTACTCCACATAAATGGAGCATCTTTAGCAAGAAGAGCACACATGGGGCGTGCGATCGAGCTAAAATCCTGAATAAAACGTCGGTAGAAACCGGCGTGACCAAGAAAGGACCTTACATCCTTAAGGTTTTTTCGAAGTGGGAAGGTTGGCTATAATTTCAGTTTTAGCCTTATCAACTTGAATACCATCATTGGAGACGATATGGCCCAAAACTATCCCTCGTGTCACAATGAAGTGACACTTCTCCCAATTGAGAATAAGATTATTCTCAACACACCTCGCTAGCACTCTTTTAAGATTGGCTATGCAATCCTCATACGTATTACCAAAGACACTGAAGTCGTCCATGAAGACTTATACAATGTCTTCAACCATGTCACTGAATATGCTAAGCATGCACTGTTGTAACGTTGTCGGTGCGCTGCAAAGACCAAACGACATTCTCCGAAAGGCAAAAATGTCGTACGGGAAAGCGAACGTAGTCTTCTCTTAATCTTCGGGGGCTATTTCGATTTGATTGTACCTCGAATATCCATCAAGAAAATAGTAATACCTATATCCGACTACCCATTCTAGAATTTGGTCAAGGAAGGGTAATGGAAAGTGGTCTTTCCTTGTGATAGCGTTAAGCTTTCTATAATCAATGCAAACACGGTAGCCGGTTGGAATGCGCGAGGGTAAAAAGTCACCCTCCGTACTCTCAACAATAGTGACACCCAATTTCTTCGGTACGACTTGCGTTGGGCTCACTCACTCGCTATCGAAAATGGGGTAGATTATCCCCACATCCAATAATTTGATAACTTCCTCCATCACCACCTTACTCAAAACCGGATTCAACCGTCTTTGCATTTGACGGGTGGGTTTGACATCTTCCTCTAAGTAAATGCTATGAGTGCAAATGGAGGTATTGATCCCTTTTAATTCGGAAATGCACCATCCTATAACACTCTTATGTTTCCTCAACACCTCAAAGTAAAGCCTCCTCTTGACAATTGTCAAGGTTTGCCACTATAATCACCGAAAACGTGTTCTCACCGCCTAGGAAAGCATACTTGAGCTCCTTTGGCAAGGTTTTGAGCTCGAGGTTGGGCATTGAAACACTCGACGGGAAAGGAAAGGAGTCACATGGGGGTAGTTTCTCAAAGTGGGATATCCACATCGAGTCTTTGCTAACCCCCTCGCTTTCATCATGCGTGATGTCACTTTCACTATCACCTTCTATGCTATTACCCTCCATACGTTCATTCACCTCCTCAAAGTACTCGAGGGAATTACACATGTCCATTAACTCCCCATTCATTGAAAAATAATTTGCATAAAGGGTATCTTCATAGCCCTTATCGTTGGGGAGAAAATCGCTTTCCAAGGAGTTAGCAATAATTGCCTCCAATGAATCTTGAAAATGGGAGAGGTCAAAATACTCTTGTACAAGAGTGTCGATGCAAGCCAAAGTTTCAACCTCTTCCTCACGCTCATTGAAAAATTGAGGTTGCTTGAGGAGGTTGAACACATTGACTTCGACCGTCATGTTCCCAAATGAAAGTTTCATCACCCCATATCTATAATTGATGTTCGCATTCACGGTGGCGAGAAACGGTCTCCCAAGAATGATTGGGATTTGTGCACTCCCTTTAGGTACGGGTTGAGTGTCTAAGATGATAAAATCTACTGGGTAGTAGAAAGAATCGATTTGGACAATCACGTCCTCCACAACTCCTCTAGGTATCCTAGTTGAACGGTCGACTGGTTGTAACGTGACAGGAGTTGATTTAATATCACCGAGCTTTAACTTGAGATATACCAAATAAAGAAGTAAGTTTACACTTGCTCCTCAATCGAGGAGGGAGCGATCAATTCTAGTCTCCCCAATCACGCATGAAATGGTGGGGCAACCCGAATCTTTGAATTTTGGGGCTAGTTCATTAGTTATGATAGCACTAGCTTGGACAGCCATGTATGCCTTTATGCGCACATTTTGTCTCATTTTAACCGTACACAAGTCTTTGATAAACTTGGCATACTTGGACATATGTTCGATTGCTTTAAGTAGGGGGATGTTCATGTTCACTTGCTTAAACAACTCGAGAAACCCCTCTTCGGAGGCTTTTGTGGTCTTTTCCCTTAGCCGTTGAGGAAAAGGTGCCGGTATGGGACAAATTGTGTCCTTAGCAACAATAGGCTCATCTCCCTCTTTGGGGATGTCATCGTCTATGTTAGCAGGACCGTACAATTGCACTTCCTCAGTAGCAATGGCTTTGCCTTGGTATTTAGTGTGAATGGGCGACTCCGGTAAGGGTCTCACAACTTTGTTGTCAACCGTTTTGCCGCTCCTAAGGGTGGCAATACCCTTAGCGTGCTCGGTGTGAGATGTATTCGAGGTGGAGCTCTCATTACCCATTTGGATTTTGGGGTTGGGTTGAGGTTGTGCCGGTAGAAGGGGTCTCGTAACTCCTTTGGAGTTTTGAACCAATTGAGCATGAGAGATTTGCATCTCTTGCATAGACCGCGCCATTTGTGAGATAGACTGTTCAAGTTGCAAAACTTTTTGAATAGTCACAAATTGTTCCTCATTATGCCATCGCTGAGGAGGCAAATAAGAAGTGAGAGGTTCCGTGGGCGGATGTTGCTGCGATTGATACGGGCGAGGTTGTTGTTGGAATTGCGGGGACGGACATGAGCCTGGAAAGTGTGGAGTTGGGGGTATTTGGGACTTGGAATTATGATCCTTCCAACTCATAAGAGGATGTTTCGTCCTCCAACTAGGATTGTAGGGAGGGTTGTTGGGATCGAACGAAGCATTAGAGTATTTCTTTCTATATGCCCTCATAGCATTAGCTTGCTCTTGCAACTGGCCCTTAATGCTAGGTAGTGAAGGACACTCCCTCGTTGGGTGGCCAATGTTGTCACATATAACGCACACGACTTCCTCCACAACGGAAACCTTTTTGACGCCTTCCATGGGTGGGGGTTGTTGTTTAGTTGCATTGCGTCAATTCTACGACACAACTAATCGTATTTGGTCTGGGTATCCTGATTTTCCTGCAAGATACTCAGGCCGCTGGTTTTCCCACAAGGGACCATGCTATCATGAACAGTGCAGTCGTAAGAGTTCTATGTGTCCCATCCCCGAGATGTCTTTGAGACAAACTCGAAATGGGCTTCTACCTCCTCACTACTCAAATCAACAAAACTACCCTGACACATAGTTTCAACCAATTGTTTGGTCGAAGGATTAAGCCCCCGTGAAAAATTGAGATTAATCGACGGATCAAAATTATGATGCGGGCATGACCACTTTAAATATTTAAAGCGTTCCCAACACTTGTCAAATGTCTCATGATCATATTGTTGAAAATTTTGAATTTTCTTCATAAGCGCATTTGTCTTGTGTATGGAAAAGAATTCCTTTAAGAAGAGGTCTTGCAACTGTTGCCAATTCCTAACAGAGTTGGGGGGGAGTGTAATCAACCAATCTTTTGCTTTGTCTTTAATGGAGAATGAAAAAAATTTAAGCCGCACAAGATCGGGTGTGCAATTTTGGTCAGAAAAAGTGTTGCACACCTCTTCAAAGTCTCTAATGTGCCGGTAAGGGTTTTCATTTTCCATTCCGTGGAAGGAAGGCAAAAGATTAATCATGCCATTCCGGAAATGGAAGGCTCCATGGTTAAACGGGAATGTAATACATCTGGGCACGAAGACTGTCTCCGGTCGGAGGTAATCACCAAATGATTGACGCACGGGGCCAACACCCTGTGGGGGTGCATAATTATACTCTATAGGAGGATCAAACGATCGTACCGAGGGGGTGCACTAGGGTATTGTGAAATGGATGACAAATCTGTCTGGGATGGTGCCGTATTAAGCGAGTAACGATGTTGAGACGATTCCCCAAAGTAATTGTAGAGATTGTTTGAGCCTTAGAAAGAAAATAGTGGTCTGTAGTCCCCGGCGAACCCTTGGTTCGAATTGTTGCTCATTAGGACAGAAGACCTATCCTTCAAAACAACACTAGCTCGAACAATTAAATGCAAAGGGTTTATCGACAAAGAACTAAATTAATATAGTCGTTACTAATAACTCCCCGGCAACGGCGCCAAAAACTATGACTCACTCAGAAAATTGTATAGTGCAAGTGTACGCTAATCGCGAGAGTAATAAAAGCCCGGTAAGACCGGAGTCATTTTCCACGTGGAATTATATGAAGTACCGAGGATATTCTTCCAGTTAAAAATCAATAAACAAGAATAAAAGATAAAAGAAAAGATGATTTAGGTTTTGAGTGTTGTAACGAACCAAAGCGAACCAAGATAAATGGAACGCTAAACAAAGTAGTAACAGGAACAAGCGAGATTTATAAACAGGGTTATGACAAGATTTTTTAAGAAAAGGTTAAGGAGAATTCCCCCACCTCGGATGTGCACAACTCAATGGGATCTTCCGATTAATTCACAATAAAATGGGAATAATATATCTATATCAACAATCCTACATGAAGGATGTCAATCCAACAATATAAGATGAAGGTAATGATATATTATCGAACAAATGCGTTGATGTTGGAGTTAAGTCTTAAAATACAACCCTTACATGATAAGAGAAGATAAAATCCTATGAAACTCAAATATCAACCCACACACAATTGTATTGGATTTAATCATTGAATAAGCCAAGAAATGAACCCTCTAAGGTGGGTTTATGCTCCCAACCTAAGGAGATTACCTACTCATAACATTAACCATATGAAAACACACCATTAAATTAATAGTAAGTGTAATAACTATGGTGAGAACAAGCATTAAATACACAACCACAATATTAATTGCACAAAATGATACCAATAGTCAACAAGATACAACTAAGATGGAACTTTACTTGCAATAAATGAAGTAGAAGATGAAAATGGCAAGGAAATTGTGAAGCCCTAGGAGAGACAGAGAAAAAGCAACAAAATATCTTCTATATATTTCCTTGCACAAAATTGTGATCGGGTATGTTTCAACAAATCAAACCACTCAAAATATATACTAACTGGAAGAAAACCACAAAACAAGGGTGGTAAAAAACAAACCAAAACTACGGGGGTTTTGCAGAAATTTAGGCACCTGTCGATCGCTGGTCAGGGACCAGTCGACCGCGGGTCTGGAGCAAAGTACACTGTCTCACTTCATAGGCAAATGGTGAAACCCCGATCGACCGCAGGTCAGTGACCGTTCGATCGGTCCTGCAAAATCATGGGTCCTCTCCTCTTTTGATACACAAACAAGGGGCCTCGGGAAAATGACCATAACTTGGTCCTTGTGAACCATATTGGCAAACGATCAGGGGTTACACGAAGTTGGCTAGGAGAACTACAACATCCGTGAAGGGTTTGGTCACAAAGCTCGAATGTAGAAATGACAAAATTACCCCTGAAATTGCATAAAACATTGAACGTTCCCAGATAATGCACACTTGCACCGTTTAGCACTCCAATCCCTATAAAAGCTCAAATAAACCTCGCAAAGCATATATATATGGAAACCAAAGGTTATACAGTACAAGAGCTTAAATACGTGAAATAGCGGTCACAAGCATGCGTGCTTGCATAATTAACGGGCGCAAAATATACAATATTTATGACTAATCACATGGCCTATAGTCTTGAAACTATATTCGCCTCCAATATATGTGATTTGTATTTATGGTTCGAGTGAGAAACTGAACCAATAGTCCTTTAGTTAGTACCTATGGTACTGGGACCTGTGTAATAACCTAAACACCCTAACGTGTTTAAGTTAATAAATAAAACTCCAACTCTTTTAAAATTTAATTTAAAAACTTGATAAAAACGTTGTAGGTAAGCACACAAATAAATACACATATATGATGATGCTGCTGAAATAAAAAATAATTAGAATGGGTTGAGGAAAGGTAGATAGTGATAAAGTATTTGTTCTCGAGGAAACCACCGTGGTGGAAAACCCCGTGTCCATAGTCCTAGGACAACACACCCACCCAAGTCCACTATTACCAATTACAAGTTACAAATTACAGTCCCCAAGTTTATAATGAATTAAACTAAGCAAATACACACCCATATAACCAACCTAGTCTAAAACAACCCAACTTGACTGAAAAATAGTTAACCCAATAAACCCAGGTAATAGTGACTATCACTCACTCACTACACACACACAACTATACACTCAAACCCGAGATCCCGTGAAGTTGTGCAAAACAGAATTAATGGAAAGATTTGTTTTAATTCAAAACAAAAAAAATTATCTTGTTAATAAAATGGACTTAACACACACCTGGTTAAGTCTAATTTAATTAACAAGAAAAATACCCATCAGTGACTAAGTGAAAGGTAGGTAATGATTCAAACTCACACACCTCTAAAATGTTTTTTGCACAAGCCAAAACACACTCAAAATTATCTAATTTTAAAACTGAATAAGTTTTAATTAGTTCAGAAAAAAATAATCAGATTACTTTAGGTGACTTGCAAAATAAATAGCCCACACATGCAGGAATAAAAACAGTCCAAATCTAATTTTAGTTAAGTCCAAGTTCAGTGCAAAGAGGTCCAAGTTCATTCCAATAATAGGTCAAGTGTAAGTTCCAATATTATAAAAATTAAACTCAGTTTTAGTCCAAGTTGACACAGTGAGTCGTGGTTCGAGTTGACACGGTGAGTGAAGTCCGAGTTGACACAGTGAGTCTAAGTTAACACTTCCTCACAATTAAATAAAACAACATACACAGCACTACACTAAAACTCACACACAAAGAGCAACAAAAAAAAATGCACCAGACAGAAAGACTAAAAGAACTAGCAAAAAAATATAAACACACGCACGCAGATCTGGACAGACGAGCAGTAGAAAAATAAATAAAATAGAAAAAAGTAAAAAAATTGAACAGATCTATATATATAAATATATATATGTATGTGTGCGTATATATATATATATACATGTGTGTATATGTATATATATGTATGTATGTATATGTATATATATGTATGTATATGAATAGATAAATATGTTAGAGGAAAAAGAAAGCTCACCGTCCAAGCCGAAAACGGATTTTGTAGAAACGAATCGAACGATATACGGAGCAAGACAAAACCGTGGTCCAACCAGTAAAAGCTCTAACACCAAATCCTAAAAGACCACATGAAAAATTAAACCTCAAAGCCGAAAAACATTAATCGTCACTGGAGAAATACCAAACCCTAAAAACTCAACTATGTATGAGTTTTAGGAAGAAGGTAAAAAAAATCTCAAGACTTTTCTAACTCAAAACTCCCAAATATTATGAATTGTAAATAAAATGTTGAGAGATAAAGCGAGGAGAGAAATGTTGGCTACCATTTTTAAAGGTCTCAAAAACCCTAAAAGACAAATGGCCTATCTCTTCCAATATATATGAACCCAATAATGGCATGGTTTGTAATAAAAATAACCACACCAAAAAAGGGTAAGCTGGTTATTCCCCATTGACGGCTGGGGAGACGAATGTACAACCATAAAGACATGGACACAAAGGTCTATTGCCAAGGGAGAGAAGGGACAAACCAGTCAAAGTAGGGGAGACACACAAGGCGTAATTTACACGCCAAAATAGATATCGAAAAGACCACCCAAGGGCCTCAAAAGCCACAAGAGCAACCAAACAAAACGGTAAAATGGTTACCATGTAAAACAACACCAAAAGAAACAAACAGCAGCCATTTAATTTTTGGGATTTTGAAGACTCAGAATAAAAAACATTAATTTTTATCTCATTGATTTTATATCCCATAAAACCAATATAAAAAATAATATGAGATTTTTTTTTGACAAAAAAAATCGTTAAATAAAGAAATAAACAATCAAAATAATAAATAGAAAATCCTAACAACAAAATGTTGAAAAAAAAAAAAAAAAATGTCTCAAAATTGAGACAAACAAAGTAAAGGACAATTTCAAACTCCCCCTTTGGCCAATTTTGAGACAAACAATACTTTGAGACAGGGTACATAACTCAACTATCAACATTTTGAGTCCTAAACAAATACATAAACAAATACATAGCTCAACTAACAAACATCAATCGGAAAAGACCATAAAAGACACAAAGGGTATCAAATTATCCCCATGTTTGTCTTAAAGGGACAAAGGGAGGAAATTAAAATAAAATTAGGTTGGAAACGCACACACACCAATAGACATTCGTAGAGTTTCAAATCTATGATTATTCAATGGTTTAGTAAATAAATCAGCAAGCTGGTCTTTAGTGTTAATATATTCAATACAAATTTCCATTTTCTCAATAAGTTCCCTAATAAAGTGTTCACGCATTTTGATATGCTTGGTACGTGAGTGAAAAACGGGATTATTTAAAATACTAATGGCACTTTGGTTATCACATAAAATGAGAGCAGTAGGTTCAATTATTCCATAGTCGCTTAACATTTATTTGATCCACAAAAGCTGAGTACAACAACTACCGGCAACGATGTACTCGGCCTCAACAGAGGAAAGGGACACATAATTCTGTTTTTTAGACGACCAAGAGACTAGGTTGTGTCCTAAGTAAAAGCAGCCATCGGAAGTGCTGTTACTATCATCGGCACACACAGACCAATCGACATTCATATGCCCTTTTATTTTGGAATTTGTGTTAAAAGTGTACATAATACTAAAATTTAAAGTGCCACTAACATATTTCAATATGTGCTTAATCGCAAACATGTGAGATTCTTTGGGTTCACATTGATATCTAGCACACTCACATACACTATGCATTATATCGGGTCTACTAGCCGTTAAATAAAGAAGGCTCCCAATCATACTACGATAAAGTGTGACTTCAACCTTTTTACTTGATAAATCTTTAGATAACTTAGTAGTGGAACTCATAGGGCTCCTAGAAGTTTTTGCATTAGTTAACCCAAAACGCTTAACCAATTCAGTAGCATATTCAGTTTGAGATATAAAAATGCAGTCCGATTTTTGAGAAACATGTAAACCCAAGAAAAATTACAACTCACCCATCATAGACATTTAAAATTCAGATTTAATGATGTTAGCAAAAATTTCAACCTCTTGAGGAGAAGTTGACCCCAAAACAATGTCATCAACATATATTTGAGCAATAAGCAAACAAGTTTTATTTCTTTTTACAAACATTGTTAGATATGCTCCCCCTCGATTAAAGCCGTGGGTTAAAAGAAAAGAAGTTAAAGGCTCATACCAAGCAAGAGGGGTTTATTTGATCCAATAAGAGCTTTCTTCAATCTAAACATATGTTCGGGAAGAAAAGGATCAACAAAAACTTTAAGTTATTCAACATGCAGTTCTTCATTTAAAACCCCATTTAAAAATGAAGATTTTACATCCATTTGGTATAATTTAAATGTCAAATGACACGAAACGACAAGAAAAGTCTTATAGACTATATTCTAGCAATAGGGGAAAATGTCTCATCAACATCAATCCCATCAATATGGAGTACCCTTGGGCTACAATTCTAGCTTTATTATGCAAAACATTACTGGTTTCACCACATTTATTTTTAAATATCCACTTAGTTCCAATGGCATTAGTATGGGAAGGACGAGGAACTAAATACCACACATTATGGATCTTAAATTGACCTAATTCTTATTATATGGCAAGGATCTAAGATTCATCAACAAGAGTATCTTTTATATTTTTAGGTTCTACTAGAGAAACAAAAGAAGATATCAAGTCATTTAACGTTTGAGCTCTAGTTTTAATTGGTTCTTTAACATCAGCCAAAATGTTCTTTTTAGGATGATTTGCCCTAACCCAATTTGGAACATCAAGGTCTTCCGGTAGGAGGGAGTCCAAGTCACTATCCGTTGGTTGTTTTGATAAATTATTTGACGAAATGTTTTAAATGGGTAATGATTTCAGACTATCTTCTACCAAAGGGGCAACACGATCATTTATCACAACATTAATAGATTCCATAATAAACTTAGTTTTCAAATTATAAACTCTATAAGCCCTACTGTTTTGGGAGTATCCTAAAAAAACAGCCTTGTCTCCTCTAAAATCAAATTTAGACAAGTCTTCACAATCCTCACAAACATATCATTCACTACCAAATACTATAAAATATATCAGATCTGGTTATCTACCATACCATAATTCATAGGGTGTTTGTTTTGTGTTTTTCCTTAAATAAACCCTATTAATTATGTGACAAGCTGTTTGAGTAGCTTCAATCCAAAAATATTTTGGTAAATTCTTAGCATGAATCAAAACACGAGTCATTTTCTGAATGGTTCGATTTTTTCTTTCTACAATGCCATTTTGTTGAGGTGCCTTTGGAGCACTAAATTCATATTGATACCCATTCCAAATACAATGGTCAATAACACCCGTGTATTTAAATTCTCCACCCATATCATTACGAACACGAGTGACTTGAGTGTCTTTCTCAATTTTGATTTTTAGCAGAATTTCAAAAAGTGAATAAAAGTGTCTCATTTTTCTTTCATAAAAGTAACCCTAGTAAATTTAGTGAAGTCATCAACAATAACAAGAATATTGGAATTACCACATAAACTAATTATCCCAGAGGGACCCATTAAATCCACATGTAACAATTTGAAAGGGTGTGAAGTAAAAATATCAGTCACTTTCTTATGAGGTGCCTTCTGAATTTTACCAATCTGACACGGACTGTAAATAGAGTGTTTAACTTTAGTTATTTTGGGGACACCACGATCAAGATTTTGACTCGTTAATTTAGACAAACTATCATAATTTAGATGTCCTAATATTTCATTCCATAAGTCTAAATCACTCATCCTAGAAGATAAACAATTTTCGGATTCATGTTCATGTTTAACCGCATTGTCAGGGTCATTGACCTTGACAAATTCAACTTGTCAAGGTCAATGACCGTGACATTTCGAGGCAAGATAACTTTTTTTTATCACGGTCGTCTCACGGTCATTGACCTTGACACAAAAATCGCGTTTTGTGTCACGGTCGTGTCACGGTCCATGACCGTGACACGTTTGTCACAGTTATAAACCGTGACAAAGCCTTGACCCTTTTTAAAAAAATTGTCACGGTCAATGACTGTGACACGTCTGTGACACAATATTGTCAGGGACTTGTCATGGTCAATGACCGTGACAATTCTGGGCAGATTTGAAAAAAAACTGCAGGGCAGTATGGCCACTGCCACTGCCCAGCAGTATATTTGTACCTGGCATAGCAACGTTGTACCTGTTCAAACATCATATATTCAAATAAAGTAGAGATAATGCAAATATACATTCAAATAGAGACAATATGCATCACGATATAATTCAAATGTAACAACTTAAAACAATTCAATTCAAACTTAAAACAATTCAATTCAAACTTAAAGCAATGTCACTACATGTCTGGTGTATTGTTAAAACTGAGGAGGTGAGTAGGCCACACGATATACGAATTGACGCACCCACTAATATACCTCGTGCCGCATTGTTCTCCCAACCACAATAGGGAGTTCTCCTTCCCGGGGATGACATGCGTGACGAGCACCCTGGACTCCATCTCTTGAAGCTCACGTCCATGAACTATTCCACCCTGGACGATATTCAGGTCCCTCAACCCCCGCCCTACCCGTTGGCCATCAAATACATCCAATATGAACACGCTCGGCCAACCAAGTGTCGACAATGGTCTGGGGAAGGGAGCCAAATAACGAAGTGGATCATCGAAATACGTATGTGACGGTGAAGAAGCAGCGAGGTCCACATCCTCGTCCTCCTGGGCCTCGTTCTCCCGCACCTCCTCCTCCACCGCCTTCTCCTTCCCTTTCCCCTTCCCCTTTCGGTCTCCGCCCAATGTACGCTTCATGAATGCGTACATATCTTCGATCGTCGCCTCCAAACGGGACAGCTTCGCGTCGTGTGAATCCACCGTTCGAGCCAACCCAGTGTCGCTCGTCTCCAATCCGATAATCCTAGATTTGGCCACCCACGAGCTCACCCCCCTTGTCCTCCCCTTGCGACCAGAGACAAGCACTTGGCTGAGTGCCTCTGTGGACAAAGATGCCTTGTCGGCATTTGACTGCGACTCATGCACTTCCTTAAGCTTTGCCTGAAACGACAAAAAGCACATGATTAGTAAAATAAGTAAACTAAAAAATTATAACGTAATTAACAAAAATTAAACTGTCGAATTACTTACAATCATGGCAGCGACGCTTGGGGACACCTCCTTGTCCTTCCCCTCCTTCGTCCGAAGAGCCACATAAGTATCGAGCCTATGTGGCTTACCCCCTGGCCCACTCCCTACCCCCTGAAATAAAATAAAGTAAAATTAGTATCGACCCGCAAAGTAAAATAATGAAGAATAATATATTTCTGTAGTTATAGAAAAATTAAATCTTACCTTCATCCTATGCTCCACCTCGGCGTAAGACGTCCGGTCGGAGTAGTGCACGTCCGTCTTTTTTGCCCGATTTTCCCTCCCCGATTGGCGAGATGCCAATTGTCGATCCTCGATCTCATTGTCAATGAACTTTTGCCACTGTGCCAATGAGATCGGCTACTTAGGCGGGACGGATCCATGCCATTGGATAATGGGCTCTCGTGTTTTTCCAAAGTACCGTGTCCGCATATTTTTCTTCCTCGTCTTGTGTTGCTCCCTCAACTGCTCCAAGACGGAATCGCGTAGCTTTGGATCCAAGTTGAATTGTTCCTGTCCAACAAATACAATGTTAGTTGCGAATAAATATAAATATAAATATAAAATGAAATCGAAATTGAAATTGAAATTGAAATATTCATATAAATATAAATATATTACCTGTAGTGCCGCCCAAACACCTAACTTGAGCTCATATGGCACCTCCTTCCAACTCATAAACCCCGGGCCGATGACCGTCTTTAGCAGCTCGAGGGATCTCGCTAATAGCTCCGATTTGTTCTCGACGGTAATCCCAAATTTTCCATATTTGCGGAGCCTAGGGCCGGAGGAGCCCTCGTCGCCTCCGCTACCACCGAGCCCAGACGACATCATCATAAACAGCATCATCATCTTCGCCTTAATATCTGAACGAGACATTTGCTGTAAAAAAATGTTATTAGTACAGATAAAAAAATTGTTAATAGTAAACATCTAACGTCATGCCACTTTTAAAACTAACCAACCCAACATTTCATCAATTAAACTAACAATTAAAGTATACAATTATTAATTTACTAATTTAAAATGAGGGGCAATCCTACTTTCATTAAAGTATACAATTTCTTAATTAAAGTTATACAATTGTTAAAAAAAAAACCACCACCCCACCTCCTCCCCCCACCACACCCCCTGCCAACCTCCCCCACCATCATACTTTGTATATATTGTTCAATATACAAAGTAATTTTCAAAAAAAGTTGAAAAATCCCACCCCCATATGGACAATAATCCAGTGGTCATGCCACTTTTAAAACTAACCATCCCAACATTTACTAAACAAAATAATCCAACATCAATTTCAACAACAAATGTGTAACCCATACTCCTTCTAATTCATCTACTCAATTAATTCATTTCATCAATTAAAGTATACAATTATTAATTTACTAATTTAAAATGAGGGGCAATCCTACTTTCATATGAAATTGGCACTAATTATTAATTTACTTTCATCTAAAACACCCCTTGCCCCCCTCCCCCCTCTACGCACACACCTACGCATGCACACACACACCCCACCTCACCCCCACCCCCACCACCTACGCACGCACACACACACCCCACCCCACCCCCACCACCACCACCACACACGTTAATTTAATTCTTACTAAATCAATTGGGGTATTTTCATATTTTTATTACTTTATTGTTTATCAATAAAATTATGACATGAGATAATTATAATTGGAGCATAAATTTCATTATCATAAAGGGATAAATCCAACCAAGTACAGAGATTCTACAAATTAAAGTGAGAATTAAATTTAAGACTTTCTAACAACATGCATGTGTAGGGGTGTGCACGGGTCGGGTCGGGTCGGTTTTGGACCGCAATTCAGACCGAACCGATCGGTTCGGTTTTGGAAAAAATCAGATCGAAACCGAACCGACGACGAATAAAACTGCCGGTTTCGGTTCACATCGGTTTCGGTTCGATTCGGTTTCGGTTCGGTTTTAAGCGATTTTCAGTTTTGGTCGGTTTTTTGTAGGTCGGTTTTCGGTTTTGGTCGGTTTTGGAGGTTGGTTAATGGTTTTTGGATATAAAAATAAAAGATATTTAAGGGTTTTTAATATATAATATTGAGGTCGGTTCGGTTCGGTTCGAGTCGGTTTTTTATTTGTCTAAACCGACAACCGAACCGATATTGTCGGTTTTTTAAATCCTTAAACCGCAAACCGAACCGAGCTAAAAAAAACCGTCGGTTTCGGTTCGGTTCGGTTCGGTTCGGTTTTCGGTTCGGTTGGTTTGTTTGCACACCCCTATGCATGTGTATGGATTCTACATAGTTGGGCACGAAAGTAACTAATGATATTTCTAAAAACATACAATTGGCAATATTTTGTGAATTTACTAAACTTTATATAATATTATCAAATTCTGTTAAAAAATTATCTAGGGTTTTACCTAATTGAATTAATTTCATGAATAAAATTATTATCAAATTTAAATATTTATATAATTAAATTTAACATATGAATTCTAGAACTTTTCTAACATTTACACAATTCTAACTATCACTAACCCTCTCCCCACCACACCCCACCCCCACTACCCCCTTCCCCCCTCCCCCACCACACACCACCACACACATATACACACACATATAAACATACCCCACCCCCTCCCCCAACCCCACCCCACCCCACCCCCATTACCCCCTTCCCCCCTCCCCCACCACACACATATAAACACACACATACACACATACATATACACACATATATATACACACATACACATACACACATATATAGAAATGAAAGAGAGGAAAAAAAAATATACCTTAGAGAGAGAGAGCAGAAATCGCTTAGAGAGAGAGAGAGAGAGGGAAACCAAAAAGGGTGGGAAAAAAGAAGCCTAGGGCTTTTTTTACTGAAGAAGTTGTCACGGTCGTGTCAAGGTCATTGACCGTGACACAAATCTCGCGTTTTGTGTCACGGTCATTGACCTTGACACGACCGTGACAAATAATTGTCACGGTCATTGACCGTCACACGACCGTGACAACTAGATTTGTCACGGCCTTGTCACGGTTAATGACCGTGATAATTATTTGTCATGGTCGTGTCAAGGTCAATGACCGTGACACAAAACGCGAGATTTGTGTCATGGTCAATGACCTTGACAAAGGTGGCCGGCTGGAAGGTGACAATTTTGTCATTTTGGTGTAGTGGGGAAGAAAAGGATCAACAAAACCTTTAAGTTATTCAACATGCAGTTCTTCATTTAAAACCTCATTTAGAAATGCAGATTTTACATCCATTTGGTATAATTTAAATGTCAAATGACACGAAGCGACAAGAAAAGTCTTATAGACTCTATTCTAGCAATAGGGGCAAATGTCTCATCAACATCAATCCCATCAATTTGGAGTACCCTTGGGCTACTATTCTAGCTTTATTATGCAAAACATTATCGGTTTCACCACATTTATTTTTAAATATCCACTTAGTTCCAATGACATTAGTATGGGAAGGACGAGGAACTAAATACCACACATTATGGATCTTAAATTGACCTAATTCTTATTATATAGCAAGGATCTAAGATTCATCAACAAGAGTATCTTTTATATTTTTAGGTTCTACTAGAGAAACAAAAGAAGATATCAAGTCATTTAACGTTTGAGCTCTAGTTTTAATTGGTTCTTTAACATCAGCCAAAATGTTCTCTTTAGGATGATTTGCCCTAACCCAATTTGGAACATCAAGGTCTTCCGGTGGGAGGGAGTCCAAGTCTCTATCCGTTGGTTGTTTTGATAAATTATTTGACGAAATGTTTTAAATGGGTAATGATTTCGGACTATCTTCTACCAAAGGGGCAACATGATCATTTATCACAACATTAATAGATTCCATAATAAACTTAGTTTTCAAATTATAAACTCTATAAGCCCTACTGTTTTGGGAGTATCCTAAAAAAACAGCCTTGTCTCCTCTAAAATCAAATTTAGACAAGTCTTCACAATCCTCACAAACATATCATTCACTACCAAATACTATAAAATATATCAGATCTGGTTATCTACCATACCATAATTCATAGGGTGTTTGTTTTGTGTTTTTCCTTAAATAAACCCTATTAATTATGTGACAAGCTGTTTGAGTAGCTTCAATCCAAAAATATTTTGGTAAATTCTTAGCATGAATCAAAACACGAGTCATTTTCTGAATGGTTCGATTTTTTCTTTCTACAATGCCATTTTGTTGAGGTGCCTTTGGAGCACTAAATTCATATTGATACCCATTCCAAATACAATGGTCAATAACACCCGTGTATTTAAATTCTCCACCCATATCATTACGAACACGAGTGACTTGAGTGTCTTTCTCAATTTTGATTTTTAGCAGAATTTCAAAAAGTGAATAAAAGTGTCTCATTTTTCTTTCATAAAAGTAACCCTAGTAAATTTAGTGAAGTCATCAACAATAACAAGAATATTGGAATTACCACATAAACTAATTATCCCAGAGGGACCCATTAAATCCACATGTAACAATTTGAAAGGGTGTGAAGTAAAAATATCAGTCACTTTCTTATGAGGTGCCTTCTGAATTTTACCAATCTGACACGGACCGTAAATAGAGTGTTTAACTTTAGTTATTTTGGGGACACCACGATCAAGATGTTGACTCGTTAATTTAGACAAACTATCATAATTTAGATGTCCTAATATTTCATTCCATAAGTCTAAATCACTCATCCTAGAAGATAAAATTTTTTCGGATTCATGTTCATGTTTAACCGCATTGCAATTGTCTAAAGTTCTAGTACCACACAAAACGAGATTCCCATTTGGGTCTAAAATTTTACAATAAGATTGGAGAAATTAATAGCATGATCGGTGTCACAAAATTGACTAATACTTAATATATTTACTTTTAAACCTTCAACAAGTAAAACTTCCTCTAAGTTAGGAAGCTCGTCCATCTCAATCGACCCTTTGCCTATGATGTGGGATATCTTTCCATCACCAAAAGTTACAACACCACCAACAAAAGATTTTAAGGTGGTAAATTTGGATTTTTCCCTCGTCATATGCCTAGAGAACCAGAATCTAAATACCATTGAGAATTTTTATTACGAGCATTTAGTGTTGATAAAATCACATCGCATGTCAATGAGTCATTTGATTAAAAGTTTTTAACCCAACCAGCCTTAGTTTTCTCAAAAATAGTTTTTGTTTGATAAGGCTGCTTGTTGGACATATTAGGCTTCTTATCAAATTCAGTTTTATCGTAAAACCGAGTTGGCCTGCTTTGAGTTTGCCGTTTTTTATAGCAGAATTCAACCAAGTGACCATTTTTATGACAAAAATCACAACGAAAAAATTTCCTATAAACAGGTTTATTCGGGATAACATGTTTTTGGGCTGGTGTGGAGTTAACCATGTTTGCCTTTCTAAAACAAAACGGTTATAAATGACCTAATTTAGAGCATAATCCACATTTGAAAAGTGGACTTAGTGGTTTGAAATTTCTTTCCATTTTCAGTTTGCCTAAATTTCCCTAAATTAGGTCCATTCTGTCCTAATTTCATAAAACAAAAATTTTCCAAATGTCCAATTTTGTGACAAAATATGCATTTAAAGACAGGTTTAGAAAAGGTAGAACAACTGTCGTTTTTAATATGTTGGTATGAAAACCTAATTTCATTAGACTCGAGAAATTGTTCTTTTGAATTAACAAAATTGGTTACATTAAACTCTTCACCCTAAAATCCAAGCCCTTTTGTAGGAAAAAAATCAGAATAAGAATTGGTTGGATCATAGCAAATATTTTTATTAATAGTTTTGGTTGCATTACCAGCATTCCAAAAACTATTTAATTTTTTAGAGGTGATCTCTAGTTCCTTTTTACATTCATCATATTTATTCAAAACAACCTTAAGTTCAATTAGAGATTCATCGTATTTAGACAAAATTTACTTATTTTTAGTCTCTAGAGAGTGATTCAAATCAGTTAGCATAATAGTCCTCTTTTCAAGTAAAATGACATATTTTTTCAAATCTTCTATGTGAAAAGCAGATTCTTCAGACATATGTCTGATTTGACTATTTATAGCTTCAATTTTAGCAAATAGTCTATAATTACCCTCACCTAAGTGTGTACTTTTATCAAGTGTGTCATTTTTAAAAATATCACACACACACTCTTCAACATTTGTAGTAACCGCATGCATATCAAATTCATCTAAATCAGCATAAATATTTTCAATGTCAAAAAGAGAAGCCGTGACAGTGGGGTTATTTTGAGCAGGAAAGATGTGAGATAAATTTACAAAGTCTAAATCACAATTATCATCACACAAATCAGAAATATCAGATATACTAGAAAAATTATCTAAAATGTCCTCTGATATGATAGTACATGTAGAAGTAAATTCCATAAGATTATCAAAAGTTTCTTCATTATCACTATCAGAGCTATCATCCCATGTTTTGGACAAATGTGCTTTATTTGAAGGTTCCCATTTAGATTTAGAAAAGCACTTATCATCATAGTGACCATATTTAATTGCACTTACAGCACTGAATATGGCTCAAATCCCTTTTAGGTTCAGATTTTTCAAAGCTTTTCTAAAATATTTTTATGGGGTTTATCAAAATAACTAGGTTGTCCTTATTTTGATGCAAATTTATTCCTAAGCTTGAAATTTTTTTTATAGTGTTTAGTTAAGAGATCAATTTCATCATCTAAAGAATCTAAACAAATTTCAGATTCATTCACATTAGACAAGGAGGATACAAAAGCCAAACTATTTTCACTAGTTCTAAAATTAAGCACATTTTGAGTTTTTGTGTGTGCAGGTGCTTTGCCTCTTTACTCATCTCTTAAAGTAATTTGATATTCATAAGTTTTAAGTTTTCTACACAAGAGATGAGCTGTATAGATATCCAAATTATCAGCTCTAGTGTGGGCAATTAAATCAAAACTCTTAGAATGAGACCTAAGGATTTTATCACATATTTCAGAGTCGGCATAAATGACACCATTAGCATGTGATTAATTTACAACATCTTGCAATTTTAAATAAAATTCATCAAATTTTTCATTATCTTTCATTTAGAGAGAATCATAAAGTCCAACTAGCATTTGGAACTTAACCCTTTTAACTCTAGAGTCTCCTTCATAGGTAGTCATTAAAATGTCCCAAGCCTCTTTAGATGTAGTGCAGGATGAAATTATTTTAAATTAAGTTGCACCTATCGCATGGGAAATAACATTTTTGCCTTTGTTGTTAGACTGTGAGCATTGATTTTCCTCTTTGGTCCATTCTGAAAGGGGTTTTCGAACAAGATTTTTAGCATCATCATCACTAGGTTTAGTAGGAGAAGAAAAACCAGTTTCAACCGTATCCCATACCTCATCTCCCAAGTGTTGGAGGTGCGCAACCATTCTTACTTTTCAGTAAATGAAGTTGTCACCATCAAACACGGGAGGAGGTACGGAAGACCCGTAATGGTCACCCATAATAAAAGGTGGTAAATTTTAAAAACAAAAGAGTTAAGGATCTTTGCGAAATAAAACTTTTAAAAAGTGAGTCCTGAAGCTCTCATACCACTTGTAGTAACCTAAACACCCTAACGTGTTTTAGTTAATAAATAAAACTCCAACTCTTTTAAAATTTTAATTTTAAAACTTGATTGAAACCGTTGTAGGCAAGAAAACAAATAAATACAGATTTATGATGATGATGCTGAAATAAAAAATAATCAGATGAGGAAAGGTAGATAGTGACACAATATTTGTTCTCAAGGAAACCACCGTGGTGAAAAACCCCGTGTCCCTAGTACCAGGACAACACACACACCCAAGTCCATTATTACCAATTACAAGTTATAGATTACATTCCTTAAGTTTATAATGAATTAAACTAAGCAAATACACACCTGTATAACCAACCTAGTCTAAAATAACCCAACTTCACTGAAAAATAGTCAACCCAATAAATTCATGTAATAGTGACTTTCACTCACTCACTACACACCCAAACCCAAGATCCCGTGAAGTTGTGCAAAACAGAATTAATTGAAAGATTTGTTTTAATTCAAAACAAAAAAATATCTTGTTAATGGACTAAACACACACCAGGTTAAGTCTAATTTAATTAACAAGAAAAATACCCATCAGTGACTAAGTGAAACGTAAGTAATGATTCAAACTCACACACCTCTAAAATGGTTTTTGCACAAGCCAAAACACACCCATAATTAATATAATTTTAAAAACGAATAAGTTTTAATTAGTTTTGAAAAATAATAAGATTACTTTTGGTGACTTGCAAAATAAATAGCCCACACATGCAAGGATAAAAACAGTCCAAATCTAATTTTAGTTAAGTCCAAGTTCAGTCCAAAGAGGTCCAAGTTCAGGCCAATAATAGGTCAAGTGTAAGTTCCAATATTATAAAAATTAAACTCAGTTTTAGTCCGAGTTGACCTAGTGAGTCAAGTTCGAGTTGACACAGTGAGACTAAGTTAACAATTACTCACAATTAAATCAAACAACATACACAACAATACACTAAAACTGACACACAAAAAGCAGCAAAAAAAAATGCACCAGACAGAAAGACAAAAAGGACCAACAACAAAAATACAAACACACGCAGGCAGATCTGGACAGACGAGCAGCAAAAAAATAAATAAAATAAAAAAAATGAAAAAAACTGAACAAATCTATATATATATATATATATATATATATATATATATATATATATATATATATATATATATATATAGATAGATAGATAGATAGATAGATAGATAAATATATTAGAGGAAAAAGTAATCTCATAATCCAAGCTGAAAATGACTTTTGTAGAAACGAATCGAATGAGATACAGAGAAAGATAAAACCGTGGTCCAACCAGCAGAAGCTCCAACACCAAATCATAAAACACCGTTAGAAAAATTAAACCTCAACGCCGAAAAACGTAAATCGCCACCGGAGAAATACCAAACCCCCCAAACTCAACTGTGTATGAGTTTTAGGAATAAGGTAAAGAACCCACAAAATCTCAAGACTTTTCTAACTAAAAACTCTCAATTATTGTGAATCGTAAATAAAATATAGAGAGAGAAAGAGAGGAGAGAAATTTTGGCTTCCGTTTTTAAAGATCTCAAAAACCCTAAAAGACAAATGGCCTATCTCTTCCAATATATATGAACCCAATAATGGCATGGTTTGTAATAAAAATAACCACCCAGAAAAAGGGTAAGCAGGTCATTCTCCATCGGCGGCTGGGGAGACGAATGTCCAACTATAAAGCCATGGACACAAAGGTCTATTGCTAAGGGAGATAAGGGACCAACTAGCCAAACAAAATGGTAACGTGGTTACCATGTAAAACGACACCAAAAGAACAAACAACAGCCGTTTAATTTTTGGGATTTTGAAGACTTAAAATAAAAAACATTAATGTTTATCTCATTGATTTTATATCCCATAAACCAAAACAGAAAATGATTTAAGATTTTTTTTGACAAAAAAAAATTGTTAAATAAACAATCAAAATAATAAATAGAAAATCCTAACCGCAAAATGTTGAAAAAATAAAATAAATAATTAAAAAAATAAAAGTCTCAAAATTGAGACGAACAAAGTAAAGGAAAATTTCAACATGATAACAGAGTATACATTCACCGCAGCTCTCAGTCTAGGGGTGTTGTAGTAGTATATATAGTAAGAGTGACATATGTATATACTTGTGCTTTATGCTACTGTGTGTATTTAGTAGATGAGCGAAATTGTGACATTTAACATGATCTTAGTTCGGGAAAGATTAAATATAAGATGAGAAATTTATGGTTGACTCTTTGATATAAATCAATTGGTAACGTATTAGATGGGGGATACAGGTAAGAACACAAAGTTAGTTGGTATAGAAATAGACTTGGATTGAAATGGTTAGTCGGGGTAGTATAATAAGGATGGGTCAGAGATATACTTAGGTGTGCACATTAGATGAGAGGTGAGCATCTCAAGTGAGATCATGTGAACCTAATATGAATATAGTATTTGCAAATTTTGCATTTAAACACTGGCTAAATTTTAAAACGGTTTTGTTCGGGCTTTGACCGTTTTCTCCAAATCTCTATTCTTTTTGTAAAACATTTTAGGTGTCCAACTACTAGGATACCAGGCTTAGCAGATTCTATCTTGTAATGTGATGCAACTGCGATGGAAGTTGCAGGTTATTGACATTAGACGCCTTAGTATTGATTCAGTTCTTCATTATGAGCTTTCTTTCCAGTCGGACATGTTGTCCATTTTATTCTATAGTTATTGAGAGATGTTGAGTTCCATTAGATGTATTAGACTGTGGAGTTAATCTTATTTTAGAATGTTGTATGGATATTTTAGACTGGATTGTATAATTCAGATATAATTATTTTTCTATCATTATTCATTGTGCATTTGATATTTAAATGGTGGAATGTGATATTATTTGTCAATTGGTTTTATATTAATTAAAAAGATAAATTTTCAACACCAACTTTTTATATACTAGGTGGTTAGTAAATAAAAAGTTTTCGACAGATACTAAGAATGGACCACTTGTATATTCTGCTATAATTTAATAAAGGACTGATCAACCGATATTTAATTTGGCGGGGTATTACAGATGGTATCAGATCATCAGGTTCTAGTGTCATTGGGATTTGTGCGACTTTATTATGTTACAGTGTAACATTCTTCGATATAGATACCTATTATAGGATTGTTGTATTCCTCTTCGTACGTACATACCTTTACGTTCTCCTATTATTCAGTATAATTGATACGAATCATATGCGAATTCGTTTGACTTTCGTATGCTAAACAACATGGGACGACCTGTGAGGGTCGTCAGAAGGATTGCCTTTTGGAAAGGTTTAAATATGTAAATTGATAATTTAGAATTTAAGGATAATACGGTAATATGCGTTAACTTAGGATCCAAGACAGAGTTTATGAGCGGAACTATAGGAAGAATATTATGTGTGATTATACGGATACAGGGAGAAAAGAAGTGTGATAGACCAATGGAAGGAGATAATCCAAAAATAGTTATGTCAGGTGAGGTATAGTGACACTTTGGGTTTAAGGTTGGATTAAATTTTTCTCATAAGAGCAGTACTACCACATTGGGAGATAGTTAACACATAAGCATGTAAATAAGGAATTAATTGAGAAATGTGTGGTGCGGTTTAACCACAGGTTCTTTCATTTGCTATTTAAATCGAGGTATGAAGGAAGTTTCTAGACTTTTCATAGGAGAGATGAACAGAGTCTAAATGTGATGACAAAATTATCCATTTAAGCAAACTTCATAACCGGTGAGGTAGGTAATAGAGAGTAAAGTTTTTAAGTGTAATAAAGAACTCACGAATAGGAGTTGGCCATAAATATGGGAGTTAAGTCTTGAACAAAGTATACACATGACGACATTGATATACTTTTAATGTTTATATCAATTCTTTCATCATAAGGGATCCAAGAGAGATGAAGAACACAACCAAAGAATGGCAAGACTTAAAGTACTTAATAATAGTGATACACCACAAAGGTATACCCAGAAGGGGACTCATTTAAATGATGTAGATCAATGTGAATTTCTACTGAGGAACGATGGATTTAATTAGGGCCACTTGGGATGACAGAGTGTTTCCCAAGGTAGCAAAAACAAAAGGACAATATGTGTAGCAGTCTAAGCCAAGACTACCAGGTTTGAAAGATGGGAAACTATACTATGGCTAATAAGGACAAAGATAGAGAGATGACGCAAAGAAGTATCCTATGTGTGTAGAGTAGGGTTACGAGTATCGACCTTATCTGTAGCAAATTAAGGGACAGGAGTTGGATGCCCAACATGGGAAATAATTGTAAAAGTTTTTGAATCAGTTTGGATGAGAGTGTTGTGTCCAGAAAGCGTTAGGACCATTAGAGATATTGGCAATTAAAAGGGTGTGGTTTATCCTATGATAAATGGGGCATATTTGTGTGACACGAGTGAGTCACAATATTTCGTTAAAACCAAATTCGAGCATGATATAGGTTTAGTGCGTGTATTGTTAGTATTACTATTGTGTGCCTATATTTTATCATTTAGTAGTGGGGATCATTGGTCCCATATTGAGGAACGTTGATATAGTAATTGAAAGGTTATGTTTTAGTAAATTTATTCATTTTGATAGATGATATTCGAGTATGATGTTATCCTGGTTTTGGAATGGTTAGCGACAGGTTGAGCGATGGTGGGATCTTACAGGAAGGCTATCGTGTACGCTATTCCAGGGTAAGATTGTGTTGTTTAGAGATGTGTCACCTGAAAGAGAATGAACTCACATTTATACTACATCATAGAGGAGACTCCATAGGTTATAGTTGTTTCATTATATATAATTCCAGTATTAGGAATTATACTGATATGACAGCATATAGGAACTGTACCGATATGATTTTGGGCATATTATGTTTACTGTCGAGTGGAGAAATTTATCTCATTATTGACTGAGTCCAGGAACGCTAATAATAGTGTGTTGTATAAAATCCTTGAGTAATGTAGGAGTGGATGGTTAAACTTGTATTTTGGGGATAATATTTTAGATACTCTGAGTAAGTACACAGGACCTAGAATTTTGATGACCGACAAGGGTAGGTTGTAGTGTATCGGGAGGGTTCCTTGCTTAGATTTCGCTTGCGAGATGTACCATGCATGAATCCCAGTGAATGTCGAGAGTTGAGATATGTATTGGTCATTGGAGTACGAATTTATCACTTTAGTTATTATACGCGCGTGTAGATGAAAACTTGAATTTAGAGATAATCTATGAAATAAGGCCTGTAGTGTTGAGTAGTTCTATTTGCGAAACATCGAGAAAACTTTTACACCAATAGTTGATAGGTAGGGTAACTAAAATTTGCCTTATGGTATAGCCACGTTGAAACATGAAGGGTTAGATTTTAGATAAGTATAATACGCGTGAAATGTTAGAGATGATTGTATAATTGTGCATATGATATAGGGTGTATGAGTGCCCTTGCTAATTTTAATTTCGGTAATGTCTGTGATAAGAAGACTTAGAAAGATGTCATAAATGTGTTTGTGGGACAATCAGAAAAACTAGTGGCAATGTAAGAGAAGCTAAACGTTATTTGAGCAAAGGAGATAGTCTGACTACGTGCATGTCCTAAGAAAACTCCCAGAACTAAGGTGATTTGGAAGTTGAGTAAAAAACCATTGAGAATAATGTGAGTGTCACCTACTCCAATGCATAGAGTAGTTCGTGCATAGATAAGTTGGTAAAATTCTAATAGCTGGAAACTGGACCTAGGAAATACGCAAGTTCAGAGCAAATGCACGGGTCACAATTTTTGTCTATTTTCGAATAAGTGGAGTAAGATGTTCTACTTGACATTAGATGATAAGTGAGTGAATTTTGAGTTGAATCAGACATAGTGAAGTCTCCCGGTATGTCACCCGCATGAGAAAAAGGTTGTTGTGATACTACCAACCAGAATGATGAGACAGATTGATAACCCATGGACAGGATACAAACACAAGATGATAAAGTTCATTACCGGATTATCAAAATCATGAATTGGATAGGATTTTCTTTGGGTTACGAAGTAAATTGTTCAAGAGTAAAATAACTGTTATTATATTGAGGTGTGTTATAATACTAGGCAGTGTGTCCAGCATGCTATTAAACGAGTCAAAATCAACCGACACAAAGTTTCGCACAATATTGATGTAAATTCGAATGAGAACTTTGAGTCCCACCTTGGATATGAAGTGTCAGGAGGCGATAGGGACGGGATTTCACCTTGAACTAGTCGTATCAATCATAAGATGATGGATATTAGGAAGGGGTGATATAGAATGTGGAAAAATGAGAGGTTGCATGTTTTTAAATTTTGGAGTAATTAGAAATACTCATTACAACTAGTAGGGCGGTATGCGATTAACAGAATATTAACTACTTAGTGATTTTGAGGATCAATAGAAGAAGATTTACCACCTCCCTTTGGATAGTTGTAAAAAGGGAACTAATTAGTTTCACGGACCCGGAGAGATTCATGGTCCGCTGACAAGGATTGACCCACCCCATTTCAATTCATATAATTCAAAAATTGTAGTGAGAGTAATAAGGTGGGAACCAAATTTTGAGTCCTGACATGAGTATCCAGGGATTACTGAGAGTGTATTTCGTAATGAGAGATGGCTTGGTACGGTAATAAGGAAATATATACCTATAGAAGTGAGGTCTTTTCTAACATAGTGACAATAAAGTCATTGGATTATAAATGCATCTTTTAAGATATTGTTATGGAATTTACAACAGTCTTGTGTGCCATTATATAAGTGAGACCTTAAGCATAAAAGAATACACCGGTACGTAAGGGGTTAAATGAACTTGTTGCTAATAGTGGGGTGTAATGAACAGACCGTCGGTTGAAACGGTGTCACTAGTGTTTGAATAGTGGAAAATAAGAAAATATTTTTGCGAGTAACTTTGGATCGCGTCTGGAACTAATTGTGTACACGAATATGAGGTGATATTATGTGGCATCATAATGACGACGAGTATATATATATGACCACGAGCATGAGATGCGTGATCGATATTTTTTCAGATATACTTTATTTCCGAATTTTGCTATGAAATTCTGTTATTAGGGAGGAAGTATGTAATACCCCGTAATTTTTAATGATTTTTAAATGTGGGATTAATTTAAATAATGGGAAAATTTTAATTGGAGGTTAATCCGGATTAAAATAAATATTAATTAGAGAGATAAGGGTTAATATTTATTTATATTGAATATTACTTAGTGAATGAGTCATAATAATGATGTGAGAAGATTAAACTTGTCGTGAGTGACAAATACGACAATTATGATAAATTTAGTCAGGACGCACATGTCAGTTTTGTCGGGACTTTATGACAACCCGCTTATGAAAATAAGAGGTGGCCAACTAGATATTCCAATTAATACAAGATTCATAGATGGTCCATTCTTAGCATCACTGTCGTGAAAATATTAATATGAGATAACCACAAATTATTTTAGAAAACAGATGTCAATTTATTTGTAAGTTTAAAGAAAATCCTTTAGACAATCCAATTTAAAGAAATGGTGGACAAAGACAAATAACAATTACATCTATTCACAATATAATAATTGAATAAGCTGTCGGTTAACAGACCATTACAAGAAGGTTACACATAGTATTAAAATGAATATCACAATATATTAAACATGTACAAAAACTTGGGCAACACGCCCGAATGTGTAGACTGATCATAGCTAGAGTACAAAAAGATAGAAGCATCTATAACAAATATCCTACAACATCTGCAAAATGTTATAGCTCCATGCCACTTGGATGGAAGGGTCACTACGGGCTTCCTTGCGGAGGAGCACCTGGGCATAAATAAGATTCATGCAAAAATAAGAGATATAAACGGGTCAGGGCCCGATTTGGTATGATAAACGTGTGAATAAAATGCATGACAGTTATGAATATCTAATCATCATGAAAAATCTTATCTCACTCTTCACAAATAATAATAAACCTCACCTCTCACTCTAAATGCACAACCTAGCGCAATAACAATGACAATGATGAATATTCATTTAATAAGATTCCATTTTAGGGTTGCACATCATGACTTTACAAGTCTATTCCTCATTAGGAAACTTATTCCCAAAACTGTTTATTTTATAAAATGATTCACTATTTATAAAATACAACTTTCATATGAATTGTTATACTCGAAACATATAATGATTCTAAGACCATCCTTCCAGGAGTTGCCCCACTGGATGCGCCCCTAAATAGCTATCATCTTTCAGGGCCTATCACCATGACAATCTGGGCATCATAAATCGCTTGACGTTGGGAAGCAACCATATACCTTCGACAGTGAGTCATAACTATACCCGAAATTACCTCACTTCGAAAAATAACAACACAATATATAACAACCGGTCCTATGGCCTAGGACTATATTCACCCTGCATTGACTAGCCAGGGGACTTCACCTCATGCGCGTCACTTCCCATATGATAGAATTTATAGAAGTATGTATATGCAATTCATCATTCACAAAATATGCCAATTTAGAATGTACATTACATTTTATCCGGACCCATAAGCGTTTCACGTCATAATTTATAAATAACAACGTTTAATTTATCTCCATATTAGTCTCCATGAATTTATGATAAACCTTCGACCCATCATGTATGATTTTACTTCAACCCAATTCTAAAAGCCTACAATTTTTCTCACTCTATTTCCCGATAGACCTAGACGAGCTCATTATGTAAAAAGAATCCCTTACCTTCCTCTAACAACTAACTAAATTTATCCTTGATCTAAGCCCCAACTCTTGTTTCTAACCTAGGTTCTTGAATACCTTAATAATAGACTCTAATACTCCAATTTTACTTCATTTAAGAAGGTTCCTAGGTCCCCAACTTAAAAGAAAAAAGCTAGAGAAAACTAAGGATTTCGGGTGAAAACAGGAGACCGGTCGATCGACCCCTGACACCCAGTCGACCGTGCCTATAAGGTTTTCTCTACTAAGAAATCCAGTAGGCCCAAATCTGAAGGCTCGATCGACCAGTCATTGGACCACAGTCGATCGTACTTTCAAAATATGCCTATCGAGAAAAGCAATAGACTTTTAACTTTAGGCCCGGTCGACCGGGCTTTGGACCGTGGTCGACCGCGCCTACCAGACCCACCACTAAACCTTCTTTTTAAATACCCAACCCAAAACCTAAACCCCATTCTCTTACACTTCCTTCGTTCTCATCAACCAACAACATAAACACAACATTTCTACACAATAATAAACCAATATACCTAACTTAAATCATCCAAACAACAAAATCTAAGGGTTAAACACTAAAATTCATCAAAACCTACTATTGGTTCAATTCTTTCAAATACACAACTATCACTACAATTTATCCACATAAAATCATATATTTGCAAGTTAAAACTTGCCTTAAGGCTGAAATCTCGGATTCTCTTCCTGTAAATACAAGATCAAGCTCAATTTCTTCAATTCTCTTCCTTATCTATTCTTTTCTCCACAGTTTTCTTTATCTCTTTAGATCTAGGTTTAGGAACATATAATTGGGGATAAAAGGGGTTGGAAGACTAAAATGTTCAATTAAGACTAAATTCCATCTTTAAATATTATTATAGTCTTAAAATGAGTCGTAACTACATAATTAAGCCATAACCCATCAAAAGTGCCTGAAATCCAAAAATACAACATGGCACTTATTTTAACTATCTCAATCATTTCAGGACTAACCGTGCCCTCTAAATTTTCATCCAGAATAACATAAATCATTTTATGATCCAACATCACTTTAAACCATAACTGCCGCTTAAAGCACAACGACGAAATAAAACATAACATAATGCTATTTACATTCACTTAACAGTAAATATGCAAAAATTTAGTAAATACTATCTTTTAAATCACTTAAAATAATATTTACCCCAACTTCCATTATTTTATATAATTACCTCACATGGCAAATTTATATAAAAATAATTACTCAAAAATAAGGGTTATTACATACTCCCCCCTTATAATTCAGGCGTACCTTGCAAAAAGAGATATGGATACTTTTCTCGCATGTCGTCCTCACGCTCCCACCTCGACTCCTCGGTGTTGTGATACCCCCATTGGACCTGAACCAAGGTTACCACCCTCGACCTTAGCCTACGCTCCCCGTGATCTAAGATTGCCACTAGTTGTTCCTCATATAAATTATCGGGCTGCAATTCAATATTATCTAAAGGTATGTGCCAGTGAGGTCCTTCACACCTTTTGTACTTTTTCAAGGATGAAATATGAAACACATCATGAATCTGTTGTAGGCATTCCGACAAGGAGAGTTGACAAGCTACGGGTCCTACCCTTGCAATAATGGGAAAATGGCCTACATAGCGAGGTGCAAGCTTCCCTTTCTTCCCAAATCGCGTTATGCCCTTCATTGGCGACACATGTACCAAAACTTGATCTCCAACCTCCAACTCCATATGCCTTCTATTCGCATCTGCATAACTCTTTTGACGGTCTTGAGCTATTCGGACGCGGTTGCGAATAAGCTCAATCTTGGAAGAGGTATCTTGGATTATTTCAGGACCAAAAAACTTATTATGTCCTACTTCCAACCAACAAGTAGGAGATCTACACGGTCGGCCATATAATGCTTCATAGGGTTCCATACCTATAGTGAATTGGTACGAATTATTGTAAGCAAATTCGACCAAGGGAAAATATTGTTCCCATCCTCCTTTGAAGTCAAGTACACACATTCTGAGCATTTCCTCCAACATTTGGTTGACTCTTTCCGTTTACCCATCCGTTTGAGGGTGGTAGGAGGTACTCAACTTCAATTCGGTTCCCATCGCTTCTTGGAAACTTCGCCAAAAATGGGAAATAAAAATCTTCTCTCGATTGGAGACTATATTAATGGGCACCCCATGGAGTCTCACCATATCCATAATAAATAGCCGAGCATAACGAGTGGTATTGTAATCCATGCGTACCGGTAAGAAATGAACGGACTTGGTTAGACGATCGACGATAACCCAAATGGAATCATGACCGCTTTGTGACGTTGGCAATCCCATGATGAAATCCATCGAGATACTTTTCCACTTCCATTCCAGTATTTCTAAAGGTTGTAGCAATCCCTTCGGTCGCTGATGGTCTACTTTCACCAATTGACAAGTAGTACATTGGAAAACAAATTCAGAGATGTCCCGTTTCATACCCGCCCACCAATATTGACGGCGCATGTCTAGGTACATTTTTTGTCCACCAGGATGTACTACAAATCTAAATCCATGAGATTCAGTCATTACATCACGCCTCAAATCTCCCTCATCCAGGACAATAAGTCTCCCGTAGAAACATAACCCACCCTTCGAACTTATGGAGTAGGATTCCACTCCCTCGGTTAGTAACTGGCGTATACGGTCCTGACAATCTTTGTCCCTTCTTTGAGATTCCACAACTCTTGCCACTATCATAGGCGTAACGGACAACAGGGACATAGACGCCCTTGTTACCGCATCCTCCTGGCTAAGTTCTTTCCATTTAGCCTTCCAAACCCTAGCTAACTCCCCCCGAGTTTTCGACTCAACGCATCAGCCACCACAATGGACTTGCCAGGGTGATAATGTATATCAAATTGATAGTCTCTCATTAACTCCAACCATCGATGTTATCGCATATTCAAATCCTTCTGAAAAAATAAATATTTCAATGATTTGTGGTCCATGAAAAGACTAAACTTTTCCCCCAAGAGGTAATGTCTCCAAATCTTCAAGGCGAATACCACTGCAGCAAGATCTAGATCATGTACTGGATAATTCTTCTCATGGGGCTTTAGCTTGTAAGAAGCATAAGCAATAGCCCGGTGATCTTGCTATAACACACCTCGCAACCCTTGTAGAGATGCATCAGTAAAGACCAAATATTCCACCCTTGGCCTCGATAACGCAAGTACTGGAGCATAAGTCAACTTATCTTCCAACTCATAAAAAGCCAGTTGACAATAATCATCCCAAGCAAACTTCACTCCCTTATGAGTCAGATTTATCAAAGGGCAAGCAATCTTAGAAAAACCCTTAATAAATCGGCAGTAATAGCCAACCAAACTCAGAAAACTGTGAATCTATGTAGGTGTCGTGGGTTGACCCCATTCCCTCACCGCAGCAACTTTACTCGGATCTATCAAAATGACCTCAGTTGTCACAATGTGACAAAAAAACTGCACTTTCTGTAGCCAAAACCACACTTCTCAAACTTGGCATATAACTGATGATCCCGTAGCGTTTGCAGGACCAACCGTAAATGCTTGGCATGATCAGCTTCAGTCTGAGAATAAACTAGGATGTCATCAATAAACACGATAATAAAATGGTCCAGGAAGTCCCAAAACACCCTATTCATAAGGTCCATAAACACTGCAGGAGCATTGGTTAGCCCAAAAGGCATAACCAAAAACTCATAGGACCCATACCTAGTTAAGAATGCAGTTTTGGACACATCCTTCTCTCGAATCCGCAAATGATGATACCCAGTCATCAAATCTATCTTAGAGAAAAACGACGCTCCCCTAAGTTGATCAAACAAATCATCTATCCAAGGTAGTGGGTATTTGTTCCTGATTGTAACCTTGTTCAATTCCCGATAATCAACACACAACTGGAGGGAACCATCTCTTTTCTTCATAAACAGAACAGGATCACCCCACGATGATGTACTACCCCTAATAAACCCCTGTTCTATCAACTTCTGAATCTGATCTCTTAACTCCCTAATTTCCACAGGAGACATACGGTACGGAGCCCTAGCAATCGGCCGCGTTCCTGGTGCTAGATCAATCACAAACTCAATCTATCAACTTGGAGGTAAACCCGGTATCTCCTAAAAAACATCCTCAAAGTCTCTAACAACGGGAATCAAATCTAGGGAAACGACTATATCATGAGAAGTCTCCTCCGCAATGCAATATAAATAAGTGCTAGAACCTCCATCAGAAAGGGGCATAGCCACTAAAAACATCTCCTGCCCCAAAATGGCAAAGACTATACTCTTCCCATAACAATTTACTATAGCACGGTATTTAACTAGCCAATACATACCCAAGATAACAACATACCCGACCATATCCACGACGAGTAAATCAGCCTCAAAACACAGATTACTAAGGCTTATTTCTACTCTTTTACAAACAAAGAAAATGAGCGAACCATCACCCATTGAAGATTCTACACTAGTAAAGGTACTTTTCGCAGACTTAATTAACTCCGTCGATTGAGAAAAACTTCAAGAAATAAATGAGTGCATTGCACCCATATCAAATAACACACGATCCATATGTCCTTGAATGGAAAACTTACCCTTGATAGCTGGCGGCACGGACTGGGATGGAGGAAGTAAAGCATCATGAATGTGGTAAACACGTCCATACTGTAATTTCCCCTGCTGTGGAGGGATGGCTGGAATAGGCGCTGGTGGCGGTAGATGTGCCTGCTGTTGCTGAGGAAATCTAGGCAACTGTCCCCCAATTAATTGGGTACAAGCTCTCTTAAAGTGACCCTTTTCCCCACATTGAAAACAACGGCCCGCCATATTTTCCTGATAACGGCCCCTATTATTTCAGAACTGCCCCAAGTCTTGACCCGGATGGCCTCGACCCCCATTAATACCCCGACCTGCCTAGCCTTGCTGACCCACCTGCTGGAACTGCTGGGCACCTTGACCGTGCCTGAAATTGCTACCACCATAATTAAAGCCCCCAAAATGCTGTCTCTTGGGAAAATACCCTTGTTAGGTGTCCATTTCCTTCTTCTTGCTTCCCGACGGTTGAGACGAGGATAGTGCTCCTCCAACACCATTTCCTCCTGGCTTACTAGGTTGCCCCGACACTAAAACCTTCTTACTTCCTTGCACATGCAAACGATGATCTTGGCAATGAAGTAATGCGGCATTCATCACATCCCCAAATGTTTTTAAAGCTGGATTTCCTAGTAAGTGTTGTCGTATTCTCTAATGCAAACCTCCAATAAACTTTGATATCCTCCTCTCCTCCGGAACTACCTCATCTGGCACAAAACTAGCCAGACAAGTAAATTCCTCCTCATACTCTGCCATAGAACGCTCTCCTTGTACTACATCTTAAAGTTTCCTCCTCATCTCCCTCTGGACTACGGGAGGAAAATTCTTTCGGTCGAACAAAACCCAAAAATCCGATATAGTCATAGTATCTCTTTATTCCGACGTGGTCACCGACTCCCACCAATGTAAGGCTGCTCCAACCATCTTGAAAGTAGCAAGGATTTGCTTTCATTCCTCACTACAGTCTACCATGCGAAGATGATGATGCATGTCCTTCCATTGGTTTGCTACTATTACATCAGAACCACCCTGGAATTCTGGGGGATGACCCTTTAAGAAAGATTCTTTGAATCTTTCGCACGGGGAAGGTCCCGCATGGGACTGTACCTCCTGTACTATCGGTTGTTAGGCTTGAGGAAACTATTGAGCCATGGCAGGCATTGAAGCATTTACCTCCTGGGCGACAATATTAACCACTTTCGCTGCGTTTATCATTCCTTGCTGTGGCGGGGGTTCTACATTATCTTCTACAAATCTATTTCTCCTCGCTGGGCGACCTCTTTTAAGCGGCATCTGAGATGAAGAAACAACTGAATCAGAGTAAAATTCTAAAACAATTTATCTTTGCAGAAGATCGCAAACATATTCAAACAAAACAGTCCTAACAATAGGGCTCTATATCAAATAACTCTACGGTAGAACATGATAAGTCTGCATAGATCCTAAGAACTCTAGAACCTGATGCTCTGATACCATCTGTGACACCCCACTTATTAAAATAAGAGGTGACCAACCCGGTATTCCAATTAATACAGGAATCATAGATGGTCCATTCTTAGCATCACTATCGTGAAAATATTAATACAAGATAACCACCAATTATTTTAGAAAACAAATGTCAATTTATTTGTAAGTATAAAGAAAATCCTTTAGACAATTTAATTTAAAGAAATGGTGGATAAAAAACAAATAACAATTACATTCATTCACCATAAAATAACCGAATAAGCTGTTGGTTAGCAGAACATTGCAAATAGGTTAGACCGACTATTAAAATGAATATCACAATATATTAAACATGTACAAAAACTCGGGCAACACACCCGAATGTGTAGACTGATCATGGCTAGAGTACAAAAAGATAGAAGCGTCTATAACAAATATCCTACAACATTCACAAAATGTTATAGCTCCAAGACATTTGGATGGAAGGGTCACTACGGGCGTCCTTGCGGTGGAGCACCTGGGCATAAGTAAGATTCATGCAAAAATAAGAGATATAAACGGGTCAGGGCCCGATTTGGTATGATAAACATGTGAATAAAATGCATGACAGTTATGAATATCTAATCATCATGAAAAAGCTTATCTCGCTCTTCACAAATAATAATAAACCTCACCTCTCACTCTAGATGCACAACCTAACGCAATAACAATGATGAATATTCATTTAATAAGATTCCATTTCAGGGTTGCACATTATGACTTTATAAGTCTATTCCTTATTAGGAAATTTATTCCTAAAACAGTTTATTTCATAAAATGATTCACTATTTATAAAAGACAACTTTCACATGAATTGTTATACTCACAACATATAACGATTCTAAGACCATCCTTCCAGGAGTTACCCCACTGGATGCGCCCCTAAATATCTATCATCTTCCAGAGCCTATCACCAAGACAACCTGGGTATCCTAAATCGCGTGATGTTGGGAAACAACCATATACCTTCAACAGTGTGTCATAACTATACCAGAAATTACCTCACTTTGAAAAATAACAACACAATATATAATAACTGGTCCTATGACCTAGGACTATATTCATCCTACATTGACTAGCCAGGGGACTTCACCTCATGTTCGTAACTTCCCATATGATAGAATTTAGAGACGTATGTATATGCAATTCATCATTCACAAAATATGCCAATTTAGAATGTACATTACATTTTATCCGGACCCATAAGCGTTTCACGTCATAATTTATAAACCACAATGTTTAATTTATCTCCATATTAGTCTCCATGAATTTACGATAAACCTTCGACCCATTATATATGATTTTACTTCAACCCAATTCTAGAAGTCCACAATTTTTCTCACTATATTTCCCCTAGACCTAGACTAGCTCAATATGTAAAAAGAATCCCTTACCTTCCTCTAACAACTAACTAAATTTATCCCCGGTCTAAGCCCCAACTCTCATTTCTAACCTAGGTTCTTGAATACCTTCATAATAGACTCTAATACTCTAGTTTTACTTCATTTAAGAAGGTTCCTAGTTCCTTATATTAAAAGAAAAAAAGCTAGAGAAAACTAAGGATTTAGGGTGAAAACAGGGGACCGATCGACCGGCCCCTGACCCTCGATCGACCGTGCCTATAAGGTTTTGTCTACTAAGAAATGCAGTAAGCCCAAATCTGATGGCCCGGTCGACCGGGCTTTGGACCGCAGTCAACCGCGCTTACCAGACCCACCACTAAACCTTCTTTTTAAATACCCAACCCAAAACCTAAACCCCATTCTCTTACACTTCCTTCATTCTCATCAACTAACAACATAAGCACAACATTTATACACAACAATAAACCAATATACCCAACTTAAATCATCCAACCAACAAAATCTAAGGGTTAAGCACTAAAATTCATAAAAAACTACTATTGGTTCAATTCTTTCAAATACACAACTATCACTAAAATTTATCCACAAAAAATCATATATTTGCAAGTTAAAACTTGCCTTAAGGCTGAAATCTCAGATTCTCTTCTGGTAGATACAAGATCAAGCTCAATTTCTTCAATTCTTTTCCTTATCTCTTCTTTTCTCCACAATTTTCTTTCTCTCTCTTTCCCTCTCTTTCTCTCTAGGTTTAGGAACATATAATTGGGGATAAAAGGGGTTGGAAAACTTAAACGTTCATTTCACACTAAATTCTATCTTTAAATATTATTACACTCTTAAAATGACCCGTAACTACATAATTAAGCCCTAACCCATCAAAAGTGCCCGAAACCCAAAAATACAACATGTGACTTATTTTGACTATCTCAATCATTTCAGGACTAACCGTGCCCTCTAAATTTGCATCCGGAATAACATAAATCATTTTATGATCCAACATCACTTTAAACCATAGTTGTCACTTTAAGCGCAACGACGAAATAAAACGTAACATAATGCTATTTACATCCACATAACTAGTAAATATGCAAAACTTTAGTAAATACTATCTTTTAAATCACTTAAAATAATATTTACCCCAACTTCCATTATTTTATATAATTACCTCACATTGCAAATTTATATAAAAATAATTACTCGAAAATAAGGGTTATTACAGACTTAAATTGGAAAATAAAATGTAATTTCATTTTTGCAGTTCAAATGATCATTTTGAGTGCGCCAGTGTGCTCGGAGGGGTCAAAATTAAGTACCCGAGGGTTATGTTTGGATCTCGGGGGATTTTGAGATTAATCGGGACTTATTTAGGAGAATTTTGGGCTTCTTAATGGTAATTGAAAAGCCAAAAACGGGATTACACTTATAAAATGAAAGGTTGGGCTTAGGGAATAGTCATTTTCACAAAACCAAAGGTTAGGACAATTATACAGAGAGTTAGAGAGAAAGTAGATAGAATTGAGAAACAATTTCAAGAGTCGACGGGAATATTTGAAGAATTTGTGCAAGAACATACTTGGAGTGAAGATTTAGGAAGGAAAGTCTTGGAGGCTATATTTCTTCTTCAATGGATCAGACCTACATTAAAAGGCGAGTGTTTATCTTGTCGAATTTTAGTTGAATGTCATATTCATATTAGAATAGGATGTTTACTATTCTGGAATTCATGAAAGGTTATGATAAATTGGGGAATTAAAAATTATATTTTTGGTATAATTGATAGTATTATATAATTCTTAGGTTAGAAGATGAATATTGGTGAAATTATAACAATTAAAATTGGGAGAAATATGGGTTTTACATGTGTTCTTGATGATAAATGGTAAAATAATGTTCTAGAGAACAACCATGAATTAATCCAATTTAAGTTGAGAGTTTTTGATGATTTGATGAATATAAAATATTAAAAATAATGTATATAGATTAATATATTGCTGGGAATATTTGTTTGGGAGTCTTGAGTTATAGAATGAAAGATTTAACATAAAAAATAGTGGAGAAAATACATGAAAAATCATTTTTAAAAAAGGATGAACATTGCATGATAATTTTAGGACTGTTTTAAGCGAAAATTGGTAGTGTGCACGTGAGTTCTTGTATAAAATCATGTTCTACACAATTTTGTAGTTTCAAGTGTTTTCAAAATCGGATAAAAAAGCCTCATATTAAAATTTTATATTTCTGGGAAGAATGTAACTTTATCGAGAAAAAGGATTATTAGGAATTAAAATATAATCCGGGCTTGTTATAATGAGTCTGGGTTTTAGGCCAATAGGTATGGGTTGAAGGTAGCTACTGGAATAATTAATTAAATTATTTATATCCTTTCGGTTAATAAGAGATGTTAGGTGTAATGGGAAATGTGAATTATTAGCCTATGGGATAAACTTGAAATATACTCTATGTATGTATAGGATGAGTGTATGCATATATTATGTTGATTGAGATATTATGTGTATGACATACCTATGCTGCTTTCTATCGGGGGAGGTTTCGCGACGTGGACAGTCTTATCCTGATGAGACTATCGGGGTGATTTTGGACTCGTGTCCAGAATATAGAACCTAGGAAAGGCCTATCTGTGAGAGCGATAAGCCGACAGTCATATGAGGGCGTAGGTATGTGCATATCCCATAGTCTTGAAATTATATTAGCCTCCAATATATGTGATTTGTATTTATGGTTCGAGTGAGAAAACGAACCAATCGTCCTTTAGTCAGTACGTGAGGTACTAGGACATGATAGCAGAGTATACCTGCACTACAGGTCTCAGTCTAGGGGTGTTGTAGTGGCATATATAGTTAGAGTGATATATGTATATACTTGCGATTTCTGCTACTGTGTATTTAGTAGATGAGAAAATTGTGGCATTTAACATGATCTAAGTGCGGGAAAGATTAAATATAAGATGAGAAATTTATGGTTGACTCTTTGATATAAATTAATTGGTAACGTATTGTATGGGGGATACGGGTAAAAACAAAGAGTTAGTTGGTATAGAAATAGACATGGCTTGAAATAGTTAGTCGGGGTAGTATAATCAGGAAGGGTTAGAGATATACGTTTGGTATTCACATTAGATGAGAGGTGAGCATCTCAAGTGAGATCACGTGAACCTAACATGAATATAGTATTTGCAAATTTTGCATGAACATTTGTTTTACTTGGACTTTGACCCGTTTTCTCCAAATCTCTATTCTTTTTGTAAAACATTTTAGATGCCCAACTACAAGGACACCAGACTTAACAGATTCTATCTTGTAACGTGCTGCAGTTGCGGTGGAAGTTGTAGGTTATTGATATTAGGCGCCTCAGTATTGATTCAATTCTTCATTATGAACTTTCTTTCCAATCGGACATGTTGTCCATTTTATTATATTGTTACTGAGAGATGTTGAGTTCCATTATGATGTATTAGAGTATGGAGTTGATCTTATTTTAGAATATTGTATGGACATTTTAGACTGGAATGTATAATTCATATATAATTATTATTCTATCATTATTCATTATGCGTTTGATATTTAAATGGTGGAATGTGATATTATTTGTCATTTGGTTTTATGTTAATTAAAAAGATAAAATTTTAACACCAACTTTTTATATACTAGGTGGTTAGTAAATAAAAAGGTTTTTGACAGTGATGCTCAGAATGGACCACATTTATATTATGTTATAATTTAATAAAGGAGTGATCACCCGATATTTAATTTGGCGGGGTGTTACAAAAGGGTCTCCTCCACTCTGACCAACAACTATAAATGAGCAGTTGGAAGTATCACCGAAAGAAGTTCAAAATAATTATGATTGCTCCATTATAACTCGTACTAGGGTATATTGATAAATGCAAGCATGGAAGTATTTCATTTCTAGAGGGGGGGGGGGGGGGGGGGGGGGAGTGCAAAAATAAACATTACCTTTTCAGTTTTTTGAAGACTACCCTATGAACTATTTTAAATGAAAAAACCCCTCTTGAACTACGTGTTTTGTTGCAGACACTCCCTGTTGGTCGGGAGGACTGTTTAACGATGTCTCAACACTACACATGGAGTCTTTGCAACAAACACATACATAATTCAAGGGGTTTCTTGCATTAAAAAAGTTGGGGGGGGGGGGGGGGGGGGTTGCTTCTTGGCAACACTAAGTTTAAAGTTTTTTTTTCTTACTATCTTAATTATAAATTCTGCTATTTAAGAATATGTCGTCTTTTTACAAGTTATCGTGTTTAAATAGAATTCATTACATTTGGTGTGTGAAACCCTATGTAGGTTCAAATGAAGGGGATTGTAATGGGTCATGCACTAAACTTGACTGCGCTAGAGGGGCATGTCGAGCTTATAAGTAAACTCGAGGACAAATTTGAAATTAATGGAGAGCTTTGTCCTTGAAATAAATGGGAAAATGTCTTTATATATGACGAGGGGGATATAATGATTATGGGGGATGATCCATAGGTGTAAGTAGTATATATTTCCACAATTTTTATGATTGTCACTGACCTGTAAACTTCTCTCCATAACTTTTCAATAAGGTTACCAATTTGACATTATTTTACATGGAGTTCTGTGATATGGTAAGAAGGATCTTTACTTACTCAAGCCAAGACGTGAAGAAAATGAGTGTAGGAAGCTTAATGCTCTGCGCTTGTCCAAGGAAATAAGCATGAGGTGGACATCTAACTCATCATAATTTTCCTTTAAGTTTTGGATATATTCTACCAACTTTGATAATTATATATCCGATGTTTTACTCAATTATTGGTCTTATATCCATATGTTTTACTCAGATCTTGGTCCTATACCTCCAAGAAGTGACCGAAGACCATGGAACAAGGCATCTACTAGAGTGGAGGTGGTATTAGTTCAAGTTAAGTTTTCATCTAACTACAACCCACCTGTGTACTTGGTTCTAACTTATCTTCATGATGATAATTGTTAGATTTCCCAAATTGGCTTATGTATTGAGATGAACAATTCTTAGATTTTCCAAATTGTCTCATGTATTGAGATGAATTTCATATGTATTGAGATGAATTTTTTATTAATGAAATTTGGGCTATTAATTTTTATTGAGGTTATTATTTGGATGTATATTAGTGTTGTTGTTGCAGACTATTTGTATTATTGTACTATCTTTTATACTTTAAACAGGTGGATAGTACTATAAATAAAGAAAATTTTGTCCATTTTTTTAAAAATATAACTTATTTGTATTGAAATTAAATCGGATTGACAGTTATTTTGTTGTCATTGTGTTAGCATTTTTGAATATTGTATACCCGTGTGTGTGTATGTGTGTGTATATATTATTTTTTTCAATTTTGTTTAAATATTAGTAACGGACCTATACCATTACTAAATGTGTTACAAAAATTATGTTAGAAATGTGTTACGAAATGTTGTAATAGTAAAAAAGTGTTAGTAACACAAAATTTAATAACACTTTACTAACGATAAAATAGTATTAGTAACATGGAATTTAGTAACGGTTAAAAAGTGTTGTAATTTACTTCCCCACACCTTTTTTTCTAACACTTTTTTAGTGTTAGTAATTATTTTAGTAACACTACAATAGTTTTACTAATTGATTGTTTTGGTGTAGTATCTATACTTGAACAACATAATGGTATGAAAAATTATCTAGATCTCCACCCATGAGGGTGTAGTGGGATATTCATAGGCTGTTAGAAGAGAGAGAATATAAAAGGACACGTGTCATTCCTTTACAGGTTATGCAGGTACAGCATTACATGCAAGTGGGAGAACAATTATGAAGTTAGTTATAAAGCAAATGGGGAAGTATCTGCATATCTCTCACATATGTGCGTGATGTGACTATTGTTGATGACATCCTATCACATGATACATGTCTAGGCAAACGGTGTTAACTAATGGTGTTAGCTAATAGTCAAGTGATAGGGTTAAGACGGACTACTGGGGCTATCTAGTCGACCTCATAATGGTGGCCGCCTAGATTCATTACTGAGTCGACCTCCTTTATATCGTGGATGAGGCCACACGTTGTCTTCTGAATGGCCCATGAACCATATTTATGGTATAACAATTACATTGCAAGGAATTACAATTTTAATTTACTTAGCTATATAAGAATAAGGTATATTAAATTTTAGTGTTAATTACACTTCGATCCCAAACCTTACTCCTATTTGTATTCACCACTCGAATTTTCTTTCTCTAGATTTAAACCTCTCAACTTAACTTTAAAAACGACTTCAAATAGCTGCCCAATGCTAAAACTGTTAATTTTGGGGATGGAAAATGGGTTATGTGCTTGACATATGGGGCATTTTCGTCCTAACATATATATTGATTTTTTAGGGAAAATCTAGATTTTTTCTTTGTAAAAATCTAAAAAACTAAAAGAAATAAATACCATATTCAATGCTTCACCTTGAATCCCCTCAATACCATTCTAATAAAACCAAGAGAAAAAATACCGCCTACCTCATTGCTTCTCCTTCTCACTCACTTCTCATCATCATCATCATCATCATCATCATTATATGGGGTCATCCACATGGATTCCCTTATCCCATTCTAATCTATTATATGATATATTATCATTCAAGTTTAATTTCTTAAGATCTCTTTTGATAATTTCCTCCCACGATAGCTTAGGGCAGACCTTTTCTCCTTTACCCTCTATTACTAATAATTTTCCTCTTGTTATAGGTGCATCTACTGGTTTACACAACATATGTCCATACCACCTAATTCTACTCTCTCTTAATTTATCGCTAATGGTAGCAACTCCCAAATTTTCTCTCACATATTGATTTTTAATTTTATCATTTCTAGTATTTCCTATCATCCATTGGAGCATCCTCATTCACTAACATGGATATTTTGTTCATGTTTTTCTTTAAATTCCAACACCCCACTCTATATATGGTAACTGACCTAACAACTGTTCTATAAAACTTTCCTTTTAATTTATTAGTTGCTCTATTATTGCATAACACCTCACTTGCTTGTCTTCATTGTATCCAACTAGTTGATATTATACTCGTAACATCCTCATCAATATTATCATTAGTTTATAACACTGAACCTAAATAATGAAATTTATTAGTTTAGTTTATCATTTTTTCTTCAATCTTTAGCACTATGCGATCTGACACCTCGTTATTAAATTTATATTCCATAAATTTCATTGTATTTCTACTGATTCTTAGTCCCATAGACTCTAAGGCTTTTCTCCAAGCATCTACTCTCATTGATAAGCCCTCATTTGAAGTGTCTACTAAAACTATATCATCCGCAAACAACATACACCTTGGGACATCTTCTTGTATTTTCTTAGTAATCTCATCCAAAACTACGACAAATAAGTAAGGACTGAAGGTCGATCCTTGATGTAGACCCACTTTAATTATAAAGTTATTGGTTTCTCCACATATAGTTCTTACTCTCGTCTTTATGTTACCATACATATCTTCAATAACTTTAATATAAATCATAGGTATTCTTTTCCTCCTTAAAGCCCACCAAATTATACCCCTAAGTACTCTATCGTAAGCCCTTTTTAAGTCTATAAAGACCATATATAAATTTTTATTCTTATTTCTACATTTCTCCATTAACTGTCTTAATAAGTAATTAGATTTCGTGCTTGATTGGTCTGATAGAAATCCAAACTGATTGTCTAAAATAGTTCACTCCCTTCTCATCAAACCAACAAAAAATCCAAGAGAAAAGACCCATTACCGATTCCCAAAAATCCAAAAAAAAAATTCAAGAGAGAAAAACCTAATGCTCATTATAAACCCGCAAAAAATACATGTAAATGTGTGTTTATGTTCGTGTATGTATATATCAGTGAGTGTGTGTGTGTGTGTGTGTGTGTGTGTGTGTAAGTGTGTGAAAGATAGATAGATAGATAGAGAGAGAGAGAGAGAGAGAGAGAGAGAGAGAGAGAGAGTTTCCATAGGTGCCATGTAAATGAGGGTTAAGTTATTTATAACATAAGTGGTTAAAAGACAACAAATATCCCTTTAAAAAAGTCACATGAGAGCCACATGTCATTTTTCATCCATAATATTGACAGTGATAGCATTAGAGGGTCACTTGAAATCGTTTGGAAGTTTGAGGGGTTAAATTTAAAAATTAAAGTTTGGGTGGGATAAAGTGAAAATGGGGGTAAAGTTCAAGAGAAAAGTGTAACTAACCCTAAATTATTTTTTTTTTTTGTGAGATATAACATTATATGTATAAAGTTGTACATAATGAGATTTAGAATTCATTATTCCATCATAATATCTATATTATACCTCTAATACAATAGTATTAGAGGTTTTAATAGCATTTAATAAATCAACCTATATTTTCATAAATATTACAAAACTTACAATATTGATTCCTTATATTCAAGCGTCATGTGGGCGCTAACTCTATAATCCAATAAACTTCTTTCTCTCTTCCTCTTCCCAATCCTTTATTAACGGCAACCCAAAGATAAGATTGAAGACCCCTAGAAATTTGCCAACGTCCACAAAGTATTCGATGCAAGAATGTGACAAAGCTCCTGAACAAGATCATCACCCACCAAAGAGAAGACGCGGTCATCTCCCTCGCTACGAATCAGAGGCTAGGGTAGAAGGTAAGAATAATCTGGTTTGAGTTTGGGAAGTCGAGATCAGCCAAAGCTGTAATCGGGTCAGCTGACGTCGTCGACGATGATCTAAAAAAATCCACGAGTACCCCAGTCCATGCGCCTTCATCATTGAAACAACAACTTAATGGGTGTGTTTTGCTTCTATGGCAATTCCATTATAGAGGGGTTAAGCAATTCAACAGTTATTATTCCTATGATCTCAGATTCTTTTTTTATGAATAAAACACAAATATTTACATGATATATATGTGTATGTAGAATTTGATAGATACAAATAGATAGAGCGAGTTTTCTTTCCAAGAAGAAACCAAAGATGACGGTGATGTTGTTATTGAAATCAAAGAGCTGTAAAGAAGTGTGTTTATTGCAGTCCCTTGAATACTTCAAAAATGTTGTTATTTCTTTTTACTTGAATACAACACTGTTTTTACTTGAATACAACAAAATTATCACCTTTGGTTATAAAATCTAACCAGAGGACCCCATAGTTGTTATTTCTTTTCTATGGTAAGTGAGGCAAATGTTGAGAGTTATGTATCATCCTTTCAACTATAAGGTATTTTAGTAATAAATTGGACATGTGATTTTTCATAACATATGTTATACTATCTTTGGTGGTTTTTTTTTTATATTTTAATTTGTATTGAAAATAAAAACTCTAGTATACAGCATTCTTTCTACGAGTTGTAAATATACTATATTCCATCTTGAATTCGTGTGGAATAACTTAGATTTTTGGTGTATGATGATTATATTGTGCTTGCAAATTCGATTCTTCAAAGATATTATGTGTTGCTAATTATTTGTAGTTTGTTTTTTTATATGGGGATCATTAAAAAAAAAAGCTAAAACCTTGGGGTAATGACCCTATAATAGCGATAAAGGGAAGGGTGATCCAATACCACTTATGGGGAGTTCATAAAGGGCAAGGTGATCCAATACCACTTATGGGGAGTTCATGTTCCAAGTTTCTCCTTCAATGTCATAATCATAGTCTAAGTTGGATATTAGGTTTATACGTTTTGAAGAACATAAGGTGTTTGGTCATATTACTAAAAGAGTCTATAGTAGGAAATTGTACTTTAATTGATAGATAACGTGCCTTTGTATTATCTAGACACGAACATGAAACGATTTAATTTTTTTAAGATAACATAAATAGGATCCAAATAGGACACGACACGACATAACACTATACACCACGAATAACATCATTTCTAAAATTTACGTTATATTGAACTTAAATAGACATGATAACATAAATCAAACTATATCAGTCAACAATATTCGTATTATATGGTTTGGGGGCCATTTATTTTCTTTTGGGGTTTAAACTGTTTGACAAAACCAAAATGTCAGGTGATTTACGGGTCAACCCAAAAGCCATTAAATAGAGGATTTTTTTTACTAATTAGTCATGTTTACTAAGTATGTAGTTCAAGAGGTTCTATCATCTCTATTTTTCTCTAACATGTTCCATGAAAAAAGATTTTTGGTCTAATAGGTCATATTTGTAAACATACAGTGAATATTCACTATATGTATAAATAGGATCTATTGAGAAAAAAAATCTTATGACAAGACCTATTAAAAAATATTTCATGTAAATAAGACTTATTTGTTAAGTTCCCGTAAATCCCTGCAATATACACATGTTCATTACTTTCTCTCTCAAAACCCCTCTCTCTCAATCGTAGTTAGACCAACAAATCCTCCCATCTCCGATAAAAAACTAACCTATTTTTGCAGACAAAACCGATAAAAACTCATCAAAATTGAGTGCATTGTTGGAAGACTGGAAGCTTGGAACCTAAAGGGTCACTAACGATTTGGCCTCATCGGTGGATGGGGTCAATAAATATTAAGCAAACCCAATAATTAGATATGAATAGGAATCACTTATATGTATTGCTTGAATAATGATATGAATACCAAAATTTTCCATAAATTCTCCTCCAAAAGCGACGTGGATTTCATTTATTCTCTTACTTGCCTATTAAGTTTTGCTTTGTGGCATGGGTCCCGTCAGAGCACATAAAATTATTGCTTTTGGAGAGATTTTGAGAGAATTATTTGAGACTCATAGCCGGACTCATATTGCTTTCCAATCATTAATGGACACTCTCAAAACAAATTATGCTTATAGAAACTGGGAGAAACTTTAAATCTTGAGTTATTCCTATATTTTTCACAACCTAAATGTATTTCTTTTATCACTTTTTCGAATTCTCTTTGCTTTTTTTACTTTATAAAATCTAAGCAAAAAGCAGAAAAGACTAAATATTTATTTTTTCCTAAATTTATTTATTCAGGTCCTTTCAGAATAAATGAAGGGAAATAAGGGGTAATGCGTAACGAGTCATTGTTGTGGATTGTTATAATGGAATGCTTATTTATTTATTTATTTATCAAATAAAAGTCAAAGGTGACCATCATTAATTAAGGAGTTAAGTTGCACAAAGTCTCAGATGGAGATATAGACTATCTAGAATTCACAAGAAATGCATGAGGATTTTCACATATCCAGTGGGTCACCGCATAAATAAGGAATGTTTATTACCAATGGTCATGTAAGTGTATATTATTGTGGTAGTAGGTAGGATGGACATTTAAGTAAAATAAGGAGTAAATGTATAAGTGTATAAATGTACATATCCGATGGACCCTTTTAACAAGTCAAAAAAATGTATTATTTTTTAAAAATAGTAAAAAAAGAAATTGGGTTGATTTTTTTATGAGTACCCTGAAATGTTTTAAATCCACACAAAAAGAATCAACCCAATTTTTTTTAACTATTTTTGAAAAATAGTTCGGCTTTTGTACCCGTTAAAATGGATTCGTCGGAGATCTTCTCTCCGTCTCTCTGTCTCTCTCTCTCTCTACACACACACACATACATACTTTTTTTAATTTATTCTCGAAATAATATTGTATTTAGAGATACCTATGTTCAATAATTAAACTTATCCCCGTATACGTAAGGTACAAGGGAGTCAATGCATAAGGTACAAAAAGTATAATGCACCTGCGGGGGGTGACGTCTAATTTTTGAAAAATGAAAGGTAAATTATCTCAGGGTAAAGTAAAAAAAATAATATATATGTATATATTAGTCTTGTTATTGTTGTTGTTATTATATAACAATAAAAATATGGGATGGAAATTCAAATTGTTAAATGAAGAAGAACAAAGTAATATAATTTAAAATAGTTGTTAAATATATGAGAAAAAGAAATTCTTAGAGATATAACTATTGAGTCAAAAATATTTGTAAATGTGATCAACTACGTGTGTTTCATAACAAATTAAAATAATACATATAAGAGATAGAGTCAGTGTAAAGTGATAAAATCAGGATACAAGAGTCAACGTTGTCGCATGGTCTATTAGAGGAGATCCACTCTCATTGTTGTAAAGGTTAAGGCAGAAACAAACTAAAATAGTTATAGTTTTTTTAGGTTTAGTTATGTTTTCAAAGTTTTGTAAGACTCCCCTTCAATGTAATTTTTTAAATTGTATTAAGTCCTATAACGCCCTCAGGTGTCATGTAATCGCCTTTAACTATCCATCTTTCTTTCCGTAGAGAATGATATTTGTCCCATAATTGTTATAACTTGACCAACAACTAAAAAACAAAAATATGGAATTGACTATAAATGAATCTTTATAAATGGGACTAAATACTTTTGATCCTAAATAGTTATCGTCATATAAACTACATTACCCCTTGTTATAGTATGTTAAGATAATATTAACCCTTAAGTTTTTATCAATTTGGGAAAATATAGGAGAGTGGCATTGGGGGTGATCGTACTGCTGTTAGAGGAGGTATAACATTTGCACAACATTATAACCATTTGAAGGTTATACATCAAAGCTTATTTATGAGCACTCTTCACTTTTTCTTACAACCATGAAGTTTCCAAGAACTCTGAGAACTTACCGTTCTCTGAATTATGTGTACCTTATCTTGGTTCATTTCATTTATAGAGTCCTAAAGACTAACCTTTTATTATAAATCTTTGTGAAAACACCAATTTGATTAATTAAGTACTGGAAAACATGACTCTCTCGGGATCCAATTTAGTTGTGGTGGAGACCCCAACACTTTACTTAAAATAAAAATGCTAAGCCGGCACAATTCAGTGACATAAAAGTGCGACACAATTGACGTGTTACACCCTCATTCGCTCGTAGTCGGCCCCCCACTGAGAGGGTAGTCTTGTGGATCTCGGACACGAACGAATGAGGGTACGACATGTCAATTGTGTCACTATTTTGTATCAGCGTAGAAGGTATCTACTTAAAATACAAGACTTCTAATCGAAGTCAACTATAATTGTCTGCAAATGTTAGGGGTACTTATTTACTTAACTTCCTAGCCACCATTTAAGCTCATTATGCCTGCTGATATTACGCTCACGAAGTTTGTGTATGCGGATAAGATTGACTTCATTAAACGTGTGGTTATTATTTTGATAAGACATTCTTGGACTACGAGGCTCGCTTTCCTCTAGTGAAACCAGTTAAATATGTTTAAAGTACATCGACATTTCCCCTTTACATCCAATATCTAAAGCTTGGATACCCATGATAAACAATATCCCGATGCTGTAAGAAACTAACAACTGTAAGCACAATATAAACAGGGAGTAGTAAGTCCACTTATATCACGTGTAGATGTTTGGCGGTGATTAGAGGGGTCTTATATACTTCGTTGCTCATGACAAATATAAGACTTTTAGTGAAGACGATCATAATTATCCTAAGGACTAGAATGAGTGTTTTTTCTTCATCTCTGGATAAGAGGATATGAGTCATTTTAAGAGGCATCATGAGGAGTATGGGTTTTCACCCTATCTTTAAGCCTTCAATACAAGTTATCCTTATTATTCTATAAAGATATCAGTTCCTTCATTGTCAAATATTTCCTTTTGACACTATGGTTTCCTTTAATCGTTTCTAGTTAAGACCTTACTTGACTTGAACTCCAATGTGAGAGGGAGGATAAATAAGGCTTTAAACTTAAAGTTTGTGTCTACAAAGGAGTTGGTCATGTGAAAAAGTCTTTATATAGGAGAAATGAGTTATAAACCCAAGATCAAGTGGACTTGTATGCCTATGCTTCCTCTCTTTGGAAATGTTTCTTGCCCTCTTGTGGCATAAAAAGGACTAAAGTTATAGGTTTTGGACAAGGATAAGTAGGGTACTGATGGTTGTACTATCTTTTCATGTACTGTTGATGATGATGAGGTTTTAGAGGCCAACAAGACTACTTTTTAGGGAAAATCCACCACACTCAAGGGTTTGTTTAAGGCGTCTAAGGTATTTTTTTAACCCCTTCGAGAACCGATGTGTGGCCAATTTTCTTAAAAGTCTTCCTTTTTCTAAAGGTTCTTCAAATATCTTAGTTGTTGACATATTTTACATTTTCGCTGAAGTATTGATTACTTATATAACCTTACCATCTTTGTCCTCGGGTGTTAGGAAATAAAGTAAGAAGGCGATATAGTTACAGAAGACTATAGTGATGGGTACCAATTTAAAAAAAAAGCATTACAAGGCATCCACAATGTTAAGGATCTTTGAGATAGAGGTGGATATCCTTGACAAAACTATAAAGTTCTTAATAAAAACCATTTATTCTACAAAGGTTTATGATCCTTTGGTTTGTGAAGTTCCCACCACTAAAACCATGAAAGTAAAATTTCATATACAAACATGCAAATTCATAAAAATATACAATATTGGGGATTAATGGTAGACAACATGGATCCTATAAAACATGATGCATCTTTTACCACGTTGTTCTGATACAAATTATTGGGATCGACTTTAAAAATGTTATGCCTAAGGACCTTTGATTCATTATTTCAGAAATAAAATAATATAAAAATATCTATGCAACTATATCTATGTTTTAGATCGCCATATCTTTATGCATCTTGTATATGATCCGACAGAGAAGACAAGAACGACGAGTATGATGTAGATGATGAAACAACTCTTTTAATCCTTTTGTTCATGATCAAAACACCTTTAATCCTTTAGTATATGATCCACACCTTTGGGCACCCTTGGAGATGACAACTGGGTGAAATAAGAGAAAAAACTATGTTCTCTCTCCTCACTCTCTCATAAAAATATAAATAGTATTTTATCTCACTCTTTATAACACTTAAAGTATAAAATGTTTCTGCAACCCCATACTTAAACCTATATATAGGTACATGAAGTGGGCTTGGGCCAATTAGTATTTCCATAGAGTTTTGGGGTTACTACTAGGAATATGAACTATATTGGGGACCCAATGCAAATAATTAAATTGGCTTCCAAACAAAACTATGGAAACCCCAAATTAGCCTTCGTAATTCATTTATCTTCCTGTTTAATTTTAGTTAGTTCCACTAAATAATTACAACTGCACTCCAATTTAATTATTTCAAAATTTCTATAATACAAAAGCCTTGTTTGCAAAGTTGAATGATATATAATATGATTCCTCGTATTAAGTATTCAATACCTTCTTAGTGAAATCCAATTTGTCGGAATCAATTTACACTAAAGTCTTATTTATTTCTCGATGTCAAACTTCACTTATTTGATACTCTACCAAATAATTATCCACTAGTCAGGTTTACTGGTAAAATCAAAACTTATAAGTTTATCAAGGGGGTATCATAATCGAGAACATCTATCCTCGATATTGATTCCTCTTGAACATGATCTAAAAAATATTCATATAACGACTGCCTAACTTACGGGGCATATCGGTTTAATAAATCTAATCACACCCATCGACAAATCAATGCAGTAATCATATACATATTTTGATCCTCATATCTCCCGAGATTAAGAATATATGAACCCTTTGTAAGCCATGAGATTGTTCAAGTCTCATTTAGTCAGCACCTAGACTCAAATTTCACTCTTGGTCATGTTCAATACATTCCTAATGCAATAGTACAATCTTTCTTGAACTATAATTTTTTTTTCCTAAACCATTAAATATGTTCATGTAGTCAAGATAAACTACTAAGATTTTATATACTCCTTTACCAATAAGATGTCAACTCTTTATTTAGGATATGAATTATTTAACCATAATAGAACCGAAATCTTAACTTTCCATAATCAAGATGATCCCAACTCACCAGAATTCCTACTCGACATAATTCATCAACACACATAATATATTTATAAACAAACATAAAGCTTTATAACAAACATGATTCAAATTTCAAAATGTGCTAAGGTAATCCTTTATTAATAAACAACAAATGTCATAAAAAATGGTTTTAAAGATAAACCCCAACAAAAAAGAAGGATCAAGGATTTGATGTCTAACAATGTGACTTTAATGTCCCTTTGTGAGCACATGAAGTTTGCTATAGATGAGATGAATAAATTAGAGTGGTATATAGGGATAACACTTCTCAAAATGGAATATAGACCAAATTAAAATTTAGGTCAAATTTTAATAGATGTCAAAGACAACAAGTATAACCTAAAGGTATAAATGGACAAATTTACAAGCGATTTTACACCAAAAAAATATTCATATTCATTATGAATTTGAGATATAAATCATGGGAAAAAGTAAATCATGCCACAACATTAGAGTACGAGGGAAATACCCACTAACGAGAAGAACCTCAGGCCCAAAGCAACAATGTCACTAAAACTTGGTACAGACTTACAGAGGGGATAAACCTCTTACAATCACACAGTGCACTAACTCACACCCCACCATTTTCCCACCAATCTTATTGACTCAGAGACCTCCTTAATGTCGACGAGAATCTTAACACACTCGTGTCATGATCAAATGATAAACAAGGTTGCCTAAAGGTGTCTTGTAAAGAACCACACGATCACAAAAATCTCCCAAGGATTATAAGTCCCGAGTCTAAACACGATTTTGATGAACAAAAATATTTTAAGGATCACAAAAAATACTTCTTATTATTTGATATTGATCACTTCTAAGAAAAGGGTGATCAAGTGAAAAGAAGAAAATAAGTAGAGGAAAGAACAAGTCCTATTTTTGAAAAAATTTAGGTTCTTAAAGTGAAGAACAAAAACACAAAAGATTTTTCTCTTTTTCGAAGAAAATATTGAAGCTTTAGCTATTATATCCTAAGAAAATGTACCCTGTAAACTTGAAAGAGAAGGAAGTGAAACAAAGGCCCCATTAGATCTCAAAAAGTTGATTTTGGAAATATCTACAAAAATTATTTTATTTTGAAGAAAAAGTGGAAAATCAAGCTGTCGGTTTTGCTGTAGTGACAAATCTCTAGCAAATGCGAAACACCCACGAAGCATGCCGCAAGATATACAAGAGATTTTCTATGAGATAAAACTTCTATGTGAAATCAACAAAAAATCTTTGTCGCTGCAACGAACCACATGTGAGGAAGGCCACTTAATTGACATACACAATTTTGCCTAAACCAGTTAACACTTGCAAATAGTGAAGTTGACGCTTTGCTACAGTGAAAAAGTCTGAGACTCCAACAATTCTTTTGAAAATATATTTTCATAGACAAAAATACCGGCGTTTTGGAGATGAAAAAATGCACTAAAGTATGAACCAAGGTTTTGAGAAATATTTCAGCAATTGAATTTCAAAAATCATTAACTAAGTATGCTAGGTTACACTTATCTACACCCCAAATTGATCAATGTGATGCCGGGATGAAATAATTCAGCTTCAAAGTCTGAAATGTTAATGAGGCTTATAAAGACCTCTTGGACACAAATTCTTTGGCAACCAGAATAAGAGAATATTCATTGTGAGGGAGCAACGACTATATTATATTCTTAAAATCTCCCCATTTATTTGTTTCCTGACAAAATATACAAGATAAGAGACATGCAAATAAACCTAACACCCATAACAACCCAATCCAAAGGAACATAAGGTAGATCTCATAAAAAGAATCTTGGAAAGAACAAGGCAATCATTAAATCTTCAACGAAGCACTTGCGCATTATTTTCTTCTAACAAAAGATGACCAATGCACCAATGTATAAAGCAAAAGAATTTGCTAAAATTTAGTATTAAAAAGATATAGACAATAATTTAGGGTCATAACTCTTATCCTACCTAGCATATTGTTATAAATTAAAATCCCCGAATAAGGTGACTCCAATATGATAATTTGTCCACTTTTCTTCTCCCCATATAATTCTCTCCCCTTTTGTCATGCAATAGAGAAGGGAAATAAACAATGGAAATAATAAAATAAATTACAAAACGTGTTATACACAACATCAAGAATAAACGAGCAACTATGAGCAAATTAGATCATTAGGTTGAATTAGAGTAAGATTATGAAGGGCTTACATAAACTATTATCTAATAAAAAAAGTGTTTACAAGGCGATATCCACGTAGATAAGAAATTAGAGAAATATTTCTAAACCATTTTGTATAAGGAAAGATATAAGCATGTTTAATCCTACTTACCAACCGTTTCAGATTAATGACAAACAAGAACATAATGACAACCAAGATCATAAACAAGGAAGGATTATCTTATAGACTAATAATATGACGAGTTAACATCAACCAATAAAAAATATCATATCCCCCCCCCCCCCACCCACCCACCCACTCTCAATAATTGAAATATGTTGAAAACATTTGACGCCCCATATCTTTGTTTTAACCCAATCTTGGATATACATCAATATTTGAGACATTGAGTTGTTCAAGTTTTCTTTTGCAAGGTGGCTTTCTCTCGTGGTTTTGATAGAGCATAAGCTTTTTCAATTTCTCCAACTCACGAAATGAAATACCTCAAATACACAAATAGGAATTTAGGTATGCTTTCATAAGTATAATGAAACTTTAAACACTTTATAGAAGACCATTTGACATCCCTTATAAAGTGGCAACAACTTAATGTGTAGTACAGTGTAAAGTGCAATAATATATGAGCTTGAGTTCCTTCGTACAATTTTATCAAAGTTTGTAAGACTTAAAAGAATAAATAAACCATGTCATAAAGCACACAATACATTTTAACCCAAAAGTGAAAGTGATAAAAAAAATAGCCATTTGATATACAAGGTATGAAAGGAGGATATCATCTAAAGAGCATATAAACGATTATATCAAAAATTATTTTTATGGAAAGATAATGCAATCAACTCATGTGAAAACATATCATAGCATATATACTAAATATGGATTTAAAGCTAAAATTCCTAGACATATTACTAAGTAATCAATTAACAATGAAAAAAATCTAGTGAAGATCTAAAATTCTCAAATATAGTCCAATCAATATGTTTAGTTAAAATATCGGCTAATTGATGCCTGGTAGAAACATAACTCAATGACACCACCTTGTCTTCCATAAGATCTCAAATAAAGTGATGGTAAATGTCAATATGTTTTGTTCGGGTATGTTAAATTATATTTCTAAATATATCCATGAAACTATTATTACAACAATAAATATTCATGAAATCTTGATCAATTGTATAATCTTTCAATATTTCTTTCATCCAAAATAATTGAGTAAAACTAACACTCACTGCAATCTATTATGCTTCGGTGGTGGACAAAGAAAAGCAATTTTGTTTCTTGTCGTGCCAAAACACCAAACAACTTCTTAAATAAAGGAAACCGTCATAATCACTCTTACTACCCTCCACATATCACTCCCAATCGGCATCGGAATATGTCGAAAAAGAGGTATTAGTACAACAAGGTTACCAAATACCAAGGCACGTTGATATCCTTAACCACTTTCAAATGGGATTCCTTGGGACATCATTAGTAGCGAGCATAAAGTCCTACTACACTAAAGGATATGTCAAGTTGATTGGATGTAAGGTAGAATAAACTAGCTATAATTCTACGATACAATATTTCGTCCACATCCTTCCCATCGATATGTTTTATAAGCTTTTTAGATACACTCATTGGAGTACGTTTATGCTAGGAAGAGTCGAGTTCAAATATTTTTATCATGTCCTTTGCATATGTAGTTTTTGAAATAAGTTACACTTTCCAACTGTCACACTTGAAGAGCAAGGATAAAATTGAGTTCCCTAACTATTGTCATCTCAAATTCATTTTGCATTATCAACCCAAAGTTGTGAGCAAGGTCTTCATGAGTGGAGCAAAAAAAACTATCATCTACATAAACTTGAGCAACCACTGTGTTTTTCCCACAATACATAAAAAATAAATTCTTGTCCACACAAACTCTTTGAGGATTACGTGTTCTATATAAAGTGTTCTACTCAGATAAACCCGGGGGGGTGAATAGGTTAAATTAAAAAATTTGCCAATTTTAACCAATTTCAATTTAAAAATAATCCTAATATAAACTATAACAAGTTGAGATGATACGATATAAGTGGATTAATAATTTGTAGCATCCAATTAGGATATCTAGGTCAATTTGACAAACAAACACTAGATGAAAATGCTATGGTCAATTTAGATGAACTAACTAGATCTAAAACATATTTAAGTGAAGTGTATGTTAGTGATGAAAAAATAAGATGAATAACACACAAAAAATACATGGACAATTTATGAGGAAAAGGCCTCACCCAAGGGTAAAAAAAACTCAATGCACCCTAATTTCTCACTCAACTTAATTTTTTTTATATATAAAGCAATAAGATACCTATCTCTTGTTTCTTGACAATAAATTATCTATAAACATTGAACTCTCTTACATTGATGATGAACAATCTATACGAAGCTATATTTGGATGAACAAAGAAGTCGCATTCTCCTCCTTTGACTTCAACCTTGCTTGAACTCTCTAATCTCTCAAACACCTCCTATATAGATCTTGGAGTGTAGATATTCAACTTTGATGTAGAATGATTAGATTTAATCGAGGATAAGTGGTACTATTCATAAAACACTTTCAATTCATCATTAATCATATATCAAGTATAGATATAAGTTTCCTCTCAATTGTGAAAGAACCACGTAATTTTGAATAAAGATCTCAACCTCGAAAATTACTCTCTCAGTAGTAAAGAAGTAAAGAGGAACTCAAATATTTTCAAATGGAGGGAAAACCCTTATTTGTTGGATTTTTTGATGAATTGTGACTCTCTCTTGCATACTGTGGATATTTGGCTTTGTGAACATGGTTTTAACAAGGGATTACAATCATGCCTAAAACACGCAAACATGCGCATGTAGAAAACCCAAACGTGTACACGCTTTGAGCAGACAAAATCATTTTGCCTAAAAAGTGCAGGGTCATGTGCACGTGCCCAATTTGTTGTCCTATAAATGGATCAAGGAAGAAAATATTTTTCTCCTTAGTCAGATTGGATTTTAATAACATAGGTCTTTCCCTAAGGTTTTACGCAACACTTCTCAAAGTACAAAATCACAAAAATGTTTTATCAAAATATAATAAAAAATGTGTGTGTGTGTGCATTGTTATAGACATTCAATAATAATTCGAAGGCAAAGAATATGTCTTCAATGAATTCAACGATAAAAGTCTTTGTTGTATAGAAGCCTATTATGATCTTCAAAGTTCAATGTTCACGGCGTCTAATGAACAAGACTCTCTTTAACAAACATCTATATGAATTCAAGATTTTTGGCTTGAATAATTCAAGACACAAGGGCTTTGACATAGAATTAAGCCAATTAATATATTTATACAAATGTTTATTTTATAAATCTGCCCCTTTGACTATTCTGTGGAAAAATCCACAAATTCAAAAATCTTTTGATTACAATAACCTAACTCACTCCATACCATTAATGAGAGTGGTATGTTGTGATGCACATGAAATCCAAAAGACCAACAACAAGTTAAAAGTCGAGTTCAAAACTTGGGATGGAGCCGCATCAACATTACAATACCTTAAATACATCAATTTAAGACACAAGGTCATGCAGGTAAAGCACGCATAAAGAGAAAGTCCCCATTCTTCGGGAATCCTCTCATAAATCAATATGGAATATAAAGATGGTAAAGAGCATGAAAGCATATGGAATGAGATAAATTCATCTAAAATCATCAATAACGACATGTATACGATCCCCTTTCATTAAACATATCTCCCCAAATGGATGTTTCTCCACATGACTCTCCCAATAAATAAGCAAATGGATAACTTTACCTATCTTAGATGTTTCTCCCCCTTTTTTGGCATGAAAAGTCAAAGAGAAGTAGATATGACATAGATGACATGCATGGCATGGTAAGGACAAATAAAATCACAATGTATAAGAAAAAAATAAAATAAAACATATGTGCTAGAACCAATGCATTAATAAAGGTATTCAATGGAAATTATCATGAGTATGAGCAACATGCATACACAGTGAATCTATAACATCATCCAAACATGTGAATATAGTAATACCCCATAATTTAGGGATATTTATTAATAGTTAAATATTAAAATTTGTAAAAATTTTATTTATTAATTATTTATTGATTATTTTAGGGGAAATTGAATTTGAAAAAAAATGTGAATAGTAATTACCAATCACATAGGGTAGTAAATAGTAATTACTATTCAAATAGTATTTTCTATTAACATAGATGTTAAATCATATTTACTAGTAAAATAGTATTTAATATTCTCACAGGATGCTAAATAATAATTTAGATTTAAGAACTAAAGTAAAATGATGAGCATAGGACACTTATTCTTATAAACTAATAACTTCTCTTCATTATTTCATTATCTTCTTCATTCTCTTGTTCATTATTTCTATTCCCACTTCAATACACAACTCAACCTAAAAACTTAATTCATTTTCCACCCAAATTACACCACTGCATTTAAAAAAAAAGTATACTCTTTTATTCTAGCAAAAAATTATATTTTTTCGAAAAAATATATGGGACAATTTGTTATTAATTCTAAAGGATTTTTGAAGGACCAATTCAACTCCCTTTTAAGAGGAATTTCCTCTAAACATTTGGGGAATTATTTTTATCAATTGAGCGAAAATTTTAGAGGGACTTTCTTTTACAATATTTTCTTATTATTGTTGGAAGTTTTCTATTTTGAAGCAAGATAATTCTACCATCTCCTCTCATGAGATAAATATTATTTTCTACTTAAATAGTGTTTTTTATAAATTCTAAAATTTAAATAAATATAGTTAATGTTTATCTTGTTTTGATCATACCTTTATAAATTCTATTTTTTGGCGAATAAATTAATGAATCTAATTCATGCAATTATACACTTAATTAAATTAGTCTAATTTGGCAAAATTGAATTGGATTATGAATTGTTTATTCTTGGTATGATTTAAATGTTAAATCTAACATTTAATGAATTATATGTGATAGAAATCATGATTGCAAATTAAATTCTTGGCTTATTATGTTAAATTTGATTTAGAATTCACACTTTTAAAATTAGGGTTCTAGTAAATATTAATTTCTTCATTTGGGGTTAATGAATTATTTTAAAAATTTGGGATAGTCTTGGATTTTTGTAAAAATAATAACAATGCTAAGAAAATTATGAACCTTCATAGTCTTATGTAAAATGTAAATTCCTAAAAGTTTCATGTTTTAACAAAATTCCAAAAAGGTTGTTTACAACCTGAAAAATAAAAAACACGGGACTAGGTATATTTGTTGACGTATAGTAACGTATAGAAAAGTAAAATTCTAACCTCTATAAAAGGCGTACATGCGATGTTTCATTTGGTTTTTGTACGAAATCGCATTTTGTACAACTTTCGTATTTAAGTTTTCCCAAAATCCAATTATAAGGGGGTCATATTAACAAATTATTATTCTGACATCATAATGCCTGTAATATCCTAAATGAGTATAATCCTAATTTATGGGCACTGAAAAATATGCCTGAAATATATTTTTTTTATGATGTGAGTGGAATAAAGTTCTTCGATTTGATATTTTTAAAGAATTTATTCCCCTTTAAAAGTAGTATAATATTTAGAAATAATTTAAGGGTATTTAAATTGGATATATATTACTCTTATGTTAATAACCGTACCCATGGGACCACTTTTGTTATGTTGTTATAATAAATATGTTGGGTGGATAGGGTTGGTTCCATATCATGGGACTTGGTGACTCCAAAGGAATATAGGAGGCAAGCACGACTACGGTGATTTTACTATTTGTGGTGTTTGGGGTAGATAAGGTGAGGATAAATTTGTGTTTATGATGGAGATTTATTTATATAATGAATTGTATTTTATTTCACATGTGTATGTCCTAGATACATTCACGATCCTTATTTATAAATGAAATATTTAAATTGAATATATATATATATATATATATATATATGGTATGATTATTTAGGATATGTCTTGATTATTGATGTTGTGGAAATTATACTTACTGGATGTCTCTTCTAATATGGAAACCATGAGGATTTTAAATATTATTGTTGAATGCACAAATTAAAGGAAATTACATAGGTAAGGGTGGGGTATGACAATTAATTTACTAATTGTAGAATTATTATTTATATTCGCGATTGATAGTTTAACTACTTGGTGCATAGCTACTATCTTATTGATGTGGGCCTTTTGGTAGGATACATGACGTTACTACTACTACTACTACTACTAAGGCCTTTTGGTAGGATACATGACACAACGTATGATTTGTACATCCCCCGGTATATAGTATCGGTGTCACTAAAGATCCTATTCATCAAATGTTGCATTATTCTTTCGACCACTACTCTGAAGGGTTACCTAAGGTTCATTCCCTTGTCACGATAACTCATCATTGTCACTTACGTGGCCTCTTTCCACAAATGTCCCATAACTCTAATCACGGCTTAAAAAATACATCCATCAGCTAACAACCACTAAGGAACTCACCCACAAGGAAAACATCATTTTTAACTATGGCTGAAGGTACCTATCCCTAAATGTTGACCCATACAAATTTACATATTCATTGAATATACCATCAATCACGGTATTACCCCAAGGATTGAATTTGCCTACTCATCTCATATCAGTGACCACTCATAAGTGATGTACCTAAGGACTATATGCATTTTGAAGTCACAATTCATCATTACTTAGTTATGACATTCAAACTATCAATTTCTTCAGTTGATTATACACAAGTTTGTGTCATTTTCCCAATGGGCGTCATCTCATTCTATCAATATCTCCAAAGATGCTACGTCATCAAAGGCTGGAACACAAATACCTCACGCTAAGAACCACGGTGTCACCATTATGAGTTTATAGGGACACTCGTAAATAACTAACACATCTAATTAGAAACGCGAAAGCGATTTATGAAAAATAACTTGGTCATATGCCACCTGGCACCAACTTACTTTTCGTGCTAACCTCTTTGATTTCACCATTGAGAAAATGAACTAAAATCATCACCAAACTAGCATGACTAGCTCGAACCAACACTGACGTTGAAATATCCACTACCGACCTCATCACATTACTTCCGAAAGGAACTTTGAACCTAGATCTCTAACACCATTTATAGTGCCCTGGCCCAGATTTATGGGTTACCTGTAGTCAACCAGGTCCGAATCAATCTTTAGATGTGAAGTTCAATGAAACAACCTATATAATGTTTCTATTCCACTTTTAATTTGTTTAAAGCTTCACTTCTTAGCATACGAGTCCAATTTCGTATTCAATTATGTGAGGGACCCGTAGGAAATATTCCCGAAGTCCAATGCAGGCAGAGCTTACTAACGTAAAATAAAGAAAGTACTTACCTGTACAACACTCTCAACATATGGAACATCATACAACCTATCATAACAAAGATGAGGGTGTGAGCCAAATGCCCAGTGGGAAATATACAATACAATATAGAAATGAACGACATAAAGGAATACCCACACGCTATACTACATGCATGTGAAAATACCTATACAACTACATATATACCTTTGAAAATACATAACTCAATGTATGTAACCATTTTGTTCCAAAACTTTATATAATACCGTTCATTATCCTTGCCTTTACAAAATAATCATTTTGCAGCCTTATGCTTAAAGCTAGCATTCTTTCCCATTAACGCGCAGTTAAATAATTTATATTTGGTGGGGAAAACCTTTCTCTTACGTTCAAAACGTTTATTACTCCACATTCGTTAACTCACGCAAGAGTTGTTTAACCATTACTTAAGACTTTCTTTCAACACACACACACACACATCGTGTTAGAATAATTTATTTAACGTGAAAGCCTTATACGACACACATGCCTGTGTTATTATGGTTTCAATTCTCATTAGGTAGATTAATTACTCATTAAGTCACCTTACTTAACCAGTTCGATATTCCTATGGACATTAATCATTATTCTCAATTTACTTGTACACATTACGTTAATCGGAACATTTATAAATAAGTTCAAGTTAGGTTGTCTTTATGCGTTTGATAGGGCATAAATATTGTATATTTATTCCCTCAATTTTGATACCTTTGTGAACCCGAGTGGTGAAATTGATATGGATTTAACTCGTAATTTTGCTACTAATCTTCATTGGAAAGTATTTCGTGTTTTGTGTTTCTCTTATGTGTTTTACAGGTAAAGTATGCAAGCGGTGCGAAAGAGAAATCGAAACAATGAAAGAAAGGCTAGGAAGGCAAGTTCAAGGGCATTTTTGTAATTCTACAGCCTGATCCCAGAGGTGGGGCCAACTAGAAATATGTAAATCTCAGAACAACGATAACACTAGAAAAAACAACACCCAAATTCGAGCTACGGTGAAAGAGTTATGATCCCTTAAAGTTGAAGAAAATCCACAGAAGAAAGGAAGAAAAAAGGGAAAATATTCTAAGTGCTAGAAATGAAGAAAAGAGGCCCTAAAGCCAGTAAGATTTCTCGAACCACACTGTGAACCGATTCGGGGTACCTGATGCGCGAATTTTCACTTTAATGCTGATCGGTTCAAAGAGTCCTATTATGTTACAAACTCTTCTAAAACGTATTTGTTTCTTTATAATGGCTTAGAAAAGAGAGTTTTGAATAGTTTTTCATAGAGATGAAGGTAGGAGAGTAGCTTGGAACCATAGAAAACAATTCTCCATCAAGTAGGTACTTTTATTGTTTGAATTACAAGTTTTCTTTAAATAAAGTTTTTTCCTTTCTTTCTTAATCTTGTAGTTAATTTATTTATAGGCTTTCTTTATTTTTCGGGTTTCCAATTCGTTTATACATGGTTAGAGATAGTTTTCTTATTGATTCAATTACATGCAACGTTGGATTCATATTTTTAATTAATTGCACCATGTTATGCTAGATTTCTAAGGGTTGGTGTGCATGAACCCAACCCGATGTAATTTAGCCATGTAGAAACTAGGGTTTGAGTTGAAATTTGAATGAATCGTGTTGTGTAGTTGTCACAACCATCATATACCTTTTTACCTCGGTTGACCCGAGGTAACCGTGGTGTTTAAGGATGTGATGCGCGTGTAGCTATTACGACACTTCTTTACTCATCCTTTGATTATGTATGATGCGGGCTTGGACCTTATATACGTAATGCTTGGGAGTACTAAAGACCGGGTTCAATTAAATTTCTAATTCAAAATTCTAGTATTCTACACGGTAAATTTACTAGGGTTTGGGGGATTGTATTCCCAACCTGTTTTCCCTTCATTCTTATTAAGTCATTCTTAATTAGTTAATTTTGCTCACATAGTTAATGCAATAGTTTAATATAGTGTGCATTTAATTAATTAGTTATTTCCCATCTCAATCATCTTTTTGTTTCTTTTTAGAGTCAAGTTAGGGTTAACAGTCTTACCTTTGTCGTCACGTTCACTCGTCCTAGTTCCCTGAGGATTCGATACCAAGACTAGCCACTATACTCCGAAAGAGTGTAGTTAAAGTTTAGGTCTTTGTATTGTGGTTGGAAATCAATAACAACGATTAGTGTATTACAAGGATGCTCGGTTTTCACCTCGATCAAAATGGCGCCATTTTCGGGGAATTAGGTAGACTTTAGGTTAGGTTGGTTAATCCCGAATTGACCTTAAAAAAAATTATTCAAAAATATGGGTGTCGCGTTTTTTAATTGCCTAATTTGAAATGTCTTACTTTAACTCCTTTGGTGGGTTTAATTGTTAAGATAATAGTGAGGAGGAGGAGGCGCTCAATATTTATGAACATTGGGTCAGTATCACTAAAGATGAGTCTCATAAATACAAGCCCGCCATCCAAATTTATCAAAATGAATTGCTTGAAGAAAAAAGACTTGAAAAAGAATATCGAAAAAAAATCGTTATTGGGAGCAAGAGTTAGATGCATTATTTGAACCCAATGAGGATTTTTCTTCCGATATTTTTGAAGTTGAAGACTGTTTTCAACCAAATGAGGAATTCTAGGTGCTAGAACTAAGTAACCCTACTGTGACACCTCGACTAATTAAATACCGGGTAGCTACTCCTTTATTCAAATTAATAAAAAATGCCAAGTTGGTTCAGTTCATAGCATCACTGTCGAAAACGTTTTAACAATTACTAGCCACCTAATATTTAAAAAATGAGTTGTCAATATTTATTAAATCCGATTAACATGCAATAAGTAAATTATGAAATGCTAACATAACTCCACAACATAGTCATAATAGAAGAACCATAAAATAATAATGAGTCTGGAGGAATACTCCTCACAATAATCCAAATACAGGAATAAACAAATACCAAGTCTGCATCACTAAATTAATTACAACCCAAAAATCTGAAATAACTGAATAAGTTAGATGTCTCTAAAAGAAATGGGACGACTTGCCCAACAAATGAGAAAATCTGATAATGGAGTCAAGATCGAAAATGGAGGCGTCTATTGTTAAGGTCCTGTAACTTCCACAGCGGCTACAGCACGTTACCTGAATGGAACTCCTATACTTTGTGTCATTGTGGTTGGGCACCTAAAAGGTTTTACAAAAATAGATTTGAAAGCAAACGGGTCAGAGCCCGATTGTGAAAACGGTTTAAAAATTGCAAGTGTATAATATCATTAAACAGTGAATATAAAGTACATGATAGTGTGTGCACTCACATGAGTTCCTCACCTCTCAACTAATTGTGGACTCCTATCGTACCCGTACCCATTCTAGTTATTCCCATGTCTAACTAGTCCAATACAAAATCTAACATTACTATACGGTTCCCAATTCAATTCCCGACATCTTATTTTAAACAGAGTGTTTCACTTTTCTACACAGCTTCCCATATTAGTACTACTAATTACTAGAGATCTTCCATTTTATCTTTACAAAACGTTGCTATTATTTATACTCACATTTATACATGACAGTTCATTTCAATTAACAGTATATTATTCTCATCATAAATATACAATACTAGCACCCCGAGACTAAGCTGCGGTGCACACATACTCTGTTATCCAATCCCGGTACATCACGTACATAAGGACCACGCATTCTGAATCTCTCAGGAATCGTTCTCAATTAACAACAATCACACATAGTGGAGGCGAACATAGTTCACATCACATGGGTCACGCACATACCTACGCTCCCATGATCAGCAGACTTATTAACTTCTCAATAAGTTCTTCTCTGACCTATGTCCTCGAGGTACCAATCTAAATCCCCCCGTAGGCACACAAAGATTAGATGGCCCTGATCGAACGCCGACCTCCCATGATAGCAAGTATGGTAGGTATGTTATACACAGATAACTACATATACTAAGCATTCGCACATCTTAGATATCTCATAATTTAATGTCATGCGTTTATAAGTCCTCGATTTATATACATTTAAGTGATCAACTCTTCTCACGTTGTAATTTGATACTTGTTTCCAAATCCACAATTGTCATCCGATTTACTACAAAATTCTAAGTTCTACTCCTCAACGTACCCCAATTCTCACAATTTTACCCACTAGTCAATAAGGGAAGGTTAGTTATCCATTAATTAAGTCTACTGGACATATGAAATAAAATCAGGCCTAAAAGGCCATTCTGTCAACTCGTTCGAACGAGGTCGTTCGAACGAGTGTTGTTCGAACGAAAGGCTTCAAATGAACTACCAACTCGTTATAAGGGATACTATCATCTCGTTAGAAATTCGTTCAAACGAGGTCGTTCGAACGACTTGGGCAGGTCTTCTAACGAGATGGCAGACTACGCCCAGAAATCCCAAAATTCATTTTTCTTCATTCTTCTCTTCTCTAAATCCACCCTAAGACTATCCAAATTATGTTTAAACGTTTGTAAACCATTTTTGGTCACCCTAGATCATCCCTTAACATATTTTTGGGGTCAAATCTTACAAATTAATTTTCCAAAATCATAAATCCCCAATTCTTGTCCCCAAACCCTATGAACTTGAACCCAAAATTAAATTTCATAAAAAGACTCCTTATTAATCCGTTTTCAGATCATCAAAAGTTTTGTTTGTATATTGAATTCATCCATTAACGTTCTACATGCAAATTCCTACCCAAAACCACAAGATTCACAATAATTCCACTGGGTATTCTTCATCAAAATCTCCAAGACATAAATAGTTTTCTACACTACACATGGTGGAGATATTCAATGCTAACAACGACATCAAAACACTTGCCTTAGATTTGCTCTTCTGAACTAATGTTGGTGAATGAAGGTTGATTTCTCCCCTTTTTCTATAGATTTTCTCCCAAGGATGAAGATGGTGGTTGGAGGTTTCTTTTGGAACCTCTTCAAACTCTCCCTTTAACTCTCGTAGCCCTCTAACTCACCTAATGCTGATAATGGGCTTAGTGGGTTCATTAGTAATATATTATTTAACCTTAAAATTCATGGGTTTTAATTCCCATATTTTTAAAATTACCAAAATACTCTTCTAGGTTGCCGATTTGGCCTAAAAATGACCCAGGACCCAAACTAAACCCCTGGCTAGTGTTTTCTGACTATTTCGACCCTTCCGGACACGTTGGCGCACTCAAAATGATCATTCGGTTGATAAAAATATAATTCACTTTTTAATTTAAACAATTACATTCCTGACGCGACCGACACGCGCGTCCCAACTAAATTTCCTAAATTGTCGTATTTCAGTCTCGCGACAATTTTAATATTTTTAATACTCATATATTACCATATATACACATCATAATCAAATACCAACTCACATCTCTCTAGTATTTATATCCGGATTAATTCCCAATTAATTCTCATTTAATTTAATTATTCCCTTAAATAATAATCAGTAAAATTACGGGGTATTACATACTTCCCCCTAATAATAGAATTTCGTCCCGAAATTCGGAACTAAAGAGTACCTGGTAAAAATAACTCTAAATAACGCTCGCGCATCTCATCCTCGTGCTCCCATGTGGACTCCTCGGCATTATGATGCCGCCACTAAACACGTACTAATGATACTATCTTTGACCTCAGTTTTCGCTCGCTTCGGTCCAAAATAGCAATCGACCCCTCCTCGTGAGAACTATCGGGCTGAAGATCGATGTCCTCCAAAGCAATGTGAGTATGGGCCAAATCATCCCTAAGATATTTCCTTAGCGAGGAAATATAGAACACATCATGAATCCTATGCAAGTGCTCCGGTAACCCAAGTCTGTATGCGACTGGCCCAATCCTCTCGATGATAGGAAATGGCCCCACGTATCTTGGTGCTAGTTTCCCCTTTTTCCCAAAACGCATGATCCCCTTCACCGGAGATACTCTGAGTAACACCTGGTCCCCCACCTTTAATTATCTGAAGAACCTCTTGGCGTCAGCGTAGCACTTCTGTCGGTCCTGAGCTACCTGAATACGGATCCGTATCATCTCTATCCTTGCCGAAGTGTCCTGAATCACTTCCGGCCCAAGGAGTTTGTTATCCCCCACCTCTAACCAACATACTGGGGAATGACAAGGTCTACCATATAATGCCTAAAATGGAGCCATGCCAATGGTGAACTGGTAGGAGTTGTTATAAGCAAACTCCACCAGTGGAAGGTACTGCTCCCAACCACCTCCAAAGTCTAGGATGCACATACGCAATATGTCCTCCAACATCTGATTTGTCTGCTCTGTTTGCCCATCAGTCTGCGGGTGATATGCCGTACTCATCCGCAACTCTGTACCCATGGACTCCTGGAAACTCTCCCAAAATCGTGAAATAAATATCTTGTCTCGATCAGACACGATATTTAGAGGCACCCCATGAAGTCTAACTATTGAAAATATGGGCATACTGTCCCGTAGTGTAATCTGTCCTTACGGGTAGAAAATGAGCAACTTTGGTCAACCGGTCCACAATTACCCATATGGAGTCGTGACCCCTCTGCGACGTAGGTAACCCCGTGATAAAGTCCATGGATATGATTTCCCACGTCCACATCGGAACCACTGAGGGCTGTAGAACTCCTGCCGGTCTCTGATGGTCCACCTTTACTAGCTGACAAGTGGAACATTTAGAAACGAACACGGCGATATCCCTCTGCATCCCGCTCCACCAGTATTGTCGTCTCATGTCTTGGTATATCTTATACCCACCTGGGTGTACTGCGAACTGTGAGCCGTGCGACTCTGCCATTACTTCGTGTCACAAGTCTTTCCCTTCCGGAACAACCAGTCTTCCATTGAAGCGTAACCCCCCGTCTGAGCTAACGGTATAGGACTCGGCTCCCTCTGCTAGTAATTGAACTATTTGCTCCTGACAGAACGAGTCAGTTGCCTAGGCCTTTATCACTCTCGTAACAATCTGAGGTGTAACAGTCATCACAGATATGAACGATCGGGCCACTGCATCCTGGTGTCCTAACTCCTTCCACTTAGCTTTCCACACCTCGTCCACCTCATCTACTGGCCTACGGCTCAACGCGTCTGCTACCACGTTAGCCTTCCCTGGGTGATATTGGATATCAAACTGATAATCCTTCACAAACTCAAGCCACCGTCGTTGATGCATATTCAGTTCCTTCTGCGTGAAGAGGTATTGTAGAGACTTGTGGTCTGTGAACAACCGAAATTTCTCCCCCAGGAGATAATGTCTCCAAATCTGAAGAGCGAATACGACTGCCTCTAACTCCAAGTCGTGAGTGGGGTAATTCCTCTTATGAGGCTTAAGCTTACGGGAAGCATAAGCTATGGCCTGACTCTCCTGTTGCAGCACACCTCCAAGTCCTTGTAGGGACGCATCGATGTAAACTAAATACTCAACTCCCGGTCTGGGCAATGCTAACACCGATACTGAGGTCAACTTGTCCTTCAACTCATCGAATGCCAACTGACAGGCATCGCTCCAAATGAATTGCACACCCTTGCGAGTCAGATGGGTCAAAGGACTCGCTATCTTTGAGAAACCCCGAATAAACCTCCTATAGTATCCTGCTAGGCCCAAGAAACTACGGATCTCAGTCGGTGTCGTGGGTTTTCCCCACTCCCTCACTGCGGATACCTTTCCCGGATCAACAGATATCCACCGGTCTGAAATGATATGCCCCAAAAACTGAACCTCCTTCAGCCAAAATTGACATTTCTCATACTTTGCATAAAGCTCGTTCTGACGTAGCGTCTGCAAAACCTGCCTCAAATGCTCGACGTGCTCCTCTTCTGTCTGGGAGTAAACCAGGATGTCATCAATAAAGATGATGACAAATTGGTCTAGGAACTCTCTGAACACCCTATTCATCAAGTCCATAAACACGGCTGGAGCATTGGTCAAGCCAAAAGGCATAACTCGAAACTCATAGGAACCATACCTTGTTAAGAAAGCAGTCTCCGAGACGTCTTGTTCCCTGATATGCAATTGATGGTATCCTGATCGCAAATCAATCTTTGAGAAGAAGCAAGCTCCTCTCAACTGGTTAAATAAGTCATCGATTCGGGGTAACGTATACTTATTCCGTATCGTGACTTTATTCAACTCCCGGTAATCTACACACAATCTCAACGATCCATCCCTCTTCTTTACGAACAACACAGGGGCACCCCACGACGAAGTACTCCTAAGGATGAACCCCTGACCCAACAACTGCTCAATCTGATCCCTTAGCTCTCTCATCTCCGCTGGAGCCATATGGTAAGGTGCGCGAGCAATAGGCCGAGTGCTCGACGTCAAATCAATGACAAAATATATCTCTCTACTAGGAGGTAATCCAGGTATGTCCTGAAATACATCAGCGAACTCTCTAACGACTGGAATCGAATCAGGTGGTATCACCACTTCCTTAGAGGTCTCCTCCTCTATATAGTACAAATGAGTGGACGATCCTCCCTCAGGGAGAGGCATCGCTACTAGAAACATCTCCTGCCCGGGAATTAAAAAAAATAATAATCCTACTGAAACAGTCAATCATGGCTCGGTACGCAACTAGTCAATCCATACCAACTATCGCATCGTACTCAGTCATCTCTAATACAAGCATATCAGCGGGTAAAGTAATTCTCCCTATGTCTATACCCACACCTCTACAAATAAGGGAAATCACGGAACCCCTACTCAACTGTGAATCTACAAAAGTAACCGTGCTCTCTGCGGTGTCTAACAACCCAATAGTGCGTGCAAATCTCGTGGCAAAGAAACAATGTTTGGCCCCCGTATCAAATAAAATACACCCCATAGTCCCCTGAATAGAGAACATACCCTTAATGGCAGGTGGATCCTGTGGGACTGCGGCCTGCTGGAGCTGATACACTCTCCCATACTAAAGTTGTCCCTGCTAGACTGGGACCACTGGAATGGGTGGTAATGGTGCCATCTGTGGTGGTGCTGGGAGGGCGGCGGGAAACATAGGCCTATGTGGCTCATGTCGAGTACCCTGCTGCTACTGTTGTGGGGCCCTGCCCCTATCAGGACAATCCTGGCGTTTGTGACCAATCTTGCCACAAATGAAGCACTTCCTCGGGAAGTTTCCCCCTCGCTGTCCCTGCTGCCCTCGACCCTGATGGCCGTTACCATTCTTACCTTGGCCATGCTGGCCCTGCTGAAACTGCTGATGTTGACCATTCTGACCCTGCTGGACGTTCTGACCCTGATGGCCATCTCTGAAACCTCCATGACCACTCCTAAAACCTCCAGATCTAAATCTCTTAAGATCCCCCTCTTGGGAACCCTGATCACCCTGCTTATGTCCCCGAGTAGATTGTGCCCCGCCGGCACCATTTCCCCGCTGGCACCATTCTGACCCTGTCCTGACCTGATGGATGGACCCTCCTGATCTCTTACTCTCAGACATGTGAAAGCGGCGATCCTGGCAGTGAAGTAGTGCTGCGTTAACCACATCAGAACAAGTGGCCAATGAGAGATTTCCTAACAAGTGCTGACGGATCCTCCAAGTCAATCCATCCATGAACTTCTGAATCTTCTTCTCCTCGGTTGGAATCTCATCAGGAACGATATTCAAGATATTAGTGAATTCGGCCTCATACTCGGCCACGGTCCTCCCCTCTTGCTTGAGGTTCATTAACTTCCTCCTCATTTCAGTGTGAATAGCTGATGGGAAATATTTGCGGTCGAACCGCACCCAGAACTCCTGTATGGAAAGGGCATCTCTCTCCTCCGGGGTGGTAATGGACTCCCACCACTGCAATGTTGATCCTACTAGTTTAAAAGTAGCCAGTATCTGCTTTTGAACATCCGTGCACTCATACATCCTTAAGTGCCTTTGAATGTCCTTCCTCCACTGACTGGACACAACGACGTCGGAGCTACCTGCAAACTCCGGAGGGTGTGCTTTCTGAAAAGCATCACAAACGCGTTCCCAAGCAGACGGGAATGCATGAAGTGGCGCGGATACTGGCGCCTGAGGTGGTGCCTGCTGCACAACTGCGAGGGCGGCGTTTACCGCTTGGGCTACAATAGCTGCAACCTCTACGGCATTCATGGTGCCCTGAACTGGTGCAGGCTGTAGCTCGGGCTGAGCATCCCTATGAACTCGTTGTGCACGTCGTGGAGGCATCTGGAATGAGATTAAAGTCTTATAAGTTCGCAGTTATTATATCGAAATAGCTGAAGAGAGAAACATACACAAAAGAGTACAACAATCCTAAAATATAGGGCTCTACATCAAAGAAAGCATAGTGGAAACATAACAAGCCGTACAGATCCTAAGGACATTAGAACCTAATGCTCTGATACCACCTGTGACACCCCCACTAATTAAATACCGGGTAGCTAATCCTTTATTCAAATTAATACAAAATGCCAAGTTGGTTCAGTTCATAGCATCACTGTCGAAAACGTTTTAACAATTACTAGCTACCTAATATTTAAAAAGTGAGTGGTCAATATTTATTAAATCCGATTAACATGCAATAAGTAAATTATGAAATGCTAACATAAATCCACAACATAGTCATAATAGAAGAACCATAAAATAATAATGAGTCTGGAGGAATACTCCTCACAATAATCCGAATACAGTAATAAACAAATACCAAGTCTGCATCACTAAATTAATTACAACCCAAAAATCTGAAATAACTGAATAAGTAAGATGTCTCTAAAATAAATGGGGCGACATGCCCAACAAATGAGAAAATCTAATAATGGAGTCAAGATAAAAAAATGGAGGTGCCCATTGTCAAGGTCATGTAACTTCCACAGCGGCTACAGCACGTCACCTGAATGGAACTCCTATACTTGGTGTCCTTGTGGCTGGGCACCTAAAAGGTTTTACAAAAATAGATTTGAAAGCAAACGGGTCAGAGCCCGATTGTGAAAAAAGTTTAAAAATTGCAAGTGTTTAATATCATTAAACAGTGAATATAAAGTACATGATAGTGTGTGCACTCACATGAGTTCCTCACCTCTCAACTAATTGTGCACTCCGATCGTAATCGTACCCATTCTAGTTATTTCCATGTCTAACTAGTCCAATACAAAATCTAACATTACTATACGGTTCCCAATTCAATTCCCGACATCTTATTTTAAACAGAGTGTTTCACTTTTCTACACAGCTTCCCATATTAGTACTACTAATTACTAGAGATCTTCCATTTTATCTTTACAAAACGTTGCTATTATTTATACTCACATTTATACATGACAATTCATTTCAATTAACAGTATATTATTATCATCATAAATATACAATACTAGCACCCCGAGACTAAGCTGCGGTGCACACATACTCTGTTATCCAATCCCGGTACATCACGTACATAAGGACCACACATTCCGAATCTCTCAGTAATCGTTCTCAATTAACAATAATCACACATAGTGGAGGCGAACATAGTTCACATCACATGGGTCACGCACATACCTACGCTCCCATGATCAGCAGACTTATTAACTTCTCAATAAGTCCTTCTCTAACCTATGTCCTCGAGGTACCAATCTAAATCCCCCCGTAGGCACACAAAGATTAGATGGCCCTGATCGAACGCCTACCTCCCATGATAACAAGTATGGTAGGTATGTTATACACAGATAACTACATATACTAAGCATTCGCACATCTTAGATATCTCATAATTTAATTTCATGCATTTATAAGTCCCCGATTTATATACATTTAAGTTGTCAACTCTTCTCACGTTGTAATTTGATACTTGTTTCCAAATCCACAATTGTCATTCGATTTACTACAATATTCTAAGTTCTACTCCTCAACGTACCCCAATTCTCACAATTTTACCCACTAGTCAATAAGGGAAGGTTAATTATCCATTAATTAAGTCTACTGGACATATGAAATAAAATCAGGGCTAAAAGGCCATTCTGTCAACTCGTTAGAAGTCTCGTTCGAACGAGGTCGTTTGAACGAGTGTTGTTCGAACGAAAGGCTTCGAATGAACTACCAATTCATTAGAAGGGATACTATCATCTCGTTAGAAGCTCATTCGAACGAGGTCGTTCGAACGACCTGGGCAGGTCTTCTAACGAGATGGCAGACTACGCCCAGAAATCCCAAAATTCATTTTTCTTCATTCTTCTCTTCTCTAAATCCACCCTAAGACTATCCAAATTATGTTTAAACGTTTGTAAACAATTTTTAGTCACCCGAGATCATCCCTTAACATATTTTTGGGGTCAAATCTTACAAATTAATTTTCCAAAATCATAAATCCCCAATTCTTGTCCCCAAACCCTATGAACTTGAACCCAAAATTAAATTTCATAAAAAGAGTCCTTATTAATCCGTTTTCAAATCATCAAAAGTTTTGTTTGTATATTGAATTCATCCATTAACGTTCTACATGCAAATTCCTACCCAAAACCACAAGATTCACAATAATTCCATTGGGTATTCTTCATCAAAATCTCCAAGACATAAACAGTTTTCTACACTACACATGGAGGAAATATTCAATGGTATTTGATTATAATGTTTATATATGGCGATATATGAATATTGAAAATATTGAAATTTGTCGTGAGATTGAAATACGGCAATTTGGGAAATTTTGTTGGGACGCGTGTGACAGTCGCGTCAGGAATGTAATTATTTTAATTAAAAAGTGAATTTTATTTTTATCAACTGTATGATCATTTTGAGTGCGCCAACGTGTCCAGAAGGGTCGAGATAGACAGAAAACACTAGCCGGGGGTTTAGTTTGGGTCCCGGGGCATTTTTAGGCCATACCGACAACTTAAAAGGGTAGTTTGGTAATTTTGGAATTTTGGGAATTAAAACCCACGAAAATTAGAGTTTAATTATCATTTATAATTAAACCCACCAACCCATTATCAGCACTAAACTAAGTAGTGGGCTACGGGAGAAGTTTAGAATAGAAGTTAAGGGTCCAAAAATAAACCTCCACCTCCATTGTCATCTTTAGAGAAGAACTTGTAGAGAGAGAGAGAGAAAGGAAAATTCTGTAGAGAGAAAGAGAAAGAAAGCAACCTACATCCAAGATTCAACACCAAATTCAAAGAAATATTAGAGGCAAGTGGTTTAATTACGTTATTTGTATTGAATGTTTCTTCCATGCTTAGACATTTTTGAAAATTTCATTATTTTGGGAGATTAATAAAAACCCATTGAATTGGATTTAGAAACTTACATTTCGATGAGGAATTGCATGTAGAATTGTGTTTGGGTGATTATTCTGATAATAGTATATCTTTTATATCGCAAAAACGGATTTAATTATGCCCATTGATGACTTTAAAATTTCTAGGGTTCATGTTCTTGAGATTTGGGAAAATTGGGGAGATTTGATAATTTGATGTAGCATGACCCCATATAAATGTTGTAATACGATTTAAATATATTTAAGGATGATTAGAAACCTTGAAACATTGTTGGAATGACATTTAGATGAGATTAGAGGTGAAGAAAAGTTGGAAAAATGAGATAGGGGAATTCTGGGCTCGAAACTATCACCTCGTTAGAAGGCCTGCCCAGATCGTTCGAACGAGCTTCTAACGAGTGACAGTTTGACTTCTAACGAGTGGGATGTTCGTTCGAACGAGACCTCGTTAGAATTCCCACTTCGTTCGAACGAACTCTCGTTCGAACAGCCTCGTTCGAACGAGACTTCTAACGAGTTGACAGTTTGGCCTTTTTGGCCTGATTTGATTTCTAGTGTCCCGTAACCTTATTTAATTGTAGAGATAACCTTCCCTTGATGATAAATTGAGATAGTTGGGATATTTGGGACATATTGAAGAGAAATACATAGAGTGTGAATTGAATTAATGATAAATCGTGGATTAGGACGTAAGTGACCAATTGCGATGTGAGAATAATTGACGGTTTAAATGTTGGTATTAACCGGGGATATATGAATTGGTAACATTATAAGTTGGTATGAGAATAAGAAGTGCACCACTAATAAATGATGGTAATTACTAAGATGTGTGCATGCTTAGTATATGTATATAATTTTATGTGTATGACATACCTACCATACTTGCTATCACGGGAGGTTTGCGTTCGCTTAGGGCCATCTATTCTTTGTGTGCCTATGGGGGGGGGATATAGATTGGTACCTCGAGAACATAGGTCAGAGAAGGACTTATTGAGATGTTAATAAGTCTGCTGATCGTGGGAGCGTAGGTATGTGCGTGACCCATGTGATGTGACTGTGTTCGCCTCCATTGTTTGTGATTGTTGTTATCTGAGAACGAATCCTGAGAGATTCGGAATGCGTGATCCTTATGTACGTGATGTACCGGGATGGATAGCAGAGTATGTGTGCACCGCAGCTTAGTCTCGGGGTGCTTGTATTGTATATTTACGACGTGAATAATATACACTTAATTAATGAGAACTTTCATGTTAGTATTGTGAGTATAAATACGGAAACGCTTTGAGAAAATATAAAGGGATAACCTGTAATGAATTGTATTGCTAATAATTGAGAATTCGAGTTTAAGTAAAGCCCTCTATTTATTGATAATGTTAGAATGTGTAATGGAAATCGAGTAGCAAAGGGGTAGAACTTATGACGATTTAGTTAGATATGAATGTCACTTAGATGGGTATGGTACGTTAGGAGTGCACAATTAGTCGAGAGGTGAGTATTTCATGTGAGTGCACGTCCTAACATGTATTTTTCATTCATTGTTTTAATGTTATTAAAACTCTTGCTATATTTTAAAATACTCTCCACTTTCGGGCTCTGACCCGTTTGCTTTCAAATCTATTTTTTGTAAAAACCTTTTAGGTGCCCAACCACAAGGACACCATGCATAGTAACTCCATTCAGGTGACGAGCTGTAGCTGTTGTGGAAGTTACAGGACTTTGCCAGTAGACGCTTCATTTGTTTTGACTCTATATTCAGTTTTCATCAGTTGTAGGGCATGTCGCCCATTTCTATTAGAGACACTTCATATTTCAGATTTTCAGACTTTTGGCATGTAACTAATTCAGGATACACTGTTTTATTTATTTCAGTTGTGGGATGGTTGTGAGGAGTTTTTCCTCCGGACTTATTATTAATTGTTGATTATTCTATTGCTTCTTTATGGTGAATGGTTATGCTATCCTTTCATTATTCTTTTCGCATGTTAACCAGACTTAATTTAAAATTTGGCATCTTACTTTTAAATACTAGGTGGTTAGTAATCATTAAAATGTTTTCGACAGTGATGCTGTTAACTGAACCAACTTGGCATTTTGTATTAATTTAATAAAGGAGTAGCTACCCGGTATTTAATTAGTCGGGGTGTCACACAAATGAGGCTAGAAAGATGCGCTACAAGGCAGCCTAGTATGCCATGGAAGCAGGAGTACTATACATGCGAGGATACACCGTCTTACTATTGAAGTGCATCCACCTATAGGAAGTCAACAAACTCATTAAGGAAGTACATGAAGGATGCTATGGAGCCCATTCTATTGGAAGATCATTGGCGAAACGTATAGTGACCTAAGGATATTACTGACCGATCATGAAGGTTGATTGCACAGATTATGCAAAAAATGTGATAAATTCCAGAGGTTCATAAAGATCCACCGCTCCCCCGTAGTCCCATTAACTCCAATTGTATCACCATGGTCGTTCGCTATATAGGGAATAAACCTAGTTGTACCTTTGTTGAGGATGAAAGGATGATACAAGTACATCATAGTAGCAGTGGACTACTTCATAAAGTGGGTAGAGGCCAATCACTTAGTTAAAATGCCTTACTAAAGGGTATTTCAGTTCATCTAGAAAATGATCATATGCCGCTACTGTATGCCCTTCTATTTCATCATTAACCACGACACACAGTTCAATAATAGGACTTTGAAGACTACTGCACTAGGTCCAATATTCGAAACCTACACTCCGCACTGGGCCACCCATAATGAAATGGCCAAATAGAGGTCACAAATAGGACAATATTAGACGGGATAAAAAAGAGACTAGATGACACAAATGGGAATTGGATCAACGAACTCCATAGTGTGCTTTGGGCATACATGACCACTCCACGAATAGCTACCAAAAAAACACCATACATGCTCGCCTTTGGTACCAAAGAGATCGTAACAACAGAGATAGGAATCTCCAGCCATAGAGTCCTCAATTTGGATTCTCGAAGAGTGATTTGGCAAGAAGACTGGACCTTGATCTAGTGGAAGAGGCAAGGAAAATGTATCATTGCGCATGGCCGCCTACCAACAAAGGGTTGCGCGCTACTCTAATCGCTGGGTGAAGATAAGCAACTTAAAGGAGGGGGACTAAGTACTCAAGAAAGTAATACATAAGGGAAATAATCTCGATCCCAATTGACACGAGCCGTATAGGGTGACTAGCATCGTGAGGCTAGGGACTTACCACATTGAAACATTAAAGGGCGAACAATTCAAGAACCCCTGGAATTCGGAGCATCTTATGAAATATTATCAATAGTTTGTTAATTATTTCATTTATATATCTCACATTATTGAAATTAATAAAATGATGTGTTCATCTCTCATTTCATTAACTTCTTCCATGGCATGAGATACGATGCACATATCTAAATTGCGCTGCTAAAAATAGCAGCATCAAAATAAAAATACCTGATCAGGCTGTAGTACCCTAAAGGTCGTGAACAGTTAGACTCGACCTCGCAGGTCATGAATGAGGTGGTCAGCTACACCCATTGTATAACCACACAGGTCGGTAATAATATGGTCAGCTAAAAAACTGTATGACCATATAGGTCGTGAATGCTTAGACTTGCATAGAATTGTTTTCACAAGCTTACCAAACCATTGTACGGCCTCACTTGTCGAGAAAAATATGGACGACTAAAAAGTTATAGGATCTCATTAGTCGCGAACAGTCACACTTGTACAAGACGATAAAATAGTATTTACAAGAAAGCAATAAGATGTAAATGAGAAAATTAACAAAGCCATATATAAAAGAAACAAAAACGCAATCAGATTGATGGGGTGTCCAATATTACATAATTTTTCTTTAACAAAAAGAAGAAAAACATAAAACATCCACATAAGTTTATCAAACATGGGCATCAGTTGGCGGGTCATAACCTTGTTCCCCAACTAAGTTTATGGCCTCCTCATCATCTCCTTGCCACTCGTTCACAGTCTCAGTAATGTCAGGGTAATGAGTGGCCACTCTCTTCTTCAGCTCGTCATACCCATCTAAAAAGTGGCCAAGACATTCGGTATTGAATTCAACCGAAGACTTGAAAGCTTCAACAACTGGAAAACCAAAAGAGGCTTAGGCATCTTGAGAAGCTTATAACTTCAAAGCAAGGTTAGAATTCTCCTTTTCAAACTTCTCTCTCAATAGCAAGAGTATCGTCCAAACTCCGAACCTTAGCATTGTCGGTATCGAACTTCTCCTTGAGAGTAACATTCTCACCATCCACCTTGATTAACTCTTTTGTCTTGGCCATCAACTTCTCATCCCCCTCCTTTAATTAAGCGAAAATCTTATCATACCCAGCCTTCAATGTCTTGTTTCCTCAGTAAGTTCATTGTAGGCTACGTGATTCACTAAAGATTTCTCTCGCAAAACAGTACAAGACATATACATTTGTAAAATAAACAAGAAAACATGGTCAAGATATGATAATTAGCCACTTATAATGCAATATGGGTAAGTGATGCATACCACCGACAAACAATGCTGGGCCAAAGTCCACAGGGAATCTGGATCAGAATAACGAAGAAACTCGAAATCCTTCACATGGCCCCAACAGCCGAGCAAATCCAAGGCATTCTTAGCATGATAAAAAAAAATAGAGTCTTTATTGGATTTCAAGTATTCATAAGTAACCTTCTACTCAGGGTCAAAGTCGAACTCATGGACCTTTTTATAAAGAGAAGTATGACCTGAACTTGAAGCGCGACTAGGCTCGAAAATATGACCAAGTCCTCTCAGAAACTTGCACAATGGTTGCCTATCTTCCTCATCCTCCATATGACTTTTATCCCCTACTGAAGGATACATGGGAGCTTTCCCTTTATCCTTAGGAGCAGTTGCAGCATCCTAATGATGAGGATCCTGGTCGGCCTCCCTAGAAGAATTAGCCTTCTCGGCCTCTATTTGCTTTTGGCCAATAATGGCTCTATTTTGGAGAGCCTACGCTAACACCTTAAGATTGATAGGATGAGGAGACATACCCAAGGTTTATTCGGATGGATGTTATTCTACCCCTGATAAAATAAAGAACTTACACATCAGTGTATCACTTTAAAAGAATATGAGGATAGTAAGTGAGGCACCAACATAAATTACCTACTTCAAAATTACCTTCCCTACCTGTTAACTTATCACCGGTATCAAGATAGGTTTTCCATGCCACCCAACCTTCTTAAGGAACCTCAAACTCCAATGGGACCCTACCACCAGGTGGAGTGTGGTACCTAGAAGCAATGAACTTTTCCACAGTAAATAAAGCCTCAAATTTGGAAGGCTTTTTTCACAATAGGAACTTTTCCACAGTAAATATCGCAGAAGGCTGAGATAAGTTACTATTACGCATTCTCAAAAACCAAAGAGGGTTTGTTGTATCTGAAAATAGAAGAGATGAGAAAATTCTGGTTGTAAATCTCCCGGATTCCTATAAAGATTATTGGGAAAGTGGATTCATTGCAAGGTACTGGAAGCACCCCCACTGTTGGAAGGGGAGAGACCACGCGATCCTCCCATTTTAGAGTTCTCTTCCTTTATTTTCTTTTCTGCTAACTTCTTGTAGATTCCTCTCATTCTTGTGGCTACTTTTCTTCTTCTTTATTATCGTAGATCTTTTGAGGAACCAAGAACCGAATATTATCGAGATTAATACCGAGGAGCTCGTGAAAGACTGGAGCATTAAGGAGAGATTGGTTGAAGGTGAACATCCTAGGTCGGCGGTCTTTCTCTTGGAATACAATAACACATGCACTAGTTTTATTACTTGACCTGTCGATTAGGTACCGGTTTTGAGAGCTCCAATGGTAAGTCCTTCTGAGGAGGAGAGATCTGAAGAAGAAGAAGAAGAAAAAGAAGAGGAAGAGAGCAAGGAAGAAAGAAGATAAGGAGCAGAAGTTAGAGGAGAAACAAAAGAAGAAGAGGAAGAAAAATATATGTCCATATTAGTTAAGAAGAGAAGATTGAGGCTTCCTAACGACGATGATGATCATGCAGTCCCGTCCGACAGGATCCCTGCTCTAAAGATTTTTGTGAAAAATGCTCCCAAGGGTAATGGTACTGGACCATCTAATAAAGGGAGAGATCAAGATAATGGGGAAAAAGAAGGGACAAGAAGAGGAGATGGAGAGAGAGAGAGAGAGAGAGAGAGAGAGAAGAAGAATAAGAAGATGAGAAGAAGAAAAAGATATAGAGATAGAGAGAAAAAGAGAAAAAGAGAAGAAGAGACAGAGAAAACAGAGGCTAACAGGTTATCCTAACAGTCTGCTGATGAGCCCACCGCCCCTAATCTCGATGGAGATAGTGTGGGCGACTCCCCTTTTTTGGCTCGAGAGCTGTTGAAGAGGTCAGTGACCATCGCTTATCGTGAGAGGTCTTCGATCTTAGGGCCATCTCAACTAGTCATCAAGATCGCACAGGGGATGGCTCTGATAAGTCTCTTTTTCTCGTTCCTTGTTTATATTATTTCTCATTTTTGTTCTAATTCCCTATTGTTATATTTTCTCTGCATATGCTATCTTACTTCACTACCATTCAGGATAATCATTCCGAGAGATTCAGAAGGGAGGAAGAGTTAAAAAAAGGCCTTGGAGGCCGAGAAGGTGGTCTGAGAGGTCGAGAAGACTTCCATTGATAATGCTCGCCAATCATAGGAGCGTGAAAAAAAGAACATGTCTAAGGCCTATGATGCTTTGGAGGCTTGTCATAAGGTAATAGTTACTGAGAAGTCAGAATTGGGGGAGGCCAATAAAGATTTGACAGACAGGGTGGCCAAGATAGAAGGCGACCGTCCCTGAGCTAAGGATGACAGCTATCGAGAAGGATTTTATAAAGCTTATGAAGATGCTGAATGCCAAATGGCTTATGCTTTCAAGGTTTCCTTTAAGAGGGGATGGGACCAGGATTTGAAGTCTGTTAGAACTCCTACAAGTTTTGAGCTCTTCGGCCTTCATTATTCTGGTTCGGATCCTTTTATTAAAGATGAAGAAGGAGAGGGAAACAAACAGGATACTGGAAATACTGAGATCATTCCTGCTATAGTTAGTGGGAACACTGGTGCTGGCCAGGAGCAGCAGGTGGTAGACAAACGGAATACCAAGGTTGGGGAAGACCAGGTGAAAGACTCGGGCTCTCGTAGACTAGGAGTTCCTATTTTCCTTGTATAATTTTTAGTTTTTATTGGTATGTACCCTTATTTTGTAAACCTCGTATAGTGGCCAATGGCCCTCTTTCTCTTTGTGATAATGAAAAATTTCCCCTTGGTTCATGTGTTCATCTACTTGATTTTACGCTAATGCTTGTTTGTGGTTTGACATGTATTGTTTATAGTCTACTGATTTAGATCGCTATATTTCTCCCAATTCTTAACTGGGGAGAATTCTTGTACCTGATATCAGTTTATAAGCTCGTAAAACCTTCATAAATATTTACAAATCACTCAGATATAGGAACAAATAATACAAAAACTAAATCGAAGTGATTGCCAAGCTGAAGGATAACCTTCAGGAGATGAAAGAGATAGGGGACTCTGTTCAAGAGGAAGTTAATTCCCTGAAGGCCCAACTTTTAGGGAGTATTGAGATCGACCAAGTGGGCGAGGTCCTATAATCTGAGAATGACGCTTTGCGAAAAGAGGTGGAGAGCTTGAAATTTTTTATCGGGGTATTGAAAGACAACGTCAAGATGCTGAGATATTCTTTTAAGGTAGGACCGAGAGAGGTTTGGGGAGATGGTTATAATGCTGGTTAGGCATATTCCTCAGTAAAACCGAAGGAGGCTGAGAGAGTTGCTTTCTCTCGAGGATGGTTGAGCTCTCTTAAGGAGGTAAGAACCCCGAAGGAATCCAAGCTTTGGTATAAAAACTAGGTTGAATGTCCTGCCTATAGTCATGACCCATTCTTAATAGATAATGAATGGATTCCGGATGATTCCATTCCTCCCCAACTCTTGGACCAAGACCTTAATGAAGACGTCGAGGAATTTTCCCTGAATCCAGACGATGGTTAGAGGGCAGTTGTAGCAGAATATCTTGCTCGATACCCTAGCCCCTCTTAGGTTTTTGTATATCTATTTTTAGTTTTGTGATCGTAACCTTGTATCCATAATAAAGAATTTTCATATATTTTGAGCGTTTTGCTGACTAAACATATTTTTTTTGTAGGTTACTTAGCACTTTCATCGACTAAAATGATATTGATTGAGCAATCGTAGGCTTTAAGTAGGCCAGTACTTAGTTTGAATCATTTTGATCCTTGGCAGCCGACTAAATGGTATTTAAGTGTTGGCACTTTACCTTTAATTATGTTTGAACCTTCTCCTATTAGAATATGCCTAAGAAGTATCATTCCATTCACTTTACCTTTTAGGTCATGTCATCACACTTCCTTAGGCCTAAGTGAGATAATGGAGAGAATGTACCTGGTTATTGGGCCGTCCACCCGAGCAGAATTTTTTACGACCAACAAATGATGGCGACCAACTAAAGTTGGCTTTATTTCCTATGGATCCCTAGTAGGGATTTGGTTATTTCTAGGATAACTCATGAGGCCCCTTGTATTAAAAACAAGGGCCTGAGGCTAATCTGCAGTTATTTCCATTTAACTTGCTAACCCTATTAATTAATCATCCAAAATATGCACAAACGAGATATCATTGGAATATATGCTAATTAATGAGAAATAATATACATGAGTTAGGCAGCCAATGTGATCTTTTAAAATGGATGGGCCAGTCCGACCTTTTATTCACTGCAAATTGTCTTATTTAGTGACAAAAATTGGTAAAAAAAATGAAAAGTCTTGCTAAATAAAAAAGATAAGAAAGAAGGTCTAAAAGTATAACTTCTTGAGATTGGTTGTATTCCAAGCTCTTGTTATCTCCTCGCCCTCTAGAGTTTCCAAGTGATATGCTCCTTGGAGATCATCTCTGATCACTCTAAATGGTCCTTCCCAGTTTGGTCCTAGTTTGCCATCTGATGGTTTTATGGCACTGCCGAGGACTTTTTGTAGGATATAATCTCCAATGAAAAACTTCCTCGGATTGGCCCTTTTATTGTACTCCTTGCCTAGTTATTGTTGGTAGGAGGCCAACTTGATCAAGGTTAGATCCCGTTTCTCATCTTCTAGGTCAAGCTCAGTGCGTAAGGCTTCATCATTGAGGCCTTGGTCGACCAGTGTGGTTCTCATAGTAAGGAGGCCTCCTTACAGGGGAATAGAAACCTTCATGCCATAAGCTAGGGCGAATGGTGTTTCCCCCATTAGTTTCCAAAGCGTTATGCGATAAGCCCATAGAACATGAGGTAGCTCATCCAGCTAAGCTCCCTTAGCTTTTTCCAATATATTTTTCATCCCATCTATTATGGTTTTATTAGAGCCTTTGCTTGCCCAATGCTTTGGGGATATACCATAGAACTGAAATGGTGCTTAATGACGTGCTCATCGCAGAAGGCTTGGAAGAAACCATTTTTGAATTGTGTTCCCTTTTCGTTAATGATGGTTCTTGTTATCCCAAAGTGAGTGATGATGTTTCTTCGTATAAACCTATTCATGTCAGAGTCTCGGATGTTCACCAAAGGTTCTGCCTCAACCCACTTGGAGAAATAATCAGTGATGACCAAAAGATACTTATGATTTGCGAATGTAGTAGGTAGTGGTACCACGATATCCAACCCCTATTGAGCGAAGGGCTATGGGTTGGTAAGGTATTTCAGGTCACTGGCAGGCTGGTGAACCGTCGGTGAGTGATTATGGCCCTTTTCACATTTGCTAACATTTGTGCTTGTTTCTTTCTGCATGTGAGGCCACCAATATCCTTCTTTAATTTCTCTAAAGGCTAGCGATCTTCCACTTCCGTGACTCCCATATATTCCTTCATGAATTGCACTAAGTACTTACTCGGTATCTTGTGGGTGAACACATTGGAGGTAAGGTCCTGTAAATGACTTCTTATAAAGTTTCCCCTCAGGGCTAAGGTAAAAACGATCAGGCTTGACTTCCAGGTGTATGGAAATATATTGCTCAGTAGATAATTGATGATAATATCCATCCAACTTGGAGCTCTATCTGTGAGGAGGACTTATTTATCTATGACTGTATGGTCGATATTGGGTTGTGCAAGGAACTCGATCTGTATTGTACTTTTTAGGTCAGATTCGACTGATGCGCTTAGTGCTACTAAGGCATCAGTGTGACCATTTTATCCCCGCGGGAACCGCAGATTCTCCACCTACTTAACGTCTCTCAAGAGTTTTCTAACTACGTCGAGGCATGCTGCCATCCGATTATATTTGGCGTTAAAATCACCATTTACCTATTTAGATACAAGATTGGAATCACCAAATACATTGAGGTGTCTTGCCCCTAGAAGTTTGGCTTTTCGAAAGCCGGTGATCAGTGCTTTATACTCAGCTTAGTTGTTAGAGGCTTTAAATACAAGTCTAATTCCTTGTTCGATAATTATGTTTTCGGGGGTAATAAGAACAATCCCCACTCCTTCCCCTTTGAAATTTGAGGCTCAATCAACATACAGTGTCCAGTTGTTAGATGTTATATCACATGTGATCGATTGTTCTTTGTTCATCTGACCTGCTGGCCTATCTCCTATAAACTCAGCAATAAAATCTGCTAGGATCTTCCCCTTGATCACTGTTCTGGGCTGAAAGTGGATGTCAAATCTGCCGAGCTTGACCAACCACTTCAAAAGATGCCCGAAAAGATCATCTTTTCATAGAACGGCCTTTAGGGGATAAGAGGTGATTAATGTTATGGAATGAGCTTCAAAGTAGTGCTTTAACTTTCTCAAAGTGATTACTAGGGCGTAGGCGAGCTTTTCCAGAGGTAAGTACCTTTGTTCAGCATCTAGTAGCGTCTTGCTAGAATAGTAAACCGGGTGTTGTTCTCCCTCCTTTTCAAAAACTAAGGCAGAGCTTATATATCATAGTCTGATATCATTTGGTAAAGGTACATTTGTTCTCCATCATCTGGAATTACCAACAGTGGTGGCTTACTAAGGTAAGACTTGACCTCCTCTAAAGATTGCGAATAGTCTTAATTCCATACTAGGATTTTTCCTTTCTTTAAGAGTTGTAAGAATGGTCGGCAGGGCTCCAAAGACTTGGAGATGAAGAGGTTGAGTGCATCGAGCATCCCATTAAGATTTTGAATATATCTGAGTGTCTGGGGAGGCTGGACCTTGGCGATAGCATCGATTTAGTCTAGATTGGCCGTAATTCCCCTGTTACTCATTAGGTAGCTTAATAATTTTCCTGTCTGGACTTAGAATGAAAACTTACTGCATTAAGCTTCATTCGGTACTTCCTGAGGATTTTAAAGGTTACTATTAGGTTTGAGAGGTGATCGGACTTGTTCTTACTTTTAACGAGCATGCCGTCGATGTACACTTCGATTGTCTCTCCCATCTGTTTACTTAACATCTTAGTTACCAATATGTGGAAGTTTCCCCTGCATTATTGAGGCCAAACGACACTAACTTATAGTAGTATAACCCAACTAATGTTTTAAAGGAGGTTTTGTCCTGGTTGGTCCCATATAGGGGAATATGATGATATTCAGAGTAAGCATCGAGGAAGCTCATCCTTTCATAAGTTCCTGTGGCGTTGACCAGTTGATTAATCTTCAGAATAGGGAAGCTATCTTTGGGATATGCCTAGTTGAGGTCAGTGAAATTGATGCACACCCTCCAACTGCCATTGCTCTTGGGAACCACCACTGGATTGGACAACCATACAGGTAACTGAACTTCCCTTATAGATCCTGCATCCAGTAATTTCCCTACCTCTTTCTCTACTGCCTTGACCTTCTCCGAAGATGTTTGACGAGACTTCTGAGTGATGGGATTGAAAGTAGGATCTACATATAGGCGGTGATATGCCAAGCTGGGTTCGATCCCAGTCAACTCGTAAGGCTCTCATGCAAAAACATCTATGTTGCTTTCCAAAAATGCAACCAGTTCCCTTTTCTCCTGATCGATGAAAGAAGATCCAATAAAAAACTTTCTTTCTATTAAGTTGTCATCGGTTATAAATTCTACCACGCTTTCGATAACCGTATCTGCAGGGTGGAACCTGGTCTCTTCCACCCCTATTCCACCATATCGTAGTTTCTATTTGGAGAGAGCGACCCCTTTTTAGGCTTTTTCCTGGGCAACTTTGGGCTCCTTATTTTTCATTTTCTTCGGGCGGATGGCTAAGATAAATCACCTTCAAGTCAAAGCCTATTCGTCCTGATTCTTGACCACTCCACGATCCGTGATGCGCTTAATCTTTTGATGATAAGTGGATGGTACAACTTTCATGGCGTGGATTCAACCTATGCCCAAAATAGCATGGTATGGGGACTCGTTGTCCACAACCAAGAACTCTATTAACTTTGAAATTTTCCCTACCCTGACTGGCAAGGTGATCTTTCCCAATGGCATGGTAATATTTCCTGCGAAGCTAACCAATAGAGCAGTGTCTTCTTTGAGATCGGCGACATTCAATTTTAGCTTATGGAACAGGTCCACATACATCACTTCAGATGAACTCCCCTGGTCTACCAATAGCTTGTTGACATCCCAGTTAGCAATCCTGAGCATGATTACTAGTGCGTCATGATGTGGGGTTATAACCCCAACTAAATCATCTTCGGTAAACAAAGTGTGCTTCGTGTAATCAACATCTTTTGATCGTCGATGTTTTTTAGCTCGGGTCTGGGTTGGGTCGATCTGAAAATCTTCCATCACGACAGTCACCTTCTTGAGTTCCATTCTAACGGCATTGCCCTGAATCTGTTGGAGGTCTGACGCCCCATGATTGACTGCAAACTCGTGTCCTGTATCATCATCGAGGATATTATCTGGCTTTTAATCATCATTGGTTATGACCTTCTCTATTTTCTTGTCAATGTACTCGCTAAGGTGCCCTGCCTGAACTAGCTCTTCTAGGTGTGACTTCAGAGCTTTGTAATTTTCGATTCAATGACCACCCTCATTGTGGAATGCGCATCTTAGTGCATTATTTATCTTGGTTGGATCTCCGCCCATCTTCTTAGGCCATTTGATGAAATTCTCGTCCTTGATCATGCTGAGAATACAGTAAATGGTTTCCTTAAAGACTGTGTTAATAAACTGGAACGCCGAGGGCTCATTATTTCCTCCACCTTTAGAGCCATTCTTGCCCCCGTTCTTGCTTCCCTTTTTCTGGGTATCATTCTTCTTTATCCCTTTGCTAACCTTTGCTCAACCATTATCTCCCCCATTAGGATGGACCATATCCTCGACCTTGGTTTACTTCTCGATACGAGTCATAAAATCATCAATGTTTACGAATTCCTTCTTGGTGAGAGATTGGTGGAGCAGGGAGGTGGTAGGCAAGCCGATTTTAAAGGATGTTATGGAAAATTGATCTAAGAAGTCTTCAATCTCATTTAAGATCTCCCAGTATCTCTTGGCGTAGTCTTTAAGGTATTCCTGAGGCTTTTTCTTCATAGTGAGCAGTGCATTCATCCGCTTAGGATATGAGTTGCTTGTTATAAATCGTATTGTGAAAGCCTCTGCCAATGCTGTGAAGTTCTTGATCACCTTATAGGGGATCCTCTCAAACCATTTATGTGCTACATTGTGTAGGCTAGAAGGTAATATCTTGCACATTAGTGCATCATTGTTTCTCTATAAGGTCATTGCCGCCAATATTTCCTAGCATGATCTATAGGATCTGTTTTCCCATCATAGATTTTGAACCTGGGGACAACGAATTTCTTGGGGGGCTCGTCGCGTTCGATTTCCCTTGAGAAAGGGGCCTTCATCTAAGAATTTAAAACTCTTCTAGCAAGCTCTTTGGTCGACCTGTCTCCTCCGTGTATCGGTTGTTGGTCCATCTCCATACGGATCAGAATCCTCAAATCCTCACTTGGTCGATCGTTGTTTTTGTGGCGCCTCTCTTGGTGTCCATGCTCTGATCGTGCTTGCTTTGATCTATCATGTTCAATTCTTTCCTGGTCATGCCTAGGGCACCTCCCTCGATTGGGGTAATTTCCCCACGAGGACTAGAAGTCCTATCTCGACACCGCCTTGTGTTTCTGGAGAGATCTCTCTCCATTCTTTCTAGTCGCCTCTTAGGGCGAGCATTCTTTTATTCTTCGCGAATCGTCACCTCTTTCTGTTCTTGAAGTTGGTCTTCATAGGCATCGACTACCTTAGAAATGTGAGTGGACCTTAGGGGCTCATGGCTTTCTTCTGAGGGTTGCCTTTCCTAACGAAACCTTGGGTTTGACTGCTAGCGAATTTCATACCTAACCTTAAGAGGGACAGGCTTTTCCTGAACATCGCCAACGTGTGGAATGTTACTGTTGTGGTGAGACATTGATGGCTTTCTGGTATTGAATGATTTTGTAGGAACACGAGTCGTTTCCCACAGATAGTGCCAATTATGAGTGCATAAAATTTCACAATAAAACGATTCACGAAAGCAATCACAAAAAGCAGAAAGTAAATGGAATCACACATAACAATGATGTACGTGGTTTGAAAACTTGCCAACGTACACGAAGAGGTTACTTATTTTTTATTAAGTGTCTCTCAACGATTTTAATTTGTTCATCCCCTTTTCCCTGGGTCAAGGAGTACAATTTATACATATGTTTGTTACATAGTTTGAGTTTTTTAAGGGACTCCCATCATTGTACGTGGGTTGGCTATGAGGTGTTTGAATATCTTGACCGAGATTCTCGGCACCTTATTTGACCATATCCATGAGTTTACTTTTTGAATTAAATTGCTCGTGCAAGGATTAAGCCATGATTGGGGCCGGACCAAATAACTTAAGTTATCTTAGCGGGATACTCTCATGGGCTTGTAAAAAGTGGGCTCCCACAATTTCAAACTTAGTCATAATTTTTTAACTTAACTAGTTTCATGCTAGATGTTCCCCCATCTGTCACTCTTAAAATATCCCACGCTTCCTTCACTACTTCACAATTAAGTATACGATTATACTCATATGTACTCATAGATTCAAGCAACATATTTAAGGTAGCTGAATTGTAATTACAATCTATAAATTCATCATCCATTCACAAAACTCATGGTTTCTTCAATCTCACTCCATCTTCTTATATCATAGAATAACTCCAACCATTTTCTACACTCTTTCATGTTTGGATCTTCAGTGTGAAAACATTTTCACCTTACAATTCCCAAACTTTGATCCATCAAAGTATGATGGTCTATTCGTGGAGCTACTATCCCGATATTGATTCATTCTCAAACAAATAACTAATCACAAAACAAATAGATCTAAGAGTAATAAACAACAGTATAAACTCACAAAAATACGAGATCAACTCTAACATGAAAATGCTTAGAATAGTAACCGCACTGATACCAATTATGATTACTGTGTACTATATAAAGTGTTCTACTCAAATAAACCTAGGGGTGAACAGGTTTAATTATAAATTTGTCCAGTTTTAAACAATTTCAATTTTAAAACAAGCCTAGCATAAACTATAACAAGTGAGATGATAAAAGACATGTAAATCAACAATTTGAAGTATTCAATAAGGAAATTTAGGTTAATTATGACAAACAAACACTGGATGTAAATCCTATGCTCAATTAAATTAATTAAACTAGATCTAAATTAATTCTAAGTGAAGTGTGTGTTACTGATGAAGAAACTAAGATGAATAAGACATAAAAAATCCACAAGAACAATTTATGTAAAAATGCCCCCACGTAGGGGTAAAAACCCCTAATGCACCTTAATCTATCATTCAACTTGAAAATATTGTATACAATTCAAGAACATACCTCTCTCTAGTCCCTTAATAAAAACTTATCTGTGAACATTAAACTCCCCCATTGATGATGAGAGATCCATCTGAAGCTCCATCGCACAAACAAAGAAGTTGTATTATCCTCCTTAGAGACGCTCCAAGCTTGAACTCTCCAATAGATCAAACACCATCTCTCAGATCTTGAACTTTTATGTAGAATGATTAAGTTGAATCTCAAAACACTATCAATTCCTCACAAATCATATATCAATTATAGATGCAGGTTTCCTCTCATTTGAGAAAGGAATAAGTGATTTTGAATAAAGAGAAGCAATTGAAATGCTCTTAACCTCGAAAAAAATCTCTCAGTAGGAGAGAAGTAGTGACGAACTCATATATTTTGAAATGAATGGAACACACCTTATTTATAGGAATTTTTGAAAATATGACTTCGTCTTGTGCATGGTGGCCATTTGTCTCCGAGAATACGAGTACAAAATTGAATTGCGTGCACACTTTTAGGCAAAAATATCTTTTTGCCTTAAATATTCAGGGTCTTGCACTTGGAGATAATTATTGTTGTACGAAGTGATCGAGGGGAAAAATGTTTTTTTCCTTTATCAAACCGCATTTTGAAAAGATAGGTCTTTCTCTAAGGTTATACATAACACTTCTCAAAATAGAGAATCACTCGTTCATTTCAAAATAACATTTTATCAAAGTAAAAAGAAAAATGTGTAGGCATATGCGTTCAATAATATTTCTAAAATAAAAGATACATCAACGAGTTTAAAAACATAAATCTTTGTCATAGATAAGTCGAGTATGATCTTCAAAGTTTAATGTTCACGATGTCTAATGAACAAGACTCTTTATACGAAATGTCTATATGGATTCAAGATATTTGGCTTGAATAATGAAAGACACAAATGCTTTGACACGAAATTAAGCCAACTATTATATTTCTACAAAATTTTACATTATCACTTTTTTGAAACCATTTCCCACAAAATATGAGGCAAGTCTCTCATACTAAGCTCTTGGTGCTTGTCTAAGGCCATATAACGCCCTTTGTAGGCAAAAAACATATGTTAGAAACTTGGGCTCCTCAAAACCTTTTGGTTATGAGACTTAGACTTCCTCTTGGAGAGTGCATTTGAAAAATTCACTCTTCATGTCCATTCGACAAATATTGAAATCTAAGGCACATGTTATAAATAAGAGTAAGCAAACCACCTCTAGTCTAGTAACTGGGGCAAAACTCATCAAAGTTAACACCTTCCACTTGAGTGTATCCATGATCCACTAGACTTTCCTTATTACATAACACAATACCTGTTTCATCACATTTTATCTTAAAAATCAATTTAGTATTGATAATGTGAACATATCTAGACAAAAGAACAAGGTTCCAAACTTCTTGTTTAGAGAATTGGTCCAATTTATCTTGAATGTAATTCACCCTATATTCATCTAACAAGGAATACTTCACATTCTTGGGTTCAAGGGTAGAAGTGTAACAAAAGAAGTTAACTTCTTTGTGGAGTTGAGATCGGGTCTTAACTCCAACATTAAGACTACAAATAATCTTGGAGACATCACGGTGCTTTCTAACGCAAGGAGATGGGTCATATAATTCAACATCCACTTATGGTGGTGAAGTTCGTGGAACCTAATCATATTCATATGTTTCATCTTTGTTTCCCTTTTCAAGTAAAGGAAATATGAGAGTGTGTTTTAAGGGTCGTCTTTATTAAATAAAAAGGATTCTCTATTTTTAACTATAACATTCATCGACTCCATGACTTTATGATATCCACAATTATAAATGAGGTAAGTACGACTATTAGAGGAATAGTCAAGAAAAATCACAATGTCACTCCTAAAGTCAAGCTTATTTAAATACTCTCTATCTTTGAGTATACAACACTTTCTTCCAAAGACTAAATTATTTGAGTGTGGTATTTTTTCATTTCCAAATCCCATAAGGGGTCTTAGTTTTACTGTACCTCCTATACACGCAGTTCATGGTACGATAAGTTACGTTTACTACTTCCATCCAAAACCTCATACGCACACCCTTGCCTATTAACATGGACATTTCCATCTCTTGAATTGTGGAATTTTATTTCAATACCATTTTTAAAGTATTTTAGGTGAGAAAAATTCATGGTGTATTCTAGCCTCACTATACCACCCCGGGATTCATGCTCCTTCAAATTCAGTCTCATGGTCACTTCGAACTCTAACAATAGTGCACCCCTTTTCATTTTGGAGTTGTTTGCACTTGAAAATGAAAAAGTCCTTCACATTGGACTTCCTACAAAAGTGAACCCAGAAAAATCATCTATGATAACAAGGATATAATGTTTACTGCCTATGATCTCATTACTCATTAGAAAATACCACATATGAAAGCAAAATTGACTCATAACAAAGTAAGTCATAAATAAATTCATTCCTAGCAAGTTTGTTAAGATCCCTGTAGTTCACATGACCCGGCCTCTTATGCCAAAGATATGCCATATGTTTTTAGCGTTATTATAAAGAACATTAGTATATGTATTCACAACATAACAATTTTCCGTGGTTCTAGTGCCCTTTAACGTACATTTACCTTTAGGGTTGAGAACTTGACATTCATACGAGGTAAATAACGCATTGAGACTATCATCACATAATTGACTAATGTTAATCAATTAGCCTTTAGGATATCCATCAAAAGGAGATTGTATAATCAATGATATCAATAGTGACTTTACCTAGTATGTTAGACATACTCCCATCACCAAAAGTAACCATACCGTTTTCATCTTCAACAATTTTAAAAAATAATGATTTATTCTCGGCCATATGGCTAGAACTAAAGTCTTGTGTATAAAAAGACATTTGATCTCTTTCTTTTTAGCCCAAATAGTTTTACTTACGGACTTGGTCTCATTACACTTACCAAAATCTTTGACATTTTGGTCAATAATCTTTTATTTTTAAAAAAAAAAATTGATGTTGGACAAAATGATCTTTGAGTTTTCAATAAGGATATTAACGTTATGCTTTAGTGAAGAAAGATCATCACTCTTCAAAGTATGAGTATTTTGGTCACTCTGGCCTCGTGAAACTTGTAGAAAAATTTGTAACGCCGCGATCCGAATTACCCGTGATTAACCCGATCCGACCCGATTATTAGGTGTGAAGTTCAATGAGGCAACCTAAATAATGTTACTGCTCTAGTTTTATTTAATTAATTGTTTAACATGCAATTCCAATTTAGATCAAACTACGTGATGGACCCGTGAAAAGCGTCCCCGGAGTCCAAGCTTATAGAGATACTAACATAAAGTAAAAGAATGCTTACTTGAGTAGCGCCCTCAAAAAACGGAACTGCATAAAACTTGTCGTGATAAAGAGGAGGGAATGAGACGAATGCCCAGTGGAAAATTACAATATTTCAATATAGAATTGAATGATAGAAAAGAGACTCTAACACATTACCTACGTGCACATTCAGTTACTTCGTATCTATATACATACTTATACATTAATGCTTGAGAATGTTTTATTCTAAAACGTTACTTAGACCGATTAATTCACCTTAATCTTATAAAAGAGTCCCCATTTTACTTGACTTGAAATTTATTTCCCGATTTAACGTACCCAGTTAAATACTTTAAATAATTACACTTCGTTTAGGAAGACACTCCCTTTCTCAAATTTCTCATTTACTTTCCTTAGTATTTTTTTTGGAAATCACCTTTCAACACACGCACGCACCATGTTAGAAAATATTTATTTTTACTTGAAAAACTTTCATATATACACTTATGTTTTTTATGGGTTAAACCTCGTTAGGTTGCTTAATTACCCATTTAATCACCTCACTTTACCATTCCATTTATTTCATGGACATTAGCCAATTTCTCACATTACTTTCACAGATTATCTTTCAAACGGAACAATTATATATTTCATTCAAGTTATGTTGTCTTTTCTTATATTCACTATGCAATCATTTATCTATATGTTCCACTTTTCTCGTTATCTTTCCTCAGAATCTTCCAAATATCCACATACTTTAGTGGGCTCCACACCACCAGCCATGTTACCATATGCTTTGGCCAGTGATTTTGGGTCTTTCACCCTAGGTCTTTGAGATATTCTTAAATATTCCCATTATTATTCGAGTTCATATTAATATGTTTTAATATTTTTCAAATTTCCACATAATTCTACTTTCTACCTACCGAAGCCAAAACTCGGGATATCACCCCACCTTATGTTACACTTTCAAATCGTCATTTCTTGATCTTTATATGCTTACGTTGATTTTATTCCAAAATCACTTTCATTTAGGACTATTTGTGTGACACCATTCCTAACATTTTTATTTTATAAAAATGTTCCACTTTATGTCAAATTGCCATTTTAGCCATTTATTCTCAAACTTGCATTTTCCTCGATTTTAACAAGTGTGATTTTTCCAGAAAATATTAGTAAGAAATGCACGCCAACTTCTCAAATGTTTTTAACTCATTGACACTTATTTGACACTTTAGCGTAACATACTTCTATAGTTGGAAATATCTTTATTTCATTATTTTTTTTCTCTAAGAAATCGTTGAATTTTTTGAAGACTACTCTATAAGAAAATACCATTCTCTCTTTTAAACACATGTCGTCTTAAGAGCATATACTTATCACATTTTCAACACTTTTTCACACACTTTAAGGGATTAAGATTTTATTTTATTTATTCCAAATTAAAATTGATGAAAACCATCATTAAACTTGTTTACATGCCTATCATCAAAATACTACAAGTTTATACATGTGGGAAGATGGATTTTAAGTCCAAAAATTCAAGAAAAGGAGTTTAACACACGACTTATTTAATAAATTTTATAACATTAGAAAAAACATGCTTTCTAATACTAAGGAAACTTTTGGTCTTTCAAAACTTGAATAAATGCCTATCTTCATTAAAATCCTAAAATTTACTAGAAAACTTTGAAACATTTGTTCATAAATTATCTTTGACAAGATGAATATTAATTCAACATTTTTATTCCATAAAAATGTTTAACACCAATTTTTCTTGAAATTCATCATCTTACTCAACATTCTTTAAATCCTTTATAATCTATTTCACACCAACCATAAGAAATACTTTCTTAAATTATTCATGCATTCTACTCTTAAACCCTACACCCAAGACCATATACTAAGGAAATAGAGTCTTAAACTTAAAGAGTAGAGTTTTCCCACCTCAAAGAAATTTCAATAATAATGGATGAATGTAGAAGAATATGGAAACCTTCCACCTCCTAAGGTGACCTTAAAGAGGTTGCCTAGCTCCATCAGGCTTGTCTCCATGAAAGATCAAAGAAATACCCCCTTCAAACTCCCTCTCTTTCAACTTTCTCTTCTTCAAAACCCCCCCAACACTATCTCCAAAAATCTTTATCTTGCTTAACACATGGTGTATATGGGTTTTATGGGCTTAAATATGTTGGAAATGGGTTAAAGTACGGTGGTTTAAGGTTGATGGGGGGGAGGCTGGTAGGGTGGTAGGAGGGGGTTAATGGTGAGGAAACTGTCAAAGATCGAGAGGGGGGGATATTTTTGAAATTCCCTAAAATGGACCAAACTCACACTTAAATACCCCAAAACCTTTAGGGGAAAATCCCTAAATTGCCGCAAGCCCTATTCATGAATTAATGTATTATTTCAGGAGAATGTCACGTGTCTTAATCCAACTATTTAAGTTTTGACAACACTTTCCAAACTGTATAAATCATTTTATGAATACCTCGTTAGAAGGAGAATGGATTTTGTTTGAACGAGAATCACATTTTATTCGAACCAGGCTGCCGCTCGTTCGAACAAGGAAAACATCATGTTTGAACGTACTTTGAATGAGATTATAACGAAGGTGGTAAATATAATACAAATTTGTCTCTTTCGATGGTCATTAGAAGACCGTTGGAACTAGATTTGAATCTCATCGGAATGACTTCAAATGTCATTCAAACGATCCTGCACTTTTTTAAAATTGACTTTAAGCCCATACTTCTTCCAAGTAATTACATCAAGGCCACTGTATTACCGAAATCCGACCCACAAATCATTTCACAAGGTCCCAATCCCTATTGGGTCTCATAAAGTCACCGAATCACATGGGTACGGTGAAAGTCGTGAAGGTGGGTGTTACATTCTTCCCTCCTTAGGAAATTTCTTCCTCGAAATCATCAATCCATCAATTATTTAAGGTCTTAGGGTTTATTAACTCTTATTCAAACTCATGGGAATACTCCAAGGCTAGATTATCAAAGTTCTTAATCACTAACGTGTCACCATACACTCTTTCACAAGTGGCTGTCATCAAAGAGCTCAACATGCAACATGTTCAAATGCTCCCCCATCAGGCTAGCCATCAAAGTCATATAATTGTCCTCGAGTCTCTACTTACGCAATGATCATGATCAATCAAGTCATAAGACTCCTTTACGAATACCCAAAGCATGTCGTCGCTCTATCAGGCAACACTCTCTAGTGATTAACGCTCACCTAAGAGTGAGACAGCACGCAACTAACAACGAGTCAATTATCATAAATTATTTCAATTCTTAGGACTACCTATGTTGAATCCCCTCAAATTCTAGAGTTCTCCTGACCACAAAATTTCACTTAAATTTAATACTAACCTCACGTAGCTAGTTTTTCACTCCGAGTACTGTACCAATTTACTCATTAGGGAAAATAACACTACGTGCTAGTTCTAACACCTTACGATATCCTCAACTCATAATTATGAATTTTACAGCTAAAGACTCCAAACACCATACCGTCTAATCCATAATATTGCTAATCTTACAGAAAGAGGGAACTATGAATAAATCGTGTGGAAAAATGCACCACCACGTGTACACAGTACTTGTGCAACAAAGGGATATTTCAAATAAGTATGCGCCTAGTTGCCAAGCTACAATGAGCACACTAGGTCCATCCACACTCATACTGAGACAAGTCGTGCTATGACCAAACTGTCAACATGGAACCACACTAGACCATCAAAATTGGAAGGAAACCATCCTCAACCATTGGAAGTAGAGCAAAATGGTCCCCGAATACTAGAAATGAAAGAACATAAAAAAATTACAATGAATAAATAATCGCTCCGAGGGAATCCCATCTGCATGGAACCGCTATGTTTTACAAAAGGTGAACCTGCGCCATACGCTCGAAGTCCACGATTCCTCCCAAGCATTCTCATCAGATCTTAGCATAGCCATACACCCTGGCTTGAGTCACCAATCGTGACAAATCGGATCACAAACCACTCATCTCCTTGAGACGAAAGTAACTTACAAACCTATTATTCCTTGAATAGTCAAACGTTGAACTTCCTTCTTTAAGAATAAGGCTTTCTCCTTCCATCCTTGATGAACGCGAGTCACTCTTGTTGATTAATGTCAATGCCTCTGTTGACACATCCCTTATTCATCTCCATAGCCAACATGGCTTTAACACACATGGGTTACTATTTGTTTTATCGTACCAAGATCATGTCCCAATGACTCCTCGGGAAGTACCTAACTAATCGAAACATCCACCTTATTATAACGTCTAACGAAATAAGATCATCATCGTGCCTATCTCTAAATTCTACTCAAACTGAATTTACATGGCCGCCACACCGGTCTCCATTAGCTCTATAAGGATAGTAAGTACTACGTAGGTGTATGCTTCCTAATTTATACCAGTCTGGCAAGGCATACGAGAACTAAGCCTTGCCCTTCGAGGGCCATTCCAAATTACTTTATCGAGAAATGTCGATATCCTAATCATGCTTCGATATCCCTTCTGGGGTGATACTTTCAAGTCTCTAATATGACATCATTAATCTAAGTCCCCAATGCATCTCCTAGTACCTATCACAATTAAGTACGCCACTTCCACACTAGACATCTTATAAAGATAGGCATTACATCAAGTCATGATACTAATCTTCACTTACCCTTAGAAGGTTACCTCACCTACTTATATAAATTTGTATGGCCTCACTAAGGACTACACGATTCGACTCCTAGCTGGACCAACAACCTGAAATTATTACTTGACCCTCATATAATCATCACTAGAAACCTAACGCTTCATAATACCAAACTTAATTAGTTCCCTAAGAATACCAAGCATACCCCACGTAAAAGTCATCAAAAACTTGACAAGATTGCATCACCTATGACTCTCTCATCGTAGGTACACTCTATATATTTCTCAATATCCACATCATGACTATCAGGTACTCACAAACACACTAGTCTTTAAACCTCTACAAATGGCTCACTTTAATCATTGAACTCCTCAAGGCATCACAACAAGTCGATTTCTATTCCCAATGACGCCACATACAATGAGTCCCACAGACACTCCAAGACCCCCCTAAATCATACACAAATCGAAATCTCCTCACATTCAGTCATCACTTTGGACACTAGAACAACTACGACATTTAGATATAAATCTTATTTCCCTTTTTATTAGAACGCTGGCATAGGTCTAACTTGCAACCCTCTCCTTTAGAACCCACAAAGGTCCGAAAATGTCCTTCCATATGGTTGGTACCATGAACCACATATCAAATCACTGACTCACACAACTAAGGATTTTGGCAGGATATTGTACGTTATGTACAACCTACAAGCCTCACCACGGATGCCTGAAGGGATCCTATTCCTCAAAAGTTGCATCATACTCTCTAAAACCACATTATGGAAGACTATTTAAGGTTCACTCCTACGTCACTTTAACTCATCATTATTACACATGTAACACACTCACCACCAATGGACCATAACTCTCATCATAGCTTATGATATACAACTTTCAATTGAAAATTACCAAGTCACTTACTTACAACGATAGTATCCTACTGACTCGGGCCAAGAACACATCCTTAAGTAATAATCGACATGGTTCTACATGCCCACAGACTTGTAAAATTCTTACATTATACTTCCCCAAGGATCAAGTCCACCTAATCACATCATCGTTATTAATTGCCCATAAGTACCCAACCAAGGAAGTTAATGCGTCATCAATATCTCTTAAATAGGACACTCTAGTCACCTAACCTCCACAATTGACTTTAAATAACTCATGTTTCTAATTCTATGGACATTATTCACCTTTATTAAGATCTTAATAGACCTCTTACATCGTCAATGGTAGACACAAAAGCACCTCACACTAAAAAGTGTGGTGTCGCCACTATCGGCTCGCACAAAAACTCGTAAATTACTTACATGTCTAAATCAAAAGTGTGGAAGCTATTAATGAAAACTAACTCAGCCACATGACACTTTGCAATGAATCTCCCATAATGATAATCTCCTTGACTCCACCATCGAGAAAACTAACCGAAACGATCACCAATCTAAGGTGGCCGACCCAAAACCAACACCGATGTCAAAGATCCACTACTGACCTCATAATGTTACTCCGTAAGGAAGCTTGAACCTAGAGGTCTGATACGATATGTAATGCCCCAGAACACATTTATGGTTACCTTTGTTCAGCCCGGTCCAACCCGAACGTTTGGTGTGAAGTGCAATGAGGTAACCTAAATAACATTACTAGTCTAGTTTTATTTAATTGACGTTTCACTTATTTAATATGCGATTATAATTTAGACCAAGCTACGTCATGAACCCGTGGGAAGTGTCCCCAGAATGTAAGTATACAGAGCTACTAACATAAAATAAAAGAATGCAACGCCCTTAAAATACGGAATCGCATACAACCTATCATGACAAAGAGGGGGAAATGAGTCGAATGCCAAATGAGAAATTATAATAATGAAATATAGAATCGAATGGCAGGAAAGAGACTCTAACACATTACCTACGTGCACATGAAATTACATCATATATATACATACTTATACATTAATGCATGAGATCGTTTTATTATAAAACATTACTTAGTCCAATTAATTTACCTTAATCTTATAAAAGAGTCCCCTTTTTACTTGACTTGACATTTATTTCCCACTTAAGTACTCGGTTAAATACTTTAAATAATTACACTTCGCTTAGTAAGACACTCCTTTTCTTAAAATTTCTCATTTACTTGCACCAAATTTTCCTTAGTATTTTCCTTGGAAACCACCTTTCAATACATATATGCATCGTGCTTAAAAATACTTATTTTCATTGAAAACCTTTCATAAACACACTCTTGTGTAAATTATGGGTTGAACCTGATTAGGTTGCTTAATTACCCATTTAATCACCTCACTTTATCATTCCTTTTATTTCATGGACATTAGCCAATTTCTCACATTACTTGACCACATTATCTTTCAACCGAAACATGTATCCATTTCATTCAAGTTAGGTCACCTTTTCTTATATTCACCACACAACCATTTCTTGACATGTTCCACTTTCTCATTATCTTTTCTCAAAATCTTCCAAATATTCGAATATTTTAACGGGCTCCACACTGCCGGCTATGTTACCATATGCTATAGCTAGTGATTTTGGGTCTTTTACCCCCAGGATTACGGGCCTTTCTTAATTATGTTTGGTCATTCAGGTCAATATTAACGTGTTTTAACATTTTTCAAACCTCCACATAATTCCACTTTCTACCGGACGAAGCCAAAACCCGTGGTTTCACCCCACCCTGTGTTACACTTTAAAATCATCATTTCTTATCCTTTATACACTTACATTTATTTTATGCCAAAATCACTTTCATATAGGACTATTTGTGTAACACCATTCCCAAAAATTTTATTTCATAAAAATGTTCCACTTTATGTAAAATTACCATTTTACCCATTTATTCCCAAATTTGCATTTTTCTCTATTTTTATTTTTCCGAAAACATTATTACGTCATGCACACCAACTTCTCAAATGTTTTTAAATTGTTAACACTTATTTAACACTTTGGAGAAACATACTTCTCGAGTTGGAAATATCTTTATTTAATTACTTTCTTTCTCTAATAAATCATTAAACATTTTGAAGACTACTTTATAACAAAATACCAACATCCCTTATTAAACATATAGTCTTAAGATCATAAACTTATCACATTTTCATATAATTTAAGGGCTAAAATTTCTATTTTCTTTATTTTAAATTAAAACTCATTAAAACCTCCATTAAACCTGTTTACATGCCTATCATCAAAATACTACAAGTTTATACACATGGGAAGAGGTATTTAAGTCAAAAAATCCAAGAAAATGAGTATAACACTTGACTTATTCAAGAAATATTATAACATTTACAACAACATGCTTTCCAAGACTAAATACATTTTTTATCTTTCAAAACTTGAATAAATTCCTATATTTATGAAAATCCCAAATATTACAAGAAAATTTGAAACATTTCTTCATAAAAATATCTTTAACAAGATAAATATTTCCATAAAAATGTTTAACATGTATTTTTCTTAAAATATATCAATTTACTAAACATTATTGAAATCCTTTACAAGCCATTTTACACTAACCATAAGAAATACTTTATTTTATTATTCATGCATTCTACTTTTAAACCCTACACGCAAGACCAAATACTAGTAAAATAGAGTCTTAAATGTAAAGAGTAGAGTTTCCAACCTCAAAGAAGCTTTAATAATGGTAGATGACTGAAGAAGAAGATGGAAACATCCCACCTCCTAAGGTGGCCTTAAAGAGGTTGCCTAGCTCCATGAAGCATGTATTGTTGAAAGCTCCAATAAAGACCCCCTTTAAACTCCATCTCTTTTTACCTCTTATAGTTCAAAATCACCCAACAATATCTCCAAAAATTTGTATCTTGCTCATGACATGGTGTAGAAGGGTTTTATGGGCTTAAATACGGCAGAAAAAGGTTAAAGTATGGTGGTTAAGGGTTGAGGGGCGGTGATGCTCAGGTGGTAGGAGGTGGGGAAGCTCTCAAATCTAGAGAGAAAGAGGAAAATTGGCTAAACTCACACTTAAATACCTTAAAACCCTTCGGGCCAAAATCCATAAAATGTCACCAATCCCTATTCATGAATTGATCTGCTGCTACAGGAGCATGACACGTGTCTTAATCCAAAGGTTTAGGTTTTGACAACATTTTTCAAACTATAGAAATCATTTTTCGAATGCGTCGTTCGAAGGAGAATCGCATTTCGTTCTGACCAGGCTACCTCTCGTTCAAATAAGGAAGACATCTCACTCGAACGTACTTTGAACGAGGTTCTAATGATGGTGGTTAATCCCATACAGAGGTATCTCATTCGATGGTCATTAGAAGATTGTTCGAGCGAGATTTGAATCTCATTCGAACGACTTCATATGTCGTTCGAACGACCTTGCACTTTTCTTAAATTGAACATACTTCTTCCAATTACTTGCATCAACGCCACTATATTATCCAAATTCGACCCAAAATTCATCTCACAAAATATCCAAATCCCAATGTTGTCACATAAAGTTGCTGAATCTCACAAGTAGGGTCAAAGTCACAAGGGCGAGTGTTACAAAATTCATTTAATTGTCCCTTCTTTTTACAAAATGTGCACTTGTATACAACACATGGTACATTGTCATTAGGACTCACAATATTATTCTTCTCAACTTGCAGAGAAGACATCATAGAAATATGAGTCTCTTGAGAAGATTAACAAATGTTATTTTAGAGGTCACGTTGGATTTTGCTTTAAACGTTTTAAATCGAGTACAACTTTTTCCATTTGAAAATCAGTTGTGTGATAAAAGACTTTTACCAAATTTTTTAGACGAATCCTCGTAATCGAATTTCACACTCTTAGTGGAGAGAAGATCATTTTCAAGTACAATGATCTTTTCAATTAAAGATATATTAGGATTTCTGCATTCTAACGACTCAGTTTGCAAAAGATTTAAACTTTCTTGCAAATCATCTCTGTATTTCTTCGTACTAAGAGAATTTTACATAGACTCGAACGTTGAGCCTCAATATTTCTCAAAATGCAACTTTTCTATCTTAAAGAAATTAAATCATTTTCGGCTATTTTTAATTGCAATGAGACTTTTAATATATGTTTTATGTCTATCATTTTCAATGCTCAATTTATCAAATTCAAGTTGCAAGTCACCATCTTCCTCATTATCCAATTCATTACTAGAATAACGAGATGAAGAAAAAGTCTCAATCTTAGAAAACTTTCATCGCTTGAGAGAGAAAATTGAGATACCACTTTTTCATTTGGTTTTTCACCATCCAAGAGCCAAGTTAGGGAGAGTATAGGCATCTTAAAAAATATCCATCCTGCAAATCATAACATTACCTTCTAAAGTGTCCCAAAGAGCGATATTACCTGTAGGTGACTAAACCTACTAAAAAGAGGACTATCTCTGATACTAATTTAAAGTGATATACTAAGAAAAAACTACTCGAAACTGAAGATACACAAAATTTAATTTTAGTTCAAGTTTTAATCGATGCCAAAGACAATGAGAACAACCTAAAGGTATATATGACCAAATTTAGAAGAGATTTAATCTACACGAAAAAAATCATATTTATTAAGCATTTAAGATATAAATCATATGAAAAAGTTAATCATGCCAAACACTGGATGTACGAGGAAAAAAATCCACCAATAGGAAAAACCTCTGGCCCAAAGCAATAATGCAACTTAAACTTTGTAAAGACTTACAGATGGGATAAACGTCTTACAATCACACAATATGTTAACTAATACCTAGCCCTTTTTCCCTCGATCTTAATGAGATAAAGAAATCTTTAATGTCGAAGAGAATCTTAATACACTGATTTCATGATAAAATAGTCAACAAGGTTTTCTTGAACCAACTTCAAAGTTATTTTGTAAAGAACCAAACATCACAAAAATGTCCAAAGGTTTATAAGCCCTATGTTTAAAAAGGACTTTGATCAACAAAAGTGCTTTAGGGTTCACATTATTTACTTATTCTTCATTGATATTGATCACTCATAAGACAAGCATGATCAAGTGTAAAGAAGAGAAAGGAGGAGAAGAAAGAACAATTCTTCTTTCAAAAAATGTTTAGGTTTTTGAAGTGAAGAACAAAAACTCAAAAGTTATTCTCTTTAATTTTTTTCTATTTTTAGAAGAAAATAATCAAGCTCTACCTATTTGAAAGTTAAAGGGTAAAGGTATGTATATCCTAATAAAATCCACTCTCAAGACTTGGTAGAGAAGGAAGTGTAGAAAAGGTCCTATCAAACCCTAAAAATGTGCTTTTGGAAATTATCTAATGAAAATATTTTATTTTGGAAAAAGGTGGAAAATCAATATGATGGTATCATTGCTCCTTTGCTGCAGCGAAATAGTCTATCGTGAATGTGAAGACCCTCGACTGATGGTCGCAAGATCTGCAATGGATTTTCTATGAGATAAAACACCTATACGTGACTAGCGAAAATGCACTGTCGCTACAGCGAACCACCCATGAGGGAGGTCGCACAATAGACCAACATATTTTTTCCTAAACTAGTTGACACTTGCAAATAGTGAAGTCGACACTTCGCTACACCTAAAAATTCTAGGACTCTAATATGTTTTTAAAAATATATATTTTTATAGACAAGAATACTATGACATTTTGGAGACAACATAATGAACTAAAGTACACACCAAGGTTATCTAAAAGATTTTAACAATTGAATTTTAAAAACCATGAACTAAGTCCTCTAGGTCACACTTACCTTCACACTAAAGTGCTCAATGTGATTTTGGGATGAAAGAAGTCATATTCAAAGTCTTAAATGTTTATGAAGCTTTTAGAGTCCTCTTGGGCATAAAATGTTTTGGAAATTGGAATAAGACAGTCTTCAAAGTGAGGGAACAAAGAATGTACTGTACTCTTACAATAAGGTTGTTAACACCTAAGAGGCCTAGATGAATAAATCCACCCCCCCCCCCCCCCCCCAATAAAGGTCTACATATTAAGTTTATACCCAGGAAGATAAATTCTTGGTTACTATTAAGTACGACAATAACCCCACTCCATTGTGACCAAAATATCATGTTAAGGGACGTCCCGAGTTTCAATCAAATCAGTCAAAGAAAAATCATCCTTCCGTTACTAATCATCACTCTTATAGTTCCTCATGGAGGACCTTAAAACACCAACCATTAACGTGTACCCATTCCACCCGTATTTTATGATTATTCCCCACCATTTAGTTCACAAACAGAGTTGGTACCACAACCTCCTTATGACCCTCCACCCTAATTGTCCACCTCGTCTCTCGAGAATCTTCTCACTAAATTCATCATGACTCAATAATAAACTACAATAGTGCAAAATCAAGCCATCCAAAGGTTTGAGTAACATTTAACCAACTTAAGTCTAAGTGAGAGAAAAGTCAATTCCTGAGTTAACCCATTACTAGCCCTAAGTGCAATGTCAAAAAGTCGGCTTATGAGGTTATATCCCCATAAAACAAACCCACATATCAAGAAGATATGAAAGTGGTGACCACTATAAGATCTAGGAAATAGGTCAACAACAGTGTTAATGCATCAAAATATGGTTAAACCCAACCCAACCCAACCCAAAAAGTCCAATAGAACCCTTCCCTAAGGTTCACTAACCCTACAAGTCTATAGAAAAGTTTGAGTCAAAACCTAATTAGGACACCACTATCTACGTGCCTAAGGCACCATTTCCTCGTAGGTTATCTCCAACAAGAAGGCTCACAAATTTTATGAGATCAAATAATTTTTTTACAATGTTAACATTAACATTACCTTCCTCACCACGATTCAATAAGTCCAGTCATATGCTAAATTCTTGAAGGACTTGTGCACTATAAAGTGACAGGAAAATGTTCCTTGTGGTGCTTTTTTCACCGAGCAAGAAACATCCATTATTCATCAAAATGGTTTAGTGAAGTATAGGGACCCTGATCATCCAACTATCTCTTACATGTTAGGAGATAAGTACACCACTCGGGCCTTACTTTATCTCGTCTCTAGTGTTCATTTATTGCCTTACTTACTCTATCATGAGTTAGGGTTATAACATATGAAACACACACAAAAGACACTTCAACTAACTGACCATTTCGTGAAAATTCCTAAAGAAAGAATTGAATATATTTTTGTGAAAGCGTCTGATTTTTACAACGAGCCCAACCGAACTAATATTACTATCATATTGGGTCATCCCTTCTTAGCCACGACAAATGCAATAATCATTTGTCATGACAGTTCCATGAATCATTATTTTAACAGTATTACTGTTGATGTCAACATTTTCCACCTGATGCAACAAAAAGAAGATATCGAGTCTGTTGAGGAGGTGTATGTGATTGACTCATTGGTTCAAGGGATGTTGGATTGACAGTACCTCGAGGATCATCTTCAATAATGTTTGGATAATTTTGAGTCTGATTTTGACATAGTTCATCCATCTTTGACCTTAATGCCTTATTAGATTCCACACTATTGATGCACATTAATGATTAGGACAATCGGTTTGAGTCTCTCTTTTTTGTGCCTATTCACTTAGTGGATAATCTTCTACAATTTCGTCCTAATGATTCCAAGACTCTGTTTCTGGATTTGAGTGCTCATCTTTACCTGATTCTCTACCTAATGTGGAGATTAAGGCACTGCCCTCTGAGTTAAAATATACTTTTTAAGCCCAAACAAACATCATCCGATTATAATTACTTTCGACTTGACCTTAAATCAAGAAGATCAATTGGTCCACACTCTTATAAAACATAACACTGCTATAGGGTGAACCATTTTGGAAATTCATGGCATTAATGCAAATGTTTGTAGTGATCGCATTTATTTGTAGGAAAATGCTAACACTTCTTGTGAGCCCCAATATTGATTAAATCCTACAATGAAATAAGTTTTGAGAACTGAAATTTTAAAATTGCTTGATGCCAATATTATTTACCCTATCTCGAATAGCCAATGGGTTAGTCTCATTCATGTTGTGCCTAAAAAGTTTGGCATCATTGTTGTTAAGAAGATTAACAATGAGCTTGTTTTGACACGTCTACAAATCGGTTTGTGTGATTGTGTTTATTATAGAAAGCTCAATTCCGTCATAAGGAAAGAATATTTTCCTCTTCCTTTAATTGACCAAATGCTTGAACGATTAGAAGGACATGCCATTTATTACTTCCTTTATGGATATTTTGGATATAACCAAATCACTTTGCCCCCGAAGACCAAGAAAAATGACATTTACTTGTCCATTTGACACATTTTCCTACTCTCTCTTGCCTTTTTACTTATGCAATGCACCCATAACTTTTCAATGATGTATGACTAGTATTTTCAGTGACATGGTAGAGCATTTTCTTGAGGTCTTTATAGACGATATCTTCGTCTTTGGATCATTCTTTTATCAATACCTATTACATCTCACTAAGGTCCCAGAATAATGTCAAGAGAAGAATTTGGTTCTCAATTGGTAAAAATGCCACTTTATGGTGAAAAGGGCATTATTTATGCCAAGTTATCTCTAGTTTCGGGATATAAGTTGATAAAGCTAGAATTGACTTAATTGGAACTCTTCCCATTCCTAAGTATGTCAGGGATATTCACTCCTTCATAGGATATGTGGGTTTTGATCGGTGCTTTATCAGTGATTTTCCCCAAATTGCTCAACCTTAATAACTCACTTATTGAATGATATCCCTTTTTAAATTTTATGTTGCCTGTATTATCTCCTTTAATAATCTTAAAACCGCACTCAGTTACGCTCCCATAATCCAACCTCCAAATTGGTCTCTTCCATTTGAGATCATATGTGATGCCTTCGACTTTTCTCTAGGATCCATTTTAGGATAAAAGGGTTAATAGGAACTCTCATGTGATTTATTATGCAAGTAAACCCATCGACGATGCCCAACTCAATTATACCACAACTGAAAAAGAATTTTTATTCGTCATGTGTGCCTTTGAGAAATTTTGCATTTATTTCGTAGGCTCCCTCATAATCGTTTATATATATCACAGTGCACTTTGGCACCTTCTTTACAAGAAGGATTCTAAATTTCGATTGATATAGTGGATTCTCTTAGTTTAAGAGTTAACCTAGAAATTTGTGATAAAAAGGGTACTGAAAATGTAGTTGCCAATCATCTCTCCCATTTGTCCATTTCATTTAACATCGATCATATTCTTATTTCCAAGTCATTCCTCAATGATCAACTCTTTGTTATTTCTGAATTGACATGGGATGCAAATATTGTCAACTTTCTTGTTAATGACCAATTTCCCAATCACTAGTCTAAATAAGAAAAATCTAAGTTATTGGCGAATGTTAAGTATTACTCTTGGCATGACCCGTATCTTTTAAAACACTATCCCTATCAAGTCATTCTTCGTTATGTTCCCGAGAGTGAAGAATCAAGCATTTTATCATTCTGTCATAATGGTTCTTGAGGCTGCTATTTTAGCTCTAAGAAAACCTTAACCAAGGTGTTTCATGGTTTTTTAATTGGCCAACACTTTTTTGAGACACACACCAATATTGTCATGCTTGCGCCAAATGTCAACATTTTGGGCGTAAATATAGTAGATACATTATACCCTTCACGCTCATTCTTATCATCGAACTCTTCGATTTGTGGGGTATTGATTTTATGAGCCCATTCCCCTCTTCTCATAGTTTTTAATATATTTTATTTATAGTTGAATACATTTCAAAATGGTTAGAATACATAGCTTATCGTAAGCTTATCGTACCAATGACCACCGTGTTGTGGTCAATTTTCTTAAGGAGTATATTTTTGACTATTTTGGCACCTCTAAAGCTATTATTAGTGATAGGGGTAGGAATCTTTGTAATAGAGTCTTCGAACAACTTGTTAAAAAGTATGGTGTCACCCACAAAGTTGTTCTCTCCTATCACCCTCAATCGAGTGGTCAAGTTGAGGTGTACAACTCAGAAATTTAGAAAATCCTCAAGAAGACTATTAACCCTGATCAGAAAGTCTGGTACTTATGCTTAAATGACTCACTTTGGGCATACCGTAACGCATATAGGACTCCAATTGGTATGTCTCCTTACCGGTTAGATTTTGAAAAACTATGTCGCCTCCCCATTGGTCTTGAACGTCACGCATATTGGGACATCAATACCCTTAATTATGATATCAATGAGGCAGGTTTTCATAGGAAATTAAAATTTAATGAGTTATAAGAATTGGGAAATGATTCCTATGATTTGTCCAAGAAATACAATGAAAAAATGAAATAGATCCACGACCAAAACATCTTGCGCAAAGAGTTCCACCCGGGTCAGAAAGTCTTGTTATGTAATTCTCGTCTCCATATTTTACACAAAAAACTAGATTGTCGGGTCCATTTCTCTCGAGTCTGTTACTCTCTACGGTGCCATTACCATTCAAAATTCCAAGGATATTAGCCTTTTTCAGGTCAATGGTCAACGTCTCAATCCTTTCTTAGAATTACCCTCTCTTCAAGTGGATGAGATTGACCTTGTTGATCCAATTTATGAAGACTGACTTTTCAGTCTAGTTTGGGGGTAATCTTACTTGCCTATTCTCATCTGCCACCTATGACGATAATTTTGATTCCCTTAAGAAAAAGATTCTGGTCGGTCTGGCTGAAGACGTTAAACTTAGTGTTACTAGGAGGCAACTCGTAGTCTTTTGTTTCTAAGTATGAGCCTTAATGTATTTGGGGGTGGTTCTTTATCATAACCCTTTGCTTATATATTCATATACTTGTATGTATTGTCTCCTTACACCAGTTCAGGTTTTTCCTTAGGTACGTCTTGCGGTACACTTTTATTAGCGGTTGGCTATGGTAATATCTTTCCCACCTTGTGCTTTCAACTTAAAACATGGTTTTAACATCGAGGACGGTCCTCTCTTTCATTTTGGGGTTGGAAATTTATCAAAATCGAACTTCTTTTGAAATTTTTGTTCCAAAACAATCCTTTTAAAACCTTTCTATGTAGTTATTATCTCATTTTTTATGCAATTTATCCATCATCAATCTTTTAGAAGTCTAGGAATACTATTTTCGAACTTGAAGTCATACTTTAAATTTAGAAGCTTAAGTAATATCTCAAAAGGCATATTTGCATCACGAATTCCTAAACTCACCCTTTTTTACGCACATATAACGTCATAGAAGTCAAAAGTTAAAGAGTATAAAAATTCTCAAGAAAAACTTAAAGATCACTAGTGGAGACTTAAATCGTGAGTTTTTGAGCTTTTGATGTTTTTGAGGTTTTTTATACAATCTCCAAGTCACAGGTTGACACAACTTTCTTTGGGTACCCTACTAAACTCATTGCACGGTCTCATTATTCTTTATTTTTTTTAATTGTAACCACCGATAATGACATCCTTTTTGAGTTGTAAGAAACATATGTATTCTAATTTGTCCCGAGCACCAAAATTTTTCACGCATATCTTATAATTTTATATATTAAATCATCATTCACTTTTGTTTATCCACAAATATCCCCCCCCCCCCCCCCCCACCACCACCACCACCACAACAACACACACACACCATCTATATATCATTTTTCGATTATCACCCTTGGTTTTAAGAAAAAAAATTTCTTAATTGCTATTTCAAAGGAAAAATGCATCACAAGAAAAAGAATATACATATATATATATATATATATATATAATAAAATGCGATCAAAATTTTGTGAAATGAAGACATAAATTGTACAAGTTATAGTCAACTCTTGTCAAAAAATGCCAAACATCATATCATTCATCTTACCCATCTCATTTCCCCTCATCCTATACATAAACCCCATTTTTACCATTTGTGAGGTGTTTAGGCGTACAAAAAATCGACATGGTGAATAATTCGACATTCTCAATATAGTGGTTGGCATTCTTTCATGATACCACCTTTCTTTCATGTATCCGTTCTTTTTTATATGTGTATTATACTTTTGACTTTTTTAAAATTTACTCCTAATCTTACACACAAAGATACATTTCACCAAAATCTCAAAGAGTTCATTTGAAAGAGATATATCCAGTGAGATTTGAAGTTAAATAGTTGATTCTAAAAGTCAATGTACGAATGATTCTTGTGATATTTGAAATTGTTCACACAACATACATTGGGTTCTAGGAACGATTTTTCCTTTGGTATTAAGTAAGATTATCTTTCGTACACTTCATATTTCATTGTTCAAATTCCTTGAATTCTTTAATGATGGGTTGTGTGATAATTCCTATGTCTAATTAGAGACTCACTACTTTTCAATAAAGTTTTATTGAATTTTTTGGTATATTCACGACAAACCCTCACGAGACAACACTCGTCCTCTAGGGTAACCTAGAGGTTTAACGACTTGTTGTATATGCTTAGTGAAATCGCAAGTGTCTGCCAAAGTGCAACACCCCCCACTTTTGGGGATAATTAAAATTCGTAAGTAAGTGTAATTTGTGAAATTGAGAAATTATCGTGAAAAGTAATTTTTGAGGATTTCAGGGACTAGATGATTTTTTTTATATGTGTTATATTTACTTTTGGGATTAAGTAAATAAGTTGGAGTATTTTATATGTCGCAGCTGGGTAAAGCGACAGAGGATAATATTTTAATGGGAAATTCCGCATTAAGTTGCGTTGGGTTAAAATAGTGAATTGCAGTCAAGTACCTCGGATGGAGATTTCGATTGCGCGGTTGGTCTCAGAATGGACGAGATAGTCATAATAGAGTATCCGGGGGTATTGCTTGGACTCCAGGAATTTTTTAAATGTAGGGACTCGTAATTGAGTAAACGAGTCATTTTTAGGTTTATTAAGGGATAAACCCTTTTCTCTCTTATAAGAGACACAGGAGAGGGAAGGAAAGAAAGAAAGGAAAAAGAGAGGAAAAAAAAGGAGAGGAAAGGAAGAGAGAAAAGAGGAAGAAATGGGGGATTCCGGCCAAAACTCCGCCGGATTAGACTCGAGGTCGTCGAATTTCATCCTCCAGGCAAGTGTTTACTTGCTTTATTTAATTTAGTGTATATATTTCATATTATAATTGGTAAATTTTGAAATTTGGGTTAGAACCCTTAAAGTAAATTTGGGAAAACTTGATTAAGAGTTTACAAATTGATGTATTGTAAACTCTATAGGATTTCTAGTGTTAAGACCATGTTAATGGAGTGTAAAATTGAATTGAAATGGAAGAAATGTCAAAACTAGGGTTTTTATGGTTTTAAGGTCCAAACCTAAGAGAAATGGTTTAATATCACAAATTTATGGAAGTATTAGTTGTAAATAAGTGTTAGGATGTTAATAGGGTTGTTGGTTGAGATTATAACCATTAAAATGGAGTTTGGGTTGATATTTGGGTATTTTGGAGATTCAAAAATTGCCCAAACAGTACCCTCGAGCAGGCCGAATCGATTCGGGTCTAGGCCGAATCGATTCGCCTAAGAGGATCTGTAAGGATGCCTTGGGCCGAATCGATTTGGATTTAGACAGAATCGATTTGCCCTTGAGGACCTATTCGCAGAACACTTTCCGAATCGATTCGGATTGGGGGCCGGATCGATTCGCCTTGGCCATAATTGTTAGTTTTCTTCCCTTAAGAGTATGGGAGTTAATTACAATTTAGGGTTTTATATGAGGGATCCTAGTTATGATATCGGGACTCCTAAATATTGGTTTTGAGGATGAGTAAACCCTTAGAGGAAAAAGAAAACCTTGGATTGGTGTAGGGCATAATCCGGGGAACGGACCTAGTAAATGTTCGGGACGGACAACATTTAAGAGAGAGTTCTTCTGCCATTGGGCATAGGTATTTACATTATTCGAATGTATGTGAGCTGAATACATCCAAGTAAATCCTAGGACGTGATTACTAGGAATTATTACTTTCAAGATTAGATGTGTGTAAATCCTTAATAGTGATTAAAGTGCGAGTTATACGATAAGTGAGAGAATATTTATGAGTTTAGTATTCTAGGTGTGTGCATACTTAAATATTGTTATGAGTGAGAACATTTTGGATATATTGTCCACCGTTATGTGTGGTTGTAAATTATAGCCATGTATACATTTGAGGAGTGATACATGTATATATACGATGTGGTTATAGTATATATTATATGACACGAATACATATATATATCTATGTGTGATTGGTATATGTGTATCTTAGAGGCTGATTCCACGGGCTTTTCTTTGGTGTAGGGTTAGGATAACCAGATTATATATTTTCTCTAGTGCGATCTAGGGAGGTTGTGCGATGTGGGTGAATCCCCAGCCTTGAGGAGTAGGGAGAATATACTCCCTAGGTCATATCGTCCCGCGTTCTAGTGCGATGTGTGTAACTCCACTTATAGAGGGAATATGACCGCCTCCATCGTTGTGTGTTTTTTACCATAACCATTGAGTAAGTCTGGCTTGGTACCGTGGTGCAACGAGTAAACCCAGAGTTGGATCGGCACTATAAGATTGCATCGTCGACTTATAGCTTGTTGGGATGGTAATTGTACTTGTGTATATAGTATAATACTTGTGCATGAGAACAAGATAATATGTATCTCTAATGGAAGTAAAGAGATAAAATGAATATACATTAAATCTCATTCTAAGAGATTTTATCTGGATGTATATTGTGATATGTATATAAGAGTGGGTACGATATATATACGATAGTGAGTATGATAATGTATATAAGTATATGCGTATGTGTGTGTGTGTGTGTGTGTGTGTGTGTGTGTGTGTGTGTGTGTGTGTGTGTGTGTGTGTATATATTGTGTACCCAAGGTCTAATGGATCTCAACGATCGACACTTCCAGGTAGTAGTGTATCGGGAGGGTTCCTTGTTTGGATTTTGCTTCGCGAGACACCCCACGCACAAACATGGCATAATGTTGAGACTGGGGAGAAGTTTAGCCCTTAGTACTTAGTTTACTTAGAACTTTTAGAGTCCGGGGGTGACGGATTAGTTAGGTAGTGTAGCTTGACTAGGATATTTAAAGGGATACGCTAGGTGTTCACTATTATAAGAGAGGTGAGGGGTATCTCATGGGAGTGCAATACCAATTTAAATATGAGATAAAATATATTTTAAAATAAAGCATTTATGCACTTGCAAAATATTTTCACAACTCGGGCTCTGACCCGTTTATCTATTTTCCTCTCTTTTGCTATATATATATATATATATATATATATATATATATATATATATATATATATATATATAGGTGTCCAGACACAAGGACGCCTAGATGATGATTCCCTCGAGTCAGACGTTGGTTGCAACAGTTGTGGATGCATGCAGGTTTCTTTTAAGATGCTTATATCCTTGTCATCTAGATAGGAGGTATTGTAGAACACTCGGGCCGAAAGCCCAATTGTATTTATTTATTCTTTTACCGCCTTTTTAGTGCGGAATTCAATGGGGTTGTATTATTGTTAAACCGAGTGTTCGGTTATTTTAATTACATCTCAGCTTCATTTATACATATGGTGCAAATGTTTTAATTGAATAACTTGTTTAAAAAGATTAGATAAATAAAATTTTAACGCCAGCCTAATAGGTTATTAGTAATTAATTTGGTTTTCGACAGTGATGCTAAGAATGAACCATATGCGACTCCTGTTTTAATTTGGTACAGGAGTGATCATCCGGTATTTTGTTAGGCGGGGTGTCACAGATGGTATTAGAGCGCCAGGTTCTAGTGTTCTTAGGAATCTGTGCGAACGTACTACACTTTCAGCGTTGATTTTGATTTGATATAGAGCCTTAGGATTAGGATCATTGATTCTTCTTGTGAGATTTTGTTCTCCTGCCATATTATAAGTTTATAGTAATCTTTTGGGCGCTCGTTCGAGATTCGTGTACTGATAGATGAAGGACGACCAAAGAAGGCCATTGCAAGGGTAGCAGAAGGTAGGACTTATTTGGAGCATCTAGTTAAAGTCAGAGATTAGGATCGCAATAGTGGTCACTCTCCTTATGGCATTTGTTAAGGATGGTTGCAATGCCTACTAAAGAATAGTAGTTATGACTACCCCAGTACTGCTGTAGTAGAGAGTGGTGCTAAACTTGAATTACTCAGGAAGTAAATTGGGAAAAATGTTCGAACGGTCCTTGATAAGGACCATACGTTAAATTTTAAGTTATACGGAGTAAGTTTAATGTGATTTAGCGGAAGTCAAAGGCTCAGAAACTTTGACTTAGAGCAGGGTATGGAAATACCCAGATGTGAAAATTTAAGCAAAATTTTTCACTCGTTGGAGCAATAGTGAAATGGTGGGAACGAGGGTCAGAATATTTAGGGGAGCAGGATGTGTTGTTCGTAGAGGAATCTCACAGACAGTTTTAACCCCAAATTTCTTTGGTTGATTAGGAAGGAAAAGAATACAGTTTTGGATTATTCACATAAGGATCGTCCAAAGGCCGACAGTGAATAAAGGGTGATATGGAGAAGTGAACCTAGTACCGAAGTAAGTTAGGTAAAAGAAGACAGAGTCCTTCAGTGGAATGTTAGACTCACTGGATAAGTGTTGCTAACACTCATGGAAAATTTGTATCCATGAAACCACATTGTTGGACAACCACCCGGGGAATTCATTGAACTAGGTCTGTTGAAGCCATTAGTGGAGTTTCCTTTTAACAAAGAAGTTAAGGGAACTATGAAGTCAATCATCAGGATTGAGGCTATATAGTCCAATAATACTGATAACTTTATCATAGTCAGGAAGACCAGAGATGGGTAATGTGGAATGTTGAGCCACACAATTAGTCCTTACCCGGTAGGAATTAAAGGACCAGAGTAGGGTGCCGAGGTAGGATATTATTGAGAATAGTTTTGGTTCATTCAAGACAAGTATGCAGGGTCAGGGAACCAATCGGAGCAGTCAGGAAGACTGGCGAAGTTATTATTATGATTTTCACCTCTGAAGGAGGAGGTATATTTAGTGTGACTAGATAGAGCCGCGATATTTCGCTAACCCTAGATGAATCTGTGATTTGAGTTTATTAGTAGTATCGATAACATTATATAGTATATGTTTATGTGTTTTTTCGCGATAGCGGGGATCTATTTCCTTTCATTCGCTGTGAAAAACGGGTGATAGTATTCTGAGTTTATATCAGATTTGTATTGCTCATTTTGTGTGTGTTATACGAGTATGGTGTTATCTAGAGTATAATATGTTCTTTGTTGATCAGAGCGATAGGAGGCTAATGATGGCAAGACTATCGTGTCCGCGGTTCCAGGGTGGAACAGGATGTTGTTGCGATATCTCACCTGGATACAGTTTGAGTTCGCCCCTATTATATGTATCGATGGAACTTCGATGAGCAGATGTTCCATTATTGTGATTTGAGTCCGTGGAGAACTTATAGATATGATTTAAGGTATGCAGGGTTTATTGTTGAACTATGATTTTAAGCTCATTTTTATTTGCACAAGGACTTAGTGTTAGTTCGAGCGCTTGGTGGTGTGGCTCCTGGACAAAGATAGGAGTTCAAACCACATTTTGTTGAAAGAGGGGATAGGGTTACCCCGGTTACACATTAAAGCTAACGGACCTCCACGATCGACAAAGTTAAGTAGTAGTGTATTAGAGGGGTTCCTTACTTGGATTTCACTTGCAAGACGCTCCACTCATGAACCTTAACGACGTCGGGAGTGGAGATAGGTTATGGGATGCAGGGATATTGGTTTTGTCGATAAGTCATATAGTGTGGAGGAAACACTGTAGACTGGGGGCCGCATGATGATGGTATGCTTATGAAAATATAACTCCTATGGAGAAGCGATAAAATGGTTCTCTCACCGCAAGTAGGTGGGTGAGGCAGGAGTTAGAGAAATTGATTTGAGGCTTATAGCCATGCCTTAATGAAAAAGGACATTTTGGAAGTAAATTGTTTTGAGGTATGATGTTCTTAATCTATTTGGAAACAGTAGGCGCCTTGATTAGTTCAGTTTTCCATTTCGCCAAGATGGAAAATAGAGTAGTAGATATATGTTAATAAATTAGCGAGGTAGGATTTAGGATGTTCAGTTAGTGTGCCTTAGACCATTATATCTCGATGACCGACGATGCGAGGGAGTAGTGTAACGGGATGGTTCCTTGTTTGGATCTTGCTTTGCGAGACGTCCCACGCATGAAACCGAGAAAATGTCGGAAGTTGAGAGAGGTCTTAGGCACTAGGGACACAAGTTAGGATAGTATTTATTTCACGTGGGTAAGGATACGCATTGATCTTAGGATTATTAGGAAGTAAGGCCAGTAGATTTAGTGGCGTCGATATAAAAAGATTAGTTGGTTCACCTTGAAAAGGATTGGATTTCCAAGTATAGGAGGAATTAAATTTTTCGGGTTGGGAAAACTTATGTGTGAGTATTACACTAAGGAAATAAGGCCCGTCTTTAGGACGAGTGTTACTTGTGTGACAATTACAATAGTTGTGCAAATAAGCACGAATTAAAAAGGCGTATGGGCATTCTGGTAAGTTGGTTTTACATATTGCCTGAGAAAGAAGGGGCGTAGTATATAAAATTGAAGATTATGCCGTGAGGCAGTATAAGTGGAATTGAAATAGGTTAAATGGAATGTCGTAAGAGGTACGTGATAATCCAATTTTATTGGGGGGAATAAGAGGTAGCATGCCCAATATAAGCGATGAGACTGATGGGAATAGTCAAGCGTTAGAGTAATTTCCTTTTTAAGGGAAATTAGATATCCTGATGTAGATGAGCGGACGCTTAAAATCATGATTTTTCGGTGAGATTTAGACGTTAGAGTTGTGTAGCTTGACTAGGATGTTTAAAGGGATACGTTAGGTGTGCACTATTAGAAGAGAGGTTAGGGGTATCTCATGGGAGTGAAATACCAATTTAAATATCAGATAAAATATATTTTAAAAATAAATCATTTATGCACTTACAAAATAATTTTAAAACTCGGGCTCTGACCCATTTATCTATTTTCCTCTCTTTTGCTATATATATATATATATATAGGTGTCCAGACACAGGGATGCTTGGATGATGATTCCCTCGAGTCAGACATTGGTTGCAGTAGCTGTGGATGCATACAGGTTTATTTTAAGACGCTTCTATCCTTGTCATCTAGATAGGAGGTATTGTAGAACACTCGGGCCGAAATCCCATTTGTATTTATTTATTCTTTTACCGCCTTTTTAGTGCGGAATTCAATGGGGTTCTATTATTGTTAAACCGAGTGTTCGGTTATTTTAATTTCATCTCAGCTTTATTTATACATGTTGTGCGAATGTTTTAATTGAATAACTTGTTTAAAAAGATTAGATAAATAAAATTTTGACGCCTGCCTAATAGGTTATTAGTAATGAATTTGGTTTTCGACAGTGATGCTAAGAATGAACCATATGCGACTCCTGTTTTAATTTGGTACAGGAGTGATGGTCCGGTATTTTATCAGGCGGGGCGTCACAGATGGTATTAGAGCGTCAGGTTCTAGTTTTCTTAGGAATCTGTACGAACGTACTACACTTTCAGCGTTGATTTTGATCTGATATAGAGCCTTAGGATTAGGATCATTAATTCTTCTTGTGAGATTTTGTTCTCCTGCCATATCATAAGTTTATAGTAATCTTTTGCGCGCTCGTTCAAGATTCGTGTACTGATAGATGAAGGACGACCACAGAAGGCCATTGCAAGGGTAGCAGAAGGTAGGACTTATTTGGAGCAGCTAGTTAAAGTCAGAGATTAGGATCGCAATAGTGGTCACTCTCCTTATGGCATTTGTTAAGGATGGTTGCAATGCCTACTAAAGAATAGTAGTTATGAGTACCCCAGTACCGCTATAGTAGAGAGTGGTGCTAAACTTGAATTACTCAGGAAGTAAATTGGGAAAAATGTTCGAACGGTCCTTGATAGGGACCATACGTTAAATTTTAAGTTATACGGAGTAAGTTTAATGTGATTTAGCGAAAGTCAAAGTCTCAGAAACTTTGACTTAGAGCAGGGTATGGAAATACCCAGATGTGAAAATTTGAGCAAAATTTTTCACTCATTGGAGCAATAGTGAAATGGTGGGAACGAGGGTCAGAATATTTAGGGGAGCAGGATGTTTTGTTCGTAGAGGAATCTCACAGACAGTTTTAACCCCAAATTTCTTCGGTTGATTAGGAAGGAAAAGAATACAGTTTTGGATTATTCACATAAGGATCGGCCAAAGGCCGACAGTGAATAAAGGGTGATATGGAGAAGTGAACCTAGTACCGAAGTAAGTTAGGTAAAAGAAGACAGAGTCCTTCAGTGGAATGTTAGACTCACTGGATAAGTGTTGCTAACACTCATGGAAAATTTGTATTTATGAAACCACATTGGTGGACACCCACCCGGGGAATTCATTGAACTAGGTCTGTTGAAGCCATTAGTAGAGTTTCCTTTTAACGAAGAAGTTAAGGGAACTATGAAGTCAATCATCAGGATTGAGGCTATATAGTCCAATAATACTGATAACTTTATCATAGTCAGGAAGACCAGAGATGGGTAATGTGGAATGTTGAGCCACACAATTAGTCCTTACCCGGTAGGAATTAAAGGACCAGAGTAGGGTGCCGAGGTAGGATATTATTGAGAATAGTTTTGGTTCGATCAAGACAAGTATGCAGGGTCAGGGAACCAATCGGAGCAGTCAGGAAGACTGGCGAAGTTATTAGTATGATTTTCACCTCGGAAGGAGGAGGTATATTTAGTGTGACTAGATAGAGCCGCGATATTTCGCTAACCCTAGATTCATGTGTGATTTGAGTTTATTAGTAGTATCGATAACATTATATAGTAAATGTTTATGAGTTTTTTCGCGATAGCGGGGATCTATTTCCTTTCATTCGCTGTGAAAAGCGGGTGATAGTATTCTGATTTTATATCAGATTTGTATTGCTCATTTTGTGTGTGTTATATGAGTATGGTATTATCTAGAGTATAATATGTTCTTTGTTGATCAGAGCGATAGGAGGCTAATGATGGCAAGACTATCGTGTCCGCGGTTCCAGGGTGGAACAGGATGTTGTTGCGACATCTCACCTGGATACAGTTTGAGTTCGCCCCTATTATATGTATAGATGGAACTTCGGTGAGCAGATGTTCCATTATTGTGATTTGAGTCCGTGGAGAACTTACAGATATGATTTAAGGTATACAGGGTTTATTGTCGAGCTGTGAGTTTAAGCTCATTATTATTTGCGCAAGGACTTAGTGTTAGTGCGAGCACTTGGTGGTGTGGCTCCTATACAAAAATAGGAGTTCAAACCACATTTTGTTGAAAGAGGGGATAGGGTTACCCCGGTTACACATTAAAGCTAACGGACCTCCACGACCGACAAAGTCAAGTAGTAGTGTATTGGAGGGGTTCCTTATTTTGATTTCACTTGCAAGACGCTCCACTCATGAACCTTAACGACGTCAGGAGTGGAGAGAGGTTATGGGATGCAAGGATATTGGTTTTGTCGATAAGTCATATAGTGTGGAGGAAACACTGTAGACTGGGGGCCGCATGATGATGGTATGCTTATGGAAATATAAATGCTATGGAGAAGCGCTAAAATGGTTCTCTCACCGCAAGTAGGTGGGTGAGGCAGGAGTTAGAGAAATTGATTTGAGGCTTATAGCCAAGCCTTAATGAAAAGGGACATTTTGGAAGTAAATTCTTTTGAGGTATGATGTTCTTAATCTATTTGGAAACAGTAGGCGCCTTGATTAGTTCAGTTTTCCATTTCGCCAAGATGGAAAATAGAGTAGTAGATATACGTTAATAAATTAGCAAGGTAGGATTTAGGACGTCCAGTTAGTGTGCCTTACACCGTTATATCTCGATGACCGACGATGCGAGGGAGTAGTGTAACAGGAGGGTTCCTTGTTTGGATCTTGCTTTGAGAGACGTCCCACGCATGAAACTGAGCAAATGTCGGAAGTTAAGAGAGGTCTTAGGCACTAGGAACACAAGTTAGGATAGTATTTATTTCACGTGGGTAAGGATACGCATCGATCTTAGGATTTTTAGGAAGTAAGGCCAGTAGATTTAGTGGCGCCGATATAGAAAGATTAGTTAGTTCACCTTGAAAAGGATTGGATTTCCAAGTATAGGAGGAATTAAATTTTTCAGGTTGGGAAAACCCATGTGTGAGTATTACACCCTGTAAATAAGGCCCGTCTTTAGGAAGAGTGTTACTTGTGTGACACTTTCAATAGTTGTGCAAATAGGCACTAATTAAAAAGGTGTATGGGCACCGTGGTAAGTTGGTTTTACATATTGCTTGAGAAAGAAGGGGCGTAGTATATAAAATTGAAGATTATGCCGTGAGGTAGTATAAGTGGAATCGAAATGGGTTGAATGGAATGTCCTAAGAGGTACGTGATAATCCAATTGTATTGGGGGGAATAAGAGGTAGCATGCCCAATATAAGCAATGAGACAGATGGGAATAGTCAAGCATTAGAGTAATTTCCTTTTTAAGGGAAATTTGATATCCTGATGTAGATGAGCGGGCGCTTAAAATCATGATTTTTCGGTGAGATTTAGACGTTAGAGCGGTGTAGCTTGACTAGGACGTTTAAAGGGATACGTTAGGTGTGCACTATTAGAAGAGAGGTTAGGGGTATTTCATGGGAGTGAAATACCAATTTAAATATCAGATAAAATATATTTTAAAAATAAAGCATTTATGCACTTACAAAATATTTTTACAACTCGGGTTCTGACCTATTTATCTATTTTCCTCTCTTTTGCTATATATATATATATATATATATATATATATATATTTAGGTGTCCAGACACAGGGACGCCTGGATGATGATTCCCTCGAGTCAGACATTGGCTGCAGTAGCTGTGGATGCATGCAGGTTTCTTTTAAGACACTTCTATCCTTGTCATCTAGATAGGAGGTATTGTAGGACACTCGACCGAAAGCCCAATTGTATTTATTTATTCTTTTACCGCCTTTTTAGTGCGGAATTGTATTGTTGTTAAACCGAGTGTTCGGTTATTTTTATTTCATCTTAGCTTCATTTATACATACTGTGCAAATGTTTTAATTTAATAACTTGTTTAAAAAGATTAGATAAGTAAAATTTTGATGCCAGCCTAATAGGTTATTATTAATTAATTTGGTTTTCAACAGTGATGCTAAGAATGAATCATATCCGACTCCTGTTTTAATTTCGTACAGGAGTGATCGCCCGGTATTTTATTAGGCGGGGTGTCACAGAAAGTGGCACACTTTTGATTACTTATCTTAGTTTCACTCTATTTTTACTCGAAGACTAGCAACATTCTGTTTAGGGTGGTGTGACAATCACCCAAAGTGTTGTTTTTATCACCCAAATATAATCATTTTAATTGTTAGTTCTCATTAATATTGGCCCTCTGTGTGTATTTGTTTATCTTGTCGGTCAATGTGAAGTTGCGGTTTCAAAATGCATACTTCAAGTCAGTTGCAGTAAAAATATCGTCAAAAGTGCTAAAGACAAATTTTATGTGATCCCAGACAGACAACTACCCCATCCCAAACCATGTCCCTAGTCTTTCCTAACCTCTCGTGTGTTGTGTGTGTTTTATTATATGTGCTTATATATATATATATATATAATATTTATTATTATTATTATTATTATTATTATTATTATTATTGTTGTTGTTGTTGTTATTATTATTATTATTATATACGCATCTATATGTGTGTCATTTTTATTGTATTAGTTTGTATATTACTTTGTTTTTTTACTTTTGTGTTACAAAATAATGATTTAAGTCTCAATAAAATTTCCTAAGTCAGCTCCCAAATGAGTTAAGACTGTATTAAAATGTTATACCTTAATAATGACACAACACAATTTTTTAAGGGTATGTCAATTTATTTGACGGTGATTTGGGGGTTGAAATTATGACACATAACATTACTCTTAAGTGTGTGTGTATATATATATATATAAACTACAACACACATATATATTTACATGTATATACTCACACACACATATATAATTTTCAAATGACTGGCTAAAATCCTATTCAAGGAGTGGAATGTTTCATTTAATTTTTAAGTCTTAGTCAAATAGTTATTTATATATTATTCCCCTTTGAAATATCGTTATTATAACTTTTATACGTTTTGTTCATGACTTTAGAAAGTGTGAAGTTATTTTTGAGAAAAAATAATAATTTCAGGATATAAATTATGTTTGAAATTAATCTAGAGATATACTTTTCTCAAACTATATTTTTATCTTGGTTTTATCCAACTTTTAATTAAATTTTTTTCATGATAAAAAAACTTTAAATATTTATGCTTCGCTGAATAATTACTAGAAAAATTTAGAAATCATCATTTAAAAGAGTTTATTAAAGTACACTAATAGTATTTTAAAACTATGATTATTAAAGTGGGTAGTAATAACAAGAGTTAAGTAGTGACCTAAATAATTATATTGGGGTATTTAAAATGAAAAATTATGAAACTAAGGCCAAACAATTAAAGAGTTAATTCCACCCTTTGACTTATCTCATCATATATATTCTCATACTTGATATTTTATCCTAGCGTTCAGTTTTTTTACTTAATACTAGTTAGAATAATTTAAATAAATAAAAAACTCTTAAAAAATAAGTTATATAATATGAAAAACATTAGCTTTATTTGACTTCTCTCTAGTTTAAGAACTTGCCATTATACTCGTTTTTACTTTTTATTGTCTAGGTACTTCAACGAAAAATTGATATATTAATATTGTCTACCTTTCACTTGTATTACTTAATACTAGTTCAACAATTTAGATAAATCAAAAACCCTTGAAAAATAAGTTTTAAATATGAAAATTATTTTTAGTAGCTTCATTTGACTTCACTCTAGTTTAATAACATGGATTAACACCTTTACCTTAACATTGTACTTATTTTTAGTGTGTATTGTGTAGGAGGGGCTTATTTGTAGAACTTCTTACTTAGAGATAAGTTACTTCAAGAAGGTAGAAACGAAGTTCAATTGATAACACGAAAGAGGTTAATTAGGACACTTTAAAGATCAAGTCTTCCATTCCAAAGAAGCATAAGATAAAACTGAAGAAACTCAAGTCTAAGGTTTTCGAAAAATTGCTCCCGAGAACACAGACCGAAACAACTCCATAAGATCAAGTACACTGCGAAACAGCTTAACCGAGGGAGCATGTTGCGAGCAATCATAATGTTACATGATCAACAATCCTCATGATCTATAAAATTCCACTGATGCAAAAACCATTATTTTACATAAAGAAATAATCCCTTTACACATGATCCCATGTCGATAGAATTTTTATAATGTTTCGGGCAGTGCGAGCAACACGCTTTATTAGAATAATACTTTTGTCCACGTTTTAAGATAACTTTATACCATTACATGGCTGGTGGTGGCTTACTAGCATAAGTTCCCAAAAAAGGAAACGGGATTCAATGTCCCCGAAATGGAGATAAACTATGTATATGTTACTTTTTTCCATTAAAGTGACACAAGACTGAGGTCAGACAATAAAGACAACAATACTAAGAAAGCATAAATAAAGAGAAGAGAGATTTCATAACAGACTTCAAGAGACTTGAAGATATTTCAAGATAGTTTTAAACATTGTAAACACTTATAGAGGTGAGGTTTCATTAGAATTTGAGCATTTTTAACATAAATTTCCATCCTAAGAGAAATGAAACTCTAACTCCGATGGATGTAGCCCAAGTTGGGTGAACCACATTATTTATTGTGTTCCTTATAGTTGATTTCCCTTGCTAAGTATGTTTTTCCCTCATTATTATGTTTGTTTATCATCACTCCTACAAAGTATATTTTCACATCACCATCAATAAGTGTTCTCTCCCTGCTCTCTCTCTCTCTCTAAGTGAGGACCAGGTGACTACTAGGGTCTGTTTACTAATGTAGAGGGGTACACACTTGATAGATCAAGAACTTGGGCGAGGAGGGCCCCAAAAAGGGCTCCTCACCCCAAGATCCTCAAGTGCTCATAGAAATGGAAATGGGCGAGGAGGGCCCTAGAAAGGGCTCCTCGCCCCAAGATCCTCAAGTGCTCACAGAAATGGAAATGGGTGAGGAGGCCCCAGAAAGGGCTCCTCACCCCCCAAATCCTCAAATGCTCACAGAAATGGAAATGGGCGAGGAGGGCCCCAGAAAGGGCTCCTCACCCCCAAAATCCTCAAATGCTCACAGAAATGGAAATGGGCAAGGAGGGACCCAGAAAGGTCTCCTCGCCCCAAAATCCTCAAATTCTCACAGAAATGGAAATGGGCAAGAAGGGCCGCAAAAAGGTCTCATCACCCCAAAATCCTCAAATGCTCACAGAAATATAAATGGGCGAGGAGGGACCCAGAAAGGGATCCTCACCCCAAAATCCTCAAATGCTCACAGAAATGGAAATTGGCGAGGAGGGACTCAGAAAAGGCTCCTTGCCCAAAAGTCTTAAAACTCACAGAATTACAGTTTGGGTGAGGAGGGCCTCAGAAAGGGCTCCTTGCCCCAAAGTACCCAAGAATTCACAATTTAGAATTTGGGCGAGGAAGCTCACTACAAGAGGCTCCTCACCCCAGAAATTAGAATTCCCCACAAAATATAACCAGTGGGTGAGGAGGATCACTCAGAGTGACCACTTTCCCAAGATTTATTACTCACACAAAAGTACTGGAATATTACTTTCTTATACAAGTAACCTAGTTGAGTAGGAAGGGCTCAACTAGGCAAGAAGGGATCTCTTAGGAGTTTTGTCTTGGCGGCTAAGGAATAAGGTTTGTTGAGCAATCGCAACCACTTAGCACTTTAAGATTGAGAAAACACTAGTAAAAAGACCCTAGTAGTCACCCAATCCTCACACAGTTCACACTTAATCACAATTAAAGTGAGCAACCAAGTGTTGCTCACAAGAAATGAACGCTTTGAAAAATGATTTTAGATGAGATTGTCCTTGAGACCTATACTCAAGCTTATAAAGATTTAGAGTAGGTGGTCATCGATACCCCCATCCTCAAGATTACAAAGATTTTAGAGGAGGTGGTCCTTGAGAACTCCCTCCTCAAGTTTACAAAGATTTTATAGGATGTGGTCTTAGAGTCCTCTCCTCAAGTTTACATAGTTTTTACAACAAGTTACCATTTTAAATTGATAAACACAAAATCAGACATTTTGTCCTCAAGCGCAAACACATTTTATTTTTGACTTCGGTTCACACTCGGAGGCACCTGACAGAGGAGACAGGCGGATGCACACAGGTAGGGACAAAAGGTACATTGCAGACCTTGTTCCTCACCAACCCCCTCACTTTTGGTGCCAAAAAAGTGCCAACTCATCCCTAGTTACCAAGTATAAATATGACAACTCGAAAAGGTCAAAAGGACATCACAACTCAAGTCATACCGTTACTCTATCAAAATCACTCCAGACCACTAAGTGTTCTCTCCTTGCTCTCTCTCTAAGTATTAAGATCTTTGTTCCTTCACTTCACCTAAAAGCCATCACTGTTTCTCTTAGGTAAAGTTACTATTATTTTGGTGATGATCATCTTCTTGCAGGGAGTAGACTATAGTTTGAGTTCCATTGTTTTCAGATAAGGAAGGTTCTACCAGAAGATTTTCTAGAAGGGATTGAGAACCTTGAAGGCAGCATCCATTAGAGTAGGTCATGGCTTACCCTTTCTAGTTATTCATAGACCCCAGCCTCACTACCCTCTTACATTTCGCGACTCTGTTGGGAAGGTATTCTTGCTTCCATGGACAAAGAAGGTTTGAACATTTATAAACAACTAGTTTTTTATGACATTCATTCTGGGAATGGGACTCAGAGTGACTAGACCACTCATGAAGATGTGGTGGTGATTGGAGCAAGGACATCTGCCCCTTCGGTACAGCAGACCAGTTCATCGACAGCGACTTCGGTGACAGTTATGAGTCTTATGAGCATGTTCTTTGATTTCTTGAAATAAAATAACGCCGACCTTGCAAGTTCGGGTCAAAGATGCGTAAAACCGGCAGCAGCCCTCTCTGGAGGTACAGTCCCCCCGATGGCGGCTCCGGAAGAAATAGCCCCACCTCGACAAGTGGTGCCAGATCAAGTTCCAACATTTTCAAGCTCACCAGCAACAAAGTGCGTGGGTCTAGAAGAATCCCTCTCCAAGTCTATTACGATAGAGGAGGTGAGGAGTGATCGAGGGTGAAAAGTAGCGCGTGTCAAACGTTGATCGTTGTCTTCTGTTCACCTCCTCAATACAAAATCCTAAATTACGACTACACTCAACTGGTGAGTATAGCGGTAAGTCGGGTATCGAAAATATCCACTGAGACGAGTTGCTAGAATTTATAGGATTTAATACACCTAAATAAAAGTGTAAAAGGTGAATTACAAACTAAAACGAAAAAGATGCATAAAAGGGAAATATTAACCTAGGCGAGTGTATTGAAACTAGATTAACAAAGAGGTAAAAACTATAGGTTGCGTCGAATATCCCTCACCCGAGTTAATTAGTATAAAATGGATACATGGTTCGACGAGTTATTACAAATGCGTCTTGTTTCGACAGTTAATTAAATCAAGGGTTGTCACGCCCCCAAATTCTCATAAAACCCTAATAAGATTTTGGCGTCAACAAATACCCCAGAAATTACACACGAAAGGTCGTAAGCACGGGACATACATGATATGACCCGTCAAATCTCCTAGGAGTAATAACTAGGACAACGCACCCGAAATATACCCGTAAACACCATCATCAAAGCAAAGCAACGCGTCAACCCGAGTGAGTTCCATTCAAACACAACCTGGACTAAATTAGCTAGAAAGCATGGTAAAAATGCGATAAAGTAAAGCGGTAAATAAACACGGTAAATCTACACTAGAAAGCGATTAAATCAAAGCATGTAAAGAGAGCAAGTAAACTAAATTAGAAAGCAAGAATAAAGGAAATGAAAGCTATATTAATAGAGAGGGAAAATAAAAGTACAATCTTACAAACCCAAATGTTGTCACATCATATGAGGAAGAAGAAAAGAGCTCTCAACTCCCAAACCCTAATCTAAACTAACCTAAAATCTATTCTATAACTTAATATATGATATTTACAACAAAATTTTCATATATACTAAGTGGAATTAAATTATAAAAGAAAAGAGAAAAGAAAAGAAAAGCCAAAATATCAGCTGGAAACAGGGGATCGATCGATCGATCCCCTGTAATCGATTGATCGATGGCAAAAATATCTGCCCGCTGTCCCCCAACGAATTGAAAAAACTGAAGGATCGATCGATCGATCGTTTTGATCGATCGATGGATCAAGCAGGTGCCAGCCCACTGCATTTCTTTTCCTTCTCTTTTCTCTTCTTTTGGTTTCATTATTTTTCCCTTCCGCTAAAATTGCCGTAACTTCTTCGTTCTGAATCGGAATCACGCACCGTTCACGGCCACGCGAAGCTTGCGAGGAGGGATACAACTTTCGTGGATGTTGGTCCATGTGCCTAATTTGTGAAATGACTAAAATGCCCTTGAACGTACGGTCGCGTACGGAAATCGAGTGAAATGCGTCCGAACTTCACACTTAGCATCCAAATACCTATAAAAACTCAATTAACCCTTGCAAAATATGTTAACAAAGAAATCTAAGGTTGTCTGGTTAACGGGCATAAATATAGAGAATAAGATACCCGAGGGGGCTAAAATGTGTCAGTTCAAGGGATGAATACTCACACCCCCTAACTTACACTTTGCTAGTCCCTAGCAATGAAATAGGATACAACAAGAACTAAAAGCAAACCAAAAGCAGGATAAGTACAAAAGTATGGTATAAAAGCATAAGGCCACTTTCGCAGGCAATTTGATTGCATTTAGCGTATGCAATAAGCCGTTAAACCCCTAGGTTACCCTAGTGGACAAGTGTCATCTCGTGAGGGTTTTCAGGGATGATACCTGCAAACATCACATGGTTTCCTAAAAATATGCCCAAACCAACATCCGACGAGCCCAAAAATAGCGAACAAGATTTCATACGCATTATTAGCCCATTGAACGGATTCAAACAAAAGTTTAAATCATTGACATTATAGAATGCACCTCATAGAATTGAAATCTTAAAATGTGGGAGGGGAGTGAGCACATGCAAAGTGTGATTTGGCAAAAACTTATATAAACCGGATAAACATTAAAGCAAGTATACATTCAATCCTCACGGGCATTACACTCATCAAATGAATTCACTTGAAATAGGGAGGTAACACACGGAACATGCGGGCATAAAGAGTAAATGGAAATGGAAACTAGGCTGCACACATGTCACAAATGAAGAACGTTATATATAAAATGAAAAACTGTAATCTAAATGAAAGGATACCGCACACTAAAAAAGGCGAAATGTATTTTCACAGATTATCAAAACTATTATGACTTTAAAATTAAATGCACCCTAAGATCACATAGGACTTTAATAGGGTTATGATGTAGGCTTGGCTAGGGTACAAAATGAAGGAATGTATGGATTCAAAGTGTTCGGAATGAAAACACAGAATAATGGGCAAATGCGGGCAATATCAAAATTGGAAAATAAGTTCCAAAAAGGCATTACATATATCATCGGGGAGAGTAATCAAAGCTTATTGAACTATATACACAACATTTACAACTTTCTCTTTCTTTTCTTTTTTTCTTTTTCTCATGTTTTCTTTTGCTTTTTGCTTTCTCTTTTTCTTCACTTTTCACTTTTTATTTTCTTTACTTATCACACTCTCACATGCCTAAATTGCAACTGCAACACAACCACATCATTCAATCCCAAGCAACATTCCAAACAAGGGTATGGAAAGTAATATGTATGGGCTAAAACTCCAATTTGGAGTTGGTCATGGGAATTGGGTTATGAAACGAAAGGCTATATTTAGGCTTAAAGGGGTTGACGAGGGTAAACATATAAGGGTGAGGTCAAGGCTAATATGGGTGATATAACAAAGATGGACTATGATCATTTCACAGAGTTTACATAATTCTCGAGTCAAAACAATATATGAAAATCATGATTAAGTAACAGATTTCAAATATGAACTCAATTAATGAACGATCAAATGAAAGAATAGAGAGATTACCGACGAATTCAACGTTTTCAATGAGAAAAGAATAATGTATACACCCACAAACGAAGAAAGGTACAAAGCTTACTCGGTGTAAGTATATACAATGCAACAAAAGATTACTGAGTTATAAAAATCTTAAACCAAATCAATTAGAACAATAAAAGTGCATGTGCTCATGGGATTAAAGTTTAATTCATGAAGTTATTCATAATATCAATAATCGAGACTAAAGTCTAAGAACTTCTAAAATCGAGAACATGCATCGTTGAGTTGTCTATTGGATCGGGCATTTATTAATATTTATCATCAAAAACAAGGGAAAAATGCCCAACAAAGGAGGAAAAAGAAAGAAAATCTTTTTGAAATTTTTAATTTTTCTAAGAAAAGCATACTAAATAACTAACTTGTGAGAAAAAACATGGACTAAATAAAAAAATGGATAGAATATCCCACACCCCCTAACTTACAACCTGACATTGTCCTCAATGTTAATTAAGAACCAAGTTAAAGAGAGGAAAAAAGCGATATAACCCAAAATTGGAGCGATCCCCTTAAGAACAAGTCCAAAGAATCTACAAAATAAGTTAGTACCGAGCATAGAAAAAATAAATAACAAAAATTTAACTAATTACACTAGACTAAATTAAAAAGGAAAGAAAAAATAAAAAGAAAGAAAGCTAAAAAGCTAAAAAGCTAACTATATACAACCCACTATTTTGGCTTCACACTAACTATAAACTAGAAGACTAAATAACTGAGGGTCCACCGTGAAAATGATTTGACTTTGGAGGATAACCGGTGTACCCTCACATATAAGCATTTCTTCCGAAAAATATGAATTATGTTTGAACAACGGAAGGCATGTGTAAGGCGGAAGAAATGAACCATCGCCAAATAAAAGTTTTGGAGGGACGATGGGGGGGTTGGATTGAACAGGTGACAAAAATATGTGGGGACCGAGAAAAGCCGAATATCCTCCCAAGGATTTTGAAATTGGAATGGGAGGTAGCACGCACGAAGGCACACATGAAATCGTGGAAGACGACTCGAGCAAGTACTCCTCATCGGCAAAAAGGTTTAAAACATTAAAGTTTGAAACCGAATCATCGGGTACTTGTGACAGTGTGATAACAGAGAATGAAAATGGGGATGAAAGAAATTCAAACTCATGAGATGAATCATCATCGCATGAAAATTGAGTTTCGAAGGAAATAATATCATTTTCAATGAAATGTTCTTCTTTGGGGGCCAAAGAAGAAATCATTTCATTGCAAATAGATATTACATCATTTTCATCCTCACTTTCAATATCTATTATGCAATGGGCAAAGTCAAGAATGGTTTGTTCCAAAGTAGGCAAAAGTACCTCATTTGGTTCAAAACATTCGTCGACTTCAAAAGTTTCGGAAGCAAAATCATCGTCAGAATCAAATAATAAATCTAATTCATGTTCCCACAAATGATTTTCTTCCCGATAACGATTTTCAAGTTTCTCATTCTCATACATATACAAGCCCTCACCGAGTGCCATAGGTCGAGGTGCGGATGCATGAAAATGAGAACTTTGAAAATTACCATCAGACTTAAATGAAAAATCATCATTATAGGAATTTTGAAAACTATTGCAATTCGTTTCAAAATTCCTATTATAAGGAGGTAAAGGCCCAAAATCATTATCATCATCATCAAAATTCCAATAACCCAAGTTTTAACTTTCGTTATACTCGCCCAAAGTCATATTTGAATTTGAAAATCTTTGGGACTCTAAGTATTGACCGAAAGTCATAGGATTATGAGCATTTTGAGAATTATAACAATGATTATCGAAAGAATTGGAATAAGACATGCTTACCCCAAAAATGGCTCGAAATGGCAAATTCCACAAAATAGGTGCGCGCGAGAAATTCGAGCGTTTCTAAGTGCTCAAATGTGGAAGTACTACAAAAATGTTAGCAAATAATATAAATACAAAGAAAATACTACGAAATACTAAATCAAATAAAGTCTAAAATAAACTCATCTGTGACAACGACGCCATTTTGATCGATGGTGAAAAGTAGCACGTGTCAAATGCTAATCGTTATTTTCTGTTCACCTCCTTAATACAAAAACCTAAATTACGACTACACTCAACTAGTGAGTATAGCGATAAGTCGTGTATCAAAAATATCCACTGAGAAGAGTTGCTTGAATTTATAGGATTTAATACTCCTAAATAAAAGTGTAAAAAGTGAATTACAAACTAAAACGAAAAAGATGCATAAAAAGGAAATATTAATCTAGGCGAGTGTATTGAAACTAGATTAACAAACTGGTAAAAACTATAGGTTGCGTCGAATATCCCTCACCCGAGTTAATTAGTATAAAATGGATACATGGGTCGACGAGTTATTACGAATGCGTCTCATTTTGGAAGTTAGTTAAATCAACGGTTGTCACGCCCCCAAATTCTCATAAAAGCCTAATAAGATTTTGGCGTCAATAAATACCCCGAAAATTACGCACAAAAGGTCGTAAGCACGGGACATACATGATATGCCCCATCAAATCTCCTAGGCGTAATAACTAGGACAACGCACCCTAAATAGACCCGTAAACACCATCACCAAAGCAAAGTAATGCGTCAACCCAAGTGAGTTCCATTCAAACACAACCTAGACTAAATTAGCTAGAAAGCATGGTAAAAACGCGATAAAGGAAAGCGGTAAATACACACTAGAAAGCGATTAAATCAAAGCATGTAAAGAAAGCATGTAAACTAAATTAGAAAGCAAGAATAAAGGAAATGCAAGCTATATTAATGGAGAGGGAAGATAAAAGTACAATCTTACAAACCCAAAAGTTGTCACACCATTTGAGGAAGATGAAAAGAGCTCACAACTCCCAAACCCTAAGCTAAACAAACCTAAAATCTATTCTATAACTTAATATATGATATTTACAACAAAATTGGCTTATATACTAAGTGGAATTAAATTAGAAAAGAAAAGAGAAAAGAAAAGAAAAGCCAAAATATCAGCTGGAAACAGGGGATCGATCGATCGATCCCCTGTAATCGATCGATCGATGGCAAAAATATCAGCCCACTGTCTTTCAACGAATTGCAAAAACTGAAGGATCGATCGATCGATCATTTTGATCAATAGATCGATCAAGAAGGTGTCATCCCACTGCATTCCTTTTCCTTCTCTTTTCTCCTCTTTTGGTTTTATTGTTTTTCCCTTTCGTTAAAATCATCATAACTTCTTCGTTCTGAATTGGAATCGCGCACCTTTTACGACCACATGAAGCTTGCGAGGAGGGCTACAATTTCTATGCAGATGTTGGGCCAGGTGCCCAATCTGTGAAAAGACTAAAATGCCCTTGAACGTGCAATCGCGTACGGAAATTGAGCGAAATGCATCCGAACTTCACACTTAGCATCCAAATACCTATAAAAACTCCATTAACCTCTGCAAAACATGTTAACATAGAAATCCGAGGTTGTCTGGTTAACGAGCATAAATATATGGAATAAGATACTCGAGGGGGATAAAGTGCATTGGTTCGAGGGATGAAATAAGGAATATTTTTGTATTATCAAGGAGGTTACTATCCTCCTCTCAAAAGGAGTCCTCTCACTTGTACGAGGAGTTGAAATACCCATACCCACAGGAAGTGAATGAGAAAACGTACTCAGAAGGGTAAATCCCACCAAAATTTATCAAATTTAGTGGCAAAGGAGAGAACCCAAGAGAACATATGAAGAGGTTTGTTGAATATTTGGGAGTGCATGGGAATGATAAAAACCTGAGGTTGAGAGAGTTCTCCAACACCTTCATGGGGAAGGCCTACACGTGGTACTACCACCTAGGACCCAACAGCATCCCTACTTAGGAAGAGATGCACAGGCAGTTCCTCCAAAATTTCTTTATGATGGGAGATGGATTCACACTGAGGCACATGGCGCAAGGGATGGAAAAGCCTAGAGAATAATTGATGCAATACATTAAATGCTTTCATGAGAGAGGACTTGATGTCCACAAGGAGGTGGCAGAGGCGAGACTGCTCCAAATTTGTGTTAAAAGGCTCCTAGAGGATTACAAACTCTATCTGGTTAATGAGACTAGATGTGGAACCTTTAGAGAATTCACTAAGGCCACGAGAAATATATCCATGATAATCAAACTAAGGACCTCAGGTTGGAGGACACAGGTACCGCTTAATTTAGGAAGATTTCATATCTCGAGGAGATAAGCAATTAACTATGTGGATGGAAATCCTAAATGCAAGAAGGGATGTTCTGGATCCAAGAACAATAGCCCTAGCAGCAAGAGAAAGTTTGGAGAAGATGATCCATCACCGCTACCTTGAAGCGTAGCGGAGGCTATGGATTGTTTTCACACATTGGTGCAGGAGGGGGTAGCAGGTCCCCCTCACCTGAATCGAGAATCTCCAATAGCAGCATATAAAGTCAATCCTAAGTAGCAACACTCCACTCAATATTGTTACTATTTGAGAAGAATCATTAGCGAGCAGTTGGTCAATGGTACCTTACAAATACCCTTAGTGGATGTTAATAAAAATCCACTTCCAACGGATCACTTTGGCACTGCCAACATGGTAGTGGCGTATGATGATGAGGCAGTCCAAGAGATGATGGAGTGGGAAAATGGTGATGAGATATCTGAAGAGTTGGAGAAATTAAATTTGAACAGTAAGCACTAGAGTCCGATACATAGGAAACGTGAAGAATGGTTCTTCACTCCAGATCAAGAAAATGAGGAAGGCGAGGAATTCGAGCAGGTCAAACTCATAAAGCGCCAACTGGATGTCATCATTTCCCTAAATGAGGGGGGACATCCGAAGCAGAATATGTGTGTAATGACAAGACATACGAAGTAGACCTAGACTATGAGTGTGAAGCCATAGCGAGGAGCCCCAAGTTCAAGTGGTTCTTCGATCAAAATAGGAGTGAAGTAAGAAATAAGGGTGCTCATAACAAGAAACGTTTTGGAGGCAGTGCAACAGCGAGGAGATCCCTCACTAAATTAGCAAGGTCCAATTGGAAGGCTGATTAAAAGATATACTTTCGAAGTAGTGTTTTTGGAGGCAGATAGGTAGGTGCCTTATTTTCATAATCGACCCTTGTATGTTACAGATGTGATTAATGGGGTGTCATTCCCCAGGGCGTTAATGGATAGAGTAGCATCTATTAACATTATACCGATCAATACATTGTATGAGACAGGAATTGACCAAGAGAAAGTAGTTCCAGTGCCACTAGTGATCTTCGAATTTGATATTATCGGAATGCAATCCATTAGATATACGAAATTGGGAATTAAGTTGGGGAATTTAACTTCCCATATCAAATTCCATATCATCAATGCCACTACTAGTTACCAGCTGCTCATTGGGAGGGTATGGATGCATACCCATGGCATAGTGCGTTGTACCTACCACCACTGTACAAAGGCTAACATTAGAGGCACGGAGATAGTCATCAAAGTGACCCAAAAGCCTTTCTCCATCAAGGAGGCCCATCTAGTAGATGCAAATTTTTATACTGAACTAGATGAGGAAAGAAGAAATTTTATAAAAAGGCTAGAAGGAAAGAAAGTGGTAAGGGTAGTGGATCAACCAAAGAAATCTGTTCATGATCGCTTGGGGGAAAGGGTAATTCCCCACATGGTAAAAGGGAAAAGGAAGGTGGAGGAAGTAGCTAAACCTCCCCGAACTTGTCAAAAAGTGGTTTTGCCTAATGGAAAGGTTATCTACAACTTATAACGGTCTATGTGGGTGGTGTTCTGGGATAAAAACATCGACCAGACACCAGAATGCTTTGTTGTTGATGAGTCACATATTATTGAGCATGTTGAGGAGCCAGAGGAAGATCCAGAATGCATGCAAGATGGGCCCCGAAAGTAATTATAGGAGTTAGAGGAGATCAATCTAGGGAAAGAAGGAGGTGAAAGTTGACTCATCCTAATCTATAAAAGTCTCGGACCAAAGCAACAAAAGAGCTCATTGGCTTGCTCAAGGAGTTCACCGATCTCTTCGCTTGGAAGTATACAGAGATGCCTAAAATAGACCCAGATGTGAGCTCCCATAGATTGAACGTCTTTCCAGTGAGACAAGCCACTCACACTGATAAGGAAGACCTTGACTTGAAGATAAAAGTTGAAGTGCAAATGTTATTGGGGACGGGATTCATCAAGCCCATTCAGTGTCCCATATAGATTTCTAGTATAGTGCTAGTGGCAAAGAAAGACAGGAGCCAAATCAGGATTTGTGTAGATTTTCATGACTTGAATAGGGCATGCCCCAAAGATGAATTTCCTCTACCAAGCATAGATAGCTTAGTCGATGCTATCGCAGGACATGAGATGTATAATTTCATGGATGGGTACGTTGGCTACAACCAAATTAAGATGGATTCGACAGACGCGGAGAAGACTGCCTTTTGCACACCCCTAGGAAACTTCCATTATACAGTCATGCCATTTGGACTGAAGAATGATAGAGACACATACTAGAGAACCATGATGGAAATTTTTCATGACATATTAGACTTTTATGTGGATAAACTAGTGGTGAAATCGAAAACAGAAAGCAAACACATACAATACCTTAGGAGGGTGTTCGAAAGGTGCCGCAGGTATAAGATGTGAATGAACCCTTCCAAGTGTGCCTTTGGAGTCATCGCCAAAAATTTTCTAGGGTTCATGATGAACAGGCAGGGGGTGAAAGTAGATGCAGAAAAAATGAAAGCCATAATGATGATTCCACCCCAAGAGTCAGAGACAGCTTAAGATCTTCATGGGAAAGGTATCCTACATGAGGAGGTTCATACCCACACTCGTAGAGGTGACTCACCCGTTCACACCCCTTTTGAAAGACAAAGCCAAATGGATTTGGGGAGATGAGCAGAAGAAGGCCTTTCAGAAGATCAAAGAGATTCTATCTTCCCCATCCACAATGATTCTACCAGAAGTGGGGGCATCGATGCTGCTTTACCTTACTTCAACAGAGAGGTCCATAGGAGCACTGCTAGCCCAAGAGAAGGAATGAGTGGAAAAGTCGGTGTACTACCTCTCAAGAGTGATCTCAAGTATAGAGTCTAGATACACTAATATAGACAGCATTGCCTGGCCTTAGTATTTATTACCCAAAAGTTGAGACACTATTTGTTAGCTTTCACAGTTCACATAATCACTAAGTGTGATCCCATCAAGTACCTTCTCGCACGGACAGTAGTTGTGGGATGAGAAGCAAGGTGGTTTTTGATCCTGTCAGAGTATGATTTGAAATGCGTAGTGCCCAAGGCCATTAAAAGGCAAGCAGTGGGAGATCTTCTTACCCATTTTCTAATTGGGAACATTGAGACACCTAGTGAAGAGCTTCATGGGGAGAATTTTTGGGCATGTATGGTGGAAGAAATGAAAAAATGGGCGATGGAGTTTGATGGCTCTAGTGCTCAAGGGACAGGGGTGCTGGTATTATATTCTCAAATAGGAAGGAGAAGATCACTCTCTCTTACAAGTTAGACTTTAAATGCTCAAACAATGAGGCTGAGTATGAAGCCCTCATTTTGGGGATATTGGAGGCACTTGGAAGAGGAATATGGGTATTGTGCATACGAGGAGACTCCAACCTGGTAATAAAACAGGTCAATAGGGAGTTCTCCCTCAAGCATGCCAATTTACCACCATACAGGTACATCATCCAAAGGTTATTGGGACAGTTCTTGGAAGTAACTATAGAGAGACATGCGCGAATAATGAACAGGTATCCCGATGCACTTACCATAATATCACAAAAGATAGACATGGATGAGTCAGAAGCAACAATCACAGTACAGTGAAGAACAGTGCCTACTATAGTAACATCCGTGTTCCCAAGCAATGAGCCAGAAGATTGGAGGCACCAAGTGGTGAAGCAACTCGAAACCAGAGAAGGGATAATGAAGATATTGGAGTTAGCTAACTATCACATGCTGTGGGGAACACTCTATTTCAAGAGCCCCAGAAGACTTCTGGCTAGGTGTGTTGGAGAGAAAGAAGCTAAGAAAAGGTAAGAAGAAATGCACCAAAAGCATTATGGAGACACTGATATTCCTCTCTGTCGACGGTTGCAATGGGGTGGGAATAATTGGCCCACCATGAGCACAGAAGTTTCCCATGTACAACAAAGTTGTCTGAAATGCCAAGCTAATTTTGACCAGACGGCGGAAGCCAACTATGTAGAAGTCTTTGAAGATTAGAGACAGTTGTATATAGCATATCTGAGAGATAGGGATCTATGGGCGAATAAAATTTATTTGCAAAAAAGGATAGCATGTTTTTACTTAGTGGAAGGAGAGCTTTACGGAAAAGGGTACAATGAGAAGGCGCTAAGGTGCATAGCTAAAGAGGACATAGAGAAGGTTCTAAAAGGGGCTCATGAGACCTCTCACATGGGGGGTGTTAAATTGTATGACCAGTTGATGACACTAGGGTACTACTGATAGACTATAGAGATTGATTCCATTGGCTACGTGAACAAGTGAAAGGCCTGCCAAGTGCATGGTAACATGATGCATGCCCCTTTCATCAGCTTTTAAAGCCTCGTAGCTCCCTACCCCCTCCACACATGGGCATTTGAGCTAGTGGGAAAAATCAGTCCAGCCTCTCATGGCAAAGCTTTTATCATTGTGGCTACAGAATTGTACACCAAATGGGCAGAAGCCATCCCTATAAGGAGAGTGATTGCCCAAGTGGTAACCTAGTTTATAAAGGAGTATATCATATGTCATTTTGGTATACCTAAGGTAATCTTAACAGATAATGGGAAGATGTTCGTATGGAAGGAGATGGCCCTCCTCACAGACAAATACAAATTTGTGCACAATAGCTTAATCATCTCCTACCCAAAGGGTAATGGCCAAACGGAAGTTACTAAAAAAAACCTGATAAATATCTTGAAGAAAATGCTAGAGGACATGCCAGGGGCATGGGATGATAAATTATCCATGATGTTATGGGCCTATCGTACTTCAAAAAGAAAATCGACAGGGTTCACTCCATTCTCCCTAGTATATGGGACTGAAGATATCTTATCGGTGGAGTTGGTGGTGCCCTCAGCTAGAGTTTCTCTAAGCAACAGACTCATCCTTGACCCAAGGTATGTGCAGCTAGAGGTACTAGTTGAACATAGATACAAGGCAAAGGAGAACTTCATAATCTATACCCAGCAACTATCCAGAGCCTACAAAAATTTGGTCAACCCTAAGGAGTTCCGAGTGGGAGGCTTAGTCCTCCAAGAATCCACTCACCACCTCCGTAGCATGTTGTAATTAAAGTTCAAACCCAACTGGTAAGGCCCCTTTGTCTTTAGAGGAGTAGGCAAGCCGTGTTATTGTCAGATTTCAGAGCCAGAGAGTGATTGCCTCTAATCCATCAACTGCAAGTGGCTGAAGAGGTATTATGCCTAATTTTGTTAAAGGGAAATTTTCATTGCTATTGAAAGGTTTGAACAGCTTGCTCTAGTTCTAGACAAGTGATTTTTTATAAGATGATAAGAGCAATACAGTCTTGTAAATGATGAAAACAATGAATAGAAATGAATAACAACTCTTTTTGAGCATTGCATGATGATTCTTATTTTTACTGCTTATGGCATAAGATAGATAAACCAGAAGATATATATATATATATATATATATATATATATACAGTTTTTATTTCTCTCTACTCGACTAGAGGAGAGCCCTAGATAGAGAGAACTTTGCTCACTAAACTTAGGGGGTACATATGTCCCGATAGAAAGGTATACTGAGAAAAGTCCCTCCAAGCATATTAGATAAACGATTTTTATTTTATCACCAGACCAGCAGGAGGACGTCCTCCAAGTCATGATAATAAAAATACATAGAAAACTTTTTCATTTTGAGAGCAAACCTTAGCTTCTGTTCTCAAAAGAAAAGCCTAATTTCACCAGATCATATAAAGAATAGAGAAAAGGGGACTTAGACTTACATTCCCCTACTATAACTTCTCAAAAAAACGAGAAAATGTTACTTGCCCAGATAAAATGCAAGTAGCCCCACATTTAGAGGGAACAGTTCTAAAAAATGTCACTTTCCCAGATAAAACTCAAGTACCCCACAGCTAGAGGGGGCAGTGCTAAAAATATTACTTGACCGGATAAAATGCAAGTACCCCACAACTACAGGGGACAATACTTAAAATGTTACTTGCCCAGATAAAATGCAAGTACCCCACAGTTAGAGGGGATATTTCTAAAAAATATTACTTGCCCAGATAAAATGCAAGTACCCCACAGCTAGAGGGGACAATGCTAAAAATGTTACTTGCCCAGATAAAATGCAAGTACCCCACAGTTAGAGGGGATATTTCTAAAAAGTATTACTTCCCCAGATAAAATAGAAGTACCCCACAGTTAGAGGGGATAGTTCTAAAAAATGTTGCTTGCCCAGATATAATGCAACTACCCCACAATTAGAGGGGACGGTTCTAAAAATGTTACTTGCCCAGATAAAATGCAAGTACCCCACAGTTAGAAGGAACAGTTCTAAAAAATGTTACTTGCCCAGATAAAATGCAAGTACCCCCACAATTAGAGGGGAAAGTTCTAAAAAATATTACTTGCCAAGATAAAAGGTAAGTACCCCAAACTTAGAGGAGACAAATCTTAAAATGTTACTTGCCTAGATAAAATGCAAGTACCCCCACAGTTAGAGGAGACAGTTCTAAAAAAAATGTTACTTACCTAGATAAAATGCAAATACCACATAGCTAGAGGAGATATTAACACATGCTACGGTAAGAAGACACCTAAGTTGAGATAAAAATAAATGAGCAAAGCGAAACAGATCAGCAAAAATATTTGTTTTCTTCATTAATAATGACCAAAGTCCTTTACATATGAAAAGCATATAAGAAGGAGCCTAAACAACCAAACTATCTACCTACTAGATAACATAAAAAAAGATTATGTCAGGAGCGAAAGCCTGCGTAAGAAGGACCACCCTCCTCAATAAGCTACTCGTCTAACCTAGCTATCCGAGCCTTATCCTCAGCAGCAGTTGACTCCATCTTGGCTAGCTTAGCTTGTACAAACTGAATCTGAGTCTGAATCCGCGTGGACTCAGCTTGACTCTCTCGCTCCCTGGTCTGCCAGGAAGTATGAATATTCACCATCTTCCTAAAGGTGGTACCGATAAAATGACGAACTGAAACTTCAAGCCAATCCAGTTAAAAATGATAGAAACGCTAAAGATCATGATGAGCTTGGAGAAACAGCGAAACGCTCCAATCAGTCACGTCAGTGGAAGGGGTAGACAGGAATTCATGCAGGTGGCTAGCTAAGGCCCTTAAGTTGAAGACTGTAAGGCTGTGAATATTGACGACGCTCTGGGAGGTGAAGGTCTCAGGACATTGCTCCAAAAGCGGCTCCAATACTTCCCGTTCCTGAGCATAGAATCAAGAGGCAACTCTAAACGCCATAGGGAGCTCATAAAAGAACTAGGATCCTCCACCCCTATGTCATCGTAATCTGTATTTTGAGACTCGAGCTTGGAGAGGGGCATAAAGGAATCCTCATCGGAGCCAGCATTATCAGTTGCCTCGAAACCCTAGTCGGCCTCCCCAGTAGCTTCAGCAGGTTCATCAACTAGATCCTGCATATTAAAAAGTAATAAGGGATAAGTAGTAGAGAAGAAAAGTAACAGGAGGCGATTATTCATATCTGAATTGAAACAAAGATCACTGAAAGTTTACCTCAAAGCCAAGAGGAGTCTATGTACTATCACCAAGTCAGGGGAGCACCACATGTCCTTGGGCACCAGCCTAACAAAGATAAATGTTAACATCTTATTTTCCTAAAAAAATAGCACACAATATAGCACTCACAATAGGTCCCGTAGCACTAGGGACAGCTGCCTCGCTGACTTGAAAATAAGGAAATAGGAACGTGAAGGTAGGCCTACTTGGGCAGTAAAAAAAAGAAGCAAAAGGGAATAAATAAGGTATGCCAATGTAATACCCGACTTATAGTAGTTCCCCATAGTCAAAGGGATAATCACTGCGCTAGGCTACAAACAGGGAAACTTTCCAAAGACTCTGTGACAGTCGGAGCAAGAGGGGAACTAGCTGGAAGGATAGCCAATGTCGCCTCAAGCATAGGAACTGGTAGACTACTCACCTAAGAATTCAAATGTAAGTCCCGTAGGGAAAGGGACCAGATCCCCAAATACATTAGAAAAGAAAATATTGCATGCACAAGAGGTGCAATCAAGGTAGCAAGTAAAGTTTTCAAAAAAGTTGAACATACCGCTGAGACTGAGACTGGTCCCACGGAACTAGAGATAAACCCCTTAGACAAGGGGACTTCATCCAGGCTGGCTGAAGCAGGTGCTATCTCAGGAGCTCCCCCAGGCGTGGAAGGGACTACTGGAAAAGGAACCGAAGGCGCAGGTGAAGAAGAGGTAGTGGAAACCAACTAGCATTAAATTAAAAAAAAAAGAGTATGAAAATGGAATCCCAATAGCATAGAAGCAGGGACCAAGAAGACAAAAGAATCTTATAAAGGCGTACCCAAAACCCCTCCAAATGGGAAGGAGGAAACAGAATCGATGGGGTAGAAGCGGTAGATGTGACGACCTAGGTCATAAAAAAAAGATCGAAAGACCGAATGCAAAGCAAAGTAGGAAATGAGGTCTAACCAAGATAAGAATACCTGAGAGGTGGAACTAACCTGTATGACAGGCTCACTAGATGCAATGGTAAAAATGGGCCCAGAGGGTATGGGATGGATGTGAAGCCTGGGGCCCATAGACACGAAAACTCAAGAAATAGGAATTCTCCTTAAAGGAAGTATATCGGGAGCAGCGCCTCTTGAGGATGGTACTGCCCCCTCAATAAAAGAAGGGCTGCTGGAAGAAGGTCCCAATGCAAAAAAGCATAAACAGAAATGATATAGTTATGGATGTAGAGAATCTGAAAAGCAGTGAAAGACAGTGAAGAAAATAAGTTAAAAGTACCTCAGGTAGCCTGGAAGGGGAATTTTCACCACAAAGGAAGGGGGAGGTGAAGAAAGGTGACAAAGAGAAACAATCATCTGCGTGCACCAAGATAGAAAATGTTAAAAAAATATGTATTTTAAGCATGTGGAAAGTAAAAGGTAAAGGACTCAAGGGAGCTAATGTTTACCTGGATTGAAGAGGAAGATATCAAAGAAGTCTTCCCTGACGTCGGGAACACAGTAGACAACTTCTAGAGTCAAAAAAATGAGAATAGAGAAACAATAAAGGAAGTTCTAAAGACATGTTTTATAAATGTCCGGGGTAGAATCTAGGAATTTTCCAAGTGTCCTATATCAATATTAGGTATGTATATACCGCTACATTTGGCACGTCTCCATGATCATCCATGACGGCCATGATCCAAATTCCTGAATCCATCATCTTCATGCGTGCATCATGGGTCAAGCAACGTACACTTCAACCGTTCCCACTACTCCATGTACTTATGGTAAAATAATTTTAATTAGAGTTTTTTAATTATTTTCATAAATAGCTGGGAATAATTTTTAAATAAATTTTTGAAGTCTGAAAGATAATAAACACCCAAGATCTTATTAAAGAGGTTTTTTTAGGCACTTCAGTGATGTGGTTTGAACGACATCGTATGTGGTTCGAACGAGATGCCATCTCGTTCAAACTACATCGTATGTTGCTCGAACGACCACCGCCTCAACTGCTTAATTAAACAAGGCTCATTCTACACGTTTTCCTAAGTCTGATACTTCCGTTTCTGCAAAATAGTATCTCTTTCTAGACTTCATGTTTTAAGGTTTTAATACCTTTTTTTATTGACAAACAATTCCCAATCCTTTATTTGAATCCTCTAAACCCCAAGGAAGATTATACTAGTCATCTGGAGTACACTTGTGGAGAAGACGAAGCTTTTTCATTATCGACCTTCTGGAGCTCTGGCGGTAACTCTAGTCGACGACATCGAAACCGACGCTTGCAGTTATTTCGTATGTCACTGCTTGTATTTTCATTGTAATCCATGTAAACCGAACGTTACAAATTGTAGTGAAAATAAGATGGTTTTGCCCCTGTGGGGGATTTTTCTCAGTTGTGATTGTCTTGCATGCTTAGATTATTTCTTTATTCAATCACATTTTTTTGCAAGAGTTAAGACTTGTTGGGACTAAAATTGGAATTTAGTTAAATAAGTTTGACATTGATTGCTGGCGCACTCTCAAATTGGTATCAGAGCCATTTACACAATTTTACCGTGTAATTTTTTTCGCAAAATTTTTCTGGATATCAATTCTGTTCTAAAAAATTGATCTTTGAAAAAGAGCCATTTCAATGGAAAACTTATATAATAGAGTCCCAATTTTTTACAGGTCTAAATACGCATATTGTAAAACCCGTATGAAATCTCACTTAAAGGCCATAGAAGGACGTATTTGGGTTGTGTGTGAAAAAGGGTGGATGCCTCCCACTGTCACATTATATCACGTAACTACCATAAAATCCGTGACTGCATGGACTGAGGATGAATTTAAATGGAGCACATATAACTCACGATGGCTTAGTGCCATTTCTGGAGCCGTCACACCTGACGAGTTCCGACGCATCATGATGTGTACCACATCTAAAGAGGCATGGGATGTTATGCAACTTACCCATAAAGGCACAAATGCGGTGAAAGAATCTAAATTGCAAAACTTAACTACACAATTTGAAACTATCTCCATGCATAAAAATGAGTGTTTCGATGAATTTTATTCACGCTTATCTGATATCGTGAACACTAGTTTCAACTTAGGTGAACACATTCCTGATGCTAGGGTAGTTAAGAAAATTTAGAGATCACTGCCTAAGAGATTTATCCCCAAAGTCACTATGTTAAATTCATTAGGTAATTTGAGTAGGCTGAAATTAGAAGAGTTAGTTGGAGACCTACAGACCTATGAAATCAACATGTTCCCAAACATGATAAAATCAAAAGACAAAGGGGTAGCACTTGAAGCCCAGGCCAAAAAGAGTGAGGGGTCAAAGAGAGGTGAGTCATCTAAGAAAAAAGAGGAAGAGATGTCTGATTCTGATTCTGATTTTGTCTTAGATAATTTGGTCCTATTTGCTAAAAATTTCAAGAAATTTCTCAAATTAAAGAAAAATGGAAATGTTAAAGATAAAACAATTTTTAAAAAAAAGAAATATGAAAAGAAATTTGAGAAAAATAAAAAAGGAAACCCCTAAAAAAGAAAGTGAGAGATGTTTTGAGTGCGACGGTAGAGATCATAGGGAGTTTGAGTGTGCAACTAGGTTGAAATGTCAAGAACAATCCAAATCTTCATTAAACACCACCCTTAGTGGCGATAACGAGGTCGAGTCAGTGGACTCTGGAGATGAGCCACCGCATGAATGTAACTTCATCGCATTCATGGCTAGTCTTGTGAGTACTGACAGTGCTCCTCATGATGATGAGGATGCAATATCACAGGGACACCTCGACAGTGATAGCAGTGTGAGCGAGGGGGGAAGAAGCAAGTAAGAGCGAGAGTGATCTTCCATGTCCACTGCATTGAGAGAAATGAGAGAGCGAGAGAGATACCTCCATGTCCACTGCATTGAGAGAGAGAAAGTGTTTTCACGAAAGAAAAACGGGACTTGACTAAGCAAGTGGATGATCTGACGATTGAGCTCTATTCCTGCCTGGACACTCGAAAGAAACTGGAATCCCTTGTAGACCAACTCACATATGACCTTGAGAGAGCCCAGGAAGTCAAGGTAAGAATTGAGGACCGATCTGGTAAGATGGGAAAGATTCTCCTCGCCACTTCTTTGGGTTTAGGTGATAGGCCGAGAATAGGTTTTGATGGCGCTTCCATGTCCCATACGACATTAGAACCGGTTCTCGAGTTTATTACAAATCTATATGGCCACCCTCCTAAAAATCAGAAGAGAGTTCGTCCAAGAAAAGAAAACCGAAGTCGGCCTAAGTCTACATATTTTTGTCTTACTGCAAAAGAAAAGGAAATCTTCGTGAATATTGCTATAGTTTAGGTCAGACATGACGTACTGTTTCTTCTCACATGCCACTACTGGTATTGAGAGTCTTAGAGAGCGAGTTGAGTTTCTAGTCGCCACATCTCAGAGTATAGTGGAAGAGTTCCAACAGATTTCTATGCTGTCAGTGGACACGTCTAAAATCCTGACTAGAGTCAACAATGACAAGGGCAAACAAAAGGTTACCACACCTTGGGTGCCTAAACACAATGCAAAAGACCTTGTTGTTCATGTTTCTCTTAAAGCACATAATTCTCTACAATGGTACTTCGATAGTGGGTCCCCCAAGAACATGACTGGTGACATCTCTCTGTTTACCTCCCTAGAGGATCTTAAGGAAGGTAAAGTCACTTTTGGAGACGGGAGAAAATCTAGCATAGTAGGACGAGGTACAATAGAGTTACCAGGATTTCCTAAGCTAGAGAATGTGTTGTACATCAAGGGAATGAAAGAAAATTTACTCATCATTAGCCAGTTGTGCGATGTTGACTTTGAAGTAAAGTTTGACTGAAATAAATTCCACGTTTATAATCAAGGCGGTGAACTTCGATTGCAAGGGGTGAGGACTGAAGACAATTGTTATGGGATCATATCTGAGTCCTTATTTGTCTGAAATAAAGTCACGGTCACTACTATGGATCTGTGGCATCAACGTCTAGGTCATGTGAACTTTTGAGATTTGGAAAAGTTAGTTAAAAAGGACCTAGTACGTAGCGTACCATCGCTTGGAAAGCCAACTTCCGCAGCTTGTGGACCCTGCTAATTGGGAAAGAAAATTCATAGTCCCCATTGAAAGTTAAATTCCATTACCACCTCACCCATCCTTGAGTTGATACATATGGATCTTATGGGTCCTAATTGTACTGAGAGTTTAGGTGGTAAGAGGTACATTCTCATGATGGTATATGATTTCTCATGCTACTCGATTGTAGGTTTTCTACGAGAGAAATCCGATGTTGTGGAGTTTTTTACAACCAAGTGTCGTATCCTGCAAAATCAATGCGGTGCACTATCAATAGAATACGTAGTGACAACGGCACTGAGTTTAAATAAGCAAAAGTAGATCTTTTCCGTGATAGCCTCAAAATTAAGCACTAATTTTTGGCCGTTAGGACTCCTCAGTAAAATGGGATTGTTGAGAGGGAGAATTGGACGATTCAGAAAATGGTTAGATCTATGCTTTTGGGTCGTAAAGTTACAAGAAGTTTTTGGGTAGAGGCGGTGTCTACCGTATACCATACGATGAATAGGATATCCCTTTGTCCACACACACTTATGATGCCCTACGAATTGTGGACTGGAAAGAATCCCAACCTTTTATATTTTTGTGTCTTTGGGAGCAAATGCTACATCCTACGAGATAAAGAGCAATTAGAAAAGTTTGACTCCCAGAGCGATGAGGGGATATTTTTAGGTTATTCATCATCTAGTATAGCTTGTTGGGTGTATAACATAAATAGCTCTAAGGTTATGGAGTCAATAAATGTCACCGTGCAAGATGACGAATCATTGGTGTTTATTGATTCTAACCTTTTGCGTGAGGGTGACGCACTTTATACTGATGATCCCGTTATGCCTCCCATACCCAGAGTGGATCCCATTCCTGACATGGGGGACACTCCTGCTTAGGTTCGCAAGAGTCATGATCCTTATATTATTCTAGGATATCCCACCCTAGGGGTCAATAATAGTGCTCATCTAGAGAGCGTTGTTAGCCATGTTTACTACACGTCCAAAGTCAAGCCCAAGAACTATAAGGAAGCACTCAAAGATGAACATTGGATATATGCTATGCAGGATTAGTTGCTTCAGCTTAGAAAGAATGATGTCTGGGAACTGTTCCCCCGAACTAGTGAGACAAATGTGATAGGTACCAAGTGGATCTTCAAGAATAAGGTGTATGAGACTGGTACTATTATCTGAAATAAGGCTAGGTTGGTCGCTCAAGTCTACACATAGATTGAGGGTGTAGACTTTGATGAGACATTCTCTCATATTGCGAGGCTTAAGTTTGTCCCCTTACTACTTTCCATCACATGTGATTTGCACTTCAAGTTATATCATATTGATGTTAAGAGTGTCTTTCTGAATGGAATTCTATAGGAGAAGGTTTACATGGAACAACCAAAAGGGTTTGAAGACCCTAAGCACCCTCATCACATCTAATATCTGAGGAAAGACTTGTATGGTTTGAAGCAAGCACCCTGTGCTTAGTACGAGAGTCTTACTTCCTATTTCTTTTCCTGTGGCTTCAAGAGAGGGGGATTTGATATGACGTTGTTCGTCAGGAAAGATAACGGTGCCATTTTAGTTTCCCAGGTCCATGTAGACGGCATAGTCTTTGGATCCACGTTCTCCCAACATGCTCAGCACTTTGAGGAGGAGATGAAGAGTGAGTTTGAGATGAGTATGATTAGTGATCTTACTTTCTTCCTTGGTCTTTAGGTTCGTCAGCCAGAGGATGGGATGTTCATCTCCCAATCCAATTATGCTAGAGACCTTATGAAGAAATTTGGTCTAGACTCCGCCAGGCACGCACGTACACGGATGGGTACCTCAACTAATCTTAGCAAGGACACTTCAGGCAAGGACGCGGAGAAAACCTTGTATCGGAGTATGATAGGTAGCTTCCCTAATTAACTGTCAGTCGACCTGACATAACCTTTAGTGTTAGAGTCTGTGCAAGATATCAGGCATCCCCGAAAGAGTCACACTTACTATCTCTTAAACGTATTATTAAATACGTGAGTGGGACTATCTCACTTGGCATTTCATATTCCTTTGATACCAGTGACGATTCATCATCCTATTTGGATGTCGATTGGGCCAAGGATGCAGATGGTTGTAGGAGCACTTCTAGTGGGTGTTTATTCTTTGGTTTCGCTCTTATCTCTTGGTCGAGCAAGAAGCAAAACTCCATTTTTTTATCCACTACAGAGGCTGAGTACATAGCCGTCGGGAGTTATTGCATGCAACTTCGGTGGATGAAGCTGATGTTGGAGGATTATGGGATATCATAGGACACCATAACTATTTCCTGTGATAACACGAGAGTGATACACGTATCCCGCAATCCAGTCCAGCATTCGCGCACAAAACACATTAGGATACGCTAGAACTTTATCCGTGAGCTTGTAGAAGACAAGGTTGTATCCTTGAGTTTTGTACCTACCGACCTTTAGTTAGTTGATATCTTCACAAAGCCTTTAGATGCCTTTAGATTCGATATTCTTAGGAAGTCTTTAGGAATCTGCACAGTTGATTGAGGGGTGATCACCATGTTTAGAGTAGGATACATTTTTTATGTTCATATCCTTTTATTCCTATCTCTAGATTGTATCATCTGTATATTTATTTATTTAATTTTTATTTTTTTCAAAATTGAAAAATCCAAAAAGATTTTATTTTTTTATTTTTAAAAAAATTCAAAAAGATTTTCTTTTTATAAAAAATTTTGCAAAATAAAAAAAGGGTTTTGTATTTAGTTTACATTGTTTATGGATGAACATTTTAGATAGCCATAGTCACAACTTCATTCCATATTTCACGTGACTGTTGGATAGTGATTTGAGATTCTACATCATTTCATCCATGTGCTTTACATTGTTTTGAGTCTTTGAGATGTGATTTGTGATATCTTCAACATGTTTGACTCCTTACCTCCTTTATTTCACATATGCACGGTAATATCTGAGTATTGTACTTCTCTATCACATATTGGCTTGAGTGTTTCCATCTCAATTCTGCCAATACAACGACTAAAATGCGATAAAACGTGACAAGATAGGAGTGCATGTAAAAACCGTTTACTGTGAGGAATTAATTGCAACAAAATATGATGAGTGAATCACGGGAAATGGCTCCGAGAGTTCAAAATTAACTCGTCGAGAAAGTCGCCGTTTGAAAAAAAGCCCAAAATATTAAATGGTAATAAAAAAAACATGCCAAATTAAATGGGCTAATAGATTTTTAGTTTCATCACCTCAAAAGAAAAATATAATGCCTAATTATTTATGAGGGAGTTTGGATGGAAAGAAATGAAAAACGGGTTTGTACATCCTTAAAAGTCATGAAAAAGCGTTTCAAACGTTTTGGACATTATTGGTGTGGAAATCACTTTGAGCTTTGATTTGCTGATTTGATTGAGTCAATTTCTTTTAATTCCACAATTTTTACACCTAAGGAAGATGTTGAGTTCATTCGTTAGGAATATCCAACATTCATCGTGCACATATGTTGTGGCTGTATGTATTGATTTTCCTGTTGAATTTGTTCACATCCCTACATTTTCGCTATCACTGACTTGGGGAGGTTACATCAAATCCTACCCAAAATACCCACCAAAAATATTACTCCCACACTACTGACATTAGAGGACTCTTCCTCAGAAGAACTCCAACCCATGCATCATCAGAAGCTCCTAGGCCTGTCATCTTAAACCTCACACCAGATGCGAATGCAATATACGGATTTGAAAAGACACCTATACCCGCATTAAATCCTGAAGAAGAACCCACGAAGTTTATGGTCCTATAAATAGCCACCACCGATGACAACTGTCGAAGGGCCAAATGGGTAGACGACCAGCGCAAAACACTTCCCGCAACTAGGCCGCATCCATTACCTGCTACTGTAAATCTAAAAATGTAAGAAAGAAACATTAATATTTGAAACAAAATTTTTTATATAAAGTTCTCCATGATAAGGAAAAAAAGGAATGAGTTATGCTAAAAGGACGCATCTTATTAGAACATAATGTTGAATTAAACAATGACACCACCATCCTAAAGGCAGACCGTCGTTAAAGAATATGGATTAAGTCATCCTCCTAATGATGAATCAGAGTAAACACAGATGGGAGCATCGGTAATGAAAAACACTCAATGTGCCTCGTTAATGGAGACGGTATGGAGCTCCCACTAGACAAAGTAGTGACCTCACCAACACTACCCAGAACCAAGGACATAAAAGACAAAGCTCATCCCCTACAGTAGCGATCCTAACAGTGATAAAAACAAAGGAGAGTCCATCATCCTGAAGCTCACCCCAATACCCATGTTCATATTAATAATAATAACAAAAGTGAGATAACAATTAAGCAAATGAGAAAAAATGTCTGTTTGAAAACAAGCATCACTAAAAAGGATTAGATAAAACTTACCAAAATTAGAAACCCAAGACTACATTAAATAGATTTTGCATGCCTGAATGGATGACCGATCGGTTAAACACACCCAAACATTTAACCTATCAATTAAACATTCCAACCTCCATGACTGAATGGCCAAACCAAATGGTTAACCAATCGGTTAACCACCATCCAACTTGACAAAAATCTCATTTTACCTATCCCATCCATACCCCCACACTTCCCAAAATAGGCAAACCTATCTTTAAACCATTTCAATTTCAATGAAGAGTGTATGCATGCTCACACTCTTAGTCAATCGCCCATGTGGACACCCCGATTTACAATCATGGTGTGGTTTGTTCTATCTCACGCTGTAAAATGAACTAAAATCGAGCCCACTAACACCTTAAAACTAAATTACCCTAAAGGAAACCAAGAGTACCAAACGCCGATAAATAAAACTTGTAAGGACATAGTTGCGAATGCAGAAAAAATATATAAAAAAGCCAAAAACCCTTATTGGGGGCCTTTAACTGCATGGTTAAAGCTCCCAGGTAATGATTACTAAGATCCATGAAAATATCTTCATGACCCTACATGTGTTCACCAACTCTCATCAACCACACAACGGATGAACGATTGGTTAAATCCACAAAGGGTCGATCGACCAAAGGCCTGAAGGAGACCCGACCCCCACCAAACATTCAAAGGACCCCAAAACCTGACATTAATTCAGTTTTATAACTTTGTTCAATCCAGAGCGCCCGAGATACTTGAGATCGTTCTTAAAAATCCCGAAAGAATTATGTACTTCAAAAAATTCGCTTCCTTTGAAAATATGAGGGAAGTTTGTACTTTTGAAAAATCGTTTCCCCTGTAGTCCTGAACGAGGTTCGTACTTCTGAAAAGTCACCTCCAAGAAATAAATAGAGCCAAACCTATGTGCGCATATCATGAAAGTCGGTACCACTACACCAAAATGGGTGATTTGTGAGTGTTGTTAGAAATCACAAATGACCTTTATAACTGCTATTTACCATCATAATTTAGGGGGTGACAAAGGAAATATTGTAACTCCTAACAGAAGTCACAAATTTTTATAACCCCTATGGGGGTTATGACTGGTGACCCCAATTTGTAACTGTTGTCATCAGTTATGAATATAATATTTATAACTGCTGACAGCAGTTACGAATCTGATATTTATAACTGCTAACAGCAGTTACAAATTTATAACTGCTGACAGCAGTTACAAATCTTATATTTGTAACTGTTATTAGCAGTTACAAAATTTGATAGTAGTGATAAATTTGTGACTGTTATTAGCAGTAACAAAAGTTGAATTTATTAAATGTGATAAAAGTTATTATAATCAGCTTTAGATTTTCACAAAATGATGAAATAATGAGAGTAGAATAAATATCATGAACATGTAACAAGGCTAAAAAATTTGACAATATTTCATTTATATTTCTAATATTCCAAATATCCGGTACAAAATGAACTTAGAATAAAACAACCCCTTCTTGGGCGCCAAGTATAAAATGGACATAGAATAAAAACTAAACTAAAAAAAATAACGACACAACACTTCGATGACATGAAATGTCATGAACATATAATAAATCATTCTAAACCTAGACCATGGGTTACCACGCGATGGATACGCTTCGTGAAGTCTGGGTATATCAACCGTGGGGGGTATTGATGCGGTGACATCCTCCTTCGTGTACTTGGAGTACGCCTGCTTAGCAAGTTCAATGGACTCAATTTTTTTGAATACGGCGCCTCGGTATCCATTGACTTGTGCGTGTGTTGCTTGCCACGAAGTGTAAACAGCTAGATTTAGGCCTTTGAATACTACGTATGCCGGGGATGCCATGTGTAAACTTGCAAATAAGAAATAAGTCCAGTATCAACACGAAAACCATAAATATGATATTTGAACACGAAAAGAAGATCATAAATTGATGGAAAACTAATTTCCGCACCAAACCAATAAAAAATGATAGAGATCAATACAAGTCTAGACTAAAAAAATCACTAAATTGTTATATAACAGTATTGTTATACAAATTATGTTTTTTAATTGTTATATAATGTTATATAATTGTTATATGACAGTTATATTTTAGGATGCACATTATAAGTTGATAAGTAAAAGCAACATTCACTTGTATTATGCACATTATAACTTATGTTAAGATGATTGTTGAGAGGAATGGAACTTTAGAATTTGAAGTAGAGTAAGATTTTAATTTGACTTGTAATATTGCTCTTGTAGAAAAATACCAATATATTCATGAACAAGAAATAGTTATGAATAATAAAGCGGGAAAAAAAGTTCAAAATTCTTCTCTAATGGAAAATTAGCAGTTCAATAATGAACTAACTTTGGTTAAAAACAACACAAAAGTAGGCCAGAAAATTCCCACTATTGTGGAACTCATGCCATATGCTCCCATCAGTTTTATAAAGCAATCTTGGGCTGCTCTCACTGAGGAAGAACCAATTGGTGATAATATTTGTCATGGTTATGGGACCACTCCTCTAATATATTCAATTATCATGAAAGAATTAGAATATGGGAAAAGATATCAAATAATATCAGGCATTCTAATCATTTTCAAAATAGGCAGCATATTGCATTTATTTTCCAGTTCTACTTCCACTTCCATGTAAACATTCAACAGAATAATTTTGTATCAAACTTTGGGGTTATATTAGGGTTTCACAGTTCTACTTCCACTTCCATAAATTAAATCAGGAATGTGATTATGTTTCCTTAACCACTTAGTCCCAGTGGATACTCAAATTCAAGAAATTGGAATAAGGCTACCTTCCGAATGCAAATTATGTTACAATGCATTGGAGACAAATAGGCACATTTTCGAATGCAAATTGGAATAATAGTTATATAACTAAGTTATAACAGATATATAACTTAGTTATATAACAGTTATACAACTTAGTTATATAACTTAGTTACACAACTGTTATATAAGTTAGTTATGTAACCGCTATATAACTGTTATATAACTTAGTTATATGACTAAGTTATATAACCTAGTTATAACAGTTATATACTAAGTTATAACAGTTATATACTAAGTTATAACAGTTATATAACTCTTACATAATAATTATATAACTCAGTTATAACTGTTATATAATTTAGTTATATGACTAAGTTATATAACTCTTATAACTTAGTATATGACTGTTATCAGTTATAACTTAGTATATAACTGTTAGTATATAACTATTATAACTTAGTATATAACTGTTAGTATATAACTTAGTATATGACTGTTATAACTTAGTATAAAACTGTTATAACTTAGTATATAACTAAGTTATATAACTGTTATATAACTTAGTTATATAACTTAGTTATATGACTAAGTTATATGACTAAATTATATAATAGTTATATGACTAAGTTATACTGCAGCTGCAATCCAAATGCCAACTAACTTACTCAATAACAACCCCAATGTAGATTCCATTTATGATTTTAGCCTATTAAAAAAAACAAATAATGATTAAAAGGGATTATAGAGAGAACCTGAAAGAGTAGATGAAGACCCTATGGGGACAACAAGCTTCCCTAAAACCCTCGACCCACAGCAGCGACGCTGCACAAGATAGAGAAGTACAGAGTAGATGCTGATAGTTCGACAATGATATATGGAAATTGGACTTCGTGCGTAAACATAATATATATATATATATAGATAATATATAGAGAGAGAGACTCTATGGTAAATAATGTCAATAACGCATTCAATTGTTGTATATTATCTAATAATGAACAAAATTGACATTACTATATTCCAATTGTTGTATATTATCTTACAGAAATGGGGAGGCTAGAATATGTGCTAGGCTAGCCAGACTTGAGCTTAATCAGGATTGATATAATTTGTTTATTAATACAGAGGTGAGGCACTTGCATAGAACATATTAAGACCATTCCCCTCTTCTGGTGTAAATCAAAGTAGGTTTGGATGATGTGCCAAAGCCATTTAAGTTCTAAGATATGTGACTTAAGCACGATCTATATGTTTTAGTGGTACAGAAGAGTGGGAATGGGAGTCTAGTTGTATACCATATGGAAATCTTGGGTCAAAATCTGAATAGACTAAAAGTAGACTTGAGAAAATGGAATGGGGAGACTTTCGAAAATATCTTTCGACAGGTTATAAAGGTAGAAGGTTTTGTCCTTCAGAAAGAGGTAAATTTGAAAGGTAGGATTCTCTTGTGAACAGAGGGAATCTTAATGAACCTGATATAAGCGAAATTTATTGATAAGTGTGAGGAAGAACTTTAGGGGCAAAAGTATAATATTAAATCGCTGAATGAAGACGATTGCAATACAAAGTTATTTTATGTTATTGTTAACCGTAAAAGAAAGGAATTGACAATTCATAGAAATAAAAATGATCATGGATAATGGGAAGATACAAGGTAAGGGATCCAGCAGTATGCGGTGGAGTTTTTCAAAGGCAACTTACTGGAGAAGAGTTAAATTCAGTGTTATTCCTATAATTGTATTATATGAGGAGATGGAACCTCAATTGGACTAAATTTCCTGACCAAGAGGAAATTAAGAAAGAAAATTAGAGGCTGAATAGTGACAGAGCAGTAGTGTCTTTCTCCATGCAGACGTCATGTTGAGCACAAGCTTAATATTTTAAGTTAACCCATATTTCTTCATAAGCTCACGAATGTGATCCTGATCGCATGATGTAGGTAAACATCCGCTTACCCATTATGGCATAGTTTTTAGAGACACACAAATCATTTATTTCCAATCCCATACCGATAAAGTGTTAAAAAGAACTCAGTGGAATGGTACTCAGTGATGTTACCTGGTCCAATCAAGAATTTGGACACATGTAGTCTTTTGGCTAACAATCTATGATACTACTTGTTCCATTCATGATCTGTCTGTTGTTGATTATTATGTGGCTACATTATCTTCTAGCTACCTAGACTGGGCATTAAAGAGATCAGATGGAGAGAAAAACATCCAATCAGTTCTTGATTTTTTCTAAAAGGAAAAAAAAACTACTAGTTTTCCTATGTGTGTAGTAGATCGGTAACCAAACTTGATAACAAGCTCCACGATGAGACTTGGTATTTTATAGGGCATGTTCTCTTTGAGGTCTGATGCCATCCCTACTTGCATAAATCTTGTTCCCTGACATTATTAGTTATTACTACTAAATTCTCCAATGATTGTTGGTTCTTCTATCAAAGGCTATGCTGCCTATTATGATACAAAATTAGAGACGCTATAAAGGAATCTTGATCTGGAGGAGGGATACTGCAAATATATTTTCTGCCGTTTACGCTTTCGTAAGGTCTTTGCCTGTATTTTCTTTCTTACAAGTTTCGTGGGTGACCTAATAAGTTCATGAATGTACACTACTTTTTATCAAAACTCTTAGATAACATCAATAGTCAATAATAATAATAAGAATAATATTCCCCCTATTTAAAATGTGTGAATCTATATCCGTGTAAATCAAATAGGTTATATCTGTCATTATACACAATAATGGTGGTACTAAGTGCAGATTCCCAAATACTCCGTAATGGTTTTGGGTATTTCACATGTTCATTCGAATTGCTATAAAATAAGTTACAATAGAAATTGAAGATGATCACAATATTCCACCGTGACTAAGCAACGGACGAGGATGTAGACAATGAGCAAAGAAGAAATTTCTTTTTTAAGAAAAGAGGTGGAAAAGAGAAGGTATTACTCACTTTCAGATGGTGATATACTTACACATCCATCTTCATGACCTATTTAAAAGAGCATGCTCCTACGAGAAGAATCATAAATTCCATCAAGAAAAGTTATATATGAAACCTAAACTTAAGGACACCCGAAGGAATAAAAAGAAACTTATAAATGACAGCATGCCTGCATAGCGAGCTTGTTTCCTACGTGTGATCCACTATTGATGGCATTAAAAGAATGAACTGGAAAAACCAAGAGCTTATTGGCGGCTTGGTTGGCAATATGCTTGTCAATGAGAGCAGGGCTAATAATTGTGTTGACATTCCCAACAACCTAGATAAAAAGATGAAGATCACAACAATATTCTTCAACCTCTAAACTTGGCTTTATAGAATAAATAATTTCCTATCCTATAAGCATTTTCTTAAACCTGAGGACACTTGATAATTATTACCTCAAAAAATTCAATGACATTTCTATATTTGCTGACAAAGCATAATTTCTCGATAGTGGTTCTAGTTCAAGGAAATGTTTATGACTCATAAATTTTTGTGCAGACCCTGAAGCTAGAATAAACTTTGAGATATCAATCCAAGTTCGTAACACATGCACACACACACACATAAAGATAGATAGATAGATAGATAGATAGATAGATAGATAGATAGATAGATAGATAGATAGATAGATAGATAGATAGATAGATAGATAGATAGATAGATAGATAGATAGATATAGAGAGAGAGAGAGAGAGAGGGTACTTTATAAGATCAAACCATTTTTAGCTGAAAGCATACACTTATCTCCATATTATGCCTTGACATACTTGTCGACATAGCCCTGTACAAGAACTTTGTGAGTCAGTGATAAGAAAAAGATTTGCAATGAGAAAACTTAACCTTTGAGTATATTTTATTCTACATTATACTTTTAATCTGGAAGCTATTTTACAATTACAATAAACCTGACCCTTCAAGTAATTAAGGATAACAAATTATACAATTCCTAAGAAGTTTGACAAGGTCAAACTCCAACCTACGTTATCACAATGCTTCACTAAACCAGAAACATTATAAAGGAATTGTAGAAAAAGAACATTGAAATTGATCAGATAACATATAACCATCGAAATTGATCCACCAACATTGAAATCTAGAGATCTTGAAATAGGTATTTTGTAAACCAAACTCATTATCAAAACTCACTACCTTATTAACATTAGCATATAGTTTGAGTATTTTCCAATAATACTAAGATGAAAAGTGGCGGTATACACAATATAGGCATAGAGACAACTCACTGGGCATTTTATAAAACAACATGTGGGCATGTCGATAATGTTTTATTATCCAACTCTAATTTAAACATGAGAACAACCCAATAAGGTATTTCAAATCAACCAACAAAGCATTCAGCTCTAACCTTGTTAATTTTCTTCGACCAACCAATAAGACAACAGTATTATATGTTTGATATGACTCAGTTTTTAAGAGGTGTAAATATAAAATGTTTTACTACCAAAGATCCTCAAAATGATAATCATGGGCAATTCTAACCGCATGTAGAAGACAATATATATTATACATGGTCCACTTGTTTTACCAAAATATATAAATCAAAACAATTACATTTACAAATCCAGGTCTCCCCAAAATTCTGCTCTCATTCTAATCAAGTTCGTGGTGTGGTGTGGTGCTAAAAATAAAGCCACTAGTTTTAATAAGATTACCATTGTGTTATGACTTAATCTAGTTAGCCTATTTCTTAAGAATTAGTGGAAAAGGAGTAGAAGAAAAAGATTAATGGAGGTTGGCAGATCTGAAAATGCCGAAAATGAAGAAAGCTTAACGAAAATAAGTAATAGATGGAAATGAAGAGAGCTTACCGAAAATGCTTGAAGAGAGGTTTAAGTTTAATGCTAAAACTTGTAACTTCTACTAATAGTTATAAATTTGGGACTGTCAATAGCAGTCACAAATTAAGCTTCAGGATAGCATTTGTAATTTCTCATAGCAGTTATAATTTTGTGACTGCTCATAAGAGTCATAACTTAAGCCTAGTGATAAATTTGTGACTCCTTGTAACAGTTACAAATTTTTTACTCCTTATAGCAGTCACAAATTAATTATATGGTAAGATTTGCAAATCTCACTAGCAGTGACAAATCAATTGACTCAAATTTTTCATTACCCTAAAATTTTATGACTCCTAATGACAGCTACAAATAATTTTGTAACTCCTAATGGCAGTGATAAAGTTTGTCACCCCCAATAGCAGTTACAAGAAGGCAGTCAAAAAATTGGTATTTTGGTGTAGTGTACTTCTAAACAAAGTCCTCCCAGCTCAAACGACATCTACCCGACTAGGAACCTCAAGTGGGGATACTCCCTCGGGAAACATTTGGCTCAAAATATAAGGGTAAAGAAACTCTACACAAATCTCGATGCAATCCCCCTACCCCCCCCCCCCCCCCACACACACACACACATATATATATATATATATATATATATATATATATATATATAGAGAGAGAGAGAGAGAGAGAGAGAGAGAGAGATTGATAGATAAATTATCCATACCCCCCCACCCACCCACCCACCCCCAGTTTAGTGGAGGAGGTAAACAATTTACAGTGTTTATATTTGTAAAGCCTGGTTTTTAACCCAACACCTCTATTTATGTTAAAGTTACATGCTCATATGTTAAATAAATTCTAATAAAATTCCATGATTAAATACATAGCATGAAATAATACTTTTCAAAACCATTCTCAAGAAAGTTTTTGAGTCAAGCCAACCCGAAACTATGCACAAGCCAAAGTCTAAAATTCGACTACTCCCACCACTTCTCCGAGCGAAGAACGCACGTCTCCGCGGCGGACCTTATATGTGTTTTTATATAAATTATTTTCAAGCATCGGCGGTGATTAACGTATTTTTAACATATAAATATATATATCCAACAAAACATAAATGTTATATTAAGGACTAAGTTCCACAAATACAACATTATAACTGATGTAAAAAAACCATTATGTTCCTTAAAGGTAGCAACACCTACCATGGTATGCTAAAGGCGCAAACGATGAAACAAGCTTGACCGATTGGTTAAGTGAGCATAATACCGTTGTTTGGTTGGTAATTTTCCCCATAAATCTTCTTATAAAAGGAGGCCTCCACCTACCAGCTAAGGCCTTGGCAGCCGAGGAGGTACAGATGGAGGTGGATGATCAAGATGATCAAATTGTTAAGGATCAGAGCAAGTTGGAATGACTGATGCCACAATCATTGCTCCAGAGACTACATAATTAACTATTGAGGGGACTCCTCTAGATACCCAAATAGTTGAGGCTGCCAATGATGGTGCTTGAAAACGTGACTTTTGTATATCGTCGTTGTTGAAAGACAAGTTAGTCAAAACCTCAAATACCTACAAAATTAATAAACTCAAGCGTAGAGGTAAGTAAGGGTATCAATCCACTTCCTAGGGAGTAAGCTAGAGACAAACTCAAATGTAGTTCAATTTTTATTTTCTTTTTGTGCTTTTTCACTTTTCTACTTTTTTTTAGCTTTTTCAAATATTAAAACAATAGGGTGAGGTGAGGTTTTAAACTAAACTAAACTAAGATAAAAATAACTAACTAGAAATTTACTAAAATGAAAACAAAGTCTAACACTAAAATAAGAGATAAAGTGAGGTAAATAATTGTGAGAACAATCAAGGAGTGGGATTACACCACAAATTTTAGTTATTCTAATTAATTAATTTAATTATTTGAATTCTCCCAAATTAATATCAGTATTACAAATCAACTCTCGTTGCAAGTGTAATTATAATAGTAATCTTTTAGAAAGTTAAGTTTAACACCCCACAACTCTAGAAAAATAGATCCACGCTCCTTTTAATTAATCACCCGCTAGGATCGATCAATTAAAATTTATATCAATCTTAGAAAATAAATTTAGAGTTGAAATTCAAGTTATAATACCCCACTTAAGAAACCCCTATCTCTAGTTCGAATCTAAAATGGGTATTATAATTAGAATTTCGATTTTCTCTCGAAAATCATTTACCCTCTCTCGAGGCGTAAATCTAAGGGTGAGGGATCAAAATTAACATTCAAAGGGATTTTTCAAGTAATTAAACTAATAAAAATAAAATAACATCAAATAAGGGTTTTACCCCACCCCTTGAAAGGGGTTTTAGCCTAACATGGCATAAAATATAACAAATTAATAATCAAAGGCATATATAATAAAAGAGTAGAGAAAGAGAACAAATCTTCAACAAGTCTCCTTGAAATTGGCAATTTGAACTCTATCATCTTCAATTCAATTCAATTACTCACAATTAATTCTCAACAAATATCTAAAAAAATAAAAGGAAAAACTATTTACAAAATGGTGTTTATCTCTCTACGATTCTCTCTCTAAAAATTCCTATCTAAAAGCTCTTTGAATCTAAACTAAAATTTACAAAATAAAAATAAAAAGGATAGTGGATGAATTCATAATGGGCAATTAAATAATAAAAGAGATTTGCTAAAAATGCAAATCCTAAAATTATAAAATTGTACATTAGAATTCATCCAAAGAAATAAATTCTAGATCATTACTTTATATTGAGATAAATGCTAAAAATGCAAAATCTCAACATAAAGGAATGGGTTAGAATTTACCTCCCATAAGGGATAAATTTCACTACATCAATATATTTTGAATTAATTGCTAAAAATGCAATAACTCATAATAGAGGGGTGGGGTGAATTTTATCCTAGAGATAATTTTTACTACAAACCTCTATATTGAGGTATTTGCTAAAAATGCAAATACTCAACATAGAGGGGTGGAGAGAATTTTATCACACCAAGCTTAAAACTAATTTTGAGATCCTTTTGAAAATGGGTCTTCATCTTCATTTATAGTAGGCACATGGGGCATGGGGATATTTTTGGGAATTGGTTTGAGTGTGCATGGGAATGGTGAGGCGTGAGGATAAATGGTGGAGGGAAAAATCTGATTTGTGTGCACATGGGGGTAGTTTGGGAAAAAGGGGATAAAGGTTAGTGGGGGGGTATTTGGGTAAAAGGGGTAAAAGGTTTAATTAGGCACATGGGTAATTTTGGTCTTGGTTTTGTTGGTTTGGGAAATGGCAGGTGGAAACAAATCGTGACTTGGTTTAGAGATGGGGAAATGGGTTTTGAGTTTGGATGGCATGGGTTGAAGATGGATGAAATCGGGTTCATGTTTTTCTAGTTGAAATGGGCGGGTAGGCTGGCCGACAATGGGTCGGCGTCGAACAGGTATGGGGACGCCGGCGGCAAGCTAGCGGGGGAGACTACACCAAAAATAGCATTTTGGCACACCCTGATATTAAAAATCTGGCACGGTTTAAAACTGTGCCAGATTTTGGCACGGTTTAATAGAAATTTGGTACACTTTAAAACAGTGCCAAAATTTGGCATTGTTTTAAAGTGTGCCAAAATTGAGTACACTTTACTAAGATATAAAATACCTCAAAATTTTGGGACATTTTAGTTTCCCTCTTCTCTCTCCTTCTTCGTCTTCTCCCCCGCTCTCCCCTCTCTCTCCACCAAAAACGCAAGCCCTACCATCGGGTCACCAAAAACCCAAGTCCTACCATCCGCTCTCCCCCTCTCTCCCCTGCTGCGTCGGCCCGGAATGCATTCCGGAACGCAATGTAAGCGGGTCGGGTTAAACGGGTAACCGAGGTCCCAGAGTCTATGATGACTCCTCCGTTACCGGCGGCGTCAATTTTAAAAAGCGAGGGCTGAACAGCGGCAACTCTAACACCCTCGACGCTGATTCCGGTTAAACCGATGTAGTAAAAAGTGTCGAGTTTTGGGTTCGTAAGCAAGGGAGTGAAAACGGCGGTTCTGGAGACAGCGGAGTCACCAAAAAGGAGAGAGGAGGGTTTAGAAGAAGCCGCCCGGTCCACCAATCAATAAGAGAATTTCCGACCGAAGCGGGGACCGGCTTGAGTGGGGAAGGATAATTTCCCTCTGCCGAGACCTAATAAACCGGCAGCGCCAACAAATAATCCCTCATTATCATGGCCACAACCCAAGGCTACATTGGGGACTTTGGTTTTTCTAAAAGTCCCTCATTCCTGCCGTCGCCTCCCCCCTTTGGTTTATCCCCTGCCGTCGCCCTTATTTTTCGGGTTTATCCTCCTCCGGTCACCTCCCCCGCTCCCCTGGTTCCGGGTTTTTGATATTCCGGTGTCGTGGTGTCCCTTCCGGCGACCTCGTGTTTTCTCGTTTGAGGTATTTTATCTCGTTTCGTAATTTCTTTCCTTTATAAGTATTATATATACTGATTTATGATATATAAATATAAAATCAGTGATATATAAATATAAAATCATATATACTGATTTATATATATATATACACTGATATATATATATATATATATATTCGATTAAACTCTAGAATTAGATTTAATCTAGAATTATCTAGAAATAAAATAGATTTAATTCTAGATATATAGTGATTTAATAAAATAGATTTAATTCTAGATAATTCACTATATAATAAAATAGATCTAATTCTAGATAGATATATAGTGATTTAATAAAATAGATTTAATTCTAGATAATTCACTATATAATAAAATAGATTTAATTCTAGATAATTCTAAATAATTCTAGACAATTCTAGATAATTCTAGATTAAATCTAATTCTAGAGTTTAATCTAATATATATATATATATATATATACTGAAGTGGAATTAAATCTAATATATACTGATTTTTGGAATGTGGAGATAACTTTTCAATAGTCCAGTTTAGGAAAGAGAGAGCCATGTGCAGCTAACATTTTCAGTCTTGAGGTGGGTGATATAGGAGGTGATTGTGTTTTCTTGGCAAGATCTGATGGGGGTGATGGGATTTCCAAGCACTTGAGGTGATTGTGTTCTCAAAGGCCCAGTCAGGGCACACTCCCTCCAAGGCTGTTGTCGCCCCTCTAAGGTATTTCTCATATTAATTTTTTGAATGGGTTTTTTGTTTTGCAACAAAATGCATTTTTTTTGGCACAAAAATGGTTCAATGTGCACAAAATGCATTTTAGGGCATAATAATCTTATATTAATATTTAAGTGTTTAAATGCTAATTGTGCCTGTTCATGTTTGTGACAATGTTAATGTGCACATAGAGGGGTAAAGCTTGGATAGTCCAATTGTTAGCTGTGGCCTGTTTCTCGCTAGCAACAAAAATGGAGGAGATTGAAGTGCCTCCCATTGTTGATTTACAGGTGAGAGAAAAATTAATGTGAATATTTATTTATTTCATTATATATTGATCCATTTTCCTTTCTGATATGTTCTTATATGTAATGGACATATGGATTTTTGTGAGTAGGTAGGAGATCCCAAATTTTTATTTGAAGGCAAAACCATACAAAGAATGGCGCTTCTTGTTTTGAGAACCTTGAATGGAGATCCCAAGTTCTTTCATAGACTACTTTCTTAAAAAGATTACCATGATCAACTTCCATCACAATCTTTGATCTCTAGATCAATTCAATACATCTTAAGCACAATCAAAGGTAGATTATTCACTATATATATAATAAAGCACAATATAACGCGTGTCCTAATGGCACATAATGATACCTAATTATACTCATAAAAGGGACATGTTATCAATTTCACACACGTGTGTGTATAATCATATATGGGTACTGTAATATTAAAGAGTTTGATCCAGTGCTCGGTGGGAATTGAATGCAGGTATTGGGGAGGTTTGGAGATCAAAAGGCCAGCATAGGCTGCCAGTGATTTGTTTGGTTTTGTTTTACAAATGTTCAACTCAGGCCAGTTCCATCCAATCTTAATCAAGTTACTACAGGTAACTATTATTTAGTACCCATTCATTAACCTTTTAAATTGCAATAAATTATTTCTACTCAATATTTATAGTTTATCGTTTTCATTCTATATCTGATCATTCCTTTTAAAGTTTGAAAATCACTTCATGGCTTACTTTATGAGCTTATTTAGTTAAATTGGTGGAAGTGACTTGCTGGTGGTTTGGTTTTGGAATTTGTTGTTGCTGTTGAGTTTATATTAAATGTTAAAACATGTTGGATTTAACGAATAAACAAATGAAACTATGTCAAAAAATTTTAAAATCCATAAACGTTCAAAATTGATTAAAAACATACCGTTAGAGAATATGAGAGTATGACGATGATTTGCAAAAATCACACTTAAGACTTAAAAGCAAGCTGTTAAAGGGTGAAAACCCAAACCAGCCCCCCAAACAACCCCGTAGGAGGCACGAACACCTCGCACGGGACCAATGTAACTTGTAGGAACTGATCGCGTAATCCCGGGTATCCCGGTTTGAGAGTATGACGATAATCTGCAAAAATCACACTTAGACTTAAAAACATGCCGTTAAAGGGTGAAAACCCAAACCAGCCCCCCAACGACCCCGTAGGAGGCACGAACACCTCGCACGGGAACAATGTAACTTGTAGGAACTGACCGCGTAGCCCCGGGTCTCCCGGTTTGAGAGGATGACGATAATTTGCAAAAATCACACTTAGACTTAAAAACAAGCCGTTAAAGGGTGAAAACCCAAACCAGCCCCCAAACGACCCCGTAGGAGGCACGAACACCTCGCACGGGACCAATGTAACTTGTAGGAACTGTCCGCGTAATCCCGGGTATCCCGATTTGAGAGTATGACGATAATTTGCAAAAATCACACTTAGACTTAAAAACATGCCGTTAAAGGGTGAACACCCAAACCAGCCCTCAAACGACCCGTAGGAGACACGGACACCTCGCACGGGACCAATGTAACTGTTAGGAACTGACCGCATAATCCCGGGTATCCCGGTTTGAGAGTATGACGATAATCTGCAAAAATCACACTTAGACTTAAAAACATGCCGTTAAAGGGTGAAAACCCTAACTAGCCCCCCAACGACCCCGTAGGAGGCACGAACACCTCGCACGGGACCAATGCAACTTGTAGGAACTGACCGCGTAGCCCCGGGTCTCCCGGTTTGAGAGGATGATGATAATTTGTAAAAATCACACTTAGACTTAAAAATAAGCCGTTAAAGGGTGAAAACCCAAACCAGCCCCCAAACGACCCCGTAGGAGGCACGAACACCTCGCACGGGACCAATGTAACTTGTAGGAACTGACCGCGTAGTCTCGGGTCGCTCGGTTTGAGAGTATGACGATAATCTGCAAAAAATCACACTTAGACTTAAAAACATGCCGTTAAAGGGTGAACACCCAAACCAGCCCCCAAATGACCCGTAGGAGGCACGGACACCTCGCACGGGACCAATGTAACTGTTAGGAACTGACCGCATAATCCCGGGTATCCCGGTTTGAGAGTATGACGATAATCTGCAAAAATCACACTTAGACTTAAAAACATGCCGTTAAATGGTGAAAACCCTAACTAGCCCCCCAACGACCCCGTAGGAGGCATGAACACCTCGCACGGGACCAATGCAACTTGTAGGAACTGACCGCGTAGCCCCGAGTCTCCCGGTTTGAGAGGATGACAATAATTTGCAAAAATCACACTTAGACTTAAAAACATGCCGTTAAAGGGTGAAAACCCTAACTAGCCCCCCAACGACCCCGTAGGAGGCACGAACACCTCGCACGGGACCAATGCAACTTGTAGGAACTGACCGCGTAGTCCCGGGTCTCCCGGTTTGAGAGGATGACGATAATTTGCAAAAATCACACTTAGACTTAAAAACAAGCCGTTAAAGGGTGAAAACCCAAACCAGCCCCCAAACGACCACGTAGGAGGCACGAACACCTCGCACGGGACCAATGTAACTTGTAGGAACTGACCGCGTAGTCTCGGGCCGCTCGGTTTGAGAGTATGATGATAATCTGCAAAAATCACACTTAGACTTAAAAACATGCCGTTAAAGGGTGAAAACCCTAACTAGCCCCCCAACGACCCCGTAGGAGGCACGAACACCTCGCACGGGACCAATGCAACTTGTAGGAACTGTCCGCGTAATCCCGGGTCTCCCGGTTTGAGAGGATGACGATAATTTGCAAAAATCACACTTAGACTTAAAAACAAGCCGTTAAAGGGTGAAAACCCAAACCAGCCCCCAAACGACCCCGTAGGAGGCACGAACACCTCGCACGGGACCAATGTAACTTGTAGGAACTGTCCGCGTAATCCCGGGTATCCCGGTTTGAGAGTATGACGATAATTTGCAAAAATCACACTTAGACTTAAAAACATGCCGTTAAAGGGTGAACACCCAAACCAGCCCCCAAACGACCCCGTAGGAGGCACGGACACCTCGCACGGGACCAATGTAACCGTTAGGAACTGACCGCATAATCCCGGGTATCCCGGTTTGAGAGTATGACGATAATTTGCAAAAATCACACTTAGACTTAAAAATATGCTGTTAAAGAGTGAAAACCCTAACCAGCCCCCAAACGACCCTGTAGGACGCACGAACATCTCGCACGGGACCAATGTAACTTGTAGGAACTGACCGCGTAGTCCCGGGTTGCTCGGTTTGAGAGTATGACGATAATCTACAAAAATCACACTTAGAGTTAAAAACATGACGTTAAAGGGTGAAAACCCAAACCAGTCCCCAAACGACCCCGTAGGAGGCACGAACACCTCGCACGGGACCAATGTAACTTGTAGGAACTGACCGCGTAGTCCCGCGTCGCTCGGTTTGAGAGTATGACGATAATCTGCAAAAATCACACTTAGAGTTAAAAACATGCCGTTAAAGAGTGAAAACCCAAACTAGCCCCCCAACGACCCCGTAGGAGGCACGAACACCTCGCACGGGACCAATGCAACTTGTAGGAACTGACCGCGTAGTCCCGGGTCTCCCGGTTTGATAGTATGACGATAATTTGCAAAAATCACACTTAGACTTAAAAACAAGCCGTTAAAGGGTGAAAACCCAAACCAACCCCCCATCGATCCCGTAGGAGGCACGAACACCTCGCACGGGACCAATGAACTTGTAGGAACTGACCGCGTAGTCCCGGGTCTCCCGGTTTGAGAGGATGACGATAATTTGCAAAAATCACACTTAGAGTTAAAAACATGCCGTTAAAGGGTGAAAACCCAAACCAGCCCCCCAACGACCTCGTAGGAGGCACGAACACCTCGCACGGGACCAATGTAACTTGTAGGAACTGATCGCGTAGTCCCGGGTAACCCGATTTGAGAGTATGACGATAATTTATAAAAATCACACTTAGACTTAAAAACAAGCCGTTAAAGGGTGAAAACCCAAACCAGCCCCCCATCGATCCCGTAGGAGGCACGAACACCTCGCACGGGACTAATGTAACTTGTAGGAACTGACCGCGTAATCTCGGGTAACCCGATTTGAGAGTATGACGATAATCTGCAAAAATCACTTTTAGAGTTAAAAACATGCCGTTAAGGAGTGGAAACCCAAACCAGCCCCCAAACGATCCCGTAGGAGGCACGAACACCTCGCACGGGACCAATGTAACTTGTAGGAACTGACCGCGTAGCCCCGGGTCTCCCGGTTTGAGAGGATGACGATAATTTGCAAAAATCACACTTAGACTCAAAAACAAGCCATTAAAGGGTGAAAACCCAAACCAACCCCCGATCGACCCTGTAGGAGGCACAAATACCTCGCACGGGACCAATGTAACTTGTAGGAACTGACCGTGTAGTCCCGGGTCTCACGGTTTGAGAGTATGATGATAATTTGCAAAAATCACACTTAGACTTAAAAACAAGCCGTTAAAGGGTGAAAACCCAAACCAGCCCCCAAACGACCCCGTAGGAGGCACGAACACCTCGCACGGGACCAATGTAACTTGTAGGAACTGACCGCGTAGTCCCGGGTCACTCGGTTTGAGAGTATGACGATAATCTGCAAAAATCACACTTAGACTTAAAAACATGCCGTTAAAGGGTGAAAACCCTAACTAGCCCCCCTACGACCCCGCAGGAGGCACGAACACCTCGTACGGGACCAATGCAACTTGTAGGAACTGACCGCGTAGCCCCGGGTCTCCCGGTTTGAGAGGATGACGATAATTTGCAAAAATCACACTTAGACTTAAAAACAAGCCGTTAAAGGGTGAAAACCCAAACCAGCCCCCAAACGACCCCGTAGGAGGCACGAACACCTCGCACGGGACCAATGTAACTTGTAGGAACTGATCGCGTAGTCCCGGATCGCTCGGTTTGAGAGTATGACGATAATCTGCAAAAATCACACTTAGAGTTAAAAACATGCCGTTAAAGAGTGAAAACCAAACTAGCCTCCCAACGACCCTGTAGGAGGCACGAACACCTCGCACGGAACCAATGCAACTTGTAGGAACTTACCGCGTAGTCCCGGGTCTCCCGGTTTGATAGTATGACGATAATTTGCAAAAATCACACGACTTAAAAACAAGTCGTTAAAGGGTGAAAACCCAAACCAGCCCCCCATCGACCCCGTAGGAGGCACGAACACCTCGCACGGGACCAATGTAACTTGTTGGAACTGACCACGTAGTCCCGGGTCTCCCGATTTGAGAGGATGATGATAATTTGTAAAAATCACACTTAGAGTTAAAAACATGCCGTTAAAGGGTGAAAACCCAAACCAGCCCCCCAACGACCTCGTAGGAGGCATGAACACCTCGCACGGGACCGATGTAACTTGTAGGAACTGACCCCGTTGTCTCGGGTCTCCCGGTTTGAGAGTATGATGATAATTTCCACTCATATATGTAATTTTATAGTTAAGTAAATTTTTTTTTTTTGCAAATTATTGGGTTACTAATATCGTATCTTTTTTTTATCCTATTTTTTTTGCAGGATAACAGTTTATCGTTGCATTTATTCACGTGGAACACACAGAGAACTCAATGGTTTACAACAAGGGATTTATTCATGATTCCATTTTTTTGTGTCATGGTCGTGCGGTCTTTTGTTGTTTTATTGTTGAGTTTTATGGCCGTGCAGGTTTTTGTAAGTTAATTGTTATATTTTGTGACCGTGCGGGCTTTATAATAGGCAGGTTTTGTATTAACAGGTTTTGGAATGTCCAAAAAATAGAGGAAACTCTGCCCAATTTTTTTTGGGCATGTAAGCTATTAAAGACTTGTAATATTTTGAAGTTTGTATGTACATTAATTTATTAACAACGTGCAATATTATTAATTTATGAATTTTGTGCTTTCAAATAATTTTTTTTTTTATAAAAAATTTGGCACAGTTCAAAATCGTGGCGAAAGTGTATCATATTTTGGCACGATTTTGAACTGTGCCAAAAAATTTTAAACTGTTCTGAATCTGGCACAGTTAAAAACTGTGCCAAAATTGTGCCAGAAATATCAAATTCTGGCACGGTTTAAAAGTGTGCCAGAAGTGTTCCTATTTGCCCAAATCTGGCACAGTTAAAAACTGTGCCAAAAGTGTGCCAGAAATATCAAATTCTGGCACGGTTTAAAAGTGTGCCAGAAGTGTTCCTGTTTGACCAAATCTGGCACACTTTTGAGCCGTGCCAGAAAAAAATTGCCATTTTGGAACACCTGATTCTGGCACAGTTCAAAACCGTGCCAGATTTGATCGGAAGTGGCTGTGGTTATGGGTTGCGTAGGAGGTGGCTAGACAGCAGTGGTCGAGAGGGGTGGGGGTTGGGGAATGACGACGCCGGCGATGGTGGTCAGGTCCGATGGGGTGCGATCGACTTTTGAAGGTGGTTGTCGACGGGTAGGGTAGATGGGGGTGGTAAGGAGAGTGGAGAGATGAGAGATGGAGGTTGATTTTGTTGGTTATGGAGGTTGGGTATGAAAATGGTGAAAGAGAGAGGAGAGAGAAAGGGATGGGGAAGAAGATGATGTTGGTTGGATTGTGTGTGTGTGGGTGTATGGGAATGTGTGTGAGGGTGAGGGTGTAGGATAAGTTATTTGGGTATAAGTGAGGTGTTAGGGTGTGTTTGGTAGTGTGTAAGTTTTAGGGGGGGTGTTTAAGTTGGATCCATAAAAATAAAATTAATAAAGACTAAATAAAAATAAAAATAAAAATAAAAATAAAAATAAAAATAAAAATAAAAATAAAAATAAAAATAAAAATAAAAATAAAAATAAAAATAAAATCTAATTAAAAATAAAATAAACTTAAAGAAAATAAAAAATAAAAATATTAAAAATAAAAAATAAAATCCTAAGCTTTATAAAAACTAAAATAAAATAAAAGAAATAAAAACATAAAATTCTAAATGAAAACTAAAGTCCTAAAAAAAATATAAAATCTAATAAACTAAAAATAAACTCCCAAAAACTAATCCTAATAAAATAAAATTAAACTAAAAGCTAATAAAAATCAAAATAAAATAAAATTGTAATAATAAAAATAAAATAGAAAAATAGAAAATAAAACCTAAAAATTCTAAATAAATTTAAAATAAATCCTAAAAATAAAAATGACTCAAACTAAAAATCTAAAAAATAATAAAAAGGGACAAATTAGACACACACGGGGTTCGGGGTAGGTTTAGGCTAGGCTTTGGGCTCGGGTAAGGTTACGGGAGAGGGAATTAGCTCCATTAAACGCGCATTTGCCTCGATATATAGCCTTTGACACCGCAAACGGACGTTTGACCTACAAGATAAACATTTAAGCATATAAGACCCATATTGTCGAGAATTAGCAACAAAAGTGCGTCTATTCGGGGTATAAAATGTACAGTTTTGGGTACTTATCACACCAGCCCCAAATAGAGCGTTGCTAGTCCTCGAGCAATAAGATAAAGAGAAAGAGACAGATAAGTAACCAAAAGTGTACCACTTTCGCGGGAACTTGCGATTGCACTTAGCATGTGCAACAAGCCTTTAAACCTATAGGTTGCCCTACAGGACGAGTTGTGTTTCGTGAGGGTTTGCAGGGAATATACCCACAAAATTCTTATTTGCAAAAATTTATTGAAAGACAGTTAATCTCTTATTAGACATAGAATGATCGCACAATCTATCATATGAGAAATACAAGCTAGAAGTGCATAAAAAGTTTAGCTAAGTAAATACTCAAGGCACATCCTTCATAGAACTCAACGTGTGTAGTGTGAATCAGTCAAAACGGGTCGAGTATCACAAGAGTAATTCCTAGATTACCTTTTCGGAATCAACGCTTCAACTTCAAAATCTCACGAATATATCTCTCTCAAACGAACTCTCGAGATTTGGGTAAGTGTATCGCTCTTGTGTGTGAGGAGGTGAGTAAATGTAAGCAAGTTCAAACGTCTCACACACACATAAGAAAGAACGAACAATAAGAAAGAAAATGATCTCATGAAAGAAATGCTAATCACAATAGTGAGAACGTCGAGTTATTCACCACGTTGACTATCATTTGCCCGAACACCTAGGGGAACATGTATGTATATGGGTGAGGGGGAAACGAAATAGGATATGTGGAATGAGGTGAGGTAGGATAGGATGGGATGATGATATGATGGATGGATGGTGGATATTTGAGAAGAGTGTATCACTCATAGACGAACAAATGTCTTTATTTCTTGACTGCAACTTTCTCTTTTTCTTCTTTTACAAATACACATCAATGTATGAGATAAATCTGCTAAAAATACAAATAACCCCAACATAGATTTGTATTTAATTTTTCTCTATCTGAATCGGCTTTGGGAGAGATATCGGCTAAAAATGCAAACACTCTCTATGATAGATCATCTCCCTTTTTTTTTCTCTTCTTCTTTTTCTATATTTTTTTTCAAATACGCGTCAATGTATGAGATAAATCTACTAAAAATACAAATAACCCCAACATAAACTTGTATCAAATTTTTCTCCATCTGAATCGGCTTTGGGAGAGATATTCGCTAAAAATACAAACACTCTCTATGACGGATCTTCTCCTTTTACTTTCAACACTATTCTCTATGGATATGAAAATGGGCGGTATGGTATATGGTGATGATATGGAAAATGGAAGGTGTATGAATGTATGATAAATGGAATTTGGTTGGTGTATGAGTGACTGTGTGGTGAAAACCTAGTGACCGGGACAAACTTCAAGATGCGCGTTTCTTACAACTCGAAAGTGATGTCGTTCTCGGTGATCAAGCCAAAATTTTATGAAAGATAATGAGATCATACAACAATTAAAGTGCGGACCTAAAAGAAGTTGAATCAACTTAGGACTCGGAGATTGCGTTAAACTCTCTAAAAGGTGAAAGGCACAAATCTCACGGGCTAAAGTCTCCACTAGTGATCCTTAAGGTTCTCTTTAGAATTGTAGTACTCCTCAACTCTAAACGTAATGATGTGATAAGTGCGCAAATTTTGTTGAGACTAGAAATTCATGGTGCAAAATGCCTTGTTATGTATTACATAAGCTATTTAGAAAAAACATTCTCTAGCTTGATTCCTAGACTTAGAAAGATGGATGATTGAAAAATTCACATCAATGAATGAGATGAAAGGAACTGCACGAAATTTTAAAAATCAGGTTCAAAAATCAAAAAATTTCAAAAGAAGTCCGATTTTGATAAAATTCCCCACCCCCAAACAAAAAGGAACATCGTCCTCAATGTTAGATAAAATGATTTTTAAAATTAAGAGCAGAAGGTGGAAAGAGATTACCAGAATGAACCGCTAATGAAGTGGACAGATGAAGCCAAGAATAAACCTGAATAAATGATAAGAGAAAAAAATGTGTACAAGTCCATAACATGGTAAAGCATAGGGTGATGTGTAACACCCACCCCAAACAGGATGAGACTAGTACAAAAAATGCGGACTGCCTCCCGGTAGCGCTAAGTTTAATGTCTTCAGCCAGAGCGAACCATTCTTACCCTAAGGATAGGAACTATGAAAGTGCGGGGTGGCAGAAAAATTGGGTGATGAGAATCACCCCCAAACAAGACTGAAGCGTCAGTCTTGTTGGATAATTTGACAAAGGTGAGGGTGAAGAAACACCGAACACGGCCTTATTTTTTATTTTCAAGATTTTCTCTTTTTTTTTTCTTTTTTTTTATGTGTGTGTGGTTTTTGAATAATTTGAAAAAGAAAGGAAATATTTTTTGGATTTTTAGAGAATGAAAGGAAGAAAATATTTTTGGATTTTTTGGAAGAAAGGGTGGGGAAAAAATATTTTTGGATTTTTTTTTTTTCGAAAGGAAAGAAAATATTTTTGGACTTTTCTAAAAAAATAAAGGAAGAAAATGTTTTTGGATTTTTTGAAAAATAAATGAAGAAAATATTTTTGGATTTTTTTTAAAAAGGAAAGAAAATATTTTTGGATTTTTTGGAATAAAAGGTGGGGAAAAATATGGACTCTTTGAATGGACGAACTCACTAAAATTCGACTACCGAAAAATGAATTGGACCCACACACAAGTCAAGAAATTTTTCTAACTAGCACATAGCCAATTTTTATCTTTGAATTTAGTGAAAGGGTAGTCAAATTTTAATTAAGTCCGCGGGCGATAAAAATCACAGAATTTATATGAGTGATCGCCTTTGCAAAATTTATTCTCCTAGTGGGCTACCTAGTTGATTGATTTTAAATTTAGTGATGGCTAGGGTAACACACAAAGGTAAGCGAGTGAGTCGGGTGATGAAATCCCTTCTCGTGAGTGACCGGGTGTAGGTCTTAGTCAATTAATTCATCACACCATTCGAAAATAAATGCGAGAATAAAATCACATAAGAGCACACAAAGCACACACAATAATGGACTCGCTAACAGGAGAGGTGCGAGGGTGTAAGAAATGTACCTCCCACGATTTTTACGCCGGGGGGTGCCAAAAAATTTGAGTCAACCGGGGGGAGATCACGCCTATCTCAGTCGTCCCCGGGATTCCTACCGACCCAAGGTAGAGAGGCTTCTAAATCCTCGCCTTTGGACGCCCTCTCTCTACCTTGTCCGGTTTCCCTATCACGCTTGTCTTCAATTATTACAAATTTAAATGAAAAATAAATGGTGTCCTATGCACCACAATACAAGCCAAGATAATAAAGTCCTAATACAAGCCTTCTAAAATAAAAAAAAAAAATGGCACAAAAAAAATAAAAAGTGCAATACAAATGAATCACAAATAGGTAATTCTCGCAAGTGCTTCAAGCTCCAAAGATCGGCAACGGCGCCATTTGATAACGTGACTTTTGTATATCGTCGTTGTTGAAAGCCAAGTTAGTCAAAATCTCAAATACCTACAAAATTAATAAACTCAAGTGTAGAGGTAAATAAGGGTATCAATCCACTTCCTAGGGAGTAAGCTAGAGACAAACTCAAATGTAGTTCAATTTTTATTTTCTTTTTGTGCTTTTTCACTTTTCTACTTTTTTTTAGCTTTTTCAAATATTAAAACAATAGGGTGAGGTGAGGTTTTAAACTAAACTAAACTAAGATAAAAAATAACTAACTAGAAATTTACTAAAATGAGAACAAAGTCTAACACTAAAATAAGAGATAAAGTGAGGTAAATAATTGTGAGAACAATCAAGGAGTGGGATTACACCACAAATTTTAGTTATTCTAATTAATTAATTTAATTATTTGAATTCTCCCAAATTAATATTAGTATTACAAATCAACTCTCGTTGCAAGTGTAATTATAACAGTAATCTTTTAGAAAGTTAAGTTTAACACCCCACAACTCTAGAAAAATAGATCCACACTCCTTTTAATTAATCACCCGCTAAGATCGATCAATTAAAATTTATATCAATCTTAGAAAATAAATTTAGAGTTGAAATTCAAGTTATAATACCCCACTTAAGAAACCCCTATCTCTAGTTCGAATCTAAAATGGGTATTATAATTAGAATTTCGATTTTCTCTCGAAAATCATTTACCCTCTCTCGAGGCGTAAATCTAAGGGTGAGGGATCAAAATTAACATTCAAAGGGATTTTTCAAGTAATTAAACTAATAAAAATAAAATAACATCAAATAAGGGTTTTACCCCACCCCTTGAAAGGGATTTTAGCCTAACATGGTATAAAATATAACAAATTAATAATCGAAGGCATATATAATAAAAGAGTAGAGAAAGAGAACAAATCTTCAACAAGTCTCCTTGAAATTGGCAATTTGAACTCTATCATCTTCCATTCAATTCAATTACTCACAATTAATTCTCAACAAATATCTAAAAAAATAAAAGGAAAAACTATTTACAAAATGGTGTTTATCTCTCTACAATTTTCTCTCTAAAAATTCCTATCTAAAAGCTCTTTGAATCTAAACTAAAATTTACAAAATAAAAATAAAAAGGATAGTGGATGAATTCATAATGGACAATTAAATAATAAAAGAGATTTGCTAAAAATGCAAATCCTAAAATTATAAAATTGTACATTAGAATTCATCCAAAGAAATAAATTCTAGATCATTACTTTATATTGAGATAAATGCTAAAAATGCAAAATCTCAACATAAAGGAATGGGTTAGAATTTACCTCCCATAAGGGATAAATGTCACTACGTCAATCTATTTTGAATTAATTGCTAAAAATGCAATAACTCATAATAGAGGGGTGGGGTGAATTTTATCCTAGAGATAATTTTCACTACACACCTCTATATTGAGGTATTTGCTAAAAATGCAAATACTCAACATAGAGGGGTAGAGAGAATTTTATCACACCAAGCTTAAAACTAATTTTGAGATCCTTTTGAAAATGGGTCTTCATCTTCATTTATTGTAGGCACATGGGGCATGGGGATATTTTTGGGAATTGGCTTGAGTGTGCATGGGAATGGTGAGGTGTGAGGATAAATGGTGGAGGGAAAAATCTGATTTGTGTGCACATGGGGTTAGTTTGGGGAAAAGGGGATAAAGGTTAGTGGGGGGGTATTTGGGTAAAAGGGGTAAAAGGTTTAATTAGGCACATGGGTAATTTTGGTCTTGGTTTTGTTGGTTTGGGAAATGGCAGGTGGAAACAAATCGTGACTTGGTTTAGAGATGGGGAAATGGGTTTTGAGTTTGGATGGCATGGGTTGAAGATGGATGAAATCGGGTTCATGTTTCTCTGGTTGAAATGGACGGGTAGGCTGGCCCACAATGGGTCGGCGTCGAGCAGGTATGGGGACGCCGGCGGCATGCAACGGGGGCGCCGTGGCTGGGCTTAACGGTCCGGAGATGGGGTCGGAAGTGGCTGGCCGACGATGGGTTCGTCACCGGCGGTGGTTATGGCTTGCGTAGGAAGTGGCTAGGCCAGCGGTGGTCGAGAGGGGTGGGGGGGTTGGGGAATGACAACGCCGGCGATGGTGGTCAGGTCCGGTGGGGTGCGATCGGCTTTTGAAGGTGGTTGTCTGCGGGTAGGGTAGATGGGGGTGGTAAGGAGAGTGGAGAGATGAGAGATGGAGGTTGATTTTGTTGGTTATGGAGGTTGGGTATGAAAATGGTGAAAGAGAGAGGAGAGAGAAAGGGATGGGGAAGAAGATGATGTTGGTTGGATTGTGTGTGTGTGTGGGTGTATGGGAATGTGTGTGAGGGTGAGGGTGTAGGATAAGTTATTTGGGTATGAGTGAGGTGTTAGGGTGTGTTTGGTAGTGTGTAAGTTTTAGGTGGGGTGTTTAAGTTGGATCCATAAAAATAAAATTAATAAAGACTCAATAAAAATAAAAATAAAAATAAAATCTAATTAAAAATAAAACAAACTTAAAGAAAATAAAAAATAAAAATATTAAAAATAAAAAAATAAAATCCTAAGCTATATAAAAACTAAAATAAAAGAAAAGAAATAAAAACATAAAATTCTAAATGAAAACTAAAGTCCTAAAAAAAATATAAAATCTAATAAACTAAAAATAAACTCCTAAAAACTAATCCTAATAAAGTAAAACTAAACTAAAAGCTAGTAAAAATCAAAATAAAATAAAATTGTAATAATAAAAATAAAATAGAAAAATAGAAAATAAAACCTAAAAATTCTAAATAAATCTAAAATAAATCCTAAAAATAAAAATGACTCAAACTAAAAATCTAAAAAATAATAAAAAGGGACAAATTAGACACACATGGGGTTCGGGGTAGGTTTAGGCTAGGCTTTGGGCTCGGGTAAGGTTACGGGAGAGGGAATTAGCTCCATTAAACGCACATTTTCCTCGATATATAGCATTTGACACCGCAAACGGACGTTTGACCTACAAGATAAACATTTAAGCACATAAGACCCATATTGTCGAGAATTAGCAACAAAAGTGCGTCTATTCGGGGTATAAAATGTACAGTTTTGGGTGCTTTTCAGTGCTCTTTCGGCTGCTTCTTGAACTTCTATACTTGTTAATTTTTTTTATGAATCAATAATCTGTAACTTCTCGTATTACATTTTCGAACAATATTTACCAAGTTTTGAACAACTATTTTTACCTTTATATGGATTTACAGTGAATGGTTATCCGTTTATAATTGAACGTTTTCTATCCACTTCGCATATATTTATATTTGTGATGTCCATATATGATGTATATTTTGCTAAATTATTTTGCTCGGCTAATCAATTGGCCCTAATCTGTAAGGAGTATTTGCATAAAATATATTACCAAGTTAATATTGTGAACTCTTATTGACCTGTAAAAAGTTTTAGTCTTATGGTTTTATGGTTGGATCTTCTCAACCTTCCATATCGACTTAGTAGCTATTTAAATTAAGACTGGACTGCGAGAAGTTTAGTCTTATGCTCATTTGGTCGGATCTTATTGATCTAAGATGACATACTAGCTACTTGTTGGATGAACCTTCGTTGTCTTAATAAGGTTATCATAAGTGAAAACTTAAAGTTCCTCTATTACTGTTAACTTAGGATCTACTATTGCTTTAGCCAGCTTACTGGTCATATAGGCGGATCTTGTCGTCCTAGAAATATGACAGCATTGGTTTCACATGTTGACCAACTTCTTGATTATACTTTTTCTAAGATGACATCTTCAAAGAAGTTTTTGTCATAGTCAATTTGAGATGTCTTCGACTTGAGTTTCTTGTACGTATCTTTATACTAACAAACTTGTAAATGATCATTTGAAGACAATAAACACATTGTAGATAAGAGAGTTGCTGGATCTTCATTAATGAATGAAATTTTGATTAAATGAAACTAAAACTATTTACATAGATAATCTGTTCAGAATTTGAAATTTTCTCATCACTACTGATAGTACTTCCTTAAGTTCTCTGAACTCTATAGGTTTTTAAATGGCCTGCCCTCTAAAGACTCGATATAATACGTTCATAGTCGTACAACCTCTAGAACTATACCGGGTCCATGCCAATTAGGCTCAAGTTAATTCCCCTTTTGCATTACTTTTTCCAGTATATAATCAACTTATTTAAGAGTGCTCGGCTTTACCCTTGTGTTGTAGAATTGAGAAGTCCTCTATTAGTAAGAAACCACTCTCAAGGTTTCTTATTCCCTAACTTCTTCAACTAATTACAAGTCAAATCTTCTCATGATGTCACTTTTTGAGGAATAAAAATTTAGCACTCTATGACCCAGTGCGCTAATCTCTATGGGCACTACCACTTCGTTCCAAATGTTAACATAAAGGGAGTCTCACTGGTGGTCATCCTTGTCGTGGGCATATAAGCCCATATCATGCTTTGATGCTCATTTATTAAACTTCCTTTGGCATCATCCAGTTGTTTTTTTATCCTATCACACAAATTTTTATTGGTGATCTCAATCTGCCATTGCATTAAGGATGGGCAGAAGCAAAGTGCAATGTTTTGATATTGGACCTCATATAGTAGTTCAAAAACTTATCGGTGTCAAACTGGGTCCCTTGTTCTGTTATAAAGGTGTGTGTCACTCCTTATCTATAGATAACACTGTTCTAAAAAACCCGCCTAGGCTCCGCCTAGGCACGCCTAGGCTTGAGGCTTGGGAGAAACGCCCCGCCTTAAGATTTTGACGCCTTATGCTTTGTAAAACCCTTAAAGCGTACTTTTTCTCTAAAAACAACAATGCTTTAGTGAAACGATATCGCCTTTTAATGATTTTTTTACAAACCGAACCATTATCTCATCCAAAATAATCAAATAGTATTTTTATTTGCAAATATTCAGACATATATTTATGATAAGTACAATTTTAGTATTTTAATAGCCTTGTTATGGTTAAAAAATATTAAAAAGGCCTAAACGCCTTTTCACGCCTTTTTACGCCTAGGCCCGCCTAGGCTTCTAAGGCTTAAGGCTTGGCCTCCACGCCTCGATCACGCCCCACATTTTTTAGAACCTTGATAGATAATATTCTTTTATATGAAATGGAAGACTTTTGAATATGTCATTTCAACCAGTGGTTTCACTGCCACCCACTTTGTGAAGTAGTCAATAGCTACTACCAGATAAAGAAACCCATCCTTTATCTTCAGTAGAGGGACAACCCAGTCCATGCCCTATATGGTGAAGTTATATTGAAATATGATCGGAGTCAGATCTACCCCTGGCTATTTGTGGATAATGGTGTATCGGTGGATCTTATCGCAATTCCTTTCATAGTGTGTGAAGTCTTTCTTCATAGATTGACAGCAGTAGCCTTGAGTTACTATTCTCTTAACCAATGATCTTCCTGTAAAATAGGCTCCACACAAACCCTCATGTACCTCCTTGATACAATTTTAAACTTTTTCTGGGTTAATACATTGTAGCATGGGGAGTATAAAACCTCTCTTGAATAAAACTCCTCCTTGTATCAAATAACGAGTTATATTATAGCGGAGCCTACACACCTCCTTTGGATCTACTGGTACTTCTCTAATATATAGGTACGACCTAATTGGATCTATCCAGGATGGACCCAAGTTTAACCTCATTCTAAGTACACATTCTTCATTAATACTTCGTTGCAACAATATCACTACCAGAATAGTTCTTCTTAAGTCGACCCTGGTTAAAGATGCAAGACAAGCGAGTGCATCTGCCTGGGCATTCTATATCCTCGGAATTCTAATCATATTTATAGTCATGAACATGGGGAGAAGCTTTTTTTTTACCTTTTATAGGTATTTAAACATCGTCTCTTCCCTTACTTCATAAATTCCCAGACCACTAGTTGAGAATCGCTATGAGCTGACAACTGCTCGGTTCCTAGTGAAGATTCTAGTCCCAATCCTTCCACTAAGGATTTTTATTTTTCTTTATTATTCGATGTTTCAAATTTGAACCTAAGGGCATATTTTACATCGACCCCATCAGGTTTTGAGATGATCAATCCAGCTCCACTCCCATTGGCACATCAGGAACCATTAACATATAAATGTTAGACCGAGGGTTATTTTTTTAAGTTGCCCTCCTCTAAAAAAACCATTTTTGAATAATTTATTCATCTTCTTGAGATCCTGAGCCCTTTCTTCTTATTGTCTTGATGACTCTAGGTTATTACTATTTAAAGTTGGAGTAACCTCTACTTGAGCTGGCTTATCCTCCTCATAGGTGAATTCAAAAATAAAATTGGCCACTGCCTGACCGTTTATTGTTATTCTTATCTCATACTAAATATCATACTAACCCAACTCCATAGGCCACGCCATTGGTCTGGTAGATTTTTCAGGCTTTTGAATAATTTTTCAGAGGGGAATGTACGTGTATACAATAATGGAATGAGCCTGAAAATACAGTTGCATCCTTCTTGATGCCTTAATTAATGCCACTGATATATTCTCCATCCTCGGTTATCAAACATATTCTCCATGGTATGCTTTACTAGTATAGTATACCGATTTCAGGACATTGTCTTCCAGTCATACTAGAGCCGAACTCAGGGTAAACTCAGACACAGTCAGATAAAGGTACAACTTTTCACTACGGATCGACCTAGATAATAAAATCTCATGTCTAAGATACTTCTTCTATTCCAAAAAGTCTTTATCGCATTCTCCATTCCATTCAAATGTCTTTTCGAGCACTTTGAATAATGGTAAACAACTGTCAGTTTCTCTGAAGATAAATTTGTTCAGCGCGGCTATTCGGTTGGTTAAGCTTTGGATACCCATATTATTTGTGGGAGGCTATATATTGATCAATGCCTGGATCTTATCAGGGTTGGCCTCTATGCCCCTCTTTTTGAAGATAAAACTAAGAAACTTCCCTGCTTTTACCCCAAAAATGCATTTAACAGGCTTCAACTTCATTTGATACTTTTCCAACTTGTCAAATGTTCTACTGAGGTCACTGATGTCGTCGACGACTTTATTGCTTTTTGTTATCATGTCGAATATATAGGCTTCCATATTCTTGCCAATCTGATCTTTAAATACTTTATTGACCATTCTCTGATACGTTGCTCCAATAATTTTATAGCCTAATGGGCATCAAGTTATAGTTGAATGCACCCTTAGTGGTGATTAATGATAACTTATCATAATCCTTCGATTTCATTCTAATATTATTGTACCCTAAATATGCATCCATAAAGTCGAGCAGCTCGTGTCCAATGATAGCGTCGACCAGCTGGTCGATTTGGGGTGATGGGTAATGGTCCTTGGGACAAGCCTTGTTCAAGTCTGTGAAATCTATGCACATCCACCATTTATCATTCATTTTAGGAACCATGACCACATATGACAACCAATCGGGGTATTTGGCATCTTCGATGAAATTTATCTCCTTGAAGTTTCTAACTTCTTATTGGATGGAAACATTCTTATCGTCTAAAAAGACCTTGCATTTCTGCTTAATCGGCTTCGTATCTTTTACTACATTGAGTTTATGGCATAGAATAGCTAGATCAATTCCAATAATATCTTCATGGCTCATGACAAAAATGATTTTTCTTCTCCTTAGTAAATTTTCCAGTTCATTCTTGAGAGTGGAATCCAATGACGAGCCAACTTGGGTTATCCTTTCTGTACGCTCATTGTTAAGTATAAATGGCTCCACCTGGTCAACTATTTCATCGATGACTAATATATCTTCATCTCGAGGATTTAATATCTTGATCTGATAATTTATGGTCAACTTGTGTCTTTCGTCCTTCTGGGAAGACGTAAAATAGCATTCTCGAGCTTCCACTTGGTTCCTTTTCATAACTCCCTTGTCACGGCTTGTTGGAAATTTTAATTATTGGTGGACAGTGGAGGGAACTTTTTCAAGTTTCCTCAAACCAACCTTGCCAAAGATTATGTCATATAGTTGTAATACCCCGTATTTTTGGCTATATTTATTTTTGGGATTAATTAATTAAATGCGTATTAATTGGAAATTAATCCGGATAAAATACTAACGAGATGCGAGTTGGTATTTGATTATGTGCATACATGTTTTTATATGAATATTGGATTATGAAAAATTTGTCGTGAGATTGATATACTGCATTTTGGAAATTTTGTTGAGACGCGTGTGACCGCCGCGTCACGGTATAAATATTTTGATTATAAAAGTGAATTTAAATTCTATAAACCGTATGGTTGTTTTGAGTGCGCCAACGCGTCCGGAAGGGTCGATATAGTCAGAAAACACTAGCCGGGGGTGTAGTTTGGGTCCCGGGGTATTTTTAGGCCATACCGGCAATATAAAGGGTATTTTGGTAATTTCGTATTTTTAGGATTTAAAAATGACGAAAATTAGAGGAGTAAATCTGATTGGGAATAGACCCACTAAACCCACTAACCAACCCTTAATGACCCAATAGGCTACGGAGGTTATCATTTAGGTTTCCAACTTTCCCAAAGAAAACCCTAGCCACCATATCCACCTTTGGAGAAGATAGCTTGGAGAGGGAGAGAAAGAGAAGGAATTCTGCAGAAATCTTTACAGAAATCAACACCAAATTCAGAGACAATCAAGGCAAGTGATTTAAATAACATTCTTTATGCAGTGAATGCTTCTTCCATGTTAGAAATCTTGATAATCAATCTTATTTAAGAGTTAAAGGAAAACCCATGAAATTGGAAGTTATTAGTTTAATTTTGGGTATAGGTTTGCATGTAGAAACGTTGTTTGAAGATTAAATTCAGAGATTTCATATTTATGTGATGTAACAACGGATTAAATTCTGGGAATTTATGATGATAATAATCTAGGGTTTATGTTCTTGAAGAAAATTGGGGAAAAATGTAGAAACTTGTGATTTAATGATGTTTAGGATGTATTAATCCCTTAAAAGATGTTAGTGTATGACCTTAGCATGTTTTAGGATGATTAGAGAACTTAAAACATTGTTGGAACGAATTTTAGAGGAGATTTGAGGAGTAAGAATTGATGAAAATCGTAACCAAGAAATTCTGGGCCGAAACTGGTCTCTCGTTAGAAGACCTTTCCAGGTCGTTCGAACGAGCTCGTTCGAACGAGCTTCTAACGAGTTGACCAGTCGCTTCTAACGAGGGGAGACTTCGTTCGATACCTTCGTTTGAACGAACTGTATTTCGTTTGATACATTCGTTCGAACGAGATGTCGTTAGAAGGTACAGTTCGTTCGAACGAACTGGAATCTCGTTCGAACAGCCTCGTTCGAACGAGACTTCTAACGAGCTGGCAGTTTAGGCCTTTTTGGCCTGTTTTGATTTTGGGAGTCCCGTAAACTTGTTTGAGGATAGAGTTAACATTCCTTTGAAGATGTATTGATAGATTTGGGACTTTTGGGTTATTATGAGGAGTAAATTATATACGAGTGATTTAAATCAATGAACCGTTTGGGTTGAGACGTGAGTGTCTACCACGACGTGAGAATAGATTATGGCGCGTGTAATTATGGACCGGGATTATATAAGTTGTATATATACTAAGATTGGTACGAGAATGATAATAGTACTACAATCAAACTACGGGATTACTAAGACGTGTGTTTACTTAGTATTGGTATATGAATTGTGTGTATGACATACCTACCATACTTGCTATCATGGGAGGTTTGCATTCGCTTAGGGCCCTCTAATCCTTGTGTTGCCCGGATTTAGACTGGTTACCTTGATGAACATAGGTCATAGAAAGACTTATTGGGATATTAATAAGTCCGCTGATCGTGGGAGCGTAGGTATGTGCGTGACCCATGTGATGTGACTGTGTTCGCCTCCATTATTTGTGATGTTGATTTTGTGAACTACTCCTGAGAGATTCGGAATATGTAATCCTTATGTACGTTATTGGGCCATGATTGATTGCTTCAGCGGGAGCATTGTTTTTGCCATTCCGGGGCAAGAGATGTTTGTAGTGGCGATGCCTCGCCCAGAGGGAGGATCGACCGCTCATCTGTATTACATTGAGGAGGATACCTCTAAGGAGGTAGTGATTCCTTTAGATTCTATCCCAGTAGTCAGGGAGTATTCGGATGTGTTTCAGGAGATACCAGGCTTACCCCCCAGTCGAGAGATAGACTTTGTTATAGATTTGCTACCGGGTACGAGACCTATAGCACGCGCACCGTACCGTATGGCTCCAGCTGAGATGAGGGAGTTACGGGATCAGATAGAGCAGCTGTTAAGTCAGGGCTTTATTCGAAGGAGTACCTCACCTTGGGGCGCTCCAGTTTTGTTTGTGAAGAAGAGGGACGGTTCACTGAGATTGTGTGTGGACTACCGAGAGTTGAATAAGGTCACGATACGGAATAAGTATCCGTTACCTCGAATCGATGACTTATTCGACCAGTTGAGAGGAGCTTCTTTCTTCTCGAAGATTGATTTGAGATCGGGATACCATCAGTTGCGTATCAGGGAGGAGGATGTCTCGAAGACTGCGTTCTTGTCGAGATATGGTTCTTACGAGTTTCGGGTTATGCCTTTTGGTTTGACCAACGCTCCAGCTGTGTTTATGGACTTGATGAACAGAGTGTTCAGGGATTTCCTAGATCAGTTTGTCATTGTCTTCATCGATGATATTCTGGTTTACTCCCAGACAGAGGAGGAGCACGCCGAGCATTTGAGGCAAGTTTTGCAGACACTTCGTCAGAACGAGTTGTATGCAAAATATGAGAAATGCGGGTTTTGGCTGAAGGAGGTCCAGTTTTTGGGACATATTATTTTCGACCGGGGAATATCTGTTGATCCGGGGAAAGTATCCGCGGTGAGGGAGTGGGGACAGCCCACGACACCGACTGAAATTCGTAGTTTCTTGGGCCTAGCAGGATACTACAGGAGGTTCATTGGGGGATTTTCGAAGATAGCGGGTCCTTTGACACATCTGACTCGTAAGGGTGTGCCATTCATCTGGAGTGATTCCTGTCAGTTGGCATTTGATGAGTTAAAGGACAAATTGACCTCAGCACCTGTGTTAGCATTGCCGAGACCAGGAGTTGAGTATTTGGTTTACACCGACGCGTCTTTACAAGGACTTGGAGGTGTATTGCAGCAGGAGAGACAGGCCATAGCTTATGCTTCCCGTAAGCTTAAGACTCATGAGAAGAATTACCCCACGCATGATTTGGAGTTGGCGGCAGTGGTATTTGCCCTACGGATTTGGAGGCATTATCTTTTGGGGGAGAAGTTCCAACTGTTCACGGATCACAAGTCCCTATAGTACCTGTTCATGCAGAAGGAGTTGAATATGCGGCAGCGTAGGTGGCTTGAGTTTGTGAAAGACTACCAGTTCGATAACCAGTATCACCCAGGTAAGGCTAACGTGGTAGCAGACGCGTTGAGCCGTAGGCCAGCAGATGAGGTGGCAGAGGTGTGGAAGGCAAAGTGGAAGGAATTGGGACACCAGGATGCAGTGGCCCGATCTTTCATGTCTGTGATGACTGTTACACCGCAGATTGTCACGAAGGTAGTACGGGCATAGGCTAATGACTCGTTCTGTCAGGAGCAGATAGTTCGATTACTAGCAGAGGGAGTCGAGTCCTATACCGTCAGCTCAGATGGGGGATTACGCTTCAATGGGAGATTGGTAGTTCCAGAAGGGGAGAGATTACGACACGAGGTGATGGCAGAGTCGCACGGCTCACGGTTTGCGGTACATCCCGGAGGGGACAAAATGTACCAAGACATGAGAAGGCAGTATTGGTGGAGCGGTATGAAGAGAGATATCGCTGAGTTTGTTTCGAAATGCGCCACTTGTCAGCTTGTAAAAGTGGATCATCAGAGATCGGCAGGATTGCTACAGCCATTGGAGGTCCCGGTGTGGATGTGGGAGAGAATATCCATGGACTTTATCACGGGGTTGCCTACGTCGCAGAGGGGTCACGACTCCGTTTGGGTAATTGTGGACAGGTTGTCCAAGGTCGCTCACTTTTTACCCGTAAGGACTGACTACACTACGGGACAGTATGCCCAGCTCTTCATTTCAGAGATTTTGAGACTTCACGGTGTGACCCTAAATATCGTGTCTGACAGAGACAAGATATTTGTTTCGAGGTTTTGGGAGAGTTTCCAGGAGGCCATGGGCACGGAATTGCGGTTGAGTACGGCTTATCATCCGCAGACTGATGGGCAGACCGAGCGCACAAATCAGATGTTGGAGGACATGCTACGCATGTGCATTATTGACTTCGGGGGTGGATGGGAGCAGTACCTTCCACTGGTGGAGTTTTCTTACAAAAACTCCTATCAGTTCACTATTGGCATGGCTCCGTTTGTGGCATTGTACGGTAGGCCTTGTTGTTCCCCAGCATGTTGGTTAGAGGTGGGGGACAATAAACTACTTGGGCCGGAAGTGATTCAGGATACTTCGGCAAGGATTGAGTTGATTCGGAGTCGCATTCGGGTAGCTCAAGACAGGCACAAGAGTTATGCTGATGCGAAGAGGTTTTTCAGAGAGTTCCAAGTGGGGGACCAGGTTTTGCTCAGAGTGTCTCCTATGAAGGGGATTATGCGTTTCGGGAAGAAGGGGAAGTTGGCACCAAGGTATGTGGGGCCGTTTCCTATTATTGAGCGAATCGGACCGGTTGCGTATAAACTTGGACTACCGGAGCATTTGCATCGAATTCACGATGTGTTCCATATTTCCTCGCTGAGGAAATACCTTAGAGATAATTTGGCCCATTCTCACATTGTTGTGGAGGGCATCGATCTCCAGCCGGATAGCTCCTACGAGGAGGGGCCGATTGCTATTTTGGACCGAAGCGAGAGGAAACTGCGGTCAAAGATAGTTCCGTTAGTGCGTGTTCAGTGGCGACATCACAATGTCGAGGAGTCCACATGGGAGCGCGAGGATGAGATGCGCGAACGTTATCCAGAGTTGTTTTTAGCAGGTACTTTCTAGTTTCGAATTTCGGGATGAAATTCAGTTATTAGGGGGGAAGTATGTAATACCCCGTATTTTTGGCTATATTTATTTTTGGGATTAATTAATTAAATCCGTATTAATTGGAAATTAATCCGGATAAAATACTAACGAGATGCGAGTTGGTATTTGATTATGTGCATACATGTTTTTATATGAATATTGGATTATGAAAAATTTGTCGTGAGATTGATATACGGCATTTTGGAAATTTTGTTGAGACGCGTGTGACCGCCGCGTCACGGTATAAATATTTTGATTATAAAAGTGAATTTAAATTTTATAAACCGTATGGTCGTTTTGAGTGCGTCAACGCGTTCGGAAGGGTCGATATAGTCAGAAAACACAAGCCGGGGGTGTAGTTTGGGTCCCGGGGTATTTTTAGGCCATACCGGTAATATAAAGGGTATTTTGGTAATTTTGTATTTTTAGGATTTAAAAATGACGAAAATTAGAGGAGTAAATCTGATTGGGAATAGACCCACTAAACCCACTAACCAACCCTTAATGACCCAATAGGCTACGGAGGTTATCATTTAGGTTTCCAACTTTCCCAAAGAAAACCCTAGCCACCATAGCCACCTTTGGAGAAGATAGCTTGGAGAGGGAGAGAAAGAGAAGGAATTCTGCAGAAATCTTTACAGAAATCAACACCAAATTCAGAGACAATCAAGGCAAGTGATTTAAATAACATTCTTTATGCAGTGAATGCTTCTTCCATGTTAGAAATCTTGATAATCAATCTTATTTAAGAGTTAAAGGAAAACCCATGAAATTGGAAGTTATTAGTTTAATTTTGGGTATAGGTTTGCATGTAGAAACGTTGTTTGAAGATTAAATTCAGAGATTTCATATTTATGTGATGTAACAACGGATTAAATTTTGGGAATTTATGATGATAATAATCTAGGGTTTATGTTCTTGAAGAAAATTGGGGAAAAATGTAGAAACTTGTGATTTAATGATGTTTAGGATGTATTAATCCCTTAAAAGATGTTAGTGTATGACCTTAGCATGTTTTATGATGATTAGAGAACTTAAAACATTGTTGGAACGAATTTTAGAGGAGATTTGAGGAGTAAGAATTGATGAAAATCGCAACCAAGAAATTCTGGGCCGAAACTGGTCTCTCGTTAGAAGACCTTTCCAGGTCGTTCGAACGAGCTCGTTCGAATGAGCTTCTAACAAGTTGACCAGTCGCTTCTAACGAGGGGAGACTTCGTTCGATACCTTCGTTCGAACGAACTGTATTTCGTTCGATACATTCGTTCGAACGAGATGTCGTTAGAAGGTACAGTTCGTTCGAACGAACTGGAATCTCGTTCGAACAGCCTCGTTCGAACGAGACTTCTAACGAGCTGGCAGTTTAGGCCTTTTTGGCCTGTTTTGATTTTGGGAGTCCCGTAAACTTGTTCGAGGGTAGAGTTAACATTCCTTTGAAGATGTATTGATAGATTTGGGACTTTTGGGTTATTATGAGGAGTAAATTATATACGAGTGATTTAAATCAATGAACCGTTTGGGTTGAGACGTGAGTGTCTACCACGACGTGAGAATAGATTATGGCGCATGTAATTATGGACCGGTATTATATAAGTTGTATATATACTAAGATTGGTACGAGAATGAGAATAGTACTACAATCAAACTACGGGATTACTAAGACGTGTGTTTACTTAGTATTGGTATATGAATTGTGTGTATGACATACCTACCATACTTGCTATCACGGGAGGTTTGCGTTCGATTAGGGCCCTCTAATCCTTGTGTTGCCCGGATTTAGACTGGTTACCTTGATGAACATAGGTCATAGAAAGACTTATTGGGATATTAATAAGTCCGTTGATCGTGGGAGCGTAGGTATGTGCGTGACCCATGTGATGTGACTGTGTTCGCCTCCATTATTTGTGATGTTGATTTTGTGAACTATTCCTGAGAGATTCGGAATATGTAATCCTTACGTACGTGGTGTACCGGGATGGATAGCAGAGTATGTGTGCACCGCAGCTTAGTTCTCGGGGTGCTTGTATTGTATATTTATGATGTGAATAATATACACTTAATTAATGGGAACCTTCATGTAAATGTTGTGAATATAATTACGGTATTGTTTCGAGAAACATAACGGGTTAGCTGATAGTGAAATATATTGCACATTGAGCATCTGAGTTTACATTAAACCCCTATTTAATTACGAGCGTTATAATGTTAATAGAACCGAGTAATAAGGGTAGGACCTATGGCAGACTAGCTAGAGATAATGTCACTTAGCTAGTGGTTTGTGTCGTTGTAGATGGGTACTTACGTTAGGAGTGCACAGTTAGACGAGAGGTGAGAATATCATGTGAGTGCACGTCCTAACATGTACTTTGCATTTAATGTTTTAAATGTTTTTAAAGCACTTGCAGGTTTTTAAAATATAACTCCACATTCGGGCTCTGACCCGTTTGCTTTCAAATCTACTTTTCTTGTAAAACCATTTTAGGTACCCAGCCACAAGGACACCATGCATAGGATACTCATTCTGGTGACGAGCTGTAGCTGTTTGTGGAAGCTACAGGGATTTGCTTGTAGACGCCTCTATCACTTGGATTCCAGATTCATTATCTATCAGTTGTAGGGAATGTTGCCCATTTCTATTAGAGTTGCATTTCCATTACAGTTTTCAGACTTTGGCATGTATTGATTTAGTATTCAGTTTACTTATTTCAGTTGTGGGATTGTAGTGAGGAGTTTTCCTCCAGACTTTAATTGCATTATGTGATGGTTATTCTTTTTACTTCAGTATGGTGAATGGTATTATTATTCTTCATTACACTTGTTGCATGTTAATCAGACTTAAATTAAAAAATTTGGCAACTTACTTTTTAAATACTAGGTGGTTAGTAATCATTAAAATGTTTCGACAGTGATGCTATTAACTGGACCAACTTGGCATTTTGAATTAATTTAATAAAGGAGTAGCTACCCGGTATTTAATTAGTCGGGGTGTCACAATAGTGAGAGTATATTCTTATCCAATATAAAGAAATGTATCTTTCCAGTTCGACAGGTCGCCCAGGTACCGATGTAAGGAAAACTTTCCAAACTGAGTTGATTTTTATGTATTAACTTTATTTCGTGTTTCGATAAAACTTTTTTGTGCCATAGGTTGTTAGGATTTGATTGTCTGTCCTTTAAGCCCATAATGTGTGATTGAAGACCATATGACAAAGTTAAAATATCATCGAGGATATATTGGATTATGTGTCGCGTTTCGTCTTCAACGTCCGAGGGGTCTCAATGACGTATGAATGAATATCTATGTTTGATCCCTGGATAAGTTTGGGTGTTATTTTATAAATGTTTCTAAGGCATTTTTTGTAAAATATTTTTTAAACAAAAAATGTTTTTTGTTTAAGTCGTTTGAGCGAGTTATTATTTTTGTTCCAATGAGTTTTCGTATGTTCGTTCGAATGGGTTTGTAGTTTTGGTCAAATGAGATATATGGTTTCATTCAAATGAGCTTCAAACAAACTTCGAACGAGGTTTCACTATTTAGAGTGAAAATTTTGTTAGAGGGTCGTTCAATACTTGTTCAAATGAGTTTGTTATTGTCGTTCGAACTAGGTTCAGTTTGGTTTGAATGAGAATTTGGGAGATTATTTATAAGCCTAAAGGGTTTAGATTATTGATTCATTCTACAAACTTAAAGAAAAATAAATTAAGAGAGAGTGAGGAGTTTTTTTGGGGAAAAGGAAGAGTCATTGTGGGAGAAGAAAAGACTTTTCTAGGAAATCAAAGGAAAACCACCTTACCAAGTGCCACCACCACCACTGTCGGAAGTTGGCCAGAAAAAAGAGAGAACCACCATTAGAGTTTCATCCCCAACGGATTGGTCCTACAATCTAAAGGCAAGTGATTAATTATTACAATCTTAGCTTTTATATTGTCCATGTTAGGACAGTTGGGAAAATTATGAAAAGTTGCATGAACAAAGATAAACTTGTGATAATTTTAAATGGATCTTTGAAATGGATATTATCTAGGAATGATCTTTTTTTAGTATAGAATAAACTCCATAAATTTTATATTATCTTGTGATGAAATCCGGGATTTACACTCTTATTGAGGATTAAGTAAAAAATTAGAAGTTATTGAGAATAAATAGAATTTGAGTAAATTGATTCATGTTAATGATGTTCAAACGATTTTGGTTACGTTAGAATTTGTCCATATATAATGTCATATGATCTTGATTTCATTGGGAATAATTTGGTGAAGAAAAATTGGAGTTTATATGATATTCATGGATAATTACAAATATGAGTTTTTTGGAAATAGTATGTTTTAAATCCAACCTTCTTGATGATTTTAGGTGATTTGATTATTAGAAATCATTTATATATCTTGGTATATCACAAGGAATGAATATTGTGGAGTTTGGGATTATTTGATAAAGGTTTTAATGATTAAAAAGTATGAATCCTGTAGGAAAAACACTGCAGAATCTAGGTTGATATCTGGGTGATCGATCGATCGATCGACCCAGGACCATCGATCGATTGACCTCCCCAGAAAATATAAAGTTGTTTCTTTTTAATTCTTAATTTAATCCCAAGATTTTTGGGAATCTTTTGTGATGATTATTTGAACCTAATGGGACTTAGGGAAGGGCACTGGGTTATATATAAGACCCAGAAATGTATTAAAAATATAGTATTTAAATGGGGAGTACGTATGTTAATCGAATGAATTGCGGTAGAGAAATATAAGATTTGGGTTTTAAATGGTATACTTGGTGATTTAAGGTTAGTGTTGATACCAAATTTAGTCTACTGACGTGGATCAATTAAGTGGAGACACGTGTCAATCTACATGGCACTTACAAACATTTCTGAGCAACACCTTGGCTTCGAGGAACTCAACCTCCCCGACCAACTATGACACTCCGAGCAACAGGTGTTCTCCGAGGAACTTTACTGTACCGAGCAACTCATGAAGACTGAGCTACTTAGGTGGTCTGAGCAGCTCAGGCGGTCCGAGCTGCATCTCGTACAGAGCATTAATGTATGGATAATCAACAAATCGACTGCGCATCAAATGCTCATTATTATCATACAGATGTATACGCCTATTGGACAGCTATGTATTACCCTTTCACATTCACCGCCTGAGGGATAGAAATACATTGTATCATCATCATTGTAAAGGGACTCGAAATTTCTTGGTAAAAACCTGTAATCAAGAATTCCCAAACAGTCAGCAATAACAAAACAGTGGACGTGGGCCATTCCTTTAAGGCTAAACCACTTTAAAAATCTTTTATCTTGTTTATTTTTATCTGTGATTGATTAATTAGAGATAATCTAATTTTTTACATCAACAGATTGGCGCCATCTGTGGGAAACGACTGTAATTATCGTTTTTCACGAAAATAATTCATCATTAATGGCTGATAATCCTGAATCCAGCAATAAAAAAGCTGGAAACCCCCCAAATCCATCCGCTCCTCCAAGTGTCCAAGATCTGACTGGAATAATGGCTAATTTGGCTCAAGGCCATACGGCTATGCAAGAGACTATGCGACAACTCATGCAAACTATCCAGGGTGGAGCACAGACCCATTCAGGACAACGAAGTGTTCAAAGAAATACCCGTTTAGTTTCTTCTCATATTAGGCAAAGCGATTCATATCGCACTGAGAAATCTGATGATTTTTCCTATCAACCGGGTCGAACTTCGTCAGTACGAGCCACAGATACTGAACAACACATCACTCTCTCTTCAGAAAGGACCAGTGTATTGGAGAGATTAAGTAGGGTTTCTCCTTTTGATCGATTGGGTCCTAGGAAGAATAAAATTTCTCCTAAGGCTGTGTCGAGAAACTTTCGACGACCATCTGATCTAAGAGAGGGTTCTGCCCAATCACAACCAGTTGCTCAACAAGATAGATCCCAGGAAGCGACTTCAACACAATCAATTGCTCGAACCAATAGGCCCGAGGAGGGAAAGGATGCATGGAAAGGCTCTATTCAAAGGTTGGAGGATAGACTAGAGGAAATGGTTAAGGCCAATAATCCTCTACAAATAACTTTTGTCCAAGGGACGCCTTTTATACAGGCAATTGTGGATTTTTCCACACCATCGAAGTTCAAAGCACCTGTTGTGACCCCTAAATATGATGGAAAAACTGACTTTGTCCTTCATATAGAACAATACCAAGCTGCTGTCGACATCTATGCCATGCCAGACGAGATGAGATGTAGGGCATTTTTAGGAACTCTTACCGGATCTGCACAAATATGGTACAATAATCTTCCTCGGGGGAAGATTTCAACTTTCTTTCAACTGGCTGAGCTCTTCATTGAAAATTTCTGTTTTGGAGCAAAACCAGTTAAACGAGTGGCACATTTATTAAGTGTTAGACAAAAAACAGGTGAGAGCACCAGGTATTACATAACTCGTTTCAATAACGAGAAGCTCGAAGTTATTGATTACGAGGAAAAGATAGCAATTACTGCTTTGATGAGTGGATTGTTGCCCAATAAATTATACTATACTTTGGCCAAAGATCCCCCAGAACCATGTCAGAACTAATGGCAAAAGCGGCCAAGATCATGAATGCCGAGGAAGCTATGGCTGCGAAGAAGAATATGAATGACACGACTCAGAATGTGTCTCTAAGGTGTGTACTCTCTAGGCTCAAGTGCAAGCCTGTCGTTCAAGTAATAATCCGACAAGTCGGGTATCGATCCTCAGGGAAAAAGGACAACAAGAGTTGTGACGACGGGATAAGACAGAGGAATCCTAACGTTGACTCTAAGAAGAAAGGAAAAGATTGATTTGGCTTTTTTGGGATTGATTACGCTAAATGCAATTATGAAAGTATGATGAAAAATGCAACTAACTAAATTACCTAAACTACGAATGAAGGATTGAGATGAAACTTTTTAACTAAATGATGAGAAAACAGGATGGGAATACAATCCCCCAACCCTAGTGTAATGTAGTGACAACGTTGATCATAAATTTATCCGATTAATTTAAACCCGGAATTTAGTACTCCCAAGCATTATGTATACGAGGTTCAAGCCCGCGTCATACCTAATCTGAGGATGAGTAAATCGGTATCGCGGTAATTACACTCAAATTGTACTCTAAATCATCACGAGTACCCATAGGCAAACGGGATATAAAGATCTACAATTCTTATAAAATTACGCGATACGATCAAAATTAATCATTAAATTCAGCGGATCGACGTTATACACATGCACTAACACATCAGGTTGGGTTCATGCATCCCAACCTTGAAAAAACTAGCCGGACATGTTACTTTGACTAATGCATGAAATAATGACGTTGCATGTGTAGGAATTCATGATGAAACTAGCTAGAAATATGTAAATACGTATTATGAATGCGGAAATAAGTTGAATCAAATAGGAAAAACTAAGCATGCAAGAACAATAATAAGAAACAAGAATCTTGAATTAAAACTTGCAAAAACAAACCCGAAACAATGAATTCTTGAAGTAATTTTAGCCCTTGATGTTCCTAGATGTTCCTCCCCTTTCTTTATATCAAAAACTCTCAAAAAATATCCCTAATGGCTGCTCCTAGGTTATGACCTACGTTCCCTACAATATTGGAGTGTTTAAAACCTAATAGGAGACTTGGGAACCAATCAGCATAAAAGACAAAATTTGCGCATCAGGTACCCCGAACCGGTTCGGGTGTACCTGCGAACCGGTTCACCCCCCCGAATCGGTTCAGGTTGGGGTTCGTGAATGTGTGCTGGCCTGGAGTTCAACACTTAGAATTTTTCTGACTTTTCTCTTCTTTTCTTGGATTTTTCTTCAACTTCAACTGAGCATAACTTTTCAACCGTAGCTCGGATTTGGGTGTCATTTCTTCCAGTGTTCTCGTTGTTCCGAGTTCTTCAACTTTCCAGTTGACTTATCCTTCCGGATCTGGCTGTAAAATTACCAATTTGCCCCTTGAACTTGCCTTCTTAGCTTTTCTAGCATTGTCTTGCTTCCTCCTTTGCACTGCTTGCATAATTAACCTGTAAAACCAATAGGAGAAGCACAAAACACGAAATACTCTCCACGAAGGTTAGTAGCATAAAGGTGAATCAAATCCATATATGTTACATCACTCGGGCTCACAAAAGTACCGAAATTAGGGAGATAAATATACAATATTTATGCCCAATCAAACCCCCCTAACTTAGAACTTTGCGCGTCCCGAGCAATGTAAAAGAATGAGAATATGAGTTAAGGATCCATCAAAGACTTTATTGGGATAGAGTACCTCTTTTGCGGGCAAGCGATTGCATTTAGCGCATGCAACAAGCCTTTAAACCTCTAGGTTACCCTAGTAGGACGAGTTGTGTCTCGTGAGGGTTTGCAGTGAATATACCCACAAAATTCGACTCAAAGAAAATTCAAAATACGCAAAAATTGTGCAATTCAATTTTTCCACAAAATAGTCATCATCAAGTCATATTTACAAGTCTCAAACCGTAGTACGTGTGTGCGAAGCCTGAAATATAACCGCCAATTTCCATCGATTGATCATTACGTTACTTATCCGAAAATTCGTTTTGATTTCAATTTCTCACGGAATACTCTCTCAAACGAACCTCTCGGATTATGGCTATTCTCTCGGCATGCGTGATATAAAGAGTAAATGTGATTGAAGCAAATTTACGCATGCAATTAGAATGACGGAAATTTTATGGCGAAAGGATCTCTTCAACGGATTACGATTTTAAAAACGGGAACATTGCCTCTATTTCGCACATTTAACCCCTTATGTTATCCTTTGGTGTCTTAACTCTCCACGCGGTACTCAAATTTCGCAATTTGGACTCGGTTAGGACTTTTTCGGGTTAAAGGTTGCATTGGGTAAAATGAAGGAGGTAAGGAAGGTTGGAATTGGAAAAGTCATTAATGATGTCCATTTGTGCTTTTTCCGGGCTATTGCTCATTTTTTTCTTCTTTTTCTATTTTTTTTTTCTTTTTTTTTTTTAATTTTTGTTGAGCATTCTTCTATTTTCTTTTCTTGCCCCTTTATATGCACTTTTCAGACTTAAATTCTGAATTTTCTCGTTCTTCGCAATTCCGGCTATTTTGGGTTTTTCGGGTTGTCAAACGAAAGGGAAAAATATTCGGCTCAATTTGGGTTACAAAAGGGATAATTTTTCGCTACTTTTTCTGGCCAATATTTTTGGGTGACAAACGAGGGCCTACTTCATTGTCCAAAATGCCAATTTCGTTACCATATGCGTTTTGAGGTGAATTTAAGTTTAGAGACTAATTTGGCACGTTTTTCAAGGCAATATTGCACGCATTTTTCAAAACCGATCAAATGAAAGAATTGAGATCCTTGACAACTTATTAAGCGCTAAAAAGAACTTTGAGTTAACAATTAACTCGGATTGATTTAAAATCTCGCAAAACGTGATAGGCTTGAATCTCACCGGGTTTGTTAATCTCCACATTTATTCGTTAAGTTGTCAATTTTCGCTCAATTTCCATCTTTGGTCAATTTTGGCTTTGTGTATGTTGGATATTTACAATTTGAGACTCCAATTTGACTTTTAATGATATTTTTGAAAATTTTGAATTCCAATTTTTATTTATTTTGAACAAAAATATTTTTGGATTTTTCAAAATTTTATGATTTTTTGGAAATTTTGGGCATTTTTGAAAATTTGTGAAGTTTTAGAAATACGCACTTGTGACCCCCCCTAACTTAGACTTTTGCATTGTCCTCAAGCAAAAAGGACAAAAATCTAACTCAAGGCGAATGAAAAGTGCGGAAAAATAAAACAAACAAATATGAAAAATGCAACAAGACACTATATGACACTCATGCATGACTCAAAAATACAACAACAATCACCCCATACGCGTCGGGGGTGCGACGACCTCTCATCTCTCCACAAACTCACCCGACCCCACTTACGGGGGTCGATGCTTTCCTTGTCTCTCCCGTCCTAGGGTTATAAGCTAATAATCGGAACAAGTTGGGACCTCGCCCATAGATAAAGGATAGACCGGGAGACTCGTCGTGACCAACTGGAAAGGGATCCTCGTGATTCTGGCTCAAAGTGTGATCTGCGTGCACTGAATCGGAGGGAACACCTAGGTTTCGTTCAATTTTTAAGATGCATGGGTCAGGCTCTAAGTCAGATGAACCGCAACTTTTCTCCTCACTTGCCTTCGGGGCCTCTAGTGTTGTGGGTGGATTGTCACAACGAAGGAATTCATCAATTTTTTCTTTTAATTCACTTTCGTCTAAGTGACTACATGAATCCAATAGGGATTGGCCTTCAATAGTAATACTTTCATCCACCTGCCCGAATTCTCTTTCAAACTCTTCCATGCTCATGTCTCCTAGTTCTCTCTCACGAGTAGTGCCTACGTCCTCTCTTACTTGCTCGATCTCCAACTCCACCAGTTTTCTCTCTTCTAACCCCTCTCTCTCTCTTTCAATTGCGGTCACTACACACCTCTCCCCCACTTTTCTCTCATTGTCACAACTACCACTATTACTTGATGAAATAGGGCACACCCCTAACGACTCTCTCTTGTGGGACCCCTCATTCTCATGGCTCGACACTAAGCAGGACCCTAAGGCATCTCCACAATCATTTTCCTCAAAGTACTCCCCTACGATCTCGTCTACGAAGCTCACCGCGTGAAGGTCATCTTCTTCCTCCGTATGTTGGGCGACATGGAAGATGTTTGTCTCTAAGGTCATGTTCCCAAAGGTGAGTTGCATTCGCCCATTCCGAGTATTGATGATCGCGTTAGCCGTAGCTAAGAAAGGGCGCCCAAGGATGATGGGAACATGATTGCTTGAGTTGAAGGAGGGCTCCGTGTCCCAAATGACAAAATCTACCGGGAAGTAGAAAGTGTCAACTTGGATGATCACGTCCTCGACTATGCCTCGTGGGATCTTCACTGATCGATCCGCTAATTGGAGAGTGACCTTTGTGGGCTTGAGGTCGCCCAAATTAAGTTGCCTATAAATGGAGTAAGGGAGTATGTTTACACTTGCCCCCAAGTCAAGTAAGGCTTTCTCAATTTTATTATCTCCAATGATGCAGGATATAGTGGGTGCACCGGGATCTTTGAATTTAGGCGGGAGATCATTTAGTAGAATGGAGCTCACGTTCTGGGCTAGAAAGACATTCTTTTTGACCTTCATCTTCCTTTTTACCATCAACAAATATTTGATAACCTTGCCATAAGCTGGAATTTGTTTGATGGCATCAAGGAAGGGTAGATTCAGCTTTACTTGCTTAAGTACTTCTAACACTTCATCACGTGGATTCCCTTTTTGAGCGGGAATCAACCTTCGAGGAAACGGTGCCGCGGAGGGTGGTTTCACTACTACCTCGGCCTCACTAGCGTCTTCTTTGTCACTCTTATTTAAGGAGACATCTTCGGCCTCTTTCGTGCCGGGCAAAATCTCCTTGTCTTTAAGTACGTCTCGTGGGGGAGGTGACAAGTCAACTACCCTCCCACTACGTAGAGTGGTAATTGCGCTACATTGCTCAGGATGGTCATGGGGTGTCGAGATAACACTAGGTTGAACTTGGAGAGGTCTTTGGCCTTGGGCAGGAAACTTGCCCTTCTCTTGAACACTCAATGAGGATTGTATTTTGGACAGATTCGCATTTATGTCGCCAATCAGACGATCATATCTGGCATTGGTTGCGGTCTGGCTTGCGATGAATTGATTCACGGTATCCTCGAGAGTTCTCCGCTGTGGTGGGATATAATTTCCGTGAGGTGGTGGTGCTTGCACATATCCTTGCATGTGTGGAGCTTGTTGAAATTATTGTGGTGGAGGAGGGGAAACATGCGAAGGAGGGTTCATTGCGGCATGTTGTTGCCCGTAGCTAAAATCGGGGTGGTTTTTCCATGAAGGGTTGTATGAATTCCCGTGCGGGGCATCGAAATTACCCTTAAAGCCTCCAATACCACTAACTTGCTCCTGCAACATTACTTTGTAGGCGGGTATCGTCGGTCATTCTTCAGTTGAATGTCCCGCCTCACAAATCGCACACACCTTCACGATAGGATTTTTGATAGATCCAACTACCTCACATAAGTCTCGCAATCCTTTATCCATGGTGTCCAATCGACTGTCCATCATAGAATTCTTATCTACGTGGAATAGGCCGGACGCCGATGGAGCAGTGGTGGGTTGTCGATTTCGATTTTGAGCGTTCGGGTCAGAGGTATCCCAAGATTGGCTAGTCTCGGCGACATACCTCATGTGAAGATCAGCATCATGGGCATCTAGATCGACAAACGGACCGCTTCCCATAGTTTCAACAAGTTGTTTGGAGTTAAGATTTAACCCATTATAGATAAAGGAAATGATTTGCGACGGATCAAATCCATGATGGGGGCATGAAGCCACTAACTCGTTGAAACGTTCATAACATCGATGGAATGGCTCATTTTCATGTTGTCTAAACGCTTGAATTTGAGCCTTGATAGAGATTGTTCGATGTGTTGGGAAGAATTTCTTGAGAAATTTAGACTGTAACTCATTCCAGGATGGAATTGAGCTTGGAGGTAAAGACTATAGCCAAGCTTTGGCTTTATCTTTAAGCGAAAAGGGGAAGAGTTTGAGGCGGATTACCTCTTGTGTGCAGGTTTGATCATTGAGAGTATCACACACGTCCTCAAATTCCCTTATATGGAGGTATGTCTTTTCAGAATCCATACCGTGGTAATGTGATAGCGTCTGGATCATCCCATTCTTGAAACGGAACTGCCCGGCATTATACGGGAGTATAATGCATCCCGGAGTGACAGTGCGCTCAGGATATAAGAACTCTCTCAACGGGCGGTACGGAAGTTCGTCCTCACCGGTAGGTGCATTACTATGTTGCGACATCTCTCTCTCACTTGACGACTCGGCGCTCTCACTAGGTGTGCTCGAAGTGTGTCCTACGAAGGAGAAGGGAGTGTTACTAGAGATTGACTGCGACGGTGTGGGAGGTGGGATCCAGAACTGTGGGGCGTTTGGAGTGTGGCGACTATCAGGGTTATACTCAACAAGTGGATTTTCGTAAATGCTGGTTGGAGTATTATGGGGTGTGGGAGTGGTTTCAGAATTTTTCATTAAAGCTTAGGAGAGGTGATGATTCTGAATCTTTTTTTTTTTTTTTTTGCTTTTTATTTTAATTTTTTTTTTTTGGATTTTTGAATTTTTGGTCAAAGCTTTGGATTGACTCGATCTAATCCTAAGTCTACCTAGTTCCCCGGTAACGGCGCCAAAAACTTGACACGACTCGGAATGTGTCTCTAAGGTGTGTACTCTATAGGCTCAAGTGCAAGCCTGTCATTCAAGTAATAATCCGACAAGTCGGGTATCGATCCTCAGGGAAAAAGGACAACAAGAGTTGTGACGACGGGATAAGACAGAGGAATCCTAACGTTGACTCTAAGAAGAAAGGAAAAGATTGATTTGGCTTTTTTGGGATTGATTACGCTAAATGCAATTATGAAAGTATGATGAAAAATGCAACTAACTAAATTACCTAAACTACGAATGAAGGATTGAGATGAAACTTTTTAACTAAATGATGAGAAAACAGGATGGGAATACAATCCCCCAACCCTAGTGTAATGCAGTGACAACGTTGATCATAAATTTATCCGATTAATTCAAACCCGGAATTTAGTACTCCCAAGCATTATGTATACGAGGTTCAAGCCCGCGTCATACCTAATCTGAGGATGAGTAAATCGGTATCGCGGTAATTACACTCAAATTGTACTCTAAATCATCACGAGTACCCATAGGCAAATGAGATATAAAGATCTACAATTCTTATGAAATTATGCGATACGATCAAAATTAATCATTAAATTCAGCGGATCGACGTTATACACATGCACTAACACATCAGGTTGGGTTCATGCATCCCAACCTTGAAAAACCTAGCCGGACATGTTACTTTGACTAATGCATGAAATAATGACGTTGCATGTGTAGGAATTCATGATGAAACTAGCTAGAAACATATAAATACGTATTATGAATGCGGAAATAAGTTGAATCAAATAGGAAAAACTAAGCATGCAAGAACAATAATAAGAAACAAGAATCTTGAATTAAAACTTACAAAAACAAACCCGAAACAATGAATTCTTGAAGTAATTTTAGCCCTTGATGTTCCTAGATGTTCCTCCCCTTTCTTTCTATCAAAAACTCTCTAAAAATATCCCTAATGGCTGCTCCTAGGTTATGACCTGCGTTCCCTACAATATTGGAGTGTTTAAAACCTAATAGGAGACTTGGGAACCAATCAGTATAAAAGACAAAATTCGCGCATCAGGTACCCCGAATCGGTTCGGGTGTACCTGCGAACCGGTTCGCCCCCCCGAACCGGTTCAGGTTGGGGTTCGTGAATGTGTGCTGGCCTGGAGTTCAACACTTAGAATTTTTCTGACTTTTCTCTTCTTTTCTTGGATTTTTCTTCAACTTCAACTGAGCATAACTTTTCAACCGTAGCTCGGATTTAGGTGTCGTTTCTTCCAGTGTTCTCGTTCTTCCGAGCTCTTCAACTTTCCAGTTGACTTCTCCTTCCGAATCTGGCTGCAAAATTACCAATTTGCCCCTTGAACTTTCCTTCTTAGCTTTTCTAGCATTGTCTTGCTTCCTCCTTTGCACTGCTTGCATAATTAACCTGTAAAACCAATAGGAGAAGCACAAAACACGAAATACTCGCCACGAAGGTTAGTAGCATAAAGGTGAATCAAATCCATATATGTTACATCACTCGGGCTCACAAAAGTACCGAAATTAGGGAGATAAATATACAATATTTATGCCCAATCAATGGACACCAAAGAGACCAAGGTGGAGGTTAATAAGGTTAAAAAGAAAGAACATAAGAGCAATGGTGGTGACAAGAAATCAAAAGCAAAGCCATCATGGGAAGTATTGAAGATATTTGAAAATTATACTCCTTTGAAAGTAGACATAAACCATGTCCTGGAAGAGATCAAGAACAGCGAGGAACTAAATTGGCCTGAGAAAATGAAGTCAGATCCTGATAAGAGGAATAAGGACAAATATTACGAGTTCCAAAAAGACCATGGTCACACGACCAAAAATTGCATAGCTCTCCAGAATGAAATCGAAGCACTCATCAGACGAGGAAAGCTGGCCAAGTATGTTGGTAGAAGAAATGAAAGAAAAAGCAACGATCGAGCAAGACAGAGGTCTAGATCTCCTCGTCGAGCAGAAGAAAATAAGAAATGAGATCATAAAGATGATCCAGAAGACGACCCCGATCTCCCCAAGAGACCAAGACAGCCAGAACATGAGGTATTTTCAATTTGTTTTGGATCATTTGATTGTAAAGTTATTACAGGTGGAGATACAGGAGGTGGGGACCTCACTGCAGAAAGGAAAGCTTACCTCAATGAGGCTCAAGCTTGTTCATACATTCAGCGAATAAATCTAGCTGAGGATGATCGCCCGAGGAAGGTGAACAAAGAAAAACTGGTCATCGATTTCTCCAAGAACGACCTCGCATGTGTACTATATCCTCATGATGATCCACTGGTGATAATGAGGATGAAGGAAGTAATAATCTCAAGAGTACTGGTGGATAATGGTATCTCGGTGGATATCATGTTCTACTCATGCTTCGATAGTTTAAATCTAAAGTTGTCTCAGTTGGAACCTTATCACAGGCCCCTCCTCGGGTTTGCTGGCGAGAAAGTCTTTCCACTTGGGACGATCAAGTTGGATATGTTCATCGGTACATGGCCTGCTTGTCGAACAGAAAGAGTATGCTTCTTTGTGATGGATAAGAATGTCCAGTCAGCTTACAATATCATCATGGGAAGGGTAGGTTTGAAGAAGTTCGAAGCAATACCATCTACTGTACATCAATGCCTGAAATTTCTAACTAATTTTTGAGTGGGAGTTGTGAAGGGTGACCAAAAAGTTGCTCGGGAATGTTATTACTCATCTGCCGAGTAAGAAGAACTGGAGGAATCTAGGAAAAAGACTACGACCTACCAAGTGGATGAAGGTGCAGAGATTGAAATATTGGATCTTAGAGACGAATCGCAGCTCGTGAAAGGTCAGGTGGTGGAAGCTACTGAAAATATCATTTTGGACAACGAGCATCCGGAACGAACAACTCAAATAGGTTCGTCGTTAGATGCCTCACTAAAACAGGAATTGATAGTTTTCCTAAAAAGCAGAAAACAAACTTTTGCTTGGAGTCATGAGGATATGCCAGGAATAGACCCAAATTTCTTATGTCACGCTCAATGTGAATAAGGAGATCAAGCCAGTGAAGCAGAGAAGAAGTGTGTTCAGCCCCGAGAAGAACCAAGATATACAAGAGGAGGTCGAGAAGCTCCAGAAAGCTTGTTTTATTGAAGATGTCAAATATCCAGACTGGTTGTCTAATGTGGTTATGGTGAAGAAGAAAAACAACAAGTGGAGGATGTGTGTGGACTTCACCGACCTCAACAAGGCTTGCCCAAAGGATCATTTTCCTTTGCCCCGAATTGATCAACTAGTGGATGCTACCTCGGGACACGAGTTATTGAGCTTCATGGATGCTTATTCTGGTTACAACCAGATTAAAATGAAACCTGAAGACAGGGAGAGTACCTCTTTCATTACCCCTAGGGGAACTTATTGTTATAATGTTATGCCTTTTGGTTTGAAAAATGCAGGTGCAACATATCGGCGGCTGATGAACAAGGTGTTTACAGAACAAATCAGTTGTAATATGGAAGTTTATGTTGATGATATGCTGATGAAGAGCAAGAGAGCTGCTGACCATCTAATTGACTTAGGCCAGACCTTTGATCAATTAGATAAATATCAAATGAAATTGAATCCCACCAAGTGCATATTCGGAGTACGAGAAGGCATGTTCCTTGGGTATATTGTCAACCAATGAGGAATCAAAGAAAACCCAGAGAAGATCAAGGCTCTATTAGGACTACGATCTCCAACGACGAAGAAGGAAGTACAAAGTCTCACTGGGCGAGTTACAGAGCTTAATAGATTTGTATCACGAGCAACAGATAGATGCCCCCCATTCTTCAAAACACTCCGAAAAATGTTTGAATGGAATGACTAATGCGAGAAGGCTTTTCAAGAATTAAAGAAATATCTGGGAGCACCTCCATTGTTGTCCAGGCCAGTGATGGGGGAAAGATTGTATATCTATTTGGCAGTGTCAGAGAATGCAGTTAGCTCGGCATTGATAAGAATGGAGGATGGAGTGCAAAAATCGATCTATTACACTAGCAAGGCCTTTCGAGGAGCAGAGATCAGATATCCAAGACTAGAAAAGTTGGCACTAGCATTGATCGAGGCGAGTAGGAGAATGAGGCCGTACTTCCAAGCTCATACCATAGTTATGTATACTGATATGCCATTGAGGCAAGCTCTTCACAAACCAGAAAAATTAGGGAGATTGATGTACTGGGCAGTAGAACTTGGTGAATATGACATAGTTTATAAGCCTAGATCGTCGCTAAAAGGGCAAGCAGTAGCAGATTTTATAACAGAATTCACCTATCTTGATACCTCTGAGGAACAAAAGCTGCACACCGACCAACCTGTGGATGTTACAGGATCATCAAATTTAACTCCCGGTCAATTTAAGGCGGTCGGGGAGCAAGAGAAGATGGTCGACGAGCAGTAAGAAGTGCTAGAGGAGGATAAAAGGAAGCAGCAAATATTCCACCGAGGAACTCTATCCGATCAAAAATTTGAAGATGAGGTACCTATATGGAATCTATATGTGGATGACTCATCTTGCACTACAGGCTGTGGGGCAGGGATTGTTTTGAACAGTTCGGATGAGGTCGATGTGGAGTATGCTCTGCGCTTCCAATTTAAGGCTTCTAATAATGAGGCTGAATATGAAGCTATAATTGCAGGTCTTAATTTGGAAAAAACCATGGGGGCAGAGCAAGTTATTGTATTCAGTGACTCGCAGTTGATCGTAAATCAAATACTGGCAGTATATACAGCCAAAGGAGAATTAATGATCAGGTATAATGCAAAAGCGATGGAGATTTTATCAAGTCTGATGGCAGTATAGATAATCAGAATACCAAGATTAGAGAATGACAGAGCAGATGCCTTAGCTCGGTTAGCTTCAGCTACACGCACCGAGCTACGAAGAACAATCCCAATAGAAGTCTTGGCTAGTCGGAGCATAGATGAAGATCTGATGATGAACTTTATTACCCTTGATTTAGGACCATCTTGGATGGATCCTATCAGGGCATATATTGAAGAAGGGTATTTGCCAACTGATAAACTCGCAGCCAAGAAACTAAAGTTTAAAGCTGCTCGTTATGTATTGACCAATGGTGTTCTATATAGACGAGGAATTATAGCTGGTTTGCAGAGATGTGTACATTCCACCGAGGTGAAAGACTTGATCGAAAAAGTCCATGAAGGGTCTTGTGGAGCCCATGTAGCAGGTCGGACACTTCTGCAAAGGATAATGATGCAGGGATACTATTGGTCGACAATGAGGGCTGATTGCATAGCCTATGCCAAAAAATGTGATAAATGTCAACGCTTCTCCACTATCCGAAGAACTCCCCAAGCATTGTTGACACCCATTACTTCCCCTTGGCCATTTTCCATGTGGGGAATTGACTTGGTCGGGCCACTTCCAACGACCAGAGGAAGGTTTAAATATCTCGTCGTCGCAGTGGATTACTTTACTAAGTGGGTGGAAGCTGAGCCCCTTATCGATATGACATATGACAAAGTGTATCAACTTATATGGAAGAACATCATTTGTAGATATGGTCTTACACATGCATTCATCACAGACCATGGAACCCAATTCGACAACGAGGATTTTTCTGCGTATTGTCATCAGTCGAACATATTGAAAACCCACTATGCACCAGGCTACCCTCAAAGCAATGGACAAACTGAAGTGACAAATAGAACGCTGCTGAATGGCTTGAAGAAAAGATTAAATAATGCAAAGGCAAATTGGATCAACGAGCTACATTCTGTACTATGGGCTTATTGTACTACCCCACGAGTAGCCACGGGAGAATCTCCCTATATGCTGGCATTTGGAAGTGAAGTTGTTATACCTGCCGAGCTGGGTCTCCCCACACACAGGGTGCTGAATTTCAACTCTCCTATCAGTGACTTGATGAGGAGATTAGATTTGGATATGCTCGAGGAAGTTAGAGAAGAAGCAGCAATCAGAAACGTTGCATACCAACAACGGATAGCTCTGTTCTACAACAAGAGAGTAAAGAAATGCGACCTAAAAGAAGGAGATTATGTGCTAAAGAAAGTAATTCAAAAGCACAACAAATTAGAGGCTAACTGGCATGGGCCTTACAGAATAACAGAGGTTGTTCGACCAGGGACATATAGAATCGAAACCTTAGAAGGAGAGGAGTTTAAGAATGCATGGAACGCAGAGCATCTGCGCAAATATTATCAGTAATTTAATCTCTATGTAATGCAGTTTTCTTCGATATAAATAAAGTTTTGGATATTTCGCCCAATTATCTCCTTTTGTTGAAAAATTTTCGGAGTATTAGTGCTACACACTACGCATCAAGCCCAAAAATACCAACTACGGTTGGTTGGGAAGAAAATCCACCAACTACAGTTGGTCGGGAATAAAAAATTTCCCAGAAATACCAACTACGGTTGGTTGGGAAGAAAATCCATCAACTATAGTTGGTCGGGAATAAAAAATTTCCCAGAAATACCAGTTGGTTGGGAAGAAAATCCACCAACTATAGTTGGTCGAGAATAAAAAATTTCCCAGAAATACCAGTTGGTTGGGAAGAAAATCCACCAACTATAGTTGGTCAGGAATAAAAAATTTCTCAGAAATACCAACTACAGTTGGTTGGGAAGAAAATCCACCAACTATAGTTGGTCGGGAATAAAAAATTTCCCAGAAATACCAACTACGGTTGATTGGGAAGAAAATCCACCAACTATAGTTGGTCGGAAATAAAAAAATTTCCCAGAAATACCAACTACGGTTGGTGGGAAAGAAAATCTGCCAACTAAGGTTGGTCGAGAAAGAAAATCTACCAACTAAGGTTGGTCGAGAACAAAAATCTGCCAACTAAGGTAGGTCGGGAACAAAAACCACCAACTCCGGTTGGTCGAAAACAATTGGTTAAACAAATGAAAGTCATTTCAGGGCTTAAAATTAAAAAGATAGAGTTCTTGAAACTTATGGTATTTTAAACTACCACCATAGTTGGTCGAGAAATAAAATATCACCAATTCTGCTTGGTCGTCGGATAAATTCAGATAGACAACAATAAATTTTCACCAACTCTAGTTGATCGACAATTTAAAATAACACAAAATATCTTTATCTTTTCAACAGATATACATGCACATCCATTAGAAAATGTCTTACAAAATATTTCCAAAGACAATGACAAATTGCAAAGAAAACTAGAAGTTTTTCATTAAATCCAAAACAAAATACATTGAGAATGAAATACATAAAAAATTGTTACATCAAGAATCCTATTCTATTGGTTTCTTCCTCTCTGCCTTTGAAATAGGTTCTTCACCAGCGGGAGGATCGTCTAAGGCATAGGGGGAATTGATGAAATTTATATCTTTAAGCATCCTGACATTCATTACTGAGGGACGATCAAGTAGGTGTTCAGGGTAAGATATCTCGAAATTAGAATGAAGACTGTAGTCACCGAGATACTTTGAAATCAGACATTGAGGAATGGCCCCAGCAGGAATCCAGCTCATATCCAGTTTGAAAGGTGGCACCGACAACTCGAGCAACCCAGGGTCATAGTAATCCCACAAATAGTGACCCTATTCCAACTGCAGCACACCCAAGGCATTCAGCCATCCTTGCTTGTAACCCTCATTATTTGCATTTTGGATTCGGTCATCTAGATGGTAAAGGGATTCATTATAACCAGCCATCCAGAACTCTCTGGGCTACTTGTGGAACTGATAGGTTAACCTCTCCAGTTGCTCGAGGAGGTTCTTCGTTAAAAGTTCTTTATTCTCCGAGGCAGACTTCTGTGGAGAGAGCTGCTCGTCCAAATTAAGAATCTTCTTGGACATCTCTGTCAGAGCTTTATTCTTCGCAACCAACTGAACTGCTTAATTTTCCAGAGAAGCTTGAGTTCTTGCTTCTTCAATAGTAAGTCGAGCAGCCCTTGCTCATCCCCAAGAACCTCTTGCTCGTCCCCGAGCAGAAGTAGAAGACCCAGTCCTTTTCAAAGTCTCCAATTCGTCTCTCAAATTGGCATTTTTGACCTCTAAGAAAGAGAAACCCTCGTCGTTGACAGGGACCAAAGCGTTCGAGGAAGACGCTGCAGATTTCAACTGAGATATTTCTCCTCGCAGGTTATTGTTTTCCTGCTCTAGCAACTTTGCGATCTGCCTATGCTCTTCAACCTCAGTATTTAGAGTTCTCTCCTTCATTTCATTGGCAGCAACCAATCTATCATATACTTTATCAGCACTTAGTTGCTGATACTTCTTCTCATATCCCTGGTGCAAAAGGGTTGTAGATTCCTTGTATTATTATTGAAGCTCCTCGAGAGTGACCCAGAGGTCTTCAATCATCTCATAATATGCTACATTATTAGCCACTGCCCGGTCGAGCAGACACTTTAAATACTGGTAGGCTTCAACTGCTCGCTCTGAAGCATCTGGACCGAGGATATCAACAATTTGAGCTTCAGTCATATCTGTATGACCAACTTTGAAGTATTCATTGCATTGTCTCGGCAATTTTGTATCATGAACTGATAATAATTCCATCCTGGCTATAAACTAGTAAAAGGAAGAGAAAGCAAGGATTAATAAGAGTGCAAACAGAGCAAGAAGAAGAGAATCAACAGTATGAACAGTCAAAATTTCAAATTTTATTACATCATAAAAGAGAAGTACATAGTTCAGAGTTATATTTGACAAAAATAAGCAAAGAGAAAAAGTTTGAACAACGCTACACCTTCTCCTTGTCTCCTAAAACTTTCTCGGGAGGCTGGGATGAAAAAGTAGGTTGCTCGGAAGGCATGGTAGGTTGCTCGGAGGGTGTTGGGAGCTGCTCGGCTGAAATTTTGGTTGGTTGAAGCTGCTCATGGGAAGTCTGGACAACTGGAGCATGAGAAATCTGATCTCCAATCACCATGGAGGATTCCTCGGAGGCAGCTTCGTCATCTTCTTCTTCCACAGGAGATAGAGGGGGGCCAAGGATGTGTCGCTGAAATAGGTCTGAATTCTCATCAACACTCATCTCACTCAGAGCAGCGACCCAGCCATCCCTAAAGTACTTGAGGCTGCCATATTCCATTTGTGAAACCATGGTAGCCAAACCCTTATTCCACCCCTTATCCCAGCCAGCGCTGAAGGATTTCTTAACAGCCTTTCTTCTTTTTTCTCTCTCCGAGGAGGTCCTCTCCTTAAGGAGCTCCTCGACAGCCTTCAACTTATTCTCAACTTCTTTCTTTTGATGACCAACTTCACGAAGCCTGTTTAACTCTTCCTCAACAGACTTAAGTTTACTTTCAAGCTCTCCAGCATTTTGGAGCTTCCCTTCGAGCTCTTTATTCTTACCTTCCAAGTCTTTTATCTTCTCCTCCAAACTCTTGGAGACTTCAACAGCTTTATCTCTCTCCTGCTCGGTGGCTTTTAGTTGCTTCGCCTAAGCAACTTTGTATTCGTCATACTTTTGATGAGAATCCTTTAAATATTGGGATAATCCAGTAAAAGCCTCCTCTACACCTCCCAAGGAGATTGACGATTTGATGGCTTCGTCCTTCTTCAGAATAGTATTAAAGCATGTTACTAACTGAGAAAAAGAAAATAATTGTATGTCAGTACAAGGACATAATAATGAAAAAAGAAAGTTTAGAGTAGTAATACTTACTGAGGTAATGTGTTGAGCTGCCAAGGTGGTAACCCTATCCCGAGAAAGACTATCTTCAATACCTTAGATCTCGGGGATGATCCAAGACTTCACCGAGCTCATGGCAGAGCTCGGAGCAACAAAAGTGGGAACACCACTAAGTAAAGGCTGAGAGATGGATTCAGCCAAATTATCCGAGGAGCTTTTATTCAACCTCCTCGTGGGAGAAGGAACATTCTCGACCAAGGATGTCGTCTTGGTCGGTGATATAACTATAACATCGCTAGGAGGGGAAACAGCTGCAATCTTGCTTGGAGCCACAGGGGGCTTCTCGGCAACCTTCTTAGTAGAAGCTGGAGGAGGTGCATCAATTTGTCTTGTCCCTTCTTCTGGGATATCCTACTTATTTTTCTTCTCCTCTCCAGCAGTAGAGGCAGATTTATCGAAGAGGGCAGGAGCTCTTCTTCTCTTCATTCTATCACTAAGAGGAATATGCGATTCAGAAGAAGAACTTTCAGGAACTGGTTCTATGTTACTTATCACTGGACGAGCAGTGAAAGACGAGGTGTAACTCTTGTACTGTAATAAGTATGAGGTTGATCTGATATGTTCGTCAACGATAGTTTGATGCAAACCCCAGATAAGTTTCAGATGTTTTAAGTTAACCTCTGTCTCCTTTGGAGACCTTCTTTTGCTGTCAACTGCAAATAAATAAAAATCAAAATATCAGTGACGCATTTTATCGAATATAAAGAAAACATGATCTCAAAAACTAAATAAAATAAAAATAACCTATCCCATTGCCATAGGGAGGGCATCTGGGACCCCGATATACGTCATTTTTAGTTAATGGAGCATGTTGCCACTTTTTCATAACAACCCCATGCTCAAAGTAATCCATGTTGGCATCTGGGAGATTGACAACTAAAGCCCTATTTAAAAACCTAGTTTTCAAATAAAAAGTACTATCACTAACAACCCACTATAGCAAAACATAATCTCTAGAATTCATAAACGGGTTCCATGAATCTGATTTAACCTATGGACTCCATTAACTATTCTCCATGTATTGGGGGCTATTTTTGCAGGTACCACGTCAAAATATTGATAGAACTCCAAACACAGGGGATTCGGAGGAAAAGAAAAGCCACATTCGGCTACAAAAAGACTGGGGAACCAATGTCCCTCAGCTAAACGAAAATAATCAGGAGGACCAGAAAGTTCTTCCAAAATGACCCAGGAAGGAATAGAAAAATCAGAACGAAATTTATCAAGCGACTCAATAAGGTAAACCATGATGAACAAAGAAAATAAAAGAAGAGGAAGAAGATCTTACAGAAGAAGGGTAGATCAGTTGATAACGAACGACGGAAGGAATGAACTCACAAGATGGAGAAGAAATGGAGAGATCAAAGATACAGATTTGAAAAAGTAAGAGACGATAGGATTTTCTGCAACGCTTAAATACCTTACCTTGGGAAGGGGTAATAATAATGATTACAAATAAAGACGTTTGTGCTACCGGCGGCCTAAAGGACAAAAAGGCACGGAGACCAAAGCAGTGGGAAAAATTCAAAAAGTCTGATTCTATGAATACGAAAGGAAAATTAAATACAAGGAAAACACTCCTAAAATTCAGGATGACTATTTAATCCCGCCATATTTCGAGAAGAATGTTCCACACTCCTCAACCTCGAACTGTGAAACATTGGGGGCTTCTGTTGATACCAAATTTAGTCTGCTGACGTGGATCAATTAAGTGGAGACACGTGTCAATCTACATGGCACTTATAAACATTTCTGAGCAACACCTTGACTTCGAGGAACTCAACCTCCCCGACCAACTATGACACTCTGAGCAACAGGTGTTCTCCGGGGAACTTTACTGTACCGAGCAACTCACGAAGACCGAGCTACTTAGGCCGTCTGAGAAGCTCAGGCGATCCGAGCTGCATCTCGTACAGAGCATTAATGTCTGGATAATCAACAAATCGATTGCGCATTAAATGCTCATTATTATCATACATATGTATATGCCTATTGGACAGCTATGTATTACCCTTTCACATTCACCGCCTGAGGGCTATAAATACATTGTATCATCATCATTGTAAAGGGACTCGGAATTTCTTGGTAAAAACCTGTAATCGAGAATTCCCAAACAGTCAGCAATAACAAAACAGAGGACGTAGGCCATTCCTTTAAGGCTGAACCACTTTAAAAATCTTTTATCTTGTTTATTTTTATCTGTGATTGATTAATTAGAGATAATCTAATTTTTTACATCAACAGTTAGGATCTGTAATAAGGTGATCATTTAAATACTGGGACAACCTTTGGTATATGGAACTAATCCTAGAAGTTGGAATAAAGGATTATAATCGGAATATGAATTTTCGAAGAATAACCTTAATTAAAATGAATTTAATTCGTAGAGATTAGGAAGTCATGATGACATGGATTAGTAGGAAGTGATGTTTACCTACTGAATTTATTTGAGGATAAATAATACCATTAAAGTGATGAGAAAATCTCGGAAATAAAATATTAAGGATTAAAGTCATAATTGACAAATACGTAGGGTATTCGGGATATAATTATACTACGTATGGGATTTATTATTTGGGTTGTGCGTATGCCTATGGATATATATAGGTGAGATAAATACTTATTGTTATTATACATATAAGTGAGATGAATACCTATTATTATCATATGGTTGTGTGAATACCTTATTGATGTTATATTTATATAGGTATGATGAATACCTATACTATTATTTGTATGTATGACATACATATGCTTCTTGCTATCGGGGTGGAGGTTTCACGTTGTGGATGGTCTTATCCTTGTGCTCCCAATTGAGAGGGATTTTAGATTCGTACCCTGAGCATAGGACCTTGGACACGTGCTATCGGTGTATATAATAGTTTCGATGGTTGAATAGGAGCGTAGGTATGTGCGTGACCCATTTGGATGGGGAGTACGCTCGCCTCCAATATATTTGTGTTATCATATGATTCGTGAGAGACGTCGAATCAATAGTCCTTTATACAATGACATTATGTATCAGGACGTGATGGCAAAGTATGCATGCACCGTAGTTGTAACTGTGGAGGAGATGTATTAGTATATATATAATTAGTGTGCTATTATATATATAAACTGTGATGTAATCTAGTGTGTGAAATTATAGATATATAGATGTATTCTTCTATGAGAAATTATAGATTAAAAATATAAACTGTGATTTAATCTACTGTGTGATGTTGTAGATAGAAGTAAATAATGAAATCTGAATTGAATTAAGTAAGTGAACACTTAATTCCAAGGTTGTAACAACACCAATTCATATTAAAGAGAAATGAATATGAATAATTATATTACGTATGGTATTGGACATACGGGGTTATGATATGGGTTAGAATTGTATTGTGGGAACTAGTTAGGAGGAAACCTTAACTAGTAAGTTACTGAGATACAATAGGTGTGCACTCTAGATGATAGGTGAGAATTCTCAAGAGAGAGCCCGAGAAACTAACATGTACATAATAAATTCTTAATTGTAATTGTTAAGCACTTGCTATTTCTAAAATCTTTTACAATCAGGCTCTGACCCGTTTCCTTGCATATTCTTTTGTATACTATATCTTGTACATCAGGTTTCCAACAGCAGGGACGCCCAGCATAGATTATGGATATTCCGAGAGATTATAGCTACTAGCTAAGATGCGGATTTCGTTTAGACACTTCCTTTCTGTTGATTCATTTATCTGTAGCGTCTACTTCATTTGGGGCATATCGTCCAGGATTCTAGAGGTTGTAATTATTTATGTAAGCACTGTGGACATCAGTTTTATTTAGTGTAAATATTATAATTTCACTCGAGAGTTATTCTAGTCACATTTATTCTTGTTGTAGTTAATTCAGTTTTGATGTGTTGTTGCATATTACTAGTCCGTTTCGTGGAATGGTTTTAATTAAATTAAAAAGGAAAAAAGTTTTTAACACTTAGCTTAATTAATTATTAGGTGATTAATGAAGAAATTATTTTCGACAGTGATGCTAAGAATGAACCAACTGGATATTCTGATTTAATTAAATGAAGGATTGATCACTCGATGTTTAATTAGGTGGGTTATTACAGGTGGTATCAGAGCATCAGGTTCTAGTGTCTTTAGGATTTGTACGGCTTACTACGTTTCAGCGTAGCGTTCTTTGATGTAGAGCCCTATTATTAGGATGTTGAATTCTTCTGCATATTTTGACTTATGTTCTCCTTCCATGAAGTATGTGAGATTTAATGCTTATACGAGTCGATCGGGCATCATGCGCCAAACACATTGGGACGACTAGCAAGATCCGTTAGAAGGATAGCAAGAGGAAGACTCAGCCAAATATATAAAGTATTTTGGAAAATAGTGTTGGAGATAGAAACCATCATAGTTAATAGTTGTGCCATTCTTAACTCACCTAGCACTGTATGTGAAATATTAGGGAGTCAGAAGGACTCTTATGAATGAATAAATTTAAAGACAATTGTGAAGGGTGAAGTGTAGTAACACCCCGGATTTGAAAATTTTCTAGTAAAATTTTTCTAAGAAGAGCAAACTTAAGTGGTGAGAGTTAGACATCACATATAAGAACATGTGTGAAGCTGGAATAAGAATTTTAGGTATGGTTCGATAGTGAAATCATTATTTTGATGTTTTGATTAGGATATGAAAGGAATTTTGAAACTTATCTCTTCTGGGATAAAAAGAGAGAAGTAACTTGTTTAACGAACTCCTTACCCTAGGAAAGTAGGGTGCTTAGAAGATAAATAGAGTTAATTATGTGAAACGACTCGTGAGTGAAATACTCTAGTTTGAGTAAAAATCTGACGAAGATGAATAGGATTAACGTCACCAAGAATTTTGATGATACTTCCTAATGAAGGGGAGCTAGAAGGGTTAGGAAACCTAGCCAAAGGGCAAAATTGAATTCAATATTGTTAATGAAACATCATCGTAAGGTGTACCTGACAGGGGACCCATTTAAAGTAATATGATTAAACCCCTACTTAGTGGAGATGAAATCAGTCAAGACTAGTGAAGTCGACAATGTATCCCATAGGACCCGTAGAGCCAAAAGAATAATTGGAATAGCAATTGGCAGTTAAGATTAATAGGTTCAAGATAAGGATGTTCAAAAGGTCAGTAACGAGGATATAGTAAGGGAAATTACCCTATGTGTAGAGAGAGAAACTACTAAGTGTTAAATGTGTCCACATTGAGTAGTGAGACCGATAAATTTGGGGAATAGTAAACCATACCAATTAGGAATAACAACTGGAGGAGTGAGACTTCTAGGGGAGTAATTGGGTCAAGAGAATTAGGCCCAGGAAATTTATGACCCAAGAGTGGTAGGTTTAAATAGGATCAGTGGAGTCCTCGGTAATTGTAGCATACCATATTTTAAGGTCGGTGGGGTCCAAGAAAAAAAAGAGGTCGGTAAGAACATAATTGAGGCCTAAATATGTTGGGCCAACGTTTTAATAATAGGTGTGTAAACCACACGAGTGAATAATTTGTCCACAACGGGTGGGTACAACTATAGGATGAAATCCTAGATGTATAACGGGTTCAAGTGATCGTGAGTTATTTTAACCATAAGAAGTGCATGTAAGGACCCTACGTGATCAAGAGAGACTGATGAATTTTTATTTCATCCTTGTGAATAAAGGATTAATTCTGGGGATATGTGTATCACAAAAGTTATATATAAATTGAAATCCCTAAATTCGTATGCGAGTCGAGGTTAATGGAAACGATAATTTTAATAGTCTGGTTACAAAAGTATTTCTCGTTGATAGCGGGACTTTTTGGTGTCGCCCGTGAGTGAACCGGGTGGGTCCTAAGAGTATATTTTGCTATTACAATTTTCTATTGCTTTGAGTTAGCATAATATAACTCATTATGGTAATATGTAGTGATAAATTACCAAATATTTTAACGATAGTAGATTAAGTGATAAGACTATCGTGCTAGATACTCCGGGGAGAGTAAAATTAATTTTGTACGGCACCAACTAAATTAGGGTTGGGCCTATATTTTATGATATCATAGATCTTAGTAAAAATGTTGTCTAGTTATATGTGTGAGTAGAAATTTATTTTACTAATGTGACTTAGGATATATTATATTTTTGTCAAACAGCGAGAAATAGCTCATTATATATAGCGCCAAGAATTTGGGGTAGTGAGAGCAACATGTTTTACGGGATATATAAGCATGGACTAGTATACTTTTATGTCAACATCCATAAATTATGGGAAGGTATAAATTATGAACTGAGTTCCATTACAGATCTCGACAACCGACTATGTTAAGTAGTAGTGTATCGGGGGGTTCCTTGTTTGGATTTCGCTTTGCGAGACATCCCACGCATGAAACTAGCGAATGTCAGAAGAGGGTGAGAAGTTTGGTCGATAGTGCATAAGTTTGTACCTTAGTCATTTTATATATACAAACATAAATTTAGAGTTGATAATTATATTATGACTTGAGAGTCGCCTAGTCCTAGTAACATTATGAATAAAATAATGATGCCATTGTCAGAGTGATTAAGTTATGACTAGTGGGGTGATTGAGTACACCCCTACCATATCAGTATGTTAACTGAGCAAAAATTGATTTAAGAAGAGTATATGTTATTTGTGCAACAATGCGAGAAATATAGGGTGTATGCATGCCCTAGGTAATTGAATCTAACATTATTCCCCATTTTTGGAGATATGGGATAAGGAGAATAAATATAGAGGTTTAGATATCGGGACTTGAATATCCGATCATTTATGACAATTAGAGATATAGTCGGTAGAATAACAAATGTATCAGGCTATACATGACTATGTTAATAGAATTTAAATGAAGAGATGTTTGGCTAGATTCCTCTTGTAGTGGGCCACCTGTCTGTTGGAATTAGGGTGGACCATTCGAAACTAGCAGAGGTTTCTCCAACCGTTAGGGATTTCTAAGTAGTATTGGGAGAAAATTCGTAAGGATTTTATCGTGAAGATGGTTACAATCCTATATGGGTGATAGTTGATCAATTGACTGAAGTAGATCACATTATGCCAGTTAAGGTTGATCATACTACGAGACAATATGCTTTGATCTTCATATAAGAGAGATAGTGAGGTTACATAAGGTACCGTTTAATATTGTGTCCAATTCGGACAAAACTTCGCCTCTCGATTTTGGAAGAATTTTTATGAGGCATGGGTACCGAGTTGTGATTGGGTATGATCTATCATCTGCAGAGTAATGGGTAGACTAAGCTGACAAATCTGATATTGGAAGATAAATTATGTTTGTACCCTTGAATCTTAAGGGAGGATGAGATATGTACGTTCCACTAGTGAAGTTGGTGTACTAAAACTGTTATAAGTTTATCGTTGGGCATGGTTCCAGTTGAAGTATGGTACGATAAGTCTTATTGTTTCTCCTACTTGTGGGATAAAAGTGAGGAAACAGGAACTATTGTAAATAGTAGAGATTATTTGAAATTTATAGTATATATTGTGTGTAAAATATATACTGCACAATTAGCCTACTTGTGTATGATAATCAAAAGATGAGATCTTATTTATCTGAAGAACGTTTAATCTATTTAAATGCATATAGTAGAAGGTTAGATAGTGAATATATAGAATAAAGTATAAGTAGTGAAACTTAAACTGTAAGGCTTGGACAAGAACCTACGTGATATAATTGGAAATTAATCCGGATTTAAATATTACTCGAGAATAAAGTAATATGTGATTTATGTTGAATATTACTTATCGATTAAAGTAATATGTATGATTATGAATTTACAATTGATTATGACTTTATAAACTTGTCGCGAGTTATGTGTACGACAATTATGGAAATTAAGTCGGGACGCGCATTTGAGTCGTGTCGGGATTATAATTTAAAGAAATAAAAGTGAATTATTTTTATGTCATCCGAATGGTCATTTTGACTGCGCCAAAGTGTCCGTAAGGTTTCAAATAGTAAAAAAATTCTACTTGGGTGTGTGATTTGGGTCTCGGGGCACTTTGGAACCTAAAAGACACCCCAGAGGGGTATTTCGATCATTTTACAAGGGAGGTGAATAGTATGCACAAATTTGGGAGAATATTTATAAGTCTAAAGGGTTTTGATTATTGATTCATTCTTCAAACTTAGAGAGAAATAAAGTGAGAGGGAGTTAGGAGTTTCTCTGGGGAAAAGGAAGAGTCATTGTGGGAGAAGAATAGACTTTTGTAGTAAACCAAAGGTCAACCACCTTCCACCACCAAGAGACACCACTACCATTGCCGAAAGTTGGCCAAAAAAAGAGAGAACCACCAGTAGAGTATCATCCCCAATGGATCAGACATACAATCTAAATGCAAGTGATTAATTATTGCAATCTTAGCTTTTATAGTGTCCATGTTACGATAGTTAGGAAAATTCTAAAAACTTGCATGAACAAAGATAAACTTGTGATAATTTTAAATGGGTCTTTGAAATGGATACTATCTACGAATGATCGTTTTTTAGTATAGAATAAACTGCATGAATTTTATATTATCTTGTGAAGAAATTTGGGATTTACACTCTTATTGAGGATTAAGCCAAAAATTAGAAGTTCTTGAGAATAAAATGAAATTTGAGTAAATTGATTCATGTTAATGATGTTTAAACGATTTTGGTTATGTTAAAACTTATCCATATATAATGGCATATGATCTAGATTTCATTGGGAATCATTTGGTGAAGAAAAATTGGAGTTTATATGATGTTCATAGATAATTATAAAAATATGAGTTTTCTGGAAATAGTATGTTTTAAATCCAACCTTCTTAATGATTTTAGGTGGTTTAACAATTAGAAATTATTTATATATCTTGATATATCATAGGGAATGAATATTGGGGAGTTTGGGATTATTTGATAAAGGTTTTGATGATTAAAAAGTATGAAACCCGTAGGAAAAACAATGCAGAATCTGGGCTGAAATCTGGGTGATCGATCGATCGACCCAGGACCATCGATTGATTGACCTCCCCAGAAAAGATGAAGTTGTTTCTTTTTAATTCTTTATTTAATCCCAAGATTTTTAGGAATCTTTTGTTATGATTATTTGAACCTAATGGGACTTAGGGAAGGGCAGTAGGTTTTATATAAGACCCCAAAATGTATTATTAATATAAGATTTAAATGGGGAGATTTACGTATGTTAATCGAATGAATTGCGGTAGAGAAATATAAGATTTGGGTTTTAAATCGTATACTTGATGATTTAAGGTTAGGACCAGTAATAAGGTGATCATTTAAATATCGGGACAACCTTAGGTATATGGAACTAATCGTAGAAGTTGAAATAAAGGATTATAATGGGAATAGGATTTTTTGAAGAATAACCCCAATTAAAGTGAATTTAATTCGTAGAGATTCGGAAGTTATAATGAAATGGATTAGTAGGAAGTTATGTTTACCTATTGGATTTATTTGAGGATAAATGATACCCTTAAAGTGATGAGAAAATCTCGAAAATAAAATTTTAAGAATTAAAGTCATAATCGACAAATACGTAAGATATTCGGGATATAATTATACTACGTATGGGATTTATTATTTGGGTTGTGCGTATGCCTATGGATATATATGGGTGAGATAAATACCTATTGTTATTATATATATAAGTGAGATGAATACCTATTGTTATCATATGGTTGTGTGAATAACTTATTGATGTTATATTTATATTGGTGTGATGAATACCTATGTTATTATTGTATGTATGACATACCTACACTGCTTGCTATAGGGGCGGAGATTTCGCGTTGTGGACGGTCTTATCCTTGTGCGCCCAATTGGGAGGGATATTAGATTTGTACCCTGACCATAGGACCTTGGACGTGTAATCGGTGTATATGATAGTTTCGACGGTTGAATGGGAGCGTAGGTAAATGTGTGACCCTTTTGGCCGTGGAGTATGCTCGCCTCCAATATATTTGTGTTATGATATGATTCGTGAGAGACACCGAATCAATAGTCCTCTATACAGTGACATTATGTATCAGGACATGATAACAGAGTATGCATGCACCACAGTTGTGACTGGGGAGGTGATGTATTAGTATATATATAATTAGTGTGATATCATATATATAAACTGTGATGTAATCTACTGTGTGACATTGTAGATATAGAGATGTAATCTTCTATGAGAAATTGTAGATTAAAAATATAAACTGTGATTTAATCTACTGTGTGATGTTGTAGGTAGAAGTAAATAGTGAAATCTGAATTGAATTAAGTAAGTGAACACTTAATTCCAAGGTTGTAAGAAGACTAGTTTATATTAAAGAGAAATGAATATGAATAATTATATTACGTATAATATGGGACATATGGGGTTATGATATGGGTTAGAATTATGTTGTGGGAACTAGTTAGGAGGGAACCTTAACTAGGAAGTTACTGAGATACGATAGGTGTGCACTCTAGATGATAGGTGAGAATTCTCAAGAGAGAGCCCGAGAAACTAACATGTACATAATAAATTCTTAATTGTAATTGTTAAGCACTTGCTATTTTTAAAATCTTTTACAATCGGGCTCTGACCCGTTTCCTTACATATTCTTTTGTATACTATATCTTGTACATCAGGTATCCAACAGCAGGGACGTCCAGCATAGATTATGGATATTCCGAGAGATTATGGCTACTAGCAGAGATATGGATTTTGTTTAGACACTTCCTTTCTGTTGATTCACTCATCTGTAGCGTCTACTTCATTTAGGGCATGTCGCCCAGGATTCTCGAGGTCTTAATTATTTATGTAAGCACTGTAGACATCAATTTTATTTAGTGTAAATGTTATAATTTCACTGGAGAGCTATTCCAGTCACATTTATTCTTGTTGTAGTTAATTCTGTTTAGATGTGTTGTCGCATATTATTATTCCGTGTCGTGGAATGGTTTTAATTAAATTAAAAATGGAAATAGTTTTTGACAGTTAGCTTAATTAACTATTAGGTGATTAATAAATAAATTATTTTCGACTGAGATGCTGAGAATGAACCAACTGAATATTCTAATTTAATTAAATGAAGGACTGATCACTCGATGTTTAATTAAACGGGTTGTTACAGTTGTGCTTCATGATATATGTTTATAGTGTTATGACGTGTGTACTTTTTGTATTGTATTTTTTTTATTGAGTTATATTTGAAAAATACAAAAAGATTTATGGTTTTATATATTTGTGAAAAATACGAAAAGATTTTATTTTTTGAAAAATATTTTGGAAAAATTCAAAAAGATTTTCGGTTCTTTGTGTATTTTAGTTTTAAACGTTTGATGTGGCATATTGGTGTGTTTGAATCCATTTCACTATGAAATTTACATGTGGTTAAGACATTTGTTTATGACGTTAAATGCTTAGATTGATCTTAACCATATTTATGGAGTTGTTTCGAACTTGACTTGCTTTATGGATTTGACTTTGTTCATGCCTCAACACACACGTGCACGAGCTTATTGGATCTTGAATTCATGATGTACATTTGAGCTTGGTGATATGTTCTCCAATCAATCTCGTCATCTACATGTTTATTTGACTATGGAAGATTTATGCATGTAAGAAGCGTTGCTCGTGAGGATTTGTTTATTATTGAAAACATGATGAGTGTACACGGAAAAGGGCTGCGGGAGTATAATGAACTCGTCCTGAAAGCCACCATTTGAAAAGAGCGCAAGAAAAAACTAAGGCAATGAAAAGAATAATATTACAAATAGAGGCCAAATTTGTTTAGTTTAATATATTTATTCAAAAGAAAAGAAAAGAAAAGAAATATTTTGAGGGTGTTTGCATGGAAATATCAACTGGTTTTCACAATGACATTGTATCCTAGTTAAGATTAATTTGTCAAGACGCTATTGATTTGTAGAATCATTAATATTCTAGGCTTGAGTGCAATGTGCTTGTGTTGTTCATTAAGTTCAATTTTACTCGTCACTTAAGGCTAAAGCTTAGTTTGATAAAGTTTTGCGGTCAATTAGAACTTCTTGAACATATTTGAGTGTTTGAGTTATAATTCTTTTATTACTAGTTCACACCCATTCATTCCATTCCATACGTTTGGACACATTTATATTATGCTAGTGTGTAAAACTTATGTGTTTTGTGTCGTGTTTTGAGGTCGTTTATACCTATATATGGTTTCCGAATTTTCTTTTATATATTTTACATATATTATATATGGTATGTTTGTTGTATTTGTGAAATTTGCATTTTTTTGGAAAAATTGAAAATTTTCAAAAATAGTTGGTTGTGTTTGCCTTTGAGATGATCATTACTCATGCTTGATTTAAATATTTTTTGATGATATCTTTTCTTCGTCGTGATGTTTTGCACTTAATTTTTATTGTTTCTACTTCTTTGTATATTTTTCTACTTTAATACAAACAAAGGGGGGGAGCAAATTATAATGGAGTTTTTGATGAGTTTGAATTATGGGGGAGTATTTATTTATGTTTACTTTGTTTAAATTCAATGTGTCATGAAGGCATATGTTTGTTGTCTCATGTGTGTACATACTTAAAAAAGAGATTTTGGATACACGGATGAAGACAAAGTTTGAAAGGGAAGAATTAGTTTGAAGACAAACAATCCTATGTCGTTCCATTCTAAGGTTGGGAAAGGTGTTAGTATATTTGTAATAGGAGATTTTGATTTTAATTTGGTGTTCGGTCATTTTGTTTATTTTTTACCGCAATAGCCAAAGGAGGAGATTTGTAAGAACAATTTTTCTGTCATTATTCATAGCATATCGTTAGGCTAATTTGGCGTATCCCATTACAAATCATCATGCACCGAGAAAACGAATCAAACTTAAGGATCTTCAAGTTTGAAGACTTCCCGACATCCCAAAAGTTATAAAACAATTTAGAGCTTGAATTAATTCATAAAATAATATTTGGGGTGTTTAATTTTTATCAAAAGACGAACATGACGATTTTACTTTGCAAAAATATATTTTTGAAAGACTCGTAGGTGGAGTTTAAGAAAAAGGTTTTTTGACATTTCTGTCATTCAAATGACATTACATTATCGTTCAAATGACATTGTAAGTCGTTCAAACGACATACATTTGTCGTTTAAAACACATGTTGAAGTTGTTCGAATGATCCACTGATTTAAGCTTTGTTATAAATACCTATTTTGTGGATCAGTTTGTTCAAGAACTTTGCCAACACATTTTTGCATATCAGAAGCAAAATTTCTTCAAAGTTTTGTATTCCTAAACACTGTTTTAATTCACAAAAAGCATCCTTGAATATTATTCTTGTGAATTAGTTTAGCACCCTAGAAATTTTAGTATCTCTTGCATACACCTTGGTAGAGAGGATCTCCATTGTTGGCTTGTGATACATGTGGGGATTCACTGCTGAAGACGAAGGCTGAGGCTGCCAAAGGGTTGCAGTCCATTTTGGTTCTCAAGGAAATCATTGTTGAACTAGGTTGCGGTCTATGTGGATTTGCTTCGGTAAATTCATTACAGATTTCATTATGTAATTTGTAAGTTGCGATGTACATTATATAGTGAAATGAAGGTTTTTACACGAAAGGGTTTTTTTCCCCTAAAACTTGGCTTTGTCGTATTTGCATGATTTGATTTTATATTTTATCACATAGTTGCATAATTAGGACAAACAAATTAAAATATGTTTAAAAGTCTCTTCCGCATATTTACAACTTGGTGTTGTAATTTTTATCGAAATCACCCCTTGTATTTATTCTCCCTCTAACATGATTGATGAGGACACAGAAAATCTAGAGGAGTATACTCTTTATTGCTTCCTCAGTGTAAGTTTCCACGCTTTATTTTTTTACTTCCTGTGGACATTTTCTTTATCTTTCTTACACTTGTTTATATTTTCTCCACGCTACTAAGAACACAATGGCACAGAGTGTTAAATATGAAGGACTTTATAAACTCTATAGGGCCGAAGAGGGCAATCACTAATCCCAGCTAGAGAATGCCAAGTTTTCCTCCTTTAAGGCAGGGAAGAAGTTTGAGGCAGCTTCTTTTTAGGCCCAAGGCCTTGATGCCCAGACCAAAGTTGAGGCCGTGGAGAAGTCTAAACAAGAAGCTGAATTGAACTTCAACGAGGTTATGTAGGACCTTAAGGTTGCAGAGGCTTCTAGGTAGGCTGCAAAAAAAGAGGTCAAGTGAACATAACTTGATTAGAAAATCCAAGGCTTGATCCAAGCCCATGCCGATTAGCTGAAGAGGTTGATTGAAGAGCATTCCTTAAACCTAAAGAAGGTAAATGATGATAGTATCACGACCTTAAAAAAGCATTTGAGGATGTCATGGCCCAATTCAGGACTTCTTCCTCCTCCAGAACAAGTCTTATATCTACGGCTCTAAGGAAATGAGTCCCAAGGTTGCAAAAAAATCTCCTGATGCTAGAAAGAACATTTATGGACCGAGATTCATTAGTGCTGAGCACATGCTTTGTATTGAGGAACTTCAGACCGTGGATGAACTAGCAAGGAATAAATGAGAGGAGGCCACAACAACTGAAGCTAAGGAAGAAACAAAGATAGCCGTGGATGGTGATGAAAAAGATGAAGAAGAGGATGCTCAATATTGAGCTTAGTCTATGTAACTTCTTTTTTTTAACAATGTAAATTTTGAACAACTTACTTTTCCAGTTTTGAAATTTTTACTTTCGTGCTTTGTTCTAATCCATTTATAAATTTCCACAATATTTATAATATATTTTTCCTTCTATCTTGTGTTTTATGCTTGCATGCTTATTTTCTTTTATATCTGTTTAACTATAGTCTGCGAAACTACTAATATAACAACTTTAGGATATTAGCAACTTTAGAATGCTTGATACGGACTTTCTTGTGAATTTTTTAGCTATGCCTATGTAAGACTTCCGCGACAGTACTAAATTATAGTTTTTGGAATTGAACATCCTTGCCATGGATGTTCCACGACTTCCACACTTTAGGTTTCTTCACAAGGCTGCAGTGACTAAGCTAGATTTGGCTTTTTTTTTCACTTTCATATTTTATTTTAAGGTATTTTAAGCCACCCATGGTTTTGTTGGGGTATTTTCAAGCCACACATGGTTGTATTAAGATATTTTCAAGCCACCCAAGGTTGTATTGGGGTATTTTGAAGCCACCCATGGTTGTTTTGAGATATTATGAAGCCACCCCTAGCTTTTCTAAGATATTATAAAGCCACCTGAGGCTATCTTGGGGTATTATGGTTCACCCTAGGCTATGTCGAACTATCTTAGCTCTTAGGTTGCCACGCCTTTCTTTCTGAGGGCACTTCTCCCATCCATGCCATTGTTTTGGGATGAGGCACTTACTAGGTTTTTCTTCAAACTATTTGAATAAGAATTTTTTAAAAGACTTAGAAACAAAGTGAGAACTTTGTATTATATATATATGCTCATGAAATACAAAATCGATATATAAACTTGTTGGTTTTTTGCAATGGCTACATAGATAAAAAAATAGAATTTTCCTAGGGCATAAAGATTGGTATGAGGCTATATTTAATTTTGGAGCTTCACTCTCTTTAAACTGATGGAGCATTCCTTACGTGATGAGCCTTTCAACTTCATTCTTCAGCAAGAAGCACTTTTCAATTGTGTAGCCTTAATCTTGGTGGAACTCACACTATTTGTTCATGCCCATCTTATAAGCTGGGGATTTTAACTTTTCTGGTCATTTGAGGAGGTTTTTCTCCTTGATACTTGCTAAGATATCCTCTAGGTTGTAGTTCAGTGGGGTGAACTCCTTCTAAGCCTTTTTTTGTCGGTGATCCTCCTGTTTCCCCTTTTTAATTGAGATGGTTGCAGCTTTCTCCTCTGGTGCTGCGAACTTGTTAGGGTTTGCAGCCTTCTACATGCTGGTAAAGGCTACAGACTCAAGTATCAGAATTATCTATCCAAGGAGGATGATCTGGCCCTGAAGGGAGGCATGTCCTTTATATAGATTGTTGATGCACCTCATAAAGTGTGCCACATCTTAAGTTTGTTGGGGATTTGATCCTGAGTTGCCTTCCATGACACTTCTAGATTGTTAGTTGTTTAGAAAATATTATCAAAGATGAACTAAATCATGGTGAGGAGACCAGGAATTATAAATTAAGAAGATTAAAAAAAAAGAAATTTCTATTAAACGATGCAACTATTTAACAAAGGATGCGACCTATCTAAACAATAAGAGACAGGCTGCGACCTGTCTTAATAACATGAGAAAAGGTTGCATCCGATTCAAACAACGGGATATGCGATCATGGCCTTTATTTTAAAAGGAGTTTTCTCCACCACAAGTGATACAAGCGAACACAGTTTCTCTCCCGAGATATTTCTATCAGTGGAAAAAAAATTTAGCACACTTTTTTGGACGAAGTATTAACCAAAAAGTTAGTAAAACCATCATAACCTATCCAAAAATTTAAAAGCATCATAACCTATCTTTGATATTTTATTGATCCTAAAGACAATTATTTAGCTGGATTTTTTGTAGAATCATCAGTTTCCAATCACGTGACCTAACATTTTGTAATTTAACCTGACCAGCAAGCCATAAAATATCTTACGGGGGGTTTTAAGTATTTTGCGACATCTTCGATCTAAGATAAATTATTTTTTAATTAAAAAATGATAATATGCAAAAAAATGTAAAAATTGGCTAAGTTGTTGTGTGAAGACTGCGACTTACTGCAAGGAAACATGCCTGGCCGCATCCATTAGGGTACAAAAGTGGATTTTTCCCCAAAATTTACCCAGAAAAATTATTTCACCCCCATGAACAAGACTAAAATGTCTTTCGGGTGTTAATATATGGCATAAAAGTCCTTATTTACGAAACAACACAAGTTTTGTAGCAAATCCCTACCACATATAACACAAAGTGTCATAAGATGCCTAAGGGGATAAAGAAAGCTAAATATAGGTGCATCCCTAGTTACCAATCCTTATAAGGCCAAGGCCTATGAAACTTTTCAGTAAGAGTTAGGTATGGTAACATCATCGGGGTAAGTGGGTGTGTCCAAAAACCATAAAATAAGCTTGAGAAAACAGATTTGGAAAGAAAAGCCCCTATGGAGGGTTTATATGCAAATATGGATCTAACAACTATAATTTCACCCATGGGATGCTAATATGAAGATCCCCATTGCTAAAATAAGGTGTAACGAACCCAATTTATGAGGAACTTGGTAGAATACCTCATTCCCACATATGGGGCCAAAATGATGATGTCAAAAAATGGGTCTAGAAGAATGATCCATGCCATCAAAGCTATAGAGAGATAGGGTGGTTCGGCTATAAAATGAGCCTATGTCCACTTTGGTGCCTTATTCTCACTATTTATATATAGTAATACAATATGCAATGGCCTTAATAGACATACAAGAGATAAGCAAGGCTCAATACATGAACATATAAGTTATGCTGAGAGGGATGCGGCTTGGTAGGTTAGGATGTAGAGGGACCGTGGACATGTGTATCTCAGGTGATCGGAGTAGGTAACCAGAGAGTGTTCTCAAGTGTAAAGAGAGAGTGAGTAGAGAGTATAGTAGAGCTTCACTGCCAGAGATGTCTTACTAAATGAGGAGGTGATCACTTCTATTTATAGAATTTTGGTAAAGGTGTCATGTGCATGGTTCACATGATATATGGATAAGTATTATTGAGTTGGAATCCTTATAGAAGGGGTATATATGGCAAGTAATATGCTGACGTGGAAATGTATGCGGTAGATACTGTATTGATGATGTGGTAGGAAGCCACGGCCTATTAGAGGCATGGTCGTGGCCTGTTCATCTACTAATGGGACATAGTTCCATGGTCTGTGTAAAACATGGGATGAGACCATGTGGTCATTGCCTTTTGCGGCCTTTGATAAGCACCCATAAATGTTTAATTTATAACCCAAATATGTGCATTTTAATCATTCGTTTTCGATAAAAAAAAATGGCCTTATGTTCGTATTTATCTATATTGTAGGTCAATCAGCAGTCACAGCATCAAATTATGCTAATTCGACATAATTGCAAAAAAATAGTGTTCAAAAGCACTTACTGAAGAAAATCAAAGAGACCATGAAGACTGAAGTCCCGTTTGTGCATGCTTAAATGAGTTTCGATGCCCCGAGCCCAGTCCCGTACCAAACCTAAGCCTAAAACCGAGCCCAACCCATCACCCGATCTTGTGTGTGTTTAGTTGGTACTTATATTATTTTTTAGATTTGTTTTATTTGAGTTGTTTATATTTTTAGGATTTAGTTTCTATTTTATTGATGTGCGTATAATTGTAAATATTAGGGTCCGAGTATTTTTAGTTTGTACATCGAGTTTTCTATTCTTTATAGGCGTGTTTATTTTATTAGGTTTATTTTTATTTTATTTATTTATTTTTAATTTTAATAGGTTAGTTTTATTATTATTATTATTATTATTATTATTATTATTATTATTATTATTATTATTACTACTATTATTTTTATTATTATTATTATTTGTTTTTATTTTGAGTCTTGAGTAATTTAGAAGTTAAGAATTTAAGTTTTTTTTTTTAGTTTTAGTAAATTTTATTTTTTATTTTAGAATGTAAATATTTTACTTACTTTTAATTTTATTCTTTTTGTACAAATAATACACACACACCCCTTAGTATAGTACACCCACCTACACCTTAATATCCTTATCTTCTCTTACCTCTAACCTTTATCTCTCCTCTCACCCCTCTCCCCACGATTCTCTCTCACCCACAAAACTCCGTAACCAAATCCAAGACATCCACCACCTGTTTCCATCCAACTCCACAGCCAACCATAGCCGGCCATCTCCTACCCCCCGAACCTTAAAATCCAAAACCATCGGTGAACCCAGTTCCCATTATCTACTACTCCGATGAACTGAGCTAATAATCCGACCAAAACTCGGATCCCCATTTCCAATCCAACATAACACGAGACCCGCGAACCCAACCCCATTAAACCCGGAACCCAGCTGAAAGTTAACCCATTGTCGGATCTTCCTCATACTCGGAATCCAAACCCAACTGAACCACCTACAAAATCGAAAGCTCCCACCTGCCATATCCAACCATGACCGAATAAACAAACATGTCCATTTGACTTAGCAAAAAAAACAAATCCCACCAAATCTTCAATCAAACAAATTTGTGGCACTTAAAAAGAAAGTAAGGGCATCTCTTTTACAATGAGACTCTCACATAGGACTCAGAAGGAGACACTGCAGATAGAAGTCAGTGTATATTTTATACAGTTTAGGAAAATAAAAAAATTTCAGAAAAGTACAAAAAAATTAGTCTAGTTTTAGAATAAATTTTTAGGATTAGTTTTTTATTGTGAGGAACTTGGGACGCAATTCAAGATCGCAATTCGAAAAGGAGACTTTGTGTATCGTATTATTTCTCTATTTCAATGTTTATTGATGTTTTTGTGATTGTGCATACTTATTTAAATATGTTCCGCTAATCACCTCATTCAAGGAGTGGGATGAAATTGCGTAGGATATTAGTTTAATTAATTAATTTTGTTGATTTTCATATTTTTAAGAAAATTTAGTTTTAATTGTCACACATTGATTTACGTATCGAGAGATAGTGAATTAATTTTTTTTAATATTTAATTTTGTAATCAAACTAGAGATAGGTTTTTCCTAAAATTGAATATTAACTCAGATTTGCGATTATCGGATTCATATTTTTTTTTATAAATCGATCTTAGCATGTGATTTCTTTAAAGAGAGTATAAATTTTTTTTGCAGAGTAGGGGCAATTTAAATGAGTTTTCTGCAAAATACATTATTGAATAAATGATTATAACGAGAGTTAGATTATAAATTTAATATTACATCGAAATATTTTAATTCAATAAATTATGAAATTAAAAATAACGGAACGCTCGGTGTAATCCCCTCTCTTGAATATTCTCACATTTATCACACTTGGTTGCGTATTATTTTTAGTTATTTAGTCAATTCATATTTTTAGTATTAATTATTTAATTCTTCCTTGATTTTTTTTTAATATATAAAAAAAGGTTTTAATAAAAAAAAATTGAAATTGCAAGCATTCATGTTATTTATTTCACCTTGAAAGTTGGATTGATACCCGTACTTACCGCAACACGAGTTGTTTAACAAGTTCTGTAGGTATTCAAGGGATTTTAAGATTTGGCTTTTGAAGACAATGACGAATACATACACTAAAATCCTTATATCAGCGTTCTCCTTGTTCTACTACTTTTTGGAATTCTTACCACGTGTCATGTGTTTATAGGCTAACACATTTTGGGTACATCAATTATGGTAATTTTAATTGGGATTTTTGAGTACTTATTTGGAAGATAATTTAATTATTTGTCTTGTGTCCCTTGTGTAGTCATCACACCCAAGTAGTTAAGCCCAGACAATCAAGCAACCCAGTTTGTCCTAAGACCACCTTTTATACTGGTATATAAAGGGGTGGGAAGCGGCTTTGATAGTAAGGGTTTTGATGGGAATGATACATCATTAGGGTTTGTGAGGGATGAGATAAAACACTATTCACGCTTTTATGAAGAGGCCTAGAGGGACACCACCATATCTTACTCCTAAAGAACATATTTCATATCAAAAGGTGCCTAAACACCTACCTAGATTTTGGGAGGATCATAGACTAGAAGATTCAAGCTTCACAGAAGGTTTATCTAGGTTTACAGATACCTTGGAGGGAAGCAAGGATTTCATCATCTTTAGGCTTTGTCTCCTTATACGAATCACAACATGATTCCTAAAGGTATTATATTCTTGAAACCCTAGGTTTAATCTTTAAACTTAGTTCTTGATTTATTTTCAATGCATGGATAATCAAACATATTTAGAGATGAATTTTTTCCGTGTTTTGAATGTTAATCCCATGTTTTTTCCCAACAATTTGTATGAGAGCCCCTGTTGAGATTGATCGTGTATTAAAAAGGTTCATGTTGTCAACAAAGAAAGCCTAGTTTCGGCATATTGTATGATTGTACAATATTGTGTATGGAATCGTACTGACATGTTTTTACAGAAATTCTATTTTTATAACCCTTCCATCATGGTCACATATGTTTATTTTGTGTTATTGAATCCTACGATGGTTTATCCGTAGTCATTTTTTGCTCCCAGATTCAATATGGTTGTAATAATTAGGTTTGTGTGATCATTTAAATATCAATGTATTTAAAGTTATTGGAAGAGGATTGTAATGTTTCTTGAATGCTAAAATCATGTATTTACATGAATTTTGGTATTGGACAAAGTTTCATGGAGTTTCATGAAGATCCCGAACAGTTATGGCCATTTTACATGACAAACTCGAGAAGAAGATGGAGTTGTCAACACGGGTCATTCAAATCAATCTGAACTCAAGGATATACTGATCCAATTTCCAGGCCAAATCGATCCAGCTTTGCTAGAGGCTTGCAGTGGTTTTTGGTTGGTGGTTTTCTGACCAATTGTCATGGTTGTTTTGCCTCCTTCATAATCCTATGCCAGAAAGAATTGTTTTTAGAAGGTTTTTACACGAAGAACTCCAAGATTCGAAGAGGTTTAGTTTGATAAGGAATTTTGTCTGAAAGGAACTCTAATTTGAGTGGTTGCTTGTTCTTATAGATTTTTATATAAAAAAGGATTCTAGGCCATGATGGAAAGGGGTATTTGTGTCCTTTTGTTATATTGTGTTGTATTTATTTATTTATTTGCATGTCTGCCTCTTTATTATTATGTAAAATAATTTAGCGTGCTAATTGGATTAATTAGGAACACTCATTTTATGAACATGGATTTAATTTTGAGACCGTCCGAGATTAACATTTTTTGGAAAATCCATTTTACTTTTTTGTTTCCAAATTGAATTAAATATGGGTAATTAATATAAAGGTATAAATTAAACTTTGATCTCTAGGTTTTATTTTAATTTTAAAATGGTTTTATTTTTTGGAAAATTATCATATTTAGATCGGATAATTTAATTTGTACAAGTAAATTAGAAATTCCCAAGGATTTAAATTCGGTCTTTTAGAATTGAATGAATAGTTTTTCAAAATTGTCAAGTTTTTCTTAAAATAACTAAATGGGAGAGGGGTTTCAATAAAAACCACGCGATCTCCATCGGTATTTTTAAATGTGATAAGATTAATTCCTTGTGTCAGCTTAATCTGGCCCCTTATTGGATGGTTCTAATCACAATATCATGAAAATTTTAAAATTCTTGAGTGATAATTTATTGGAATTAAATGTGAGTGAGTTCACTCCTCCCATCGAGGAAGTCCTACACGAATGGGTTTGATTTCAATAAATGAACCAATGGTTTACACTTAGACAAAACTTTTAATATCCTCCCCATTAGAGTCATTGTCATTAAGAGTGGGACCATAAGTCATCGGTTATTCATTTTGTTGGACAGAAGGGTCCTGAACTGTTCAGATAGCATAATGAAAGATTAAAATTTATCTAACTCAAGGTGGTGTAATTTAAGTTCCCAACAAGAAATCTCACATCATAAGGGAACTAGGATGTTCAAAAAGATTAATTTTACAAATTCGTGATTGAGGGGTGCCAATTTAAAATTTAATCAAATTAATTCTTGTGTTTTATATTGGAAATTAACTTTTTCTATTTAGTAATACAAATATTTCAAAAATGAATTCAACCCGTTCTCACTGTAATAGTCTTAAAGTTTTATTTGGAATAATTTTCAATGACTGAAAAGTAATTGGATATATTTCTAACTCAAAGGGATAATAAACATATTTAACTCACAATTCCCATTAAAATTGTAATGCAAATAATTCCTCATTCCATCTTGATCTGGCCCCCCATCGGATATTTTTAATCTCTAAATCACGTCATTTTAAAATACATGGTAATTGTTACAAATTAAGTGTTACATTTCTTCGGTCCCCCCATCGGAGAAGTTCTATATGTGCATATTTGATTTTAAAGAATTGTCTAATGAAAGTTTGTATGCACCTATGATTGGTTGATATGAGAATCATGTTTTTAAAATGATTTTATCATTTATCGAGCAAAGGATTCTTTTGATTAGAAATGGTAGAGAAACCCGGTACCATTTCGTAATTCGAAAGTGAGGATCATCGGTAGACAAAGTTCGGTTTTAATTTTAGAGATTAAGAAAGGTTGACATTCCTTGGTAGTAGTGAAATAGCCAATAGGTAGGTATTCTCACTACAAATAGTTAGAACTTTTCCACCAATGGTGTTCGATTTTTCCTTTCTTTGTAAGGAAAATACATGCTAATGGTTTCTCTCTTAAAAGTAAATGCATGATTTATGTTCTGATCTATTATGTAGACTCGAAAACCTTAACTCATGACTGCTATTCATTATAAAGGTCCCAGGTGAACGAGAAATGACTTAAGATAAGGATGTTCCATGTTATGGGCAATTTGAATAAGGAAGTTGTAGACACCCCATCCTAGTACCCCCCCCCCCCCCCAAAGCACTTCCTTAGGTCCCTAACACTAACTCATCCACCATAAATCGTAGGTCATACCTCGAGTACCAATCTAGAGGCCCCTAGGAGCTTCCGGGCCCCGTTTGACTCTGGTCAAATTTCTCGCCTGAGATAAATCTTCAAAGGTCTTTGAATCTTGTTTTTAACGCTCTACCCCATTCGTAAATCAACCTTACGATTCGTACGAACGGTCCTTTTTACTATCAAAAACTGATCAGCGCCCATTGGGCAATCCCGGGCCCTGTTTAACCCTGATCAACTTCCTCCCTTGAGCGAAAGCTTAATGAATCTTCGAAGGGATCTGAATACCCTTTCCAATAGTCCATCCCGTGCATGAATCGTCCTTACGGTTCAGACGAATGATCTATTTTACATAGAAAATTGATCTAGAGGCCATTGGATGCTCTCGTGCATCGTTTAACTTTAGTAAATTCTTAATCTTGAATGAAGATGAATGAATATTTGAAGTTCTATGAATACCCTTTCCAGCGGTCTTGCCTGCGCACAAATTAGCCTTATGGTACGAATGAAAGCCCCATTTTACTCTAAAGGGTCACCAGGCAATTATGGGCCCCGATTGACCATGGTCAACTCTCCAAACCAAATGAATCTAAATGAAATCTATAAGGGCTCTAAATACCCTTTCCAATGGTTCATCCCATGCACAAATAGGCCTTACGATTCGGACGAACGATCCGTTTTCCTTCAGGAATTTCATGTCTAGTGACCAATAGGCGCTTCTGAGCCTCATTTGACTTCGATCAACTCTCTAACCTGAGAGTGGCTTAATGGATTCTTTAAGGGATCTGAAGACCCTTTCCAATTATCCACCCCGTGCGGAGTTCTGACTTATTATTTGCATTTTATTACCATTTTTTCGAAAACCCGCCTCAGACTGCTTAATGGTACCCCGAAGACCCTGACTAATGGCTGTGAGTCTGGGTTTTATGCCGATAGGAAGTTCTAGGACCATGTCAATCGTCACCTTCCTTGTCCCTATAAATAGAGTCCATGACCTCACTTTGAAAAGAACCAGTGAACATCCCTCTCAGTAATTAAGAGAACATTCTCTCGAATTCAGAGTTATTCCCCTCTTAAAAAGCCCATTTCCCACATTTCAGAAAATTCTCACCCATCTCCTCATACCTCCATCATCTCATCGTGAGATCAGTGCATCTACAATCAAGATTCATTCGAAGTCTTCATAACAAGGTCCAACTCTTCACCCTTGTCTTTAAATTCTCTTATTTTTGCATTAGTCACTTTATTTTCACTTTTTTGCTTTATTTCATCACATCATATACCTTAATTCCAAACCTTTATTATTAGTATTTGCAGAACCCTTATTTTCATATAAAAAAAAATAAGAAAATAGGGTTTACATGTAAATTCCAAACGGGGAATTCTCATCATATTTTCTCACACTTAAACACCTTTTTTTCTACAAACACACATAAGAAAAGCCCCCGATTGGATTTATGGTCAAAACCCCACCTCGTATTGTCATCGAACTATATGGACTTTGATACCCCTTTGGGCTATGTAGGCGTCTTGGGTAAATCCCTAGACTCGAGTCCTCCCGTATACGTTTGTTACCTTAATCTTATTATATTTTCTTAATATATTTTATATGCTTGCTTGCTTGTGTCTTGTCCGATATATGTATTCGTTCTTCTATAAGGACTTGTGAATCAGCAAACACCTACATTATTCTTTGAATTACAAATTTGGTAACACTCCTAAGGATGACCTCACTCCGCCTTTGTCCATGACGCGAGTAGAGTGATTCCATTGTCCATTTATATTATGCTCATAATCACACACATCACGGAGTTTAACAGGAGAAGATTAACACATGTCCATGAGAGATCGCAAAGGCTAGATGGGTACCTAACACCTTCTCATCTAATAACTTAATCCCCAAACCCTTGAAATACTTAGTTTCCCAAGCATCAGTATTGTCCTTAATGTTGTTCTCTTGAAGCGATAATATTTCTTTTGTCAGTTTTGTGAAAAATAGGTTAGCGACTCAATCTCTACACATCACCCCACATCGACGACGACCGAGCGCCCCGAGAAAGGATGCAATCATGCGTGCATGCTGGAAAGGGAAGGAAATATATATCCTCCTTGGGAGAGATCCTCCCGACCCCGACCTCAAGATGGTCATAGTGGTGACTTTGTTGGCGATTATTTAAGAGGACTAGACTCTATTTTCTACAGGGGTGTTATTTTTCTGCATGTGTGCGTATGCACCTACCTGTATGCTCCATTTTCTTCCCTTTTTACCTTCTTGTATATCTTTCATGTATATATTATTTTCCACTCACTTATACACTTCACACACTTGTATACTCTTTAGGAACACTTCACACACTTACACTTAGCTTCACTTTAGACTCACGTGCTTCATACACCACTTAGAATATCCATGCTTAGGCTTCATTAGGACACACCCACACTTGTATAGATCTCCATTCTCACGTATAAATATCACACACCACTTGTAGTTGATCCATGTATAGGCTCACTACCACCCACATTTACTTGTATATATTCCCATGTCACTTACTCACTCATATGTATCCATGTGTAGTATAATCTCCATGCTAGATTTACTTTTCATAATACTTCTATATGCTCCCCCATTAGTGTAGTATTGCCTTTACTGATCATGCCAATAAAAAATAAATAAATTAATAAATGCTCTCTCTCCATAATATGTTAATTAAGACTCATGCATTTTTGCACTCTACATCACAAAGAGCATGGTAATATTGACCAAAATTTTGTCCTGTACTAAGGGGTCACGTTTTGATGGGCGCTGGTCATAGGTAGCCTAAATGATATGATTACCACCTTCCATTGGCCTCGTACCTTCGACGTATATCAAACGATTCCCCCCGCAGCGTACTGCTTGATCTAACTCATGATAAGAGGTATATAACAGGGAACTCATTCATGTACATCGAGTATATCAAATCTTCTCTCACACATATTTTCTCCACAAGGTATATAGTGAGGAAAATCACGTACACTCAGGTATATCAAATGGCTTGTCCATACGTACCGATGAATGATTGCCCTTATAGGTAAGAGGCATATCGATGAAGTCACGCCAATGGGGTAACCCTTCCACTATCCCAATAATTGCATAAACCTCATATAGGTGTCAAACCTAGGACACTCATATTTAGTTTGTCGGTTACCATGCAAAACTTTATCAAAACTCTGGGTCAGCATACCGCTTGAATTTTTACATGATTTCACCCTTTTTTCCAAAATATGACCCTATCCATGAGCCTGGAAACAAGTCCAACCGTCTCTTATATATTTTCAAACCTTATTTTCCTAGGCTCAGGTATTGTTCGACATTTTTTTTGCATTTAGGCAAACCTAATACAAGTGAGAAACTAATAATCACATTAATAATAATAATAATAATCATGCTAAGATTCCTTTCCTTTTCCCCTCCTTTTTTCAAAAATTAAAAATACCGAAAACCTTCTTTCTCCTTATTCTAAAATACCAAAAAAATTCTCCCTCCTTATTTAAAAATAAATTCAAATTGTTTTCCCTTTCCGATCAATCGCATACCCAATTTTGGCCTAGCTCCCTATTGGCTTCGGTCCTCCATCAAACCGCCCCGAAGATCTGTTGCTTCTTCTTCTACTTCATTCGAGTTTGAGATTTACCTTCACGAGGTTTTCATGGAGAACATTGACCAAGCGCCAAATGTGCAACCCGATCTGATGACCGTCTTAGCCCAGCTCAGTGCCAAGCTTGGCAACCTTCAAACTGAGGTCAATGAGATGCAGCGTCACTAGGCCCAAATTCTCAAAGAACTCGAGGTTCTCTTTCCTCATGCCATGGGTCCACCCGCTTCTGATCCTGTTTAGGTCCAAAAAGAGTATTAACATGTTTTTCGTGCCCCACCTACCAATGGGATACCGCCATCTCAACTATATATTCCAAACCTTGCCCAATTAGGGGCTAACCTGCCAATACCCATAGATCCCAAGGAGGCGAAACTGAAAAAGGTCAAGGAAGACCTCAAGATCTTATTAAAGAAGTTCGACCAAGTCAAGATATTCGGGAACTACATGGACTACACCCATATGTCTCCCAATCCTAAAGCCAGACTGCCGGATAAATTCAAGAAGTCATACATCAAGAAGTTCGTGGGAAGTGGATCCCCAATTGTTCACCTTTGAAGATATCATCGAGCCATGACCCTCCTGGGTGCCTCTAAAGAGATAATAGCCCAGATGTTCCCGCATACCTTGAAAGAAAGTGCCCTCAATTGGTTTCTATCCCTCGAAGAATCCAGAATTCGTAGTGGGGAAGATGTCGCACGAGATTTTATGGCTCAGTACAAGTACAATGAGGAGCTAGAGGTTACCCCCCAATATCTAAATCTTCTTAACAAGAACCTTGGGGAAATATTCAGTAACTTCATAGTAAGGTGGAGAGAGAAAGATGTTACCATGATTAATAGACCCTTCGAGTAGGAACAAGTCGGAATCGTGAATAAAATCTCCTTGCCTCATATCCGAGCGTCCATGGGAGGATAGTATTACCCACACTTTCGATCCCTTCGAGTGGATGGTGTAAAATTAAAGGAGGTATTATCAAAGTCGAATCTGAGATAAATAAAGTGATCGGATAATTCACCCCTCGAAAGTATGAGAAGGCCGCCAGTGCTACAGTCTCCATCAACAACATCTCCCTACATGATACCTCTTGGGCATAAAAAAGTTAGCCTAGTTCTGCTAAAAAATACACTGAGATTCATGCTCCCCTGTCTAAAGTATACTAGGCCTTATTGAGCCAAAACCTTATCAAACCCTTCGACCCCCTTCCATTACTAAATCCACTCCTTAAAAACTTTAAAGTCGATGCCCTTTGTGATTTCCACCAATCTGCTAGCCATACCACCGACCAATGCTTCCACCTTAGAAATGTGATCCAAGGCCTAATTGATCGGGGTGTCATTGTCTCACCAGCCAGTTTTTAACCCAATACCACTCATAACCCACTTTCAGCTTATACAAATGCCATCTTCCTAGAAAATGACCCATTATTTGACCCATCTACTCAAATCGTGTCTAGCAAAGTACCCATCATACCTATAATCTCCCCTAAACCACTTTAGGCTTACCCGTATTTCATCCTACACCCTACATGATTCGCCCATCAAGCGTTGTCACTCCTCACAAGGGCCTGCATTACTATTTATACCCGTTCTAAATGGAAAGATAAGGAGTTACCAGCTGTGTTGAACCAAATCTTGGAGTTTAGGATGAAATTACTCATTTAGAAGATCGTTGATTATCGCAAATTTAGTGGCTTGTTCATAGAAGCTCAAAAATAGGCTCGAGAATCGATGAATGGGTGGTATTAGTTAAAAAAATCAGTCTTGATGATATGGTATAGATAATGGCCGGTGCATTTTGACAGACATGTGAAATTTGAAGCATTAATGACCTACTCATTGCTTTGAAGCTTTAGGTATGGTTGGTCCCTTCACACCTACACATCCCTGCTAAGTGGGAAGATTTGTATGATGAAGCCATCGAGGTTATTGAATGCATTAATTTCTCTTAACAAGAGGACATAGTCACCACCAAATGGGGGGATGACGAACCCAGTCAGGAAGAAGCCAGTCTAGTAGACAGCTTGTGTGGAATGATATCCTTCGAAGATCTGTCAGGGGAAATTAATAAAATGGCCATTCAACCAGATGTAGATAAATACACGGGGTTCTTTTTCTTCCCCGCCTTAGTAAATCACACATCCAAGTCAAGGAGACACTACAAAGATTTGATTCCTCATACAATCGAAACATATAAAGGAAAGGGAATTACCGAAGAACTTCCCATGTCAAAAATCACCATTAAAGCCCAAGCCTATATCACCCTATGGGGGCTTTTCATTGATAGCAGATAAAGTAACAACAACATACTTGAATATTACTGAGCGAATAAAGTAATATATGATTATGAAATTAGTAAAATTATCGGGAGTGGAAAAATATGACAGTTACGAAAAAATTAAGTTGGGATCCGTGTGTGAGTCGTGTCATGACTAATTTAAAGGAATTGGGAGGTAAATTAATTATAAGTATTCTGGATAGTCATTTCGAGTGCGCTAACATGTCTGAAAGGGTATAGATAGTCATAAAAGTGTTCCCGGGGGTCCCGAGACAGTTTTAGGCCAAACCGGCATCCCGAGAGGGCATTTTGGTCATTTTAATTTTTGGGTAATTAATATGCACGAAAATTAGAGATAGAATATATCTGCTACGTGAGTCTAATTAGGTTTTTTATTCACAAGTTTCAAGGGAGAGACATAGAGGGTGAGGGGGAAACAAACCCAAGGAACTAAGGCCTATAACCACCACCTTGCTACACCAGGACCACCACCGTGTAGATCGGAGAACCAGGAACACACCCATACCACCTACATCAATGAATCAGACCATCATAATCAAGGAAATTGTTTATTACTTGCTTCCTGTTAGCAATAATTGTGCCCATGTTAGCATAGGACTCAAATACATGATTTAGAATTGAATTGGGTTAAGTTAGAGAATTTAAATCGTAGATTAAATGTTATTTTGGTGAAGAATTGAATCCCTATGCATGTAGAATAGTAATCCCGAAATTATATGTTGTGCTTGAGAAATGAATCTGGGTTTATTATGTGATTAACTATTAAAATGATGATTTAGGGTTTCTTGATGAGAAATTGGGGATTTCGTGAATTATTGATGTATTATAAAGATTTAACGATTCTAGGTTGTTAGAAATCATCTAAACATATTAGGATATAAATTAAGTTTGCTGATTTGGGGTTTAGGGCTGAACAATAGAGGTTTTAGGGTTGTAAATGGTGGAATAACACATTTAGGGAAGAGCAATTTTCGCAGAGATACGGATCATTTTTTTTTTAGCCGGACCGATTCATTTTTTAGTTGGATCAGTTCGTTTTCTTTTTCAGTCGGAAAGGTCCGATCTGCTGTAGTTTTCTGCTACAGTTTCCAGTTCTCACCTAGAATACTCACAAACCTTTCAAATCTTAAAGTAGGAGTTTATGGTGAATTATAATGAGAATTAGCTTAATAAAACCGTAGACCAAGCTTGAGTTAGGATTGGATCTAAGAGGGGGGAAACGATGGGTTAGACTTAAATGGGTATTAATGGAGAGAAAATACCTACTTTAGAGAATAATTCGTTGCTAGGAGGGAGAGAGAAATGATGACTTAGCCCAGTAGGGTATAGGGACCTTACCACTGTTATGTTGTATTAACTTAAGGATACCCTTCGAGTGATGAGAAATACTCGAAAGCGTTCATTAATGAATTAAGCTATGAATTATTATTACGTAGATTATTCGGGATAAAAATAGACTACTTATGAAACATGTGAAATAAAGTGAAAGGTTGTGTGTATACCTACATGTGATTTATTATGTGTATGACATACCTAGCTGCTTGCTATCACGGGAGGTTTTGAAAATGATTGAGGACAGTCTTATCCTAATGAGCCTTCGGGGGGATTTTAGATTTGGCACCTCAGAACATAGTACGTCGGTTGGATTGCCATTTGTGAGAATGATGGTATTGAACGGTCATTTGGGGTTCGTAGGTATGTATGTAGCCCCAAAGGCCTAGGACTATGTTCGCCTCCAATATGTGTGTTTAATTTTATGGTTCGTGGGAGATTTCCGAATCGATTGTCCTTATTTGAGTACGAGATGTACCAGGACTCGATAGCAGAGTATGCATGCACCGCAGCTGAGTCTAGGGGTGCTATATTAGTATATATATTATAAAATGATGATTATATATATACTAGTGATATTATCTACCGTGTGATATTTATAGATGATTAAGACGATGAAATCTTAAGTACATTAAGATGTGAATACTTAACTTTAGGGTGATAACCCTTAAATGAATTAATAAATGTTGAAAGAGTTAATACAAGTATTTTGGATTGTGGGATACTACTTTGAGATATAGCTAGTGGTGTAAGTCTAGAATCTAGTTAAATGAGATTTGGATAGTTAGATTGGACTAGATGTACATTAGGCGTGCACAATAGTTGAGAGGTGAGAATCTCATATGAAAGTACGAAAAGCTAACATGCACATAATACTTGATTTAATTAAAATTTTAAATACTTGCTAAAATAATTTTACAACTCGGGCTCTGACCTGTCTCTTGCATATTTTTTCTTCCCTTGTACTATTTATATCAGGTGTCCCGCCACAGGGACGCCAGGCATAGACGTTCAGACTAATTGACACATTGTAGCAGTTGTGGTAGCTACAGGTCATTCTGCTTAGACACTTTCACTTTGATTTCATTCAATTCTCTCTAGACATTTTATTTAGGGCATGTGTCGCCCATATTGAGTTATTTTATTAGAGAGATTGTACTTTCTTCATGTACGTATTTAGTACTTAGTTGGATTCAGTATACTGGTTTATGGTTTGAGACTTTGAACTGGAATGTTTTATCCAGTATTTTTATTTCAGCAGTTGATTCATATCGAGTTTTTATTTTATTCATATGTATGGTAAATGGTTTGTGTCTTAATAATTGGAATTTATTAATGGATTGTTTGGGTATAACTTAAAATGGAAAATGTTTTGCCACTAGCTTAATTATTCATGAGGTGATTAATAAGGTTAAATATTTTTTACAGTGATGCTAAGAATGAACCAACCGAATATTCTATTTTAAATTTAATAAAGTACAGATCACCCGGTATTTAATGGGCGGGGTGTCACAGGTGGTATCAGAGCATCAGGTTTTAGAGTCATTTAGGATCTGTACGGCTTATTATGATTTCATCTTAACGTTCTTTGATGTAGAGCCATATTATTAGGATTGTTGCATTCTTGATTATGTGTTTACATCTTCAGCTATTTGATATTTGATAACTGGAGACTTATGAATTCTTTCTCGTTTTCAGATGCCTCCCAGACGTGCACCTAGGGCCATAAATGCCCAACCCAAGCCTGAGCCAGCACCAGCTCAGGGTACAGTGAATGTTGTTGAAGTTGCTGCCATTGTAACTCAGGCAGTTAACGCAACAATAGTTATGGTCCAGCAAGTTCTGCCACAGGCACAGGCGGGGGCACCAGCACCAACTCATGCATTCCCTTTCGCATGGTAGCGAGTCTGGGATGCCTTCCAGAAGGCTCACCCTCCGAAGTTCACAGGGGGTTATGATGTTGTTACAACTAGCCAATAAAAGAAAGACATCCAGAGGCATCTGAGGATGTACGAGTGCACGGAGGTTCAGAAACAGATACTAGATACTTTCAAGCTAGTAGGGGCAGTGTTATAGTGGTGGGAGCCCACTACTACCACAGTGGAGCGCGATGTGATGTCTATACATGACTTTTGGGTGCGATTTGACCGTAAATATTTTCCCTCCGCAGTTCAGACTGAGATGAGGTGGAAACTACTGGACCTCACCCAGGAGGAGAAGACTGTAGCCGAGTATGAAGAGGAGTTTCCTAGACTAGTAAACTTAGTACCAGGTGATATGCCTACTGAGGAGAAAAAGATTCAGATGTTCATGGACGGATTAACCTGGAGGATTCGACAGCATCTTCTGGGTAACTTTCATTGCAGTCATCTACAGATGTACTCAATGTTGCGCTACTACACTACCAGGATCGCCTCTTCCACATTAAAGGGGGGAAGCGAGTAGGTGAGTCCATCTAGCAGGGCAGGACATGTGGAGGTAGTGTCAGTGGGGCACAAGCAGGTAAGAGTCAACAGAGGCAGGGTGAGAAGGTCCCCCATCAGGGGGATGATGCTAAGATATTCAGATCAGGGGACTTTCGTCAGGGATAGGGAGGTTTCAGGCATGGCCACCAGGGCCAGCAAGGATAGCAGGACCACCAGGGACAATAGCAGTTCCATCAGGGCCAAGGGAGAGGTGGTAACGTCTAGTAGGGCCGAGGCCATCAAGGGAAGAGAGGGGGTAACTACGTAGGTAAATGTTTCACTTGTGGAAAGACTAGCCACAAAAAATTTGAGTGCCCCGATAAGGGAAAGTATCCTCAGCAGCAGGGTGATAACTAGGAGCCCGGAGGCCGATTTTACCAGCCGCTCTTCCAGCACCAGCACCAGTTCCAGCCTTGCCTGGCATTTCAGTAGTTCTGGTTCAGCGGGGACAAATATAGTATGGGCGTGTCTACAACGTCCATCAGGCTACAGTCCCACATGTACCAGCTGCGATTGAGGGTACATTTTCTATCCAGGGGACTTTGGGGAGGATATTATTTGACACGGGGACTTCATATAGTTTCATTGCCACTAGTTTTGCACGCACCATGGGGTTATTAGACACGGTGGAGAGCACGGTCACTAGTGTAGATTCACCGTTGGACTATGGGTTATTGATATCCTTTATATATCGGTGAGTGAGCATAGAGATTGGGAGATTGATCCTATCGGTCGATATGTTTTTTTTAGATATGCACGAGTATGATGCTATCATCAGGATGGATTGGCTAGTCGAGTATAGGGCCACAATCGATTGCTTTAGTAGAAGCATAGTTTTCACTATCCCTGGTCAAAAGATGTTCTTAGTGGTGATGCCTCGCCCCGAGGGAGGATCGTCCACTCAATTATTTTATCTAGAGGAGGAGACCTCTACGGGAGTTGTGATTCCCCTTGATTCGATCCCAGTCGTCTGTGAGTATGCCGATGTGTTTTAGGATATACCAGTCCTACCGCCGAGTAGAGAGATAGAGTTTGTAATTAATTTAGCACCATGGACTCGGTCGATAGCTCGTGCACCTTACCGTATGGCTCCTACGGAGATGAAGGAGCTAAGGGACCTGATTGAGCATTTATTGGGACAGGGTTTCATCCACTGGAGTACCTCACCTTGGGGCGCCTCAGTTCTATTTGTGAATAAGAGGGAGGAATCCTTACGAATGTGTGTAGATTATCTGGAGTTGAATAAAGTCACGATACGGAATAAGCATATGTTTCCCAGAATCGATGACTTATTCGACCAGCTGAGGGGAGCATCTTACTTCTCGAAGATAGACTTGAGATTAAGATACCACCAGTTGAGGATCAGGGAGCAGGATGTGTCTAAGACTGTGTTTTTTACGAGGTATGGATCCTATGAGTTTCGAGTTATGCCATTTGGGCTAACCAATGCATTGAAAGTATTTATGGACTTAATGAATAGAGTGTTCAGAGAGTTATTAGATCAGTTTGTCATTGTCTTCATAAATGACATCCTCATTCATTCACAGACCGGGGAGGAGCATGTTAAGCACTTATGTTGGGTTTTACAGATTTTACGGGAGAATGAGTTGTACGCCAAATTCGAGAAATGTGGATTCTGGTTGCGATAGGTATAGTTCTTAGGGAAAATCATATCTGATAGGGAAATATCGGTGGACCCCAATAAGGTGTCAATGGTGAAGGATTGGGACATCCCACGACACCGACGAAGGTGAGGAGTTACTTGGGGTTAGTTGGATACTACAAACGGTTTATTCGGGGGTTTTCGAAGATTGCGGGTCCAATGACTAACCTGACTCGTAAGGGCGTACCATTTATTTGGGATGATGCGTGTCAGTTGGTGTTTGATGAGCTGAAGGACATGTTGACTTCAGCACCCATACTAGCGCTCCCTAGGCCAGGAGTAGAGTACCTTTTCTTTACTGACGCGTCCTTACAGGGACTATGTGGAGTATTACAGCAGGAGGATCATGATATAGGTTATGCCTCCCACAAGCTTAAACCCCATAAGAGGAATTACCCCACACATGAAAGTGGACCATCAGAGACCACCAGGTTTACTTCATCCGTTAGAGATCCCTACGTGGAAATGGGAGGGCATTTCCATGGATTTTATTACTAGGTTGGCTACTTCGCAGAGGGGTCACGATTCTATATGGGTTATTGTGGAGCGATTGATAAAAGTAGCCCATTTTCTGCCAGTAGGGATAAACTATACAACAGGACAGTATGCTTGAATATTTATTGTAGAGATAATAAGACCGCATGGTGTGCCTCTTGATATCGTGTCAGATAGAGATAAGACATTTGTGTCTCATTTTTGGGAGAGTTTCCAGGAGGCTATGGGTACTGAGTTGCGGTTGAGTACGACTTATCATTCTCAGACCAATGGGCAGACTGAAAGTACTAATCAGATGCTTGAGGACATGTTGCGCATGTGTATCCTTGACTTTGGGGGAAGCTGGGACCAGTACCTTCCACTGGTGGAGTTTGCTTACAATAACTCCCATCAGTTCACGATTAACATGGCCCCATTTGAGGCATTATATAGGAGACCTTATCGTTCTCCAGCCTGTTGGCTAGAGGTGGGAGACAACAAGTTTCTTGGGCCTGAGGTAATTCAGGATACATCGAGTAGGATCGATATGATTCGAAGTCGCATACGGGTAGCCCAGGACAGACAGAAAAGCTATGTCAATGCTAAGAGGTCTTTTAGAGAGTTCTCAGTGGGGGATCAAGTTTTATTGAGAGTATATCCTATGAAAGGGGTGATGAGGTTCAAGAAAATGGGAAAATTGGCTTCGAGATACGTAGGACCATTTCCTATTATCGAGAGGATCATAATAGTGGCTTACAGACTTGGGTTGCCGGATTAATTACACCGTATTCATGATGTGTTTCACATATTGTCACTGAGGCGGTTTATTCGGGATGAGTTGGCCCACACTCACATCACGATAGAGGAGATCGATTTGCAGCCCGACAGTTCTTATGAGGAGAGGCTAATGGCTATCCTAGATCATAGTGAGAGGAGACTGAGGTCAAAGGTAGTTCCACTTGTGCGGATTCAGTGGCAGCATCACAATTTGGAGGAGTCCACTTGGGAGTGAGAGGCAGATATGCGTGAGAAGTATCCAGATTTATTTGTACCAGGTATGCCTTACTTTCTGAATTTCGAGATGAAATTCCGTTATTAGGGGTGAAGTATGTAACACCCCGTATTTTTTAGAACTTAAATAATTATGTGATTAATTATTATTGTGGGATTAATTAACTTAATATGCGAGAATTAATTGGTGATTAATCCGGACTTAAAAATAAATATTAACTAGCGTGACAAGGGTTAATACTTATTAATGAGAATTATTGAATATTACCGAGTGAACAAGTAATATGGAATTCTTGACTCTGATAAATTATCGAGAGTGCAATATACGACAGTTTGGTATATTAAGTTGGGACACACGTGTGAGTTGTGTCGAGTCTAATTGAATGGAATATAAAGGTAAATTATTTTTTAGTAACTCGTATGGTAATTTCGAGTGCGCCGTTGAGTCCGGGAGGGTCGAGATAGTCAGAAAACACTACCCGGATATTTTATTTAGACTTCAGGAGATTTTAGGCCGGCACCCCGTAGGGGTAATTTTGTAATTTTAATTTTTAGAGAAATTAAATGGACGAAAATTGGGAGTTTATTATATCAGTTACGTGGGAAAAATTAGGGCTCACATTCACATAATTCAAGAGAGAGTCACAGAGAGTGAGGGAGAGCAAATCCCAAAGAGCTAAAGCTTTTAGGCATCATCTTCCACCACCGTAACCACCATCGTATAGATCGGAAGACGAGGAATGCACCTATACCAACATCACCAACAGATCAGACCATCATATTCGAGGCATGTGTTTATTACTTGCGTGATTTAGTAATAATTATGTTCATGATTAGAGTAGGTGATAACCCATCAATTTATGAGATTTAAATTTTAATGAAAACTTGATGATTTGATTCATATCGGGTCTGAGATTATAAGAGATTAAATTCCTTCATGTAGATTGGATATCATCCACGAATTTATAATAATTTCCATGAACAAATCTGAGTTATAGTAGTTCTTGAATTGAAATTGGAAGAACTATGGTTTTAATGGTTTAATTTGGGGATTTAGTATTTAATTGATGTATTGCGAAGAATTAGTGATTCTAGGTTATTAGAAATCATCTAAATATGTTATAACATCAATTGGGTTTGTTATTTGGGAATGAACATTAGAGGTTTTAGAGGTGTTAATGGTGGAAAAATGCTAAAATCTAGGCAAGAAGACGAAACAGTGCATCTCGCGCGAAGTCGCGCGAAGACTCTTTCGAGCGAGATCTGTATGTTGTGTGAAGTCGTTCGAACGACACATGGCGATCCTTCGAGCGACAACCTTTCTGGTTCGAGGGACGTAGTGAATTTTGGAAATTTTCTTAGAATCCACTTTTGGAATTTTCAGTTTATTAGAGTCAGAGGAACTGCCTAGTAATAAATTTAAAACGAGACAGGTTTATGAGAAAGTGTGTGAGATTTATACTTAAATATTTTGGGACCGATAAATTGGAAAGTTGAAGATCTCGTCGCAACGAAGATACTGGAAGAAACGAAACCTCAATCCAAGCAACGGTGAAGAAGTTATGACCCTTTGAAAATGAAGAAAATTTTGAGAAAAAACCTTAGAAAAGTGCTAAGTGTTTAAGCCCCAAGTTCCAGCAAATTTTTGCGAACCGAAGGCCAAACCGGTTCGGGGGGCGAATAGATTCGTGGTACACCCGAACCGGTTCAAGGTACCTGATGCTGGCAAGTGTTTTAAAATCGTGAAACTCTTTTTAATTTCCATTAAAAGCCAACTTCGTGGGAGTTATTTCATAAGACTTGGAGAGACGATTTTGAGAGTTCTAATTACTCTAGTCTTCATATTTTTAGTCCCAAGACTCATATTTTGATTCACACATCCCTGCCAAACCTTTGTGAATCCTTTTGAAACCCAAGAACACAACCTTGTGTTTGTTCAACCCTTGTGGAGAAGCCGTTTTTCTTATTCATTGTTGTTCATCTGGAGTTCCTGAGGGAGATTCCAGCCGCCGACATCAGAACCGACGCCTGCGGGTATTTTTGTGTCACACTGTATTATTACTGTAATCCGTGTAACCGTTTCTTACAAAATTATAGTGAAAATAAAAGGTTTTGCCCCTTTGGGGGATTTTTCCTCACATGTGTGTGTTTGAATGTTCTTGCTTGATTTTATCATCTTCAATCACACCTAGATGCATGTTTAGGACTTAATTGATAAAAATTGAGTTTCATTAAATAATTTCTTTATTTGAACGCGCTTCACTCCTCTCAAATTGGTATCAGTGCCAATTACACAATTATACCGTGTAATTTTTCGTAAAAAATTTTCTAAGATATTAATTTTCTGAAAAATTGATTTTTGAAAACGAGTGTGTTCATAATGGAGAAGTTATATAATAAAATGCCAATTTTTTACGGGACAAACTATGCATACTGGAAAGCCCACATAAGATCTGCATTAAAATCCATTGATGAACGTGTCTGGATTTTGGTTGAAAGAGGGTGGACTCCTCCCTCCGTCACTGTTAATAATGTGACTAGTTTAAAACCTGACACTACATGGACTGAAGAAGAATTTAAATGGTCATCTTTTAATTCTAAGGGTTTAAGTTCTATTTCTGGATCTGTTACACCTTATGAGTTCAAACGCATAATAACGTGCACCACGTTAAAAGAGGCATGGAAAGTTTTGCAACTTACCCTTGAAGGAACTAATATTGTGAAAGAGTCTAAACTGCAAAATTTAATAACTCAATTTGAAACAATCACCATGCTTGAGTCTGAGTGTTTAGATGAATTTTATGCTAGACTATCTGATATTGTTAACACTATCTTTAATCTTGGTGAACACATTCCTAATGCTAGAGTTGTTAAAAAGATTCTTAGATCACTGCCTAAGCGTTTTATCCCTAAAGTCACTGTGTTAAATTCTATGGGTAATTTAAATACGCTTAAATTGGAGGAACTTGTAGGAGACTTGCAAACGTATGAAATTGATATGCTTCCTAAATCTGTCAAGTCTAAAGATAAGGGAATTGCACTTAATGCTCAGGAGAGAAAAAGTGAGGGGTCGACAAGAAAGAGGGAGTCATCTAGAAAAGGAGAGATAGATACGTCAGATTCTGAGTGTGACTTTGATTTAGATGATTTGGCCCTGTTTGCTAAAAATTTCAAGAAAATTCTCAAATTCTAGAAAAATGGTAATTTCAAAGATAAAAAGAAGTTTGAGAAAAATAAGTTTGAAAAGAAAAATCAAAAATATTTTAAAGATCCTCCTAAGAAAGAGAGTGAGAGATGCTTTGAGTGCAACAGTAGGGGTCATAGAGATTTTGAGTGTGATACTAGGCTGACCAGAGAAAAGGGCAAAGTTGTCATTAATGTTACCCTTAGTGACGACAGTGAGGTCGAGTCGGTGGACTCTGGAGACGAGTCATCGCATGAGTGTAACTTCACCGCATTCATGGCTAGTCATGTGAGCACTTCTAGTACTCCTCACGACGATGAGAATGATATTTCACAGGGACACCTCGACTGTGAGAGTGATGTGAGTGAGGGGGAGGATGATGCAAGTGAGAGCGAGAGTGAACTTCAATGTGCGTACGCTGAGTTATATTCTAAGTCTTTTAAAACTAAAAAGTGTAACAAAGCGCTAGTTCTTAGGATCATCGCTTTATAGGGAGATTTAGGAAAGGCTAGAGAGAGAGAGTCCTCCACCTGCACTACCGTGAGAGAGAGAGAGAGAGAGAGAGAGTTTGCCTGTGTTGAGAGAGAGAGTCTATTTGGAGAGAAAGAGAGTTGGTGTGAGAATAAAAAGGGGAGAAAAGAAAAACTTGAGAAGATAATATGTTTTTAGTGCAAGGGGGAAGGGCACAAGGCATTTGAGTGTCCCACTAGACTTAGGAGAAAGAGCAAGGAAGTTACTATGCCTACTACCCTAAGCGATAGTGAGGTTGAGAATGAAGATGAAAGTATGATCCGAGAAGATTTTAGAAAATTGTTTATCGAGACCATAGAAACAAAAAGGTCAAATAGAATCCTAGGTCTTCGAATTTATGAGTTGAAGGAAGAAAATAATGAGCTAAAAGGAGAAAAATGTGATTTGATCAACACGGTGTCTAGTCTGACGACACGTGTATCCCATCTCGAGTATGAGCTCAAATAAGCACGGGAGGTCCAAGTCTCGTTATAGAAAGCATCTAAGAAACTTGATAAGATGGTTTCCTATCCCCTTTGAATGATGTTGGAAAAGGTAATGACAGTGCATTCACTTCTTTTAATGTGCCCGAGCCTATATCCACTTTGGTGAGTGAGTCTCATGAGTGTCCGTCTAGGAAAGCTCATCCCAAAATCCTTGATAAATTAATTCCTATATCGGTTTATGTTTACTCCCACTGCAAGAAGCAAGGACATCTTAGGGAGTTTTGTTTTAAATTGGGTTTTATGCCATATCATGCCACTTCACACATTCATGCACATACACCCACATATGATACTTTGCTTGCACATAATGATAGAGAGTTTGCATATATTCGCGAGTAAGTGAGGTTTTTGATCAAGATCACACATGATCTAATGGAGTTGGTTCAAAAGATGTCACCATCTTTGGAAAACTCCACCATTCTTCCTGGTTGAGGTCTTGTCATGTTTGCTAGCATAGGGTTATTTTCATGATGTATCTTTTGCCTATTGCTAGCATGTATCATTAGATTGTTCTTATTCTTTTTGCTTTTTATATTTTTTGAAAAATCCAAAAAGATTTTCTTTTTACAAAAATTTAAGAAAAACTCAAAAAGATTTTTGTATTTTTTTAGCCGAGTCAGAAATTTCATTCCATTTATCCATGTGACTGTTTGATAGAGATTTGAGATGCTACATCATTTCATCCATATGCTTTACATCGTTTGGAGTCTTTGAGATGTGATTAGTGATATCTTTTGACATGTTTGACTCCTATCTCCTTTATTGCACACATGCAAGGCTATATTTGATTATTGTACTTGTCTATCACATATTGGCTTGAGTGTTTCCATCTCAATTCTGTCTATACAACATACAATATGCGATAAAACTTGGCAAGATTGGAATGCATGTAAAAATTGTTTGGTAAGACTGTATGTTTATTTGAAAACGGTGAAGGGCTACGAAAGGTTCTTATCTAACCTTTGTGATTAATCCACCCTTAAAAAGGACCTAAATATTGAGGAATTTTATTACCCGGGATCCAAAGAGGTTAAAAGAGCCCGAAAAAAATTTAAAGGCAATAAGAAGCAATACATGCCAAATATGGGCCATTAGGTTTCACCATCAATTCTCTAAAGTTTGAGAATTTATATTACCTCTATTCAAAATATAAATCTGAGGGAGCTTGGTTGGAGAATTCAAAAGGGTTTGAACTTCCTTGAAAGTCCTAAAAAAGCATGAAATTGTTTTGGATGTTATTGGTGTGGAAATCACTTTAAGCTTTGATTTGTTGATTTGATTGAGTCAATGTTTCATATTTCCATATTTTTACACGAAAGGAAGATTTTGAGTTCATTCGTTAGGAGTATCCGATATTCATCTTGCACATATGTCATGTTTGTATGCATTGATTTTCCTATCGAATTTTATCACACCCATACATTTACGCTATCATCTACTTGGTTGTTTTGTGTTCTTTCATGGTGTGATTCTTTGTGTATATATTTTGTGTGAAAAAATTTGAAAAATTCAAAAATAGAATTTTCTTTTCCTTGTGACACACTCCAATTGCATTTATTTCTGCTTCTCATAGCTGTCTATTTGGGGACATAATAAAAGGGGGAGAAGAATTATCATATTATGGGGGAGTTTTTGAGATGTTAAGATTTGTTTTAAGATGGTAACTATGTTTATCTCATTTCAAACTCGATACGTCACTTGGTATTTGCTTTATCTCATGGGTGTAGGTACTACATTGATGATCACTAAATTGCACACCCTGATGAGAAAAGTTTTAAAGATTTGAAGAACAAACGATAAAGTCTTATTCATTTGTATCTTCCCAATTTTGGGTTCATGGGAGGGTAGATTTATATAGGCAATTTGTTATTTAGTAATTCGTATTTTTATGTATGTACCGGCATAGACATAGGGAGAGATTTGTAAGGACATTTTTGTCAGGTCCGATATCTTACAATTATGTATATCGTACGCCGCTACATTTGGCACGTCTCTACACGATCTCATATGACGGCCTCAATTCGAATTCCAGGAATCAAGCATTCAACATCTCCATCATGTGTCCCACATCTGCCTCAACGACTTCACGTTCCACGATTTTAGGGACTTAATGCAAGTGGTACGCAAGAGAAGTCAAAACAGTGAAATAAGGTAAGATATGGAAGTTCAAGGGAATTTTGGTAATTTTACAGACACCGTCTGGAGGTCTGGTCAACTGGAAAGTTTAAGAGCTCATCGTAACGAAGATACTGGAACAAATGGCACCTCAATCCGAGCTACGATGAAGAAGTTATGGCCTTTTGAAAATGAAGAAAATTCCGAGAAAAAACCTTGGAAAAATGCGAAGTGTTTAAACCCCAAGTTCCAGTGAATTTTGCGAACCGAAGGCAAAACCAATTCGTACATCCAAACCGGTTCGGGGTACCTAACGCTGGCAAGTGTTTCAAAATTGTGAAACTCTTTTTGGTTTCCTATAGAAGCCAACTTCGGGGGAGTTATTTCATAAGACTTGGAGAGACGATTTTGAGAGTTCTAATTACTCTAGTCTTCATATTTTTGAGTCCCAAGACTCATGTTTTGATTCACACATCCCTGTCAAACCTTTGTGAATCGTTTGAAACCTACGAACACAACCTTGTGTTTTTTCAACCCTTGTGAAAAAATCGTCTTTCTTCTTCATTGCTGCTCATCTGGAGTTCCTGAGGGAGATTCCAGCAGCCGACATCAGAACCGATGCCTGCAGGTATTTATGTGTCACACTGTATTTTTACTGTAATCCATGTAACCGTTTCTTACAAAATTATAGTGAAAATAAAAGGTTTTGCCCCTTTGGGGGATTTTACCTCACATGCGTGTGTTTGAATGTTCTTGCTTGATTTTATCATCTTCAATCACACCTAGATGCATGTTTAGGAGTTAATTGATAAAAACTGAGTTTAATTAAATAATTTCTTTATTTGAACGCAAGCGCACTCCTCTCAGTAAGGAAAGACCATAGTTTTCCATAAGTCCACATAAACCCTTGTATCTATCAAGATAAGAGTATATCAGTGGAAGATGATATAGAGTTCAAGAGCACAGCTATGAGAGCCAGAATACATAAACGAGGTTCGAAAACCTATGTAAGTGCAAGTCAATGGTCATAAGAACAAAGAGTGTTACCATTGTCTTGATATTGGGAACATCATTGAATGTTTAACTGAGTAGAAGGAAAATAATAGGAAAGGAAAATATAAGGTTCAAGAGCCATTTCCATCAATGAAAACTACATCAAATGATTTTAGGGACAACAATTATGATTTCATGACAATCTCATATTCAATGAGTCCTTTTGTCACGACCCCGACCCAAAATTAGTAGGGAACGAGCGTCTTGACATGCCACCAAGTCAACAAATATTCTTGATTTAAAATATTTCTTAGAATGAAGGAAACGGAAATACAATCACATGAATATGAATCGTAAAATACTGAAAATTAAGGAATTACGTTATCAAAGCTTTTTAAAAGGAAACTTCATATACACATTATAAGTATTAAAGAATTACAGCTTGAGACAAACTTTAAAACTTATTATAAGAGAGCCAAGCATGATTTATATGGTAAAACAAACATTTTACTTAAAGTAATAAAAAGATCTCTAAAAGTTGAATCTTCAACAAGGTCCTTTTACATTCCCTCCACAAGCCTACTTATTTCTTAAAAAATGGTTATTTATAAAATATCAACTAAAAGCCCAATGAGATTCAATATCCATATATTCGAGGGTTTTTCCAAAAATGAGTACCCATTCAATTTAGAACATAAGGCATATACATAGAGATAGGAATTTGCAGTAATATATATAAAGTAACTGACAGTATATATTTTTAGAATAAACAGTTCAGAACATAACAGATAAAATAATCAAGGAATATGTCAATTATTCAATTTTATTTTAATGTCCATGTACGCTCTAATTCCTAGACAGATAGTGTTACCAAATGTTGCCATCCGGTAACATCACAGACAGACAATCATAATTTCTGGAACAATGCCTTGTTTAGGGCACACCAGCGATAAACCAGCTAGGAAGGTACCACCCAAATATTTTCACCCGGTAGTCAAGGCCAGCATAGTAAGAGAGTTTCCATAGGTCGAATCAGTAATTTCAGAATTCAAATCATATGTTTATATCGAGAGATATACACATATTACAAACGACGGAATCATCGGTATCAGATTTATTTTGAGTATAAAAGCATTTCATAAAATATATATAATTTGCATAATATAATATAATCAAAATACGCAAGAAATGGCCTAGAGTACTCACCTAAAACAGAAGTTCAAAGTTACAGATGTTGAGTCTTAGGTCACTCATTAATCTTAAGATGAAACTTTTTCTTAAACTTTCCCGCACTTTCTCTCACTATTTCTTTGTAAACTTTTAAAGAAATTTCATGTAATAAATGATCCCAAGGACTCTATTTATAGTTTTTCAAAGATATTTGGGTGTTGACATGTGTCTAGGTGACCAATCTCTCACAACGACGAGTCAGTATTGAAGTGTCATGTAATGGAGCGGTCTTGCAGTCTTAATATCCCCAAATGTTGACACGTGTGTGAGCTTTTTCTAAATTCATGACATATGTTTTAGCTTTTCCTCTAAAGATGATGTGTGTATGGTGGAGGTGTCAAAACCAAGCACGAGGTGTCAAGCATGAGGTGGAAATGTATTAAGGGTATAAGGGTCATTTTACACATAACAGGTATTTTGGTTTTTCACACTACATATTTTTAATATTTCTTAGAGGTCCCTAAAAATATTTTATTTACAAAAAGGTCCTTTTTATTTTTTATTTTGGTCATTGAAACTATTTTAATTAAAACCATGTCCCTAAAGTCTAATAAATTTATATTTTCTACCCCGAAACTTATCATTTAGCTTAGGATGTGCCATAAAACTTCAATTTGACCCATTTTACAGTTAATTTTTCGAATTTAAAAAGGGCTTTGTCATATTAAGAAACTAGAATATCTCATATGTAATAATACAACATTTATCATATAATAAGTGAGAAAAACAAACTATATATGTGAGCACATAAAAGTGGGGTAATTACATTCTACCCTCCTTATAAAAAGTTTAGTCCCCAAACTTGACTTACATTAATTTTCAAACTGGTATGGATATCACTTTTTTATGTCATCTTCCCACTCCCATGTTGATTATTCAATGGAATGATTAGGCCATAATACTTTGACCAGTGGAATTACCTTGATTTGTAATATTTGATCTTTATGGTCCAAAATTTCTATTGGATGCTCAATATAGGTCAAATCTTCTCTAACTAGAAGAGGTTCATGACTTAAAATATGTGATGGATCTAGGACTTACTTGTTCATCATTGAAACATGAAACACATTATACACACTAGAGAGTTTAAGGGTAAGGCTATTTTATACACAATATCTTCTAACCTTTCAAAGATTTCAAATGGTCCTATGTATCTTGGACTCAACTTCCCTTTCTTCCCAAATCGAATTACTCTCTTTGCTGGTGATACTTACAAGAACACATAATCTCGTCCTTGGAACTCTAACTGTCGATGGCGATTGTCGACATAACTCTTTTGACAGCTTTGAGTGATTCGAAGTCGGTCTTGTATCAATTTTACTTTCTATGTTGTGATCTGGATGAATTCTGGTCCCAATAATTTTCTTTACCCAACTTCTACCCTACATGCAGGAGAATGACACCTTCTACCATAGAGTGCCTCATATGGAGCCATTTGAATACTTACTTGATAACTATTATTATATGCAAATTCTACTAATGGTAAATGATCATCTCAATTCCCTTGCAAATCAAGTACACATGCCCTAAGCATATCTTCTAAGGTTTGGATGGTTCTCTCAGACTGTCCACCAATTTGAGGATGAAAAGTAGTGCTAAAATTCAATTGTGTTCCCATGGCTACTTGTAGACTTTTCCAAAAGTGAGACACAAATCTAGGATCACAATCGAAAACAATTGAAATCGGGGTTCCATGAAGCTTAATAATTTCCCGTATATATAACTTAGCTAATTTTCAAAAGAATGGGTAATTTTAATGGAAAGAAAATGAGCAAATTTAGTTAGCCTATTAATAATTACCCAAATAGAATCATTAGCATTTGAACTCCTTGGTAAACCTATCACAAAATCTATAGTAATATGTACCCATTTCCACAAAACGATAGGTAGGGGTTACAGTAATCCTGATGATTTCTGATGTTCAGCTTTTACTTATTGACAAACCAAATACTAAGATACAAATTCCACTATCCCCCTCTTCATGTAATTCCAAAAAATACTTCTCTAAGATCCCTATACATCTTTGTACATCCGGTATGAAATGTGAATCTTGAGTAATGACCTTCCTCTAAAATTTGCCTCTTCAGTTGGGCATTATGTGGAACACACACTCTATTTCCAAACCTCAATATATCATCTCGTATTATAAATTCGATTCTCTTCCCTTCAATAACTTCTTCTCTAATCTTCTTCAGTTGTGGGTCATTTACTTGTGCAATATTGATCATTTCCATCAACATGGGTTGTACTTGTAAGTTTGTGATTATTCCTCCTTTATTATAAATACGAACGTTTATTTTCATACTTCTTAAATCCTTAAACAGAGCTTTTTGGCTTGTGATAAGACATGCTAAATTTGGTGTAGACTTTCAACTTAAAGCATCAACTATTATATTAGCTTTCCCTGAGTGATAATGAAGATTTAAATCATAGTCCTTCATCAATTCTAACCACCTCCTTTGTCTCATGTTCAATTATTAGTAAAGATATATTTCAAGATCTTACGATCGGTATAAATCTCACATGTCTCACCACACAAATAATGTCTCCAAATCTTAAGAGCAAAAATTACAGCTATTAATTCTAGGTCATGGGTTAGATAATTCTTCTCATGTGGTTTTAATTGTCTCAAGGCATACGCTACTACTTTTCCATTTTGCATTAGCACACATCCCAAACCATTTTTAGAAGCATCACAATAAATCATAAATTCCCCTATCCCGGAAGGAATAGTCAAAATTGGGGCAGTTATTAATCGATCTTAATTTCTTGAAAACTATTCTCAACTTCCTCAGACCATTAATATTTCAACTTATTTTGTGTTAATATAGATAAAGGTTTGGAAATATTATAAAATCATTTAACAAATCTTCGATCATAACCTGCTAATCCAGGAAAACTACGAATCTCCGTCACATTAATTGGTCTAGGCCAATCTAGTATAGCCTCGATCTTTTGATGGTCAACCGACACTCCCTCCTTGGAAATGACATGTCCTAGAAAAGAAATGTTAGGCAATCAAAACTCACACTTCTTTAATTCCTCATATAATTTCTCCATCCTAAGGATTTGTAACACCGTATCTAAATGCTTTTCATGTTCTTCAATACTTTTGGGATAAATAAGGATGTCATCAATGGAAACAACCACACACTGATCCAAATATTTCCTAAACACTTTATTCATCATATCCATAAAAGCGGATGGTGCATTAGTTGGTCCAAATGGCATCACAACAAATTCATAGTGACCATATCTAGTACAAAAATCTGATTTTGAAATATCATTTTCCTTAATCATCAATTGGTGATATCCTGATCTAAGTTCAATCTTAGAAAATACTTACACACCTTGTAGTTGGTAAAACAAATCAATTGTATGAGTTAGGGGGTATTTATTCTTAATTGTCACCTTATTTAGTTCACAATAATCTATACATAACCTCATCGTCCCATCCTTGTTTTTAACAAATAACACTGGAGCACCCCAAGGGGATACACTTAGTCTAATAAAACCCTTGTCTAATAAATCTTCTAATTGAACTTTTAATTCCCTTACTTCTAAAGGTTTCGTGTAATAAGGTGATTTTGATATTGGTATAGTTCTAGGAATAATGTCAATCGTAAACTCTATTTCTCTACTAAGAGGTAGACTGGGTAAATCATCTGGAAAAACATCTGAAAAATGTTTAGCTATAGGAATATATTCTAAACTATGACCTTTTTTTTTGCAAATTAATAGCACTTATAAGGAATATTTGACATCCCTTCTTAAGAATACTATAGGCTTGCATTATAGAGATAATACAAATGGGAGATAGGATGCCAGTTCCTTCAAAACTGAATTCTGGTTGGTTAGGAATGTGGAAAGTAACTCTCTATACAAAATAATCTACCTTATTATGATACGATGCTAACCAATCCTGAAAAATATGATGTTATGTGATAATTGATTAAATTCGCAAATATTCAATTTGGCACACTTATTTAATTAAAGTCTATTTTTGAATTAAATAAATCCAGCCCCTAAACATGTAGCTACGTGTGTGCGTGTGTCAAACCATAAGTAAGATATAGCATGCGACACAAAATTTCAGGAAAACATCCCCGAAGGGCAAAACCATTTATTTCACTATAATTTTGTAAATTACAACTTACACGGATTACAATGAAATAATTAGACACGCGAATACCCGCAGGCGTCGGTCGGTGTCGTCAGCAATGGAACAACCGCAGCTACTCCACAAGAACACGCAGTTCTATCTTCAGCAAAGATCCACACGCAGCGAACCTCAATAACCGCAGTCTTCGATTAGCACCAAGAGCGGTACCAAAATCACCATCAAAATATTTCAGAAAAATATGTCTTGGGTTCCACAAAACAATTCATAAAAAATAGTTGTGATTATGAATTTATTGAACAAAAGTTTTGAACCCTTAAAAGTGAGAAGAAGACATATTAAAAAAATTGTAGAACACAACAGAATTTTTCTTCTTTGAAAAAGTGCACTGAAAAAAATAATTTTTCTTCTCTGAACAAAAACTGTACGTGCATGGCTATTTTATAGAGAAGATATGATGAAGGAAACACATGCACGTTACTGGTTATTTTTATCCATAAGAAATCCGTGAGAGTTTGGATAACACATGACAAGAAGCGTGTAAAAACAATATCATATATGGCTTATGAAACACTGTACGCAACTTTTAATTGCAACCTTAAAGGAAACAGTTATAGGCGCAATCATTGGCTCAATCATTGGCTAAGAAAAAAGTTACGCCCAAAAAATGGGCTTCCTTTGTTTTAGGAGCGAGGACGCCTGCCTGATAAGGGGCAATTGGCCTTTAGGCCATTTTTTTAAACCATTTGAAAAAACAACTTTCAAAGACTCATTTTTCCCATTTACCAATCATTGGCATAAACCAATCATGGGCACATAAAAAAAAAGAAAAACAAGGCAGCGCCTATATAAGATTTGGATGCCAAACTCTTTTCATTTTATTTGTTTAACACGCAGTGAACAAAAAAAAATGCCAACTTATTTTGATAAAAAACTTTTGATTTCATTTTTTTTTTGTATAAAAATACTTTCAATCAAAAGAAGTTTTATAAATAAAAATTCTAACCCCTTTTTTTTTTAAAAAAAATCCTAACACTTTAAGTATAAAATGCACATGGAACTTTAAACATATTTTTACCAAAAATATCTCGTTGGAGCTTGAATGTTGAAGAGCTCTAGTAATTCGGATTTGTCATTTGTAGGTGATAGCATCCTCAGTTTTTTGTTGGCTTGTAGTGGTATACGACATAATTAAATGTGACGGACAATGTCCTTACAAATCTCCCCCTATGTCTATGCCGGTACAAAATAAAAATTCCGAATTATCAATCACAAGAATGACCTATACAAATCTACCCTCCCAAGACAATCATGGAAAGATAAAATGACAAGTCTTCAAACTTTCAAACTTTGTTTCAACAATCAATTTTTCAAAACTCCAAGCTTTTCTCATCAGGGTGTGCAACAGTTTGATCTTAAATCTTCGTACCTACATACATGAGATGAAGCAAAAACCTCGTGACGTGTTGAGTTTGAAATGATATAAACATAATGAATGTTAGCACAATAAAATCTCCCCCATAATGTCATAATTCGTTCTCCCCCTTTCTATTTGTCCGAAATAGACAAGGAAAAGAATAAATCTCAAAAAGCAAATCGGGGTGTCACAGCACGCAAACAAACTATTTTTGAATTTTTTTATTTTTTTTAAATACAAAAATAAGATACAAAAATCACACCATGGAATTATACTCAAACAACCAAGTCATGAAAACGGAATGAATGGGTGTGAACACATTCGATAGGAAAATCAACTCAATCAATCATATGTGCACGATGCATATGTGTACTCCTAATGAATGTACATCAAGTATCCTTAGGTGTAAAAAAAAGTTGAATTTAGATGACATCGTCTTATGCAAATCAATAAATCAAAGTTAAAGTGATTTCCACCCCAATAACGTCCAAAACTATTTAGCGCTTTTTCAAGATATTCAAGGACGTGCAAACCCGTTTTAATTCTCCATCCAAACTCCCTCATAGATATTTTCTTTTTAGAGGTGTATAAACTAAATTCTCAAACTTTGGAGAATAGGTGCAAAAACCTAATTGGCCCCTTTTTGGCATAAATTTCTTTTTATTGCCTTTAAATTTTTTCGGGCTCTTTTAAACCTCTTTGGACCCCGGATAATAAAATTCCTCCATTTTTTAGGTCCAATTTAACGGTGGCTTAGTATTCGCAAAGGCAAAATGAACCTTTCGCAGCCCTTCCCGTTTTCAAACAAAACACACAAACTCACAAAACGGTTTTTATAGGCACAATTTCCTTATCAAAATATATCGCGCTTGGTTCGTTTTAAAGGACAGGATTGAAATGAAAACACCCAACCAACATGTGATAAGACAAGCACAATAATCAAACAAATCCGTGCACGTGTGCAATAAAGGAAACATGAGTCAAACATATGGGAAGTAACACTTAATTACATCTTAATGACTCCAAACATTATAAAGCACAAGGATGAATTGACCTATTGTCTCAAAACACTATCAAATAGACACATGTAAAATGGAATGATGTTGTGACTCGATCATCCTAAGCCTTTATCCATAAACGATGCAAACAAAATACAAAAATATTTTTGGATTTTTCTAAAAATTTTATCAAAATAAAATCTTTTTGTACTTTTCAAAATTTTACAAAAGAAAAAATTTATACAAAAATGATACATACTAGCAATAGGCAAACAATGTCATCATGAAAAGCACCCTATGCTAGTAAACAAGTCAAACCTCAATCATTTGGTGCGGAGGGGTTTTCCAAAGGTGGTGACAACTTATGAAAAACCTCCATCAATTCTTGTGAAGATTTGACTAAAAACTTAACTTGCTCACCTAAATGCGCAAATTATCTCATATAGTTTCCGGGAGCATGTAAAGAATCATGTGTGGGTGCATGTGCATCAGAAACACGTGTAGAAGCAAAACGTGACACATAACCCAACTTAAAACAAAATTCCCTAAGGTGTCCTCTCCTTTTGCAATGTGAGCAAACATAAATAGGCCCCGGAACACCTCTCTCAAAAACTCTAGGACGCACTTTCCTAATAGGAATGGGACGCCTAGGTGGGTGAGGGTGAGACTCATGTGAATCTATCACTAAAGTAGGAACCGGCTCGGGTGCTAATTGGGAAGTAGAAGCACCGTCATGACTTATTCCTAACTTCTCACCTTTACCCTTAAGAACCACCTTTTCAACCTTCTTAGGTGCGTTCTCAAAAATGACTTTGACCTCCTTGGAACGTTCGAGATCACTCTCGAGTTGGGATACACGTGTCGTCAGACTAGACAACGTGTTGGTCAAATCATACTTCTCATTTCTCAAAACCTCCTTCTCTCTATCCAAATCTAAAACCCGGCGACCTAAATCCGTATTATACTTTTTTGTTTTCAAGGTCTCGGTGTACAAATCTCTAAAAGCTTTTTGGAGATCACTTTCTTCTCCACTTTCACTCTCACTTTCTCCATCACTTGAAGCGCTCAAATCATCACTATTGCATTCGTGTGCAATATTGTGGGACAAGGTTGGTGTGCTCACACGACTAGAAAAAGCTATAAACTTCTCACCACTAGTCTCATCACCCTCACCTTCATTGCTATCACTAAGTGTGCTGGGCATAGCTACTTTCTTTCCTTTCTTTCTAAGCCATGTAGGACACTCAAATGACTTATGTCCCTTACCCCCACATTCAAAACAAGTGACGTTCTCAAAATCTTCCTCACACTCCTCATTGGAGTCATTCTCTTTTTCCCTCTCACCACTTTCTTTGGCCTTTCCTTTCTTTTTATTTTTCTCAAAAAAATTCTTTTTATTGGAAGAATTATTTTTGTTCATGTTAAGAAATTTCGCAAACAAGGCCATATCATTAAAATCAAAATCTCCCTCAGAATCTGACTCACAAACTTTTTCTTTCTTTTTCTTAAAATGAGTCTTTAAAGCAATGCCATTATCCTTAGCCTTAATGATTTTGGGAAACATGTCAATCTCATAGGTTTGAAGATCTCCTACAAGTTCTTCCAACTTAAGTGATTTCAAATTTCCCAAAGAGTTCAAAACAGTGACTTTAGGAATAAAGCATTTTGGAGAGATCTCAAAATATTTTTAACGACACGCGTGTTATCAATCACCTCACCCAAATTAAAACATGTGTTAACAATGTCCGACAAACGTGCATAAAAATCATCAAAGCATTCGGACTCAGACATGGTGATAGTCTCAAATTGGGTGGCCAAATTTTGTAATTTTGATTCTTTAACCGCGTTCGTACCCTCATGTGTCAATTTCAAAACATCCCAAGCCTCTTTAGACGTCGTGCACGTCATAACTCGGAGAAACTCATCAGGAGAGACAGCTCCAGAAATAGTACTCAGACCACGGGAATTAAAATTGGACAATTTATAATCATCTTCAGTCCAGGCTGACACCGGTTTTAAAGTGGTGATGTTATTAACAGTGACCGTGGGAGGAGTCCAACCATTTTCACAAAGCAACCAAACACGCTAGTCAATAGATTTTAAAATTGATTTCATACGAGCTTTCCAGTAGGCATGATTAGACCCGTCAAAGATAGGTATCTGATTATATAAGTGCTCCATAGGAAAAAATGCGAATTTACACAAAACTCATTTTTTTTTAAAAATCAATATCACACGATTTTACGGAAAATAGGAATACGCAATAAATTAGCGCAACCCGCTCTGATACCAATTTGAAAAATATGATGTTATGTGATAATTGATTAAATTCGCAAATATTCAATTTGGCACACTTATTTAATTAAAGTCTATTTTTGAATTAAATAAATCCAGCCCCTAAACATGTAGCTACGTGTGTGCGTGTGTCAAACCATAAATAAGATATAGCATGCGACACAAAATTTCAGGAAAACATCCCCGAAGGGCAAAACCATTTATTTCACTATAATTTTGTAAATTACAACTTACACGGATTACAATGAAATAATTAGACACGCGAATACCCGCAGGCGTCGGTCGGTGTCGTCAGCAATGGAACAACCGCAGCTACTCCATAAGAACACGCAGTTATATCTTCAGCAAAGATCCACACGCAGCGAACCTCAATAACCGCAGTCTTCGATTAGCACCAAGAGCGGTACCAAAATCACCATCAAAATATTTCAGAAAAATATGTCTTGGGTTCCACAAAACAATTCATAAAAAATAGTTGTGATTATGAATTTATTGAACAAAAGTTTTGAACCCTTAAAAGTGAGAAGAAGACATATTAAAAAAATTGTAGAACACAACAGAATTTTTCTTCTTTGAAAAAGTGCTCTGAAAAAAATAATTTTTCTTCTCTGAACAAAAACTGTACGTGCATGGCTATTTTATAGAGAAGATATGATGAAGAAAACACATGCACGTTACTGGTTATTTTTATCCATAAGAAATCCGTGAGAGTTTGGATAACACATGACAAGAAGCGTGTAAAAACAATATCATATATGGCTTATGAAACACTGTACGCAACTTTTAATTGCAACCTTAAAGGAAACAGTTATAGGCGCAATCATTGGCTCAATCATTGGCCAAGAAAAAAGTTACGCCCAAAAAATGGGCTTCCTTTGTTTTAGGAGTGAGGACGCCTGCCTGATAAGGGGCAATTGGCCTTTAGGCCATTTTTTTAAACCATTTGAAAAAACAACTTTCAAGACTCCTTTTTCCCATATACTAATCATTGGAATAAACCAATCACGGGCACATAAAAAAAAAACAAGGCAGCGCCTATATAAGATTTGGATGCCAAACTCTTTTCATTTTATTTGTTTAACACGCAGTGAACAAAAAAAAATGCCAACTTATTTTGATAAAAAACTTTTGATTTCAGTTTTTTTTTTTGTATAAAAATACTTTCAATCAAAAGAAGTTTTATAAATAAAAATTCTAACCCCTTTTTTTTTTTTAAAAAAATCCTAACACTTTATGTATAAAATGCACATGGAACTTTAAACATATTTTTACCAAAAATATCTCGTTGGAGCTTGAATGTTGAAGAGCTCTTGTAATTCGGATTTGTCATTTGTAGGTGATAGCATCCTCAGTTTTTTGTTGGCTTGTAGCGGTATACGACATAATTAAATGTGACGGACAATGTCCTTACAAATCCATCCCCAAAATGACTTTAAAATCTCTTGTGTCTAAAACTATCAAGTCGATGAATAGTTTATGACTACTAACATCTATAGGGCAAGACTTATATACTAATGTTCTCGTCAATAACTCACCCAAAGGAGTAAAAACGTGTATGCTATGATTCAAGGGTTCAGGCATATTAGGAAAGCGGTTAACAAAATGTACAGAACCAAATGAATGGGTATAATTAGGATCTATTAAAACTTGAAAGGGTTGTGCACATATAGAAAGTGTACCTGAAACTACTACGTTAGAAGCTTGGGTATCAAAAAGTGAAAAAAATTTACCTTGTCTACCTTGGTCCTTCCTACAGGCTTTACCAGAACTCTTGTTGGGATTGGGCAGTCTTTTATCTCATGTCCTTTATGTCCATGTATAAAATAAGCTCATGTATCCTTGTAACAATGTCATCCTCCCTGCATCTTCTCACTTCACTGACATATCTTGTTATTATACTCTTTGTTATCACTAGATCCCCCAACATTGAATGTAGTCCTAAAATCATTTTTATTATTTGGGTTCTTCCCGATTTGTTTTTCAAACTTCCTCTTACCATCTCTAATTCGATTGTACTCCTCACCATCCTTCTCGTCGATCGTAGCACTAGTCACGACGTCACTATATGATGTTAACTTTAGGAAGAAAATTCGACTACGAATATTCAACCTTAACCCACGTTCAAACTTCTTGCCTTTTAAAACGTCAGTTACTACAACATGTCGTGCAAAAGGGGATAACTCAGTAAGCTTTGCCTCGTATTGACTAACTATCATATTCCCTTGCACTAGACTCATTAATTCAGCTGCCATTTCATCTTTCACCATTTCAGAAAAATATTTCTTATAAAAGATCACTAAGAAGTCATTCCAACCTACGTAAGTATTCATTTCCTTGTGTATTCTCTTAGTCATTCTCCATCAATGCTCGGCTTCACCTTTTAACATAAACATTGAAAATGAAACCCTTTGTTCATCGGTACACTTAAGAACATCGAGCATATTTTTTATCTGTATAGCCCAACTTTCTGCTTCAGCGGGGTTTACCTTTAAAAGATGACAGATTTAACTTTTTAAGTGTCCAATAGTACAGCTATTTAGTTCAAGATTCCTTGGCACTCCATTATTCACCTGATGCTCTATAATCTTTGCTAGACTTTCAATTGCCTTATATGCACCTTCCAGTCCTTCCATATTCAAATCACTAGTTCCCGCAGTTGATCCTGTCTTGGTCATTTTCTACAATCATAGACAAACGTAAGATGTATTATACTGTCTCAAGATTGCAAATTAAAAGAACAATTATATATAAACAATTATATAGAATGTAAGACATATGGAGGGTTATCACTTAAGTCGGATATTTAATCCTATATCCTATGTATGGAAACCTAAAATCTATAACATTCGAAACTTATGTTCAGTAGTCTACAGGTTCATAACCTATGACTTGAGACCACCTCTGTCATGACCCCGACCTAAAATTAGTAGGGAACGAGCATCTTGACATGCCACCAAGGCAACAAATATTCTTGATTTAAAATATTTCTTAGAATGAATGCAACGAAAATACAATCCCATGGTTATGAATCGTAAAGTACGAAAAATAAAGGAATTACGTCATCAGAGCTTTCTAAAAGGAAAATTCATATATATATATATATATATATATATTAAAAGTATCAACGAATTACAACTTGAGACAAACTTTAAAACTTATTATAAGAGAGACAACATGCTCTATATGATAAAGCAAATATTTTACTTAAAGTAACAAAAAGAGCAATAAAAGCTAAATCTTTAACATAGTCCTTTTACGTTTCCTCCGCGAGCCTACGTATTTCCTGAAAAATGGTTATTTATACAACATCGTCTAAAAGCCCAATGAGATTCAATCTCTAGACATTCGAGGGTTTTTCAGAAAAATGAGTACCTATTCAATTTAGAACATAAGGCATATACATAGAGATAGGAATTTGCAGTAATATATATAAAGTAACTGACGGTATATATTTTTAGAATAAACAGTACAGAACGGATAAAACAATTGAGTAATATGTTAATTATTCAATTTTATTTCATGGCTATGTACGCACTAATACCGAGACAGATAATGTTACCAAATGTTTCAACCCAATAACATCACAGACAAAAAAACATGATTTCAAGAACAACACCTTGTTTAGGGCACACCAACTATAAACCAGTTGGGAAGGTGCCACCCAAATATTTCCACCCGATAGTCAAGGCCAACATAGTAAGATAGTTTCCATAGGCCGAATCAATAATTTCATAACTTAAATCAGATGTTTAACAAACGACGAAATCATCGGTATCAGATGTATTTTGAGAATACAGCATTACATAAAATATATATAATATGCATAATATAATATACTCAAAATATGCAAAAAATGGCATAAAGCATAAAGTATTCACCTAAAACAGAAGTTCAAAGCTACAGATATTGAGTCTTAGATCACTTGTTAATCTTAAGATGAAACTTCTTCTTAAACTTTCCTGCACTTTCTCTCACTATTTCTTTGTAAACTTTTGAAGTAATTTCATATAATAAATGATCCCATGGACTCTTTTTATAGTTTTTCAAAGATATTTGGGTGTTGACATGTGTCTGGGTGACCAATCTCTCACAACGACGAGCCAGTATTGAAGTGTCCTGTAATGGAGCGGTCTTGCAGTCTTAATATCCCCAAATATTGACATGTGTGTTAGGTTTTTCTAAATTCATGGCATGTGTTTTAGCTTTTCCTCTAAAGATGATGTGTATACGGTGGAGGTGTCAAAACCAAGCATGAGGTGGAAAGGTATTAAGGGTATAAGAGTCATTTTACACATAAAGGATATTTTGGTAATTTCACACTACATATTTTTAGTATTTCTTAGAGGTCCCTAAAATATTTTATTTGAAAAAAGGTCCATTTTATTTTGATCCCTAAAACTTTATTACTTAAAACCAAGTCCCTAAAGTTTCATAAATTTATATTTGCTACCCCAAAACTTATCATTTAGCTTAGGATGTGCCATAAAACTTCAATTTGACCCAATTTACAATTTATTCTTCAAATTTAAAAATGGGCTTTGTCATATTAAGAACCTAGAATATCACATAGGTAACAATAAAACATTTGCCAGATATTAAGTGAGATGCAATTGTAAAAACAAATTATATATATGATCACATAAAAGTGGGGTCATTACACCTTTAATGATATTTGGGTACTTGGTTTCTGATTGTTCAGTTCATAAGTATCCCAATAAGGATTATATGTCCTCCTACAAAGAGGTATCAATTACTTTAAATATGAAAGTCGATTAGATATCCTATGGAGTTTCATAAATAATAATAGTAAGATCAAAACACAAAATGGATTGGTGAGAGAATTCAATGATGTGCGGCATGTTCTAGATCATGCGATGAGGCTTATTTTAGTGGTGTTGGACTCCAATGGTTACAGGGTTAGAATATAAGGGTGAGATATGGAGGTCCAATATTTTATCTTATGGTGTTAAAGGCAATAAGGTTAAATATTCCTATAATTTTCAAAGGAATCTTGTAATATGTAGAGCTACTATAATATCTTCAATAAAAAGAGGAAATTCTCATTTAGGCCTTGGAGAAAGATAAGCAAGCGGGGTTTTAGTTATGATAAGAGCGACAATATTAATTATCAAAAAGGATATGAGGTGTATGCACAAGATTGTGGGGGAATGTAATCGACTTTTATATGTAAATTAAAATTACATCGCGCTCAATTATAAGGCAACCCTATAAAGAAGAATATGACATTGTCTTGAGAGAATCTTGATGCAATGAAATAACGAGTTAGAGTTTCATGAAGATATTCTTAAGGTAAGTAATTGGTTATGATATATATAATAGTAAAGGTTTATAATGTCACATTCTAAAAATAAGAGAGAATATGACTTTCTAGTAACTGTTGGGGGTCAGCTGGTAGCACATGAAGTCCTAGTGATGATGTCAAAGAGGGTGATTCCAGTGGTATATTGAGTATAGTTTATGAGTTCTATATAGAGAATATAGGCATTGTCGTAACTTCACAAGATGTGCATGGCCGAAATAATTAGTCAAGGGTAGGGTTTGAGGATGCGTTAAACTTAAGTAAAATTTTATTAGTAAATTTATGGATGATGATGACAATCATGTGTTGTTTGATGTATCTTTTATTATTCTAGAGGCATGGAAGACTCTATGATAGTATTTAGTGTAATATCGCTAAGGTATGTGTGTAATATTCGGATTATCTATAGATTCGGTAATGATTCATGGAAGTGGATTTGTGCTATTCTAAAATGCACCTAATAATTGGATATATTTTATACTTATATGGACGTAGGTCTTTTAACTCTATAATATATGTTAACAAAATATCCATGAGTACTATGGAATGACGTAAAAATATAAAAGTATATATGTGGTTCAACAAGTTTTTGTTGCTTGTGTTAGGAGAAAACGGAGAGGGTTTTATTGACTATTGAGACTTAGGTGTTAGAATGATCGGTGAGGGCATGACCTACGATTACAATGTGTTTGATTGCTGGCCTCATCATAATAGGGGGTCTTATATACAACAATAGAGTCTAATATAACTTGGAGAACATTGAGAGATGTCCATTTCTTTATTTTTTGTGGTCCCAAATCTTATTGCATATCATGTTGTTATATTTGACATATTTGCGAACTTGACTCTCTATTATGATTGTCCTTGCATAGTTGCATATATTTTACGTATTTTATTTTATATATTCTTTGATTCCTAATTAGACATCTACCTTCTCAAAGGAGTAGAATTTTGAGTTTTATGTTATGTCTCTTACTTTATGGCCTATCTAATTTATTCTCCTTTAAATAATATCATTACATCCTCCTTATTTTCAAGAAAGTTGGTAAATTATTCTAGGATTCATTTATTTACTCTCTTTGTAATTATATTTCATTTATAAATCGGTTTTTGGTGTTGTGCCTGTTGGCCTGGAAATATACCCAAGAGGAAGTGAATTGGGTATTTATAAAGTAATGGAAATTTTAAAACTCTCTTAACTTTGTTTTAAGATTAATTGCAATATGATAAATCATTTTGAGTATAAGAAATTAATCATATAATGATCATACATAGTTAAGAGATGTAGTTTAACTTTATAGACTAAGGTTTTAACGTGGTTCGGCCTTGCCTACGTCCATGCACGAAATGGTACTAAAAAAACTTTACTATTTTCGGTTCTCTAAGGTGGAACCAAAACCTCATAAGTAAGTATAACACCTTTCAAACCTCAACCAATAAGAATTGTACCCATCCTTTCCCAAGCGATACACGGGAGAGCCGAAGGTCTTATAATTCCTTAACTCTCAACAACTATGACACTACCAGCTGTGAAGATGCAATGAAGTTCAACCGTAAGTATCAACAATGAGATATGTAAGTAAAACGTATTAAAAGTTGCTTTATTAATAATAATAGTGAAATGGGTTTCCTTTCTCTATCTAGAAATATAAACAAATAAGTAATCATAAGTATGTTGACTAAGTGGGTATAAAGTTGGATCTTTAGCACAACAAAGTTTATATATTTTTGCAAATATGGCTTGAGGAAGAAGCTTAAGCTCAAAAGGATTTTTGGTTGGAGATTTTCTTCAATGGTGTTTTAGGTCTGAAACTCCCAACTTGGAAAGGGGTTTGGGACTTGGTTTTTAATTCTAGAAAGCTCAAGTAAAGGAACATTAGCTATGTAATGGATTTTTTTTGTCAAGGGACATGTTGTAGAAATATTAAGTGTTTTAAAAAGAGCCCAAATGGTACTTTTATAGAATTTTTAAAAAAATAACCATTTAAGGGTAGTATGGTAGATTTTGGAACTTTTGAAATTTAAATTTTGAAAATAAGCCTTTGGAATTTTGTCCTCTTATACTCTTTGAGTCAACTGGAAGTCCCAGGTCCATTTTAGAAGTTCTCAAAAACCTTATTTTTGAAAACCAATTTTGAGGCAAATATCTTAGGAAGTATAAGTCAACTTAAACTTACTCTACGTTGACATAATGTGTCTGACTTGATGTCTAGGATATTTTGGATTTATTCTAGATTTAGGGAAGGTCTGATTGGTTAGTTTGAGCAATTACAAGGTCACATAAGTTCATTTACACTATTGCAATTATTCCTTAAACACTCAAAAGCTCTGAGCGGTTTCTTTAAAATTTCACCACTTATCTTGACTATATGGAGCATATGATTCTTCTTGTGATTGATTATGATGATCATGAGCTTTGTTTAATGTATATCATTCATGGTTGGATGGCATGAATTTCATTGAGCCTAAATGGTGAGATTTTAATTTGGACTTGAACTGATAGGTTGATCTTGCCATGAACTAAGTGAGCTTTTGATAATTGAGTATGCATGGATATTGTTTTTGTTTCGTTGGTTGTGAACATCTATAAATGAACTCATGGCTTGAATATCCATGATTATCAATACTTGGCTTTGGTCTTCTTTGGCTCATGATTTTTTGGATATGATAATCTTAACTTTTGTTATAGTGGATACTTGCTTAGTCTCATGCTATGATCTACGGATCATGCTTGCTTCTTCTTATGATATGATTTTGGGTGCATGCTTGCTTTTACTCATGCCATAATTGATACTTGGTAGACTTCCTTGTTATGCATGATTATGATTCACATTATTTCTTTGGTGGGGAGACGTCGTTTGATTATTTATATATCTTAATTATTGATTGCATGGTCACATGTACTTTGGGGTGTTCGCGGTCCGGTCCTGTTTTGAGGTATTTTTGGGACCGGATCATATTAATCGCTCCTAAAAAATATGGACTGAGACTAAACCGAAATAATCGATTTCGGTCCTATTCGATTTTCAAGCGGTTCATGTTCGGTCTCGGTCCTATTTGGTCCATAAACAATTACTATAAAAAATAACTAATATAAAATTTAGCGCATTTGTTATTAAAACAACACGTTTTATATTTTTTAAAAAAGTTAAAAACAACACATTTGTTTTAGTAAAAATAGCACTTTTAAAAAAAAAACTCATTTTTATAATAAGAACAACATTTTTTTTTAAAACAGCACATTTTCAAAAAAAAAATAGCACTTTAAATTTAACCATATCCATAAAAAAACATTTAATAATACCCAAAAAAATAGTATATAAAGATTAACCCAAAAAGACCAAATGGGAATCGAAACTAAATGACAACAGCAACATATGATGTTTTTCTATTACCGAAGTAATATTGACCACTGTAAGACAATTATGAACACTTTTGTGCACTGCCCTTTGGTCTTGGTATTTATGCTTTTCAAATTGCATATCCTACCATTGATATAATTACAGACCTTTGAAAATATGACTACTCCCAAAATCTCAACAACCAAAATTTTAACCTGTGGATTTCTACTTTTCTCTTCATTATTGATATCATTTGGAGACATAAATTTTATTCTATTTCAAAACAAAAGCCCATTCATCCACAGAAATCTACTCTTCTTGCAAAGTTGGGCTATTAACATTGCAAAAACAACATTAAAGATATCGCAAGCAATAACAGCATAAACAGAGTTTAAGGCATAAAGTAATGTGTTGACTATTAAGACATCGCAAGCAACAACATATTTAATTTTTCCTTTCTACAAACAAACAGATGCTAAATAGAGAAGAGTCGATTTTAATAAAACACTATTTGCATTTTAATACCTTCTTATTGTGAGACAAGAACGATTGGTTTGTTGTCGAAGCCGGAGGAGAGTGAGACGAGATGAGCCAAGGGAAGAGTCAACAGGCGGCCTGGTTTGTTGTTGGAGGATGAGATCAGGGAAGGGAAGAGTGCGACCATAGTTTGTAGAGAGAGAGGAGAAAATAAGAATGGGGATTAGGTTATCTTGTTGTGCGTGTAATGCATGAGTTATTAAATATATATATATATATATATATATAAAGCGGTCCGGTTCAGTCTAAAACTATTTTTTACGACCTAAGACTGAGATCGAACCGAATAATGCTGTCATATACATTTTTAGACCGAATTAAGACCGAATTGAAAAAAAAAAGCAAAAAAGGGTCCGGTTCAATTCCCTTTTTTCGATCCATTGGGTCTATTCGGGTTCATGCACACCCCTACATGTATTGCTTGTGGAAATGTCTTTTGATTGTTCTTAATAGCTAGGTTATTTCTTAAATAATCACATGTTTTTGTTGATCACATATATCTTCTTTGGGTGATGATTCTCTTGAGGTTCTGGTTGCTTGATTGATATAATCCGGAAGATAGGTCTCATTATATCTTGATTGCATGTTTTCATCTCAAGAACAATAGAGAGAAGATAATGGAAGGTTGTATTAGTTGAATTGTTGTCATACAAAATATTTACACTTGAGAATAATTTTGTTTTCACAGTGCCTATATATACAGGCATTTGAGGTGCAAAGAGTGACAAAACAATTTGTGAGAGAACATATTATTGAATAATGTACATACTTAGAGAGAGTCTTTCTTGTGCATTATCAAGAAGGAGTCTTGAAGATTAATTTACAGGTGAGATTTTCTTCTTTGAGAGAAATCATACATTATTTTCTTTTTAGATTTATTTATGTACTCTCTTTATAACATATTTCATTTAGAATTAAGATTTTCGTATTGTGTTCATAAATAGTCACCACAGTTGTGAAGAAGATATATGTTTAAATAGAGATAAATGGTATTTTCTTCTTATAGAGTAGAATAGGTTTACTATTCCATAAGTTGATAACACAATTAGAGGTGAGGATTTAGACAATAAAGCATTGGATGAATGGTGAGATCAATTTTTACGCAATAATATTATGTACCTTACCACACCTCATTTTATACTTTAATTGTAGTTACAATTTTATCCTATTAAAATTTTCTTTTCCCCCTTTTTCTACTCTTAAATTTTTACTTTAATTCAAATATAAAGGGGTATTTTTGTAACACAACAAAAAAGGGGTACTTTCACCCACACACGATCTCACTCTCCCTCGACCCATGTGCTCTGTAAACCCATTTCTCTATCCTTCGTACCACACTTCGTTCTCTCTCATACAAACCACCACTGCCACCTGAACCAAAATCGCATCAGAAGCCATAGCCATAAATTCTCATCTAATAACAATGGATCTACCATAAAATTTCATCAAACGCAAAAATCAAGGTACAATCTGAACTAAATCCATCCATAAAATTTATCTCCGTCTCTCATCTCAATCTATATCATGAACACCAAATGTGCCAATAGTAAGTTTCAAATGGTTCTGGCTTCGATTTTAGGTTTATGTTTCAAATGGTTTAGTTTAAATTTTAGATTTACGTTTTAAATGGTTTAGGTTTAGTTTGTTATACAGATTTGCAATTTGTTTATTGTATAGATTTGTAATTAGTTTATTGTACAGATTTAAGTTTCAAATTAGTTTATTGTCTAATATTCATGGTTGTATTTTGGTGTTTTAATTGTACACTATTTTTAGATGTGATCTTCTTCTATACAGATTTCTACACGAATGTGCAATCTCAGGTAACCCCATTTTCATTTACATCCTAAGTTTGTAAAAGTTTGAAATTGTGAAGTACCACTAATATTTCTTTACTGAATCAAATGGTTTAGGCTTCGATTTTAGGTTTACGTTTCAAATGGTTTAGGCTTAGTTTTTTATTTTAATTTTCGATTTTAGTTTCAAATTAGTTTATTGTCCGGAATATTATTTTTCTACATTTATGTTGCGTTTGGAGACTGAATGCCATATATTATTTTATTTTTCCTAATATGAGAATCCATCCCCTCCGCGCCTCACTCTCCACGACATTTAATAAACGATCATGACTTACTTAGATGTTTAAATAATAACATCTTAGGTGTTTGATAAAATGTTTATGTGATCCATATCCTTTATTTTATTTTGCTTTTGTATAGGTACAACCAATGGCAGCCTTAAATTGGCTATCTAAGTTAGTTTGGAGAATGAAGTACCTGCCCTTAAGTTGGAAATATTCTCATTGCAATAAAAAATGAGACTCGGGAGAAGGGAATGTGAATGAGGCGGTAACACTTCTCCTAGATTGTGTCTCTAAAGCTGAAACGGTTTCTTACTTGAATTCTATTATTTTGAATTTCAAATATTTTTCTTCCCTTAATAATTATAAGGAAGAAGAATGGAAATCGTAAAGGGACTTCAAAAGAACAACGTTTGTATTTTATTACCTAATGTTTTTAAGATTGACCGTTACTTGGAGCATTTCTTAAAATTGAAGGTTCTAAACACAGTTACTTATAATATTCTTTGTATTTGATGAACTTGAAATAGGTATTTGTGAATGTGCACCATTGGAGCTCATAAGAGGTTGGTTCAATCGGTGTCGTCATGTTGGTCTGGGGAAGATATTCTGGCCTAAAATCAGTGGTGGTATACAATCGTAAAAGGAAGGTGGTGACCATATCCTTCTACTTACACACTAGTACCGCCCAATGTTTTGCTCATTCATTTTTCGATGAAGCTAAAGCCATCTGACAATGCCTCCAGATTATGACAGTGCCTCCAGATTATGAAATTCCCAGATAAAAGTAAATTATTAAAAATGCCATATGATACAAATTGTGATATGGACTTCTGTATCGGTGTACTCTATTAATCCAAATGGTGAAACTCATGTAATGGTGTAGTTTAATGCTCAAAACAAATCATTTATCTAAAGTGACATAATTTTTTGTTTTTTAATTTTGTATTCCAGTTGAGGGTAGTGCCCTTACTTGAAAGTTGAGGTAAGTTTACCCCATGATTCCTAGACTTTATCTTCTAATTTTCGGCATCTGAGTTAGTTTTTTCGTCATCTTTATTTCTTTTAAATATATGTTGATAGTGTTGCTAAGATTTTGTATTGGGACTTAACTAATCGACTCTACTTACTTTGGAAGTGGAGATAATGTGCCCATACGTAGAGTTGCTGGTCCATAACTCTAAACTGACTGCATTAACATCTGAGCTTTTGGTAATAGTTCCCAATGGCTTCACCTTGAGTAGCATTGAGTCGAGATTCCTTGAAAGGCATCAATCATCCTTGGAGAAACCTAAATCAACATTGATCAGCATAGTTATTGGACTTTAGTACTAAGGTATACTATGTTCTATACTATTTTTTATGATTTGAGTTGAGGCATTACACCAATCAGTTTTTGTTAGAGATTCATTCAATCAAATTTTTTAGAGATTCAGAACATGGGTAGGTTGGAAACACTTTTCCTCCACAATAACTTTCTCTCCGATCAGATTCCAACGTGGCTATCTGACATCAAGTCCGATCAGATTCCAATGTGGCTATCTGACCTCAACGGGGCTCTCCGATCAGATTCCAATGTGGTTGTCTGCATGGTATAAGCAACAGCAATGACATTGAATGAAGGTACGAGTAGCACCAATTCTTTGTTTCCAACAAGATGACATTGAATGCATGATGCTATTCTTTTTGTTTATCACTGCTTTGCATCAAACTTTTAACCTTCATTCATTACTTTTTTTAATATCATATCATTGGTTGAAATATTTTTCCCATGGAGGAAATTATTTCCACCTATTGGATTTAAACTCTGTACACTATTTTTGTCCAAATAATATCATCACCTAAACCAAACGGAGCAAAAAATAAAAGAGAAAGAAGGAATTATAACCTTCAAGGTCCATCATTTATCACAGCATATGCTTATATGCTCATAAAATGCATATAAACATGGTGGGCGTTTGTCATAATCGGAATTTGTTCCATTTTGTTTTGAAAAACATCACTAGACAGGTTTAATAAGCTTTGAGGGACATTGGTATGGTGGGGTTTTGTCATTACATGTATTGGAATTTTCCATTATGATTACAAATACTAATGGTTTTATTTCATAAGAGAAACAGGTATGAGACCTCATCCCTCTCTTTCTCTCTTATATGCATAGATTCTCTCTCTTAACAAGTATTGTTCGCATGTGTGTTTATCGTGTTTCCAGATCTATGCTTACGAAAGTGAAGACAAGTCTAGTAGGTGCTCATACGTATGAAGAACTTGAGAGTTTTTATACTACTTTTGTTCAGAAGTGAACGTAGTACACGGAGAAGGAAATAGCTAAAAATATGACTAAAGTAGACCATCAATTTTGTTCTCAAGAAGAAGTTGTGAAGTAACAGTTTTAAATGCCTAAAAACTACACTGCAAGATCCTCTCTTTAGAAGAATTACATGATCCAAAGCTAAGGTATCCACAAATTCCGCATTTGGGAAGTATCAATGATAAGTTTCTTATATTGGAATGTTAGAGGGGCTACAAATAGACTTACTTTTAAAAGAATAAAAAAGTTAATCAGATTTCATAAGGTTCCTGCAATGGCTTTGGTTGAACCTAAAGTAGATTCAACTAAAATTAAAAAATGTCAGTGGAAATGGGATTTTATAGGGTTAAGTTTCAATTGTACCAACAAAATATGGTTTATTTGGAAATATTATATGAAAGTGTAGGTCCTTCAAGATGAAGATCAAGTTTTCTATTTAAAAATTCAACACCAGTCTCTAACGGAAAATGCGGAGATTTCTATTTTGTATGAAAAAAGTAATATCTATGTTATTAACACTCCTATCTGTATTGTCTGACTATACTTTCGTATCCTATGTTATATGTGTTCTTAACACTGTTTTGATTGCCTTCAGCTGGTCGCTTTATAGATGGGAATAATTCAACAAGATTATCTTCCATTTTACCTCGCTTCTAAATTGAGATCAAATCATCAAGGCAATTATCAATCAGATACCTTAACATAATATATAATAAATGAAAAAACTTTCCGTTTTCTCATGAGTATATCTTTGAGCAAGGGCTAGAACACGGTCTCAGGAGCCAAACTAAACATGGAAAATGCAAGTGCTCTTATTACTACTATGCATGTTCACAGTGGTACTGCCACTGTTCTGATACAGTCCCCCATCCCACACTTTATCCAATAAGGTTGTGGGCACTTTTATGGTTAGTAGAATTCCATTCTCGAACTAAAACATTGATCCTATAAGGTTCTGGGCACTTTTATGGTTCCTTTCTGTCTTAGGAAGTATGTCTGGTTATGTTCAGTTATTATCAATGTTGTAATGAGGTTATTTTTCCTTATTCATATACTCTAGCCATTTTTCAATGTTTTCGGCTTCGCTCCTCTCAATCAACGTTGCATTGGATTGTGCATAGTAGTTTAAAATCCATAGTATACTTTCTTTTAACATCGTTTTGTTCACACTATAAATGTACTTGATTTTCGTGTGAATATATTATATCTCCAGTTCAAACTCTAGGCATGGTGGATGTTCTTAATTTTGACAGTTTCCTTCATAACGGCATGAACAAAACTTCTCCAAACTGATTTGGCAGGAATGGATAAACTTTTTAGGACACTAATCGTCATGATTTGGAACAGTTATATGTTCTAATTTTTTTCACCCTTCTTCCATAATCTATCAAACCTTTTTGTGTTATAAAGTTTTCTTATCAAAATTTTAAGCTAAACAGTTTTTGGGTATTTTAGTAATCTCTATCAAAACTTTTCTTATCTAAATGTTAATATCATCAATAATGTGTTGTAAAATAATTACACAATATTAACTTATAAATTTGTGACAAGATATGATTGCTAAGTACCATAACTACTTTATTTCTATAGTGTCATATACCCCAGTTCGAAACACATCATATTTTCAAGCTTTTAAGCAGCAAAAAATAAAAAGTAGAATAAGTAATGTTTAATAATGGTCTGAAGTGTAATATTTCCTGCAGGAAACATTTTGAGTTGGATCAATTTTGAGTGGTGGTCGGCTTTATGGGGCAGCTGCGTATATAACACATTTCATTTTCCTATTATGACTTTTACACATATAACTCTGGATAATTCAACAGAGCTACAAGAGCACACTTATTGATGACGAAGCAGCATCTACGAGAGATTCAATGTATGAGTAGACCGAATTCATGGAGGGAAATGGAACAAATAACAGAGCAGATTAAATCAATTAGTCAGGCGCTAAATTCCAACTAGGCCGGAGGACTAGATGCGATAGATGGGATGACCCCACTGGATGTTTGGATCTTAAACAATCAATTAAGTTTATTGACGTGGATTGACGAAAAGGCTGAGGAGTTCTCTTCACGTGTTCATGAGTTGGCAAGCCAAGGTTATGCAGCGGATCGTGAATTGATGGCCCCGATATTTTGGTAGAACCGATAGATAGAATTTCACACATTGTTTTGTCTTTTCAAGTTAATTCCTACTCACTAAAGCAATTTGGATATCTTTGGGCCATTATTTTTGGACTGTAATTTGATAGACATAATTATTTTGGTTTTTTCCTTACCTTCTTTAGTATTGTCCCTTCAATTTTTTCTTTAGTAGTATTGTTAGACAATTTGTTATTTGTTAAGGATAGTCCTCTAAACAAAGGAGATTAAGGCAATTTTTTTTAAGATTACACTTTCTTTTGTTGGGTAATGAAATATTTGTCATTTTGCAAATACGTACCTTGAAAATTTTCATCGTTTTGCACCTACTTTGGAAATTTTCTACGTGCCTTCAGGCACGGGCACTCCGCTAGTGTATATATATATATATAAAAAAAGTGGTCCGGTCCAGTCCAAAACCATTTTTTACGACCTAAGATCGAGACCGAACCGAATAATGCAGTCATATAAATTTTTAAACCGAATTAAGATCGAATTGAAAAAAATGCAAAAGTGGGTCCGGTTCAATTTCGTTTTTTCAATCTATTGGGTCTATTCGGGTTCATGCACACCCCTACATGTATTGCTTGTAGATATGTCTTTTAATTGTTCTTAATAGCTTGGTTATTTCTTAAATAATCACATGTTTTTCTTGATCACATATATCTTCTTTGTGTGATGATTCTCTTGAGGTTCTGGTTGCTTGATTGATATAATCCTGGAGATAGGTCTCATTATATCTTGATTGCATGTTTTCATCTCAAGAACATTAGAGTGAAGATAATGGAAGGTTGTATTAGTTGGATTGTTGTCATACAAAATATTTACACTTGAGAATACTTTTGTTTTCACAGTGCCTATATATACAGGCATTTAAGGTGAAAAGAATGACAAACCAATTTGTGAGAGAAAATATTATTGAATAATGTACAAGCTTAGAGAGAGAGTCTTTCTTGTGCATTATCAAGAAGGTGTCGTGAAGATTGATTTACGGGTGAGATTTTCTTCTTTGAGATAAATCATACATTATTTTCTTTTTAGATTTATTTATGTACTCTCATTATAACATATTTCATTTAGAATTAAGATTTTCGTATTGTGTTCATAAATAGTCACCAAAGTTGTGAAGAAGATATGTGTTTAAAGAGAGATAAATGGTATTTTGTGTGCATTCTTCAATAAAATGCCTTGAAGATTTTTTGGGGGTTAAAATTTCTACCTTGAGAGAAAGCACAAACTAGTTTGTGGTAGAGTTCTTGAGAGTATTTGGTGAGGGTTCCATCATTGTTCATGAGATAATTTTTATTGAAAGAGGAGATAGAATTCTTTGTGTGGGAATAACCAAAAAGTTCTTCAATTTGTAATATTCCTCAATTTAGTGATCCGAATGTCATTGCCATTAGAGTTTTGTTCTTCATTATTTTTTAACATGAATTTGGATTTCATAATTGATTGATTTCATTATTTATAAACATTGCCCTGAAAATATGTTTCTAGACAACACCTGGCGCCCATTGTTTTCCATCTAGAGTGGACGTGACTCCATAATATCGAGTTCGTCATCTAAATATTATAATGAACTCTGATCCTCTCGATACACAAACGTACTAGATATCAAACACATACAACTCACGTTTCATCTATCAATGCACAATAATGTGATGATCGTTGACTACAATGATGATAACAATAATGAATCCAAAACTTTAGTTTAGGGGTGAAATATTTCCATAGAGCTTAGCAACTCAATCCTTATCCAATAATATTTTTTCACTATATTCGAATAACTTTCTTCTTCGCCACTAAGCTTTATCACCATTATGTATACGTTATATGTTATCGTATACACAAACCTAACTTTTTATACACCATATAAATTTACGTATATATTACGAAAATTCATATATATATATATATATATATATATATATATATATATATATATATTACAAAATAAATCATGTATATATTATGATGTTTATCATTTTAATTTCACATCATTTCAACATGGCCCAATTCAATAAAAAAGAATATTGTTAATTAACTTGTATTCCCTAAAAAAAAAGTTCAATTAATGTTTAGTCTAGCATATTTATCATTTTAATTAAATACGTAATAGTGACATCAATTTTGTTAGTTAAGAAAACTATGTTACAATGCCATTATGATGTTGGTTGCTACATCAACACTATTGTGGTCACGATTAAAATGCTCACATGGAGGTGCCACGTTATCACTAGTGTTGATGCGCTTAAGGCGATGCGGGATGACATTGTCATGCCAACAATCCTATGCATACTATTATTTTATTATTTACGAATTAATTACACTAATTGAGACTAAAGATTTGTGAAAAAATATATTTGACTAAAAATTCAATAAATAAAAAATCAATTTTATGAGTTTTTTATTAAGTTCCCACAAGGAGTAAGTCATAAAATATATTTCTATAATGCTAAAAGTAAGGTTTCTTAATATAAATTAACACCCAACATAAAAATTAAAACAAAAGTTAAACCTGGCCTCATAATCTAAAAATGTTGCATGGTAAAGGAATTTTTATACATTATTAATTTTAAATTTAGGCTTAAATACATTTTAATTCAAAAAATTAGACTTGTCTCAAAACTGTTAACTTAACTGCCATTTGGCATTTTATATTAACTGAATTTCAAAATCCCAGAAAATCTATTAAAAATAATTTTATTTTAAAAAAATGAATTTTAAATTAAAAATAATTCAAAAATACTAACAAATCTAGCGGCGAAACAACCCCAACCCACTCACGGGAGAATTTTCGATGTCTTAGACTCGGGTTGCTGGTGCGGATCCACATCATTTAATAAATATGGGTTCGCGCGAGCGAACTAACCAATCACGTCTTTAAGATATCAAAATTTTGATATTTTAGAGACGAATCGTGATATACTCTCCGAACCAAAGCTTCCGATTCAATACCCAAAACAATCCTGACCCTTGATCTCTTTTCCAAAATAATGCATTATGTCTCTCTGAGTTTTTTAGCAAGAAAGTGTCAACTGACAAAGTGCCAAAATAAAATTCACGGATATTCTCTTAATTTTTATTAAATTTATTTTAGATTAATAAATAATTAGAGTTATAATTTATTTTTAAGTTAAATAAACTCTACATTAAATTAATATTTAATTGAATTATTTTGAATTTGGTACACATTTTGTTTATGAAATTCAATATAACTCTCACTTGTTAACTTTTGGGGTGTTTGATAAAAAATCCAATAAAAAATTACTGAAAATACAATATTTATAAGGGCCTGGATTTTGAGTTAATTTTTTGAACATCTGTTGAATAAAACTATTTTACTATGTAATTTTATAAAAAAAAATATTTTACTATGTAATTTTAATATTTATAAAAAAATATTTTTTACATACATAATTGTACAATTGTTTTTTTTAAAGATCTAATGTTGATAAATATAAAAATTAGATCTTTTTTTTTAAATTGTACAATTAGTTTTAAAAAAATTGATCTTTTTTTAAAAAAATAGATCTAGTTTTTGGCTATTTTTTCTTGTTTTTCCTCCAAGCTTTTTTTCCTTTTTTTGTTCCATTTTTTCGTATATAAAAAAATGTTTTTTAGGTTATTCTTTTGTCCCAATTATTCTCCATTAATTTTTCTTTTCCCTTTTGTATGTAATACCCCTTATTTATGAGTAATTATTTTTATATTAATTTACCTTGTGGGTTAATTATATAAAATAAAAAAAATTGAAGTAAATATTTCTTTAAGTGATTTAAGAGATAATATTTACCGAGTTGTGCATATTTACAGTTAAGTGAATGTAAATAGTGTAATATTATATTTTGTCGCATCATTATGTTTTGTTGCGTCGTTGTGCTTTAAACGACGGTTATGACTTATATTCCAATTGGATCATTATTAAAGAGTTAATATGACATTGGAACCTGAAATAATTTATGATGTCCCGGATGCCAATTTAGAGGCACAGTTAGTCCAAAAATGGTTGAGATAGTCAAAATAAGTGTCAAGTTGTATTTTGGGTTTTGGGGTACTTTTGACCGGTTATAACTTAATTATGATGTTACGAGTCATTTTCAGTGTGTAGTAGCATTTAAATTATTAGACTTAATGTATTTGGGTATTTTAGTCTTACAAGAACATTTATTTCTCATTTTATGTTTCAAAACCTAAAGAGAGTTAGGGAGAAGAGAGAGCTTGGGAGAAAGAGGAGATTTGCTATTTTTGGTTTGGAATCGTTTCAACGAGCAAGAATCCGAGGCTACAATCTTGAGGCAAGTTTCTAACTTTCAAATATGTATGATTGAGTGTGAATTATTTGTATTTATAGTTATAATTCTTGAGTTAAACCATTAATGGAAATTGTTGATTTTGCTGGCTAAATCCAATATTATAGGATCTAGACTTATTTTATATGGTCATTTCTAGTCAGACAACTTTGATGGATTATTTGGAGATGATTTGAGTTGATGATGTTGGGATTTGAGGGAAGAAAATGAGTTTGGGGTATTTAGGGTTCATATAACCTATAGCCCCAATTGGGCATCTCGACCAGGGCGAATCGATTCGCCCTCCCTAGCGAATCGATTCGCTAAAAATGGAGGCTACAGGTCTGGAAAACCGAATCGATTCGGGTTAAGGCCGAATCGATTCAGGCTGAGACAGAAGGTTGGTCTTCTCAACCGAATCGATTCACTTTTGAGCGAATCGATTCGGCCCTAGGCGAATTGATTCGGAAATCATGTTGTTTTATGGAATTTTTCCAACTTGATTTCTACTCCTTTTCTTTTAGGTTTGAGTCTTAGGAACCTTCTCTTATGAAGTAAAATAGAGTATTATAGTCTTACATTAAAGGGATTAATACCCTAGGTTAGAAAGGGAGTATTCAGGCTTATATCGGGGATTAATTAATGAAAGTTAGTGTCTTTTTCATATCTACTAAGCTACCTTAGGACTAGGGGGAGTTGGGTGGTATTGTTTTGAACTTTTAGAGACTAGTATGAAGAAAATTACACTTGGTAGCCTATAGTGTTGATGTGAACTCTCGGAGGCTAGTATGGGGGCAATTTAACTTTGTAGCTTATGTCGTTAGGCACATGTGGTTCCAGATATAATAAATGTACTTTTAACTAACATATCTAGTGAATTATTGCATGCATATACATACCTCTCTAAATGCTATCATAAGGGAAGTTACACGCATGAGGTAAATCCCCTAGCTAGTGAATGCAGGGAGAATATAGTCCTCGGCCATAGGACCGGTGGTTGCATTGTGTTGTTGTTTTATTCGAAGTGAGATAATTCCAGGTATGGTTATGACTCACTGTCAAAGGTATATGGCGGCTTCCCACGTGACGCGATTTAGGGTGCCCAAGTGGTCTTGGTTATAGGCCCTAGAAGATGATAGCATTTAGGGGCGCATCCTGTGGGGTGACTCCCGGAAGGATGGTCTTAGAATCGTTAAATTTTGATTGTAACTATTCTCACGAATGTGGCATTTCATAAATGAGTAATGAATCTACAAATTAACTTGATGGCATATGATCCTCGTTGATATAGAGACTTGGGAAGTTATTTCTATGAATTGGTAAATCTATGCATGTTAAATGGAATTAAGCTATTTCTCTTAATTGGACATGTAGTTTAATTTGTAATGAACTAGTATGGCGCTAGGGTGTGCATTTAGATGAGAGGTGAAAATGATTCATGCATTGGAGAGAGAACTTAACCTGTTTATGATATTAGCATTCATAATTGTTATGCATTTTATTCTTATGTATATCATATCAAACCGGGCCCTGACCCGTTAATATTTGTCTTTCTTGTGTGGTTTTTATATTCACTGAGTTGCTCCGCCGCAAGGACGCCCGTTATGATCTTCCCTTTGCGGATGTTGTAGGATTTTTTGTATTAGACGCATCATTTTATTTTGATAATCTAGCTATGATCCGTCTGTATATTCGAGCGTGTTGCCCAAGTTTTGTACTTGTATATACTGTCATACTTGTTGTAATGCTTTATATGATCTTTTGTATTAATCTGTTAACCGACAACTTATTCGGTTATGGTTTGTTGAATGGGTATTAAACTATTACATGTCTTTATATATCCACCTTCTTTTTCAAATTGGATTGTCGAAATTGTTCTTATTAAACTTGCAAAATTTTATGACATCCGTTTTTCAAAATATTTGGTGGTTATTTCGTACTATTATTTTCACGACAGTGATGCTAAGAATGGACCATTCATGCTTCGTATTATTATTGGAGTATCGAGTTGGCCACCTTTTATTTTAATAAGCGGGGTGTCACACTGTAGTCCCATTTTCTCATATATAAAAAAAATTACATACTGACGTGGCGTGTTGCGATTGATTAGTGTCTTATGGATGTTGGTCCGCGCCAGCGACACTAATCAATCGCGACACACTGCGGCCGACACATAAAAATCATGTGTCGGTGTAGAAGGACTCACTTTATTTATGTGTACTTGTTCAACTAATGTAGTTGATGCACACTTTAATATTTTTTTCCCTTTACTTAACCTCAAAGAAAATTTTAAGAAATAAGTGTTCAGGAACGTTCCCAAACTTAGAAATTAAATGAGGGATAATAAATGCTATGCGACGTTCCCAAACATAATATATTTTTTAAAAGAAAAAAAAATTACAACATAAAAAAAGACAAACTGATCTTTAAAAAACTACTGCCTAAAAAAAATATAAAACTAATTTAACAAAAAACTTTGTTACCTAAAAAAATTTATTACCTAATTGAAATGTGCATTTTTTTGGGCATTTTGTTGTGTTGTTGAAATCCTAATTTAGTATTAGTACCTAATTCAAATGGAGATGCACAAATAAGCATTGGGTATGGAAAAAAATTTCCCCTACCTCTAAACTAAAATCCCCTACACAACTGCAATCTCTAATTCTCTCTCTCTAAACAAACACGGACTCGCGCTGGGACTCATGAAATCGATGTGAATGTGGTTGCTGAAGAGGTTCTTTCACTGGTGGTGAGGGGTTTACCTAGGGGCTGCGAGAGAAAGAAGGCCGTTGAATATTAAATCTCATTAATTATTATTTTTTTTAATGTTTACTGGCCATCTTTATAATTCAAAAACTTCATGGTCCTCATTCTCTTTTCATAGCTGAGTTTCAGGCACTTAGGCCGAGTCCAATGGTTGATTTCTAAATTCAATCGTATCCTATGTGGTAAGATTATTTGATTGGTTCTCTTTGTCTAACTGGCAAATTTCTATAAAGATAGAAATGTGCAGGTATTTTGATCTCCAACGGTGGCAAATTTGATTGGTTCTCCTTTAATTTAGACGAATGGTTAGGACAGTTAGAAAACAAAACTGCTATAGTGTGATAATGGGTGCATCCACGTCATATTCTCCCACTAAATTAGCATTTCTACATGTGGAAATGCTCTTAGAAAATATCAATGTGACTCACCTTCCATGTCATATTCACCTTCGTATAGAAAGGCTTATTGGAGAAAAATTTTCCCTTGTACTCTTTCTATCACAGAAACTCAGTAGGAGAGAAACAACCATTGGACTAGGCCTTATTGTCCCTCCCTTATTTCATGCCATCCATTTCTCTCGCACATATCCATTTAAGACACCTACCAGACAGGTTTTTAGTGAAAGAAAAGAAAAAAGGGACGACACAAATTTTGCATCTCCTTCCTTCAAAATCAGAACCACACCGGACACCATTATTTATCAAATTTATTCCCGATTAGTTACATTCATCTTCGACTATTACGATATGTCACCTAGTAATTACAATTCTCCCTCGCCAAGCAGGGGCGGATCCAGAAACATTTGTTAAGGTGGGCGAAGGGTCCAAAAAAATAACTATAATAGCAAAAATCATTCAACTAGTATAAGAAAAAATATTATACGAAAATGGTGTTCAAAATTTAATTAGAATAACACCACGAGAGGGGTTGTTATCATATACATATAACTTATCGACAAAAAACTATAATAGCTAAAACCATTAAGCTAGCTCCTTCCTAGTGTCATGGGGATATACTTTAACTACTCTTTCGTGCATAACTTAACACTCCAATAATTTATGGGTTACTAATTAAGCCGAGAAATCTATTGAAGTTATAACACAAGTGCTAGAGAAGGGAAAAAATGGAGCAAGTTGAACACAAAGGAACATACTACAATGTTTGGCTTGGATGGTTTGGCCAAATGACTTCCCCACCTATTTGTAGGCATCCACCTCCTCAATAGATGGTGGAGATCAAAATACATGAGTAGTCTGGATTAATTCTCCAGAATGGTCTCACGTCCTTATAGGAACATTTTAGAACACTACATACTTTTTTATAATTCTTGATTATTCCATTCATTACAAGTAAACTCTAGATTATTCTAGCAAATCCTACAATATTTCATAACATATTACACAATAGTACATAATCTACTAGGAAAATCTATAATGTTATGGAGAATTATGGTGTAGGTATGGATCCTTTAAGGAAGAAAATGTAGAAAATACATGGTACGTGACATCAAGATCATAATCATCTTCATCACTCGTAGGGGGAGAAGATGTCGAGACATTTCTTTTATAGTACATACGCATAACTAAAAGAAAATAATGAAAGATAATAAACCTAAACATTTAATAAATTAGCATTTAAAATAACCCTACTATTTAATATTAATATTTTATAAAATCTAAATTTGAAATTTTGGCATTTAACAAAGCCTAACAGTTTACAAACCTTTGTATTAAAAATAAATTCGCACATTTTAAACATTCATTTTCAAAACTTATAACATATCAAAAGCAAGTTGTGATTTTAACATACATGCAAACAATTAATCAAAACTAAACTAACCTTGGGCATGAGCTAGGAAAACTAATACTCTATCTATCTCTTTAGTCGCATGAGCAAGAGCAAGTAGGAGATAAAGTTAAGTTGTTCGGTCATTCAAAAGTGGGTTCTCTCAATAACTCTACAAGCTTCTTTTATTTGTTTTGGTGTTAGACATTTTGGGAGAGTTATGGGTGATGAACTGATAGATACCATGCAGATACCATGCTATCTATATCTGTATACGTATCCTTATCCGCTTGGATAGAAAAATAATTACCGGTATCTGTGTCCTCTTGGATTCTTGGGATTCGGATATTATCAAAATCCGTTTACATTGTTTATCCATATTAATTGACAATAATTTTTAAATTAACTAAAATTCACATTGAATAAAAATTAGACGATCGAAGTCCAAGATAATTTTGCTATAACTAACTAAAAAACGACAATATAAACTCTTCAGAGAATGTTTGAAATTAAGTACTAACATTTAATGTTCATGTAGGGGCTTGAAGGTAATCTCTGAATTATAGAGAGCTTCCCCAATTAATAGAAGAGACTCAAGAGAATGAAGGAGCATGAAGACAGCGAGCCAACTTAGAGAGGCAGCTTGGCGGGGCAGCTCATCAAGGAATCTCAGTGATACAACTCAGCGAGTAAACTGACCGAGAGAACTCCTTTTCATCTTCCGTTCTTACTTAGTCAAATTGCATCTGTTAAATACATTTGTTTTAATGTTGTAATGATTGTAATATAACGTGTGAGGTCAAACAGTACTTGCAAGAGACGAGGACTGGCAGGGCTTGGGAGAGCTTACATGCTCTATCGAATGACCTCATCTTGGGAACTTCAGAGGGATTTAGTTTGGAGGATTAATAAGTGAGGCAGCGTTAAGGATTATCTTGACCATCTTAGATACAAACACCGAGAGACCTTTCACCGTGAAATCTTGTGCGGAGTAGCCTTGAGTTCCATCGTATATTGAGTTTTGAGCCAACCAGTCCTCTATTGAATGTCACATCTACTGTAGGTGATGTCATTAGTCATCTAAACACTGTCCAATCCGTAGTTGAGTAAACCACTGTGGTTTTGGGGTTGTTAGACAGTTTGGGTAGCCACCTCTATTGTGATAGTCCTCTGACGCATAGTGGTGGAGCAAAAGGCATATCTTGAGATTTAATGTTTATGACGTAGGGATGACTGGCCCATCATGTATTTAATGTTTGTGACGTAAAGTATAAGGGGATGTCTTTCACAATTGTGAAGGATTGAGGCATCTCAGAAATGGTTTGGGGCTATTTAATAGCCTCAACTACCTCTGAGAAAGGGGGTCCTTCTAGAGAATTTATTGCTAGAGAGAGAATATATCAGGGAGGAATTATTGCAAACCATAGGGTTTACTCACCCGTCATTGTCATTTATTGTGAATCTTTTAATGACTACCTGTGACACCCCGCCTAATTAAATACCGGGTGATCAGTCCTTTATTAAATTATAATCAAGGTGAACGGTTGGTTCATTCTTAGCATCACTGTCGAAAAAATAACTTTTCCAATTAAACACCCTAATTAATTAAGCTAAGTGACAAAACCCATTTTTAAGACATTAATTTCAATTTCAATTTAAAACCACTATTTTAAAACTTTACATAATTCATAAATTAAGAATCATCCAACAAATATACTGGAACAAACAATCCAATTAATTAAACGTCCAACTAATTGAATCCAACATTAAAACTTAAAGGAAAAACATCCTGACAGTAATAAATCCCAAAGTATAAATACTGGAAATAAACTAATCGCAATATCTGATAAACAACTGAATAATGGAAAAAGGGCGACACATGCCCAACTGAATAAATAGTGCTAGAAGTGGAATCAACAATGAGGTCGTCTAAGCAAGAGGCCTGCAACTCCCACCTAAGCTGCAGCGCGTTCCTTCTAAAGGATCCTATGCAAGACGCCCATGTGGCTGGGGACCTGTAATATATACATGTATATATACAAGAGAAAAGAGAAAGTAGCAAACGGGTCAGCGCTCGATTGTGAAAACAGTTTAAAATTAGTTTAGTAAGTATTTAAAATATTTACTGGCTAATGCAACAACATATTAGTGCGACACTCCCTTGAGAAATTCCCACCTCTCTTCTAATGTGCACACCTATCGCACTAATCTTGCCAACAGTTTAACTTATCTTATCTTAAGTTACTCGTAAGGTTTCAAACCGACAAATTCAAATGTTTAAGAGGTTAATTTTTATTTAACAGTAAAGTTCTCGTTTAAACCTTATTTGATAATAAAGTTTCTCAGTAATATATTATACTTTTCAAACACTTATACCCAAGTTGAAGTAATTTATTCATTCCTTACTTATCATAGACACCGTAGGTAATTCCCAAATTCCAGATAAAAATATATATATATTAAATACTCATATAATATATATATCTTCTAATGGCACCCCACATAACAATTATGGTGCGGGCATACTCTGCTATCCAGTCCCCGTATCACTCGTACTAAGGGAAATACAAGTTCGGAATTACTCTCGAACTGTATTGACACAAAACACATACAATATTGAGGCGAAGCATAGTTCCAAGTCTCTAAGAGGTCAGCACATACCCTCACGTCTCTTAGGACCGTCTGACTATCGATCCTATAGCCTGTACCGAGGATTTCTATCTTCTAGGGTATGAGTCAATATCCCCCATAAAGGTCCCATCGAGATAAGACTGTCCCAGCGCGGTAACCTCAGGGATAGCAAGTAGCGCGGGCATGATTTTTACACGTATATAGTATATGCATAAACACAGTCATATAAATATACTACTATTACCATATCAAATTTAGGTACACTCTCACAACCCATAATTATGATATTTATCCTTATTACTCGTTATTTAGTCATCCCGTATAACGGTTTGTCTCTTATTCATTTTATTTTCGAGATTTAATTTATTCCAACTCACTTCTCGTCTCTCGAAGTATTTCCTTTTACCTAAGTACAATTTCAGTAAGCCCTCACTCACCTTCTAATCCAACTCTTAGACATTTCGCTTTATTAAGTCTACGCACGTTAGATTTTTTAGGTATGAATATTTTCCCGTTTACCCTTCATTTTTCCCATTTCATTAAAGTTCCACTTAACGCGGTTACCTTGACCCTACTGGTCCTTTTTATGTTTCCTTATGTCCTAATAACATTAATCAAGATTTATTACGCATTTAATCGGATTAAGTCAACCCAAGGAAAATCTTGTTTTTCCCAGAAGGGGTCGATCGATCGATAGAAAGGGTTCGATCGATCGAACCGTCGATCGATCGATGCTCTTGGCTCGATCGATCGATCAAGCAGGTATGGCGAAATCTACAGAATACCAGTTACGGGATCTATCATCCAAAATCGTCCAAATCCAAATTTTTAACTCCCAAACTCCCAGAAATTTATACCACAAGTATTATAAACCCAAATGAGCAATACTCTACGTAAGGCATGCGAGTTTTCATCAAGAATCGTGGATTAAAAGGGCCAAAATCTATATAATTCTCATGAACCCTAGAAATTTCTTTAACTTAGTTCTTCTTATTCTTTTTCCAGAATTTCTACTTCTAAACCAATATAAATTAACCTCTATATGTGAAGGGGAATTTCAGATTAATGTTTATATCTCTACAACATGCGATTTTTAACCTCCAACATAGGTTTTCTTTCATAAAAACTCATCCTAATCAACCCTAAACTAATATGAATGAAGCATTAACTAAATTAAGCAAGATAAATACTTGCTTGGGAATTTTTGTTTTTGATTTGTGGCTAAAATCAGTGTGGTTGTGATCCTTGTGGCGTGATCTAGCGTTTGGCGGTGACGGCGGTGCAAACGGAGGAGTTCTTGGCCTAGAACTCTTTGGCAAGCTTTCCCTTTCCTTCTCCAATGGTCGTCTCTTGTTTTTGGTTGTGTTAACCCTAGAAGACAACCCTAGGCATCTGATATAACCTTAGAATTTTCGTGGATTTTCAGGCCTAAAAATGTAAAATGTCCAAAACGCCCTTCCGGGGTGTTAATTAGGCCTAAAAAACTCCGAAACCCAAACTAAACCCCCGGGTACATTATTTTGATTATCTCGACCCTTCCGGACACTTTGGCGCACTCGAAATGACCATACGGACGATTTATAATTTATTCACTTTTATTAATCAAAATTTAGTCCCGACACGGGCGCGTTCCGACTTAAATTTTCAAAATTATCATTTTATTCACTCGTGACATTGTCATTTTATTCACTCGTGACATTTAATAGAACCAATATTATATATTACTTTTCTCATTAGTAATATTCAACAAGTTTCCAATGATTATTAACTCTCGTCACGTTAGTAATTATAAAAATAATTAATTTTCGAATTTATATTAAATTAATAACTCACATTAAATTTAATAAATCCCCAAATTTAGAAAGCATAAAAATACGGGGTATTACACTAACCAGAGATTCTTCAGAGTTTGTTGGTGTGTTGGCTGCGTGCAAGGTGTATCTAGGGTGATTACTTCTCTCTGCCTTTGAATGAGTTACGTCGGAGTTTCCTTTATTATTGTTTGAGTTATACATGAGAGATTTGTGAGTTCAATCTGAGTTGTTATTAAATTGTGTTTGTATGTTTATCATGTGATTATCAAGGGTATTCGGGTTAAGTGTTATCACTATACCTATAGGGGTTACACCTCCATCTATACTTGAACAACCCTTTTACAACTCTTATTCATGAATAATGTTCTCTTTTCCTCTTATTGAATAATCCATAGCTCCTCAACATGCATTTCTGCTTTGTTAAAAAAGGAAGATACACATCAAAATTCTGAACTTTATGCACCTAGGCTACTTTATGGTCACCAATAAACATGTAATTAGATTTTTTCAAAGTATTGTTATGAGTGGTAGTGGGCAACCTAACATGTAATTGAATTTTTTCTTTCCTCTTTCAATTGGAAAACCACTCTATAAAAAAATGCATCACAACCACCCACATGCTCCTTACCAACCACATTGAAAAGATAACAACAAAAACAATATGCGAACTCTTTGTGGACACTATATTCTAACCAAGTTGGGTGTTCATCAAACCAAGAAAGATTAAGTCGCATTAACCCTCCTTGATCTCTTTGAAGAAATTTATGATCACGAGGTTTACATGACGATACATTTTTTTGAAGTACCTAAGCATAGCTAGAAGAAAATAAATTAAAGCAAGATCAGATTTTTACACCAAAAAAATAACAAAGCAAAGTGAGATTGAAACATACAAATAATTAAATTAAAGCAAAATCATATTTTTACCCCAAAAAACAAAACAATAGTTCAGATTTTTATAACAAAAAAATAAATAAAAGCAAGATCAGATTTTTATCCAAAAAAATCAAAACAAGATTTTAACATACAAAACAATTTAATCAAAGCAAGCAAGTTCAAATTTTTACACATGAAAAAAAATCAAGTTTAGATTTTTATACAAAAATAAAATAAAATAAAGGCACGATGAGATTTTTACAAAAAAATATATAAAGCAAACTCAAATTTTAACATACAAATAATTAAATCAAAGCAAGTCCATATTTTTACAATAAAAAAAACAAAGCAAGTTCATATATTTACACAAAAAAAAGATCAGAGTTTTACACCAAAAAAACAAAGCAAACTGAAATTTTAACATATAAAAAATTAATTCAAACTAAACTAATATTGGACAAGAACACCACACTACTCTCTTTAGGTACTAATTTTGTGATTCTTTCGATCACTGTCTACAAATATTAATTTATCTAACTTTTTATTAGTTATTATTTATGGATAGGAGTAGTAATAAAGGTAAGGTTAACTAATAAATTTTTGATACGGTGAGCATTTACCTCTTCATCCTACAAATTTTTTACATATTATTAATTTAATTTACAAACTTGCGGTTGAAATTTTTTTTGCCCAAAAGACAAGGTGGGCCATGTGTTCTTCTTGGCTCCGCCCATGCCAATCTGAGAAGCCTTAGGCCATCTCCAATGTAGTTATTTCCAAACCCGTTTCTATATGACGGTTAAAAGCAATTCTTTATCTAGGTGGAAGATTTCCGAAAAGTATGTGAACAAGTTGGCCCTTTGTTTCTCCAACGGTGTTATTCTTTCCTGCTGATATGGCTTGTTTTTAGGAGAAATTGTTGGATGGAATTTTAGGCCTTCTCCAATGATTTTTCGTTCCAAATAGCAGTTTAGGGTCTTTCTTTATCTATCTGGCAGAATTTCTAAATTAATGGTACACTACTTCTAATTTACTTCTCCAGTGTTATTCCTTTCCATTTGATATGGCATGATTTCCGAAAACAGCGTTTGGATTGCAACCACCCAGTTGTACATTCAAATTGACACGAGTGGTTAAATTTTGTCCAAGTCATATTGGATAACCGTTCTCATATTTCTACATGTAGAAATAGCACAAGAAAATTTCTATATGACTCAGCAGCCATATCATATCGTCTATGATTGTTGGAGCAGTTTTTTGGCTTCCAAAATTTCTAAGATAGAAAAACTGTAAAATAGAAAAGGACATTGGAGATGGCCTGAATCATCATCCATCTCACATCCGCAACTCTACAGAAACTCTTGTTGGAGAAGTTTTTACCCTTTGTCTCTTTTCAAGATAGAAATTCACTTGGATAGAAATAATCATTGGAGAAGGCCTTATATTTACATTAAAGGAAATACAAAGAGGATAATAACTCCATGGCCACATCAACAAGTCCAAAGAAATCCTCATCATCCGCACCCAATCGCCCCCCTCAAGCCGTGAGATTTGCCCGGCGGACTTCAAGCGGCCGGGTCGTGAGCTTATCTCGGGACGATGATATTGACATCTCCGGCGAGTTTGCAGGCCACAATGACTACATTAATTACACCGTACTCATGCCACCTACCCCAGATAATCAACCCATGGCGGGTTCATCGGGCTCGAACGCCACTGACAAGCCCGATAGACCCACATCTCTATTTGGACAGGACGCCCAACGCAGAATGAGTAGACAAGATAGTGCTGAGGAGGGGGCTTACGGTGGGGGTGGTAATAGTGGGGCGGGGAAATTGGACCGTAGAATGTCGGTCATGAAAAATAATAATAAGTCAATGTTGTTGAGGACCCAAACGGCGGATTTCGATCATAACCGTTGGTTGTTTGAGACGAAAGGGAAATATGGGATTGGGAATGCGTTTTGGTCGCAGGATGAGGATGATTTTGATCATGAAACGGGAATGAGCATGTCTGATTTTATGGACAAGCCGTGGAAGCCACTTACTCGGAAGGTTAAGGTTCCGGCTGCTATTCTTAGTCCTTACAGGTGCATTCCTTATGCATTCATATCAGTGTGTTTGGAAATTTTGAATGTGTTTAGTGTCTAAACCTAATTGCTAGCTCTTTGAGGTCACCCATCAAGTACAAATAGGTATCTTAGTTCCAAATACATTACCTTCGTACCACATTAATTCTCTTTATTTGAAAATGACGATTTTTAAGGATGCACTTATTCGATTATCAAGAACAAGCCTTGTTTGCTACTGTGAAAATGATTAATTATGTAAAAAAAAGAAAGAAACAATAGTACTTGATAGGGTCCAACAATGAAAGCAGGACTATTAATTTTGAACGGATGAAGTATGTTAGATTATACACGTTGGAAAGAAAGTTGTTGAAGCATGCACAAATTTATATTGATTTCTAATATTTTCGCTTTTTTAAGTTAAAAATAATGATACAATAGTGTCAGCATTGGTTTGAAATAATTGCTCGTTATCAGTTGCCTAATATGGCATCATTAAATATCTTTGTCTTGGCGACGTTTATGTTGAGAAAATAATAAATTATAAATAAATTTATTAAGTGGTAAGTTGTTAGACCTTAAGGGTGTTCTTAATAACTTGTGAAGTGATCAAATTGTCAACATGGGTAGTCCTCCCTATTATAGAGATAAACTATTGGGGGTTAATTTGAATCTTTGATCAATTTGAGAGATGCTTGGAAATCTTTAGACTATTGGTTGTGATTTGCTTAAAAATGTAGAAGGGATTAGAGGTATTTAATCTCATTTTTAAAGATTCATTTTTATCTACTCCTATGTTTTGTATTTTTTTAATTATTGGTCTTGTTGTAACAACTATGGAACACGTGTCATTCTCTGTGAAAAGGAAGAGAGGCGGTTGTAAGGCAGTTGAGGGTGGTTTTCGGTGGTTATGAAACTTAATACAATTTAAAAAATATATGGAATGGGAGCCTAGCAAAACTTTGGATATGGGACTAATCCAAAAAAGCTAAATGTAAAACAAATAATGAAATGTGGACATTTATGCTTGATTCTTGTCTGGGACACGTCTTTGTGATTGTTAGGTTCTTAACCTCTAACGTACAAGAATAGTGGGCAGTCATGCAAACAGACTAGAGAGGTGCAAAGAGTCTCTTGAAGTGTGCATTTGGTGGAGGAAACCTCCATAAATTATTTCTTATGCAAAAAACTCCCCTGCAACCATCTATTTTTGTTGCAAAAATTCCCTAATCAGAAATTTTACAAACTTTTTTAGCTCAACATGGGCGGAATTTTGCAACAGAAATGCATGGTTCAAGGGGTTTATGCTACAACAATAGTGTGATGAAGTTTTCACAATATCTGAATAATAAGAGAAATAAGGTAGGTGAAGAATTTCTTATTAATTGGTGCAATAATAATGAGGGGTCACCATTTATTTAAAGTACAAGTTGGTAGTGTCCTATTAAAAGTGGACATCCACTTAAATAGGACAAATACGCATATTTATAACATCTAACACAACAGAATATTTAGATAGAATTTCCATGAAGAGTTTAAAGGAAGAAGAAGCTTTACTATGAACTAAGCTAAATTTGTTTGAATCAGTAACCTCACTTCTCAATTTATTTATTTTTTCCTTATTACGTGCAGGCTACTAATAGTGACCCGTCTAGTGGTTCTCTTTTTCTTCCTGGGATGGCGAGTTCAAAACCCAAACTATGATGCAATGTGGCTTTGGGGTATGTCTATAGTATGTGAGCTATGGTTTGCATTCTCATGGATACTTGATATATTTCCCAAGTTCAATCCTGTGAATCGGTCGACTGATCTAGCTGCCCTTAAAGAGAAGTTTGAATCACCTTCTCCCGCCAACCCCCATGGCCGATCGGACCTCCCTGGCATTGATGTGTTCATCTCGACAGCTGACCCCGATAAAGAACCACCACTCGTGACGGCCAACACTATCCTTTCCATCCTTGCCGTAGAGTATCCGGTCGAGAAGGTCTCTCTCTATATATCGGACGATGGCGCAGCAATACTCACTTTTGAGGCCATGGCTGAGGCTGTCAACTTCGCCGAGGTTTTCTTTTCAAATCCGCCTACAAAATCCACTTTGCATACTTGCATGCATACATAAATAGATGGATAATTTGACACAAGAAACACTTCACAAGGCATGTCCCACTTATAAGTAATCTGTTTAATCAAATATATATACAATTATTCTTTACAACATGTCTCATTAAACATACTAAAGAATCATCACTCTAATTATTCGGTAAATGAATACATTTTTTGATGAAATTTTGTGGAACCACTATTTATTGGGAGAAATGATGATTACATGTTTCAATGATTGAAAATGCACAAACACACACACACACACACACATATATGTATGTGTGTGTGTGTGTGTGTATATATATATATATATATATATCCGATTTGCATTTCACCCACTAAATGATTGAATGTTTTGATGAAATTTGGTGGAGTCTACCAATATTTCATCAAAAATTTTGATAAATGTAATCCTCAGAAGTGGAGGAATGTCCTTTAAGAATGTTAAATGATGTATGTTAGAAAAGTCTTCTGCGTGTATGTTTTGCCAAGGTAGGCTCAGGGGTTGATTGGAGAGAAGGAAAAAAATAGGAAAACAGAGCATTGCACCACAAGCACCTCCCTCAGAAGGAGGAAAGAATCAGATTGAACCTGCAGGACCCTCTTTTCAAGCAAGCTGATCCACCAAAAAAGTTGGATTCTCAATAAATATGTTCCAAATCGAAGACACCATAATGATCTTCTAGATGTTTTCTATCAATGTAGCAACTCTCCGATGAGGAAAGTCTTCGTTTTTCACCAAGTGGAAAACCTGCAAATTATCACTTCAGCTTGAATCTCTTTGAAGCTTAAAGTCATAGCAAACTTAAGCCCCCTCATAAAAGCCCTTTAATTAATCTCCATATGCAGAATAGAACTAGATTGAGCATCCCCTGAAAAGTCCTCAATAGTCTCTGTCCCCTCTCACTGATCCATCCGAGTTTATTTTTTCTATACTCTGATTGTGTGTGTGTGTGTGTGGGGGGGGGGGGGGGGGGGGGGGGGGGGTCCGTCCCCACTTCAGAATTTAGCGGTAGTCAAGGAAAACGAGGCCTGGACTCTTAGACCATAGCAGAGATCTCTGTTAAAAAAATATTTCTCAATTTGCAGGCATAATCAAAGCATTCTCTGCTATTACGGATGAATTGTTCTCCTAAATATTCATTACTTGTGTGGGTGTCACACAAACAAATAGTTGTCGTAAACAATTCTGAAACTATTTCACCAAAAATGTGCAAGTCTGTTCAACTTAAAAAGGACTTCCTATAGAAGTGTCAAAGTAAAGCGAGGCTGAAAAGACGTAACAAACTACTTCAAAACAAAAGCTATGAATTAAAATGAATGAGACCTCAATAAAGGAAAAGGAAATAAACGTTACTGGAAAGTTAAATGGTCGTAACTAAAGATGTATTTAAAGGCACAAAGTAGACCTGACAACGGGTCATGTCGAATCATGTTCATGTCGATTTTTATTGTGTTAGGTTCTTATCGGACTTGTGTCTAACTCTTTCCGTACATTTGTACTCTATCCAACTATTTCCATACATATATGTATACACACTGGATACCTGAAAGTTATATGAATCTAGAGAGAGAAACTAATGTTCGTCATGAATGATCTCATTCTCATTAAAATGTTATTAGTTCATAGAAGATGTTTATTTATAGGCATACAGTGATTAACTAATAATAGGATTAGTTACAGAATACAGTTGCAACTAATTAGAACAGATTACAGCTCATTGAAGTTTGGTGCTTTGCCAATGCAAAAGAAGAATCACTAGCACACCAAAAAATGGGTTAGATCCGAGGAAATGTCATTAAATGTTATTTTATGTGGGAATTACAGAACCGTATATCTAATTTTTTTTCTGTCATTTGTATTGTTTGAGTTTCCTCCACTATTTCATACTGGCTCCCTATCAGGTTTGGGTGCCCTTCTGCCGGAAACACAATATTGAGCCTAGGAATCCAGACAGTTACTTCAGCCAGAAAACAGACCCTACCAAAAACAAGAAACGCCCAGATTTTGTTAAAGACCGCCGTTGGATCAAGAGGGAGTACGATGAGTTCAAGGTCAGGATCAACGGTCTACCAGAGGTCATACGTAAGCGGTGCGATATGTACAATTCCCGGGAGGAAATGAAGGAAAAGAAGCTTGCAAAGGAGAAAAATGGTGGCATTTTGCCCAAGGAGGGGGTAAAGGTCACCAAGGCCACGTGGATGGCAGATGGTACACACTGGCCAGGCACATGGTACAATCCAACAGCTGATCACTTCAAGGGGGACCATGCTGGAATTTTGCAGGTTAACATAGTCAAGCTCTCTCTCATTCTCAAATTTCTTATGCTTTTTCACTAGCCAAACAATGTAGTATAATTAATCTCTGGCCAACGAATGAAATTGATGAAGTTTAATATACAGTGAAAAAATGCTAATTTCCTCCACAAAAATTGGAATGTGGCCAAGATGGACTTTCTGAAATTAATGTCAAATAAATTGTGGACTTTGAAAATACTCGTGCTGACCACTTGATAACCACAAAGTACAACATTCTTTGTCAAACTTCTCTTCAACTATTATGTATTCATTCTATTTTTAAAAACTAAGGAAGCAACAATAAAAAAAAAATGTTGTATAACTGTCACTTTACTATAGTTCTGTTAGCAGACCATTCATATAAGAATTTTTCATGGCAAAAATTACGAAGCACAAGGAGAGTCCAGTGTTATGACAACTTTCAAACAACAGATCAGGAATCCGTATGTAATAGACATTAAACTAAATGTCCTCAAAAATATTAGTAGCACACGTCGACAGCAACCAATTGAAGAGTAATATTATGCAGACAAACCTAAAGTACTAAATCAACTGACCAAATGATATATTAAAAAGTGATTTTAATCAGTGTTGTAACTGTACCTCATACAAATTTCACATACTATCTGACGCAACATTTTAAATTTGATCTTTTAATCTGATAACCTGATAGCTTAGCATTACTAGTAGGATTTGTATGTTTGGAGTGAAGTATATGTTCACATATATGAAAAGTTAAACTTTTAAGAACTTCAACGGATTCTGAGCTATTTCATCATCAAAAAATTCTCCATCCTTCACTTTTGTCCTCCGCAGGTAATGAGCAAGGTGCCAGAAACGGATCCAGTAATGGGTCACCCGGACGAGAAGAAACTGGACTTCACTGGCATAGATATTCGGATACCCATGTTTGCATACGTTTCGCGTGAAAAACGACCCGGTTATGACCACAACAAGAAGGCAGGGGCCATGAATGCCCTCGTGAGAGCCTCGGCTATATTGTCCAATGGGCCATTTATTCTGAACCTGGACTGTGACCATTATATCTATAACTCAATGGCCATAAGGGAAGGTATGTGCTTCATGATGGACCGTGGTGGTGACCGGATCTGCTACATTCAGTTCCCACAAAGATTTGAAGGAATTGATCCCTCCGATAGATATGCTAACCACAACACTGTCTTCTTTGATGGTAATAACTTTTTCCTTCTATCATAATTTTACCCCTTTGTGTCCGATTTTTAGATTCTGGTTCCTCGCATACGCCTTCATTAGACTTTGGTCCTTTTTTTTAAATTTTATTTTAAAACTAAGTATTTTTCCAATTCAGAACCTTTAAAGTTAATGGTGATACAAGTTTTTGTCGCGGAAAAGGGTGACATTCAGCAATGAAATGCTGTGTTTTTTCTAGAAGTTTGGGGCTTTTCACATCGTCAACTTTAACCCTCTTTGGGTGGAAAAGAGTCAAACCTAAATATTACATGTATGATGTATCCATGTAAATTAAGGTTATTAACGAGTTATCTCAATCTAAAAGTTCCTCTTTTATTGAAATAAATTGGTGAAAGGTAAAAAATATAGGATACTTTTGGACTATCCGATTCATTTGAAATGTTTTTCTTGGGCTGTATTAAGAAATATTTGAAATTATATAATTGCAAATACATTAAAAAGAAATTAAGGTATATGATGTTACCACTCAAAAGGGATACGAGCGTGGGACTAAACTTTCACCAATGAGTTCTATCTCACATAATATGACTACTCACTATTCACAGAACTGAGCAAGCTTCAAATCTCAATATGAACACTTTCACATTCTTTAAGGGTGAGCACTGGTACCCCAGTTCTCTAGTCAATCGTCTTTCTTTTATAAAAATACAACTCTAGCTGATGATATATTAGCACTCAGAACATGTAGGACTCTTGCACTCGATATCACCCCTCTCATGTTTATCTCACTATTTGTGATAAAGTAGCATCATGGTACTCTGAGAGCCCTGTATATTTTTCACTTAAATGATATAAATGTGGGTCCCCTAAATATGTGTTCACTAATTAACTTATGTGACTGGAGATGGTTAAAGGGGATTTTTGAAAGGGTGAAAGTAAATATAACATGAAATTTGAGAGGGGAATTATGGGACTATTAAGGGCTTTTGTTTGATTCATCCCCATATCTGCCCTTAATGATCAGCAAGTACAGTCATAAGCTACTCTTAAAGCACTATAATTTTTCTCTTTTAAAAAGACAATAATGGGTTACCCTCCCATTCTTTTTAAAACTAAGCTTTACTAAAATGAAGATACTAAATGTACCACCAAGGTTTTTTATCAACAGAAACAGAGAATAGCAAGGGGATTATTTTTACATAATGTCTTATATAGTGACATAAACAAGATAAAGAACAAGAAACTTAGAAAATCTAAAATTTGGAAATCCTCACAGGCCTTGATTAACTGCAGTAATCAAGAGAGGAGGAATGAATTTCAAGAATTTTGGTTGTATGAGTAAACATGGGTATAAAATATAAGATTAAATTGCATAGGTTTCTGTTTGTTTATTGACTTATCGGAGGAAGTACTTATTTCTGTTTCTTTCTTATTTCAGATATATAAGTAATACATATTAAAACATGGGTATGAAAATACAAGCTGAAATTGCATATGTTTGTTTTTCTCTATTGACTTTTCAGAGGAAGTATTTATTTCTGTTAATACATATTCAAAGAAAAATATAAAGGGAGAAACCGAGAGAGGGACAAAAGAAGATACACAGAAGACCAGAAGAAGGAGTTTACTTTCTTTTCTTATAAAAGTTACACTAAATTTTATATTGAAAAGAGATTAAAGCTGAAAAAGATGTCTCAAAAACAAATTACAGAAACCCGTATCACGTTGTATGGTTGTTCTCGACTGATGGCCCTATTTCAAATAAATTAATTATATATGAATATTAGTTTAATTCATTTACTCAAATTTTATATAAAGTATTCTAATCTACAATTCATAATCAGCTGAACTGTTATTAAATAATCCAGACTCAATGTTTAATTACAATAATTAATTCGTAATCGGATCATTTTGCACATCAGGTAATATGAGAGCCTTGGATGGCCTCCAAGGCCCAGTGTACGTCGGAACGGGCTGCATGTTTAGAAGGTACGCACTGTACGGCTTCCACCCACCTCGGGCCAACGAGTACTCGGGCTTAGTTGGTCAGCATAAGAAGCGGGCCCCGAATATCCAGATGCAGGCCGAGGAAGATGATTCAGAGACCCAGCCCCTAACATCACATCCCGACCTGAACCTGCCCAAGAAGTTTGGAAATTCGACTATGTTCACTGATTCTATAGCAGTAGCCGAGTATCAAGGGAGACCACTTGCGGACCACATATCAGTAAAGAATGGCCGGCCTCCCGGCTCATTGCTTATTCCACGTGCCCCACTCGATGCGCCCACAGTTGCCGAGGCCATTGCTGTAATCTCCTGCTGGTAATTTCTCAATCTTCACATCGTCTATAGTTGTTAGACTCAAAAATCCTTTTTATCTCCTCAAACAAAATTCTAGTTGCTCCTAGAGTACCATGTTTCGTGTCTATGCTATATTTAATAGACGCGCGACACGGGGGACATGTAAGATGCCTGTTCAATGTTGATTCGGCTCCTTTATACTTATTGAATAGCTCTGCGTGGTGGAGTTGTGATCTAAGCCACTCATCTAATATGTTAGATGTCTTAAGCTAATATTATGTGGGATTAATTTTATAACAATGTTGATCGCGTGGCATAATTACACCTTTTTTTTTTCAACGGCTGGTGAGATTCGCAGAATGTACGTGTTAAATATTTTAATAACTCTAGAGAACTGTTATCTGTAATCCGTATAAAGCAGAGTGCCGTACGAACACGGCATATGGTACCTAATATTTTCAAGTATAGATAAGAATGACTTAAAGGCATGGTTTATTCTGAGTGCTACCCAATACTCACTACATGAAAGTCGAGCCTTGTAAATTTATTAAATGTTACGTAATAAATATTTAGGATCAAACTGATTCACCTATCATGAAATTTGCTATGTTGTTTTTCAAAAATTTATCTTTAAGCATCCTATGATACAATATTCTGAGCATTATTCAAACAAATAATGCAACAACGTATAATTCATAACCTGTTGAATGGGGATAACAGTATATTATTTTGACATGCACAGGTTTGAGGACAAGACTGAATGGGGGGATAGGATAGGATGGATCTACGGATCGGTGACAGAAGATGTGGTGACAGGATACAGAATGCACAACCGTGGATGGCGGTCCGTATACTGCATCACAAAGCGGGACGCCTTTCGCGGCACCGCGCCTATCAACTTGACAGACCGGCTCCACCAGATTCTTCGATGGGCCACCGGCTCGGTCGAAATCTTCTTCTCCCGTAACAATGCTTTCCTGGCATGCCCCCGCCTCAAGTTCCTCCAGCGCATCGCCTACATCAATGTCGGCATCTACCCCTTCACCTCCCTCTTCCTCGTCGTCTATTGTTTTCTCCCGGCCCTTTGCCTCTTCACAGGAAAATTCATTGTCCAAAACCTAAGTATCGCGTTCCTCGTCTACCTCCTCACCATCACCGTTACCCTCACCCTCATCTCCCTCCTCGAGGTCAAGTGGTCCGGTATAGGCCTAGAGGAGTGGTGGCGAAACGAGCAATTTTGGCTCATCGGTGGCACGAGTGCCCACCTTGTCGCCGTCATCCAAGGGTTACTCAAGGTCATAGCGGGTATTGAAATTTCCTTTAAGTTGACCACCAAGTCTACTGCAGAAGATGAGGACGATATCTATGCCGACCTCTACGTAGTCAAATGGACTAGTCTATTCATAATGCCGCTCACAATCATCGTGGTTAACCTAATTGCCATTGTCATAGGGTCTTCGAGGCAAATCTATAGCGAGATCCCTCAGTGGAGCAAGCTTTTCGGAGGGGTCTTCTTTAGCTTTTGGGTGTTGTCTCACATGTACCCATTTGCCAAGGGATTGATGGGGAGAAAAGGGAAGATGCCCACTATTGTGTATGTTTGGGCAGGGCTTGTGTCAATCACAGTCTCCTTGCTTTGGATATCCATCAGCCCCCATGATGATAACAATAAAGCCTCTGGTGGGAATATCATGTAAGCTAAACAAGGTGAAACCTATATGCTGTAATTAATTGAGAAAATCCCGTACATATTTCTACAAGAATGTAAGCAGTTTTTTAAAAAGTAGGGTGACAGATTACTCCATATTTTTTGTATGGTGCTGTAACTTAGAAGTCTAAGACTTACATGTAACTGATAGGTAAATTCTTAAATTATCTATTTTTGGTGCTGATGTTACTTGCTAGTTACGAGTCCATGGCTTGGTACGCTACCCATTAAAATTACATACTGTGAGCTAAATTGTTCCAAGAATAGAAGCCAAGTGCACTCTTTATAGTACACAAGGTTTTCTTGGTAATGGTACTTAAGAGACTCGTGATTATGTATACATAACATTTATTGTACAATGCTGAGTTATTTTGTTTTTTCAACGGACAGTTCTTTTTAGCTGCTTGTTATAGGATGTTCAACAATATTGGTTGCGATTGGTTTCTTTGCAGCAAACAGTGGCATTAAATTGAAATTAGCATAAACTAGAATGGTAATATATCCCCTTCACTCTAATTGAGCACTGAAATAATAAAAACGTAGTCACTGCTCGTGCTTTAACCAATAACAAATGAGTGTTTTGGAGGATCAAGAGATTAAGATTTGACTATTATTGTTGGCTTGAATGAAGGAAATTGTTCCTGCTAAATCTTTCTATTAAACTATTGAAGGACCTCTTAGTGCAGAATTTGTTACTTGGTCGCACAGTTCGGTTTGAACCAAGTAAAGGCATGAATTTTCGAAATTGGTTTGGTTAGTGCAAGTCTGATGATAATAGGCCCCAAACTCTTAAACTTGAGCATATGTCAAATGAGTAAACAAAATAATGAAAATTAAATATTCACTCTGAATTACAAATAAAGAATTTCATAATATATGAGACCTACTAAAGAGTTCGTACCTTGATGTAATGGTAAGTGCTCTCGCTTAAGCTACGATTGGTCTCGGATTCGAGATATGGAAGCAACCTCTTCATATATAGGGTAAGATCAACTGAAATACGTCTCTCTCACACCTGGGTAGCATAGTGATACTATTAGTTCAAACTTTTCTAGTTTTTATTTTGAGACCCCACTGATTTGCATGGGTATGTTTGAAAAGTTTTTATTATGGGACCCACTGGTTTGCATGGGTATGTTTGATTGACTTTTAACTAATTTACATCGATTACAAATATGTTACTTCCCATCCCAAAATTAATGTCCATAATTGACAGTAAAAAACAATAGGGTTATTTGGAGTTTAACCCCTGTTAATTATTTATTATTGAGTCATACCCTCATTATTTTCATTTTTTTAGGATTGACCCATATTTTGATGAACTTTGTCAGTTGGTTGTTAGTTAGCTCATTTTCAGGTTTAATTCTCCAATATACCCCCCCCCCCCCCAATTCATTACCTTAATCACTACTATTTACAAAAAAATGATTTTTTATTTTAAAAAAAGTTTTATAAAAAGTTTTAATAAAAATGTTTTTTATATAAAAAAGGAATGTTTAGACTTTTTTAAAAACTGTTTTTTATTTTAAATTATTTTTTATATAAAAATAGTTAACTCTGAGAGGTTATTGAATGAAGGTAATGGTAATAGATTAGATATGGAAGAACTTTGAAAGAGTCAAGAAAATATATTTATCACAAAATCAGGACAACAAACGTTAGAATTGCTCTATAAAAAATGAAAATAGGGAGGGCTTTGGGACAAAATGGTATTCTTATTGAGATTTAGAGTACTTAGGGGAGGAAGGAGTTGTAACACTCCCTATTTTCCACATGTACATGATCAAGATGATACGCCGAAGATAGGGCGTGCTGATCAATTTATATCATTCTCAGAAGATAAAGAATAACGAGAGTAAATAAAAACTATCAATGGCATAGTAATGAATAGCAAGATAAATAAATAAATCGAATAAAATAATCTTCAATAAAGCTGAATCCACTATAACGAGTTTCCATAATACAAAAATCTCTAATTGAAATGTAAGTACACTTGAACCAAATCGGTTCGGGAATAAAACTCTTGAATACAAAAGTCTGCAAGAATGCTAATTAAAATAAAATCAACTTCTACACTAAGGATGATGATTTGGATTTTTTAATAGCACTACAACTCTAACTGCTCAGCTTGCTACTCCTATATAACAATAATACTACCTGGGAAAAAAGTTTTAATAGATTTGGGTCAACGCCCTAAAGTTGCAAGAAATATTATGTTGCTTAATAGTATTAAATGCGGTCAATTTACGACCTATGATGTCGTCCGTCGGCATCATGCAATATATACCTCACATTTCTTTTGTCTTGATACAATTCTAACTAATGGTACCCAACCATGCCATAATATACTAAGGCTAACAATCCACATAAGTAACATGCGAAGTAATAGACCAATACTCCTTGTGCTCAACCTCCTCTCAACTCTCGACCCTTTTATGCGTGGGATGTCTCATAATCGAAATCTAAACAAGGAACCCCACGATACACTACTACTTAACTTAGTCGATTATTAAGATCCGTTGGCCCAAGACTCAACACAAATAACCGCAATGTTCACACAAATCAAACACATACAACTGGTAAGTCTTAAGGATCTCATGCCCAACTAGCTCATAACTCTCGACCGAACTAGACTACACGTGTGGTACGTCTCATGAACGAAATCCAAATAAAGAAGTCCCCCCCCCCCCCCCCCCAATACACTTATGTATAGATAACTCGTTCATTTGAGATAATGGTAAGAGACTCCCTAAGTAAATACCCAAATGCAATATACATGTACATAAATCAACCATCCCAACCGACCCAGCAAACGATATTCAACCAACTCATCGTTTATTAATCTCATGGATAAACCAAAACAAAGATTATTCACCCAACTCAACCGTCTATCATTCATACAGATAGACCAAAACAAAATCATCCAACGATTGAGCGATAACCCAACCCAGGCCTCATATATAATCCTTACAAAGAGTGTCACTATTCTAATAAAATCCATCACTAAGGATATACCATTATCACATATTGTTCACCATTGTTTACTCATTATGATTAACATATCCCTGGTGTATTTCGACATTTTCACTAGTTATTTACACTTATATTAATTACGTTTTACATATGCCAATGGATTTCAAAATTAGTCTCATTGCTATAACCGAGTCCCATGTATACTAATACGCGCATACAAATAAATATATTAACTTAATTATAACCAATGTAGCACATACATCCAAATGTTAAACTACCCTCGAATCCAACATATAGGTATTCAACATTAATATAATTGCATCGGCCTCACAACCGAACTAAATATCCACCCATATATATAACCGAGACTAAACTCGTAGTCTAATAATTATACCCCAATATCTAGTTGTACTAATATAAACAAAGGTCAAGGAACTACACCACAATATAACAAACCGAGCTCGAACTAACTTGCTTCAACCAAGTGGTCCCACCGAGTAACGAAACCCCACCATATATAATACATACATATACATATCATAGTTCACACATAGGATATAACATACACAAATATACCCATGCCCATCCAAATTCACAAAGCTGAATTACGTTAATAATTATTATAAGTTTAATTCACTCGAACCTAATTTCAACTCCACAATATATATGCTATTAGGCCATAAAAACGATATGTGTGTGTGTGTGTGTGTCTCGAGAGAGAGAGAGAGAGAGAGAGAGAGAGAAAGAGAGATTCCCCCTTCCTATAAGGACTCCGTATGATGCAGACTCCTTCGGTACATACCATTTTTTTTAAATAGTAAAAAAATAGATTTTTTGATGAAACTTCATGGATATGATCTTCACGGTGAGAAAATCATCTTCAATTTGTTTCATCAAAAAATTCAATAAAAAGCCCATTAAGATGAGGTGATATGTAAAAAATGATATAAATATGCATTTTCGACCGTTGAAATTTTGACGATCATTTCACCCACTTTTTGATTAAATTTGTTTATGAAACTTCATGAATATAATCTCGACATTGGGAAGTTAATATCCATGAAGTTTCATAACAAAATTCAATCAATTAAGTGGCAGGAGCAGACCCAAAATTTCAACGGTAAAAAATGTGTAATTATACTATTTTTTTATATATCACCTCATCTCAACGGTTTTTTGATTAAATTTTTTGATGAAAAAAAATGGAGACGATCTTCTCACCGTCGAGATTTTATCCATGAAGTTTTTTCAAAAAAAAATTATTGTTTTACTCATTTAAAAAAATAGTATGTACCGCAATATGCATCATAAGTAGTCCTTACAAGAGACTTTATGTACATATATATACACACACACACACACACCAAGTATACATACTTGCTGATGAAAACCTATTTTTTAAAAATATTAAAAAAATATTTTTGAGTTGATTTTTTTTATGTGGTATTAAAATATTTCAAGGGACCCGTATAAAAAATTAGCTCAAAATCCTTTTTTTTTCTATTTTAAAAAAATGGTCAAACTTTCACAGCTTTTAAAGTGTTTTAAAAGGTATGAAAGTTTGACTGATTTTTTTAGAATAGCAAAACGCTTTTTTTTAGCTGATTTTTTTATATGGTTCCCTTGAAATGTTTAAATACCATACAAAAAAACTCAACTAAAAAATATTTAAAAAATATTTAAAAAAAATCAGTATGTATACCTGATATGTACTGGAGCCTGTTTTTTTTTTTTGTGTGTGTGTGTATATATACTTCATCTCATAAATATATATATAATTACCTAACAAAATTTTCTAAAGGAGCCAAACCACCAAAATCCAACCAATTAACTACCCGCACCCAAACTTATCCGGCTTGGGCCAGATCGATCCAGCAAATCCAATAGGCTGAGCTTCACCCAAAAACCCATCTATGGCGGCCCCAACAATTCCCAAATTCATCCTCGGACTTCTACAACAACTAAATTATTAATCTTTCATACATCTAAGTCATGGAGTAATGATTATAACAAGTTCTTACAAGAATTAACATAATTTCGACATAATTAATGGTTCAAATTCATATTTTTACCATTGTAAGTTCACTTCTTCATGCTATTAAGCCAATGAACATATGATTAACATTATTCCTTTCATTAAACAAGTGATTATGTATTAATCAATCATTCAAATAATAAAACGAATCAGATTTACAACATATGATGATTCAAAATATATAAGTTAATGGTTTCTTAAAAAATAAGCCAGCTAGTTTATGTTAATCAATGAGTTTTAGCATAAACATGGGTTTAGTCAATTCTTCAATTCGACTCTACATTAAACATGCTTAGGAATCAGATTATAAAAATCAAATCAAATTTTATACCCTAATAACATGCTTCTACCCAATTGATCATATATAGTGATAGAAGTCATAAATTAGTTACATTACTACTATAAGCAAGATAGTATATATTGCCTTAAGTGAAACTTGATTCTTGATTAGTTCCTCTTGAGTGGTCTTCCTCTTCTCCCAAAGCTTGCCTTTTGATTCTATAGTTTTAATTACGGTGTATTATGATGTTTAGCGAGGGTTATAAACTTATTCAAAGCCCTAACCCCGAAGATCTACTATGGGCCCATTTTTTAACCCCCAAATAAGCTCAACCCGTTAATTGGATACTCTTAAAACATCGCCCAAAGGTCTACATACCCTCGGGACCCAATTTTCCACATTAAAAAAAATATTATTTTTGGCCTTTATACTCCCCCAGAGTCCTGTCCTATCATACCAACTCAAAATTCCAAATTAATTACAACCGGGTTAATTTAATTTATGAGTCGTCCATAAATTATTTAAATTCTCAATTTAATTTTTGGTTAATAATCAAACCCAATTAAACTCAATAAATTACCCATTAATTCACCCGAGTCAATATAAATTATTAATTAAATAATCATTTAATTAATTCTTAAAAATATAGGATATTATAGTTGTGTCTTGCTTATAAATTTATTTAAAATCATAATGACTAATAGGATACCTGATGAATGGAGAAATAGTGTTTTAGTACCTATATATAAAAATGAAGAAGACATACAAAGTTTTTTAAATTTTCGTGATATTAAGTTAATGAGTCATACAATGAAACTTTGGAAGAGAGATTGAGGTTATAAATAACCGTATTTGAAAATCAATATGGGTTTATGCCTGAGAGATCAACAATATAATTTATTTATTTATTGAGGAGATTAATGGAGAGGTATAGGGAGAAAAATATGGATCTTCAAGTGTTTTTTATAGATTTGGAGAAAGCGTGTGATAAGATACCAATAGATATATCATTATAGATTTTACATAAAAAAAAAGGGTTACACTTTCGTATATTAAAGTGATTAAGGATATGTATGATGGGGTCATAACAATAGTAAGAAAAATAGTTAGAGAAAAATTTCCAATTACTGTAGATTTGCACCAAGATTCAACTCTAAGTTCTTATCTTTTTGCTTTTGTTATAGAAGTATTTACTGGACAAATATAAGATGAGGTGATGCGGTGTATCTTATTTGCAGATGATATTATTTTAGTGGATGAAACTAAGACAATGATTAATGCAAGATTAGAATTGTGGAGAAAAACTCTGAAAACAAGAGGATTTGAAATAGTAGAACTAAAATATAATATGTTGAGTGAAATTTTTGTAATAATAGGAGAAAATATCCACTATAATGAGTAATTATAGTATAAGATGAGGTTGGAAAAACCTAAACTAACCTGTAGACACTACAGCAAAAACCAAAAATGGGCTTAATAAATTGGTCAAAATTTTGAACCGTGCCCCCTGGTCATGGTCCAAAACCACACCCCCTATATATTTAGCGTAATCAACTAACTGATCACGGTTAGGGTGGCCTCATTAAGGGGGTGGTAATGATCAAGAGCCGTAACCAATGGGGTCCCAGTCCAAATTCGTGACTCCCCCATGATCTATTATGGTACCAAGTTTTCACTTGTTTTGTCACATTGGTGGTCACAATCTACAACCGTGACCCACTCGTGATAACATATAGTGACTAGGATTGAGGGTCATAGTCAACAGCCGTAATTTAGGGGTCACGGTTCGAAATTGTTACTCTCCCTCACCCATTATGGTGCTATAATTCTCACTCTTTTAGTCATAAAGGCCTGAACACTAGTCACGATTTAGAACCGTGACCCCCAAATCTATTTCAAAATGGTCATAATACATGGGTCACGATTTTGGACTGTGATCATGTCTCGAGTTTCCAATTGGTCTCGTATAAGGTCATGGTCCAGAACCGTGACCATATTTAAGTCATTAATAAGTCACAGAATGGGTCACGGTTCTGAACCATGAACACATTTTTGGTATAAAAACAGTCATACCCAAGATTTTATTTCACCCTAATACAGAAAATAATCTCTCTCTCTCTCTCTCTAATCGTCGACGACATTCTCTTTCTTTCTCCAACCTCAATTTCCTTCCATCCCCAACCTCCAACAAAGGTACATCTCCAACCTCCATTTGGTGCATATGTGTGAGTGTGTTTATTACATGTGTGTGTGTGTGTGTGTGCGCGCGTGCGCACGTGTGTGTTTAACTATGCATCATCTTGAAACTTTGTCGCCCATTTTTACCTCTAATCTTTGTATGTGAACCCTACTTTATCGTGTAGAATTTAGATATTTAGATACAAAACTAGGGGCATGTTTTTTCAAAGTTTAAGAATTGTTAGTAATGTTAATAATGTTGATATATAAATTATTGGGTTAGTAATGTGGAATGGGATAAACTTGTGTTAGAAATAAATCTAGTAAATGATTTAGAAGGAGTACGGGATATACTTGTGTTGGATTTTTGGGTTGATTGTTGTTGTGTCTTGTATTGAATGATCGTGGTTTAATACGGATGGTGGATACGTAAAATCCTCACTTTATTAATTCTCCATATTTAACCTTTAACTAATTATTTTTCTTCACGACTAAGTGTTTAGAATATAGTCATTTGGTTAACTTATTGTGGATGTGTTCACCCCTTCCTTAAAGGGTTGTTGTTTGGGTGAACACAAATTGGTGTAAGAACTTGCACAACCGATGGATAAATTGTAATTTTATGTTTAATTAAATTAAAATGAATCTATATTGTTTTGTCTAATTGATCGTATGGAAAATAACAATTTGTTTAGGACTTGTTATGTCTTTACTCTTAAGACTCATATTCACCCTCTTCTATATATATTTTCTCTGAAAAAATGAAAGTAGTAACTACTGAAAACAAGAGTACGATAGGGTGCAATTTGACCGAACTAAAACATTTTTCATTAGTGCGCGTCATATAAAGGCAACTCCAATTTACAAGTATGGTAATAGGAAAATTGAATAGTTTAATTACCTCATAAATTGTGGAGTTGATCTCTCGCAAGACTACCTATTCGATCATAAATTGTGGAGTTGATCATATTCGGTCGGTAAATTAGTACGGTACGGTTTTACCATATAAAATGTGGTTTTGGTATTGGTAAGGGGTCGTTACTGACCATACCGTACCGATTGCACCCCTAACTGGACGTTTCAATTCTACGGTTGTTATCTTCATTTCCCAATTATAGCTCTTGACCTCTTTTTACTCTGTCCATTCGTCTTTTAAGAGCCTAATCGTCAATTTCTTATCCCATTCCAGCACTCTTGCTCTTCCGATGATCACTAAAACCCAAGAAGCCAGACATTCGAAATATCGAATTTACTTGCGATAATGGGACGTGTTGAAGATGGTGGTGGTGCGTTGCAAGATCAGATAGTTGGGTTGGATGAACAGTTTTCATAGATGAGTGTTGTTGTTGTTGCACAAGAGGAAGATAAACCAGATGTCGAATGGGTATCCCAAGCCACCATTGCCGCTGCAGGCGGTGCAAAGAAAGCTTGCTTGCCTTCGCCGGATTCAAAACATGCTGGGGTTTATAATTTGCCTTCTGATTCTATAGCAAGGTACTCAGTTCTTCTTTACTGATATTACTCATTTCACCTTTCTAACTCCCAAGTATCGGTAAATAAAATTTAAAAAATAAATGAATCACATACATGTGTTTCAGAGTTCATACAAATGGAAGATTTGCCCTAATTCTAACTAGACCCATTGGACCGAAATATTGGATTAATTGAGTTTCTTTTCATTATTTCCGTATTTTATCCAATTTGTTTGGGTTTAGTATAAACATATAACTTTAAAATTTTAATCCTCTTTTACCGTGTGTTTAATCAAGGTATTTAGTTATGTGTTGTTTCAATTTATCAACCTTGTAATAAATATGATTTGATTTTAGAAAGTATTTTGCTTTTCATATTTGCATGTCTATATGAGGCCCTCTGTTTTATATCCACTTTCTATTGTTTTGTTATATTTTTTATACCACCGACTACATGTCAAATTCCATCAGTTATATACGAACCTTCTTTTTTATCATTTTCAATGAGATATCTTTTTAATTTTGTGTTGTGTGAGTTTGATAAAAAAAAAGAGATATCTTTTCCTTGGGCAGTTGGCACATGCTATTACAGTTGTGTCAAGATATGTATGACTGATCACATCCTCGGGCAGATGATATCTGTAGGCGATACAGTTGCGTGGTAAAAAAAAATTCCAGCCCTACGCTACTCTCTCTCTATATTTGCCTTCGGTAAACCTCTGTTTCAAATTTCGATTCCTTTAATTTCTATTCAACAGCAAAAGCATCACAAATCGGCACAAAATTTCAATTCCCTGTTTACTTTCCCAACACAACAAAAAAGAAGATTTCCTCCACTGTTCGACTATAATTTCTCTACTTATAGCATTGGATGTAAAAAAATAAGGTATTGTGCTTCATTTCTTTTAAGGGAATATATTAGTTGTTTGTTTTGAACTGACAAGGATGGGAAGATATCTTATTTGTTCATTTCCTTAACATGATTGTTTTGTAGAAGAAAATTATTTTAATTTCATAACAGGGCTATGTAGATGGTGAGAAGATTGTGGAAGTACAGGATTTATAGAACAATGGGCATCATATCTTTTTTTTTGTATCATAGGTATCATATCTTTTAGCGCAATAAAAGAAACAAAACATTTTTTAGAGCTTAGAACTATATTATTCTTGCTAAGGAGATTTTTATAATTGATGAGTTCACTGGTCAAGTTATGTAGGTGATAAGTTAAATTGACATTTGTATTTGTGTGGAAAGTAAACTATCAACCAACTCACCCATATTAAATTGTTTCTTGATCTTTTCATGAATATGATGACGAAGTGACGTCGTATGAATATGTTGATGTAGTTTTGTTTCAAATTCTTACAAGATAAGTGTTTCACTAAGTTATATATGTTGTAATAATATGATGATGAGATTATCGGGTTGTCGTGTCTATTTATCGTATATACATGGTGAAATAATGATATTTCCAAAGTTTTCATTGAAAATTTTCAATTTTTTTTAGAGAAAGCTAGCATATAATATGCTCGCTAATTTACGTGCTTTTGAAAAAATAAAGAGATGTTAAAAAAACATACAAAAAAACTAATTATAATATATTAGGATTGAAAATTTATTCTACATTACCATTCACACGAGAATTAATACACACGGTGATTATGTATATACATATAGTTTATTTGATGTAAGTGTACCTAAATTTTGAAATGACTATTACAATTGATTAATCTGCGCATCGCGCGGGTTTACACCTAGTAAATGATAATAATCAATAACCTAGTGGAACACCTCCAAATGGGCGATGTCCTATACCCCAAGCTCAATTCTGAACTCCTCCAAGATATCAATACTCTACTCCACCGAAGATTCATTCCACTCCATCTCCGAGTCATAAAACTTGAGAAACCCCTAATAATCTAACACCCCCAACTGCTGCTATTGAGAGATCCCAAGATAACCCTAAGAAGCGCATTGGGTTACCAATTAGCGGGGATTATCCAACCGGTTATGAAGGTGATTATCAACTTTTTAGAAAATGTTATATGTCTCTCAGAAAGATAATTGTATGCGACATGGGAGCAGATAACTGGAAGAAGGTTGATACTACCTTAAAGGATGACATTTGGGAGCAACTTAATAAGGCATTTTCATTACCAATCGATTCGAAGCCAAGGGTTCTTTCCAAGGTAGTTGATGCTTTGAAAACCTATTGAAAGAATTTCTGCAAGATTTTTTTCCCCAAGGAGGCAACGAGTTCTGATATTTTAGGGCTAGAAGGCTAAGTTTTTCAAAATATTGAAATATCCATTAACTAATGGAATAGCTTCTTAGAGAATAAAGGCAAGGAGGAAAAACTGAATGAGAGGGTAAGAAATAAGTTGAACAGATCAAAAAAGGTTGATGCCCACAGATTCGGGGCAAAATCTTATGATGATATTAATGGTGAATGGGATGAATGGACCAAGGGGACTCCGGAAGAAGGTAAAGAATCTAATTGGATCAACTTGTACTTATATGCCTGAAGGGAAAAAGGGACCAATAAATTCCTAAACAAACTGGCACTGACTTTGGTGAGTTTGAATTTAGTTATCATATATATACACGTTGTAATATTGTTATTGTTGAAATCGTAGCCCCATATACAATATTCTATTATAGGAAATGATAGAGGGACTGTCCAGCAATCAGTTAGTGCAGCCCCAATGACATTCAATCAGATGCCCTAACCAAGGTGTTTGTGAGGGACCATAAAGGGAGGATTAGAGGTGTGGACTCACGTATGCCAAGTACCATATTACAGCACAGTGCACCTTTATTAAAAGATATATCTTCATTGTGGGGTGAGGTGGAGAGATGGCTGGAAGAAGTTGCTAAGATGAAAAGGGTGGTGTCAGAGCTTCGAAAAGACATGGCACTCCTGACAAATAAAATCTACAGGTTGGTTTGACTCTTAAGTCAACAACAAGATCACCCCCCTCAGATGCCTTAAACATTCCCATATTCTCCCCCTGGAACATTTCCCTCCCAAATGCCTCCTCTGGGAACATTCCCGTCATAAATGCCTATACATGGAACATTCCTTGCATCATCATCATCATCATCCACGCATGTTGACTTTAACGAGGCATATTATATAATAAACTTGACCGATACTAGGGCTATTAGCACGTGCACTCTTATCTCCATAATTGTTGGAACATATGTCCACAATTCGCCTTTGGTGAAGGGTGAAGCTCTAATTTTGGTAGTTAAAATATACTTATGGTTATAGAGATGAGACAGCGAACGTTGACCATGAGGAAGGGCCGTTGTTCTCAGATTGTGTAAATTATTTTATTACTTGGCAAGTTAATTTGTTAGTCAAGCCTACGCATTGAATAATGTTTTATTTTTGAACAAATTTGTAATATTTTAATCAATTTGGTTGTAATATCTATTTCGTTTGAATGAATTTACTTGTAATATTTCTTTTTAATCGAGTTTAATGAATTTTCTTTGAATTATTTTGAATTTGAAAACTACTGAATGGATTTCCCATAATACCAAGAGTGGATGGGAGAGAGTCACAAAGTATCTGATAATCATGTGAAGGATGTTCGAGAATTTATTAAATATGCAAATAGAAATCTTAATAGTGATAAGATTATGTGTTCGTGCAACCGTTGTATAAACGAAAATTTTAAATCTTTGGAAGACGTTGAATTGCATTTACTAATGTGGGGGTATGATGCAAGACTATAAGATATGGACATTACATGGGGAAAATAATGTACCATATGTTTCGAAAGAATTACTGGTACATGACCGCGTCCTGGAACCCCACCGGGTGAAAGTGGTGAACAATTGTCCAGCACATCATCCTATGATCGACTTAATTGATGATGATTACGGAGTCCACCACGATTAAAACCACCAGCCTATGGATATGAATAATGTGCATTATGACTATGTCAATGATCAAGATAATGTTGAATTACCCGAAGACTGGGGATACATACGGTTGAAAGCCAACACAACTAAAACTTTGTATAAAAATTGTGAAGAAGGTCACTTAATATTGTACGCAATTATCGGTTTGCATAATTTGAAGAGTTAATTTGGTTTGTCGGACAACAACTTAACCCAAATTCTTAAGTGGGTTGTAGACATTCTCCTAAAAGATAACATATTACAAGATAATTATCCTAGCATGAAGTAGAGCATGAAGGGATGGGTTTGAAATACAAATCTATTTATGAATGCATTCATGTACGATTGCATATTTTTCCAGCAACGAACATGAAGAGAAGGATGAGTGTCATGTATGCAGTGAACCTAAATATGTGCCTTGTAATAATTGAAAATTTAAGTCTACAAAATATCGCAAGTGCGCGCAAGTTCCATAAAAGGTTTTGAAGTATTATCCCCTCAGTTCATGGTAAAAATGATTTTTTAGTGTACCGTGGATAGTAGAGTCTATGATATGGCACGCTCGATACGAGGTGGGTGGGAATCTGATGCATTATCCAGTTAATTCAATCATCTGGTAAATTTTAAATGCACGAAACCATGAATTTGCAAAGGAAACACCCAATGTCCATCTTGCATTACCAACCAATGGATTTAATTTTTTCAAAAATTTAAGTACTAATCAGAGTTATTAGTCAATTCTTATGGAGCCTTTTAGTCTCCCTTCGAGACTGTGCATGAGAAACAAGTTCACATTTTAATATTTATTAATGCCCAGGAAGAAAGCTCTCGCTGATGATATTGATATATTCTTAGCCCCATTAATCAAAGAACTTAAATATTTGTGGGATAAAGGTGTGATGGAATTTAACTCTCATAAGGATGAAGAGTTCAAACTTAAAGCAATGGTGATATGGGCGGTCCACGACCTTCGTGTTTATGGGACCTTATCTGATTGTAATGTTCATGGTTATTATGTATATCCCAGTTATGGGGAGGAAACTAAAGTCAGTTGGCTAACTCATACTGATCAAATGAGTTATACGGATCATTGTATATTTCTGTTGACCAGTCACCTTTATAAGAATGACAAGTTTAACTTCTTACCTATCGATGGGTAGGATGGAATCGGATTGGCTTTTTGGTCAACAGATTGAGGAGAAGGCGAAAGCTGCGGCTACGGAGAATATGTATGTAGGTAACCACCCTCAGTTTGTAAACCTGAATTGTCACACCCCAAACCCAATATCCATACTAAGCATTTATTAATAGAATAATTAAATCATAATCTAGAGCCCATTGGAAATATAATTCATCTATCCATATTTTACTGTATAATGTGCATAATCAACATAATATTATTAGTGTGCCATAACGAAATCAATATCAGAGTCATAATTAAGCGGACATACAATACTATGATTAACTACGATAAAATTTCACAATCATCAACTCAATCCATACTAACGTAAAATATACAATGTGTGAATAAATTAAAATCTTCAGTGTGACAATGATAAAATCCCCACATTTAAACCACGGCTCCTTCCAACGGTGCAACTCTCAAAGTTACCGGTCATATGGTATTCTAGTTGGCAGCATAGAAACCTGAAATTGTTAAAATATAACTGTAAGCATTAAGCTTAGTGAGGTACTCCTTCCCTACAATGTAATAACAATTCTATATAGAATATGTGGATATAAAATCCGAACAATCTTGCCCATTGGCAATAACAAATCCTGGAACATAAGTTCCAACAAATCATTGGATCTTTGTCCAATTCCAATCCTGGATCATAAGACCCAACCAATCCTGGATATTTTAATATCCAAACAAATCCGGAATACCGAAGTATTCAAACAAATCCGCTCTTAGAGCTATATTCATATTTATATATGAAACAAATCATAAGTACACTCACCTTGACAGTTTAACTGGCTTTTCCCTTGCCTTTATCCAGTACTTGTTCAATCAGCTCTTCTTCCCTTCCTATCATTCTCACAATATTATTATCATCATAAGAATATTAATAGTCCAAAGAATAACTTCAATCATAACTCAATTCATAAGCATCATATTATTCAATTCAAATCATTCATTAAAATGAAGTCCCATCTAGACTCAGGTTCTGATATCTAACATATTCAAATTACAGCCCAAACCCTTTTTAATTATTCTTGGTAATCCAATCCTTATTATATCATGTTTCCAAAACAAAAGACGACACATCATTCCGAGTTTCCTAGAGCAAAATAAGCCTATTTCTTCACTACATAGCAAATCTGCCCTATAGGCTCTTTTATCATTCATTCAACTTCCAGGAATTTTCATGATTTTTCTACATCATAAATTTCTATGATATTTCACCCAACATCAGTAAACACATTGAAAAATATAAGATTAAAGTTTCATAATTTTTAAGGTTCGTTTTCTATGTTAAGCAAAACATCGAACACATGGCGGGCATATTTTCACCCTTAGGGCAGATTTCTTACCCGAACTTAAAACTCTCACCAAGGACTAATTTGTTGGTATTTTCACATGATTTTCGGATATGTCATACATATATGAGTCCAGGTTAATATCCAATTGGAATCAATCGATTCCAGTAACTATACAAAAATATATGGAAGTTTGAATAAACAAAGTTTCTAAACAAAGCAATCTTAGGGTTTTGTACATTCAACTTAACTTAAACTTGCATATATCCATACATATGCACCCAAGTACGAAAGTTCAATAAACAATCAAGGATATATGTCATATAAATCATAATTTCAAGAAAAATAACAAGATTCATGGTTGGAATTACCTTAGGGCTTCTACGTAATTTTCTATGAATTTTCTTCAATTTTCTCCTCACTTTTTCTTCCTAACTTCCAACTTCTCTTTCCTTAGGCTTAAAATCTCTCATGGCTGCATTTTGAATGAATAAAGAGGTAATTCTAAGGGTTTAAGGTCGGCCAAAGCCACCACCCTTCCCAACCAATGAGAATAAAACATTTGTTGCCATAATAAGACAAAATACTACTTAACGGATGGACTATTTTGCCCTTGTTTCGTAATTTTGGTATAACTTCTCACTCGAACCTCCGTTTCATTCACCGTTTGTTGTGTTACAACCATAACTCACTCGTCTAAAACTATATAGTTTTCACCTCAAGTCAATTGTTATGTCATAAAGGTCAAAACTAGACTTAAACATGGACATTCCTATCGAAACCTTCAAATTTTGTATTTGTAACTAATTTGACATTTCATGCTTTTTGGAGGTAGGATTAGACTAAACATAATAAATTAACATCACATATATTAATAACACACTAATCATATCACATAAGCTAGGCATGATTTACGCATAATTAATCATAATTATATTCGGGTTGTCACATGAATCGTAAAGCAAGGGGGATTCGAATGATCTTAGTAAAATGAAGGTATGGTCCGTACGATCAATATTTTTTAACTTGTCCTATTGGAAAGATCATCGTGCAAGGCATGTAATTGATGTGATACACAGAGAGAAGAATATTGAGAAACATCTGATAGGAACATATCTGGGTGGATCTCATTCAAAAGATGGAGAGCGGGCACATCGCGATCTAGAGGATATGAAAATAAAGAAGAAATTGTGGCTAAAAAATGATCTCTCAACAGGAAGAATTTACATCCCCCCAATTCGAGAATATGATCAAAGCTTACAAATAAATAGACTTAGGCTTGAAAGCATTCCGTTGAAGGGCAAAAATGCAAAACTGTTGTCAAACGTCCCTACATGGAGCACGAACACCTCGCACGGAACCAACATAATACATAGCAACTGACTGCATAGTCATGGGACTCTCGATTCGAGAATATGACCAAAACTTTCAAATAGTTAGACCTGGGCTTGAAAACATGCTGTTGAAGGGAGAAAATAAAAAATATCCCCAAAATAGTACGAACACCTCGTACGAGACCAACATAATATGTAGTAACTGATCGCATTGTCATGGGACTCCTGATTCGAGAATATGACCAAAACTTGTAAATAGTAAGACTTAGGCTTGAAATTATGTCGTTGAAGGGACAAAATGCAAAACCAGTCCCACCAGACTTGCAAGAGGCATGCACACATTGTACGGGACCAATGTAACATGTAGCAACTAACTGCGTTGTCACGGGACTCCCGGTTCAATAATATGACCAAAACTTGCAAATAGTTAGACTTAGGATTAAAAACGTTCATTGAAGGGCGAAAATGTAAAATAGCCCCAAAACTGCCCCACAGGAGGCATGAACACCACGAATGGGACCAACGTAACACGTAACAATTGACCGCGTAAGCACGGAACTCATAGTACGAGAATAATACCAATACTTGAAAATGGTTAGACTTTGGATTGAAAACGTTCCATTGAAGGGACAAAATGTAAAATAGCCCCCAAACGGCCTTGCAAGAGCCATAAACATCTCGCACTGGACCAATGTAACATGTAGTATATGATCGCGTAATCATGGGTCATGGGACTCCCAATTCGAGAATATGATAAAAACTTGTGAATAGTTAGACTTAGGCTTGAAAACATGTCGTTGAAGAGCGAAAACACAAATCGTCCCCTAAACGGCCTCGCAAGAGGCACGAACACCTTGCATAGGACCAATGTAACACGTAGAAACTGATCGCAAAGTGAAGGAACTCCTAATTTGAGAATATGACCAAAATATACATATGGTTAAACTTAGGCTTGAAAACATGTTGTCGAAAGGTGAAAATGTAAAATAGCCCCCAAACAGTCGCGAGAGGCACGAACACCTCGCAAAGGACCAACGTAACACATAACAATTGATCACATTATCACGGAACCCGATTTAAGAATATGAACAAAACTTGCAAATGGTAAGAATTAGGCTTGAAAACAAGTCGTTAAAGGGAGAAAATGCAAAACATCCCCAAATTGACCCCGTAAGAAGAACGAACACCTCGTAAGGGAGCAATGTAACACATAGCAATTGACCGCATAGTCACGGGACTCTCGGTTCGAGAATATTGCCAAAAATTAAAAATAATTAGAGTTAGGTTTGAAAACATGCCGTTGAAGGATGAAAATACAAAATATTCCCCAAATAGCCCTGAAAGACTCAACCAACATAACACATAGAAACTGATCGCATAGTCACGGGACTCACGGTTCAAGAATATTACCAAAACTTGAAAATAGTTAGACTTAGGTTTGAAAATATGCCGTTGAATTATGAAAATACAAAACACTCACTAAACTGCCCCGTAAGAGGCACGAACATCTCTCACTGGACCAACGTAACATGTGATAACTGACCGCATAGTCACGGGACTCACAGTTCGATAATATGACCAAAACTTGTAAATAGTTAGACTTAGACTTGAAAATATGTCGTTAAAGGGAAAAAATTAAAAATAGCCCCTAAACGGTCCCACAAAAGGTAAGAATACCTCGTACGAGATAACATAACACATAGGAACTGACCGTATAGTCATGGGACTCTCAGTTCGAGAATATGATCAAAACTTACAAATAGTTAGACTTAGGCTTGAAACCATGTAATTGAAGGACAAAAATACAAAACAACCCCCAAACGGTCCACAAGAGGCACGAACACCTCGAACGGGAGTAACGTAACACGTAAAAACTGACCACATAGTCAAGGACTCTCGTTTCGAGAATATGACCAAAATATGTAAATAGTTAAACTTAGGCTTTAAAACATGTCGTTGAAGGGTGAAAATAAAAAACATACCTCAAACGGCCCCTTAAGATACATGAACACCTCGCACGGGACAACGTAACATGAGAAACTAACCGTATAGTCAAGGGACTCTCGATTAGAGAATATGAATAAAACTTGCAAATAGTTAAACTTAGGCTTGAAAACATGCCGTTGAATGACAAAAATACAAACAACCCCCAAACGGCGCCGTAAGAGGCACGAACACCTCGCACGGGACCAACGTAACACGTAGCAACTGATGCGTAGTCACGGGATTCTCGATTCAATAATATAACCAAAACTTATAAATAGTTAGACTTAGTCTTAAGAATATGACCGCGTAGTCACAAGACACCGCACTTTTTATCATCATATATGCACTAACTTATATTTTCGTAAATAATTAACCAAAAAAAGGGGTCTATCCCACATTTTTGAATTTAAAGTGTTCTCACAATTTTCTACACTTTCAACACGTTTGGCATATATTTTCATAAATCAAAAGAGACACCTTAGATTCAAATTATGGGTTAGACTCCAGCCTTGTTCATCTTACGAACTACGTGGACTTTGATGCCATTTTGGCCACGTAGGCATTCCAAAGTTATTTTTGGGATCTAAGCCCTTTATCACTTATCGTTTGGAAAAGTTTTATTTGCATGCCTCATTGGAGAAGGAACAATTAGAACATATTCACGCAAGCATTAGTTGTATTTTTTATTTGTGTTGTACATATTCATGCAAACATGCGTTGTATTTTTTTGTGTTGTACATATTCACACAATCATGCATTGTATCTATTACATATTTGTGCAAACATAAATTAGTTAACCTCTGTTGTATTATTACATATTCACGCAAGCATGTGTTGGTTAACTTTTATTACATATTGACTAAATATTTATTTATGAAAATATAAATGTATTTGAAAAATGTATAAGGATTTATGGGATGCTGAAAAATAGTTTTTTTTATTTGGTCACGGTCCAAAACCTTGACTAAATATATTTTTATAAATTCAAGTAAATTATGGGTCATGGTCCAAAACCGTGACTCCTAATTTATTTTAATTTAAAATATATATATATATAATAATAATAATAATAAAGTATAAAACTTATATATGTCACAAGTTGAAACTATGATGTCATCGCCTGAATTTTTGTGTGTATTTTTTCTTTTGTCCCTTAAATTTTGAATTCTCCCTCTTTTTCTTCTCACCAATTAATTTTTACAATTTCACTTTAATTCAAAGTCAAGGGTATTCTGGTCTCCCCAATTTGGGGCTGAGATTGAAAGTTGAGTTCTACGTCTCAACGGCTGAAAATGATGCAACGCCCATTTCCCGAATACTTCACTTTGACTCAGACCTCTGTCCAAATTTTTTATAATAACACTCCACCTCTATACTCATCACATCTCTACTCCTCTACCACAAAACGAAAAGACCATTCCTCCTCTCCCTCTCTAACCTCGGACATGGGTCTCTCTCTCGATCTCTCAAATCCGGGACTACCCAAGTGAGTATTTACTTTTTTGTTCATTATTTTGCTTTCCTCTATACATGTGTGTCAATCTTTGACCTATATTTTTGTTTTTAAATCGGGTTTGCAGATCGGGGTTTGTATTGTTTGATTTCCATGTCTATGAGAGTTAACCATTGATTATAAGGTACTTTATAGCATCTACTTCTAACATCAATGTGCTTCTTGAAAACACTAGGTATATATGGGTGTAAAACCTCTGTTTGGACCCTCTGTTCAAGGTGAGCAACTACTGTTGGGGGTTGTACCATGGGAACATGGTTGTTGAAGAAACCGAGGGTGTGTTGTGTTTTTAGGGTGTGTTGTGTCAATATATGCACCTCATCTGCTCTGTTCAATTATATGTATGATTTGTATGTCTGATTGAATCACCGCTGCATAACTATTATATGTTGATTAGTTAATCTTTGGTATTTGTCAGGCAAGAAGATTCCTCTAGACATATGAAAAATCATCGTGAAATCTATATAACTACTATAAATCTTTGACAAAATTTATTATACGTGAACAACTCTCACCTGACCCAGAAAGAACAATTCTCACCTCGCCCAGAAATTAACCTCGCGCCAATTCACTACTTTTTCTTTTCCTTCTCTTTTTATCCGATGACAACTCCCTACTTTCTCACTTCCTACGTCTGGATAATTAAAATGTCAAAGGGTTACAAAAAAATGTTTTTTAATAATGTCAATGTCATAATGGGATGTTGAATTATTTCTTTTTCAAAGTTTCATTGTCCTTTTTAATCCACTAAGTACGGACACAGATGAAATTTTAATCCACTAAGTACGGACGAATATATGCACCTGATCTCTGCTCTTTTCAATTATATGTGTGATTTGTATGTCTGATATGCCCTTTAGTATGATTTTCTCTGTTCAATTATTTGTAATTAATTTTTTCCCCAAACCAATATAGCAATGGAAGTATAGCAAAGGCAGTCTACAACACATACAGCAGAGGTGTCCCCCAGCCCAGTATAGTGTAAAACAGTTAACAAATAGTATAGGTTTCATGTAAATTCTCTGGAAATCTCTGGCATTCCTATGTTTTGAGGCGACAAATGCAGGTATCATGTTATGTGTACGTTTAATTTTTCATCCACACCAGCATTTCTTAAATGGAAAAATCACAAAGTGCAACTGATTTTTTGTCAACATGAAATGAGTCTAGCAGTCCTTTGACTACCAGAGATCTAAATGAATTAAAATTGAAATTTGTATCCGAATGAGCAAATTGGAATTTATGTATATGAACCCAATGGATGTTGTTTAAGTTTGCAAATGTTTGGTTGGTATTATCTGTCCAATGTTCAGTAGGAAATTCATTTGTTGAACTTTCTGATTGCAAATGGTTCATTTGGAAATTTATTTGTCCAATGTTCAGCAGAGCACATGTAAGAACCTACGACTGCATATATTTTACCCTTTGTTATATTTTGGACGAAAGTGTTCCCATTCTTCCAAGAGTTGTCAAATATGTCATTATTATTGTGGGTTAAGCTCAAATTTTTAAGACCATTTTTTAAAATTACACTTTGTTTTGTTGGTAAAACAATTTTTTTGTTTGTTTTGCGATTACGTACTTTGAAAATTTTTGCTGTTTTGCGATTAAATATTTTAGAGAATTATCATCGTGCCTTCAGGCACGGGCATACCCTAGTATATATATATATATATATATATATATATATATATATATATATGTCACAATTTTGGACCGTGACTAATTATGTGTTTTAAATTAAAAATAAATTAGGGGTAACAATTTTGGACCAACAAGTTATTTTAATTTAAAGAATGACACGTGTTCCATAGTTGTTACAACAAGACCAATAATTAAAAAAATACAAAACATAGGAGTAGATAAAAATGAGATTAAATACCTCTAATCCCTTCTACATTTTTAAGTAAATCACAACCAATAGTCTAAAGATTTCCAAGCATCTCTCAAATTGATCAAAGATTCAAATTAACCCACAATAGTTTATCGCTATAATAGGGAGGACTACCCGTGTTGACAATTTGATCACTTCACAAGTTATTAAGAACACCCTTAAGGTCTAACAACTTACCACTTAATAAATTTATTATTTTCTCAACATAAATGTCGCCAAGACAAAGACATTTAATGAGGCCAAATTAGGCAACTGATAATGGGCAATTATTTCAAACCAATGCTGACACTATTACATCATTATTTTTAACTTAAAAAAGCGAAAATATTAGAAATCAATATAAATTTGTGCATGCTTCAACAACTTTCTTTCCAACGTATATAATCTAACATACTTCATCCGTTCAAAATTAATAGTCCTGCTTTCATTGTTGGACCCTATCAAGTACTATTGTTTCTTTTATTTTTACATAATTAATCATTTTCACAGTAGCAAACAAGGCTTGTTCTTGATAATCGAATAAGTGCATCCTTAAAAATCGTCATTTTCAAATAACGAGTATTAATGTGGTATGAAGGTAATGTATTTGGAACTAAGATACCTATTTCTACTTAATGGGTGACCTCAAAGAGCTAGAAATTATGTTTAGACACTAAACACATTCAAAATTTCCAAACACACTGATATACATGCATAAGAAATGCACCCGTAAGGACTAAGAATAGCACCCGGAACCTTAACCTTCCGAGTAAGTGGCTTCCACGGCTTGTCCATAAAATCAGACATGCTCATTCCCGTTTCATGATCAAAATCCTCCTCATCCTGCGACCAAAACGCATTCCCAATCCCATATTTCCCTTTCGTCTCAAACAACCAACGGTTATGATCGAAATCCGCCGTTTGGGTCCTCAACAACATTGACTTATTATTATTTTTCATGACCGACATTCTACGGTCCAATTTCCCCGCCCCACTATTACCACCCCCACCGTAAGCCCCCTCCTCCTCAGCACTATCATGTCTACTCATTCTGCGTTGGGCGTCCAGCCCAAATAGAGATGTGGGTCTATCGGGCTTGTCAGTGGCGTTCAAGCCCGATGAACCCGCCATGGGTTGATTATCTGGGGTAGGTGGCATGAGTACGGTGTAATTAATGTAGTCATTGGGGCCTGCAAACTCGCCGGAGACGTCAATATCATCGTCTCGAGATAAGCTCACGACCCGACCGCTTGAAGTCCGCCGGGCAAATCTCACGGCTTGAGGGGGGTGATTGGGTGCGGATGATGATGAGGATGAGGATTTCTTTGGACTTGTTGATATTTAATAGATTTTGTACATTTAATAGATTTTGTACATTTAATAATATAAAAATCAATGTACAAAATCTATTAAATGTACAAAATCTATGAAAATATAATATATTATTTACGGAATATATGAATATATATTATATTATATACTGAATATATTAAATATATATTATTTACAGAATATATACATATATATTATGTATATATATGTATATACATAATATATATGTATATACATATAAATATGTGTATACATACATATATACATAATATTATGTATATATGTATGTATACATGTATATATATATGTATACACTTATATGTACATATGTACATATATATAGTGTATATATGTATACACTTATATGTATACACTTATATGTATATATGTATACACTTATATGTATACACTTATATGTATATATGTATATACATATAAGTGTATACATATAAGTGTATACATATATACATATAAGTGTATACATATAAGTGTATACATATATACACTATATATATGTACATATGTACATATAAGTGTATACATATATATATACATGTATACATACATATATACATAATATTATGTATATATGTATATGTATATGTATACATATATACATAATATTATGTATATATGTATATGTATGTGTATACATATATATATACATGTATACATACATATAAGTATACATGTATTATATACATAATATATGTATTTATATAAGTATACATGTATTATATACATAATATATGTATTTATGTATACACTTATATCCATATACATGTATATATATATATGTATACACTTATATACATAATATATGTATTTATGTATACACTTATATCCATAATATATGTATTTATGTATATGTATGTATACATACATATGTAAAACATATATTCTATGTATACACATATATATATTTATATATTATGTATACATACATATATACATATATATATATTTTACATATATATATATATACATACATATATATATATACATATATATATTACATATATATATATAATATATGTATATACATATATATATATATACCACTGTTCTAAAAAACCCGCCTAGGCTCCGCCTAGGCTCCGCCTAGGCACGCCTAGGCTTGAGGCTTGGGAGAAACGCCCCGCCTTAAGATTTTGACGCCTTATGCTTGGTAAAACCCTTAAGGCGTATTTTTTCTTTAAAAACAACAATGCTTTAGTAAAATGATATCGCCTTTTAAAGATTTTTTACAACCAGACCATTATCTCATCCAAAATAATCAAATAGTATTTTTATTTGCAAATATTCAGACATATTTTTAGGATATGTACAAGTTTAGTATTTTAATAGCCTTGTTATGGTTAAAAAATATTAAAATATATTAAACAGACCTAAACGCCTTTTCACGCCTTTTTACGCCAAGGCCCGCCTAGGCTTAAGGCTTGGCCTCCATGCCTCGATCACGCCTCGCGTTTTTTAGAACCTTGATATATACATACATATATTATATATACATACATGTATATACATATATATACATGTATATACATATATATACATATGTATACATACATATATATATATATATATATATATATATATATATATATATATATATATATATATGTATACATACATATATATATATGTATATATATATGTGTGTGTGTAAAATATATATATATATATATATACATATATATATTATGTATACATATATATTATGTATTTATATGTATACATATATTATGTATACATATAAATACATAATATATATGTATTATAATATGTATATGTATTATATATTATAAATACATAATATGTATATTATGTATTTATAATATGTATATGTATTATATATTATAAATACATAATATATATAATATGTATATGTATATATAAATACATACATATAAATACATACATATAAATACATAAGACCAATACATAATGTATATAATATATAATATATAATATATAATATGTATATGTATATATAAATACATACATATAAATACATAAGACAAATAAATACATACATATAAATACATAAGACAAATACATAATATATATAATATATAATATATAATATGTATATGTATATATAAATACATACATATAAATACATAAGACAAATACATAATATATATAATATATAATATGTATATGTATATATAAATACATACATATAAATACATAAGACGTATATGTGATAAATACATAACATATAATATATAATATGATGTGATAAATACATAATATATAATATATAATATGATATATAATATGTATATGTATATATACATACATAATATATAATATATAATATGATATATAATATGTATATGTATATATAAATACATATACATAATATACATATACATGTATATGTATATATAAATACATAAGATGTATATATAAATACATAAGATGTATATATAAATACATATATAAATACATAAGATGTATATATAAATACATAAGATGTATATAAATACATAAGATGTATATAAATACATGTATATGTATATATAAATACATAAGATGTATATAAATACATATACATAATATACATATACATATTATATATTATATATTATGTATTTATAATATATATTATGTATACATAATTTATATATTATACATAATTTATATATTATATGTATACATATTATATAAATGGTATTTATATATTATACATATTATATACATAATACATTATATACATATTATACATATTATGTATTTATATACATATTATGTATTTATATATTATACATATTATATACATAATACATTATATACATATTATACATATTATATATTTATACATATTATATACATAATACATTATATACATATTATACATATACATAATATATACATATTATGTATTTATATACATATTATGTATTTATATATTATACATATTATATACATAATACATTATATACATATTATACATATTTATTATGTATATAATGTAATGTATATAATGTAATATGTATATTTATACATATTATATACATAATACCATATTATGTATTTATATATATAATGTAATAATATGTAATAATATGTATATAATGTAATATGTACATATTATGTATTTATATATATAATGTAATAATATGTATAATATGTATATAATGTAATATGTACATATTATGTATTTATATACATATTATGTATATGTATAATATGTATATAATGTAATATGTATAAATATACATATTTAACATTATATACATATTATGTATATAATGTTATATACATATTATGTATAATATGTATATATACATATTATGTATATAATGTTAAATATATAATGTTATATACATATTATGTATAATATGTATATACATATTTAACATTATATACATATTATAATATACATATTACATTATATACATATTACATTATATATATATTATATTATGAAAATAATCCTCTATTCCATGTCATTATCACAGCAACACTCAATCATGCACATACCAATCTCAATCTGAGAAGCCTTATATTTACATTAAAGGAAATACAAAGAGGATAATAACTCCATGGCCACATCAACAAGTCCAAAGAAATCCGCATCCTCATCATCATCCGCACCCAATCGCCCCCCTCAAGCCGTGAGATTTGCCCGGCGGACTTCAAGCGGCCGGGTCGTGATCTTATCTCGGGACGATGATATTGACTTCTCCGGCGAGTTTGCAGGCCTCAATGACTACATTAATTACACTGTACTCATGCCACCTACCCCAGATAATCAACCCATGGCGGGTTCATCGGGCTTGAACGCCACTGACAAGCCCGATAGACCCACATCTCTATTTGGGCTGGACGCCCAACGCAGAATGAGTAGACAAGATAGTGCTGAGGATGGGGCTTACGGTGGGGGTGGTAATAGTGGGGCGGGGAAATTGGACCGTAGAATGTCGGTCATGAAAAATAATAATAAGTCAATGTTGTTGAGGACCCAAACGGCGGATTTCGATCATAACCGTTGGTTGTTTGAGACGAAAGGGAAATATGGGATTGGGAATGCGTTTTGGTCGCAGGATGAGGAGGATTTTGATCATGAAACGGGAATGAGCATGTCTGATTTTATGGACAAGCCGTGGAAGCCACTTACTCGGAAGGTTATTGTTCCGGCTACTATTCTTAGTTCTTACAGGTGCATTTCTTATGCATGCATATCAGTGTGTTTGGAAATTTTGAATGTGTTTAGTGTCTAAACCTAATTGCTAGCTCTTTGAGGTCACCCATTAAGTAGAATTAGGTATCTTAGTTCCAAATACATTACCTTCATACCCACATTAATACTCGTTATTTGAAAATGACGATTTTTAAGGATGCACTTATTCGATTATCAAGAACAAGCCTTGTTTGCTACTGTGAAAATGATTAATTATGTACTTAGATAAGCTCACGACCCGGCCGCTTGAAGTCCGTCGGGCAAATCTCACGACTTGAGGGGGGCGATTGGGTGCGGATGATGATGAGGATGCGGATTTCTTTGGACTTGTTGATGTGGCCATGGAGTTATTATCCTCTTTGTATTTCCTTTAATGTAAATATAAGGCTTCTCAGATTGGTATGTGCATGATTGAGTGTTGCTGTGATAATGACATGGAATAGAGGATTATTTTCATATATGCGTGGGTTCAAGAATAGAAGAGCATGGGTTTGCATGAAACTAACATGTACGTATATGGTAGAGTAGGAAAATGTGTAAAGGAGGGAAGCATTGTTGAATGGCTGGTTGAAATAAGAGAAGACTAATATTAGTTTGGTGAGGTCAATGGTCCTCATTCTCTTTTCACAGCTGAGTCTCAGGCACTTATTGTCCCTCCCTTATTTCATGCCATCCATCTCTCTCGCACATACACATAGACAATGAAGTTTTTGAATTATAAGGGTGTTTTTAAATGCACCTGGTTATTCAATCACCAACGCCCGATTTACTCATTTAGAGTTTAGAAGAATATAAGGATACAATTACAATCCTACCCCTTTTTTAACCCACCGGTAGAAAACACAATCCTAACAAACCTACGCTTATAGCGAGCAGCAAAAACAAGAGGGGGTGAAATAGAAACTGGTTATATTACTTTCTCTTTCAAAACAAAATCATTACATTGATCTTTTAACAAGAAACCATTGAATCAATACTTCATACAACCATTTGCGAAACAAGACAACGAAATCATTCTCACCCAAACCAAAACTTCTAAAATCATCTGATGAAACTCAATACATGTGAACTGCTCGACTGTCCAGTTGACATTTATTCCCCAAAATCTGATCAGACCACCGATGTTAATATCAATACATATGTGAGACATAATTTCGTATAAACATAAGTTGATCTATTGTAAGAGAACCTTGCTACTGTTGTCCGGTAGTATCAATAAGGTTTTTTTTTAAATGTTTGGTTGAAGTGAAAAAGTGTTCCTATTAAACGCTCTCACACCCCAAACCCATACATGCCAAAATATATCTTTATCTACATCTTTCTATCTCGAGAGAACGATCTGGTGAAATCACAAAAAAAACCCAACTGATTTGATTTGGTGTTAAAAAAACACCACCAAGCACCATACAGATTATATATCCTCAATTGATATTTGATGAGAGAGATGATGGAAAAAGAGGTTTTGTTGAACTACATTTGGGTATTAGTCGGAAAGACATCTTTGGTATGAATATGCCTTTTTTGCCTTTTTTTTTTTTTTTTTTCGATAAACCACAGTTGGGAGGGGTGTTAAGTGATTACGAGCCCAAATAGGGTGGATAATTAAGTGTCGGTGGCTATTAATAGAATAATCTGGTGTAAATAAAAACACCCAATTATAAAGATGGCCAGTAAACATTAAAAAAATAATAATTAATGAGATTTAATATTCAACGGCCTTCTTTCTCTCGCAGCCCCTAGGTAAACCCCTCACCACCAGTGGAAGAACCTCTTCAGCAACCACATTCACATCGATTTCATCAGCCCCAGCGTTGTGTAGGGGATTTTAGTTTGAGTAGGACCTAATTTTTGTCTCTTTCCCTTTTTTTTTTCCTTTTTTTTTCTTTTGTATTTAATAGTTTTTTAGATATAAAAATAGACAGTTTTTTTTAAATTAAAAAAAAATCTTTTATAAAATAAAAAAAAAACAGTTGAAGGGTCCTCAAAAATATTAGTAGCACAAGTCGACAGCAACCAATTGAAGGGTCCGTTTGATAGCACGAAAATTTCAAGGCAAATTTTCAAAAGTTGGAAAATTCTGGTATTTTCTAGCTTTTAGGGTGTTTGATTGCCTTAATTTGCCGTGGAATTTGTTTTCTATGTGCAACACTCCGTAAGCACAATTTGCCACCCTAGGGTGGAATTCAATTCTTTGGGGGGGGGGGGGGGGGTTAGGTTTTTGTTTGCCACCTTTGGGTGGCAAATCACTTGAAACCAATTTTTTTTATAACTCTATATATTTCATAAATATATATTGTTAATAAATATATAAATATATATATTTCGTATATTTTAATATATATTCATATATTTTAGCACATATATGTATATTGCGTATATTTCGTATATTTTAATATATATTCATATATTTTAGCACATATATGTATATTGCGTATATTTCGTATATTTATATATATTTATATATTTCGTACATTTATATAATTTATACAATTCATATATTTTAATATATATTTATATTTCGTTAATATTGTACATTTCATATATTCCTTATATTTAATATATATTATTTACAAAATATATACATATATATAGAATATATATTTACATATATACAGAATATTATATTATGTATTTATGAATATATACATATTGTCATATATACAGAATATTATATTATGTATTTATGAATATATACATATATACAATATGTATATATATGTATATATTCTGTAAATAATATATATTTAATATATTCAGTATATAATATAATATATATTCATATATGAATATATATTATATTGTTTGCGGAATATATATATTCCGTAAATTATTATTAATTTTTGGAAAAATATACAAAATATATGAGTATTCCGGAAATTAATAATAATTTACGGAATATATATATTCCGCAAATTATATTAATTTCCGGAATATATATATTCCGCAAAAAATATATAATATAATATATATTCATATATTTTCTATATACGGAATATATATAATCCGCAAATAATATAATATATATTCATATATTTTGTTTATTTAATAATATATATTTATTATATATATATATTCCGTAAACAAAATTTTCACATTTATATCTATTTTCCAGCTTTTGCGTTTGATAGAAACTGTGAAAAATTGATGATTTTCCAAGTTGTATCAACCAGACACAAGTTGGAAAATATTCATTTGCCTTGGAATTTTTTGCCCTGGAATCAAATGTCTTGGAATCATTTGCTTTTTTCCAATTTTCTATCAAACGGACCCGAAGAATAATATTATGCAGACATACCTAAAGTACTAAATCAACTGACCAAATGATATATTAAAAAGTGATTTTAATCAGTGTTGTAACTGTACCTCATACAAATTTCACATACTATCTGACGCAACATTTTAAATTTGATCTTTTAATCTGATAAGCATTACTAGTAGGATTTGTATGTTTGGAGTGAAGTATATGTTCACATATATGAAAAGTTAAACTTTTAAGAACTTCAACGGATTCTGAGCTATTTCATCATCAAAAAATTCTCCATCCTTCACTTTTGTCCTCTGCAGGTAATGAGCAAGGTGCCAGAAACGAATCCAGTAATGGGTCACCCGGACGAGAAGAAACTGGACTTCACTGGCATAGATATTCGGATACCCATGTTTGCATACGTTTCGCGTGAAAAACGACCCGGTTATGACCACAACAAGAAGGCAGGGGCCATGAATGCCCTCGTGAGAGCCTCGGCTATATTGTCCAATGGGCCATTTATTCTGAACCTGGACTGTGACCATTATATCTATAACTCAATGGCCATAAGGGAAGGTATGTGCTTCATGATGGACCGTGGTGGTGACCGGATCTGCTACGTTCAGTTCCCACAAAGATTTGAAGGAATTGATCCCTCCGATAGATATGCTAACTAACCACAACACTGTCTTCTTTGATGGTAATAACTTTTTCCTTCTATCATAATTTTACCCCTGTGTCCGATTTTTAGATTCTGGTTCCTCGCTATACCCCTTCATTAGACTTTGGTCCTTTTTTTAAAATTTTATTTTAGAACTAAGTATTTTTCCAATTCAGAACCTTTAAAGTTAATGGTGATACAAGTTTTTGTCGCGGAAAAGGGTGACATTCAGCAATGAAATGCTGTGTTTTTTCTAGAAGTTTGTGGCTTTTCACGTCGTCAACTTTAACCCTCTTTGGGTGGTAAAGAGTCAAACCTAAATATTACATGTATGATGTATCCATGTAAATTAAGGTTATTAACGAGTTATCTCAATCTAAAAGTTCCTCTTTTATTGAAATAAATTGGTGAAAGGTAAAAAATATAGGGTACTTTTGGACTATCCGATTCATTTGAAATGTTTTTCTTGGGCTGTATTAAGAAATATTTGAAATTATATAATTGCAAATACATTAAAAAGAAATTAAGGTATATGATGTTTCCACTCAAAAGGGATACGAGCGTGGGACTAAACTTTCACCAATGAGTTCTATCTCACATAATATGACTACTCACTATTCACAGAACTGAGCAAGCTTCAAATCTCACTATGAACACTTTCACATTCTTTAAGGGTGAGCACTGGTACCCCAGTTCTCTAGTCAATCGTCTTTCTTTTATAAAAGTACAACTCTAGCTGATGATATATTAGCACTCAGAACATGTAGGACTCTTGCACTCGATATCACCCCTCTCATGTTTATCTCACTATTTGTGATAAAGTAGCATCATGGTACTCTGAGAGCCCTGTATATTTTTCACTTAAATGATATAAATGTGGGTCCCCTAAATATGTGTTCACTAATTAACTTATGTGACTGGAGATGGTTAAAGGGGATTTTTGAAAGGGTGAAAGTAAATATAACATGAAATTTGAGAGGGGAATTATGGGACTATTAAGGGCTTTTGTTTGATTCATCCCCATATCTGCCCTTAATGATCAGCAAGTACAGTCATAAGCTACTCTTAAAGCACTATAATTTTTCTCTTTTAAAAAGACAATAATGGGTTACCATCCCATTCTTTTTAAAACTAAGCTTTACTAAAATGAAGATACTAAATGTACCACCAAGGTTTTTTATCAACAGAAACAGAGAATAGCAAGGGGATTATTTTTACATAATGTCTTATATAGTGACATAAACAAGATAAAGAACAAGAAACTTAGAAAATCTAAAATTTGGAAATCCTCACAGGCCTTGATTAACTGCAGTAATCAAGAGAGGAGGAATGAATTTCAAGAATTTTGGTTGTATGAGTAAACATGGGTATAAAATATAAGATTAAATTGCATAGGTTTCTGTTTGTTTATTGACTTATCGGAGGAAGTACTTATTTCTGTTTCTTTCTTATTTCAGATATATAAGTAATACATATTAAAACATGGGTATGAAAATACAAGCTGAAATTGCATATGTTTGTTTTTCTCTATTGACTTTTCAGAGGAAGTATTTATTTCTGTTAATACATATTCAAAGAAAAATATAAAGGGAGAAACCGAGAGAGGGACAAAAGAAGATACACAGAAGACCAGAAGAAGGAGTTTACTTTCTTTTCTTATAAAAGTTACACTAAATTTTATATTGAAAAGAGATTAAAGCTGAAAAAGATGTCTCAAAAACAAATTACAGAAACCCGTATCACGTTGTATGGTTGTTCTCGACTGATGGCCCTATTTCAAATAAATTAATTATATATGAATATTAGTTTAATTCATTTACTCAAATTTTATATAAAGTATTCTAATCTACAATTCATAATCAGCTGAACTGTTATTAAATAATCCAGACTCAATGTTTAATTACAATAATTAATTCGTAATCGGATCATTTTGCACATCAGGTAATATGAGAGCCTTGGATGGCCTCCAAGGCCCAGTGTACGTCGGAACGGGCTGCATGTTTAGAAGGTACGCACTGTACGGCTTCCACCCACCTCGGGCCAACGAGTACTCGGGCTTAGTTGGTCAGCATAAGAAGCGGGCCCCGAATATCCAGATGCAGGCCGAGGAAGATGATTCAGAGACCCAGCCCCTAACATCACATCCCGACCTGAACCTGCCCAAGAAGTTTGGAAATTCGACTAGGTTCACTGATTCTATAGCAGTAGCCGAGTATCAAGGGAGACCACTTGCGGACCACATATCAGTAAAGAATGGCCGGCCTCCCGGCTCATTGCTCATTCCACGTGCCCCACTCGATGCGCCCACAGTTGCCGAGGCCATTGCTGTAATCTCCTGCTGGTAATTTCTCAATCTTCACCTCGTCTACTCAAAAATCCTTTTTATCTCCTCAAACAAAATTCTAGTTGCTCCTAGAGTACCATGTTTCATGTCTATGCTATATTTAATAGACGCGCGACACGGGGGACATGTAAGATGCCTGTTCAATGTTGATTCGGCTCCTTTATACTTATTGAATAGCTCTGCGTGGTGGAGTTGTGATCTAAGCCGCTCATCTAATATGTTAGATGTCTTAAGCTAATATTATGTGGGATTAATTTTATAACAATGTTGATCGCGTGGCATAATTACACCTTTTTTTTTTCAACGGCTGGTGAGATTCGCAGAATGTACGTGATAAATATTTTAATAACTCTAGAGGACTGTTATCTGTAATCCGTATAAAGCAGAGTACTGTACGAACACGACATATGGTACCTAATATTTTCAAGTATAGATAAGAATGACTTTAAGGCATGGTTTATTCTGAGTGCTACCCAATACTCACTACATGAAAGTCGAGCCTTGTAAATTTATTAAATGTTACGTAATAAATATTTAGGATCAAACTGATTCACCTATCACGAAATTTGCTATGTTGTTTTTCAAAAATTTATCTTTAAGCATCCTATGATACAATATTCTGAGCATTATTCAAACAAATAATGCAACAACGTATAATTCATAACCTGTTGAATGGGGATAATAGTATATTATTTTGACATGCACAGGTTTGAGGACAAGACTGAATGGGGGGATAGGATAGGATGGATCTACGGATCGGTGACAGACGATGTGGTGACAGGATACAGAATGCACAACCGTGGGTGGCGGTCCGTATACTGCATCACAAAGCGGGACGCCTTTCGCGGCACCGCGCCTATCAACTTGACAGACCGGCTCCACCAGATTCTTCGATGGGCCACCGGCTCGGTTGAAATCTTCTTCTCCCGTAACAATGCTTTCCTGGCATGCCCCCGCCTCAAGTTCCTCCAGCGCATCGCCTACATCAATGTCGGCATCTACCCCTTCACCTCCCTCTTCCTCGTCGTCTATTGTTTTCTCCCTGCCCTTTGCCTCTTCACAGGAAAATTCATTGTCCAAAACCTAAGTATCGCGTTCCTCGTCTACCTCCTCACCATCACCGTTACCCTCACCCTCATCTCCCTCCTCGAGGTCAAGTGGTCCGGTATAGGCCTAGAGGAGTGTTGGCGAAACGAGCAATTTTAGCTCATCGGTGGCACGAGTGCCCACCTTGTCGCCGTCATCCAAGGGTTACTCAAGGTCATAGCGGGTATTGAAATTTCCTTTAAGTTGACCACCAAGTCTACTGCAGAAGATGAGGACGATATCTATGCCGACCTCTACGTAGTCAAATGGACTAGTCTATTCATAATGCCGCTCACAATCATCGTGGTTAACCTAATTGCCATTGTCATAGGGTCTTCGAGGCAAATCTATAGCGAGATCCCTCAGTGGAGCAAGCTTTTCGGAGGGGTCTTCTTTAGCTTTTGGGTGTTGTCTCACATGTACCCATTTGCCAAGGGATTGATGGGGAGAAAAGGGAAGATGCCCACTATTGTGTATGTTTGGGCAGGGCTTGTGTCAATCACAGTCTCCTTGCTTTGGATATCCATCAGCCCCCATGATGATAACAATAAAGCCTCTGGTGGGAATATCATGTAAACTAAACAAGGTGAAACCTATATGCTGTAATCAATTGAGAAAATCCCGTACATATTTCTACAAGAATGTAAGCAGTTTTTTAAAAAGTAGGGTGACAGATTACTCCATATTTTTTGTATGGTGCTGTAACTTAGAAGAAGACTTACATGTAACTGATAGGTAAATTCTTAAATTATCTATTTTTGGTGCTGATGTTACTTGCTAGTTACGAGTCCATGGCTTGGTACGCTACCCATTAAAATTACATACTGTGAGCTAAATTGTTCCAAGAATAGAAGCCAAGTGCACTCTTTATAGTACACAAGGTTTTCTTGGTAATGGTACTTAAGAGACTCGTGATTATGTATACATAACATTTATTGTACAATGCTGAGTTATTTTGTTTTTTCAACGGACAGTTCTTTTTAGCTGTTTGTTCTAGGATGTTCAACAATATTGGTTGCGATTGGTTTCTTTGCAGCAAACAGTGGCATTAAATTGAAATTAGCATAAACTAGAATGGTAATATATCCCCTTCACTCTAATTGAGCACTGAAATAATAAAAACGTAGTTACTGCTCGTGCTTTAACCAATAACAAATGAGTGTTTTGGAGGATCAAGAGATTAAGATTTGACTATTACTGTTGGCTTGAATGAAGGAAATTGTTCCTGCTAAATCTTTCTATTAAACTATTGAAGGACCTCTTAGTGCAGAATTTGTTACTTGGTCGCACAGTTCGGTTTGAACCAAGTAAAGGCATGAATTTTCGAAATTGGTTTGGTTAGTGCAAGTCTGATGATAATAGGCCCCAAACTCTTAAACTTGAGCATATGTCAAATGAGTAAACAAAATAATGAAAATTAAATATTCACTCTGAATTACAAATAAAGAATTTCATAATATATGAGACCTACTAAAGAGTTCGTACCTTGATGTAATGATAAGTGCTCTCTCTTAAACTACGATTGGTCTCGGATTCGAGATATGAGAGCAACCTCTTCATATATAGGGTAAGATCAACTGAAATCCGTCTCTCTCACACCTGGGTAGCATAGTGATATTAGTTCAAACTTTTCTAGTTTTTATTTTGAGACCCCACTGATTTGCATGGGTATGTTTGAAAAGTTTTTATTTTGAGACTCACTGGTTTGCATGGGTATGTTTGATTGACTTTTAACTAATTTACATCGATTAAAAATATGTTACTTCCCATCCCAAAATTAATGTCCATAATTGACAGTAAAAAACAATAGGGTTATTTGGAGTTTAACCCCTATTAATTATTTATTATTGAGTCATACCCTCATAATTTTCATTTTTTAGGATTGACCCATATTTTGATGAACTTTGTCGGTTGGTTGTTAGTTAGCTCATTTTCAGGTTTAATTCTCCAATATACAGCCGAAGATAGGGCGTGCTAATCAATTTATATCATTCTCAGAAGATAAAGAAAAACGAGAGTAAGTAAAAACTATCAATGGCATAGCAATGAATAGCAAGATAAATAAATAAATCGAATAAAATAATCTTCAATAAAGCTGAATCCACTATAACGAGTTTCCATAATACAAAAATCTCTAATTGAAATGTAAGTACACTTGAACCAAATCGGTTCGGGAATATGATGCAGACTCCTCCGGTACATACCATTTTTTTGAAATAGTAAAAAAATAAATTTTTTGATGAAACTTCATGGATATGATCTTCACGGTGAGAAAATCATCTTCAATTTTTTTCATGAAAAAATTCAATAAAAAGCCCATTGAGATGAGGTGATATGTAAAAAATGATATAAATATGCATTTTCGACCGTTGAAATTTTGACGAACATTTCAGCCACTTTTTGATTAAATTTTTTTATGAAACTTCATGAATATAATCTCGACAGTGGGAAGTTAACATCCATGAAGTTTCATAACAAAATTCAATCAATTAAGTGGCTGGAGAAGACCCAAAATTTCAACGGTAAAAAATGTGTAATTATACTATTTTTTGATATATCACCTCATCTCAACGGTTTTTTGATTAAATTTTTTGATGAAAAAAATTGGAGATGATGTTCTCACCGTCGAGATTTTATCCATGAAGTTTTATAAAAAAAATTTATTGTTTCTCATTTAAAAAAATAGTATGTACCGGAATATGCATCATAAGTAGTCCTCACAAGAGACTTTATGTACATATATACACACACACACACACACACACACAGTATACATACTTGCTGATGCAAACCTATTTTTTAAAAATATTAAAAAAATATTTTTGAGTTGAATTTTTTTATGTGGCATTAAAACATTTCAAGGGACCTGTATAAAAAAATTAGCTCAAAATCCTTTTTTTTCTATTTTAAAAAATGGTCAAACTTTTACAGCTTTTAAAGTGTTTTAAAAGGTATGAAAGTTTGACTGATTTTTTTAGAATAACAAAACGTTTTTTTTAGCTGATTTTTTTATATGGTTCCCTTGAAATGTTTAAATACCGTACAAAAAAACTCAACTAAAAAATATTTAAAAAAAATCAGTATGTATACCTGATATGTATTGGAGCCTGTTTTTTTTTTGTGTGTGTGTATATATACTTCATCTCATAAATATATATAAAATTACCTAACAAAATTTTCTAAAGGAACCAAACCACCAAAATCCAACCAATTAACTACCCGCACCCAAACTTATCCGGCTTGGGCCAGATCGATCCAGCCAATCCAATAGGCTGAGCTTCACCCAAAAACTCATCTATGGCGGCCCCAACAATTCCCAAATTCATCCTCGGACTTCTACAACAACTAAAATATTAATCTTTCATACATCTAAGTCATGGAGTAATGATTATAACAAGTTCTTACAAGAATTAACATAATTTCGACATAATTAATGGTTCAAATTCATATTTTTACCATTGTAAGTTCACTTCTTCATGCTATTAAGACAATGAACATATGATTAACATTATTCCTTTCATTAAACAAGTGATTATGTATTAATCAATCATTCAAATAATAAAACGAATCAGATTTACAACATATGATGATTCAAAATATATAAGTTAATGGTTTCTTAAAAAATAAGCCAGCTAGTTTATGTTAATCAATGAGTTTTAGCATAAACATGGGTTTAGTCAATTCTTTAATTCGAATCTACATTAAACATGCTTAGGAATACGATTATAAAAATCAAATCAAATTTTATACCCTAATAACATGCTTCTACCCAATTGATCATATATAGTGATAGAAGTCATAAATCAGTTACATTACTACTATAAGCAAGATAGTATTTATTGCCTTAAGTGAAACTTGATTCTTGATTAGTTCCTCTTGAGTGGTCTTCCTCTTCTCCCAAAGCTTGCCTTTTGATTCTATAGTTTTAATTACGGTGTATTATGATGTTTAGTGAGGGTTATAAACCTATTCAAAGCCCTAACCCCGAAGATCTACTATGGGCCCATTTTTTAACCCCCAAATAAGCTCAACCCGTTAATTGGATACTCTTAAAACTTCGCCCAAAGGTGTACATACCCTCGGGACCCAATTTTCCACATTAAAAAAAATATTATTTTTGGCCTTTGTACTCCCCCAGAGTCCTGTCCTATCATACCAACTCAAAATTCCAAATTTATTACAACCGGGTTAATTTAATTTATGAGTCGTCCATAAATTATTTAAAATTCTCAATTTAATTTTTGGTTAATAATCAAACCCAATTAGACTCAATAAATTACCCATTAATTCACCCGAGTCAATATAAATTATTAATTAAATAATCATTTAATTAATTCTTAAAAATATAGGATATTATAGTTGTGTCTTGCTTATAAATTTATTTCAAATCATAATGACTAATAGGATACCTGATGAATGGAGAAATAGTGTTTTAGTACCTATATATAAAAATGAAGAAGACATACAAAGTTTTTTAAATTTTCGTGATATTAAGTTAATGAGTCATACAATGAAACTTTGGAAGAGAGATTGAGGTTATAAATAACCGTATTTGAAAATCAATATGGGTTTATGCCTGAGAGATCAACAATATAATCTATTTATTTATTGAGGAGATTAATGGAGAGGTATAGGGAGAAAAATATGGATCTTCAAGTGTTTTTTATAGATTTGGAGAAAGCGTGTGATAAGATACCAATAGATATATCATTATAGATTTTACATAAAAAAAAGGGTTACTCTTTCGTATATTAATGTGATTAAGGATATGTATGATGGGGTCATAACAATAGTAAGAAAAATAGTTAGAGAAAAAATTCCAATTACTGTAGATTTGCACCAAGATTCAACTCTAAGTTCTTATCTTTTTGCTTTTGTTATAGAAGTATTGACTGGACAAATATAAGTTGAGGTGATGCGGTGTATGTTATTTGCAGATGCTATTATTTTAGTGGATGAAACTAAGACAATGATTAATGCAAGATTAGAATTGTGGAGAAAAACTCTGAAAACAAGAGGATTTGAAATAGTAGAACTAAAATATAATATGTTGTGTGAAATTTTTGTAATAATAGGAGAAAATATCCACTAGAATGAGTAATTATAGTATAAGATGAGGTTGGAAAAACCTAAACTAACCTGTAGACACTACAACAAAAACCAAAAATGGGCTTAATAAATTGGTCAAAATTTTGAACCGTGCCCCCTGGTCATGGTCCAAAACCACACCCCCTATATATTTAGCGTAATCAACTAACTGATCACGGTTAGGGTGGCCTCATTAAGGGGGTGGTAATGATCAAGAGCCGTAACCAATGGGGTCCCAGTCCAAATTCGTGACTCCCCCATGATCTATTATGGCACCAAGTTTTCACTTGTTTTGTCACATTGGTGGTCACAATCAACAACCGTGACCCACTCGTGATAACATACAGTGACTAGGATTGAGGGTCATAGTCAAGAGCCGTAATTTAGGGGTCACGGTTCTAAATTGTTACTCTCCCTCACCCATTATGGTGCTATAATTCTCGCTCTTTTAGTCATAAAGTCCTTAACACTAGTCACGGTTTAGAACCGTGACCCCCAAATCTATGTGACACCCCGACTAATTAAATACCGGGTAGCTACTCCTTTATTAAATTAATACAAAATGCCAAGTTGGTTCAGTTAATAGCATCACTGTCGAAAACATTTTAATAATTACTAACCACCTAGTATTTGAAAAGTGAGATGTCCATTTTAATATCCGATTAACATGCAAAGATAAATATAAAAGGTTGACATAACCAATCACAGTAAAGTCACAATAGAATAACCAACTAATATCATAAAGAGTCTGAAGGAAATACTCCTCACAACAATCCCAATAAAGAAATAAATAAAACCAAGTCTGCAACCTGAATTAATTACAACCCAAAGTCTGAATAACTGAAATATAAATAGTCTCTAAAGGAAATGGGCGACATGCCCTACAAATGGATAAACTGATAATAGAGTCAAGATCGAAGAAGGATGCGTCTACTATCAAGGCCCTGTAACTTCCACAACAGCTACAGCTCGTCACTTGAATGAAATATCTATGCATGGTGTCCTTGTGGCTGGGCACCTAAAAATGGTTTTTACAAAAGATAGATTTGAAAGCAAACGGGTCAGAGCCCGAATGTCGAAAATAGTTTAAAAACAGCAAGTGCTTTAATAACATTAAAACAATGAATGCACAGTACATGTTAGGACGTGCTCTCACATGACATACTCACCTCTCGACTATTTGTGCACTCCTAACGTTCCGTACCCATTCAAGTGATTCTCATATCTATCTAGTCCAATATAAACTCTAACATATCTACACGGTTCATGCTTTAATTCCAACATTAACAATTAAATAGAGAGTTCTACTTTAATTCTCGGATTCCCAATTATTAGCACGATCATTTACTGGAGATTATCCCCTTTTTATCTTTTCAAGGCGTTATTACAATTATACTCACAATTAAACAAGACAATTTTTTTCAATTAACCGTATATTACTCTCATCATAAATATACTATAATAACACCCCAAGACTAAGCTGCGGTGCACACATACTCTGCTATCCAATCCCGGTACATCACGCACATAAGGATCACGCATTTCGAATCTCTCAGGAATCGTTCTCAGATAATAGCAAATCACAAACATTGGAGGCGAACACAGTCACATCACATGGGTCACGTACATACCTACGCTCCCATGATCAGCAGACTTATTAATATCTCAATAAGTCCTTCTCTGACCTATGTCCTCGAGGTACCAATCTATATCCCCCCCGTAGGCACACAAAGATTAGATGGTCCTAAACGAATGCAAACCTCCTGTGATAGCAAGTATGGTAAGTATGTCATACACATAAGTCATATACTAAGCATTCACACATCTTAGATATCTCAATATCAATAAAGGTATATTCTACATCCTTATACCATTATTCCAATTTTATACAGTTTAAGTCTTCCGATAATATATAATGTAGACTGTCGACACATCTCACGTCCTAGTTTCTTGTACTTAAAACCTATCTCAAGGGGATTACTAAGTCTCCTATTATTCCCACCTATAACATCATTATTCTTAAGGTCCTTACTTTTGCCCCAAACCTCATTTCATCAAATTGTTCAATTTTACTCTTTTAACTCTAATATTATCTCACTCATCGAATTTTATTAGGTCTTAGAATAATTCCTCAAATTGAATTCTACTTAAGGTCCAAATTTTTATAACCATACCTACTGGTCTTCCTTAAGTCTAAGGATATTCATAAAGTCTCCATTAATAATTTTCTAAGGATTAACATCATTAAAATTTAACTAGGGAAAATTTTACTCATTCTGGGAAGGTCGATCGATCGACCTTGAACCTCGATCGATCGATGGTGGTCGATCGATCGACTGATGAATGTCGATCGATCGATGGCACCAGATATGTTACGGGCTGCTTCGTTTTGCAGTCCTCAAATCGTCCCAAAAATCCATTTCAATGCATGAAACTTTAATCTAACGTTATAATATCATCATACATCCATCCTACAACATTGTTAACGTTCTAAAACCAATTAATCATTAACCAAAGGCCTTATTTGGATCAAAACTTCATCAAGAACCCTAATTTTCTATTTCTTTCAAGAACAACAATAAATCTCTTCTTTAATCCGTTTTTTGATCATCATGAATTATGTTTTGGATTCATAATTCGTCCAGAATATGTCTACATGCAATTCCTAACATGGTTTATAGTTTTAATCCTCAAATTCATGGGTTTATATCAATCTTCCAAGACAAAATTCGATAATTACACTAAACATGGAAGAGCATATTCATTGAATCAATTGTAACTAAATCACTTGCCTTAATTGTTCTTCAGATTGTTGTAGAAGACGATGATGGTTGATTTCCACTCTCTCTCTCTGCAGAATTTTCCTCTCTCTCTCTCTCTCTACAATTTCTTCTCCAAAGATGACAATGGAGGTGGAGGTTTATTTTTGGACTTTTAACTTCTCTTCTAAACTTCTCCCGTAGCCCACTACTTAGTTTAGTGCTGATAATGGGTTGGTGGGTTTAATGATAAATCATAATTAAACTCTAATTTTCGTGGGTTTTAATTACCAAAATTCTGAAATTACCAAACTACCCTTTTGGGTTGCCGGTTTGGTCTAAAAATGCCCCGAGACCCAAACTAAACACCCGGCTAGTGTTTTCTGACTATCTCGACCCTTCCGGGCACGTTGGCGCAGTCAAAATGACTATTTGGTCAATAGAACAATAATTTACTTTTAAATCTCATAAATTCATTCTTGACGCGACTGACACGCGCGTCCCAATTAAATTTCAAATTGCCGTATTTCAGACTCGCGACAATTTCAATATTTTCAATATTCATATATTTTCATATATACACAATATAATCAAATACCAACTCACACCTCGTTAGTTTTTTATCCGGATTAATTTTCAATTAATTCACATTTAATTTAATTAATCCCATAAATAAATATCGATAAAAATACGGGGTATTACATACTTCCCCCCTAATAACAGAATTTCGTCCCGAAATTCGGAACTAGAAAGTACCTGGTAAAAACAACTCTGGATAACGTTCGCGCATCTCATCCTCGCGCTCCCATGTGGACTCCTCGGCATTATGATGCCGCCACTGAACACGTACTAACGGTACTATCTTTGATCGCAATTTCCGCTCGCTTCGGTCCAAAATAGCAATTGGTCCCTCCTCGTAGGAACTATCGGGCTGGAGATCAATGTCCTCCAAAGCAATGTGAGTATGGGCCAAATCATCCCTAAGATATTTCCTTAGCGAGGAAATATGGAACACGTCATGAATCCTATGCAAGTGCTCCGGTAACCCAAGTCTATACGCAACTGGCCCAATCCGCTCAATAATAGGAAATGGCCCCACATATCTCGGTGCCAGTTTCCCCTTCTTCCCAAAACGCATAATCCCCTTCATAGGAGATACTCTGAGTAAAACCTGGTCCCCCACTTCGAATTCCCTGAAGGACCTCTTCGCATCAGCATAGCTCTTCTGCCGATCCTGAGCTACCCGAATGCGACTCCGTATCAATTCTATCCTTGCCGAAGTATCCTGAATCACTTTCGGCCCAAGAAGTTTGTTGTCACCCACCTCTAACCAACATGCTGGGGAACGACAAGGTCTACCATACAACGCCTCAAATGGAGCCCTGCCAATGGTGAACTGGTAGGAGTTATTATAAGCAAACTCCACCAATGGAAGGTACTGCTCCCATCCACCCCCAAAGTCTATGATGCACATACGCAACATATCCTCTAACATCTGGTTTGTACGCTCGGTTTGCCCATCGGTCTGCAGGTGATAAGCCGTACTCAACCGTAATTCCGTGCCCATGGCTTCCTGAAAACTCTCCCAAAACCGTGAAATAAATATCTTGTCTCGGTCAGACACGATATTTAGGGGCACACCGTGAAGTCTCACTATTTTTGAAATGAAGATCTGAGCATACTGTCCCGCAGTGTAGTCTGTCCTTACGGGTGGAAAGTGAGCAACTTTGGTCAAATGGTCCACAATTACCCAAATGGAGTCGTGACCCCTCTGTGACGTAGGTAATCCAGTGATGAAGTCCATGGATATGCTCTCCCATATCCACATCGGAACCTCTAATGGCTGTAGAAGTCCTGCCGGTCTCTGATGATCCACTTTTACTAGCTGACAAGTGGCGCATTTGGAAACAAACACGGTAATATCTCTCTTCATCCCGTTCCACCAATACTGTCGTCTCATGTCTTGGTACATTTGATCCCCATCGGGATGTACCGCGAACCGTGAGCCGTGTGACTCATCCATCACCTCGTGTCGCAATTCCTCTCCTTCCAGAACTACCAGTCTCCCATTAAAGCGTAATCCCCCGTCTGAGCTAACGGTATAGGACTCGGATCCCTCTGCTAGTAATCGAACTATCTGCTCCTGACAGAACGAGTCATTTGCCTGTGCCTTCACCACTCTCGTGACAATCTGCGGTGTAACAGTCATCACAGACATGAACGATCGGGCCACTGCATCCTGGTGTCCCAAATCCTTCCACTTAGCCTTCCACACCTCGGCCACCTCATTAACTGGCCTACGGCTCAACGCGTCTGCTACCACGTTAGCCTTCCCCGGGTGGTATTGGATATCAAACTGATAGTCCTTCACAAACTCAAGCCACCTCCGTTGCCGCATATTCAACTCCTTCTGCGTGAATAGGTACTGTAGGGACTTGTGGTCCGTGAACAATCGAAACTTCTCCCCCAGAAGATAGTGTCTCCAAATCCGTAGCGCAAATACAACTGCCGCTAACTCCAAGTCATGGGTGGGGTAATTCTTCTCGTGAGGCTTAAGCTTACGGGAAGCATAAGCTATGGCCTGACTCTCCTGCTGCAATACACCTCCAAGTCCTTGTAAGGACGCATCGGTGTAAACTAGATACTCAACTCCCGGTCTCGGCAATGCTAACACAGGTGCTGAGGTCAACTTGTCCTTCAACTCATCGAATGCCAACTGACAGGCATCACTCCAGATAAATGGCACACCTTTACGATTCAGATGTGTCAAAGGACCCGCTATCTTTGAGAAACCCCGAATAAACCTCCTGTAGTATCCTGCTAGGCCCAAGAAACTACGGATCTCAGTCGGTGTCGTGGGCTGTCCCCACTCCCTCACCGCGGATACCTTCCCCGGATCAACAGATATCCCCCGGTCTGAAATAATATGCCCCAAAAACTGAACCTCCTTCAGCCAAAATCCACACTTTTCATACTTTGCATACAGCTCGTTCTGACGTAGTGTCTGCAAAACTTGCCTTAAATGCTCGGCGTGCTCCTCTTCTGTCTGGGAGTAGACCAAAATGTCATCAATAAAGACAATAACGAACTGGTCTAGGAACTCTCTGAACACCCTATTCATTAAGTCCATAAACACGGCTGGAGCATTGGTCAAGTCAAAAGGCATAACCCGAAACTCGTAGGAACCATATCTCGTTAAGAACGCAGTCTTCGAGACGTCCTCTTCCCTGATACACAACTGATGGTATCCTGATCGCAAATCAATCTTTGAGAAGAAAGAAGCTCCTCTCAGCTGGTCGAATAAGTCATCGATTCGGGGCAGCGGATACTTATTCCGTATCGTGACCTTATTCAACTCTCGGTAATCTACACACAACCTCAACGATCCATCCCTCTTCTTTACGAAAAACACAGGGGCACCCCACGGCGAAGTACTCCTCCGTATAAACCCCTGACCCAACAACTGTTCAATCTGATCCCGTAACTCTCTCATTTCTGCGGGAGCCATACGGTACGGTGCGCGGGCAATAGGCCGAGTGCCCGACATCAAATCGATCACGAAATCTATCTCCCTACTCGAAGGTAATCCAGGTATATCCTGAAATACATCGGCAAACTCTCGAACAACCGAAATCGAATCAAGTGGTATCACCACTTCCTTATAGGTCTCCTCCTCTAGATAGTACAAGTGAGTGGACGATCTTCCCTCAGGGCGAGGCATCGCCACTAAAAATATCTCCTGCCCGGGAATGGCAAAAATAATACTCCTACTGAAACAGTCAATCATGGCTCGATACGCAATTAGCCAATCCATGCCAATAATGGCATCATACTCAGTCATCTCTAATACTAACATATCAGCGGGTAAAGTAAACCTCCGGATCTCTATACCCACGCCTCTACATATAAGGGAAATCACGGAACCCCTACTCAACGGTGAATCTACACAAGTAACCGTGCTCTCGGCGGTGTCTAATAACCCAATTGTGCGTGCAAATCTCATGGCAATGAAACAATGTGTGGCCCCCATGTCAAACAAAATACGCCCCATAGTCCCCTGAATAGAGAACATACCCTCAATGGCTGGTGGATCCTACGGGGCTACGGCATGCTAAAGCTGGTACACTCTCCCATACTGGAGCTGTCCCTGCTGGACTGGGACCGCTGGAATGGGTGGTAGTGCTGCCTGTGGTGGTGCCGGGAGGGCGGCAGGAAACATAGGCCTCTGTGGCTCATGTCAAGTACCCTGCTTCTGCTGTTGTGGGGCCCTACCCCTATCAGGACAATCCTGGCGTTTATAGCCAGTCTTGCCACAAACATAACACTTCCCCGAGAAGTTTCCCCCTCGTTGTCCCTGCTGTCCTCGGCCTTGGTGACCGTTACCATTCCTTCCTTGGCCGTGCTGGCCGTGCTGATTCTGCTGCTGACCATTCTGACCCTGCTGGCCCTGTCTAAATCATCCGTGTCCACTCCTGAATCCCCCAGATCTGAATCTCTTAGGATCCCCCTGTTGGGAATCCTAGTCGACCTGCCTGTACTGTCCCTGAGCAGAATGTGCCCCGCTGGCACCATTTCCCCCGGTCCTACCCTGATGGCTGGACTCCCCTGATCTCTTGCTCTCAGACATGTGAAAGCGATGATCCTGACAGTGTAGCAGTGCAACATTAACCACATCAGAATAAGTGGCTAACGAGAGATTCCCCAACAAATGCTGACGGATCCTCCAATTCAATCCATCTGTGAACTTCTGAATCTTCTTCTCTTCCGTCGGTATCTCATCCGGAACAATGTTTAATAGGTTAGTGAATTCGGCCTCATACTCGGCCACAGTCTTTCCCTCCTGCTTGAGGTTCATCAGTTTCCTTCTCATTTCCGTGTGAACAGCTGACGGAAAATACTTGCGGTCGAACCGCACCCAAAACTCCTGTATAGTGAGAGTGTCTCTCTCCCCTGCGGTGGTAATGGACTCCCACCACTGCAATGCAGAACCTACTAGCTTGAAAGTAGCTAGTATCTGCTTCTGAACCTCGGTGCACTCATACATCCTCAGGTGCCTCTGAATATCCTTCCTCCACTGACTAGATACCACAACATCGGTGCTACCTACAAACTCCGGTGGGTGTGCTTTCTGAAAAGCATCACGTACACGCTCCCAAGCAGACGGGAATGCATGAGCCTGAACTGGCGCGGCTACCGGCGCCTGGGGTGGTGCCTGTTGAACAACGGTCAGGGCGGCATTTACCGCTTGGGCTACAATGGTTGCAACCTCGGCGGCATTCATAGTGCCCAGTACTGGTACAGGCTGTGGCTCTGGCATTGCATCCCTAGGAACTCGCTGCGCATGTCGTGGAGGCATCTGGAACAAGAGTAAAATCTTATAAGTTCGCAGTTATTAACTCAAAATAGCTGAAGAGCGAAGCATACACAAAAGAATACAACAGTCCTAAAATATAGGGCTCTACATCAAAGAAAGCTTAGCGGAAACATAACAAGCCGTACAGATCCTAAAGGACACTAGAACCTGATGCTCTCATACCACCTGTGACACCCCGACTAATTAAATACCGGGTAGCTACTCCTTTATTAAATTAATACAAAATGCCAAGTTGGTTCAGTTAATAGCATCACTGTCGAAACATTTTAATAATTACTAACCACCTAGTATTTGAAAAGTGAGATGTCCATTTTAATTTAAATCCGATTAACATGCAAAGATAAATATAAAAGGTTGACATAACCAATCACAGTAAAGTCACAATAGAATAACCAACTAATATCATAAAGAGTCTGAAGGAAATACTCCTCACAACAATCCCAATAAAGAAATAAATAAAACCAAGTCTGCAACCTGAATTAATTACAACCCAAAGTCTGAATAACTGAAATATAAATAGTCTCTAAAGGAAATGGGCGACATGCCCTACAAATGGATAAACTGATAATAGAGTCAAGATCGAAGAAGGATGCGTCTACTATCAAGGCCCTGTAACTTCCACAACAGCTACAGCTCGTCACTTGAATGAAATATCTATGCATGGTGTCCTTGTGGCTGGGCACCTAAAAATGGTTTTTACAAAAGATAGATTTGAAAGCAAACGGGTCAGATCCCGAATGTCGAAAATAGTTTAAAAACAGCAAGTGCTTTAATAACATTAAAACAATGAATGCACAGTACATGTTAGGACGTGCTCTCACATGACATACTCACCTCTCGACTATTTGTGCACTCCTAACGTTCCGTACCCATTCAAGTGATTCTCATATCTATCTAGTCCAATATAAACTCTAACATATCTACACGGTTCATGCTTTAATTCCAACATTAACAATTAAATAGAGAGTTCTACTTTAATTCTCGGATTCCCAATTATTAGCACGATCATTTACTGGAGATTATCCCCTTTTTATCTTTTCAAGGCGTTATTACAATTATACTCACAATTAAACAAGACAATTTTTTTCAATTAACCGTATATTACTCTCATCATAAATATACTATAATAACACCCCAAGACTAAGCTGCGGTGCACACATACTCTGCTATCCAATCCCGGTACATCACGCACATAAGGATCACGCATTTCGAATCTCTCAGGAATCGTTCTCAGATAATAGCAAATCACAAACATTGGAGGCGAACACAGTCACATCACATGGGTCACGTACATACCTACGCTCCCATGATCAGCAGACTTATTAATATCTCAATAAGTCCTTCTCTGACCTATGTCCTCGAGGTACCAATCTATATCCCCCCCGTAGGCACACAAAGATTAGATGGTCCTAAACGAATGCAAACCTCCTGTGATAGCAAGTATGGTAAGTATGTCATACACATAAGTCATATACTAAGCATTCACACATCTTAGATATCTCAATATCAATAAAGGTATATTCTACATCCTTATACCATTATTCCAATTTTATACAGTTTAAGTCTTCCGATAATATATAATGTAGACTGTCGACACATCTCACGTCCTAGTTTCTTGTACTTAAAACCTATCTCAAGGGGATTACTAAGTCTCCTATTATTCCCACCTATAACATCATTATTCTTAAGGTCCTTACTTTTGCCCCAAACCTCATTTCATCAAATTGTTCAATTTTACTCTTTTAACTCTAATATTATCTCACTCATCGAATTTTATTAGGTCTTAGAATAATTCCTCAAATTGAATTCTACTTAAGGTCCAAATTTTTATAACCATACCTACTGGTCTTCCTTAAGTCTAAGGATATTCATAAAGTCTCCATTAATAATTTTCTAAGGATTAACATCATTAAAATTTAACTAGGGAAAATTTTACTCATTCTGGGAAGGTCGATCGATCGACCTTGAACCTCGATCGATCGATGGTGGTCGATCGATCGACTGATGAATGTCGATCGATCGATGGCACCAGATATGTTACGGGCTGCTTCGTTTTGCAGTCCTCAAATCGTCCCAAAAATCCATTTCAATGCATGAAACTTTAATCTAACGTTATAATATCATCATACATCCATCCTACAACATTGTTAACGTTCTAAAACCAATTAATCATTAACCAAAGGCCTTATTTGGATCAAAACTTCATCAAGAACCCTAATTTTCTATTTCTTTCAAGAACAACAATAAATCTCTTCTTTAATCCGTTTTTTGATCATCATGAATTATGTTTTGGATTCATAATTCGTCCAGAATATGTCTACATGCAATTCCTAACATGGTTTATAGTTTTAATCCTCAAATTCATGGGTTTATATCAATCTTCCAAGACAAAATTCGATAATTACACTAAACATGGAAGAGCATATTCATTGAATCAATTGTAACTAAATCACTTGCCTTAATTGTTCTTCAGATTGTTGTAGAAGACGATGATGGTTGATTTCCACTCTCTCTCTCTGCAGAATTTTCCTCTCTCTCTCTCTCTCTCTACAATTTCTTCTCCAAAGATGACAATGGAGGTGGAGGTTTATTTTTGGACTTTTAACTTCTCTTCTAAACTTCTCCCGTAGCCCACTACTTAGTTTAGTGCTGATAATGGGTTGGTGGGTTTAATGATAAATCATAATTAAATTCTAATTTTCGTGGGTTTTAATTACCAAAATTCTGAAATTACCAAACTACCCTTTTGGGTTGCCGGTTTGGTCTAAAAATGCCCCGAGACCCAAACTAAACACCCGGCTAGTGTTTTCTGACTATCTCGACCCTTCCGGGCACGTTGGCGCAGTCAAAATGACTATTTGGTCAATAGAACAATAATTTACTTTTAAATCTCATAAATTCATTCTTGACGCGACTGACACGCGCGTCCCAATTAAATTTCAAATTGCCGTATTTCAGACTCGCGACAATTTCAATATTTTCAATATTCATATATTTTCATATATACACAATATAATCAAATACCAACTCACACCTCGTTAGTTTTTTATCCGGATTAATTTTCAATTAATTCACATTTAATTTAATTAATCCCATAAATAAATATCGATAAAAATACGGGGTATTACATACTTCCCCCCTAATAACAGAATTTCGTCCCGAAATTCGGAACTAGAAAGTACCTGGTAAAAACAACTCTGGATAACGTTCGCGCATCTCATCCTCGCGCTCCCATGTGGACTCCTCGGCATTATGATGCCGCCACTGAACACGTACTAACGGTACTATCTTTGATCGCAATTTCCGCTCGCTTCGGTCCAAAATAGCAATTGGTCCCTCCTCGTAGGAACTATCGGGCTGGAGATCAATGTCCTCCAAAGCAATGTGAGTATGGGCCAAATCATCCCTAAGATATTTCCTTAGCGAGGAAATATGGAACACGTCATGAATCCTATGCAAGTGCTCCGGTAACCCAAGTCTATACGCAACTGGCCCAATCCGCTCAATAATAGGAAATGGCCCCACATATCTCGGTGCCAGTTTCCCCTTCTTCCCAAAACGCATAATCCCCTTCATAGGAGATACTCTGAGTAAAACCTGGTCCCCCACTTCGAATTCCCTGAAGGACCTCTTCGCATCAGCATAGCTCTTCTGCCGATCCTGAGCTACCCGAATGCGACTCCGTATCAATTCTATCCTTGCCGAAGTATCCTGAATCACTTTCGGCCCAAGAAGTTTGTTGTCACCCACCTCTAACCAACATGCTGGGGAACGACAAGGTCTACCATACAACGCCTCAAATGGAGCCCTGCCAATGGTGAACTGGTAGGAGTTATTATAAGCAAACTCCACCAATGGAAGGTACTGCTCCCATCCACCCCCAAAGTCTATGATGCACATACGCAACATATCCTCTAACATCTGGTTTGTACGCTCGGTTTGCCCATCGGTCTGCAGGTGATAAGCCGTACTCAACCGTAATTCCGTGCCCATGGCTTCCTGAAAACTCTCCCAAAACCGTGAAATAAATATCTTGTCTCGGTCAGACACGATATTTAGGGGCACACCGTGAAGTCTCACTATTTTTGAAATGAAGATCTGAGCATACTGTCCCGCAGTGTAGTCTGTCCTTACGGGTGGAAAGTGAGCAACTTTGGTCAAATGGTCCACAATTACCCAAATGGAGTCGTGACCCCTCTGTGACGTAGGTAATCCAGTGATGAAGTCCATGGATATGCTCTCCCATATCCACATCGGAACCTCTAATGGCTGTAGAAGTCCTGCCGGTCTCTGATGATCCACTTTTACTAGCTGACAAGTGGCGCATTTGGAAACAAACACGGCAATATCTCTCTTCATCCCGTTCCACCAATACTGTCGTCTCATGTCTTGGTACATTTGATCCCCATCGGGATGTACCGCGAACCGTGAGCCGTGTGACTCATCCATCACCTCGTGTCGCAATTCCTCTCCTTCCAGAACTACCAGTCTCCCATTAAAGCGTAATCCCCCGTCTGAGCTAACGGTATAGGACTCGGATCCCTCTGCTAGTAATCGAACTATCTGCTCCTGACAGAACGAGTCATTTGCCTGTGCCTTCACCACTCTCGTGACAATCTGCGGTGTAACAGTCATCACAGACATGAACGATCGGGCCACTGCATCCTGGTGTCCCAAATCCTTCCACTTAGCCTTCCACACCTCGGCCACCTCATTAACTGGCCTACGGCTCAACGCGTCTGCTACCACGTTAGCCTTCCCCGGGTGGTATTGGATATCAAACTGATAGTCCTTCACAAACTCAAGCCACCTCCGTTGCCGCATATTCAACTCCTTCTGCGTGAATAGGTACTGTAGGGACTTGTGGTCCGTGAACAATCGAAACTTCTCCCCCAGAAGATAGTGTCTCCAAATCCGTAGCGCAAATACAACTGCCGCTAACTCCAAGTCATGGGTGGGGTAATTCTTCTCGTGAGGCTTAAGCTTACGGGAAGCATAAGCTATGGCCTGACTCTCCTGCTGCAATACACCTCCAAGTCCTTGTAAGGACGCATCGGTGTAAACTAGATACTCAACTCCCGGTCTCGGCAATGCTAACACAGGTGCTGAGGTCAACTTGTCCTTCAACTCATCGAATGCCAACTGACAGGCATCACTCCAGATAAATGGCACACCTTTACGATTCAGATGTGTCAAAGGACCCGCTATCTTTGAGAAACCCCGAATAAACCTCCTGTAGTATCCTGCTAGGCCCAAGAAACTACGGATCTCAGTCGGTGTCGTGGGCTGTCCCCACTCCCTCACCGCGGATACCTTCCCCGGATCAACAGATATCCCCCGGTCTGAAATAATATGCCCCAAAAACTGAACCTCCTTCAGCCAAAATCCACACTTTTCATACTTTGCATACAGCTCGTTCTGACGTAGTGTCTGCAAAACTTGCCTTAAATGCTCGGCGTGCTCCTCTTCTGTCTGGGAGTAGACCAAAATGTCATCAATAAAGACAATAACGAACTGGTCTAGGAACTCTCTGAACACCCTATTCATTAAGTCCATAAACACGGCTGGAGCATTGGTCAAGTCAAAAGGCATAACCCGAAACTCGTAGGAACCATATCTCGTTAAGAACGCAGTCTTCGAGACGTCCTCTTCCCTGATACACAACTGATGGTATCCTGATCGCAAATCAATCTTTGAGAAGAAAGAAGCTCCTCTCAGCTGGTCGAATAAGTCATCGATTCGGGGCAGCGGATACTTATTCCGTATCGTGACCTTATTCAACTCTCGGTAATCTACACACAACCTCAACGATCCATCCCTCTTCTTTACGAAAAACACAGGGGCACCCCACGGCGAAGTACTCCTCCGTATAAACCCCTGACCCAACAACTGTTCAATCTGATCCCGTAACTCTCTCATTTCTGCGGGAGCCATACGGTACGGTGCGCGGGCAATAGGCCGAGTGCCCGACATCAAATCGATCACGAAATCTATCTCCCTACTCGAAGGTAATCCAGGTATATCCTGAAATACATCGGCAAACTCTCGAACAACCGAAATCGAATCAAGTGGTATCACCACTTCCTTATAGGTCTCCTCCTCTAGATAGTACAAGTGAGTGGACGATCTTCCCTCAGGGCGAGGCATCGCCACTAAAAATATCTCCTGCCCGGGAATGGCAAAAATAATACTCCTACTGAAACAGTCAATCATGGCTCGATACGCAATTAGCCAATCCATGCCAATAATGGCATCATACTCAGTCATCTCTAATACTAACATATCAGCGGGTAAAGTAAACCTCCGGATCTCTATACCCACGCCTCTACATATAAGGGAAATCACGGAACCCCTACTCAACGGTGAATCTACACAAGTAACCGTGCTCTCGGCGGTGTCTAATAACCCAATAGTGCGTGCAAATCTCATGGCAATGAAACAATGTGTGGCCCCCATGTCAAACAAAATACGCCCCATAGTCCCCTGAATAGAGAACATACCCTCAATGGCTGGTGGATCCTACGGGGCTACGGCATGCTAAAGCTGGTACACTCTCCCATACTGGAGCTGTCCCTGCTGGACTGGGACCGCTGGAATGGGTGGTAGTGCTGCCTGTGGTGGTGCCGGGAGGGCGGCAGGAAACATAGGCCTCTGTGGCTCATGTCAAGTACCCTGCTTCTGCTGTTGTGGGGCCCTACCCCTATCAGGACAATCCTGGCGTTTATAGCCAGTCTTGCCACAAACATAACACTTCCCCGAGAAGTTTCCCCCTCGTTGTCCCTGCTGTCCTCGGCCTTGGTGACCGTTACCATTCCTTCCTTGGCCGTGCTGGCCCTGCTGATTCTGCTGCTGACCATTCTGACCCTGCTGGCCCTGATGGCCGTTCGGACCCTGATGGCCCTGTCTAAATCATCCGTGTCCACTCCTGAATCCCCCAGATCTGAATCTCTTAGGATCCCCCTGTTGGGAATCCTAGTCGACCTGCCTGTACTGTCCCTGAGCAGAATGTGCCCCGCTGGCACCATTTCCCCCGGTCCTACCCTGATGGCTGGACTCCCCTGATCTCTTGCTCTCAGACATGTGAAAGCGATGATCCTGACAGTGTAGCAGTGCAACATTAACCACATCAGAATAAGTGGCTAACGAGAGATTCCCCAACAAATGCTGACGGATCCTCCAATTCAATCCATCTGTGAACTTCTGAATCTTCTTCTCTTCCGTCGGTATCTCATCCGGAACAATGTTTAATAGGTTAGTGAATTCGGCCTCATACTCGGCCACAGTCTTTCCCTCCTGCTTGAGGTTCATCAGTTTCCTTCTCATTTCCGTGTGAACAGCTGACGGAAAATACTTGCGGTCGAACCGCACCCAAAACTCCTGTATAGTGAGAGTGTCTCTCTCCCCTGCGGTGGTAATGGACTCCCACCACTGCAATGCAGAACCTACTAGCTTGAAAGTAGCTAGTATCTGCTTCTGAACCTCGGTGCACTCATACATCCTCAGGTGCCTCTGAATATCCTTCCTCCACTGACTAGATACCACAACATCGGTGCTACCTACAAACTCCGGTGGGTGTGCTTTCTGAAAAGCATCACGTACACGCTCCCAAGCAGACGGGAATGCATGAGCCTGAACTGGCGCGGCTACCGGCGCCTGGGGTGGTGCCTGTTGAACAACGGTCAGGGCGGCATTTACCGCTTGGGCTACAATGGTTGCAACCTCGGCGGCATTCATAGTGCCCAGTACTGGTACAGGCTGTGGCTCTGGCATTGCATCCCTAGGAACTCGCTGCGCATGTCGTGGAGGCATCTGGAACAAGAGTAAAATCTTATAAGTTCGCAGTTATTAACTCAAAATAGCTGAAGAGCGAAGCATACACAAAAGAATACAACAGTCCTAAAATATAGGGCTCTACATCAAAGAAAGCTTAGCGGAAACATAACAAGCCGTACAGATCCTAAAGGACACTAGAACCTGATGCTCTCATACCACCTGTGACACCCCGACTAATTAAATACCGGGTAGCTACTCCTTTATTAAATTAATACAAAATGCCAAGTTGGTTCAGTTAATAGCATCACTGTCGAAACATTTTAATAATTACTAACCACCTAGTATTTGAAAAGTGAGATGTCCATTTTAATTTAAATCCGATTAACATGCAAAGATAAATATAAAAGGTTGACATAACCAATCACAGTAAAGTCACAATAGAATAACCAACTAATATCATAAAGAGTCTGAAGGAAATACTCCTCACAACAATCCCAATAAAGAAATAAATAAAACCAAGTCTGCAACCTGAATTAATTACAACCCAAAGTCTGAATAACTGAAATATAAATAGTCTCTAAAGGAAATGGGCGACATGCCCTACAAATGGATAAACTGATAATAGAGTCAAGATCGAAGAAGGATGCGTCTACTATCAAGGCCCTGTAACTTCCACAACAGCTACATCTCGTCACTTGAATGAAATATCTATGCATGGTGTCCTTGTGGCTGGGCACCTAAAAATGGTTTTTACAAAAGATAGATTTGAAAGCAAACCGGTCAGAGCCCGAATGTCGAAAATAGTTTAAAAACAGTAAGTGCTTTAATAACATTAAAACAATGAATGCACAGTACATGTTAGGACGTGCTCTCACATGACATACTCACCTCTCGACTATTTGTGCACTCCTAACGTTCCGTACCCATTCAAGTGATTCTCATATCTATCTAGTCCAATATAAACTCTAACATATCTACACGGTTCATGCTTTAATTCCAACATTAACAATTAAATAGAGAGTTCTACTTTAATTATCGGATTCCCAAATATTAGCACGATCATTTACTGGAGATTATCCCCTTTTTATCTTTTCAAGGCGTTATTACAATTATACTCACAATTAAACAAGACAATTCTTTTCAATTAACCGTATATTATTCTCATCATAAATATACTATACTAACACCCCAAGACTAAGTTGCGGTGCACACATACTCTGCTATCCAATCCCGGTACATCACGCACATAAGGATCACGCATTCCGAATCTCTCAGGAATCGTTCTCAGATAATAGCAAATCACAAATAATGGAGGCGAACACAGTCACATCACATGGGTCACGTACATACCTACGCTCCCATGATCAGCAGACTTATTAATATCTCAATAAGTCCTTCTCTGACCTATGTCCTCGAGGTACCAATCTATATCCCCCCCGTAGGCACACAAAGATTAGATGGTCCTAAACAAACGCAAACCTCCCGTGATAGCAAGTATGGTAGGTATGTCATACACATAAGTCATATACTAAGCATTCACACATCTTAGATATCTCAATATTAATAAAGGTATATTCTACATCCTTATACCATTATTCCAATTTTATACAGTTTAGGTCTTCCGATAATATATAATGTAGAGTGTCGACACATCTCACGTCCTAGTTTCTTGTACTTAAAACCTATCTCAAGGGGATTACTAAGTCTCCTATTATTCCCACCTATAACATCATTATTCTTAAGGTCCATACTTCTGCCCCAAACCTCATTTCATCAAATTGTTCAAATTTACTCTTTTAACTCTAATATTATCTCACTCATCGAATTTTATTAGGTCTTAGAATAATTCCTCAAATTGAATTCTACTTAAGGTCCAAATTTTTATAACCATACCTACTGGTCTTCCTTAAGTCCAAGGATATTCATAAAGTCTCCATTAATAATTTTCTAAGGATTAACATCATTAAAATTTAACTAGGGAAAATTTTACTCATTCTGGGAAGGTCGATCGATCGACCTTGAACCTCGATCGATCGATGGTGGTCTATCGATCGAGTGATGAATGTCGATCGATCGATGGCACCAGATAGGTTACGGGCTGCTTCGTTTTGCAGTCCTCAAATCATCCCAAAAATCCATTTCAATGCATGAAACTTTAATCTAACATTATAATATCATCATACATCCATCCTACAACATTGTTAACGTTCTAAAACCAATTAATCATTAACCAAAGGCCTTATTTGGATCAAAACTTCATCAAGAACCCTAATTTTCTATTTCTTTCAAGAACAACAATAAATCTCTTCTTTAATCCGTTTTTTGATCATCAAGTATTATGTTTTGGATTCATAATTCGTCCAGAATATGTCTACATGCAATTCCTAACATGGTTTATAGTTTTAATCCTCAAATTCATGGGTTTATATCAATCTTCCAAGACAAAATTCGATAATTACACTAAACATGGAAGAGCATATTCATTGAATCAATTGTAACTAAATCACTTGCCTTAATTGTTCTTTAGATTGTTGTAGAAGACGATGATGGTTGATTTCCACTCTCTCTCTCTGCAGAATTTTCCTCTCTCTCTCTCTCTCTCTCTCTCTCTCTCTCTCTCTCTACAATTTCTTCTCCAAAGATGACAATGGAGGTGGAGGTTTATTTTTGGACTTTTAACTTCTCTTCTAAACTTCTCCCGTAGCCCACTACTTAGCTTAGTGATGATAATGGGTTGGTGGGTTTAATGATAAATCATAATTAAACTCTAATTTTCGTGGGTTTTAATATCCAAAATTCTGAAATTACCAAACTACCCTTTTGGGTTGCCGGTTTGGCCTAAAAATGCCCCGGGACCCAAACTAAACACCCGGATAGTGTTTTCTGACTATCTCGACCCTTCCGGGCACGTTGGCGCACTCAAAATGACTATTTGATCAATAGAAAAATAATTTACTTTTAAATCTCATAAATTCATTCTTGACGCGACTGACACGCGCGTCCCAATTAAATTTCAAATTGCCGTATTTCAGGCTCGCGACAATTTCAATATTTTCAATATTCATATATTTTCATATATACACAATATAATCAAATACCAACTCACATCTCGTTAGTATTTTATTCGGATTAATTTTCAATTAATTCACATTTAATTTAATTAATCCCATAAATAAATATCGATAAAAATACGGGGTATTACAATCTATTTCAAAATGGTCATAATACATGGGTCATGATTTTGGACTGTGATCATGTCTCGAGTTTCCAATTGTTCTCGTATGAGGTCATGGTCCAAAACCGTGACCATATTTAAGTCATTAATAAGTCACACAGTGGGTCACGGTTGTGGACCATGAACACATTTTTGGTATAAAAACAATCAGACCCAAGATTTTATTTCACCCTAATACAGAAAATAATCTCTCTCTCTCTCTCTAACCGTCGACGACATTCTCTTTCTTTCTCCAACCTCCATTTCCTTCGATCCCCAACCTCCAACAAAGGTATATCTCCAACCTCCATTTGGTGCATATGTGTGAGTGTGTTTATTACATGTGTGTGTGTGTGTGTGTGTGTGTGTGCGTGCGCACGTGTGTGTTCAACTATGCATCATCTTGAAACTTTGTCGCCCATTTTTACCTCTAATCTTTGTATGTGAACCCTACTTTATCGTGTAGAATTTAGATATTTAGATACAAAACTAGGGGCATATTTTTCCAAAGTTTAAGAATTGTTAGTAATGTTAATAATGTTGATATATAAATTGTTAATAATGTAGATATATAAATTATTGGGTTAGTAATGTGGAATGGGATAAACTTGTGTTAGAAATAAATCAAGTAGATGATTTAGAAGGAGTACGGGATATACTTGTGTTGGATTTTTGGGTTGATTGTTGTTGTGGCTTGTATTGAATGATCGTGGTTTAATACGGATGATGGATACGTAAAATCCTCACTTTATTAATTCTCCATATTTAACCTTTAACTAATTATTTTTCGTCACGACTAAATGTTTAGAATATAGTCATTTGGTTAACTTATTGTGGATGTGTTCACCCCTTCCTTAAAGGGTTGTTGTTTGGGTGAACACAAATTGGTGTAAGAACTTGCACAACCGATGGATAAATTGTAATTTTATGTTTAATTAAATTAAAATGAATCTATATTGTTTTGTCTAATTGATCGTATGGAAAATAACAATTTGTTTAGGACTTGTTATGTCTTTACCCTTAAGACTCATATTCACCATCTTCTATATATATTTTCTCTGAAAAAATGAAAGTAGTAATTACTGAAAACAAGAGTACGATAGGGTGCAATTTGACCGAACTAAAACATTTTTCATTAGTGCGCGCCATATAAAGGCAACTCCAATTTACAAGTATGGTAATAGGAAAATTGAATAGTTTAATTACCTCATGAATTGTGGAGTTGATCTCTCGCAAGACTACCTATTCGATCATATTCTATTTTTATTTCCAGAATGATAGGATGCAATAGTAGAGAATATATTTCGCCTACATAATTTTGACAGAGCACTGACGTTAGTGATACAGTTAGAAAAGGCTGGAAAAAATATTCATCCTTTATAGATACGATTCCGTAAAGAGAGCATTCACCTAGATTGCGACGTTCTCGCGATACATGCATTTTAAAAATGAGCTTGCAAATAAGTTGAAGAATAAAGGATTCTAAGTTTATGTCACGGACCTTTATACGTTAATCATAGTCACGCTTCTGCCCACTTGGCCGCGTGCAAAATTTCATAATTATTTAAAAATTAACGCTGATTGGATGGAAATGAGATACATCGAGCATGTTTTAAAAGCTGTAAAAAAAGGTATATACACTTATATATATAGTCATAAACTTATTTTCTTACATACATCGCTAATTTTTTTAAAATATAAAAAATGCCAAACATCTTTATATACTATAAAATGCTAAACAAGCATTTAATGACAGCATCTTCTAAGACTATCCACGTGGCATCTATTCTCTATCTATATTATCTATACTAATATAATATGCTATACAAGTAATTAACTCTTCTCACTGTTAACTTTTTTATCATTCCAAAAGAAAAGCACCCGTCGTGAAAACTGGACGTTTCAATTCTACGGCTGTTATCTTCATTTCCCAATTATAGCTCCTGACCTCTTTTTACTCTGTCCATTCGTCTTTTAAGAGCCTAACTGTCAATTTCTTTTCCCATTCCATAACTCTTGCTCTTCCGATGATCACTAAAACCCAAGAAGCCAGACATTCGAAATATCGAATTTACTTGCGATAATGGGACGTGTTGAAGATGGTGGTGGTGCGTTGCAAGATCAGATAGTTGGGTTGGATGAACAGTTTTCATAGATGAGTGTTGTTGTTGTTGCGTTGTTGTTGTTGCACAAGAGGAAGAGAGACCAGATGTCGAATGGGTATCCCAAGCCACCATTGCCGCTGCAGGCGGTGTAAAGAAAGCTTGCTTGCCTTCGCCGGCTTCAAAACATGCTGGGGTTTATAATTTGCCTTCTGATTCTGTAGCAAGGTACTCAGTTCTTCTTTACTGATATTACTCATTTCACCTTTCTAACTCCCAAGTATCGGTAAATAAATTTTGAAAAATAAATGAATCACATACATGTGTTTCAGAGTTCATACAAATGGAAGATTTGCCCTAATTCTAACTAGACCCATTGGACCGAAATATTGGATTAATTGAGTTTCTTTTCATTATTTTCGTATTTTATCCAATTTGTTTGGGTTTAGTATAAACATATAACTTTGAAATTTTAATCCTCTTTTACCGTGTGTTTAATCAAGGTATTTAGTTATGTGTTGTTTCAATTTATCATCCTTGTAATAAATATGATTTGATTTTAGAAAGTATTTTGCTTTTCATATTTGCATGTCTATATGAGGCCCTCTGTTTTATATCCACTTTCTATTGTTTTGTTATATTTTTTGTACCGCCGACTACATGTCAAATTCCATCAGCTATATACGAACCTTCTTTTTTATCATTTTCAATGAGATATCTTTTTAATTTTGTGTTGTGTGAGTTTGATAAAAAAAAGAGATATCTTTTCCTTGGGCAGTTGGCACATGCTATTACAGTTGTGTCAAGATAGGTATGACTGATCACATCCTCAGGCAGATGATATCTGTAGGCCATACAGTTGCGTGGTAAAAAAATTTTCCAGCCCTACGCTACTCTCTCTCTATATTTGCCTTCGGCAAACCTCTGTTTCAAATTTCGATTCCTTTAATTTCTATTCAACAGCAAAAGCATCACAAATCGGCACAAAATTTCAATTCCCTGTTTACTTTCCCAACACAACAAAAAAGAAGATTTCCTCCACTGTTCGACTATAATTTCTCTACTTATAGCATTGGATGTAAAAAAATAAGGTATTGTGCTTCATTTCTTTTAAGGGAATATATTAGTTGTTTGTTTTGAACTGACAAGGATGGGAAGAGATCTTATTTGTTCATTTCCTTAACATGATTGTTTTGTAGAAGAAAATTATTTTAATTTCAGAACAGGGCTATGTAGATGGTGAGAAGATTGTGGAAGTACAGGATTTATAGAACAATGGGCATCATATCTTTTTTTTTGTATCATAGGTATCATATCTTTTAGCGCAATAAAAGAAACAAAATATTTTTTAGAGCTGAGAACTATATTATTCTTGCTAAGGAGATTTTTATAATTGATGAGTTCACTGGTCAAGTTATGTAGGTGATAAGTTAAATTGACATTTGTATTTGTGTGGAAAGTAAACTATCAACCAACTCACCCATATTAAATTGTTTCTTGATCTTTTCATGAATATGATGACGAAGTGACGTAGTATGAATATGTTGATGTAGTTTTGTTTCAAATTCTTACAAGATAAGTGTTTCACTAAGTTATATATGTTGTAATAATATGATGATGAGATTATCGGGTTGTCGTGTCTATTTATCGTATATACATGGTGAAATAATGATATTTCCAAAGTTTTCATTGAAAATTTTCAATTTTTTTTAGAGAGCGCTAGCATATAATATGCTCGCTAATTTACGTGCTTTTGAAAAAATAAGGAGATGTTAAAAAAACATACAAAAAAACTAATTATAATATATTGGGATTGAAAATTTATTCTACATTACCATTCACACGAGAATTAATACACACGGTGATTATGTATATACATACAGTTTATTTGATGTAAGTGTACCTAAATTTTGAAATGACTATTACAATTGATTAATCCGCGCATCGCGCGGGTTTACACCTAGTAAATGATAATAATCAATAACCTAGTGGAACACCGCCAAATGGGCGATGTCCTATACCCCAAGCTCAATTCTGAACTCCTCCAAGATATCGATACTCTACTCCACCGAAGATTCATTCTACTCCATCTCCGAGTCATCAAACTTTAGAAACCCCTAATAATCTGACACCCCCAACTACTACTATTGAGAGATCACAAGATAACCCTAAGAAGCGCATTGGGTTACCAATTAGCGGGGATTATCCAACCGGTTATGAAGGTGATTATCAACTTTTTAGAAAATGTTATATGTCTCTCAAAAAGATAATTGTATGCGACATGGGAGCAGATAACTGGAAGAAGGTTGATATTGCCTTAAAGGATGACATTTGGGAGCAACTTAATAAGGCATTTTCATTACCAATCGATTCGAAGCCAAGGGTTCTTTCCAAGGTAGTTGATGCTTTGAAAACCTATCGAAAGAATTTCTGCATGATTTTTTTCCCCAAGGAGGCAACGTGTTCTGATATTTTAGGGCTAAAAGGCTAAGTTTTTCAAAATATTGAAATATCCATTAACCAATGGAATAGCTTCTTAGAGAATAAAGGCAAGGAGGGAAAACTGAATGAGAGGGTAAGAAATAAGTTGAACAGATAAAAAAAGGTTGATGCCCACAGATTCGGGGCAAAATCTTATGATGATATTAAGGGTGAATGGGATGATTGGACCAAGGGGACTCCGGAAGAAGGTAAATAATCTAATTGGATCAACTTGTACTTATATGCCCGACGGGAAAAAAGGACCAATAAATTCCTAAACAAACTGGCACTGACTTTGGTGAGTTGGAATTTAGTTATCATATATATACACGTTGTAATATTGTTATTGTTGAAATCGTAGCCCCAGATATAATATTCTATTATAGGAAATGATAGAGGGACTATCCAGCAATCAGTTAGTGCATCCCCAATGACATTCAATCAGATGTCCTAACCAAGGTGTTTGTGAGGGACCATAAAGGGAGGATTAGAGGTGTGGACTCACGTATGCCAAGTACCATATTACAGCACAGTGCACCTTTATTAAAAGATATATCTTCATTGTGGGGTGAGGTGGAGAGATGGCTGGAAGAAGTTGCTAAGATGAAAAGGGTGGTGTCAGAGCTTCGAAAAGACATGGCACTCCTGACAAATGAAATCTACAGGTTGGTTTGACTCTTAAGTCAACAACAAGATCACCCCCCTCAAATGCCTTAAACATTCCCATATTCTCCCCCTGGAACATTTCCCTCCCAAATGCCTCCTCTGGGAACATTCCCGTCATAAATGCCTATACATGGAACATTCCTTGCATCATCATCATCCACGCATGTTGACTTTAGAGAGGCATATTATATAATAAACTTGACCGATACTAGGGCTATTAGCACGTGCACTCTTATCTCCATAATTGTTGGAACACATGTCCACAATTCGCCTTTGGTGAAGGGTGAAGCTCAAATTTTGGTAGTTAAAATATACTATGGTTATAGAGATGAGACTGTGAATGTTGACCATGAGGAAGGGTCATTGTTCTCAGATTGTGTAAATTATTTTATTACTTGGCAAGTTAATTTGTTAGTCAAGCCTACGCATTGAATAATGTTTTATTTTTGAACAAATTTGTAATATTTTAATGAATTTGGTTGTAATATCTATTTCGTTTGAATGAATTTACTTGTAATATTTCTTTTTAATCGAGTTTAATGAATTTGCTTTGAATTATTTTGAATTTGAAAACTACTGAATGGATTTCCCATAATACAAAGAGTGGATGGGAGAGAGTCACAAAGTATCTGATAATCATGTGAAGGATGTTCGAGAATTTATTAAATATGCAAATAGAAATCTTAATAGTGATAAGATTATGTGTTCGTGCAACCGTTGTATAAACGAAAAATTTAAATCTTTGGAAGACGTTGAATTGCATTTACTAATGTGGGGGTATGATGCAAGACTATAAGATATGGACATTCCATGGGGAAAAGAATGTACCATATGTTTAGAAAGAATTACTGGTACATGACCGCGTCCTGGAACCCCACCGGGTGAAAGTGGTGAACAATTGTCCAGCACATCATCCTATGATCGACTTAATTGATGATGCTTACGGAGTCCACCACGATTAAAAACACCAGCCTATGGATATGAATAATGTGCATTATGACTATGTCAATGATCAAGATAATGTTGAATTACCCGAAGACTGGGGATACATACGGTTGAAAGCCAATACAACTAAAACTTTGTATAAAAATTGTGAAGAAGGTCACTTAATATTGTACGCAATTATCGGTTTGCATAATTTGAAGAGTTAATTTGGTTTGTCGGACAACAACTTAACCCAAATTCTTAAGTGGGTTGTAGACATTCTCCTAAAAGATAACATATTACAAGATAATTATCCTAGCATGAAGTAGAGCATGAAGGGATGGGTTTGAAGTACAAATCTATTCATGAATGCATTCATGTACGATTGCATATTTTTCCAGCAACGAACATTAAGAGAAGGATGAGTGTCATGTATGCAGTGAACCTAAATATGTGCCTTGTAATAATTGAAAATTCAAGTCTACAAAATATCGCAAGTGCGCGCAAGTTCCATAAAAGGTTTTGAAGTATTATCCCCTCAGTTCATGGTAAAAATGATTTTTTAGTGTACCGTGGATCTATGATATGGCACGCTCGATACGAGGTGGGTGGGAATCTGATGCATTATCCAGTTAATTCAATCATCTGGTAAATTTTAAATGCACGAAACCATGAATTTGCAAAGGAAACACCCAATGTCCATCTTGCATTACCAACCAATGGATTTAATTTTTTCAAAAATTTAAGTACTAATCAGAGTTATTAGCGAGTTCTTATGGAGCCTTTTAGTCTCCCTTCGAGACTGTGCATGAGAAACAAGTTCACATTTTAATATTTATTAATACCCAGGAAGAAAGCTCTTGCTGATGATATTGATATATTCTTAGCCCCATTAATCAAAGAACTTAAATATTTGTGGGATAAAGGTGTGATGGAATTTAACTCTCATAAGGATGAAGAGTTCAAACTTAAAGCATTGGTGATATGGGCGATCCAGGACCTTCGTGTTTATGGGACCTTATCTGATTGTAATGTTCATGGTTATTATGTATATCCCAGTTATGGGGAGGAAACTAAAGTCAGTTGGCTAACTCATACTGATCAAATGAGTTATACGGATCATTGTATATTTCTGTTGACCAGTCACCTTTATAAGAATGACAAGTTTAACTTCTTACCTATCGATGATGAGGGTAGGATGGAATAGGATTGGCTTTTTGGTCAACAGATTGAGGAGAAGGCGAAAGCTGCGGCTACGGAGAATATGTATATAGGTAACCACCCTCAGTTTGTAAACCTGAATCGTAAAGCAAGGAGGATTCGAATGATCTTAGTAAAATGAAGGTATGGTTTGTACGATCAATATTTTTTAACTTGTCATATTGGAAAGATCATCGTGCAAGGCATGTAATTGATGTGATACACAGAGAGAAGAATATTGAGAAACATCTGATAGGAACATATCTGGGTGGATCTCATTCAAAAGATGGAGAGCGGGCACATCGCGATCTAGAGGATATGAAAATAAAGAAAAAATTGTGGCTAAAAAATGATCTCACAACAGGAAGAATTTACATCCCCCCGATTCGAGAATATGATCAAAGCTTACAAATAAATAGACTTAGGCTTGAAAGCATTCCGTTGAAGGGAAAAACTGCAAAACTGTTGTCAAATGTCCCTACATGGAGCACGAACACCTCGCACGGAGCCAACATAATACATAGCAACTGACTGCGTAGTCATGGGACTCTCGATTCGAGAATATGACCAAAACTTTCAAATAGTTAGACCTGGGCTTGAAAACATGCTGTTGAAGGGTGAAAATGAAAAATATCCCCAAAATAGTACGAACACCTCGTACGAGACCAACATGATATGTAGTAACTGACCGCATTGTCATGGGACTCCTGATTCAAGAATATGACCAAAACTTGCAAATAGTAAGGCTTAGGCTTGAAATTATGTCGTTGAAGGGACAAAATGCAAAACCAGTCCCACCAGACTTGCAAGAGGCATGCACACATTGCACGGGACCAATGTAACATGTAGCAACTAACTGCGTTGTCACGGGACTCCAGGTTCAATAATATGACCAAAACTTGCAAATAGTTAGACTTAGGATTAAAAACGTTCATTGAAGGGCGAAAATGTAAAATAGCCCCAAAACTGCCCCACAGGAGGCATGAACACCACGAATGGGACCAACGTAACACGTAACAATTGACCGCGTAAGCACGGAACTCATAGTATGAGAATAATACCAATACTTGAAAATGGTTAGACTTTGGATTGAAAACGTTCCATTGAAGGGAAAAAAATGCAAAATAGCCCCCAAACGGCCTTGCAAGAGGCATAAACATCTCGCACTGGACCAATGTAACATGTAGTGAATGATCGTGTAATCATGGGTCATGGGACTCCCAATTCGAGAATATGATAAAAACTTGTGAATAGTTAGACTTAGGCTTGAAAACATGTCGTTGAAGAGCGAAAACACAAATCGTCCCCTAAACGGCCTCGCAAGAGGCACGAACACCTTGCATAGGACCAATGTAACATGTAGAAACTGATCGCAAAATGAAGGAACTTCTAGTTTGAGAATATGACCAAAATAAACATATAGTTAAACTTAGGCTTGAAAACATGTTGTCGGAAGGTGAAAATGTAAAATAGCCCCCAAACAGTCGCGAGAGGCACGAACACCTCGCAAAGGACCAACGTAACACATAACAATTGATCACATTATCACGGAACCCGATTCAAGAATATGAACAAAACTTGCAAATGGTAAGAATTAGGCTTGAAAACAAGTCGTTAAAGGGAGAAAATGCAAAACATCCCCAAATTGACCCCGTAAGAAGAACGAACACCTCGTAAGGGAGCAATGTAACACATAGCAATTAACCGCATAGTCACGGGACTCTCGGTTCGAGAATATTGCCAAAAATTAAAAATAATTAGAGTTAGGTTTGAAAACATGCCGTTGAAGGATGAAAATACAAAATATTCCCCAAACAACCCTGAAAGACTCAACCAACATAACACATAGAAACTGATCGCATAGTCACGGGACTCACGGTTCAAGAATATTACCAAAACTTGAAAATAGTTAGACTTAGGTTTGAAAACATGCCGTTGAATTATGAAAATACCAAACACTCACTAAACAGCCCCGTAAGAGGTACGAACATCTCTCACTGGACCAACGTAACATGTGATAACTGACCGCATAGTCACGGGACTCACAGTTCTATAATATGACCAAAACTTGTAAATAATTAGACTTAGACTTGAAAATATGTCGTTAAAGGGAAAAAATTAAAAATAGCCCCTAAACGATCCCACAAAAGGTAAGAATACCTCGTACGAGATAACATAACACATAGGAACTGACCGTATAGTCATGGGACTCTCGGTTCGAGAATATGATCAAAACTTACAAATAGTTAGACTTAGGCTTGAAACCATGTAATTGAAGGACAAAAATACAAAACAACCCCCAAACGGTCCACAAGAGGCACGAACACCTCGCACGGGACTAACGTAACACGTAAAAACTGACCACATAGTCAAGGACTCTCATTTCGAGAATATGACCAAAATATGTAAATAGTTAAACTTAGGCTTCAAAACATGTCGTTGAAGGGTGAAAATAAAAAACATACCTCAAACGGCCCCTTAAGATACATGAACACCTCGCACGGGACAATGTAACATGAGAAACTAACCGTATAGTCAAGGGACTCTCGATTAGAGAATATGAATAAAACTTGCAAATAGTTAAACTTAGGCTTGAAAACATGCCGTTGAATGGCAAAAATACAAACAACCCCCAAACGGCGCCGTAAGAGGCACGAACACCTCGCACGGGACCAACGTAACACGTAGCAACTGATGCGTAGTCACGGGATTCTCGATTCAATAATATAACCAAAACTTATAAATAGTTAGACGTAGTCTTAAGAATATGACCGCGTAGTCACAAGACACCGCACTTTTTATCATCATATATGCACTAACTTATATTTTCGTAAATAATTAACCGAAAAAAGAGGTCTATACCACATTTTTGAATTTAAAGTGTTCTCACAATTTTCTACACTTTCAACACGTTTGGCATATATTTTCATAAATCAAAAGAGACACCTTAGATTCAAATTATGGGTTATACCCCAGCCTTGTTCATCTTACGAACTACGTGGACTTTGATGCCATTTTGGCCACGTAGGCGTTCCAAAGTTATTTTTGGGATCTAAGCCCTTTATCACTTATCGTTTGGGAAAGTTTTATTTGCATGCCTCATTGGAGAAGGAACAATTAGAACTTATTCACGCAAGCATTAGTTGTATTTTTTATTTGTGTTGTACATATTCATGCAAACATGCGTTGTATTTTTTTGTGTTGTACATATTCACACAATCATGCATTGTATCTATTACATATTTGTGCAAACATAAATTAGTTAACCTGTGTTGTATTATTACATATTCACGCAAGCATGTGTTGGTTAACTTTTATTACATATTGGCTAAATATTTATTTATGAAAATATAAATAGATTTGAAAAATGTATAAGGATTTATGGGATGCTGAAAAATAGTTTTTTTTATTTGGTCACGGTCCAAAACCTTGACTAAATATATTTTTATAAATTCAAGTAAATTATGGGTCATGGTCCAAAACCGTGACCCCTAATTTATTTTAATTTAAAATATATATATATATATATATATATATATATATATATATATATATGTCACAATTTTGGACCGTCACTAATTATGTTTTTTAAATTAAAAATAAATTAGGGGTAACAATTTTGGACCAACAAGTTATTTTAATTTAAAGAATGACACGTGTTCCATAGTTGTTACAACAAGACCAATAATTAAAAAAATACAAAACATAGGAGTTGGTAAAAATGAGATTAAATACCTCTAATCCCTTCTACATTTTTAAGTAAATCACAACCAGTAGTCTAAAGATTTCCAAGCATCTCTCAAATTGATCAAAGATTCAAATTAACCCACAATAGTTTATCGCTGTAATAGGGAGGACTACCCGTGTTGACAATTTGATCACTTCACAAGTTATTAAGAACACCCTTAAGGTCTAACAACTTACCACTTAATAAATTTATTATTTTCTCAACATAAATGTCGCCAAGACAAAGACATTTAATGAGGCCAAATTAGGCAACTGATAATGGGCAATTATTTCAAACCAATGCTGACACTATTACATCATTGTTTTTAACTTAAAAAAGCGAAAATATTAGAAATCAATATAAATTTGTGCATGCTTCAACAACTTTCTTTCCAACGTATATAATCTAACATACTTCATCCGTTCAAAATTAATAGTCCTGCTTTCATTATTGGACCCTGTTGATGTAAAAAATTAGATTGATCCTAATTATTTAATCACAGATAAATAACAATGAGACAAAGAATTTTAAAGTGGTTCGGCTTAATAGGAATAGCCTACGTCCACTGTTTTTGTTATTGCCAAGTGTTTAGGAATTCTCGATATTAGGATCTATCAAGAAATTCCTGTCCCCTTGAATGAGGATGATACATTGTATTTATAGCCCTTAGGCTGTACATGTGAAAGGGTAAACAATTAATGCCTTTGAGGCATATACGTCTGTATGATGTGCATTCAATGAATAGTTGGACTGTTGATTATCTGGTAATTAATGCTGGTACCGAGATGCAGCTCGGACCGCCTGAGTTGCTCGTCGGTCAGGAGTTCCTCGAAGCGATAGACTTCCTCGGGTGCACCTGTTGCTCGGAGTAAGTCTGACTTGGTCGAGGATATTGACACGTGTCTTTGTCTGATTCGTCCATGTGAGCATATTAATTTTTTTATCAACAGAAGCCCCCAATGTTTCATATTTCAAAATCTGGAATATGGAACATTCTTTCTTGGTATACGTCAATATTAAATGGCTTTCCTGGTTTTTAGGAGCATTTTCTTCGTATTTAACTTCCTTTCCAAATTCACTGAGTCCGCCTTTTTGAACTTTTATAAACGCTTCGATCTTCGCGCTCTTTTTGTCCTTTTAGCCGCCGGTAGCGTAATAGTTTCTTTTTTGTAACCATTTCTTTCGCCGTTTCCCAAGATAAAGTATTAAAACTTCATAGACACTTGCATCGTCTTCTACCTTTTCAAACTTTTGCTTTTGAGTTTTCCATTCTCTTTCTCTCTCTTGTGCGTTCATCTCTTCCTCCGTTCGTTGTCAACAGATCTTCCTTTTTCCTGTAAGATCTTCTTCCTTTCTTCTTCATTTCTTTTATTCACCATGGTTTATATTATTGAATCTGTTGAGAAATTCCGTTCTGATTTTTCCATTCCTTCCTGGGTAACTCTGGAGGTTCTTTCTGAGCCTTCAGATTATTTTTGATTGGCTGAGGGACATTGGTTCCCCAGCCTCTTCATTGCTGAGTGTGGATTTTCTTTTCCACCAAACCCTTTATGTTTAGAGTTCTGTCAGTATTTCGACGTTGTTCCTGCAAAAATATCCCCCAACACATGGAGAATAATTAATGGGGTTTATAAATTAAATCAAACTCATGGAACTCGTATAGGGATTCCAGAGATTATGTATTGTTATAGATGGGCTGTTTTAGATAATGTTTATTATTTAAAAACTAGATTTTTGAATAGGGCTCTAGTGGTTAACCTCCCTGATGCTAACAGAGATTATTTTGAACACGGGGTGGTTATTAAAAATTGGCAATATGCCCCTTTGGTTGGAGATGCAGTATACCAAGGTCCTAGATGCCCTCCCTATGACAATAGGATAGGTTATTTTCATTTTGTTTTATTTATGAAATTATGCTTTTATCATATTTGACAAAATGTGTGACTGATATTTCACTATGTATTTATTTGCAGTTGACAGTAAAAGAAAAACTCCAAAGGAATCAGAAATTAATATCAGGCATCTGAAACTTATCTGGGGTTTGCATAGGAACGTTGCAGACGAGCACATCAGATCTGCGTCATATTTACTGCAGTATAGGAGTTATACAACCTCTTTCACTGCTCGCCCTGTAATCAGTTCTGTTGAGCCAGCATCAACTCCTGAGGATTCTTCGTTAGATTCTCACATCCCTTTGAGTCAAACAATGGGCAAGAGAAGAGCTCCTCCTGCTCTCTTTGAAGAAACTACCTCTGCTGGAGAGGGAAAGAAAAGTAAAACTGATGTCCCAAAGGGGACCAAGAAGGTAGATGTTGCTCCTTCCAAAGCTGCCGAGAAGCCCCCAGTGGCTCCGAGCAAGAAGGTTGTTCCTGTGGATGTAATCACTATCTCTCCAACCAAAAGCTCCTCTTTGGTTGAAACTGCTGAAGTACCTCTGAGGAGATTGAAGAAATCCTCCTCGGTCAATTTGGCTGAAACTGTCAATTTGGCTGAAACCATTCCCCAGCTACCAGCTGGTGGTGCTGGTGTTCCAACCATCATTCCCCCAAGCTCTGCTATGAACTCGGTAAAGACTTAGATCATACCTGAGGTCCAAGGAATCGATGAGAAAATTTCTAGGGATATGCTTACATCCCTAGCTACTCGTCACATTGCTTCAGTAAGTTTCTCATACTTTGAATTTCCTTTCTTTCCTTGAATACTTGTATTTCTGTGCTGACTTATTATTTTTTCCATTTTCCAGCTGGTGAATTGTTTTAATAACATTGTGAAGAAAGATGAAGCAATTAAAGCTTCCAGCTCCTCGTCTGGTGTAGAGGATGCTCTGATGGGCTTGTCCCAATCTTTGAATGATTCTCGTCGAAAGTACGATGAGCACAAAGCCGATTGGGAGAAAAAATTGGCTACAGTTGAAGCTGAGAAAGTGAAGCTTGTTGAAGTCTCCAAAGGTTTGGAAAATAAAGTGAAAAACTTAGAGGTTGAGCACCAGAAATATGACGATAAGCTCAAGAACTTCTCAGAGCCTGAAAACAAACTGAAGTTGGCAGAGGAAGAACTGTCCCTCCTGCGAGATGTAAAGCGCCAAAAAGAAGAAGTGGAAGTTAAGTTGAAGACTGCCGAGGATCTTCTATCCGAGAAGCTATCCTCGGAGAAACTGAAAAGAAAACTGGCAGTGAAAAAATCCTTCAGCACTTGCTGGGATAAAGGATGGGATAAGGGGATTGCAACAATGACGTCTCAAGTGCAATATGGGAAGTTGAAATACTTCCGAGATGGTTGGGTAGCTGCCCTGCAAGAACTGAAGCTCAAGGAGGAATCTGAACTATTTCAGCAGCATCTCCCTGGTCCTCCCCCACAAATTGAAGATGAGGAAGAGGATGAGGCTGTTTCTGAAGAATCTTCAATGGCAATAAGTGATCAAATCCTTCCCCCTCAGCCTGTAAACGAGGACGTTTCATCTCTGCCTCCTCCACCTGAGCAAATTCCAGTTTCTGCTGACCAAGCTGCTATTCATACCGAGCAACCGAGCTCCTCGTCCCAGCCTCCCGAGAAAGTCTTGGGAGACAAGGAAAAGGTGTGAAGTTTTTCGGTTTTTATACTTCTTTCTTTTGCTATCATCTGTAATCAAACAATGTAATCTCCTTTATGATCTAATAAAAATCATATTTTGTTCCTCTCTGTTGTTGATGCATCTGTTTCTCTTGTCCTCTCTTCTTTATTAGTTTATGGCCAAGATGGAATTGCTGTCTTCCCATGACACAACTTTGCTTCAGCATTGTAATGGATATTTTAAAGCTGGCCATGCTGATTTAGACAAGTCCGAGGTTGTAGATATCCTTGGTCGAGATGCCTCAGACCAAGCCATTGAAGCCTATCAGTACTTAAAATGTCCTCTTGATCGAGCTGTTGCCAATAATGTGGCTTATTACGAAATGATAGAAGACCTGCAAGGCAATCTTGATGAACTTCACCAGCAGTGTAAAGAATCTTCAGCCCTTTTACACGAAGGTTATGAGAAGAAACTTCAACAAATCTATGCTGAAAAAGGATATGATAAAATGCTTGCTGGCTATGAAATGAGGGAGAGGGCGCTAAAGACAGATGCTGAAGGGCACAGACAAATTGCTGAGTTACTGGAGCAGGAAAATAACAAGTTGCAAGAGGATTTAGCTCAGTTGAGATCTGCTGCGTCTTCTTCAACTGCCTTGGTACCTGTTACTGATGAGGGGTTCTCCTTCTTAGAAGTTGAGAATGCCAAGTTACGAGAAGAACTGGAGACTCTGAGAGGAGCTGCTGCTAGTCGGGGACGAGGAAGAGGTTCTCGAGGATGAGGAAGAGTTACTACCGAGGTGCGAGGTACTCAACCTGCTCGGGGATGACCAAGAGCTCTTCGTCAGGCTGTTGAAGAAGCTCGTACTCAATCAGCCTTAGAAAACCAAGCTTTCCAATTGATGGCAAAAAATGAAGCCTTATCTGCAATGTCTAAGAAGATCCAAAGTCTGGAGGAGCAACTTGTTGCGACGAAGGCTGCCTTGGATCATAAGGATATTTTTGCCAGGAACCTCCACGAGCAATTAGAGAGGCTAACTTTCCAATTCCACAAACAGCCTCGTGAATTCTGGATGGCAGGTTACAACAAAGCCCTATGTCATTTGGATGCTCGCCTTGAAGATGATAATAATTAAGGTTACAAACAGGGATGGATAAATGCTCTGGGTATATTAAAGGTGGAACAAGGCCATTATTTATGGGACTATAAGAACCCAGGGCTTCTCGAGCTACCAAATCCTCCCTTCAAGCTTGATATGAGTTGGATCCCTGCCCGAGCCATTCCTCGCTGTCTGATCTCAAAGTACCTTGGTGATTACAGCCTTCATTCTCAGGCAGAACTTTCTCGTCCTGAGCATTTACTGGATACACCTTCAATAATGAATGTTAGGATGCTTAAAGATCTTAACTTTATCAACTCTCCCCTTTGCTTAGAAGATCCTCCTGGTGGCGAGGAGCCTGTTTCAAAAGCAGAAGGAAAAAGACGAGTAGAATAGGACTCTTTGATGTAATAATTTATTTATACATTTAATGTATCTTTGTACTTCATCTTTGAATTCAATGAAATACATAAGATTTTATTTGCAAATGTTGAATGCTTGTATTTGCATTTCTGTTATAAAGAGAATATAATACTCATTGTCGATTAACTTAACTGCATATCTGTTAAAAAGATGATAATATTATGTAATCTGCCGACCAACTGCAGTTGATTAAAACTTGTTGTCGACTAGCTTACATTTGTAATAATCATCTGGTTGACCCAAAATAATGATATTTGTTTCTCGACTGATTAAAATAATTTTTTTTTAACTTGATGATATTTTGTAAAAGATATCCGACCAACAAGGGTTAATATCTTTTCATTTTTTCACCAACTTTGGAATAGTTTTTGAAGATATATTTTTCTTTTTCTTCCAGAGTTGGGGTTTTTCTTACTGTTCTTCGTCGACATCCTTCTTCATCATTTTACCAACCTAGGTTAGTCTGAGTTTGAATTTTGATGATTCTGTCATGTCCACTTGCCCTTTTACCAAACTAAATTGGTCTGAGCTAGTGTCTGCCTCCTAACCAAAGGAGTATGGTTTCCTAACCAACCGGAGATGGCATTTTTAGGAATGTCATTCTCTCCCTTTTACCAAAATAAATTGGTCTGAGCTTGAATTTGCCTCCTAACCAAAGGAGTATGGTTTCCTAACCAACCGGAGCTGGCATTTTTAGGAATGTCATTCTCGCCCTTTTACCAAAATAAATTGGTCTGAGCTTGAATTTGCCTCCTAACCAAAGGAGTATGGTTTCCTAACCAACCGGAGCTGGCAGGAATGTCATTCTTGCCCTTTTACCAACCTGAGTTGATCTGAGCTCGAATATGCCTCCTAACCAAAGGAGTATGGTTTCCTAACCAATCGGAGTTGGCAGGAATGTCAGGTTTCCTAACCAACCGGAGTTGGCAGGAATGTCATTTCTACTGCTAAGCAGCGTAGTGTGTAACACTAGTATTCCCCGAAAAACTTTCAATAAAAGGAGAGATGATGACAATATATCGTCATTTTATTCATACTCATGAAACTGCTTTACATTTTAAATCATTGATAGTATTTGCGCAGGTGTTCAGCATTCCATGCATTTTTAAACTCCTCTCCTTCTAGAGTTGCTATTCGGTATGTTCCTGGTCGAACAACTTCTGTAACTTCCATGCCAGTTTGCTTCCAACTTATTGTGCTTCTGAATGACCTTATTTAGCACGTAATCTCCCTCCTTTAAATCGCATTTCTTCACCCTCTTATTATAGTATAGAGCTGTGCGCTTTTGGTAAGCAGCATTCCTAATGGCTGCCTCTTCTCTAACCTCCTCGAGCATGTCTAAATCCAATCTTCTCATCAAGTCACTGACTGGGGAATTGAAGTTCAGCACTCTGTGTGAAGGAAGACCCAATTCGGCTGGTATTACAGCCTCACTTCCAAATGCCAGCATATATGGTGATTCTCCTGTCGCTGCTCGGGGGGTGGTACGATATGCCCATAGTACTGTTTGTAGCTCGTTAATCCAATTCGCTTTAGCCTCACTGAGCCTTTTCTTCAATCCACTTAGCAGTGTCCTGTTCGTAACTTCAGTCTGTCCATTGCTTTGGGGATGTCCTGGTGCTGAATGGAGCTTCAAAATATTGGATTGATGACAATAGGCAGCAAATTCTTCATTATCAAACTGAGTGCCATGGTCGGTAATGAATGCATGAGGAAGACCATACCTGCAAATGATGTTTTTCCAAATAAACTGATATACCTTCTCGTAGGTCATGTCGATTAGAGGCTCAGCTTCTACCCACTTAGTAAAATAATCCACTGCGACAACGAGGTATTTAAACCTTCCCCTGGTCATTGGCAATGGTCCCACCAAATCTACTCCCCACATGGTAAATGGCCAAGGGGAAGTTATAGGTGTCAGCAATGCTTGTGGAGTTCGTCGGATTGAGGAAAAACATTGGCACTTGTCACACCTCTTAGCATAGGCTATGCAATCTGCTCTCATCGTCGACCAATAATATCCCTGTGTCATTACTCTTTGTAAAAGAGTACGACCTGCTACATGAGCTCCACAGGACCTTTCATGGATTTCTTCAATCAATTCTTTCACCTCGGAGGGATGTACACATCTTTGTAAGCCTGCCATGATTCCTCGTCTATACAAAATGCCATTAGTTATAACATACCGAGCATCTTTAAACTTCAATTTCTTGGCAACCAACTTATCCTCCGGTAATTCTCCTTTTTCAATATATGCCCTGATGGGATCCATCCAAGATGGTCCTACCTCAAGGGTGATAACGTTCGTCGTTAGGTCTTCATCTATGCTCCGATTTTCCAATACTTCAATTGGTATCGTCCTTCGCATCTTGGTACGAGTAGCTGATGCTAGTCGGGCCAGTGCGTCTGCTCGTGCATTCTCCATTCTCAGTATTCTGATCAACATAATGGCAACAAATTCTGCTATCAATCCCATCACTTTTTCATGATACCTGACCATCAAGTCTCCTTTAACTGCATATGTTCCCAACATCTGATTCACAATTAATTGAGAATCACTGTAAACCATCACTTGTTGTGCCTCCATAGTTTTTGCCAAATTAAGACCTGCTATCATGGCCTCATACTCAGCTTCATTATTGGAAGCTTTAAACTGAAATCTCAATGCATACTCCATGTCGAATTCGTCTGGGCTGCTCAAAATGATACCTGCTCCACAACCTGCAGTACAAGATGAGCCATCTACATACAATTTCCATACAGGCAACTCGTCTTCCAATTTCTGATCTGACAGAGTTCCTCGGTGGAATATTTGCTTCTTCTTTTCACTATCCCCTGAGTTTTCTTGTTCTTTGTCAACCATCTTTTCTCGCCCTTTTACCAACCTGAGTTGGTCTGAGCTCGAATTTGACGGTTCTGATACATCCACTTGCCCTTTTACCATTTTAGGCTGGTCTGAGCTAGTGTCTGTTGTTTCTGTAACATCCACAGGTTGATTGTCAAGCTGCTTTTGCTCCTCGGGGGTATCAAGATAAGTGAATTCTGTTATGAAATCCGCAATTGTCTGCCCTTTTATGGATGTCCTAGGCTCATAAATGATATCATATGCGCCCAGCTCTATGGCCCAGTACATCAATCTCCCTGACTTTTCTGGCTTATGAAGGGCTTGTCTCAATGGCATATCGGTATATACGATGATAGTATGAGCCTGAAAGTATGGCCTCATTCTTCTGCTTGCTTCAATAAATGCTAATGCCAATTTTTCCAACTTTAGATACCTGATCTCTGCACCCCGGAAGGCCTTGCTTGTATAATAGATTGGCTTTTGCACTCCATTCTCCATTCTGATCAGTGCTGAACTAACTGCATTCTCTGATATCGCCAGGTACAAGTACAACTTTTCTCCTATTACTGGCCTGGATAACAATGGAGGTGCTCCCAAATACTTCTTCAAGTATTGAAATGCTTTCTCACATTCATCGTTCCACTCAAAAGTTTTTCGTAGTGTTTTGAAGAATGGGAGGCATCTGTCAGTTGCTCGGGACACAAACCGGTTGAGCGCTGCGACTCGTCCTGTAAGACTCTGTACCTCTTTCTTCGTCGTTGGAGATCGCAGCCCTAAAAGAGCTTTGATCTTCTCTGGATTTGCCTCAATGCCTCGCTGGTTGACGATGTACCCGAGAAACATTCCCTCTCGTACTCCAAATATGCACTTCGCCGGGTTCAGCTTCATTTGGTATTTATCTAGTTGATCAAAGGTTTGGCCTAAGTTAACTAGATGATCGACAGCTTTCTTGCTTTTTGTCAGCATGTCGTCAACATATACTTCCATGTTGCCACTGATTTGTTCGGCAAAAACCTTGTTCATCAGTCGCTGGTATGTCGCACCTGCATTTTTCAAACCAAAAGGCATAACATTATAACAATAAGTTCCCCGAGGGGTAATGAAAGAAGTACTTTCCCTGTCTTCAGGTTTCATTTTGATCTGATTGTAGCCAGAGTAAGCATCCATAAAGCTGAGCAGCTCATGCCCCGAGGTAGCATCCACCAGTTGGTCAATTCTGGGCAATGGAAAGTGATCCTTTGGACATGCCTTGTTGAGATCGGTGAAATCAACACACATTCTCCATTTATTGTTTTTCTTCTTTACCATCACCACATTTGCTAACCAGTCTGGATATTTCACATCTTCAATGAATTGAGCTTTCTGGAGCTTCTCGACCTCCTCTTGTATAGCTTGATTCTTCTTGGGACTAAATACTCTTCTTCTTTGCTTTACGGGCTTGATTTCCTTATTCACATTAAGCTCGTGACATAAGAAATTTGGGTCTATTCCCGGCATATCTTCATGACTCCATGCAAAAGTTTTCTTTCTGCTTCTCAGGAAAGTTATCGACTCCTGTTTTATTGAGGCATCCAATGACGAACCTATTTGAGTTGTTCGCTCAGGGTGCTCGTTGTCCAGAATGACATTCTCTGTAGCTTCCATCACCTGTCCCTTTACAAGTTGAGATTCATCTCTAGGATCCAATGTTTCAATTTCCGTACCTTCATCCACTTGATAGGTAGTAGTTTTTCTCTTTGATTCCTCAAGCTCTTCTTGCTCGGCAGACGAATAGTAACATTCCCGAGCTACTTTTTTATCACCTTTCACAACTCCTACTCCAAAGTTGGTTGGAAATTTTAAGCATTGATGCACTGTAGATGGAACTGCTTCGAACTTCTTCAAACCAACTCTCCCCATGATGATATTGTAGGCTGACTGAACATTTTTATCCATCACGAAGAAGCGTATTTTTTCTGTTCGACAAGCAGGCCATGTACCAATGAATATGTCCAACTTGATCGTCCCAAGCGGAAAAACTTTTTCACCAGCAAAACCTAGAAGGGGTCTGTGATAAGGTTCCAGTTGAGACAACTTTAGATTTAAACTATCAAAACATGGGTAATACATGATATCTGCCGAGCTACCATTATCCACCAGAACTCTTGAAATCATCACTTCTTTCATCCTCATTTTGATCACCAAAGGGTCATCATGAGGGTATAAGACACCTGCGAGGTCGTTCTTTGAAAAACCAATAACCAGCTTCTCTTTGTTTACCTTCCTCGGACGATCCTCCTCCGCTAAATTTATTCGCTGAATGTATGAGCAAGCTTGAGCCTCACAGAGGTAAGCTTTTATTTGTGCCGTAAGGTCTCCTCCTCATGCGTCTCCACCTGTGATCACATTAAAATCAATTGTTCCAAAACGTATAGAAAATACCTCGCGTTCAGGTTGTTTTGGCCTTTTGGGAAGGTCGGGGTCATCTTCTGCATCATCTTCATGATCTCTCTTCCTGTTTTCTTCTGCCCGACGAGGAGATCTAGATCTCTCTCTTACTCAGTCGCCGTTTCCTCTTTCGTTTCTATTATCAACATACTTTGACAATTTTCCTCGTCTAATGAGTGTTTCAATCTCATTCTGGAGGGCTATGCAATTTTTGGTCATATTGCCATGATCTTTATGAAACTCGCAATATTTATCTCTATTCCTTCTGTCAGGTTTCGCCTTCATTTTCTTTGGCCATTTTAACTCCTCTTTGTTCTTGATTTCTTCCAAGACATGGTTGATACCCATCTTCAAAGGAGTATAGTTATCAAACTTCTTCATGATATCCCATTTCGATTTATCATTTTTGGAATGCTTGTCACCACCATTAGACTTATGCTCTTTCTTTTTAGATTTGTCGACTTCCATCTTAGTTTCTTTATCCACATTCTTCTTTGCAGCCATAGCCTCCTCGGCATTCATGATTTTGGCCACTTTTGCCATCAACTCTGACATAGTTGTAGGTGGATCTTTGGCCAAAGTCTAATACAACTTGTTGGGTAATAGTCCACTCATCAGGGCAGTAATTGCTGTCTTTTCTTCATAATCTATTACTTCCAGCTTCTCGTTATTGAAACGAGTTATATAATCTCTAGTACTCTCACCAGATTTCTGTCTAACGCTCAACAAATGCGCTACTCGCTTTACTGGCTTTGCCCCAAAACAAAAATTTCCAATGAACAACTCGGCTAATTGGAAGAAAGTTGAAATCTTACCCCGAGGAAGATTATTGTACCATATCTGAGCAGATCCAGTAAGAGTTCCCGAGAATGCTCTACATCTCATCTCGTCGGGGACAACATAGATGTCAACTGCAGCTTGATACTGCTCTATGTGCAAAACAGGATCTGTCTTTCCATCATATTTGGGGGTTACTGTAGGTGCTTTGAACTTTGACGGTGTAGGGAAATCTATAATGGCCTGGACAAAAGGTGTCCCTTTAACAAAAGTTCGTTGTAGGGGATTCTTTGCCTTAGCCATTTCTCCCAATCTATCCTCCAATCGTTGAATGAAACCATTCCATGCTTCATTTCCTTGCTCGGGTATATTGGTTCGAGCAATTGAACGTGCTGATGTGGCCTCCTGAGATCTATCCTAGCGATTAGTTGGCCGTGATTGTGTTGATCCTTCCCTTAGATCTGATGGTTGTCGAAAACTCCTCAATATGGCCCTGGATGGACTTTTATTCCTCCTGGGGCCTAATCGACTGAATGGGGATACCCTGCTCAATCTTTCCAAAGCGCTAGGCCTTTCTGGAGAGAGAGTAACACGTTGCTCAGTATCTGTGGTCCTTATCGATGAAGTTCGTCCAGGTTGATAAGAAAAATCATCAGACTCTTCATTACGACGTGAATCAGTGCGCCTGGATCGTGAAGAAAGTAAATAGGTTTGCCTCTGAACACTTCTCTGTCCTGAATGTGCAGGTGCACCGCCATGAAGAGTTTGTATGAGTTGCCGTATGGTTTCTTGCATGGTGTTGTGACCTTGAGCCAGATTTGTCATAATTCCAGCCAGATGTGGAGCAGTTGATGGTACAGAGGGATTTGGAGGATTTCCAAGATTTCCAGCATTTCGATTGCTAGATTCCGGATTGTCAGCCATTGATGATGAATGAATTTTGGTGAAAAACGATAGTAACAATCGTTCCCACAGACGACGCCAATCTGTTGATGTAAAAAATTAGATTGATCCTAATTATTTAATCACAGATAAATATCAATGAGATAAAGAATTTTAAAGTGGTTCGGCTTAATAGGAATAGCCTACGTCCACTGTTTTTGTTATTGCCAAGTGTTTGGGAATTCTCGATATTAGGATCTATCAAGAAATTCCTGTCCCCTTGAATGAGGATGATACATTGTATTTATAGCCCTTAGGCTATACATGTGAAAGGGTAAACAATTAATGCCTTTGAGGCATATACGTCTGTATGATGTGCATTCAATGAATAGTTGGATTGTTGATTATCTAGTAATTAATGCTGGGGCCGAGATGCAGCTCGGACCGCCTGAGTTGCTCGTCGGTCAGGAGTTCCTCGGAGCGATAGAGTTCCTCGGGTACACCTGTTGCTCGGAGTAAGTCTGACTTGGTCGAGGATATTGACACGTGTCTTTGTCTGATTCATCCACGTGAGCATATTAATTTTGTTATCAAAAGACCCTATCAAGTACTATTGTTTCTTTTATTTTTACATAATTAATCATTTTCACAGTAGCAAACAAGGCTTGTTCTTGATAATCGAATAAGTGCATCCTTAAAAATCGTCATTTTCAAATAACGAGTATTAATGTGGTATGAAGGTAATGTATTTGGAACTAAGATACCTATTTCTACTTAATGGGTGACCTCAAAGAGCTAGCAATTAGGTTTAGACACTAAACACATTCAAAATTTCCAAACACACTGATATGCATGCATAAGAAATTCACCTGTAAGGACTAAGAATAGCAACCGGAACCTTAACCTTCCGAGTAAGTGGCTTCCACGGCTTGTCCATAAAATCAGACATGCTCATTCCCGTTTCATGATCAAAATCCTCCTCATCCGGCGACCAAAATGCATTCCCGATCCCATATTTCCCTTTCGTCTCAAACAACCAACGGTTATGATCGAAATCCGCCGTTTGGGTCCTCAACAACATTGACTTATTATTATTTTTCATGACCAACATTCTACGGTCCAATTTCCCCGCCCCACTATTACCACCCCCACCGTAAGCCCCCTCCTCAGCACTATCTTGTCTACTCATTCTGCGTTGGGCGTCTTGCCCAAATAGAGATGTGGGTCTATCGGGCTTGTCAGTGGCGTTCAAGCTCGATGAACCCGCCATGGGTTGATTATCTGGGTAGGTGGCATGAGTACGGTGTAATTAATGTAGTCATTGGGGCCTGCAAACTCGCCGGAGACGTCAATATCATCGGCCCGAGATAAGCTCACGACCCGGCCGCTTGAAGTCCGCCGGGCAAATCTCACGGCTTGAGGGGGGCGATTGGGTGCGGATGATGATGAGGATGAGGATTTCTTTGGACTTCTTGATATTTAATAGATTTTGTACATTTAATAATATAAAAATCAATGTACAAAATCTATTAAATGTACAAAATCTATGAAAATATAATATATTATTTACGGAATATATGAATATATATTAAATTATATACTGAATATATTAAATATATATTATTTACAGAATATATACATATATATAGAATATATATTTACATATATACAGAATATTATATTATGTATATATGTAAATTATATAGATACTGAATATATATATATATATATATATATATATATATATTATTTACAGAATATATACATATATAATATGTATATATACATATATGTTATGTATTTATGAATATATACATATATACATATATATTATGTATTTATGAATATATACATATATATAATATATATATGTATACATATATAATATACATATACATATATATAATATAAATGTATATATATATATATATATATATATATATATATATATATATGTATATATTTTGTAAATAATATATATTAAATATAAGGAATATATGAAATATACAAAATTTACGAAATATAAATATATATTAAAATATATGAATTGTATAAATTATATAAATGTACGAAATATATAAATATATGAAATATATATAAATATATGAAATATATGCAATATACATATATGTGCTAAAATATATAAAATATATGAATATATATTAAAATATACGAAATATATATATTTATATATTTATTAACAATATATATTTATATATTTATGAAATATATAGAGTTATAAAAAAAATTGGTTTTAAGTGATTTGCCACCCAAAGGTGGCAAACAAAAACCTAACCCCCCCCCAAAGAATTGAATTCCACCATAGGGTGGCAAATTGTGCTTAAGGGGTGTTGTACATAGAAAACAAATTCCAGGGCAAATTAACGCTATCAAACACCCTAAAAGCTGGAAAATACCAGAATTTTCCAACTTTTGAAATTTTCGTGCTATCAAACGGACCCTGCAATTGGTTGCTGTCGACTTGTGCTACTAATATTTTTGAGGACATTTAGTTTAATGTCTATTACATACGGATTCCTGATCGGCTGTTTGAAAGTTGTCATAATACTGGACTCTCCTTGTGCTTCGTAATTTTTGCCATGAAAAATTCTTATATGAATGGTCTGCTAATAGACGTATAGTAAAGTGACAGTTATACAACATTTTTTTATTTTATTGTTGCTTCCTTAGTTTTTAAAAATAGAATGAATACATAATAGTTGAAGAGAAGTTTGACAAAGAAAGTTGTACTTTGTGGTTATTAAGTGTCAGCACGAGTATTTTCAATGTTCACAATTTATTTGACATTAGTTTCAGAAAGCCCATCTTGGCCACATTCCAATTTTTGTGGAGGAAATTAGCATTTTTTCACTGTATATAAAACTTCATCAATTTCATTCGTTGGCCAGAGATTAATTATACTACATTGTTTGGCTAGTGAAAAAGCATAAGAAATTTGAGAATAAGAGAGAGCATGACTATGTTAACCTGCAAAATTCCAGCATGGTCCCCCTTGAAGTGATCAACTATTGGATTGTACCATGTGCCTGGCCAGTGTGTACCATCTGCCATCCATGTGACCTTGGTGACCTTGACCCCCTCCTTGGGCAAAATGCCACCATTTTTCTCCTTTGCAAGCTTCTTTTCCTTCATTTCCTCTCGGGAATTGTACATATCGCACCGCTTACGTATGACCTCTGGTAGACCGTTGATCCTGACCTTGAACTCATCGTACTCCCTCTTGATCCAACGACGGTCTTTAACAAAATCTGGGCGTTTCTTGTTTTTGGTAGGGTCTGTTTTCTGGCTGAAGTAACTGTCTGGATTCAACAAATGATTTCCTCCCGGGAAATATTGCACCTAAAAGCTGAAGTAATTTGTGCCGCTGGTGCGGACCCACATTCAACAAATGATTTTGGTCCGGAAATATGAGTCCGCGCCAGCGGCACTAATTAATCAAGATATTTTTTTCAATAAAATATAGCGATTAATTAGTGCCGCTGACGCGAACCCACATCAGTTGTTTAATTTTAATAAAAAAAATTTAATATTAATAGGAAAACTGCTTTTTTTATATATAAAAACTATTTTTTTTTATTTGGTAAAAGATTTTTTTTTTAATTTAAAAAAAAACTGTTTATTTTTATATATAAAAAACTATTAACTACAAAAGAAAAAAAAAGAAAAAAAAAAGGGAAAGAGACAAAAATTAGGTCCTAATGCGGTTCTACTTGCGGTTCATGTAGAACCGCTCAAACTAAAATCCCCTACACAACTGCAATCTCTAATTCTCTCTCTCTCTCTCTCTGAACAAACACGGACTCGCGCTGGGGCTGATGAAATCGATGTGAATGTGGTTGCTGAAGAGGTTCTTCCACTGGTGGTGAGGGGTTTACCTAGGGGCTGCGAGAGAAAGAAGGCCGTTGAATATTCACTACACCAAAAACAGCAATTTGTCACACCCTGATATTAAAAATCTGGCACTGTTTTAAACCGTGCCAAATTCTGGCACGGTTTAATAACAATCTGGCACACTTTAAAACAGTGCCAAAATTTGCCACTGTTTTTAAGTGTGCCAAAATTAAGTACACTTGACTAAAATATAAAATGTCCTAAAAAAATTACACTTGCGCACTTTTTGGAGTCTCCCGCTCTTTTATCCATCTCCCACAGGAGTCTCCCGCTCATTCGTCAATTTGGAGTCTCCCAGTTCACCACTTTGGATTTCGACTCTTCCACAGGTACTACACGTTTTGGAGTCTCCCATGTTTTGGTGTCTCATTTTTGCAGATTTAGGGTTTTATATATACATTTGCCTATGTTTGTATTTACATGTTGGTGTGCTTTTATGAGTCTATTGATCATAGTGTTATATATATGTTTTATATATAAATTTTTAGGGCTTTCAATTGTCAAATTTAATACTACCTGCTAGATTTAGTACTAGGAGATTGGAATGTTTAGAATTCTTCCAAGTTGTGCTTCTTTGATGTTAATGGAAATTGTGGACTTTACTAATAAATAAAATTAGGGTTTTCTTGTGAAGTTGAACCCACCTCAAAATTACTGATGATAAGAGTGGAAATTGCTGCTCTCGAGAAAGAGAGATACAATTTAGACACAGTCCACCCATGGTTTCTCTCTTCGCATGTCCAAGTTGTTAAATGTTGGCAGGTCTAGTTTGAAGTGGTCAAAATCCATAGAATAAGACTCAAAAAGAGCTAATGAGGTTCATTAGCAGCAGTAGTTTACTTGGTTGAAAATTCAAAATTAGTAATTTTTTTCAAGTCAGAATAAACTTGGCTTTTATTTAACTTGGTTATGCTTTTGTGATTTTATAGGAAGCTACATTAGAAGTTGCTGCAGTGAAGAAGATAAAAAGAGAACTAAATGGTGTTGTTGTTACTTCTGTCGTTCCTGGTGGGACAAAGAGCAGGAAGCATTTTCCTCGTAAGGCATTTTGTTATCTAATTGTTATTGGTGTTAGTACTCCTAACAAAGCTTGCATCCTTCCCGAAAGGGTATTAATTCTTCCTCTTCATTTGTTGAATTAAATTTATTAAAGGAATCTCTTGTCATCATATTTTGGCGAAAGCGGTTGAGCAATATTTTTTCTCTTTCTTGTACTGGCATATGGATAAATTTATTATTGTGTTATAGGTGTGGACAAATTTATTAGTGTGGATAGACATATTATTAGTGTGCTGTAGGTGTGGACATATGACTTTCATTTCTCATTGAGTCCATTTTTGTCATATCAGTACACAATAAAGATGTTTTTAAATAATGCTCAAATGAAAGTAAATGTGTAGCAGATGTGATGCCAAATATGGGTAGGTCCCGAATGAAGTCAATTGAATAACTCAAAAGTGCTTAATATCGTCCAAATTTAGATTTTTGTAATGGCCCTATAATTACTGAGAAACACTGAATTTTATCACAAAACTATTTATTATTTTGTCAGTTTCTTTAGGAACTCATTTCCACATTCGACAAGGCACATTGAGAGTCAATTCTTGACCGTTAATGTCATATTATAGCAGCTTAAAGTCTGTAGTCTATTTTTACTTTTGATTGTGTTTTTAAGATGATCATTACTTTCTCCCTTGTCAGAGTTGATTATTTTGATTGTATTTGGAAAAGGGTGAAATATATTAAGCATAAAAGAAAATGATATTAAAACTGATATTAAGCATAAACTTCAACAAGATAATGGATTTAAGACATTGAAAGGAAAAGAAACTTATATCAAAACTTCATATGCTAAACTAGATTCCATTATTTTAATGTCTGATTCAAACACTGACACATAGACCTTTCAAGTTTATGTAAAAATCGTTATAGATGGTGTGGAGAAAGCTGACAGGTCGGAGGCAACATCTCATGATTCCGATACCATATTTAGATCTCAAATAGCCTTCTCCGACTTGATGAAAATTTGCACTAGAAAATCAGGTATGATTTTCTTTCTCACTTGAATAAATGAATTGGCAAAGTGTTGGTCCTTTTCTAAAAATAATGGATACGAAAATCCTCTGTCTTTCTCCTTCTCCTTCACAACACAAACCTCTCTAGTTCTATCACACAGTAAAAAGAAGATGCAAATAATGTTTTGATTTATATCAGAATATCATTTCAACTTCAAATTTCTATTCACTGGGACTGGCTTCTTTTATTTTGTACTCTTCGTCAGCAACAATGCTTCGAATGGAGGCTGCTGCCGTAAGAGATGCATAAGTCTCTGAATGTCGGGATACCATAGCTACATCAAGCGTTGTCTGCTTTAATTTATTAGAGACCCCACCTCTACCTATGACCCTTCCATGTGAAGAAATCTTACCAGCTTGAGAATCGTGGGAGGATCTAAAAGGTTTTAATGACCCTTTCCTTCCTCTACCGGAGGACTTTGAATCGATGAGTTTAGTGGTGTATTCATCATTACTGAAGGAAGCTGCAATTCCAACTCCTCCAGTACTTTTACTTCTGATATCCTGTATGGAACGTGACTAGATATGAACTATCGGACTTCTGTAGTGTGTGATCTTTCCTTGAGTCGTTCCTCTAAGCACTCTCCAACTTTGAGAATTATATCTTCATTTTTAAACTTGAGTGCATCTGAATCCTGGTCGATTTTGTTACGCATTTCTTCAAGGTTGTATTGCATACAGGAGTTGAAAGCCATCTTGTCATCCTTGTTAACAAAATTGTGTAAAGCAACATCCAAATCATTGACCGGAAGGATCTCCATTTGCCAATTGTTCTCGGAAACTAAAGCTTCAATATTTTACTGATTCAGTTCTTCCGGTCGAAGCCGTTCAGAATCATTAATTTTAACTCCGCTGCGAACTTTTGCTGAAGCCTTTGAAAATATGAGAATGTCGTGAGGATTTTCAACCTTCCCCACATACTTCTGCCTAAATCGAGGATTTATTGTCATGAATCCAAAGTAATCTACCTTTATTCGGACCAATGGAAGCTTCAGTTCTGATAAGTCAACAACCTTTTGTAATACCCCGTATTTTCTGTGATATTTATTTTTGGGATTAATTGAATTAAATGAGAACTAATTGGGAATTAATCCGGATAAAATACTAGCGAGTTGTGAGTTGGTATTTGACTATATTGAGTATATATGATGTTATATGAATATTGAATTATGAAATTTGTCGTGAGATTGATATACGTCAATTTGGACATCTTATTGGGACGCGTGTGACAGTCGCGTCAGGATATAATTATTTTGATTATATAAGTGAATTTAAATTCTATTAACCGTATGGTCGTTTTGAGTGCGCCAACGCGTCCGGAAGGGTCGAGATAGTCAGAAAACACTAGCCGGGGGTTTAGTTAGGGTCCCGGGGTATTTTTAGGCCATACCGGCAACATGAAGGGTATTTTGGTAATTTGGTATTTTTGGAAATTAAAAGTGACGAAAATTAGTAAATTATATCTGATGAGAATTTGACCCACTAATCCACTAACCAACCCATGTTAACCCAATAGGCTACGTAGGTTATTAGAATTAGGTTCTAATTTCCTTTCCCCAAAAATCAAACCCTAGCCACCATAGCCATTGGAGAGGAAAGCTTGGAGAAAGAGAGATAGAAAGGAATTCTGCAGAAAGAGAGAGGGAACTTCTTCAAATCGTCATCAAAATCAGAGATTGAATCAAGGCAAGTGGTTTAATTTCAATTAATTCAATGCTATGCTTTCCATGTTTAGGAATTTTCGAAATTGACCTTGGAAGATGATATAGACCCGTGAATTGGAAGTTAAAAGCTGTAAATTATGTTAGGTATTGCATGTAGTAATATTCTGGACGAATTAGGTGTTCAAAACAGAACCATTGATGATCTAAAAATGGATTTTAGAAGAAGTTTATTGATGTTCTTGAATGAAGAAGAAATCTGGAATTTTGATGAAGTTTTGATCTAATCACAGTCTTTGAATGATGAATTATGGGTTTTAGAATGTTAATACTGTTGTAGGATGATAGTATGATGATATTGTAACCTTGTCTTAGAGTTTCATGCTTGTAAATGGTGTTTTGGGACGAATTGGTAACTGCAAAACGAAGCAGTCCGTAGCCATACCTGATACGTTCGATCGATCGATGTTCATCAGTCGATCGATCGACCATCATCGATCGATCGAAGGAAAAGGTCGATCGATCGACCTTCCCAGAATGAGTAAAGTTTTCCCTAACTTAATTTTAATGGTGGTAACTCTTGGATAATAATATTTGAGACCTTATGAATACCCTTAAACTTAAAGGAGACCAGTAGGCATGATTATGATATTGGACCTTAATAGGAATTCAATTTGAGGAATTATTCTAAATAATTGAAATCCGATAAGTGAGATAATATTTGGGTTAATAGTGTAAATTTGCATAATTTGATGAAATGAGGTTTGGGGCAGAAGTAAAGACCTTAGGAATAAAGATGTTATAGGTGGGAATAATAGGAACTTAATAGTCTATTTGAGATAGGTTTTAAGTTTAAGAAACTACGACGTGAGACGTGTCGACAGTTTAACTTTTATATTATCGGGAGACTTGAAATATGAGTTTGGAATAATGGTATAAAGATGTAGAGTATACCTTTATTAATATCGAGATATCTAAGATGTGTGAATGCTTAGTATATAATTTTATGTGTATGACATACCTACCATACTTGCTATCACGGGAGGTTTACGTTCGCTTAGGGCCTTCTTATCCTTGTGTTGCCCGGATTTAGATTGGTTACCTCGATGAACATAGGTCAGAGAAGGACTTATTGGGATGTTAATAAGTCTGCTGATCGTGGGAGCGCAGGTATGTGCGTGACCCATGTGATGTGACTGTGTTCGCCTCCATTATTTGTGATGTTGTTATCTGTGAACTATTCCTGAGAGATTCGGAATATGTGATCCTTATGTACGTGATGTACCGGGATGGATAGCAGAGTATGCGTGCACCGCAGCTAGTTCTCGGGGTGCTTGTATTGTATTATATTGTATATTTATGTTGTGGGAAATATACACTTAGTAAAATGGGAACTTTCATATGGTATTGTGTGTATAACTATGGAATAACATAAAAGGGATAATCTATAACGAGTTGTATTACTTTTATATGAGAACCTGAATTTACGTTAAGCCCACTATTTAATTGAGATCGTTATTATGTTAATGGGAACCGAGTAATAAGGGTAGAACCTATGACAGTCTAGCTAGATATGATGTCACTTAGCTAGTAGTTTGTGTCATTTTAGATGGGTACTTACGTTAGGAGTGCACAGTTAGACGAGAGGTGAGAATTTCATGTGAGTGCACGTCCTAACATGTACTTTGCATTTAATGTTTTAAATGTTTTTAAAGCACTTGCAGGTTTTTAAAATATCTCCACATTCGGGCTCTAACCCGTTTGCTTTCAAATCTATTTTTTTGTAAAACCATTTTAGGTGCCCAGCCACAAGGACACCATGCATAGGATACTCATTCAGGTGACGAGCTGTAGCTGTTTGTGGAAGCTACAGGGATTTGCTTTTAGACGCTTCTATCATATGGATTCCTTATTCAGTATTCTTCAGTTGTAGGGCATGTTGCCCAAATTCTATTAGAGACATTTCCATTTCAGTTTTTCAGACTTTGGTATGTATTACTTCAGTATTCAGTATTTCGTTACTTATTTCAGTTGTGGGATTTGTTGTGAGGAGTTTTTCCTCCGGATTTATTTATATCATGTGATGGTTATTCTATTATTTCGTTATGGTGAATGGTGATATTATTCTTGCTTTAAATATTTTTACTGCATGTTAATCAGACTTAACTTAAAATTTGGCACTTACTTTTTAAATACTAGGTGGTTAGTAATTATTAAAATGTTTTCGACAGTGATGCTATTAACTGAACCAACTTGGCATTTTGAATTAATTTAATAAAGGAGTAGCTACCCGGTATTTAATTAGTCGGGGTGTTACAGGTGGTATCAGAGCATCAGGTTCTAGTGTCCTTTAGGATCTGTACGGCTATTATGTTTCCGCTAAGTTTTCTTTGATATAAAGCCCTATATTTTAGGACTGTTGTACTCTTTTTGTGTATGCTACGTTCTTCAGCTATTTTAAGTTTATAATTGCGAACTTATAAACTTCATTCTTATTTCAGATGCCTCCACGACGTGCACGACGAGTTCCCAGGGATGCAACGCCCGAACCCCAGCCCGCTCCAGTTCAGGGCATGATGAACGCCGCTGAGGTTGCAGCCATTGTAGCCCAAGCGGTAAATGCCGCAATTGCCGTAGTTCAGCAGGCACCACCTCAGGCGCCGATTTCCGCGCCAGTACAGGCAAATGCATTCCCGTCTGCTTGGGAACGTGTACGTGACGCTTTTCAGAAAGCGCATCCGCCAGAGTTTGCAGGTAGCTCAGATGTGGTAGTCTCGAGCCAGTGGAGGAAGGATATGCAGAGGCACTTGAGGATGTATGAGTGCACGGATGTTCAGAAGCAGGTGCTAGCTACTTTCAAGCTAGTTGGATCTGCACTGCAGTGGTGGGAGTCTATTACCACCGTAGAGGAGAGGGATACTCTCACTATTCAGGACTTTTGGGTGCGGTTTGACCGCAAGTACTTTTCGTCCACTGTTCATACAGAAATGAGGAGGAAATTGATGAGTCTGAAGCAGGAGGGTAAGACCGTGGCCGAGTATGAGGCCGAGTTCACGAATCTGTTGAATATCGTTCCGGATGAGATACCGACAGAAAAGAATAAGATTGAGAAATTCACCGACGGGTTGACATGGAGGATCCATCAGCATCTGTTAGGGAACCTTTCGTTGGCCACTTATTCTGATGTGGTTAACGCTGCTTTGTTACACTGCCAGGATCACCGCTTTTATATGGCTGAAGGCAAGAGATCGGGAGAGTCTAGCCATCAGGGCAGGACTGGAGGACATGGTGCTAGTGGGGCACAATCTGTTCAGGGGCAGAGACAGGGTGAGCAGGGTTCCCAGCAGGGGGATCAGAAGAGGTTCAGATCAGGGAATTATAGGCACGGACAGGGAGGTTTCCGTCAGGGCCATCAGGGTCCGAACGGCCATCAGGGCCAACAAGGGCAGAATGGGCAACAGTTTCAGCAGGGCCAGTGGAGGAATGGTAACGGCCACCAGGGCCGGGGGCAGCAGGGACCGAGAGGGGGAAACTTCCCGGGGAAGTGTTATATTTGTGGCAAGACTGGCCATAAATGCCAGGACTGTCCTGATAAGGGCAGGGCCCCGCAGCAGCAGCAGGGTGCTCGACATGAGCCACAGAGGCCACTTTTTCCACCAGCCCTCCCAGCTCCAGCCCAGGTGCCAGCTCTTCCAGCCATTCCAGCAGTTCCTGTGCAGCAGGGACAGTTACAGTATGGACGTGTCTATAACGTCCACCAGGCAGCAGCTCCGCAGGCACCACCCGCGATTGAGGGTACGTTTCCTATCCATGGCATTATGGGTCGGGTATTGTTTGATACGGGGGCTACACATTGCTTTATAGCCACACATTTTGCAAAAGCCTTAGGGTTGTTAGCTACGGCAGAGAGCACAGTGACGTGTGTCGACTCACCATTGGGGAGTGGGTCACTTATTTTCTTTATATGCCGGGGAGTAGGGGTAGAGATTGGTAGTTTGGTATTACCTGCAGACATGTTGGTATTAGATATGCATGTGCACGATGTGATTATCGGTATGGATTGGCTCGTAGCTTATAGGGCCATGATTGATTGCTTCAGCGGGAGCATTATTTTTGCCATTTCGGGGCAAGAGATGTTTGTAGTGGCGATGCCTCGCCCAGAGGGAGGTTCGACCGCTCATCTGTATTATATAGAGGAGGATACCTCTAAGGAGGTTGTGATTCCTTTAGATTCGATCCCAGTTGTCAGGGAGTATTCGGATGTGTTTCAGGAGATACCAGGCCTACCCCCAGTCGAGATATAGACTTTGTTATAAACCTATTGCCAGATACGAGACCTATAGCACGCGCACTGTACCGTATGGCTCCGGCAGAGATGCGAGAGCTACGAGATCAGATAGAGCAGCTGTTAGGTCAGGGCTTTATTCGCAGAAGTACCTCACCTTGGGGCGCTCCAGTTTTGTTTGTGAAGAAGAGGGACGGTTCACTGAGATTGTGTGTGGACTACCGGGAGTTGAACAAGGTCACGATACGGAATAAGTATCCGTTGCCTCGAATCGATGACCTATTTGACCAGTTGAGAGGAGCTTCTTTATTCTCGAAGATTGATTTGAGATCGGGATACCATCAGTTGCGTATCAGGGAGGAGGATGTCTCGAAGACTGCGTTCTTGTCGAGATATGGTTCTTACGAGTTTCGGGTTATGCCTTTTGGTTTGACCAACGCTCCAGCAGTGTTTATGGACTTGATGAACAAAGTGTTCAGGGATTTCCTAGATCAGTTTGTCATTGTCTTCATCGATGACATTCTGGTTTACTCCCAGACAGAGGAGGAGCACGCCGAGCATTTGAGGCAAGTTTTGCAGACACTACGTCAGAACGAGTTGTATGCAAAGTATGAGAAATGCGGGTTTTGGCTGATGGAGGTCCAGTTTTTGGGACACATTATTTCCGACCGGGGGATATCTGTTGATCCGGGAAAGGTATCCGCGGTGAGGGAGTGGGGACAGCCCACGGCACCAACGGAGATCCGTAGTTTCTTGGGTCTAGAAGGATACTACATGAGGTTCATTCGGGGATTTTTGAAGATAGCGGGTCCTTTGACACATCTGACTCGCAAAGGTGTGCCATTCATCTGGAGTGATGCCTGTCAGTTGGCATTCGATGAGTTGAAGGATAAGTTGACCTCAGCACCTGTGTTAGCATTGCCGAGACCGGGAGTTGAGTATCTAGTATACTTCGATGCCTCCCTATAAGGACTTGGAGGTGTATTGCAGCAGGAGAGTCAGGCCATAGCTTATGCTTCCCGTAAGCTAAAGCCTCATGAGAAGAATTACCCCACTCATGACTTGGAGTTGGCGGCAGTTGTATTTGCCCTTCGGATATGGAGACATTATCTTTTGAGGGAGAAGTTTCGGTTATTCACAGACCACAAGTCCCTACAGTACCTATTCACGCAGAAGGAGTTGAATATGCGGCAGCGAAGGTGGCTTGAGTTTGTAAAGGACTATCAGTTCGATATCCAGTATCACCCGGGGAAGGCTAACGTGGTAGCAGACGCGTTGAGCCGTAGGCCAGCAGATGAAGTGGTAGAGGTGTGGAAGGCCAAGTGAAAGGAATTGGGACACCAGGATGCAGTGGCCCGATCTTTCATGTCTGTGATGATCGTTACACCGCAGATTGTCACGAAGGTAGTACTGGCACAGGCTAATGACTCGTTCTGTCAAGAGCAGATAGTTCGATTACTAGCAGAGGGAGCCGAGTTCTATACCGTTAGCTCAGACGGGGGATTACGCTTCAATGGGAGATTGGTGGTTCCGGAAGGGGAGGAATTACGGCACGAGGTGATGGACGAGTCGCACGGCTCACGGTTCGCGGTACATCCCTGTGGGGACAAAATGTACCAAGATATGAGACGTCAGTATTGGTGGAGCGGGATGAAGAGAGACATTGCCGAGTTTGTTTCTAAATGCGCCACTTGTCAGCTAGTAAAAGTGGATCATCAGAGACCGGCAGGACTGCTACAGCCGTTGGAGATTCCGATGTGGATGTGGGAGAGCATATCCATGGACTTTATCACGGGATTGCCTACGTCACAGAGAGGTCACGACTCCATTTGGGTAATTGTGGACAGGTTGACCAAAGTCGCTCATTTTCTACCCGTAAGGACAGACTACACTGCGGGACAGTATGCCCAACTCTTTATTTCTGAGATAGTGAGACTTCACGGTGTGCCCCTAAATATCGTGTCTGACCGAGACAAGATATTTGTTTCACGGTTTTGGGAGAGTTTTCAGGAGGCCATGGGCACGGAATTGCGGTTGAGTACGGCGTATCACCCGCAGACTGATGGGCAAACGGAGCGTATAAACCAGATGTTGGAGGACATGCTACGTATGAGTATCATTGATTTTAGGGGTGGATGGGAGCAGTATCTTCCACTGGTGGAGTTTGCTTACAACAACTCCTACCAGTTCACCATTGGCATGGCTCCATTTGAGGCGTTGTACGGTAGACCTTGTCGTTCCCCAGCATGTTGGTTGGAGGTGGGGACAACAAACTACTTGGGCCGGAAGTGATTCAGGATACTTCGGCAAGGATATAATTGATTCGGAGTCGCATTCGGGTAGCTCAGGATCGGCAGAAGAGCTATGCTGATGCGAAGAGGTTCTTCAGAGAGTTCCAAGTAGGGGACCAGGTCTTGCTCAGAGTATCTCCTATGAAGGGGATTATGCGTTTCGGGAAGAAAGGGAAGTTGGCACCAAGATATGTGGGACCATTTCCTATTATTGAGCGGATCGGACCGGTTGCGTATAGACTTGGGTTACCGGAGCAATTGCATCGGATTCACGATGTGTTTCATATTTCCTCGCTAAGGAAATACCTTAGAGATAATTTGGCTCATTCTCACATCGCTGTGGAGGACATCGATCTCCAGCCGGATAGCTCCTACGAGGAGGGGCCGATTGCTATTCTAGACCGAAGTGAGCGGAAACTGCGGTCCAAGATAGTTCCGTTAGTGCGTGTTCAGTGGCGACATCATAATGTTGAGGAGTCCACATGGGAGCGCGAGGATGAGATGCGCGAACGTTATCCAGAGTTATTCTTACCAGGTACTTTCTAGTTCCGAATTTCGGGACGAAATTCAGTTATTAGGGGGGAAGTATGTAATACCCCGTATTTTCTGTGATATTTATTTTTGGGATTAATTGAATTAAATGAGAACTAATTGGGAATTAATCCGGATAAAATACTAGCGAGTTGTGAGTTGGTATTTGACTATATTGAGTATATATGATGTTATATGAATATTGAATTATGAAATTTGTCGTGAGATTGATATACGGCAATTTGGACATCTTATTGGGACGCGTGTGACAGTCGCGTCAGGATATAATTATTTTGATTATATAAGTGAATTTAAATTCTATTAACCGTATGGTTGTTTTGAGTGCGCCAACGCGTCCGGAAGGGTCGAGATAGTCAGAAAACACTAGCCGGGGGTTTAGTTAGGGTCCCGGGGTATTTTTAGGCCATACCGGCAACATGAAGGGTATTTTGGTAATTTGGTATTTTTGGAAATTAAAAGTGACGAAAATTAGTAAATTATATCTGATGAGGATTTGACCCACTAATCCACTAACCAACCCATGTTAACCCAATAGGCTACGTAGGTTATTAGAATTAGGTTCTAATTTCCTTTCCCCAAAAATCAAACCCTAGCCACCATAGCCATTGGAGAGGAAAGCTTGGAGAAAGAGAGATAGAAAGGAATTCTGCAGAAAGAGAGAGGGAACTTCTTCAAATCGTCATCAAAATCAGAGATTGAATCAAGGCAAGTGGTTTAATTTCAATTAATTCAATGCTATGCTTTCCATGTTTAGGAATTTTCGAAATTGACCTTGGAAGATGATATAGACCCGTGAATTGGAAGTTAAAAGCTGTAAATTATGTTAGGTATTGCATGTAGTAATATTCTGGATGAATTAGGTGTTCAAAACAGAACCATTGATGATCTAAAAATGGATTTTAGAAGAAGTTTATTGATGTTCTTGAATGAAGAAGAAATCTGGAATTTTGATGAAGTTTTGATCTAATCACAGTCTTTGAATGATGAATTATGGGTTTTAGAATGTTAATACTGTTGTAGGATGATAGTATGATGATATTGTAACCTTGTCTTAGAGTTTCATGCTTGTAAATGGTGTTTTGGGACGAATTGGTAACTGCAAAACGAAGCAGTCCGTAGCCATACCTGATACGTTCGATCGATCGATGTTCATCAGTCGATCGATCGACCATCATCGATCGATCGAAGGAAAAGGTCGATCGATCGACCTTCCCAGAATGAGTAAAGTTTTCCCTAACTTAATTTTAATGGTGGTAACTCTTGGATAATAATATTTGAGACCTTATGAATACCCTTAAACTTAAAGGAGACCAGTAGGCATGATTATGATATTGGACCTTAATAGGAATTCAATTTGAGGAATTATTCTAAATAATTGAAATCCGATAAGTGAGATAATATTTGGGTTAATAGTGTAAATTTGCATAATTTGATGAAATGAGGTTTGGGGCAGAAGTAAAGACCTTATTGATTACCGACCAACCGGAGTTGGAGGAGATTAATTTTCCGACCAACCGAAGTTGGTGGATATTGATTCCCAACCAACCGGAGTTGGATGAGATTAATTTTCTAACCAACCGGAGTTGGTGGATATTTGTTTAGATCTTGATGCGCAGTGTGTAGCACCAATACTCCAAAAAATTTCAACAAAAAGAGAGAAACTAGGTAAAGAATTCAACACTTTATTCATACTGATGAAAACTGCATTTACATTGGAAAACCAACTACTGATAATACTTGCGTAGATGTTCTGCATTCCATGCATTCTTAAATTCATCTCCCTCCAAGGTTTCAATCATGTATGTCCCTGGTCGAACAACCTCTGTTACTCTGTATGGTCCATGCTAGTTAGCTTCCAGTTTTGTGCTTTTGAATTATTCTCTTCAGCACATAATCTCCTTCCTTTAAATCACACTTCTTTACCCTCTTGTCGTAAAACAAAGCTGTTCGTTATTGGTATGCAGCATTCCTGATTGCCGCTTCTTCTCTAACTTCTTAGAGCATATCTAGATCTAATCGCCTCATTAAGTCACTGATAGGAGAATTGAAATTCAGCACTCTGTGTGTGGGTAGGCCCAATTCAGCAAGTATAACAGCCTCACTTGCAAATGCTAGCATGTATGGAGATTCTCCTGTTGCTGCTCGTGGTGTTGTTCGATAAGACCATAGAACCGAGTGTAGCTCGTTAATCTAATTTGCCTTAGCATTATCCAGTCTCTTTTTCAAACCATTCAGCAGCGTTCTATTTGTTACCTCAGTTTGTCCATTGCTTTGGGGGTGGCCTGGTGCAGAGTGGGTCTTCAATATGTTTGACTGATGACAATATGCAGCAAACTCCTCGTTGTCAAACTGAGTTCCATGGTCTGTAATGAATGCACGGGGAAGACCATATCTACAAATGATATTCTTCCAAATAAATTGACACACCTTGTCATACGTTATATCAATAAGAGGCTCAGCTTCCACCCATTTAGTAAAGTAATCCACAGTGACTACGAGGTATTTAAATCTTTCCCTGGTCGTTGGAAGTGGCCCGACCAAGTCTATTCCCCACATAGCAAATGGCCAAGGGGACGTGATGGGTGTTAATAATGCTTGGGGAGTTCTTCGGATAGAGGAGAAACGTTGACATTTATCACATTTCTTGGCATAAGCTACACAATCAGCTCTCATCCTCGGCCAGCAATACCCTTGCGTTGTCATTCTTTGTAAAAGTGTCCGACCTGCTACATGGGCTCCACAAGACCCTTCATGGACCTCTTCAATCAAATTTTTCACCTCAGAGGGGTGGACGCATCTTTGTAAATCCGCTATAATTCCTCGTCTATATAAAATGCCATTGGTCAATACATAACGAGCAGCTTTAAACTTTAATTTCTTGGCTGCGAGTCTATCATTTAGCAAAGCCCCCTCCTCAATATAGGCCCTGACGGGATCCATCCAAGATGGTCCTAAATCAAGGGTAATAAAATCATCATTAGATCCTTGTTTATTCTCCGATCAGCTAGAATTTCTATGGGGATTGTTCTTCGTAGCTCGGTGCGTGTGGCTGAGGCTAATCGAGCTAAGGCATCTTCTCTTGCATTCTCCAATCTTAGTATTCTAATTAACTGCACTGCGTTAAAGATTGATACAATCTCTATTGCTTTCGCATGATATTGGATCATTAATTCTCCTATTGCTGCATACACTCCCAACATTTAATTTACAATCAACTGTGAGTCACTGTATACAACGACCTGTTCCTCTTTCATAGTTTTGGCTAGACTGAGACCCATAATCATAGCTTCATATTAAGCTTCATTATAGGAAGCTTTAAATTGAAAACGCAGAGCATACTCCACATCAATTTTATCAGGGCTGTTTAAAATAACCCCTGCTCCACTGCCTGTAGTGCAAGAAGAGCCATCTATATATAAATTCCACACAGGTATCTCATTGTCAAATTCTTGGTCAGATAAAGTTCCTTGGTAGAATATTTGTTGCTTCTTTATGTCCTCTTCTAACACTTCTTATTGTTCATTGACCATCTTCTCTTGCTCGTCAATCGATTTAAGTTGGTCGGGGTTTAAATTTGATGATCCTGTAATATCCACAGGCTGGTCTGGATGAGTGAACTCTGTGATAAAATCTGCCACTACTTGTCCTTTGAACGACGACCTAGGCTCATAAATTATATCGTATTCGCCCAATTATACTACCCAATACATCAATCTTCCTGATTTCTCTGGTTTGTGCAGAGCTTGCCTTAACGACATGTCTGTATACACTGCTATAGTATGAGCTTGGAAGTATGGCCTCATCCTTCTACTTGCTTCGATCAATGCCAGTGCTAACTTTTACAGCCTTGGATATCTGATCTCTGCTCCTCGGAAAGCCTTGCTAGTGTAATAGATGGGTTTTTTCATTCCATCCTCCATTCTTATCAACGCCGAGCTAACTGCGTTCTCTGAAATTGCCAGATACAAGTATAATTTCTCTCCCATCACTGGCCTGGACAACAATGGAGGTACTCCCAAGTATTTCTTCAATTCTTGAAAGGACCTCTCGCATTCATCATTCCACTCAAAAGTCTTTCGGAGTGTTTTGAAGAATGGGAGACATCTATCAGTTGCTCGTGATACAAACCTATTACGTGCTGTAACTCGCCCTGTGAGACTTTGCACTTCCTTTTTCGCCGTCGGAGATCGCAACTCCAATAGAGCCTTGATCTTTTGAGGATTCACCTCAATTCCTCGTTGGTTAACAATATATCCGAGAAACATGCCTTCTCATACTCCGAATATGCATTTAGTGGGATTCAGCTTCATTTGATATTCCTCTAGTTGATCAAAGGTCTGGCCTAAGTCAACTAAATGATCAGCAACCTTCTTGCTCTTTGTTAGCATATCGTCAACCTAAACCTCTATGTTATGAGCGATTTTCTCTGCAAACACCTTGCTCATCAACCGCTGATAGGTAGCACCTGCATTTTTAAGTCCAAAAGGCATAACATTATAACAATAAGTTCCCCTCAGGGTAATAAAAGAGGTACTCTCCCTATCTTCAGGTTTCATTTTAATCTGGTTATAACCAGAATAAGCATCCATGAAACTTAATAGTTCGTGCCCCGAGGTAGCATCCACTAGTTGATCAATTCGAGGCAAAGGAAAATGATCCTTTGGGCATGCTCTGTTAAGGTCGGTGAAGTCTACACACATCCTCCACTTGTTATTTTTCTTCTTTACCATCACCACATTTTCTAGCCAGTCAGGATATTTGACATCCTCAATGAAAGAGGCTTTTTGTAGCTTATCAACTTCCTCATGTATAGCTTGATTTTTCTCAGGACTGAACACTCTTCTTCGCTGCTTTACTGGCTTGATTTACTTGTTCACATTGAGCTCGTGACACAAGAAATTCGGATCTATTCCTGGCATGTCTTCATGAATCCACGCAAAAGTCTGATTTCTTCGCCTTAGAAATGCAATCAATTCTTATTTTATTGATTCATCCAAGGAACCACCAATTTGAGTTGTTCGTTCTGGATGCTCGTCATCCAGAATGACATTCTCAGTATCCTCCATGACCTGTCCTTTCACGAGTTGGGACTCATCTCTAGGATCTAATGTTTCAATCTCCGTATCTTCTATTTGGTAGGTAATAGTCTTCTTTCTGGATTCTTCATGCTCCTCCTGCTCGACAAATGAATAGTAGCATTCCCGAGCTACTTTTTGGTCGCCTTTCACCTCTCCTACTCCAAAATTGGGTGGGAATTTTAAACATTGATGTACAGTAGATGGCACTACTTTGATTTTTTTTAATCTTACCCTTCCCATGATGATGTTGTAAGCTGATTAGACATTTTTATCCATTACAAAGAAGCGTACTCTCTCTGTTCGACAAGTAGGCCATGTACCAATAAGCATATCCAACTTGATTGTCCCAAGTGGAAAAACCTTTTCACCCATAAAATCGAGGGGTCTATGATATGGCTCCAACTGGGATAACTTCAAATTCAAACTGTCAAAGCATGGATAGAACATGATATCTGCCGAGCTACCATTATCCACCAGTACTCATGAAATCACCACTTCCTTCATTCTTATTTTGATTACCAATGGATCATCATGAGGATATAGTACACCGTCTAAGTCGTTCTTAGAGAAACCAATGACCAGTTTGTCTTTATTTACCTTCCTCGGGCGATCATCTCCAGCTAGATTTATTCGCTGAATGTACGAGCAATCTTGAGCCTCATTAAGGTAAGCTTTTCTCTCAGCAGTCATATCTCCACCTCCTGCATCTCCACCTGTAATGACATTACATTCAAACGATCCAAAATGGATAGAAAATACCTCACGTTTTGGCTGTTTTAGTCTTTTGGGGAGATCGGGGTCGTCTTGGTCATCATCCGGGGTCTTCTTCATGACTTCTCTTCTTATCTTCTTTTGCTCGACGAGGAGATCTAAACCTCTTCCTTGCTCGATCGTTGTTCTTTCCACCATTTCAACGATCAACATACTTAGTCAGCTTTCCTCGTCTGATGAGTGCTTCAATTTCATTCTGAAGAGCTATGCAATTTTTGGTCGTGTGACCATGATCTTTATGGAACTTGCAATATTTGGACTTATTCCTCTTGTCAGGATCTGCCTTCATTTTCTTTAGCCATTTTAGCTCCTCGTTGTTCGTGATCTCTTCCAGAATGTGGTTTATATCTACATTCAAAGGGGTATAATTTCCAAATCTCTTCAATTGTTCCAATGCTTGCTTTGCTTTTGACTGCTTATTACCACCATTATTCTTTTGCTCCTTCTTCTTAGGCTTATCAACCTCAACCTTGGCTTCTTTGGTGTCCATGTTCTTCTTTACAGCCATAGCTTCCTCGGCGTTCATAATCTTGGCTGCTTTTGCCCTTAGTTCTGCCGTAGTTCTAGGCGGATGTGACACCCCGACTAATTAAATACCGGGTATCTACTCCTTTATTAAATCAATACAAAATGCCAAGTTGGTTCAGTTAATAGCATCACTGTCAAAAACATTTTAATGATTACTAACCACCTAGTATTTAAAAAGTAAGTTGCCAAATTTTAAATTAAGTCTGATTAACATACAGTAAAAGGATAATGGAAGAACAACAACCATTCACCATAACGAAGCAATAAAATAACCAACAAAATAATAATAAGTCCGGAGGAAAACTCCTCGCAACAATCCCACAACTGAAATAAGTAAACAATGTATCCTGAATTAATTACATGCCAAAAGTCTGAAAATCTGAAATAGGAAATGTTTCTAATAGAAATGGGCGACATGCCCTACAACTGATGAAAGCTGAAATACAGAGTCAAGATAAATGAAGTGTCTACAAGCAAAGTCCTGTAACTTCCACAAACAACTACAACTCGTCACTTGAATGAAAATCCTAAGCATGATGTCCTTGTGGTTGGGCACCTAAAATGGTTTTTACAAAAAATAGATTTGAAAGCAAACGGGTCAGAGCCCGAAAGTGGAGAGTATTTTTAAAATAGCAAGTGCTTTAATAACATTAAAATAATGAATGCAAAATACATGTTAGGACGTGCACTCACATGAAATACTCACCTCTCGACTAATTGTGCACTCCTAACGTACCATACCCATCTAAGTGATATACGTAACTAACCAAACCGTAATAAGTTCTACCCCTTATTACTCGATTATCATTATGCATTCTAGCGTTATTAACTAAATAGAGGGCGTTACATAAACCCGGATTCTCAATTATTAGCAATACAATTTTCTACCGGTTATCCCGTTATAACTTCTCAAAACATTACCATAATTATACTCACAATACTTAACATGAAAGTTCTCATTATTTAAGTGTATATTATTCACGTCATAAATATACAATACAAGCACCCCGACACTAAGCTGCGGTGCACACATACTCTGCTATCCATCCTGGTACATCACGTACATAAGGATCACGCATTCCGAATCTCTCTGGAATCGTTCTCAGATAACATCAATCACAAGCAATGGAGGCGAACACAGTCACATCACATGGGTCACGCACATACCTACGCTCCCACGATCAGCAGACTTATTAACATCCCAATAAGTCCTTCTCTGACCTATGTTCTCGAGGTAGCAATCTAAATCCGGGCAACACAAGGATTAGAGGGCCCTAAGCGAACGTAAACCTCCCGTGATAGCAAGTATGGTAGGTATGTCATACACATAAAATCATATACATATACTAAGTATGCACACATCTTAGTAATCACCATAATTTATTTGTGGTACACTTCTCATTCTCGTACCAACTCATAATGTTACACAATTTACATAATCCCGGTTAATATAATTATTCAAGCTGTCAATTGTTCTCACGTCGTAATAGACACTCACGTCCTAATCCATAATTTCCATTTGGTTCAAATCACACTTCTATGTTTTACTCCTCGTTATATCCCAAATATCCCAACTACATCCATTTATCATCAAGGGAAATGTTATCTCTACAATTAAACAAGGTTACGGAACACGCGAAATCAAAATAGGCCAAAAAGCCTAAACTGTCAGCTCGTTAGAAGTCTCGTTCGAACGAGGCTATTCGAACGAGAGTTCGTTCGAACGAAGTGGGCCTTCTAACGAGATCTCGTTCGAATGAAAGTCATCGAACGAACATCCCTCTCGTTAGAAGTCAAACTGTCAACTCGTTAGAAGCTCGTTCGAACGACCTGGGCAGGTCTTCTAACGAGAGGCCAGTTTCGAGCCCAGATTTTCCCCTTTTCGTTTTTCCAACTTTTCTTCACCTCTAATCACATTCAAACATCAATCCAACAGTTGTTCAAGGTTTCTAAACATTCCTAAACATACTTAGGTCCTATAATAACATGTTTATGAGGTTAATTCATCCTAATCATCATCCAATTATCAAGTCTCTACATTTTTCTCCAATCTCAAGAACATGAACCCTAGAAATTTTTTAAGATCATCAATGGTCATAATTAAATCCGTTTTTGTTTCATACAAGATATATTATCATCAGAATAATCACCTAAATACAATTCTACATGCGATTCCTCATCAAAATGTAAGTTTCTAATTCCAATTTAATGGGTTTTCATCAATCTCCCAAAAACAATGAAATTTTCAGAAATGTCTAAGCGTGGAAGAAACATTCAATGCAATTAACGTAATTAAACCACTTGCCTCTGATATATCTCTGAATTTTATGTTGAAGATTGAATTGTTCTCTCTCTCTCTCTGCAGAATTTCTCCTCTCTCTCTCTCTCTACAACTTCTTCTCTAAAGATGACAATGGTGGCTAGAGGTTGTCTTAGGAAACCCTAAACCTATTTCCAATAACTCCCGTAGCCCATTTAGTCAATTAGTGTAGTTAGTGGGTTTAGTGGGTAAAGGTTAAGTCAGATTTTAATTCCTAATTTTCGTGGGTTTTAATTCCCAAAATTCCAAAATTACCAAACTACCCTTATACGTTGCCGGTATGGCCTAAAAATGCCCCGGGACCCAAACTAAACCCCGGCTAGTGTTTTATGATTATTTCGACCCTTTCGGACGCGTTGGCGCACTCAAAATGACCATACGGTTTATAGAAATAAAATTCATTTTTTAATTAAAATAATTATATTCCTGACGCGACTGTCACACGCGTCTCAACAAAGTTTCCCAAATTGCCGTATATCAATCTCACGACAAATTTAATAATTCAATATTCATAAATAGCCATATATACTCATTAAAATCAAATACCAACTCGCATCTCGCTAGTATTTTTATCCGGATTAATTTCCAATTAATACACATTTAATTCAATTAATCCCATAAATAAATATCACAAAAATATACGGGGTATTACATACGTCCCCCCTAATAACAGAATTTCATCCCGAAATTCGGAACTAGAAAGTACCTGGTAAGAACAACTCTGGATAACGTTCGCGCATCTCATCCTCGCGCTCCCATGTGGATGTAATACCCCGTAATTTTATGGATATTTATTTATGGGATTTATTAAATTAAATGAGAATTAATTGAGAATTAATCCGGATAAAATAGTAACGAGATGTGAGTTGGTATTTGATTATGATGTGTATACATATGTTGTGTTATGAATATTGAAATTGTCGCGAGACTGAAATTCGGCAATTTGGGAAATTTTGTTGGGACGCGCGTGACAGTCGCGTCAGGTGGGTAATTATTTAAATTAAAAAGTGAATTTTATTTTTATCAATCGTATGGTCATTTTGAGTGCGCCAACGAGTTCGGAAGGGTCGAAATAGTCAGAAAACACTAGCCGGGGGTTTTGTTTGGGTCCCGGGGCATTTTTAGGCCATACCGGCAACCCAAAAGGGTAGTTTGGTAATTTCAGAAATTGGGTAATTAAAACCCACGGAAATTAGAGTTAAAAATCTGACTTAGTCTTAACCCACTAAGCCATTTCTAACCCTAATCTAGGTAGTGGGCTACGGGAGAAGTTTATAAACCTTAAACTTGGCAAAAACCAACCCCACCTCCATTGTCATCTTGAGAAGAACTTGTAGAGAGAGAGAGAAAGAAGAATTCTGCAGAAAGAGAGAGAGAGGAATTCAACCATCTTCAATCAACAACAAATCTGAAGAACGATTAAGGCAAGTGGTTTAATTACAATTGATTCAATGCTATGCTTTTCCATGTTTACGGAAATTATCAAATTTATCTTGGAAGATTGATTAGACCCATGAATTTGAGGATTTAAAACTATGAACTATGTTAGGAATTGCATGTAGACATATTTTGGACGAATTATGAACTCATATTATAACCCTTGATGATCTAAAAACGGATTAAAGAAGAGATTTTTATTGTTCTTGAAAGAAGTAGAAAATTAGGGTTCTTGATGAAGATTTGATCCAAATGAAGTCCTTGGTTGATAAATTTTTGGTTTTAAAACGTTAACAATGTTGTAGGATGGTTGTATGATGATACTATAACATTAGATTAGAGTTTCTTGCATTGTAATGGTGTTTTGTGATGATTTGAAAACTGCAAAACGAAGCAGTCCGTCGCCATACCTGGTGCGTTCGATCGATCGACATTCATCAGTGGATCGATCGACCACCATCGATCGATCGAAGGTAAAGGTCGATCGATCGACCTTCCCAGAATGAGTAAAGTTTTTCCCCATTTAAATTTTGATGATGTTAACCCTTAGAAAAATTATCTTTGGAGACTTCATGAATATCCTTAACCTTGAGGAAGACCAGTAGGTATGATTATAAAATTTGGACCTTAATTAGAATCCATTTGAGAAATTATTCTTATTCTAATGAAATTTGATGAGTGAGATAATATTCGGGTTAAGAGAGTAAATTTGCATAAATTGATGAAATGAGGTTTTGGGCAGAAGTAAGGACCTTAAAAATAATGACGTTATAGGTGAGAATAATAGGATACTTAATAATCCCTTTGAGATAGGTTTTAAGTATAAGAAACTACGACGTGAGACGTGTCGACAGTTTAAATTTTATATTATCGGAAGGCTTAATATATATAAAATTGGAATAATGGTATAAGGATGTAGAGTATACCTTTATTAATATTGAGATATCTAAGATGTGTGAATGCTCAGTATATGACTTTATGTGTATGACATACCTACCATACCTGCTATCACGGGAGGTTTACGTTCGTTTAGGGCCATCTAATCTTTGTGTTTCCCGGATTTAGATTGGTACCTCGAGGACATAGTTCAAGAGAACGACTTATTTGTGAGTTAATAAGTCAGCTGACTATGGAGCGTAGGTATGTACGTGACCATGGATATGTTGAATTATGTTCACCTCCTTTTTTGTGTGTGGTGCTTATTCCAACAATTCCTGAGAGATTCAAAATTTGTAATCCTTATGTACGTGATGTACCGGGATGGATAGCAGAGTATGTGTGCACCGCAGCTTAGCCTCGGGGTTCTTGTATTGTATAATTATGATGTGAATAATATACGGTTAAATGAAAAGGAATTTGTTATGTTTAATTGTGAGTATAGTTATTGTAACGTTATGAAAAGATAAAAAGGGGACATATATCAATAAATGGTTTTGTTAATAATTGGGAATTCGAGAATTAATGTAGAATTCTCTATTTAATTGTTAAGGTTGGAATTAAAACGTGAACCGAGTAGAAGTGTTAGAAACTCTTTTGAACTAGATAGTTATGAGAAAACACATGAATGGGTACATGAACGTTAGGAGTGCACAGTTAGACGAGAGGTGAGTATTTCATGTGAGAGCACGTCCTAACATGTATTTTTGCATTCATTGTTTTAAATGTTATTAAAGCACTTGCTGTTTTTAAAATACTCTCCACTTTCGGGCTCTGACCCGTTTGCTTTCAAATCTATTTTTTTGTAAAAACCTTTTAGGTGCCCAGCCACAAGGACACCATGCATAGTATTTCCATTCAGGTGACGAGCTGTAGCTGTTGTGGAAGTTACAGGGCCTTGATAGTAGACGCCTCTTTTATAGTCTTGATTCCATATTTAGTTCCATCATTGTAGGGCATGTCGCCCATTTCTATTAGAGACATTTTTATTTCAGTTATTCAGACTTTGGTTTGTAATTAATTCAGGTTACCCTATTTTATTCATGTCAGTTGTGGGATTGTTGGGAGGAGTATTTCCTCCAGACTTATTATTATTTGTTGGTTATTCTATTGCTTCTTTATGGTGAATGGTTATGTTATTCTTTCATAAATCTTTTATTGTATGTTAATCAGATTTAATTTAAAATTTGACACTTACTTTTTCAATACTAGGTGGTTAGTAACTTTTAAAATGTTTTCGACAGTGATGCTATTAACTGAACCAACTTGACATTTTGTATTAATTTAATAAAGGAGTAGCTACCCGGTATTTAATTAGTCGGGGTGTTACAGTGGACTCCTCGACATTATGATGTCGCCACTGAACACGCACTAACGGGACTATCTTTGACCGCAGTTTCCGCTCACTTCGGTCCAAAATAGCAATCGACCCCTCCTCGTAGGAGCTATCAGGATGGAGATCGATGTCCTCCAAAGCAATGTGAGAATGAGACAAATCATCTCTAAGATATTTCCTTAGCGAGGAAATGTGAAACACATCGTGAATCCGATGCAAATGCTCCGGTAACCCAAGTCTATACGCAACCGGTCCAATCCGCTCAATAATAGGAAATGGTCCCACATATCTCGGTGCCAACTTCCCTTTCTTCCCGAAATGCATAATCCCCTTCATAGGAGATACTCTGAGCAAAACCTGGTCCCCCACTTCAAATTCCCTGAGGGACCTCTTCGCATTAGCATAGCTCTTCTGCCTGTCTTGAGCTACCCGAATGCGACTCCGAATTAATTCTATCCTCGCTGAAGTATCCTGAATTACTTCCGGCCCAAGTAGTTTATTGTCCCCCACCTCCAACCAAGATGCTGGGGAATGACAAGGTCTACCGTACAACGCCTCAAATGGAGCCATGCCAATGGTGAATTGGTAGGAGTTGTTGTAAGCAAACTCTACCAGTGGAAGATACTGCTCCCATCCACCCCCGAAATCAATGATGCACATACGCAACATGTCCTCCAACATCTAGTTTGTACGCTCGGTCTGCCCATCGGTCTGCGGGTGATACGCTGTACTCAACCGCAATTCCGTGCCCATAGCCTCCTGAAAACTTTCCCAAAACCGTGAAATAAATATCTTGTCTCGGTCAGACACGATATTTAGGGGCACACCGTGAAATCTCACTATCTCTGCAATAAAGAGATGGGCATACTGTCCCGTAGTGTAGTCTGTCCTTACGGGTAGAAAGTGAGCGACTTTGGTCAACCTGTCCACAATTACCCAAATGGAGTCGTGACCTCTCTGTGACGTAGTCAACCCCGTGATAAAGTCCATGGAGATGCTCTCCCACATCCACATCGGGACCTCTAATGGCTGTAGCAGTCCTGCCGGTCTCTGATGATCCACTTTTACTAGTTGACAAGTGGCGCATTTTGAAACAAACACGGTAATATCTCTCTTCATCCCGTTCCACCAATACTGTCGTCTCATGTCTTGGTACATTTTGTCCCCACCGGGATGTACCGCGAATCGTGAGCCGTGCGACTCTGCCATCACCTCGTGTCGCAATTCCTACCCTTCCGAAACTACCAATCTCCCATTGAAGCGTAATCCCCCGTCTGAGCTAACGGTATAGGACTCGGCTCCTTCTGCTAGTAATCGAACTATCTGCTCCTGACAGAACGAGTCATCTGCTTGTGCCTTTACCACTCTCGTGACAATCTGCGGTGTAACAGTCATCACCGACATGAATGATCGGGCCACTGCATCCTGGTGTCCCAACTCCTTCCACTTGGCCTTCCACACCCCTGCCACCTCATCTACGGGCCTACGGCTCAACGCGTCTGCTACCACGTTAGCCTTCCCCGGGTGATACTGGATATCAAACTGATAATCCTTCACAAACTCAAGCCACCTTCGCTGCCGCATATTCAACTCCTTTTGCGTGAATAGGTACTGTAGGGACTTGTGGTCTGTGAACAATCGAAACCTCTCTCCCAAAAGGTAATGTCTCCAAATCCGAAGGGCAAATACAACTGCCGCCAACTCCAAGTCATGGGTGGGGTAATTCTTCTCGTGAGACTTAAGCTTACGGGAAGCATAAGCTATGGCCTGACTCTCCTGCTGTAATACACCTCCAAGTCCTTGCAAGGACGCATCGGTGTAGACTAGATACTCAACTCCCGGTCTCGGAAATGCTAACACAGGTGATGAGGTCAGCTTGTCCTTCAACTCATCGAATGCCAACTGACAGGCATCACTCCAGATGAACGACACACCTTTACGAGTCAGATGTGTCACAGGACCCGCTATCTTCGAAAATCCTCGAATGAACCTCCTGTAGTATCCTGCTAGGCCCAAGAAACTACGGATCTCTGTCGGTGTCGTGGGCTGTCCCCACTCTCTCACCGCAGATACCTTCCCCGGATCAACAGATATTCCTTGGTCAGAAATAATGTGCCCCAAAAACTGGACCTCCTTCAGCCAAAACCCGCACTTCTCATACTTTGCATACAGTTCGTTCTGACGTAGCGTCTGCAAAACTTGCCTCAAATGCTTGGCGTGCTCCTCCTCTGTCTGGGAGTAAACCAGAATATCATCAATGAAGACAATGACAAACTGATCTAGGAAATCTCTGAACACCCTATTCATCAAGTCCATAAACACTGCTGGAGCGTTGGTCAAGCCAAAAGGCATAACCCGTAACTCGTAAGAACCATATCTCGTTAGGAACGCAGTCTTCGAGACATCCTCTTCCCTGATACGCAACTGATGGTATCCCGATCGCAAATCAATCTTGGAGAAGAAAGAAGCTCCCCTCAACTGGTCGAATAAGTCATCGATTCGAGGCAACGGATACTTATTCCGTATCGTGACCTTGTTCAACTCCCGGTAGTCCACACACAATCTCAGTGAACCATATCTCTTCTTTACAAACAAAACTGGAGCGCCCCAAGGTGAGGTACTCCTGCGAATAAAGCCCTGACCCAACAGCTGCTCTATCTGATCTTGTAGCTCTCACATCTCTGTCGGAGCCATACGGTACGGTGCGCGTGCTATAGGTTTCGTATCTGGTAACAAGTCTATGACAAAGTCTATCTCTCGACTGGGGGGTAGGCCTGGTATCTCCTGAAATACATCGGAATACTCCCTGACAACTGGGATCAAATCTAAAGGAATCACAACCTCCTTAGAGGTATCCTCCTCTATGTAATACAAATGAGCGGTCGAGCCTCCCTCTGGGCGAGGCATCGCCACTACAAACATCTCTTGCTCCGGAATGGCAAAAACAATGCTCCCACCGAAGCAGTCAATCATGGCTCTATAAGCTGCAAGCCAATACATACCGATAATCACATCGTGCTCATGCATATCTAATACCAACATGTCTGCAGGTAATACCAAACTACCAATCTCTACCCCCACTCCCCGGCATATAAAGAAAATAAGTGACCCACTCCCCAATGGTGAGTCTACACACGTCACTGTGCTCTCTGCTGTGGCTAACAACCCTAAGGCTTTCGCAAAATGTGTAGCTATAAAACAATGCGTCGCCCCCGTATCAAACAAAACCCAACCCATAGTACCATGGATAGGAAACATACCCTCAATCGCGGGTGGTGCCTGTGGAGATGCTTCCTGGTGGACGTTATAGACACGTCCATAATGTAACTGCCCCTGCTGCACTGGAGCTGCTGGAATGGCTGGTAGGGCTGGCACCTGGGCTGGAGCTGGGAGGGCAGGTGGAAAAAGTGGCCTCTGTGGCTCATGTCGAGCACCCTGCTGCTGCTACGGGGCCCTGCCCCTATCAGGACAGTCCTAGAATTTATGGCCAGTCTTGCCACAAATGTAACACTTCCCCGGGAAGTTACCCCCTCTCTGTCCCTGCTGCCCCCGGCCCTGGTGGCCGTTACCATTACTCCCCTGGCCCTGCTGAAACTGCTGCTGTTGACCATTATGACCCTGCTGGCCCTGATGGCCGTTCGAACCTTGGTGGCCCTTTCGGAAACCTCCCTGTCCGTGCCTGAAATTTCCCGATCTGAACCTCTTGTAATCCCCCTGCTGGGAACTCTGGTCACCCTGTCTCTGCCCCTGAACAGATTGTGCCCCACTGGCACCATGTCCTCCAGTCCTGCCCTGATGGCTGGACTCTCCCGATCTCTTGCTCTCAGCCATGTGAAAGCGGTGATCCTGGCAGTGTAACAGTGCAACGTTAACGACATCAGAGTAAGTGGCCAACGATAGGTTCCCCAACAAATGCTGACGGATCCTTCAAGTCAACCCGTCTGTAAATTTTTGCATCTTCTTTTCTTCTGTCGGTATCTCATCCGGAACAATATTCAACAGATTTGTAAATTCGGCCTCATACTCGGCCACAGTCTTACCCTCCTGTCTGAGAATCATCAACTTCCTCCTCATTTCTGTGTGAACAGCTGACGGAAAATACTTGCGGTCGAACCGCACCCAAAACTCCTGGATCGTGAGAGTATCTCTCTCCTCCACGGTGGTAATAGACTCCCACCACTGTAGTGCAGACCCCACTAGCTTAAAGGTAGCTAGTATCAGCTTCTGGACATCGGTGCACTCATACATCCTCAAATGCCGCTGAATGTCTTTCCTCCACTGACTCGAAACCACAACATCGGAGCTACCTGCGAACTCCGGTGGGTGTGCTTTCTGAAAAGCATCACGTACACGTTCCCAAGCAGACGGGAATTCATGTGCCTGAATTGGCGCGGCTACTGGCGCCTGAGGTGGTGCCTGCTGAACTACGGCTAGTGCGGCATTTACCGCCTGGGCCACAATGACTGCAACCTCGACGACATTCATCGTGCCCTGAACTGGCGCGGGCTGTGGTTCTGGCGTTGCATCCCTGGGAACCCTTTGTGCACGTCGTGGAGGCATTCTGAAATAAGAATAAAGTTTATAAGTTCGCAGTTATAAACTCAAAATAGCTGAAGAATGTAGCATATACAAGAGATTACAACAGTCCTAAAATATAGGGCTCTACATCAAAGAAAGCTCAGCGGAAACATAATAAGCCATACAGATCCTAAAGGACACTAGAACCTGATGCTCTGATACCACACTGTGACACCCCGACTAATTAAATACCGGGTAGCTACTCCTTTATTAAATCAATACAAAATGCCAAGTTGGTTAAATTAATAGCATCACTGTCGAAAACATTTTAATGATTACTAATCACCTAGTATTTAAAAAGTAAGTTGCCAAATTTTAAATTAAGTCTGATTAACATACAGTAAAAGGATAATGGAAGAACAACAACCATTCACCATAACGAAGCAATAGAATAACCAACAAAATAATAATAAGTCCGGAGGAAAACTCCTCGCAACAATCCCACAACTGAAATAAGTAAACAATGTAACCTGAATTAATTACATGCCAAAAGTCTGAAAATCTGAAATAAGAAATGTTTCTAATAGAAATGGGCGACATGCCCTACAACTGATGAAAGATGAAATATAGAGTCAAGATAAATGAAGCGTCTACAAGCAAAGTCCTGTAACTTCCACAAACAGCTACAACTCGTCACCTGAATGAGAATCCTAAGCATGGTGTCCTTGTGGCTGGGCACCTAAAATGGTTTTTACAAAAAATAGATTTGAAAGCAAACGGGTCAGAGCCCGAAAGTGGAGAGTATTTTTAAAATAGCAAGTGCTTTAATAACATTAAAACAATGAATGCAAAATACATGTTAGGACGTGCACTCACATGAAATACTCACCTCTCGACTAATTGTGCACTCCTAACGTACCATACCCATCTAAGTGATATACGTAACTAACCAAACCGTAATAAGTTCTACCCCTTACTACTCGATTCTCATTATGCATTCTAGCGTTATCAACTAAATAGATGGCGTTACTTAAACTCGGATTCTCAATTATTAGCAATACAATTTTCTACCGGTTATCCCGTTATAACTTCTCAAAACATTACCATAATTATACTCACAATAATTAACATGAAAGTTCTCATTATTTAAGTGTATATTATTCACGTCATAAATATACAATACAAGCACCCCGACAATAAGCTGCGGTGCACACATACTCTGCTATCCATCCCGGTACATCACGTACATAAGGATCACGCATTCCGAATCTCTCTGGAATCGTTCTCAGATAACATCAATCACAAATAATGGAGGCGAACACAGTCACATCACATGGGTCACGCACATACCTATGCTCCCACGATCAACAGACTTATTAACATCCCAATAAGTCCTTCTCTGACCTATGTTCTCGAGGTACCAATCTAAATCCGGGAAACACAAGGATTAGAGGGCCCTAAGCGAACGTAAACCTCCCGTGATAGTAAGTATGGTAGGTATGTCATACACATAAAATCATATACATATACTAAGTATGCACACATCTTAGTAATCACCATAATTTATTTGTGGTACACTTCTCATTCGCGTACCGACTCATAATGTTACACAATTTACATAATCCCGGTTAATATAATTATTCAAGCCGTCAATTGTTCTCACGTCGTAATAGACACTCACGTCCTAATCCATAATTTCCATTTGGTTCAAATCACACTTCTATGTTTTACTCCTCATTATATCCCAAATATCCCAACTATATCCATTTATCATCAAGGGAAATGTTATCTCTACAATTAAACAAGGTTACGGGACACGCGAAATCAAAACAGGCCAAAAAGCCGAAACTGTCAGCTAGTTAGAAGTCTCGTTCGAACGAGGCTATTCGAACGAGAGTTCGTTCGAACGAAGTGGGCCTTCTAACGAGATCTCGCTCGAACGAAAGTCATCGAACGAACATCCCTCTCGTTAGAAGTCAAACTATCAACTCGTTAGAAGCTCGTTCGAACGACCTGGGCAGGTCTTCTAACGAGAGGCCAGTTTCGAGCCCAGATTTTCCCCTTTTCGTTTTTCCAACTTTTCTTCACCTCTAATCACATTCAAACATCAATCCAACAGTTGTTCAAGGTTTCTAAACATTCCAAAACATACTTAGGTCCTATAATAACATGTTTATGAGGTTAATTCATCCTAATCATCACCCAATTATCAAGTCTCTACATTTTTCCCCAATCTCAAGAACATGAACCCTAGAAATTTTTTAAGATCATCAATGGTCATAATTAAATCCGTTTTTGTTTCATACAAGATATATTATTATCAGAATAATCACCTAAATACAATTCTACATGCGATTCCTCATCAAAATGTAAGTTTCTAATTCCAATTTAATGGGTTTTCATCAATCTCCCAAAAACAATGAAATTTTCAGAAATGTCTAAGCATGGAAGAAACATTCAATGCAATTAACGTAATTAAACCACTTGCCTCTGATATATCTCTGAATTTTATGTTGAAGATTGAATTGTTCTCTCTCTCTCTCTGCAGAATTTCTCCTCTCTCTCTCTACAACTTCTTCTCTAAAGATGACAATGGTGGCTAGAGGTTGTCTTAGGAAACCCTAAACCTATTTCCAATAACTCCCGTAGCCCATTTAGTCAATTATTGTAGTTAGTGGGTTTAGTGGGTAAAGGTTAAGTCAGATTTTAATTCCTAATTTTCGTGGGTTTTAATTCCCAAAATTCCAAAATTACCAAACTACCCTTATACGTTGCCGGTATGGCCTAAAAATGCCTCGGGACCCAAACTAAACCCCCGGCTAGTGTTTTCTGACTATTTCGACCCTTTAGGACTTGTTGGCGCACTCAAAACGACCATACGGTTTATAGAAATAAAATTCACTTTTTAATTAAAATAATTATATTCCTGACGCGACTGTCACACGCGTCTCAACAAAGTTTCCCAAATTGCCGTATATCAATCTCACGACAAATTTAATAATTCAATATTCATAAATAGCCATATATACTCATTAAAATCAAATACCAACTCGCATCTCGCTAGTATTTTTATCCGGATTAATTTCCAATTAATACACATTTAATTCAATTAATCCCATAAATAAATATCACAAAAATATACGGGGTATTACATCGGATCTTTGGCTAGAGTGTAGTACAACTTATCTGACAACAGTCCACTCATCAGAGCAGTAATTGATGTCTTCTCCTCGTAATTAATTACCTCGAGCTTCTCATTATTGAAACGAGTAATATAATCCCTGGTGCTCTCACCTGCCTTCTGTCTAACACTTAGCAAGTGTGCTACTCGTTTGACTGGCTTTGCTCCAAAACAAAAATTTCCAATAAAGAGTTCTGCTAGCTGAAAGAAGGTCGCAATTTTCCCCTGAGGAAGGTTATTGTACCACATCTGAGCAGATCCGGTAAGGGTTCCTGAAAATGCCCTACATCGCATCTCGTCTGGAACAACATAGATATCAGTTACTGCTTGGTATTGTTCTATATGGAGAACATGATCAGTTTTTCCATCATATTTAGGCGTCACCATAGGAGATTTGAATTTTGATGGCATAGGAAAGTCTACAATCTCTTGTATGAATGGTGTTCCTCGGACGAAAGTCCTTTGTAGAGGATTTTTGGTTTTAGCCATCTCCCCTAATTTATCCTCCAACCTTTGAATTGAGCCCTTCCATGCATCATTTCCTTCCTCGATCCTATTGATTCGAGCAACTGATCGTGTTGAATTTGCCTCTTAGGATCTTTCATGACGAGCAGCTGGTCGTGATTGGGCAGAGCCTTCCTTTAAATCAGATGGTCGTTGAGAGTTCCTCGACATTGCCCTAGGGGGACTTCTATTCCTCCTAGGACCTAAACGATCAAAAGGTGAGACTCTACTCAATCTTTCAAGAGAACTTGTCCTTTCTAGAGATAGAGTGATGTTTTATTGAGTATCTGTAGCTCGTACCGAGGAAATCCGTCCAGGCTGATAAGAAGGATCGTTGGATCTCTCAATACGATATGAATTGGTATGTCTGGACTGGGATTCCTCTGGGAATAACGTTTGTCTTTGTGAAGAGAGTAAACGAGTGTTTCTCTGAATGCTTCCTTGCCCTGATTGGGCTGGTACTCTTCCTTGAACGGTTTGTATGAGTTGACGCATAGTTTGTTGCACGGCTGTTTGCCCTTGGGCCAAATTAGCCATTATACCAGCCAGATCTTGAACATTTGGAGGAGTAGATGGAGGATTTGGAGGGATCCCAGCGTTTCGATTGCTGGATTCAGGATGATCAGCCATCGGTGATGAATTGTTTTGGTGAAAAACTATAATTACAGTCGTTTCCCACAGACGATGCCAATCTTTTAATGTAAAAAATTAGATTTGACCTAATTATTTTAATCACAGATAAAAAGAATAAAGAAATAATAGACAATAGATTTTTAAAGTGGTTCAGCCTTGCAAGAATGGCCAACGTCCATTGTTTTTGTTATTACTGACTGTTTGTTTGGAATTCTCGAGGAATGGTTTTCTCAAGAAATTCCGGGTCTCTTCCAATGAGGAGGTTACAATGTATTTTTAGCCTTGAGGCTATACAAATGAAAGGACAATGCGTTGTTATCTAGTAGACATGTACATCTGTATGGTAATAAATGAGAATTTAATGTGCAGTCGCCTCCTTGATTATCCTGATTAGAATGCTAAGTTGCTCGGACCGCCTAAGTAGATCGGACTGCTTAAGCTGCTCGGACCACTTAAGTAGCTCGACACGCTCGAGCTGCTCGGGGCCACTGAGTTCCTCGTGTATTTTTAGTTGTTCGGTGATCTTGAGTTGCTCAGTAGAAGTATACATATTTGCCATGTTAGCAGACACGTGTCAGCAGACTAAATTTGGTATCAACACTTATATTTTAATATGATTACTTAGGTTAGGCGAATGCCTAGTGTATGGATTTCTCATGTGTATGACATACCTACCATACTTGCTATCATGGGAGGTTATTTTTTTTGAAAAGGACCCTCTTATCCTTGTGTGCCTTTGGGGGGGATTTAGACTGGTACCTTAAGGACATAGGACTGTGAATGACTTATTTGTGAGTGGATAAGTCAGCTGACCATGGGAGCGTAGGTATGTGCGTGACCCATGGGTATGTGAACTATGTCCGCCTTCAATATATTTGATTTGTATTTAGACGGTTCCTGAGTGACTCGGAACACGTGATCCTTACGTGCGTGATGTGCATGGATTTGATAACAGAGTATGTGTGCACCGCAACTTAGCCTAGGGGTGCCATATATGTATTTATGTACTGAGAGTGCTATACTTATGTACTTGTGACTGGTTCATTATTGCTTAGTAGATGTGAATAAGCTAAGATATCTGAATGGGTTAAGAATGAGAATTTAATTAACACTTGAAATAAGTAATTTAATGAATGTAAATATGGGGTCTGAACATAACTTAATTTGATACTAAGAGTAGACATCCTATGGTAGAATACGAAGGCGAAAGTGGTACAGACTAGTTAGTTAGTGGCATAACTAGGATGGGTTAAGGTCATACGTTAGGCATGCACACCAGATGAGAGGTGAGAAACTCATGTGAGAGTACGCAACTAACGTGTATATAATATGTATTGTTTAATTTTAATTTAAACACTTGCCAAAATTTTAAACTGTTTTCACATCGGGACCTGACTCGTTTTCTTCCAAATCTATTTTGTTTTGTAAAAACATTTTAGGTTCCTAGCCACAAGGATGCCAAGCATAGGAGTTCCATTCTGATGACGTGTTGTAGCTGCTGTGGAAGCTACAGGATCTTGGTATTAGATGCCTTCATATTTATCCTTGGTTCCTTCAGAGACATTTGTATCAGTTAGGGCATGTCGCCCATTCTTATTTAGAGGTCGTAGTTGCAGACTTTCATCATTTCGGTTATTGGTTTATTTATTCAGATTCTTGTATAGGGACTTTATATACTCTGGCATTATCATTATTGGAGTGTTACTCCAGATTCAGTTGATTTTAATTCATCGGTTATTCATATGAGATTGTTTATGCGAATGATGGATAATGATTAAATTCTTGGTTATTTGTTAACTTAAGTAATAAAATTTGATATCTCTTTTTTTAAATATTAGGTGGCTAGTAATTAATTCAATGTTTTTCAACAGTGATGCTAAGACTGAACCAACTTGATATTCTGTATTAATTTAATAAAGGAGTAGCTACCCGGTATTTAATTAGACGGGGTGTCATAGGTGGTATCAAAGCATCAGGTTCTAGTGTCGTTTAGGATCTGTGCGGCTTATTATGCTTCCAGCGTAGCTTTCTTTGATATAGAGCCCTACGTTTAGGATTGTTGATTTTTTTGGTGAGATTCCGTTCTCCTGCTATAATGTATATTATTGTGAATCTTTTTTCATTCGAGTGTGTTCATTTGCCTAACAATGCAGTACGTCAAGCGAAGACAGTTGGGCGGACAACCGGAGGAAAAGATCAGTTGAGGTTATTTGATTTATTAAAGAAGGATGACCGTAGTTGAATTCACCCATATTATGGCACAGAAGTCCAGGAAGGTAAAGACGTCTAATGCATAACTTGTGACTTCCAGGTACAATTATAGTAGAAAGTGGGGTCAAATTAGACTCACCCAGCAAGTTTGGAGTGGGGGAGAGTCAGAAGAAACATTGAAAAGAACCAGCAGTGGATATATTAGAAAGACGGAGATGGCGTGTACTAGCCAACTAACGTAAAATATCCAAAGGCTTGGACATATGACGGGGTATGGATAATCGGGAGTGAAAATTTGGGGTAAAATTTTTCCTTGGCTCGTAAGAGTGGAGTTTCATTGGTGAGAGGCAACCACCACACTTAGAAGTGGAATGTTTTGTCAAGAGAAGGCACATACATATGGTTTGACCATAGGTTCCTTCATTAGATGTTCAGAGTGAGATCCAACGTTGTTCTGAACTCACACCAGAGGGTTGGACAGAGGTCACTTTGTGAAGAAAAATTTAATTAATTAGCGATCCTTACACTGGATGAAGTAGGTGAAATGGAGAAGAGGACATTAAAAAGGAAAATTTACATGCAAAAAGAATTGTTAGCAGTTCTGAGGAATTCTGCTTGGATGGTCAATGCAGATGGTAATAATGTCGCGTTGTGTTAATATGGAGGTAAACATTTCCTTGAGTGGGTAGCCGCAAGAATCGAGGAAATTATATAGAGTAAGACTGGGGGAAATGGTGTTGGAGAAGCACCACAAGGGGGAGACCCAATGGGGGACCCGTTAAAATAATTCGAATAGCTGAATTATTACCGAGCGATGATGATTTTAGTAAGAGATGTGGAAACTAGTAGCGTGTTCCTTAGGGCCATCAAAAGCTAAGGGAACAACATAGATAGCTATTAGAGTCGAGACTACCAACGTTCGAGAGAAGGACAACCCTAACATGGTCAATGTGACCGGAGATGAGTGGAGTATGTGTAAAGGTATTTTGTGGGGGAGTGAAACTCGTGTGTTAAAATTTTTCCGAAGCCAGTAGAGGAATAAAGGGTATGGTGCCTAGCAAGGACAATGGTTATTAAAATTTTCAGTTGGTACGGACAGGTGTGCTAAGTCTAGATACCATTTGAACAGTCAGGGCGATTGGCAAGATAGAAGTATGAGTTATATCCTCAGATGATGATGCATGTTGTATGTGTTACGAACGAGTTACTACATTTTTATTGTTGCTATATTTGCATGAGAGACGAGTTTAGTGAATATCTCGGCAATTTTATTATTTATGTGAATATTTTTCCCTGGTATCATGGGGTTAACTTTATTGTTATCCGCGAAGGATGTATGGTTGTATCGATAGTGGTATATAATTTATTGAAATTACTCATTTTAGTGTTGTGTTATACGAGTACGATATTATCCTAATTATGGTTTTATGAAAATGATTAAACCGATTGTGTGCGGTTATTGCTAGTCCATCGGGGTTACTACCTTGGGGTAGAATGTTTTGTTATGGCAAGGCTATATATTTGTATATAGTTATATATATGTATTATTGAGACTTCGAAAAGTATAATGGTCTCTAATATTTGTTCCCGGTATGAGTAGGGATTTCATTGTTATGATGCGGAGTGTATTTAGTTTATTGTTCAATGGAAAGATTTAGCTGATTATTATAAATAACGCTCAGGATGTAGTAATAAGAAGAACACATTGTTTTAACTCCCTTTAGAGACGTGGGAGTTAATACTCATAGTTGTATGTCTGGGGATGGGATTTCGAGAGCCCCGATTATATTTGCATGATGTTTATGGAAGGTGATTTCCATCAATGTTAAGAGACAGTGTCTTTTGGAAGGAGTTCCTTATTTAAGTGTAATTGCGGAAGGAGATGTAACTTGATTATCAAGAAACAAGAATATAGGGGTACATGTTATGGACCGAGGGCCTAACAGATCCCGATGATCGACAATGCTAAGGAGTAGTGTATCGGGGGGTTCCTTATTTGGATTTCTCTTTGCGAGACATCCCACGCATGAAACTTAGCGTAAGGTTGTAGTAGGGAGATGTGTGACCGTTCATCTATGATTTGGGTACCTCGATTATTATGGAGTATGTAGTTAGAACTGGAAGTTAAAGGATAAATTAAGATATAAGGCCAGTATAACCAATGATGTGGTGAGGAAATACTGAAAATTTTGGTTTTATTACGGCGGGTTGAATGATGCAATGAGGTTAAGGAGGATTTAGGATTTCAAATTTTGGAGGTGATTGAGAACGCCCAAGTGGTAAAGCCACATTGCAAATGCAGGGGCAATGAAGAGTTTGGAGTACGTATGAAGCATATATGATGTTTAAACCCATATGCATGGGTTATAAGGGTGTAAACACCCTGGTTTGCTATGTGTTAATCACCGAAAAAAGGGACATAGATGGGTAAAATTTTTCCTTGTGAGACTAGTATGACGTAATGGATGTGGTAGAGTGGATTAAGCGTCGTGAGAAGAACGAAAATCTATTGATTCTTGTGCAATCAGAATAAAACATCCAAAATTGGTTGAAAGGCAGTGGGAAGCCATTTAAAAAGGGAGTGTTTCTCGAGAAGGCAAATAGTTAACTATTATGGATAATTTGGAGCGGGATTCCACCCAATAGAATGTTGAGGGTGGCTTATGCATAAATAGAATGAGGATG